>JAKSZU010000022.1:13680767-14934100 GCA_026018925.1 Tupaia tana | reverse complement strand
CGCCGGGCGCGTGTGCGTGCGTGCCTAAGATCCCGAGAGGAGAATGGAGGAGAAGGGATTGCAGCGTGGCCATCCCCCCTGGTGGGTGATTTCTCGCTTTCTATCTCTCTGTCTGTCTGGCGAGCGCATGCGCCCTATAGCAAAAACCTCTCCAAAACAAAAAAAAGCAAGTCAGTATAAGATGTTTAAAACTGATAAATCAGGCCAGCCAGTATTGTGTGGTTAAGGTGGCTAGATCACACAAGGTCAAATGGGCAGTTTGAATCCCAGACCTGGTGGCTTGAAAAACATGCCAGGAACATATGTGTGCATGCCCACAACCCCGAGAGGATAACAGGGGAGAAGGAACTGCTGTGTGGCCATCTCGTATATGGTGTGATTTCTCACCCTTCCCCATCTGCCTCTGTCTCTCTCTCCAGTGAGTGTACATGCCCTATAGCAAAAACTAAAAAAATAAAATAAAAAAAAGAGGCTAAAAGATTAATAAATAATAATGAATAATAATGATTAAAAGGATTAATGTTATGGCATTTGATATGTTTGACTGTGTCCCCCAAAATGTCATGTTTTGAGATTTGGTCAACTATTGTGACAGTAGTAAGAAGAGTGAAAACTTAATCTGACAATGGAATTAAGAGATAGGGTATGGGGAGGTGAATAAAACTGTCGTCAGGGTAGGGCCCCCATGACTGAACATGGGTGGGTTTATAAGTAGAGGGGATGAAATATACACACAGACACATACTCACTCTCTCTCGTCATGCAATGAATGCCCTGCGCCCATCAACAGATAACTATCTAGCGTTAGCCCTTGACCTTAGAAACTTGGATTCCTGGGACCAGCAAATGGAGTAATGGTTATGTTCCTGGATCCCATGTAGTTGACCACAATTCGAGTCCCAGACTTAGTGGCTTAAAACTCACACTGGGCACAAGTGCATGTGTGCCTAAAATCCTGAGAGGAAAATGGGAAAGGGATCATGCTGTGGACGTCCTCCCTCGGGGGGGGGGGGGGGGTTCCTCACTTTCTCACTTTTCTGTCTCTCTGTCCCTCCCATGAGTGTACATGCCCTATAGCAAAAATCTCTCTCTCTCAAAAAAAAAAAAAATAGTAATTAAAAAAAAAAACTTTTATATTTTACAAATTACCCAGACTCAGGTATTTCTCTTAGCAACAACACAATAGACTAAAACAGTGTTTATATCAATAAATAACAAAATGGAAATATTATCAAGTTGTACATTATTTAGAGTAAGTATATAGAAAGCTTAAACTATTCTCTGAAGGAAGACTCCTAGAAGGGAGAGTTGGGCAGAAACCCTATTTCTGGTCTGGTTTTTATTTTTACCATTAAAAACCTTCTATAACACTGTTTTTTTTTATTGTTTTGTTACTTTTGTTTTGTTTTAAGATTTTTGTTATTGGGCATGTGCTTTTGCCAGAGAGACAAAAGAGACAAAAAGCAAGAAGTCACCACCTAAGGGAAAGGCCAGACCACAATGCTTTCTCCTCCATCCACCTCTCAGGATTTTGGGCATGCACACAGAGGTGCCCAGTGTGAGTTTCAAGCCTCCAGGTCCAGGACTCAAAATGCAGTTGCCCATGTGAGAGTCCAGTGATGTAACCATTTCACTATCTACTGGTCCCCATAACATTGTTTTTAAGTACATATATGTATGACTTTCATGAAGAAATTTTTAATTGAAAAATGATTATATTTACACATATCTGCTGCCACTCCCTAGGGAAGAATTATCATTGTCCTATTTGACTGAAGATGCGGCTATGAGATATGCTCTGGCTGATAAGTATTTCAGAGCCAACATGTGGCCACCGTCCTGCTCCATAATGACATGTAGCTGTGTTCCTGACAGGCTGTTCCATTAGCCTGAGTTTTACATGAGTGGACATGTAGCAGATAATTAGTCCCACCAACTTAAGTGTAGAATTTGGTTGCCATAGCAAAAACTAACTCATACTGACCAATGCAAGGCAAAAACAGAAATTTACCATGCATTAAACTGCAGTAATGACTGAATTACGTGGTAAAGGTAAGCAAGTTATTAATTTATACTTGAGGATTTATGTTACATAATTGTATTTTCTGTCTAATCCTACTAGTTCTGTTTCTGGTATCAGATATACAACATAGTGCCTTCTTTTCCTATTTCTAACAAATGAATACCATTCCCACATAAAGAACTAATCTGAAGAGGACAATGTCAAATTAAATAATGTACTTACATGCTACTTCCTATGGGAGATCTATGATCCAAATATCTGAACATTTTCCACTATCTCTGAAGGTTCTTCAGATTTTCAGTTAATTGCTTACTTTTACATTGTATCACAAGTCACTCCCTTTTAGACAGTGATAGAGTGATCTCAGTGCTCTCCCACTTTATTTCATACTTTCTTTAAAAAACTTGAACTTACTGTCCATCTTATCGATTTAGTTATTACTTAATCAATTATAGTCCTAAACTATAAGTTTGCTCATGGCAGAGACTATATAAGAAGTTTTCAAAAAGCCAAAGGAAGGGCCAGCCTGTGGTGTGATGGTTAAGACAACTGAATCCAGCAGTTAGCATAATGGCTATGTCGCTGGACTCCCACATAGTCGACCGCAGTTCGCGTCCTGGACTTGGTGGCTTAAAACTCACGCCGGGCGCGTGTGCGTGTGTGCCCAAGATCCCGAGAGGAGAATGGAGGAGAAGGGATTGCAGCGTGGCCACCCCCCTGGGGGGTGATTTCTTGCTTTCCGTCTCTCTGTCTTTCTCTGTCTGTCTGGCGAGCGCACACGCTCTATAGCAAAAACCTCTCCAAAAAAAAAAAAAAAAAAGACAACTGAATCCCACATGGCTGACTGCAGAGTTTGAGTCCAGACCCCAAAACTTGAGAAACACAATAGTCATGTACATTTATGTGCCCAACATACCAAAAGGACAGAGAAATGGAGAAGAGATTATGGAGTGACCATTCCTTATAGACAGTGTTTCTTCCCACCCTGCCCCATCTCTTTATAAACTTACACTTTGATTCCATTTCTCCTCAAACTTTTGAAGTCCCTTGTATGTTCTTATTCTTTTGTTAGGCTCACAGCTGTAAATACTGTTGGCAGAAGCAAATAGGCACTTACTAAATGTTTGCTTGGTAAATTATGTCTTGTTCTCCACTAAGTGCATAGATGATCATGGTCATTTACCCACAAAGCTAATATATGTGACACTCACTTTGTGAATTATTCCTAGGCTGTTTCACCCTTCTTCCAAGAATGAATCTGCGTCATTTGCCTTCATCATTATGTAGTGTAACCTAGGACTAGAAACTAGTTTTCACACCAGCCCAAGCAGACTTCATATATGAAACCAACTGAATGAAAGAAAATATTGTATCCCAGAGAAAAATGTTAATGACTTTCCTTTTTTAAGAGAGAGAGTTTTGCTATAGAACATGTGCACTTGTAGGAGAGACAGAAAGAGAGAAAATGAGAAATCACTCCCCCCATCCAGTGGGGAAGGCCACACCACAATCCATTCTCCTCCATTCTCTCTCAGGATTTGGGGCACACACGCACATGTGTCCAGAGTGAGTTTTAAGCCTCCGAGTCTGGGACTTGAACCGCCGTCAGCTATGTGGGAGTCCAGCACCTTAACTACAATGCCACCTGCTGGCCCATGTTAATAACTTATTTTCAAGGTTTATGCATTATCTCCACCACATTCCCTTTATTAATGTATACATTATAAGATTAGAGGGTGAGAAGGAAAACTGAAGAACATTTAGCCCACTCCCTCACTGCTGGATGAAATAGAGACTTGTCCAGGATCACATGACCTGGGAATGGTTTTGGAAAATGAGCCAATGTCATCAAAGTACATGTACTTTGGGATAAGTAGCCTAGAAATAATGCACAAATTAAGAAATGTTTAAGTTAGGGACCAGCAGTTAGCGTAATGGCTATGTCGCTGGACTCCCACGTAGTTGACCGCGGTTCGCGTCCCGGACCCGATGGCTTAAAACTCACGCCGGGTGCATGTGCATGCGTGCCCAAGATCCCGAGAGGAGAATGGAGGAGAAGGGATTGAGGCATGGCCATCCCCCCTGGGGGGTGATTTCTCGCTTTCTGTCTCTCTGTCTCTCTCTGTCTGGCGAGTGCATGTGCCCTATGGCAAAAACCTCTCAAAAAAAGAAACGTTTAGGTTAGACATGGCATCTAGTAAGTGAAACTTTCAGTCTCAAGCAAGTTGGCTGTCATTTCCCTTGCTGAATGAATGAATTTATTCGCATGGTATGACCCAGCACTATGTTTATCACAAAACACAAGATCTGGTGTTTGTTGGATTTACCTTATAAAAAACGAAGTTTTAGAAAAAGTTATCTGTAGTAATTCAGTAAGGTAGCTGAACACTTCTCTATATAATAAATACTGAATACTGAGCAGAAAAGTCACAATATTTCCTTTCCAAATCTAATTTCACAAAGTATCCAATTTAATCTTCCCATTTTCTATAAGAATAACACAAAAAAGTAACACATATTAATTAATATAATTTCTTCAGGAGTATAAGGAGCCCCTAGAAGTATTCAAATCAGCAATCAGATGAGGTAGTTCATGTTATGAAATTAATTTCAAGATTCATTAAGTTCCCTGAATTCTAATATTTCATGGTAACATGTTCAAAGAAGACAAAGTATCAAACTTCATTAGCTAATTGTTTGACTTGGTATTTACAGAAGGCTGTTACTTATCCAGAAATTCAGTTATTTATAGCACCTATTTTTCCATACGTACTGTCTCATTTTAATGAGACAATTGTATTGTCAGATTCACTCATATTCGACAAAGTGTAGGAGCTATCTTGTATTCCTTTAATTAATCTCATCCCTGAGGTTCATTAGCTGGGAATTCATTCCTGTTAAATAGCGGCAGAAAGATAATCTGTAGTTGTTTCACTTTGAGCACCTGAACATTCTTCTTGGAAAGGATCTGTATGCCCACTAGAAACTCTGAGTAGTTTTTAATTGTAGTTTCTTGAGATTTCAGTGTGACTGAGCCCTGTTTCAATACCCAAGATAGTATAGAAACATTCTGACATGTGTGACATGGAAGGCTGAGAATTAACTACCAATGCTCTTTCTGTACAGGCTGAAAATCAGAAAAGGAATGTTAACTCTTCAATACTTAAACATGTGCTTAATATTTAAACAGCCAGGTTCTTCCAGTTGTTAAGCTAATATTAAAAAAGGATGGAAGCAGCCTACTTACTGGCAACTGTCCATCTTACAAATGTCTTTAGAAGTTCAGTATAGTGGCAGCATTTTGCTGTACCATCTGGCAGATGGTGTTACTTATAATCAGGACAAAAGACAATGCAGAAATATTTCTTTTTGTAATTATACCCATGTTTAAAATCTATATGTGGGGGCGAGCAAATGGCACAGCAGTTATGTCACTGGACTCCCATGTGGCCGACCATGGTTCAAGTTCTGGACTCACTGGCTTGAAACTCATGCTTGGCACATGTGCATGCATGCCCAAGATCCTGGGAGGAGAAGGGATTGCAGTATGGCCATCCCCCCCCCCCCGCCCCCGAAGGTGATTTCTCACTTTCCTTGTCTCTTGTCTGTCTGTCTGTCTCTCTCTCTCTCTCTCTCTCTCTCTCTTTTTAGCAAGCACACATGCCCTAAGGTAAAAACCTCTAAAACATATGTGTATAAGAACTATAGTATAATTAGTGATTTTTTAAATTTTCACATTTTATGTTCCTTTCTTTTTGTGGCTATTGAATTTTATGGAGTTTTAGAATTCTAAAATAGGCTCCTGAAGCTCATTTGAGGGCAAATGAAACAAAGATTTTAATATGCCAGACCCTAGCTGTCTTAAAATAACACACAAATAGTATACCTAAAAGGGTTCTTTAAACAGTTTATGACAACAGTGGAATTCAAGTACAGGTTTTCTTTCGGTACAGAATTTTTTTTCATAATATATATTTTTTTGTGAAATTTTGCAGACTCCTTTTAAATGAATATGCACTAAAGTTACTCATACAACATGGGAAAACTTTGTGTTCTACAAAATCAGACATAAAGTAACAGGAAATTTTTGGAAAGTGTAAGATAAGGCAGAATATCAAACCTATGTAACTTTGCTCTTTTTTTTTTGAGAGGTTTTTGCCATAGGGCGTGTGCGCTCACCAGACAGAGAGAGAGAGAGAGATAGAGAGACAGAAAGCAAGAAATCTTCCCCGGGGGTGGGGGTGGCCACACCGCAATCCCTTCTCCTCCATTCTCCTCTCGGGATCTTGGTCACGCACGCACACGCGCCTGGCGTGAGTTTTAAGCCACTGGGTCCGGGACGCAAACCGCGGTTGACTGCATGGGAGTCCAGTGACATAGCCATTATGCTAACTGCTGGTCCCAAACCTTTGTAAATTTGTAACCACAGTACTAATACAAGTACTAATAATCTTGATATAAATATTCTCATAGTTAAATAACAACTGGCCTTTGTACCTATGATAATTGATCAATTGTTTTCTAAGTTCCTGCTTCTTTCTCCAAAATAAACTTTCGTATTGGGATTTACTTCCAATTGAAACCAATTTTATCAAAAAATGTGGACCTCTGCAGTAATTAGTTTTTTCTAAGGATAGGGGAAATGCCTCTGTGGATTCATTTGCATTTGCAGTTTCAGCAGAGAAATTCTGGAAAGCTCAGTGGTTCATGAGTTACTACTGGTATAAATGGAAAACATTTATGTTCTATTTTCTCTTTCCTCAAGGTTTTCTCTTTAAATTCTAGGAAACCTTGTTTCAGATGGCTTCAAAATATTAACACACTGGGAAAAATCAAATAAATTCTAGTACCATTTCCACATTTTACCAGTATTTTCCTGCTATGTGCTAATTATATATAATCTAGTTTATATTACCAAACTATACATTGTAACAGAAAAAACACATAATCACACATATACATACAATATACCTTACTCCTGCAAGAAGTAGATTTAGTACTGGGGAGACTGATAGGATGAAATGCCTATAAATGAGGAAAGAAAATACTTGTGGAGAAGTAGGAGTAGGCAGGGAAGCCTTCAGGCCACAAGGCAGATGTGACCCCAGGAAGGTAAGAATGGAGAAAGGATTAGGTAGGAAAAGCCTTGAACTTCAGCTCAGGTCTGAAAGTTTCTCTGCCAGGCTAATGGGGAGTCCCTAAACAAGTTGCCGATGAGGAAACTCATTGAACAGGAGCTAGCATCCCCTCTCTCCTCAGCTACTGGCTGGAAGCACCCATAGTAAGCAAGTGAGGTCCCTACATTCTTTGGAGTAGCAGCTTGAGGCTCTCTACAGTCATAGCAAGTTGTCCGGAGATAAGAGATCTGAATGGCTCATGTCCCTGGCTTCCTCAACACATATCCACTCCCCCTTTCACACATGTGCACTCACATACATGTGCATTTTATTTAAATGGAAAGGCCCTTGGAAAGTAGAACACAAAAGTGATTCATAAATATTACACTGAAAAGCAGACCTAAGAGACATCCCCAGTTGGACAAACTAAGAGAAGAAGAAGCATGAAGAATATGTTGCTAGAAATTCATGTAGTTACCTAGCAATTGACCTTGGCACCTAAGATGATAATTAATCAATCTGTTTTCTAAGGCTCATGCTTCTTTCTCCAGTATAAACTTTCTTATAAAGATTTACTTTCAATTGAGGCCAATTTTATCAAAATAAAAACTATGGACCTCTACATTAATCAATTTGGATGTGGAGAAACTTTAGGAGATATTCAGTTCAAACCATCCAACTAGCTCTCAAGGGTGACTGATTCTATTAGGGCTTAGGAATAACAACGGGAGCCGAATCTGGGGGAAAAAAAAAAGTTTATCACAAGCTCTGTAAGTCCTACACATTGCCCCAACAGAGGAGTCAAGTTAGCCACACTTTATCCTGCTTTCTGAGGAATGGATCCCAATAAAAGTTGCTTTAATTTCGATATTTTAGCAGAAATGGTGTCTCTTCTACTGTTTATAAAGCTATCAACACCAAAACATTAGATAATCCCCCTACTAAATGGCCAAGGACCCTTGAAACAGAGGGCTCCAGACTGATGAGTTTGTTGAGGGAAAATACAAACACTGGATGGGAAGAAAAACCACCTTATTCTTTGGTGGTATCAAATGGGCAGCCTTGAAATTCCTCTTTGTACTACTTCTTTTCAATAGTGAGTCCCTTAGAAAGTGGTGAATGAAACCTCCTATTTCCAAATATCTGCTGTGCATGTTGATGTTAGTGACTATTTACTGTCATATAAGAGAAAAGTAGCATTGTTAGTAAGTAATGAAATTATTTATTTAATGGTAAAAAGCCTCCTAAAGAACACTGTGCTAAGGGAGTATTCATAGAACAATAGATTCTTAAAGACTGAGTATCTTTTTCACTAAAGTCAAGCATTTGCCATATGATTAGTCCTCACAATCTTTGCCAAGAATAATAAATGAACGGCTTCTGGGCCGCATTCAGTCTGCAGACAGCTTTGGTTTGGCCTTCATGGTGGGGTTTCTAAGGGACGAGCCACCACAAGGAATATTAGCAATGCTGGCTCAACATTCCCACAAGTCAAAACCACAGTTCCCATAAATTTCAGTGCCAGTGAGGGTGGCAGCCCCATGAAATCAGACACACACAACTGGGCTGGCCCCTTGCAATCAGTTTTATAAATCCGCCTTATCTTCCTAGACACTTGTGTCTAAGAAGTAATCAAAAAGTGTGTAATCCAAAAGGACTGCATGTTTTTTTCCTCTTTTCCCAGCAGTTTGTTCTTCCTAATTATATTTGGAATGAATTAAATATTAACGATTACACTCCCAGAGCACACATCCTTGATGAAACTGACAACAGACAGTCTGCATAGTGAAACTGCACTAATGTCTAAAATGTTCTGTATGGTGACAATAATTTATATATATATATATATATATACACACTTGAGCATGTATGGTATTTGATACCATAAAATAAATCCTTAGTTAAACAAATTAATAAAACACAAATATTCTATTGAGACACTTTTAAAAGAATGTTCAACCTTGTGATAGAAAACTACAACAAAACAAAAAACAAAACCTCTGATCTCCAATCCAAAAACTTCCATTTTAGAAAGAGAAGATTATTATGAGTGATGCATATTGTCGTTTTTACCATTCATAGCTAATGGAAAACATGTTGGAAGTTTTTAGACATGGAGCTACCCAGAAGTCAGTTACTATGCAGCTGGCTTCCCAATCCCCAATTTAATTTTACCTTCATCCCCATTTTAGCAACAAATCCTGGGAATCTTCAGTTCAGACACCTTTGCAGGTGCTACACATAACTAACCTTTCAATAAGATTAACTGCCAGACTGTGACATTTGATGTGTGATAATGCAATGCTTTGTGAATTTAAAATTATTCTGCAGATGAAGTTGAGATACAGTAAAGCCTTCTCAAGATATAATTTAAGGACCAGCCAATAAGAAACATTAATGGCAGAAACTTTAAAAGATATTAGCATAAAAAAGTTAATTTGTGGGGGAGAGTCAAACATTTGGACATATTTCATGGGGTGTCTTAAATGAAAGACCTTCTGCAGATGAAGTAACTTTAATTGCCATCATTACTATGGCTCATTTCATATTGAACACCTACTGAGAGAAAGAAGGTGCCAATAATCTTCCTTTAACCACTGAAAAAATAAGTAGCAAAGACTGATTGAAAACAGTTTGTGCCAGGTACTATCCTAAGTGCTTTATGTAGAGTGATTTCATCCTCACAGTTACACGGCCATCTTGCTTCAGTTGAGTTTTCATCTTATATATAAAATAATTTAAACTGAACAGATGTTAAATGTATGAATAAATAGATTATTTCATAATATGTAGACAGTAGGTAACTTTTAGTATGCAATTTTACTTTACAGCCCAGCGTTCAATAGAACAGGCAATGGATTCAGGAAGATCTGGATGAATCTGAATTTTGGCAAGACCACTAGCTAGTTGGCTTATCTTGAGCTAATTATTTACTTGACTAAGTTCCCATTTTCTCATATATGAGAAACAAATATGAAAAACAAACAAAGTCATTTCTGAAACATAATAAGCATTCTAGAAGTGGTACTTGTTTTGTTACCTTTTAGTAATAATAATCATTATTATTAATATTATTTAAATATATGCTTTCCCAATGCAAAGCTATATTCTGTAAGGAATTATCCTTTTTAAAAAATATTTAGTTCTTCCATGACAGAGAGAGACAGGTACCGTTAGCAGGCTCTTCATACCCCAATCTACCCCTAGTCTTAGTCGGCCAAGATTATGGCATACATGCACCCAGCATGTACAGAGACACCTGGTGCCATGATCCTGGGACCTTCCCCAGTGGCATCAGTATCACAAGGTATTATATTACCACTGTACTACCACAGCTTGCCTGTAAAGGATATTATTATGTTATGTTTACCATTAAGAGTTTCTTAGGGGACCAGCAGATAGTACTATGGTTACATTGCTGGACTCCCACATAGGTGACCATGGTTCAAGTCCTATACCAGTGACTAAAATCAGTCCAGGTATGTGTGCATGCATGCCCAAGAACCTGAGAGGAAAATGAGGGAGAAGGGATTGTCATGTGACCATCCCCCTTGGGGGATGATTTCTCACTTTCTGTCTCTCTGTCTCTCTGTGTATCTCTGGTGAGTGCATGCACCCACCCTAGAGCAAAAATCTCTCTCAAAAAAGTTTCTTAGGGACCAGCAGTTAGCATAATGGCTATGTCGCCGGACTCCCATGGAGTCGACCGTGGTTCAAGTCTTGGACCCCGTGGCTTAAACTCATGCTGGGCGCATGTGCATGTGTGCCCAAGATCCCGAGAGGAAAATGGAGGAGAAGGGATTGACGCGTGGCCATTCCCCCTGGGGGGTGATTTCTCGCTTTCTGTCTCTCTGTCTCTCTCTGTCTTTCTGGCAAGCGCACGCACCCTATTGCATAAACCTCTCCGAAAAAAGGAAAAAAAAAAGTTTCTTAGACCAAATTCAACCACTTTTTATATATTCTTCAAGTGATGAATATAACATTTTAGTGAACTATTACAAGTTATCATTAGAAAATTAAAGAAAAATTTTAAATATGGCTTGATATAATTAATATGATTCAAAAGACATGATTTCTAAAATAGGAGTTGAAAACTGAAAGGGAATAAGTGATATAAATCACATCTGCCTGAGATGAAAAGAAAGATCAGAGTAACAAGAAAAAATAATTGCAAGGAAACCAAAAACATACTAGCTAACTTAAATCACCATTGGAAGGACTGAACAGAATTGCCAATGCCACAGACTAAAGCAATGATGTAGAGACACCTTTTGGCTAATATTGCATTTAATTTTTTAAAAACTCTATGTTTATAATCAAATTGGCTTTTTGTTTATTTTAGACCATTTTTATTTCACTCTGATATTAGTACTGTTTATTTAAGATGTTTTGCCATAGGGTGTGTGCACTTGCCAGAGAAAGAGAGAAAGACAGAGACAGAGACAGACAGAGAAAAGGAAAGTGAGAAATCACCACCCCCCCCCCAGAAGAGATGACCACACCACAGTCCCTTCTCCTCCATTCTCCTCTGGGGATCTTGGGTGTACACTTGCCTGGCATGATTTTCAAGCCACTGGGTTCAGGACTTGAACTGAGGTTGGCCATGTGGAAGTCTATCCAGTGAGGTAACCACTAAGCTGTCTACTGGGCCCTGATATTAGAACTTTTAATGAACTTCTCAAATGATTTGATAAACATCATCTTCTTCTATATTCAGAAACACTCAGCAAAATAGGGTTCTTGAAATTTTAATAGGGATCATTCATTTGTGAAGCCATCTGAGCTTGATGATTTTTCCAGAAAGGAATTTTAGACCATAACTTCAGTGACTTTAATAGTTTTTTTAAAGAATTATGTATTTAAAGTATTACTATTATTATTATTATTATTTAATTTGCTATAGGGCATGTGCACTCATCAGAGAGAGAGGGCGAGAGAGAGGGAAAGTAAGAAAGCAAGCCGCCAGACTTGAGATTTGAACCACAGCCAGCCATGTGGGAGTCCAGGGCCTTAAACACCATGCCACCTGCTGGCCCCAACTTTAATAGTTTTTTTATGTGTTCAAGATTTTATTATTTTGGGGTTAAAGTATAACTTATTCTTTCTCTGGAAAGTTATATGCTTACCCTAGGTATTAATATTTACTAGTGTATTATTATTCCCAATATTTAAAATTTTAAATATATATATTGTTTTCATCTCTTTTTTGTTATGTACAATATATGCTTTTTCTTGCCTACTCATATCAGAGATCTGTCTGTCATATAACATTCATAATCATTTATTCATAATCATTTTGTAAAAATAAAGCTACATTTTTACATTTTTAAATATTTTATATAATCTTAATTTTTCTTTTGTTTCATTTTTGTTTTCCTTTTAAATTTCAACATACTTCATAACTGAAAATTAAAGTTTCAAACTTTTTTCTGTAAAATACATTCAAACTATCATTGTCACTCACAATTATTAATTTAACCACATCGCTCATTCCTCTAGTCTGTGTCTTCCATGCATCTTTATCCAGCCTTAAAAATGGATTACAGGGGACCAGCAATTAGCATAATGGCTATGTCACTGGACTCCCACGTAGTCGACTGCGGTTTGAGTCCTGGACCCGGCACCTTAAACTCACGCCGGGAGCAAGTGCATGCGTGCCCAAGATCCCAAGAGGAGAATGGAGGAGAAGGGATTGCGGCAGCGTGGCCATTCCCCCGGGGCGATGATTTCTCGCTTTCTGTCTGTCTGTCTCTCTCTCTCTCTCTCTCTCTCTCTCTCTCTCTGTGTGTTTCTGACGAGCGCACGCGCCCTGTAGCAAAAACCTCTCCAAAAACAAAATGGATTATAATTTCTCTCTTACTTCAAGGATCTTTTTTGTTTTTCCTATTTAAAAAAAAAAATTTGTTAGAGGACACATGTACTTGCTGGGGAGAAAGAAAGAGAATGCAAGCACCCTCCAGAGGGTCAGTCATGCCACAACCCCTTCTCCTTCATTTCTCCTTTCAGGATTTTAGGCAAGCACATGTGCTTAGTATTTTTCAAGTCATGGTGAACCAGGAAGTCATCCACATCGGATCCAGCTGCCTCAAATATTAGACCATCAGCTGGCCCAAGTATTATTTTTTAAATTATTTTCTTATATTCATATCTTATTTTAGCTATCCTTTTGTTGTTTGTAATTTTATTGCAATTCAATAAAGAAACACATTCCACAGTGGGGTCTTGATACTTTTGTTTTGTTTTGTTTTGAGTCTTTGAAATTTACTGGGGTTTTCTTTGTGGCCTAGGTAATGCCTGATTTTTTGTGAATGGACTATGGATGTTAAAACAAAGTACCTTTTCTCTGTTCTAGGTGGCAGTCCATCTTTCTATCTATCAATGTATCTATCTATCTGTCTATATTTAACAAGCAATCCATAGTGATATTCACATATTTGATAGCAAAATTAGTCATAGTACTCACACTTTCTATCCTCCCACATTTCGGTCCAAATGATCATATCAGTTTTCACGTGGTGTATACTAAAATACTAAACTTTAATTATTAATGTCTTTCTCAATATACTTTTCAAATTTGATGATTTATATATTTCGGAGTATATTGAAATGGGCACAGTGTGCTGAAGCAGTTCAAAACCAGCTCATGAGATCCGATTGTTAATTTTTAGGAATTTGGGGAGCCAGTCATTAAAACATAACAATTATTAAAATTTGTTCATATTAATTTATGACACTGCATTATGACAACAACAAAGGTAATACATACTACATTTACAAAAGAGAAAAAGATACACTTAGAATGCACAGATCTGGCAGACACCAATTTATTCGAATGATCAAAGGTAGTATTACCAACCACAGAACAAAGTACGTACCTCCCAAAGCTGTGATGGAAAGTAAACAACTGCATCTTGGTGGAAACATTTGTGCTTTTCAGGTGAATCTAATATTGAGAAAACAGACAAATACACTGTTTGAATACAAGACAAATCTATCCCAATAGGTATGAGACAGTAACTCCTTATGGTTTTACTTTGTATGACCTTTTTGACTAATGATGTTGAGTTTTTTTTGTGTGCACTTCCTGAACATTTATGTACATATGCTTTTAATTGTTCAGGTTCTTGGGACCAGAAGTTGGCGTAATGGCTATGTCGCTGGACTCCCATGTAGTCAACCACAGTTCAAGTCCTGGACCTCACGCTGGGCGCACATGCATGCATGCCCAAATTACTGAAAGGAGGATGGAGGAGAAGCAATTGCAGCATGGCCATCCCCCCTGGGGGCAGGGTGATTTCTTGCTTTCTATCTCTCTGTCTGTCTCTGTCTGTCTGGCGAGTGCATGTGCCCTATAGCAAAAACCTCTCCACCAAAAGTAAATAAAGAAAGAAAAAAAAAAGAAAAAGAAAAAAAATTGTTCAGGTTCTTTAATTTTTAAACGTGTTGTTTCTCTTTTTGTTGTTGATTTGGAGAAATTCTTTAGTCAGATATATTCCTTTACCAGACAGACGAAGTGGAGTAGAGTTTTGGGCCGGGTAAATGTATTAGAAATATTTTTTTCAGCTTTTGGCTTGTCTATACATTTCTGCAATGGTATCTGCTGATGAGAAGATCTTGTGATCTCAGAACATGCTACCATCGGTCCTTGATTCAGACTCAGTGTGTCATTTCTGTATTCCAGACCCCAACCCAGTCCTTTCTCTAAAAGGTTTGGTTTTTTCCTACCCACCCAACCTCTCCTCACCCTCACTAAGTTTTAGAAACTAAATGTCCTTATTGCTACCACAATTTTAATTTCATCCTTTTAGTGTAGAGGGTTAGGAAGTTTTATATTTTTAGAATTGTGAATTTATATTATCGCTGCTAATTCAATTGCAACAATACAGTTTTCCCTTCTATTCCTTAATTGTGTATTTGAATCTCTTTTTTCCCACATTGAGAATACTGATTCTAAATAAAACAGTATACTTATTCATTTAATCTCTCATTTAATTCATGCAAAATACTTGCAAAATTAATATCTTAGTTTCTTCCTTCAACAAACCTACTACATGAAATTCAAATTTTCATAACAAAGATGCTTAAGAGGGGACTAGCAGATAGTGTAATGGTTATGTTGTGTAATGGTTATGTTGCTGGACTCCCACATAGTTGACTATGGTTCAAGTCCAGGACCTGGCCGCTTAAAACTCACACCGAGAGTGTATAGGTGCATGCCCAAGATCCCAAGAGGAGATTGGAAAAGGGACTGCAACGTGGCCATCCCCCCAGGGGTGATTTCTTGTTTTCTGTTTCTTTGTCTCTCTCTCTCCCTGGTGAGTGCACATGACCTGTAGCAAAAATATCTTAAAAAAAAAAAAGAAAAGAAGCTTAAGGTTGTTCAATGAAATATAACTTGAGATATTTTTCCTGTGTTTATAGTATGCATATATATTAATTTGTTTTCTTTGTATTCAGTTTTAGAAGTTGCTTTTTTGAATTTGTCTTGATTTTATTTTGTTTTTGAATATTTAATACACTTACTTGATTTTAAAGTCAACATAATATAAAAAGGCAAAATTCCTGAAAGTTTTATCTCCATTTTTTTTTCTATGTAATTACACTGACCATCTACAAATAATTTTTTAACTTAGTTTTTGTGTTATAATTTTGGCATTTCTTTATAAAATAAACAATATGTATGCACACACATTTCAATCTGATTATATAACCATCTTCTTTTGCTCATTTTCCACATATGTATTTTTTGCACCTCCATTTTGGTTTGTTATTAGATACTATACAATGGAAATCACTCTTTATCAGATCATAAAGATTATACATATTCTTTTTTTTTAATGACTACATAATACCCTACTCTGTGGGCATTCCATATTTTACTCAACCAGTCTCCAGTGAAATGACATTTAGATTTTTTTCCAATAGTGTGCTATCAAAAATAATGCTACAAGGAATAACCTTTCTTTTTTTTAAACCTTTTTTTTAGAATTATTTTATTTAACTTTATTTATTATTATCATCATTATTATTTTCAGTTTGATCAGAGAGAGACAGAGAGAGAGAGAGAGAGAGAGAGAGGAAGTGAGATAGCAAGCCACCAGGTCTGAGACTTGAACCGTGGTCGGCTATGTGGGAGTCCGACGCCTTTAACCACCATGCCACTTGCCGGCCCCAGGAATAACCTTTCAAGAATATTGTTTTGTTTTTGTGAATTTATTCTTTTATAGTGACAAAGCTTCACTTAAAAAATGTCTTCATCACTATTCTCAAGAGAACATAATACCTTAAAAGCAATTTGATTATTATACATGCACTCTACATCCCATGGTAGGAAGAATTAATTGATGTGCCCTTGAAATGTTTTTAAAACAAATGAAAATATATGATGTGAGTAAAAATTATGTTTGTCTAGAAAATAATTTGCTTTTTACTATGTTATATATACACAAAGTCACTAATCTACCCCATGAATAAACATATATTTTGCTTATCACACTAAGACATTTAAAAATATGTCACTCTGGCCAGCTGGTGGCATGATGGTTGAAGCACTTGGCAGACCATGGTACTAGTCCTGGACCTGGCAGCTTATTTTCTCACTTTCCTTCTCTCTCTGGTAAGATTAAATAATAATAATAATAAATATGTCACTTAACTCTAAATCTAAATTTAGGTAAGATTAAACTTGATCCAATGTCTGTTTTTTCAGATAATAATTAAAGTTACATGAACTATTCCAATGGAGGTAGAGGATGATGCTGTGACTAGCTAAGGCACAACAAATAAAGAGAAGATAAATGAGGAAAGAAAGCATGAAAACATTCAGGTAAAAAAGAAATAGCAATAGTAGTTGCAATTGAAATGGTCCTTACTCTGAGGAATAAAATAACCATTTTGTATGTGTTTTGATTTGTTGCTTCAAATATTGATTAAATACTGAACATTTTATCTGCACAAATTTGAACTCTGTCATTGAATCTAATAATTAGAAAAAAAATTCGTGTGTAATGTAAAATAAAGCCTGTTTCTGACTTAAAGAGTTAAGGGATAAATATTCCCTTTCTTATAAAGTCATTCAGTGCATGGGGACAATGATGAGTGACACGATGACAGTGAAATTTATATCACCAGAATCCTACAATTTGCCTAAATTTCAACTTTGTGCCATTATCATATGAAGATGTTATAACAGTCACATCTGATTCTTGTTTTTATTACTTATCTTGAAAATGTGATCCAAATTATAATATCCTTTGAAAAAGAACTTTTACACAAGATTTATGCACATTTCAACTTCTCATATATAATTAAAGTGGGTTACAAATATTGCTATACATAAAAACCACTACAAAATGTTTTCTTAAATAATACAAATTCATGAATATCATTCCAAATAGACAAAATTGGACCATCAAGGTGTGTGGGCTTTACCACATTTGGTAACGTCTGTGTAAGTAAACATAGGGAAAGGGTAGAGGGAATTAGATAAATTACCACTGGCAGAAGTGGTCATGAAGTCCCCCTAGAAATAGTGACCCTTAGTTGGGTTTAGAAGGAAAGTGAAATAAGGAGAATGTGGCGATTCTAATTTGTCTACAAATTCTTCCCCCTTTGAATTCAAAAGTAGAACCAAATTCATTCTCTCCGTAAGTGGAGTTGTAATGATTTGCCTCTAATGAACAGACTGTGGGAAAACTGGTGACATGCCTCTTCTGATAGTAGTCCATAAAATGCTTCCTTTGGATTATTCACTGTGGAGGAAGTGGGCTGCCATGTGGAGCCCTCGGGAGAACATCTATTAGGGAGGATGAGGAATTGAGAGCTGGTAACAACCAGAAATAACTGAGGCTTCCTTCCTACACATTGTTGGTAAATCATCCAAACAGGAAGGACAGTGGTTCCAGAAAAACCACCTCCCCTTTACAGAAAAGTCATGAATAAACTGACCCTTACTTAGCCTGGCATTAAACTATGCCTGGTAAGCCAGATGCGCAGCGGTGCTCAGTGCTTTCCAGCCTAAGGGGTAGCTCTTTTACCAGTCCTGTTGGGTCAGTGCCCTCCTTCCTCTCAGAGCAAGGAACGAAACTGTTCGCTCATCTCCCCTGCAAGGTAGGTTGGTCAACGGGGTAGTCCACGCTGCACTCTTCCCTAGAAAACTTGCTTTCACTTCCCCGCCAAGGCTTGTTCTTGAACTGTTTCCTGGACGAAGCCAAGTACCCTCACACGTTGGGTGGACATCCTCAAGGGTTGAGCCTCCTCAGCTACCTCTTTCTGGGAACCATGAAGAAATTCTCGGGAGACCTCCCAACAGACCACATATTAAACCTGCGAGGGACGGACTGGCCTCGATGGCTGGGTGAGTCTCCTGGAGGAATTTTCCCTTCCGCCTGTTTGTCTCGATTACCTGAGCTCGCTTATCCTCTCCTGGCAGCGAAGGAAGTGGATCCGCCGGCTCAGAAGCTGATGCTAGGCGGGGCTCGCTGCCCCAGCGCGCTACATCCGGGAACCCGGATGCCGAGACCCGCACATCCGGGAGACCGGTCGGAAGCACGCGGTATCCGCGACGCCAGTTTGGAAGCCTCAGGCTGAGCGCCTCTGACGGAGACGAGACTTGGTTTTCGCTGACCTTGCCTCAGATACTCGGTGCCAGGTAGTGTCACAGACTGCCAAACTGCCTTTCTGTTTCAGCCTCAAGGTTTGAGTCTTCTCTTTATTTTTGACACTTGCGTGGAAAAATCCTTTGGCCCTTCTGCCTCTGAACTAATCCGCTAACTGTAAGCGCCTCTGTTGGGGAAGGAGAGGGCCCTGCTGCTCTGTCGCTCTTCTGCCCCTGGGCGCCTTACCTAGAGGACTTTCACGCTAGTCCACCTCCTCCTCCCTCTCCACCTCTGCTTCCTAAATCACCGTAACTGCTGCTAGAATGGTAGAGGCTATAATAGAATTCGACCTCCAGCTAAGCAGCAATTGGTACCACGTAAAAATTGGGGAGTCTCTGTGATATTTGGGTGTGTAAGCAAGCGCTGCCACCAATACTTTTCCTTACTTCCGTGCTGGTCCTTGACATTGCAGAGAAACTGAAAGCCAGGCAGAGTAAGGTGATAAAGAAGGATACAAGTTTCACAACTAGGTCTGGAGCCATGAGGTCCACACATCAATAGGGTCCATATTAATTAGTCACAAACGGTATCATGAGGCGTTTATCATGATGCACCATTCCAGAAGGCTTCCCCTTGGGCTGCCTTCTAACTAATTGGTATCTCTTTTATTTTTGAGAGGTGCGCTCGCTGGAGAGACAGAGAAAGAGAAAGCTAGAAATCACCCCACCCCCCAGATAGGGTTGGCCATGCTGCAATCCCTTGTCCTCCATTTGCCTCTCGGGATTTTGGGTGCACAGGCACATGCACCCAGAGTGAGTTTTAAGCCCCTAGGTCCAAAATTTGAACTGTGGTTTACAATGTGGGAGTCCAGCAAGGTAACCATTATACCATCTACTAGTCCCACTAATTGGTATCTGCTTAAAATGAATGGTTTAAACAAACTATATACACACACACACATATATATGTATGTGTGTATATATATATATATATGTGTGTGTGTGTGTGTGTGTGTATATGTGTGTATATACACACATGCACTTATGTATACGTGTGTATATACACATATGTATGTGTGTATATGTATGTATGCATATATATGTTTATATATGTGTGTGTATATATATATAATGTATGTGTGTGTGTGTGTATATGTGTGTGTGTGTGTGTGTGTGTATTATTTTTTCCTCTGTAACACAGCATGCACAATGTAAGTTGGGGGACTGAGAGCAGCCAAGAAAAAAAGAAAAGAGTCTCCGTACTATAATACAATTTTGCAACTTGACATATTTCATGAAACAGAGAGCAAGTGGGGAAAATTTCCACATGTACAGACTTTCATGGCTTTATACCAGATGCCAGAAATGAAAAATCAATGAGGAATGTGTCTAGCTCCTGTGATCTCTGTTAGTGTACAACTAGACATCTTCAGTGACCTATTTGTGGAATGTGCTCTGAGACTGGGATGAGACTTGAGTCCACAAACAATGCTATTCGATGAGGACACCAGTGGCAGAATTTCTGAAGGAGAGACATTCCCTTCATCTTGAAAGATCTAGCCCCTCAGTTCCTCATCTAGGCGGCTAGGCTGAGCCCAGCACAGCAGGTACCACCTGAAGTGGGGGTTCCTATAATTCACAAAGACCCAATAAGCTCTCTGTGAAGTCCTGGATAGGGATTAAGGTCTGCTCGAGTCCATGTTGCTTTCTTCAGGTTAGACTTGACACTGTGTAGACAAGTTGAGAAGTTTTGTGGAAGACCCAGAGAAATTCAAGACAGGTTTGTCAGTTTAACCCTGTCTTTTGTCCTGTCCTGGATAAAAAGCAAGGTCATCCTTTGTACCTGCTATACCCAAGAAGAAAATGGGTAATTCTGGTAGCCAGAGAGTTAGCCAATATGTAGAGTTCCCAGGGATGGCAGCTTAAGTGGGAGTCTTTTGGAATGCTGCTGGCAGCCCCCATGATAAATGTTTGTGGCCAATTAATAGGGGCTCTACTGATGGGTGGACTCCATGGCTCTGGACCTGGTTGTAGAAGCTGTACCATTCTTCATTAGGACAGGTGAAGATGTTATTTCTGAGCAAGACCCACACTGGAACTATTAAGACCCAAGGCATGTGTCTCAGAAAAACAATATGTATGCTTGCTTCCACATGAAGACATGTGTAATCAAGCCAGTGAACTCTGATAGGGTCCAGAGGTAACTTGAGGCAAAGAAGAGAACCTTGTTGTGTTTCAAGGTAGGCTGGTAGATGTCTTTAGGAAGTTTACCAACATAGACCCAAATACCAGAGAGGGCTAAATTCTTCTGGGTACATTTCTTCAATCAGTCAACCCATCATATTTAGAGGGTACTCCAGAAAATTGCTGACTGCCTAGAGGCACCTATTTCTAAGCTTTGGAGGTAGCTTTTAGTGTCTAGAACCATGACATGGTTGACTAGGCCATAAAGGGCCCAGAGAGACAAACAAAAGGCCCAAATACTGGCTATAGTCATAGCTACCCAAGTCACTCAAGGTAAACCTTTAGGCTGGCAACCGAAGTCTTACCTGAGGGTAAGAACTGGGAAGCCTGGTCAGATCCTCTGCCTCAAGGAGAATTTAGATATTTCTAGTGTGGGAAGTCTGGGCACTAAAAAGGGTAATGCTCACAACTGACATGCTCTCTCCGCCCCCAAGGCATTGTTCCCAATGTGGGGGAGTTGGCCATTAGAGATTGACATGCCTGGAGGTCTGAAAGGACCCTGGACTCCTGAGTTCCTGATGGCCTCGAGAATCAAGGATTGATGTGCCCCAAGACACCAGATGGCTCATCTTGAACATCTGGAAATCTCATCAGATGAGCCTCAGGCAACCCTTGAAGCAGCAACAGGTAAGAATATTGATTTTCTATTAGATATGGAAGCCACTAATGATGTCTTAATTTCTTACTGTGTCCTTTTCCTCTATGAACATGATCTGTAGTAGGTTTAGATGGCTAGCCCAAACCGAAAGGTCTACTGTGTTACTTTTCTTTTCCTTCCTTTTTTTAAAGATTCCTTCCTTCCTTCCTTCCTTCCTTCCTTCCTTCCTTCCTTCCTTCTCTCTCTCTCTCTCTCTCTCTCTCTCTCTCTCTCTCTCTCTCTCTTTCTTTCTTCTTTCTTTTTAGTTTAACTGGAGAGGGACAGAGTGAGAGGAAGAGAGAGAGAGAGAGAAAGTGAGAAAGCAAGCCACCAGGTCTGGAACTTGAACCATGGTCGGCAATTTGCAGGTCCAGTGCCCTTAACCACCATGCTGCCTACCAGCCCCTGTTCCTTATCATCTTTACTGGGATTTTGTCTTTTGCCCACCAGTTCTTTATAATGCCTACATGTCCAGGTTGTTTTCTAGGGAGGGACTTGATAACCTGGCTAGGTACCCTAATTCACCCAGCAACCAACAGGGAGAGATGACCATCTTTTGTTCATGGTCGGGACACAGCCCTTGACCTAGAGGAGATTGATGACATTCTTCCCTGCTTTACAGCTTGGGTGAACTTGTAGGTATGGAATACAAAAGTCCCTGGGAAAGCAATAAATGCCTCCCCAGTGAAAATAAGACTCAACGATCCAACTGTCTTTCTTATAGACAACAACATCCAATTAGGCCAGAAGCTCAACAGGGCCTATAGGCTCACTCTTGAATTCCTTCTTGTGCAAAGCCAAGGCCTCTCATGCCCTGGGTAGAGACCCCCAGGGGTTTAGTATCCCTGGAAATATTACCACACTTACTACATAAACCAGCAGACACAAGTTTTTCTTAAATCATAATGAGATAGACAAATTACATACCTAAAGTGACCTCAAGCTGGTTAGAGGCAAGGACAAAGTTTTACCTTGGACCTTATAATGACAGATTGATTGATTGTCCTTTTGTATGAGTTTGCCTCAGAGTCCACACTACTGCAGTTTTGGCCTCCATTACTCAGTTGTGGGGGCTCTGAGCACTTTAGGATGTATAACATCCACTAAAATCCAATAGCACTGCCCTCCTAGTTAAGACAATCATCAGCTATCCCCTGGGTGGCAAAATTAGTCCTGGTTAAACCAAGCTGTCTACTATTCTAACCAGGGGTTTAGTCCTTGCTCAACTTAAAATAAGCATAAATTATTCTAGTGAAATAATTTACCAAATCTAATATAATCTCAATTTTGAAAGCTAAATCAAAAGAGAATTTTATAATGACCACAATCAATGAAAACATTGTACAATGCTTATAATGATATGTTCCAGAAAGGAACTCCATATGGACCAGCAGGTGATGTGGTGATTAAGGCACTGGGTCCCATATGGCCAGCTACACAGTTCAAGTTCCAACCTGGTGCCCTGAAAAACACACTGTACGTGTGTGTGTGTGTGTGCATGGGTGCCCCAAATCCTGAGAGATGAATGGAGGAAAATGGATTGTGATGTGGTTACCCCTGACCCTTTGGGGAGCTATTGCTCGCTCTTTGTCTTTCTCTGTTTCTCTCTCTGAAGAGTGCATGCACGCTATAGCAAAAATAACAACAAAACCTTTAACAACAACAACAAAAACTTAAAGAAAAATTAAAGGAAATCCATAAAAGAAAACAGTAGGGCTAGTGGGTGATATGGTGGTTAAGGTGCTGGACTCCCTGAAGGCCATGGTATGAGTCCTGGACCCAGTGGTTTGCTTTCTCACTTCCTCTCTCTCTGTCTCTCTCTCTCTCTCTCTCTCTCTCTCTCTCTCTTCTGTCCGTCTGTCTTTGGTGAACACGTGTGCCCTGTAACAAATTATAAAATAATAATGATAATGATAAATAAAATTAAATAATTATTTTTAAAAATAACACAATACTATTTTAAAGTATAGAAGCAAACTAGCCATATAAATCAGTATGGTTAAAGAAGGGTCTAAATTGAATGCAAAAAGCATTGGAGTTTCCCATTTTAGAAGAAAGTATAAGGTGCATTAAATATTTATTGTTTTATTAACTTAATATGTGCTTCCAAATGAAAATCTCAATATTTCTAAGATTAATATGCAGAAATGTTATG
Organism: Tupaia tana; assembly: GCA_026018925.1. Taxonomy (NCBI): domain Eukaryota; kingdom Metazoa; phylum Chordata; class Mammalia; order Scandentia; family Tupaiidae; genus Tupaia; species Tupaia tana. The sequence continues at coordinate 14,910,328 of JAKSZU010000022.1, read as the reverse complement.
TAACTAGTTTGAAAACTGCATTTGGGGTTTTATCTAGGTTCTATAGTATTTGTCAGGCACCTTAGAGTAGATCATTTTCATCATTCTTTTAGTAGAAGCCCTACTAAGCCACAGAAATGAAACAATCTTCACTGCTTTTTCTCTAAATGACATTATGAAAGAATTTTCCCAATTAATTTCTTTTTATTTTTTGTTTGTTCCATTTTGAGGGGAGGAGAACTGTTTTTCTGATTAAAGAGCAATTTATAGAAAATGATGAGCCCATTACTGTCCCTTTATCTTGTTAGAGGTCTTAGATGAGTGATTTAGGAAAATTTATCAGGAATACCACCTGGGTAACATGAATTGAATCGTACTGAGCTGAGAATTTTGACTAATTTATTCCCTTGTTCCACTTGCATGATGGATACAGTTTTATACAATATGTTGACTTTTCATAAGGCAGTGCTAGACAGTGGAATAATTGCTAACAGATAAATACCCACAACTGTGCTGTAATAAGATATTTGTCACAAGTATCATACAGACGCATGTTGACTATGAAACTGTTTCAAATGAGTTGAATGATCATTTTATAAGAAAGACAGATTCATTTAATTTGAGCCCTGCTTGGGGAAAGTCAATACAGAGATTGCCAATATAAGCAATTACATGTTAAATGGAATTTGTACAGTACATTTGAGTGTAGATTTTGCTTTTCAATTTTTTTGCATAATTGCAAATGATTACATTCCAAAGAGGCAGTCCATGCTGCAAGTCATGGGAAACGTCAGTGCTTTTCATTGCTAACAGGCTACAGTGCGAGCTTTAAGTTTAAATTATTGGATGGTAATAATGATATCAAAGAATAAAGAGGACAGTGAAAGACAATATTCAGCTTTCCAGCCTGACATGGAATTACATTTAGTGATTGAATGAATATCCTCATTAAATGAAGTTTCTTCTCTCAATAACTTATTTCAATTTTTAGAATTTCCTATCAGGAAGTTATTCTATACCTGAATCACTCATGTCATATTTTCTTCTTCTTATTTCCTCTTGATAAAAATGGGAGATAATTTAGTTCTTATAATCTAGTACCTATGTTAAAGGTATATTAGAAGGTCAATATTTTGTTTAAAATTTAGAATGAAGTTATTTAAATAACCTATATTTTTTAATTTATGGAGGGGGAGATTAGTACTCCATCATCATTGACCTGAATTCTAGTTTCATTCATTCAGTGTTTACTATGTACTATGTACTATGTACCAGCTTCCATACTTTTGAGTCACTGAGAAAGTCATGATGTGTTTTTTTCTGTTTTTCTATGCAAAAATGAATCATGAATTTTCCAATGACCCAATAATTTCCAGTATGGAATTTATACCAAAAAACACTTTAGAAGCAAGATCTATGGTTTCATGTATTGAACTCTAAAAACATGAATAAGGACAATCTCTGTTTCTACAGTTTTACTTACAGGGCAAAAAACAAACCTACAAAAAGCTACTTGTCTTGGGTAACTGGTGCTCTGATAGAAATGATAACCACTTTACTTTCACTAATTAAATTTCTAATCTGTAGTCTCAGGTAAGAAGGTAGAAACAGTCAAATAAAAACAAAGATTTACAGTAGCATTGAAAGTTTTATTCAAAAGATCAAATGAATGTTTAAAAAAGTTTTTCTATTATGCATCTTCTAGTTCAAAATGACAAAATATCACTGTAGTTTGTTCCCATAAGGACATGTAAACAGAGTAAAACCTTCCCCTAGAGTAGATTGTTATTTGATTTTGGAAGTTTTTGAAGGTTATGAGAGTTTGAGGAAATAACTAAATCTCAGAGTCCTTTAAATAACAACAGATGTCTTAAGAATTTAAACTACTCCTTTCACATGAACTGTTGGTTGGCTTCTATGTATACATCTCCAACTGGTATTTGTTAAGCATGTAGTTAATCAGGTCATGGGAACTAAAAGAGTTTCCTTATTAATTTAAACATACATTAGAAAATGGGCCTGGAAAGGCACTGATTTATAATATTACCATAGTAAGTACAGTTGATATTTTTACATTTAGGTTTGTTGTTGTATTGCCTACAATCAATTCAAAAATCAAAATAATTTTTGGGGGCTAGCAGGTAGTATGGTGGTTAAGGTGCTGGACTACCACATGATTGACTGTGGTTTGAATCCTGGATAAGGTGCTGGAGTCCCACATGACTGACTGTGGTTTGAGTTCCAGATCCAGCAGATTGAAAATCACACCGGATGGTTGTGTGTTTGGGCCCAAAATTCCAGGAGAAGAATGGAGGAGAAGGGATTGTGGTGTGGCCATCCCTATCCAGGCAGTAATTTCTCACCTTCCCTCTCACTGTCTTTCTCTGTCTCTCTTCAGCAAGCACACACACCCTATGGCAAAAACCTAGAAAAAAGAAATGAAAAGGAAAAAATAAAAATACTTTAAAATTAAAAAAAAAAAAACAGATTTAAAAAAAGTCTGCATATCAAGTCCCAAGAATTAATTGTTTGGTTTGAAATAGGTTAGTTATGGAATAGGTTTGGTTATGGAATAGATCTAGAAAGATTAAGAAAGTTTTATGTTATCAGTTTCATAACTAGGGAGAACAACAGCCAAAAATATGGATTCTAAATTAGCAGTTCTAAGAATGATGTAGATAGACAGTTGTTCCCAATGAAGAGAAATACATGATTGACCTGAAATCTAGATGAGCAACATTGTGCTGTCTGGCCCTTTTCCAGCTGTCAAAGCCACTGGTGAAATTGACACCCACAAGTCAAGTCCTTTCTATAGCTGTTCACCTCCAGCCCAGAGGAAACTCCAGTTTATTCTCTTTGGCCTACACAGCAGAAATAGAGTGGATATGGGCAATTATCCAGTTCATTCTATCAGGATAAGCAGAAGATTTAGAGAGAATCAGATAACTCAGACACTGACTTAGAATTTATGGAGCAAATTTGTGTCTGTTTGTTCAACTATGTTACTCAACTGCAATTTCCCTGTTAATTTTGGGTGTAAGTTACTTCTGACTGGTGGGGAATTAGGAATTGTTTGGATGCAGACACTGTACAGACAGCCTTATCTTCTAATTCGAAATACTATACTAAGGAAATTAAAGGTGTGGAAAAAAATAAGAGGCTATTCCTAGATTGTTATTTACTTCAGTAAATCATCGCAACCTAAGATTGCAGCAGTAGGGGAATGATAGGATAAATTATGATATTTGGATGGTGGAATACTTAAGCAGCCATCACGCTGCATATTTTTAAAAATAGTTCATGACTTTAGAATATGCTCATTGCATAATATTAAATGAAAGTGGGAAGCACAATCTGATCCAAATTTTTTAAAGTAAAACTCTAAGTGTGAAAATACATATGTATACATTTAAATTCAATTATTTTCTGTAAAAACATATATCAAACTGTTATATTTGGTAGATGTGACTTCAGATAATTTTTTGTTGTTGTTAATTTTGAGCAATGGCCACCCTTTCTAAAAGGATCATATAATACTTTTTTTTTTTTTTTTTTAATTTGTCAGAGTGTACATGTGCTCACTAGAGAAAGAGGAAGTGAAAAAGTACCTCCCATGGAAAATGCCCACACCACAATTCTTTCTCCTCTATTTCTCTCTCCTTTCAAGATTTTGGGCACTTGGCATGTACATTCATGCATCCAGCATGTTTTTCAAGCCACCAAGAACAGGACTCAACTGTACCGTTAGCCATGTGGGATCCAGCTCACATAACCACCAGGCTACAGGCTGACCCAATCATATAATATCTTAAACATAGATTAAGTTGACAGAGTGAGGGTATATAGGTGTGCTTCAGTGATTTATTCCACATGATCATTCAAAATAATCATAACATACTTATAGTCTAATGTTAGAAATACCATATAATTTATTTTTTTGTTAAATAATTATTTTATTTAACTTTATTTATTTATTTATTTATTTATTTATTTTAATTTTAAAAGAGAGAGAGAGAGAAAGTCAGAAACCAAGCCACCAGGTCACTAGGTCCAGGACTTGAACCGTGGTTGGCCATGTGGGAGTCCAGCAACCTTAACCACCTTGCCACCTGCCAGCCCCTATCATTTATTTTTTTTAAGAAGAGTTACTTTAGAGAGTAGAAGAGAACATATTAATAAGTACTCTGGGACAACAAGAGGAGATTATTACCCCAGGCAACAAACATGACTTTATTGAAAATTCAGTCACTGGTTTTCCAGAGTAATATAAAAAATGTATCCTTTAATAAATTGAAATTTAAATTACATCAGAAAGGACAGCAATTTGTACCTTCCACTTATTAATCTGGTCATAGTGTAGGAGAAATTGATCCTATGAACATTTGATCCAACCATATTTCCACCTCTAAAACATCAAACCTGGGATGTAGTAGAATTAGAGGTACCATCCTTGACCTACATTTCTAGGCAAATTTTATAATGTGCTTAGAGCATGAAATACTTAGTTCTTCCTAGTATTTGTTTAGTTGCTAATATCAAAGTAGTTGCTTTAAAGAAATATATCCTGGAGCCAGCTGGTGGCATAGTGGTTGTGGCAGTGTACTCCCACATGGCTGACCACGGTTTGAGTTCTGGACCCAGCAGCTTGAAACTCAGGCCAGGTGCATGTACATACATACTCCAAAATCCTAAGAAGAGAATGGAGGGATTGAGGCGTGACCATCCCCCCTAGGGTGTATGTGGGGGATTTTTCACTTTCTCTCTGTTTTTCTCTGTGTCTCCTCCAAGCAAAATCTCTCTTAGCAAAAAAAGAAATATATAATATAGCATAGGGATTACATGTTTTACTATATGAAACCTGTATTACCACATCATCATGTCTTAGTTCTCCTGGACTATTTTATCTGTTCAAGGTCTGACGTTTCCCATTTGTATTGGACCAAATTAATGCTTTATAATGTTTTAATATCTTTTATAAAGACATTAAATTTTTATTTATTTTTGTTTGTACTGTTTTATTAAAAGTTACAACTGATATTTCATAATTTAAAAATAAATACAAGGATCCTTGGCATTTATACAAATGAGTTAGAAACTTGTATCTACACAAAATTCTGCATATGAATACGGCTTTTTACATGATTACCAAAGCTTGGAAGCAACCAAGATGTTGTTCAGTAGGTGAATGGATAAACAAATATGGAATATCTAGACAATGGAGTAGTACTTGGTCTTAAAAAGCAGTGAGCTATCAAACCATGAAAAGATAGAGAAAACTTAATGTATATTGCTAAGGCAAAGGGTCAATCTGAAAAAGCTACAGACTGTAGGATTCCAACTGTATGGAACTAAAAAAAAGAAATAAAGGAAAAAGAAAGACAGAAAGAAAACCTACAAAGACCATGAAAAGATGAGTGATTGTCAGGGATAAGAGTGGAGAGAAAATGAACAGGTAGAACACAGTGTGTTTACAAAAGTGAACAGTTACGAACATTATTACAATGGTAAACACATGTCTCCATGCATTTGTCCAAACTCTTAGAATGTACGACACATGCAGTGAATTCTAATGTTAACTATTGACTTTATCTAAAATTATACGTCAGGGACCAGCAGGTGGTGTAGTTGTTAAGGTTTTGGACTCCCACATGGCCAACTGAGGTTTGAGTCTGGGTCCGGCAGCTTAAGACTCATACTGGGTACATGCGAGTATGTGCCCAAAATCCAAAGAGGAGAATGGAGGAGAAGTGATTGCAGCATGGCCATCTGCCCAAGGGGCTGAGTTCTCACTTTCCCTTTCAGTGTCTCTCTGTCTCCCGTCATGCACAAGCACCTTATGGCAGAAACCTTAAAATAAATAAAGTTAATATTGGAACATTAATTGTAACATGAACTATACAATAAAATATGTTAATAGGGGACACTGTACAAGGTGGGCTGGAAGGTAATATGGAAACTCTGTGTTCTTTGTGCTCAAATTTTTCTGTAAACCTGAAACTGCTCTAAAAACAAAGGCTACAAAATTTAATTGATTAGAACAAGAGAAAAGGAAAGAGATTGAGAATGGAACTCTTCATGTCTATTATATTGTATAGTAAGTAACAGGGGGGCAGCAGATGGCGTAGCAGTTATATCTCTGGGCTCCCACATGGCCAGTTGTGGTTCAAGTCTCAGACCTGGTGGCTTAAAACTAACTCTGGGCACGTGTGTGTACATGCCCAACATACAAGGAGAAGAACAGAGGAAAAGGGATTGCGACATGGCCATCCCCCCTGGGGGGTGATTTCTCACTTTTTGTTTCTCTGTCTCTCTTTCTGGCGAGTGCACACGCACTATAGCAAAAAAATTCTCCAAAGAAAGAAAAAAGATATTGTAATTCTTTTTCTCTAGAAAGGATTATTGACGAGTTTTAAATTTCATTTTTAAAGTCTACCACTAGTATTCTCCACTTTGCTCAACTAGGCTGTTGTGGACTGCTTTGCCTTTCTCTTTCACTGTTAAGTGAAAAATGAAATGAATATGAAAAAAAAAGTTAATAGAAACCAAAGAAGTATAAAATGTAACAAAACCGTAAAAACTGTCAAAGGGAAATTGTTCTAGACAAATCCGAACAATCCCATTGATTGTTACAATAGGAAAAAGAGCCCCAGTGCAACTCTGTTGCAACCAAAAGCAAGAAACTTTCTAAGGACTAGGGAAGGGGAAGGTTGATATCATTAGTACAGCTAGGACATCTGTGTTTGCTAATCGTTGCTGATCAAAGTTAGACTCCTATACTCCCATACCCTGGGAGACAGGGACAGTGTCTTTTTGATGGTTATGTTTTGAAAAGATGGTCTTCATACTTTAGAAAAGCATTTTCGTGTTATAGAACTGACTGGAGCATGGTAGGGAGATTCACATCTCCAAAAACCAAGAGAATTTATAACAGAAAGTTTTCTAATACACATGTTCTAAGAAAAGTTAGGAAGAACCTGGCCTAAAATTTAGCCAAGCTGAGGTTTTAAACTACTACGCATTTCCCTTCTCCATTCTCCTCTCATGATTTTGGATACACATGCACATGTGCCCAGCATGTTTTTCAAGCCACTGGGTATAGGATTTGAAACACAGAGTGAGCCATGTCAGATCCAGTTGCCTTAACTGGCTTTTTTAAATGTAGAGGGCCACATGGCTGGCCCTCTACATTTAAAAATGTTTATTTATTTATTTCTTCCATGGGGCAGGAAGAGATCCCCAGCAGGGTCTTCCCCTTGCTATATACCATCAGCCTCAGTTGATTGTGATCAGGGGCGCATACATACATTTACAGGAAGACCTCAGGATGTAAACCTAAGACATTTCCATGGGGTCCAGTTGCATTACTGCTGCATGACAACCTGGTCCCCATCACATGGAATTTTCTAACTTTCCCACTTATAATAACGTAAAAGTAAAAGACAAGGGTTCTTCAGAATATCATGGAAAAATGTGTACTATGAAAAAGCTATTTATAGATTTCAAAATATTTTACACCAAAATAAATTTACACTTTAATTCCATTTTCTATGAACTTTTTGGAGTGCCCTCATATTACTTCAGATTATAAAAGTAAAACATCTGGACCTCAAAGGTAAGAACGCTGTTAAGAGTGAACAGGAATGGGAGGAAAATGAAATAAATACCATACTATGATGGCTTTCTCAAAGTGTCCATTGGGAAGATGACAATGAAAAGACAGTGAATACAGAAGGTTTAGATCCTAAGATCCAATTATATGGCAAGATACTGGAAACGTCTGAACTTGGAGTAGGATGTTAAAAAAAAAAAAAGAAAAAAGAACCAAACAAAGAAATCATGCTTTATTGAAGGGATGATGGCAGAAATAGAATTTTAAAACATGTTCACAGAAATGCTATTTGTAAAATTTTTTTATTTGTTGCAGTTGAGTAAAAGGTTAACAGGAAGGAGAAAAAAATGGGAAGAGAAGCAGAGTGCAGGCCGTGCTCACGAGTCTGCCACTTGTTTCTGTTTCTTTCACAGCCTCGTTGCCTTTGTCCAGGCATATCCCGTATCCTGAGCCTAATGCTCTAAAATGAAAGGGAAAAAATATATAGATTCCAAAGAAACTAAAGCCGATAACAAGACTCTCATGCCATTAAATCTGAGTTTTTCCCTTACAATGGCATGAACGCACTTGACATTTCATTAATGGAGTGCACACTTTTCTTGGTAAAAATGTGTAAGTGGAATGTCAATGGGGCACATTTTTTGATTGAAATGAACAACAGTAAATTGGGATTTGAGACTGTGGAAGAATAGTAGTGGTAAATGTCACATCTCTAGATCTCCTTGTTTACTCTCTAGCCTAAATTTTTTTTTTTTTGTTAATGTTTAATTATAGAGGTATCACACAAGGTGGATGAAGGGAGTCTTGTTATGGTACCTTTGACAGTCTGAATATACATATATTGGATTGTGGTGATTGTTGTGTAACTCTCTTTATAGTCACATAATATATTGTTGTTTTCTGCACTTATAATGATGAATTTAATGGTATATAATTTATATTTCAACAAAGCTTTAATAAAAATGAACATGGACAATCGGATAGTACATTTTTTTTAATGGAACCTTTTCAGCATAACTCTGCCCTTTTTAAACATTCAACCTGTAGAGATTCTTCCAAGCAAAACCATAGAATTCACTTATCTACCAAATCTGTTAAATACTGCTATAACCACAGCTCAGCAAATTCTTTATGTAAAGTGACAGATAGTTAATATTTGGCTTTATTAGCTAGACATCTGTTGAAACGTCTCAGCTTTGTTACTGTGGAGCAAAACCAGGTACAGGTGATACATAAATAGATGTATGTTGCCGTGTTCCAATAAAACTTTATGTATGAGGAGAGCGGTCAGTTGGATTTGTTCTGTAAACTATAGTCAGTTAGATGCTCTAGTCTAGTCACAATTGACCTTCTAGTAAGAACTGAGGTTGCAGTAAATTATATCCAAAAATTTGGAACTTAAGTAAACAGGCTCCATAGACTAAGCAGATGGCAAAATGGTTACGTCACTGGACGCCCATGTAGTCGACCAAGGTTCCAGTTCTTGATTGAGTGGCTTGAAATTCACACCAGGCCTGTTTGCATACAGCCCAAAATCCTGAGAAGAAAATGGGGGAGAAGGAATTGCAGCATGGCCATTCCCTTTGGGGAGTGATTTCTCAGTTTCTGTCTCTCTGTCTCTCTCTGTCTTTCTGGAGAGCACACTCACTCTATAGTGAAAATCTCTCTTAAAAAAGAAAAAAGAAGAAGCCAAAAAGACAAAGGCAGCCCATTGTGATATCTGGAAATTCAGTTTATGTGCTATTTCCACTTGGAACCGATTATAGGTAATACAAGTAAGATTTCAGTTAAGTGAGTTTTGTTCTTAATTAAAGCACTTTTTTATCTGATAAAAAAAAACACTAGTTTGATTTTTGTTAGGAAAATGAATTGTGATTTAAATCATTATTTAGAATTAAAATCTCTCTACAAGACTTCATTAGAACAATCTTTTCTATGACTGCTTCTGTCATATTGTACCTTAATGCCTGTCACTTCTCATCTGCAGATATGGTATATACAATATATTCCAAAACAGTGATTTATTTTAATTCCAGAATGAATTAAATTCAAGAACACCACAGAAATACCAATTTACTCATTTTGTTTACCAAATATAATCGAGGCAGACACTTTGCAAATCACAGGGAAGTGAAGCATTTCTAATTCAACAAGTTAATCCTGTGATTTGAGGGATTTGGGGAAAAAGGAAAAACTATTTAATGTACTTCATTAGTAAGACAAGCATCCATGAAAATAAAAGGCTTTTGAATAGTTCAAATGTGGTATTAAAATAAAAAAGCAGCACATTTGTGGATTAAGGTACATTATTTCAAAGAGAGTGGTACAGAATCTAAGGAGCAGAATTATAGAATATAATTCCAGTCCATCATTTTGGTGGTGTAAGTGCCTCCTGCCCCATTGTGAAGAAGGATCACTGGTAAATAATAATTTACCACTCAGATATAATTGTAGAAATTTATTAAGCACCTGTGACTTGCCAGTTGAATTTCAGTGGAAGTCAACAGGAGGCGATGATGGTGCAGGGACTATCATCTTCAGTCCTGTCTAAGCTTCCATTATCTGGCTGAAATGCTTGTTTTAAATTTTAATCAAAGCAGACAGTGTGGGGAACCAGCAGTTAGCGTAATGGCTATGTCACTGGACTCCCACGTAGTCGACTATGGTTCACGTCCCAGACCCGGTGGCTTAAAACTCACGCCGGGCGTGTGTGCGTGCGTGCCCAAGATCCCGAGAGGAGAATGGAGGAGAAGGGATTGCGGCGTGGCCATCCCCCCTGGGGGGTGATTTCTCGCTTTCTGTCTCTATGTCTCTCTCTGTCTGTCTGGCAAGCGCACGCGCCCTAGAGCGAAAACCTTTCAAAAAAAAAAAAAAAAAAGGCAGACAGTGTGCAGCAATGGAAAGCAGACTACAATTGGAGCTGGGCGATTTGACTTCTAATCTTCTGGTTTTAGCTTGTTGTTATCATCTGTAGTGATAATGAACAGTAGAAGTTCTTTATTTAGACGTAAGAGTTAAACCAGATGATTTCTAAATTTCTTCAGATTTATCATACACAATTTCACTGTGCAATACCATTTCTAACCAATGATGTGCGTGATGGGCTGTATTGCTTTCTCCCTAAACACCGGGGACACTTGATATAAGCATGTCTTCAACTTTTCTTTGTCATATACTGTGTGTACTCATGAGACATTTATTATTACTTCCCTGTCTATGCAAATCACCTATTAATTATCTGCCTTGATTTATTTCATAAACTCATTCATCGTTTATTGTTCAAATAAAGGTTTTCCTAGCCAATTTTTTTTCCTAATATCACCTATACACTTGAAGTTCTACATCGTATTTATATACTATATATTGACATTCTAGAATTTTGATCCATTGAAACAAGTAAAAGAAAGCCCTACTTTGATTCAAGAACAAATTAAACTGATAATCATCAAAGCTGTGCTTTATGCTATGTTAAAAGTTGAAATCTCAATTCCCTATAGACCTTACAGACGTTTTCTCAATGCTAATTTTTAATCTTAGTTTCTGTTATGAACTGCATTATTTTCTCCTGCTTTATTTTTGATTCACATTCTCTACTTTCTTTCCCAACTCATGCTAACAACCTTGACTTACTGAAAATTGCTTCAGGTAGATAACATTGCTTCTACATGTATACTATTATTTTGTGTTAAAGAGAGAATAAACATGTGTGAATAAAATCTACTTAGAAATTTTTATTCTAAATTTGGCAGTTTACATTTCTTTCATATATTACAAGTGATTTTTTTGTTTTGTGTTTGCACTTGTTAGTGATTGGTAAAAATTTGCCCTTGAACATCCTACACATTTACATCACAGTGGCTTCATGGGTGACAACATTTTCATGCATAAGTTTCTGATTCTCCTGAGGGGATGTAAGGCAGATCAGGATATAAATTGCTTCTGTGACTTTCTGAAAGTTCATCCTTGAAGAAAAATAATACAAATATTGCACACCGTAAATGATCTGTCTACATTTCATCTGAGTTTTTACTACCATCATTTTGCTCAATGTCTTCCTGACCCCGAATTCCCCACATAGGTTTAGTCTTAATTCCTATAGTATAAATGCTCTTCTTTTTGACATTAAGTTCAACTAAAAAATGCTAAAAATGCTTTAAAGACAGGCTTCTAATAAATGTAAGAATTAAGAAAATGGCATTGAGCAGCATCAAGCATTTCCCCCAATGGCTTGACTACTATACTTTCTTTCACTATCAATTTAAAACAAAACACACACACAACTAGACTGTTCTGAAGCTGCACAACATATTTGGTGGTTGTCAGAGGCTCAAAAAAGTTATCATACCTTTATACTTTCCAGTCTTTCTTTAAAAAAATACTTTATTCATGATAGAGAATGCATGTGTATGCATCAGAGAGAGAGAGAGAGGGAGAGAGAGAGAGAGAGAGAGAGAGAGAGAGAGAGAGAGAGTAGTAGTAGTAGGGAGAGAGAAGGAAAAAGGAATCTTGACAGGGCCTTGTCACTACTCTATCCTCCTTTCTCTAGTCTTTCAGCTCTTCAGGATCTTGAACACACAAGCATGTGTTTAGTGTGTTTTCAGATCTACGGAGACAGGGATCTGAACCCCAGTTAGCCATATGACTTCCAGCACTACAGTTCAGCATTCTGCCAACAGTGCCACTGAGGCTGGGCTTGCCCAGCTTTTAACTTGAGTAATATTTTCTCCTCTTCTTTGCTGATTGTACAAGAAATACAGTCCATTTATTTTTTTAGAGTTTTTTGCCTTAGGGTGCATACAGTTGCTGGGGGATGGCAATGCCACAATCCCTTCTCTTCCATTCTCCTCCCAATATCTTGTCATGCACGCACATGCATCCAGTGTGATTTTCAAGCCACCAGATCTGGGATTTAAACCACAGTCAGCCATGAAAAAACTGTGCATGGATTTAAAATTTTTTGTACTAAGGTAAACTCACACTATTTTTTCTTTCTTTTAGATTTTTGCCATAGGGCACATGCACTTGCAGGAAAAAGAAAGGCATGGAGGAGGGGAGAGAGAGAAAGAAATATCACACCCCCCTCCAGGGGAGATGGCCATTTTGTAATCTCTTCATTCTCCTCTTGAAATTTTGGGCACACCTGCACACACGCACACACACACACAAACAACCTGCTATGATTTTCCAAACTGCTCAGTCTCACCCTTGAACCATAGTTGACCATGTGGGAGTCCAGCACTTTAACCACCACACCATCTGCTGGCCACTAGAGTTTCAGGGAAAATGGGTATTTTCCTCATTTGAAGCCCTTCTTCTGAAAAAGCTGATATTTTTGAAAAATGCAGAAATTAGGGGCCCAGAGAATTGGCCCTGTAGGAATTTAGTTCAGAGATATCTGAAGACTGAGAAGGGTACCTGGGTCCTAGAGTTCTTCCTTTGATCTGAGAGTGCCTTCACTTCTAGTTCCCTTACCAAAGCCCACCCTTTTCATGTGCACCTTTCTTGCTTAAGATGATTCAAGTCATATTTCTATTCTTGAATAGAACCAAAATTAACCAAGGTTGGATAAATATGAGGGGAATTAAAAGGTTTATGGAAAAGAGAAATTAAAGTATGAGTTTACCTGGCCAGCAGGTTGCATGGTGACTAAGGGGCTGAATCCCACATAGCTGACTGCACAGTTCAAATCCCAGACCCAGTGACTTGAAAATGATTATTAAGTGATATCTCTTTAAAAAATAATTTTAATGAACAACCAGCAAATTCTTTATTTTATTTATTTATTTTTTTTTGAGAGGTTTTTGCTATGGGGTGCGTGCGCTAGCCAGACAGAGACAGAGAGACAGAAAGCAAGAAATCACCCCCCAGGGGGGATGACCACGCCGCAGTCCCTTCTCCTCTGTTCTCCTCTCAGGATCTGGGGCACACACGCACACGTGCCCGGTGTGAATTTTAAGCCACCGGGTCTGGGACGCAAACTGTGGTCGACTACGTGAGAGTCCAGCAACATAGCCATTACACTAACTGCTAGTCCCAACAACCAGCAAATTCTAAAGAATGTTATACTCTATGTAGTTTGCACAGTAAAAATCTATTTGATGAGTGTCTGTGAACAGAGGATAAAAAAAAAAAAATCACCTGTGTTATTAAAATGCCCATCTACCCAATAAATTGCACTATCTGTCCAAAACATAGCAGTTTTGCAGTTAATTTCTCTAGATTATGTGATGACCCTGTCTTCTCTCTTTTTTTACTTTCATAATCCTCAACTAACTCACTGACATCCCTTAATGGATTGGTGAAATAGCCCTCTAAATAAATCTTCCACTTTCACTTTTTTCCCCTTAATGGCTCCTTTAATTTTAACAATCAGTGACTCTTTTGGGGGAGAAGGGTCTGTCATAGGACACAAGTGCTAGCCAAAGAGAGACAGAGAGAGGAAAAGCGAGACATCTCTTTCCAAGGCAGATGGCCATGCCACAGTTCATTCTCCTCTTGAGATTTTGGACACATATACATACATATCCAGCATGATTCTCTAACTGCTGGGTCAGGGACTACAACCGTGGTTGGTCAAAGGGATTTAGTGCCTTAACAACTATGCCACTTGCTGGCCCCCAAAGTGACCTTTTTTAAATGAAGTAAATACACCCAATTACTTTTCCATTTAAAATGAGTGTCTTCTTGTTGCAATAAGGGTATACAATAGTTTGGGGCCAGCAGGTGGTGTGGTGTTTAAGGCGTTGGACTCCCATATGGCCAACTGTGTAGTTATAGTTCCAAACCTGGCAGCTTGCTTTCTCATCCGCATCTACCACCATCTCTGTCTCTTGCTGGTAAGTGCATGTGTCCTATAGCAAATTTTAAAATAATGATAATAATAAGTAAAATGAAATAATTCTAAGCAAAAAAGAATATAAATAGTTTGGTAGTCTCCCTATATTGCAGAGGATATGTTCAAAGACTCCTAGTGGAAGCTTGAAACCAGGGATAGTACCAAACTATACACACACACACACACACACACACACACTACATTTTACATTTTTTCCTATCTATGCATTCATGCTTATAATAAAGTTTAATTCATAAATTAGGCACAGTAAAAGAGTAACAATACTAACTAATAATACAAAGAATAATTAAAACAATATACATTAGTAAAAGTTATATGAATGTAGTCTCTCTCTCGTTCTGAAAATATAGGTTATTGTATTGTAGTCACCTATTTTCAGATCCTAAGGATGATTGCAGGTGACCGAAATTGTGGAAAGAGGACCATGGATAAGGGGGTACAATTGTAGTCTAATCTCTGACCATGTTTAAAATCCTTTCATTGTCTAAGCTCTGCCTCCCACAGCATCTTCATCCCTTATTACCTTTGTCTCTGCTTCTCTGGCCTCTCTGCTATCTACCAAGAATTTGACATGCTACCACCTCAGAATGCTGATACTAGTTTCTCTCTTCAGAGGTTTCTTCCAGACTTTTGTATAACTACCTTTCTTGCATTTTTTTTTCCCCAGAGCTGTGTTATGGGAAGCTTGCTATTGTCAGAGATACAGAGAGAGACGGAGACAAACTGAGAAACCACCCTCAGGGATAACAGCCACAGTGTAATCTCTACTTGTCCATTCTCCTCCCAGGATTTTAGGCATACACGAACATGCGCTTGGCATGACTTTCAAACTACCAAGTCCAGGACTCCAACCACAGTCAGTCATGTGGGAGTCCAGTGCCCCAACCACTATGCCACCTGCTGGCCCCCATCTCTTACATTTTTAAAATCACCAGTGAATGAATCACCATAACCAGGAGACTTCCCTGATATCCTTGACTAATGTATCTCACCCCTACCCCATTGCCCATTTCTCCAACTGGAATCTAAAACCCCAGCAGGCAGAAAATGATAGTGTCTTGCTCACCACTTTATTCCTAAGGGAAAAATGTAGGAGGAACTTAACCTTTACATGGTAACAACAGAGAAAGTGTGATTAAGGTAGAAAACAGGAGAATTGGTCCCTCAGAACTCCTACATTAATAGGTATTAATACTTGAAATTAAGGCACAGTCTCTGCAGGGCTTTTCTAAACCACCTGGTGCTTAGCTGGGGCTGGTGGGGCACACTGCGACAGCGCACTAGTGAAATACGATGGTGTTGCAGACCACATGAGTGACTGGTCACCTAACAGTGTCCTGAGGGAATGGAACCTAAGTTAGATGTTTTTTGGAAAGGAACAGTGAAATAAATGTCATATAGATACAGGAACCTGCTTGGACTTACTATCTTGGGATTTGTACAAGGGAACAACATAGGTAAAAGACCACATAGATCCTAAACTAAGGCTAGGGGACCAATATTTAAAGCAACCTTGCTTCCTTAATTTTACAGAAGTGCAGCCGTAGGAATGGCAGAAGAACACCATGCTTTGAGTTAGAGGACTAGATAGAGGTAGCCATAAGCTTGTTAGATGACCTTGGGCAAATCTCTCTTATTACTGAGCTTTGCTTTCATCTCTATAACACCAGTTTGGCTTAATGACACGTAAGGCTTCCTCCTCTAATATTTTATGAGCCTGTAGACTTCCTCACATAAGCATTTCTCAAATGTAAATGAAAGGTTTACAGAGCCTTGGGAGTCTTTCTTAGAGTCGATAGGGAGAGAATACGAAGAAAAAGCATATCACCTGCCAGGCAGCCTCTCCAAGGTACAAACCAGGATGGATGTTGCAGTAACCACTGAGGGACTGTCCTACTTACTTTGTCAGCTCAGTGGGGGATAAATGAAGAATATTAAGATGAAGCCAGGTGATGTGTGTGCTGGTATTTTTCTGCCTAGGTATTTTCCATCTTTTGTTATATTGGCTTAAACTCTTGTGACAATTAACAACAAAAAAATATTTTAGGGCTCTTTTTATTTTGATAACTGTATTGCTGCCTTAGCTCCTGAGAATCTCAATTAGGACTGGGGCTGCAAAATCTGTCTTGTTTGTTGTAGGTATTACTATATTAATGTAAGTTAGAGATTCTACCTTAGGCCTGAGAAGAACAAGAAAGCTGGCAGAAGTTACACAATTAACCCTGTTTCTTTTCTTTCTTTTTTTAGTTTGCTATCAGGCACATGAACTAACCAGAGAGAGATCAAGAGGAAAATTGAGAAATCGCCCTGCAGGGCCTATAGTCACACCACAATCCCTTTTCCTCCACTCACTTCTTGGGTTTTTGAGCATGCCTGGCATGATTTTTTTTTTCAAGCTGTCATGTCTGGGATTTGAACCATTTAGTTGGCCATGTGGGATCCAGCACCTTAACAACCATGCCACCTGGCTGCTCCAAAGTTACATGTTTAAACTCTGTTTCTTTTCTCTGATACTCTTTGGGGGTATCAAAGCAGTGGCTAATTTATCAGAGCAAACTCTATCCATCTAGGGTTTCAGGACAGCTGCCAATAGCTAGTGACTGAGTCTGACAGAATGAAGGAATGCCTCTTTAAAAAAGAATTCCACAAAAGGGAGACAGCCCATGTGGCATAAAATGAAGCTTGCTTTTAGAAGTGGACTCTCATAAAGACTGACCACAGCGTTTTGATGATATTAGAAATGAACACTGTAAAATCCCATCTTTGTCAGAAATATTTTTGCTTTGCTCTTTGCAGGATGGGACTGAACTAGAGAGAGACATGGGGTGTGGCCTCTTCCTGGTATTATTTGCAAACCTCACTGTGTCATTTTCTCTGCGGCATTTCCCAAAACAGGTTCAATGAAGAAGATATAAAATTACTAGTAAGTTTCCTTCTCTGGGTAAAAGTTTAGAAAAAAAGATTGCTATTGATTATTTAAACAGAGATCCCTACTTTTGGGGGGCATTTATATGGTATTTTTCAACAGACATGTATAAAATACACAATCTTCCATGAATCCTATAAATTAAAACACACACATACATACACACACTCCTTATGATCTGATCAAAGAAAAACAGTACGTAAGCAAATATCCTGCTAAGCAGAATATAAGGAAGGTTGAAGGATTGGTATTGACTGTTGTAAGCATACAAAGAAAATAAATTCATTTTGATATAAATTACCTAAAAACACTTCATGAAAAATTGAATTTAAACAGGAACTTAAAATCAGAGTAAATTTTAAACTAATAGATGTTGGATTGTGAGCAAAGGAAAAGGTCAGAAGCCACAAAAACTATTTGGTGTAAAGCCGGCAGTCATGTGACAGAGGTATATATGAGTGAAAATGTGGTCAGGTTTGGGATTATGATAGTTTTGACCAGATTGGGGGTTATGAATTTGACCTCAGAAATATACAAGAGGACTACAGAAATGATGTGGAAAAGTGGAGTTAAAATATGTGTTTGGTGAAAAAAAAAAATTGAAAGCCATGCATTTTTTTTCTTATAATATGCGTTTTCCCTGGGAGACCCCTTATATAAACTCATTGTTACAGTGATTGCTACTTCACAACTGAAGTATCAGTTCAAATCTGTAAATAAAGCCTTTCTAGTTGCTGTACCCCACAACGATATCTCTCTATGATGCTAACCTATATTATTGAATATGGATTTCCTCTTAATCACAATTCATCTTTTCTCAGTTTCTACCTGCTTCATTTGTGTTCACTACATATGTTGCAAGAAATTCAAAACTCTTTGAGAATATGTTAAAAAAAACAAGTCTGGGGCCAGCAGGTGGCATGGTAGTTAAGGTGCTGGTTTCCCACGTGGTTGGCTGTGGTTTGAGTCCTGAACCCAGAGGCTTGAAGCTCATGCCAGGTGTGTGTGTGTTTGTGTGTGTGTGTGTGTGTGTGTGTGTGTGTGTGCATGCGTGCTCGGAGATGGAGGAAAGGGGATTGCAGCCATCCCCTAGGGGATCATTTCTTGCTTTCTGTCTCTCTCTCCAGAGAGAGCACATGTCCTATAGCAAAATTCTCTCAAAAAACAAACAAACAAACCCCCTCCCCCCCCCCACACACACACATAATTGGTTACCCTTGTGAGGGTAGACAATCATACTCCTAAATCAAAATGATGGCAGTCATAACGTCACTTATCTTGCTTAACCTATAGGATAGATACTGAATCTGGCAGTGAGAACAGAACTTGCATAAAGCGTTTTTATGTACACATCAGTTGTATTCACTCTGCTGTGTGGTCATAGATCCATGTTAGTACAGAGCCAGCAATGCCTCAAATGTACTGTTAATTTCACTCACAGCAGAGGTTTCACACTTTGATGAGGACACTTAAATTTAATAGAGAAGCAAGCTGCCCTGTGCCTGGTCTAAAACCAGAAAGTGACCCAAAAGCCAGCAGACAGATTTATGTGACATGCACAGAATGCGATGTGTGCCTCTCAGTTCGTGAAACAGATTTTTGGCCAGAACCCTATGAGTTGAGATGGCAGTCTGGGGACAGAGCCTCCAGGGGGACATGCCAGAGCAGGCAGGCTTGCTGCTTTCACATATGTGGCCCAGGAAAAGGACAACCCTTGTATTAGAGAGTCAATAAAGGTGTAAAAAAATTAATTCATCCAATAGACCAACTGTATGTAGATACAAAGACTAACAGGAGAGCTGGGGGAGCGTGCATTCTGCCAAGACAACTGTCAGAAATTGTTGCCAGCGAGTGAGATGCTGTGGATGCAGGGGTGTTGTCTGTGGTGTGGCATTTAGAATTACCCTTGAAGTTCAAAGGAGAGTGGTAATGACTAGACCAATTCTCAGGGGAACACAAGAGCTATATTATCCATAATTTATTTGACTTTAAAGACAACCTTTGATTTTGAGGGGATACACAAGGAATGATGTTTCCTCTGCAAAAGAAATTGCCTTAGAGCATGTGCACTGTGGATGAGCTTGAAGATTGAATTGGCAGAGGAAACGCATAGATTCTGTCTTGATTAGATAAATTCTGTTCATATTTGAGTCAAGCCATGGTCATTGTAAGTATAACTCTAGACAACAGGCCTAATCAATTCAGCAGGTTTATAACACTAGAGCAGAATGTTCAGTTACTGTATCAGACTAAAGGAAAATAGGGCTGCCCAAGAAATAGTCAGAAAGTATTTGGTCAAAATCTACACAGCAACTGTTGAAATTTTTGTCTTTAAATTGCAACCAGAGTGGGTTCTATAGGTGATACGGAAATTTGTCTCAGATCAACATTTTGTACCATATCAGGCACAGAAGGTGTGCTGGAGTCCTAGCTACTTGGGAGGATGAGGCAAGAAGATTGCGATTATGAGGATGGCATGGGTGATAAGGGAGACCCCAACTCTAAGAGAACAAAAACAAAAATAAAATATGCTAGGACTGTGCACATCTAGTGTACCAGGAGCCAATATTCTTCAGCATTGCATTAGGGCTCATGTTACTTACGTGTTTAAATTCATCTGTGACTATACACGTGTGTGTATGAGGTGGACTCCTTTATTCATCCATTTAGTTATCTAACACATAATGGTCGAGGGCATACTCTATACCTAATCTCACTCTAGATGTTGGGGATACAGATAAGAACATAACACACGCAAGCTGCTGTCCTCACTGAACTTGCATTCTAGTGTGAGGAGGTGAAAAATAAACGAAATAGGAAAACATTTTAGCAAGAATCCTTTACATAAAAACAAAACAACAAGAGAAAGTAGAGAAGACTAAAGGCAGTAAGTGGAGTACAATTTTAAATAAGGTGTTCATAGAATGCTTTCATAAAGTGGGTAACATTTAGTAAAGGCAAGATGAAGGTGAAAGAGTAAGTCATGTGAATATCTGGGGGGAAAACATCCAAATAACAATTACAGTGAACATAAGAATCTCAAGGCAGCTGTGTTCCTGGGGAGTTCAAGGAATAACAAAAACAATAGTATGTTTGGCTGGAGTGCAGTAGATAGGGGTACATAATGGAAGGGGGCAGGAATCTGCTTTTCTTTTTTTTTGACTCTAGATATTTTATTCTTTTTTTATAATATTTACTATTTATTTATTTATTTTTTTGTATATACATTCAATCGCATTGTTTAGCTTACAATGTGAGCATTTCAATATGTGAACATTTCTCCCCAGTCTCATTGATCAAAATATCTTCAACCAATAACACCACACTTCCACATCCCGTCAATGTTCTACCTCCGTATCCCTTCTCCAAATGTCCTTTGTTAGGCCCCACTCCTCCACATACACCTCATCTGACAGTCACACCCATCTCTTGTGTTTGTAGAACCGTTAGTCAATCAGTTTCAGTCATAGAGTGCAGACATTCAGTATATGTTAAGTGCGGACATACAATGTCTCTCCTTCATAGCCTGGCTTGCCTCACTCAGCAGTAAATCTTCCATGTTTTTCCACTTTCTGTCAAAATCCAGGGTTTTGTTGGTTTTTATAGCTGAGTAGTATTCCATAGAGTATATGTGCCACAGTTTTTCAATCCATTCCTCCCTTGAGTCAATGGAAGCCACTGTAAGAACCGAGGCTGGGGCCAACATGTGGCATAGCAGTTATGTTGCTGTACTCCCACATGGCTGACCACAGTTCGAGTCCCAGACTCAGTGGCTTCAAACTGACACTGGGCCAGTGTGCGTGCATGCGCAAGCTCCCAGGAGGAGACTGAGGAGAAGGGATTGTAGCATGGCCATCCTCTCTGGGGGGAGGGGGGGTTATTTCTCACTTTCCCACCAACTGTTTCTGTCTCTCTTTCAGACAAGCACACGTGCCCTAAGGCAAACACCTCTCTCTCAAAAATAAAATTAAAAGAAAGAAAGACAGAGAAAGAAAGAAAGAAAGAAAGAAAGAAAGAAACAAACAAACAAACAAACAAACAAACAAACAAACTGGGCTATTACCACTTGTGTGATGAGAGGCCAATGGATAATTCTGAGCAAAGGAGGAACATGGTCTGCCTTATGATTTTATAATGCCACACTGGCTATTGTGACTGAAAGCAAATGAAACAAGGACTTAACAAAGAGTGGAATTTAAAAGCTCTTGAAATAATTCAAGAAAGAGGGTGATCGTGGTGGTGCAGCTGAAATGTAGCATACTGCATTTCTGGGACAACATGAGAAGGTCCTGGATTCACATGTTAAGGTCTTCCTAGACATGTTGGAAGCACACATATATACCCATGGTCTAGGCAGACTGAAACTACGTTTGGGGGGAGTCATGGCATAAAGATATGTTGAGTCTTATGCCTGTTATATGCCTGTTTCTTGCTTTTGCAGAAATAAATCAACTTTAAAATAACAGTAATTCAGGAAGGAGATGGGCATGGCTTAAACCAGGAGAGGAGCAGTGGGGATGGCAATGTTTCATCATAGGCCATCCAACTGATCATTACTGAGTATTCTTTACAAACCAAAAAGGATATAGCTTACAATAAACTATCTATAATATGAGACTGATTTTTTAAAAAATGTATAATGAAGGACACAAATACTATTAGTGAAGGGAAAAAAAAAAAAACAACTAATTTAAATGGAATAAGGAAAAAAAAATGACTTTCAAAGGAGCTGATTTAGATCTGACCCTGAATAAATACATAATAATTTAAACAGACCATCTTTGGAGATACTTGGCAGCTAAAGGGAAGTGAAGGAATGGAATGAAAGGGGCTGAAGAGGAAATGGCAAATGTATTTTAAGTCCAACCATTGATAGCAGCTGCCCAGACTTATTCTGGCTGTATGCAAAATTAGTGGGGGAAATGCAAAGTTGATTTATAATGTTATCCAAGAGTACAGAAGAGGAAGAATAAGGGCACTCAGGCATAGAGGTGACCATAAACAAAAATAATAGCTTCAGATATACACTTTTTTCAGAAACTAATAGATTTTCTTCTTTCTTTTTATTTTTTTAAGAGAGATTTTTGCTATAAGATGCATGTGCTTGCCAGAGAGACAGACAAAAAGTAAGAAATCATCCCCTAAGGGGGATGGACATGCTACAATCCCTTCTCCTTCATTCTCCTCTTGGGCTTTTGGGCACACACACACATGCGCCTGGCATGAGTTTGAAGTTGCTGATTTTATGACTCGAACCACAGTCAACTACATAGGAGTCCAATGACATAACATAACAATTATGCTGTCTGCTGATCACAGGAAATAGTAGATTTTCTGTTGTGTCCAGAGCATGGAATACTTGTTAAAAAAAAAAAAATACTGAGCATGGAAAACATCTCACAATTCAGTTTTTTAAAAAAGAAAAGCAGCTCTTTGTGTAGATGTGACAACTAGCAAATTGTTGCATCTATTCAATTCATAGCAATAGTTGAGTTGTAATAAACAGTCATTAACCAATAAGTTACATGTCATTCCCTTTAAAAAGTAGAGACTTTGATATTTGTTGTGTAATCTTGATGAATTATGTGTGACAGTGTAGCAAAGACATTGAAAGACATTTATCCAAATAGTTTTGAAAGTCTCCTTAAAGGAATTGCATTTAGAATTCTTTTAAAAGTGACTCCTATATCTTACTCTGTTACTCAACAGTTATCTGATTTAAGTAAATTATTTAATATTGTCTATTAATTAGTTTTTTTATATATATAACATAGGGTTATTTTAAGGACAATCAGATTATTGATGTAACAGCAATTTGAAAGTGCTGTTATCTTTATTCTTCAGAAGTGTATGTGTGTGTTTAAGGAATATAATTATTATAATAAACCACACATCATCAAAATCATCCCAATACTTAATAGATATGGAGAATTTATCAGCCTTAGGTATATACCAATTGAGGGGACCAGCAGTTGGCGTAATGGCTATGTCACTGGGCTCCCATGTAGTCGATCATGATTCAAGTCCCAGACCCAGTGGCTTAAACTCACACCAGGTGCATGTGTGTGCATGCCCAGGATCCCAAGAGGAGAATGGAAGAGAAAGGGATAGTGGCGAGGCCATCCCTGCTGGGGGTGATTTCTCGCTTTCTTTCTCTGTCTCTCTCTGTCTTTCTGGTGAGCACACGCACCCTATAGCAAAAACCTCTCCAAAAAAAAAAGGAGAAATGTATATAGCAATTGAATAGATTGAATAATCTAGTAGTTTTCTTACAGGATAAGTGGATTTTTGTTTGCTTGTTTGTTTTGATATAGGGCGTGTGTGTTCGCCAGAGACAGACAGAAACAGAGAGAGAAGCAAAGTGAGAAATCACTCACTAGTGAGGATGGCCACACCACAGTCCTTTCTCCTCCATACTTTTCTCAGGATTTGGGGCACACATGTACATGTGCACATCAGGCAGGGTCTAGGATTCAAACTGTGGAGTCAGCTTTATGGGATCTGGCCACCTTCCCTGTCACCTGCAGGCCCCAATACCTAGTCTTTAAGATATGAAGTTGAGGGGCCTGCTGGTTATGTGGCGATTAAGGTGCTGGACTCCCACATGACTGACCTCAGTTCTAGTGCCCAAAATGGCAGCTTAAAAATCACTCTTGGTGCATGTGTGTGCATGTTCAAAATCTCAGGAAAATGGAGGAAAAGGGATTGCTGGGTGGCCATCTGCCTTGGGAGAGTGATTTCTCACTTTCCCTCTCTCTGTCTCTCTGTCACTGTCTCCCTCTTGCAAGCACACATGCCTTATGGCAAAAACCTTAAAAAAAAAAAAAAAAAAAGGCAAGCGAAAGAAATGAAGTCAAAATGATTATAGGCACAGCTTGCATCTGAACACAGCTTTAGTTGCTGTGATCAGAGCTATGTTAAAAAGAATAAGGTCATGTAAAAAAGTCATTTTAACAGCTTCTATCTTATGCTATCGTTTTCCCCAACATGTTGGGAAATACATCAAATATTAAATCATTAACACACTTTAGCAGTGATCAGTTATCAGCAAGAATTGGACATGGTTATAACTACCAGTGTTTAGGAAGTTACTGTTTTGTCATAGTATATTATTTTTAGTCCATTCAACAGTCGTAATGGTTTAATTTTTTTCTCATTCCATATAGAAGGAAATTGAGGTCTACGAAGTTTAAGTAACTAGTACAATAAAATGTCATTGATGAATAGTATCTCCTGGTATATTACCAGTGCTCTATGTGATACTGAAGTTTCATCTTTGGTTCCTCACTAATCTCAGATTCATCTCTGATATTCCTAGTGACATAGGAAGAGGGGTGGATTTTCCAGGGAAGAGGCAATTCGTGGTACTGGAGAAAATCATAACAGTATTAGATTGGCTGCATCTATATTGAGATTCTGCCTAATAATATAAACAAGTGACTTATACATGTATTTTTAAATTTTACTTTATTTTATACAGTCAATCACTATACACCACTACCACTTGTAAAATGAATTTACCTAACATGAGTCCACTCCACACCAATCTAGTTGAAAATACCAAACACGTTACACAGTTCACAGAGGGTTTTAAGTATCTTTCCTTACAAGATGATCCTGTGACTTGCCCCACTTCACACTTCACAAATGTTGAGATTGCAGAGCTTAAGGAGGTTATTTGACTCATCTAAAGTCAAACAACATAGAAAGTAGCAAAGCTAGGTTGTGATTTTCTGAGTCAAAATTTAGTTCTTTCCATTACAACATTCTTAAAATCCTCAGAGCATAGCTGTAACCTAATGTTCATATTGGATACATGTGTAAACTCACTTCAGATGCCATGATTACTGTGTTTCAACACCATTATCTATATAAATTTAAGTACCCTCAACAACGATCTTATCATTGTTACATCTTGGCATAAGTGACATTGGATATATAGGCATTTGGATTGAGAACGTCAATAACTTCCTTCTGAAGAGACTGTAATTGATTCTTTGCTGCATCTTGTTATCAATGAGTAGTTAATAATATGTGCCACTCCAGTGTCATGTCTAAGTGTACTTACTGAGTTCAGAGGGATGTTCTTGCAACACCAAACTGAAATTCTGCTATTGTAGTAAGGAGATTCCTGAATTGCAAACAACCATGATGCATTATGAAGTTATCACTTATACATTTGTAGGAACTTGTAAATTCCAACCAAATTGTGATTGACATACCATTTACTATATGAGGCCTAATTCTCCTCTTTTCCAAAGCAAACTACATTTAATAAGAATTTGGACCCAGTAGCATAGTAGAATGATTTTTTTCTGATATAAATTAGTGCAAATGGTTTAATTCCATTATAATGCAAATATTTATATCTAATTGCCATTGTTATTGATGGATTTTCTCGTTTTTTTTTTTTTCTTTAGAGGTTTTTGCCTTATGGCGTGTGTGTTGGGGGTACAGGGTGCAGCGACAGACACAGTGAGAGGGAAAGTGAGAAATCATCCCCCCAAGGGGATGGTCACACCACAGTCCCTTCTCCTCCACTCTCCTCCTGGGTGGACATGCATGCATATGTGCCTAGCTTGATTTTCAAGCCACCAGGTCTGAGACTTAACTGTGGTGGGCCATGTGGGAATCCATCGACTAACCATTATGCCATCTGCTGGTCCCAAGATTTTTTTATGTTTCTAATATGGAACCCATAGGATACCAATTTAATAATAAACAACAATATTAAACCAGGTACTACCAGTAAGCAGTTTAGAAAGAAGAGCATGAGATTGTTTTTTCTTTTCCATTATAAAATACAGACAGTATGGCCTATCTGAATGTGTGTGTATAGTCCAAATTGTGTGTTATTTTTCATTGTAGCTTGTACTATGATTTAGAATATGTAATTTTATCCCTTTTTAGTATCATATTATTCCTTCATGTTGTGTCTACCAATTTTCAAAAGAGCAGTTCTGACTTAAGTGAAATATAAATACCAAGGAAAGTTCATGGAAAATACATTTTATGAAAAAAATTATGCATGGATTTCAGAATTGTTTGTAGCAAAATAAACTTCTACTTAAAGTTGCACGTTTTCCCAAATTTTTGAAATCCCCTTACATAGTCAAGGATAACCAATATAATAAATATTTCTAGTGCTGCATCTTTTTAATAATACAGAGGTGTACTTGATTCATGCGTACAAAAAATACCTAAGGCAAATATGAACAGAGCTCTTAAGGTAACTTCCATCCCAGCTGATGGCATGATGGGAAAGGATTGAGATATTACACACAAAAAAAGAGAAAGATGTTTACCTTGGTTTCTGATTTTCACTGTGATCAGTTCATATTTTAGCCATGCAAGATGTGTTTTTAAACTTAAAAGTTACTAAAATGGTAATATCACTAGGTATAATCAAAACATTATTGCTAAATAAAGGATTTTATTTTTTTCTTGTTTTTACAAAGCCTCGAAAAGTTAAATGTGTGTGTGTGTGTGTGTGTATACCTATGCATATTTATAAATTAAAAAAGCATAGCAACTTATAGTGAAAGCCATCCCAGAACTACTTTAATGATGCACAGTCTGTAAGCTATCTCAAGATTGTAAATAGACTAATATTTCGAGAAGTGGAGGATGAATCACCCATTTAGAAGCATTGAAGAGAAAATGAAGAACCCTGAGTGAGTTGTGAAGCAATGAATAAGGATGTATTACACCACGGGAAGCCATCAATATTTGTTTATTATGTCAGTGTATGGAATAAATCTGTTAGCTAATTTGTATTCTCCACAGTTAATTCCAGTGCTCCTGCATGAACATTTTTTGTTCCTGAATGAGTGCTACACAGCTGTTTAATGATGCCATCAAGAATTCAGAAAGTCATGGTCCCTTGGAGTTAGAAAGGCATTATAAAGTATGATATCAAATCACAAATGATGAAACAGCATTATTTTCCAATAGTCTATATTTCTCTCTTGCATTATTTCTCTCATCTCCTCCCTGCTTCTCTCTCTCTCAATATGACTGGATTTGTTAACATTTCCTTTATTTTTAAAAATAAGTTTGCGGGAACCAGCAGTTAGCATAATGGCTATGTCGCTGGACTCCCACGTAGTCGACCGCAGTTCGTGTCCTGGACCCGGTGGCTTAAAACTCACGCCGGGCACGTGTGCGTGTGTGCCCAAGATCCCAAGAGGAGAATAGAGGAGAAGGGATTGCGGCATGACCATCCCCCTGGGGGGTGATTTCTCGCTTTCTGTCTCTAATGTCTCTGTCTGTCTGTCTGGCGAGCGAGCGCACGCGCCCTATAGCGAAAATCTCTCTCAAAAAAAAAAAAGTTTGCTAAAACTCAATGCAAAATAAGTATTAGTTTAATTAGTCAAAGATTTTAAAAATAAGTACAAACTTTATAAACACTTTTTTAGCTTAATCTGCTTTCAGTATGACTTTCTCAATATAATTAAATACAGAAATTAAACAATTCCAAGGCCAGTCAGTGGCATGGTGGTTAAGTTGACTGGATCTCACATGGCCTAATGTGTGGTTCAAGACCCAGACCTAGTGGCTTGAAAAACAGACCTGTCATGTGTGCATTGCATGCCCCAAATCCTGAGAAGAAAATGGAGAAGAGATTGCAGTAGGTCATCCCGCTTGAGACATGGTTTCTCATTTTCTCTCTCTTTCTCCTTTGTTTCTTTTCTGTGAGCACATGCACCCTGTAGCAAATTAAAAAAAAAAAAAAAATCATGTGTAGAAAGACCTTTAACTACGGATTAGTCTTAGATAAGTCATTTTATTTATATTATAACCTATATGTTCACATGTACCTGTGCTAAAGTGGAAACTTTAAAAAAATATTTCTTAGTCCATGTAAATATTAGAAAATAATTGCTATCCCCTTTGTTTGTTTGTTCTGTGATGCCGTATGTTTTGAGTTCATTTTTTATTTTGCCACTGTACAGATAGAAACTAAATTTAATGCCTTCCCTCACTTCAAATTAAATCCTTAACTCAGTTTGAAATTTTGACAAGAAAGTGACAAGCTGGTCTTACACCTTTGAACTCTGCTTAAATAAGGTTGAAACTTGCTCAATCCAGTGTCACAGAGGTTCTAGTTGAAAACTCTACTTCTGTGATTACAATCTCTTACATGTATTCGTTGTAGACATAAAGGCGAAGATACCTACAGCTTTGTTTCTGTGATTCCTTTTCTTTTCAGTTAAAGAATAAATTAGTGTCCATTTACCAGTGGTTTCAAAGTCTTAGAGAACTAGGGACTTGAAAATCTAGGAAATATTGAATAGAAAATGAAATGTTTCCCCCAGTCAGAAACAAAACAAAACAAAACAAAAAACAGAAGCAAAAAGCCTCTGAGCCAAATCAACTGCATGTAAGTTCAAAATTCCATGATTTTGTTGCTCAACCAGTCAGTAAGAGCTTGTCTAATCTTTAAACAGATAAAAGTTTATATACAATAATCAAATCTTTTTCTTCTCCCAAATACTTTTTTTTGAGAGAGATTTTTTTCTATATGGCATATGTGCTCACCAGAGAGACAGGAAGAGACAGAGAGATAAAAAGTGAGAAATCACCCACCAGGGAGGATGGTCACACCACAATCCCTTCTTCTCCACTCTCACTCATCTCAGGATTTTGGTCATGCACACACATTCACCTGGTGTGAATTTTAAGCCACCAGGTTTGGGATTTGAACTGTGGTCAACCAGTGGGAGTCCAGCATCTTCACCTCTTCACTATCTGCTGACCCCCTCTCCCAAATACTTTTAATGGCAAAATTTCTTCCTTTCACTCTGATTATTTTTAGCTCTAACAACTAACAATATAAACATTAAATACAGTGAATGTTAGATGGCCTGCTCCTGTGAAATAAGGAAAAAAGATTTACTTTTCTGAAGCTGTATTCAACTGATATGCGAGGGTGTAGTTCTTATTTTTTCCCTTTAAGAGTTTTATTTTATTAAATCACTAACTTGATTAAATTATTCATTTGTTTTTATTTGCTATAGGACACATGTGCTTACCAGAGAGGGAGAGAGGGAAAGTGAGAAAGCAAGCAGCCATGGGACCAGCAGTTAGTGTAATTGTTATGTCGCTGGACTCCCACGTAGTCGACTGTGGTTTGTGTCCTGGACCCGGTGGCTTAAAACTCACGCCGGGCGCGTGTGCGTGCGTGCCCAAGATCCCGAGAGGAAAATGGAGGAGAAGGGATTGCGGCGTGGCCATCCCCCTGGGGGATGATTTCTCGCTTTCTGTCTCTCTGTCTCTGTCTGTCTGTCTGGCGAGCGCACGCGCCCTAGAGCAAAAACCTCTTAAAAAAAAAAAAAAAAAAAAAAGCAAGCAGCCAGATCTGGGCCTCAAACTGCAATCAGCCATGTGAGGAGTCCAGGGCCTTCACTGTGCTGCCTGTTGGCCCCCAATGATGTGTGTCTTTTTACCTCTGCACATATATTACATATGGTGTGGGTAGGATTGCATATAATTGCATTTTTAAAATATCAAAGTATTGATCACTAATTGAAAATGTACCTAATTGTGTTGCTGCTTTCCTTCTTGATCTGGTCACCTGACAAAATTTTCATGGTAGATGGATTATATTTTGAAATTTTGAGGGATATATGCATAACTAGTGCAATCTGTAGAATGAGGAAAATATAAAAGCATATGATAATTTGTATTATGAGTGATCAATATTACTATTTTTGTATATAAATTAAAGGGTTATGTTTTCCAAGACAGAGAAGTTTCCCCCATAGTAATTAAAATACATATATGTGAAATATATGTGATATATGTGTGTGTATGTATTAGGTTGTCTGGAAAGTCATGATATATTTTTCTGGTTTTTTTCCTATGCAAAAATGTGTTATGATTTTCCCAACAACCATATATAGATAGAATATTTTTTAATAATTTTTTAAATTTCCACTGTAGCCCAGGTACATGTGTACATATATGCTATAATATAAATATGAATAAAATAAATTACTTAAGACTAATATATAAATATATATATGTATATATATATATGCGCACACACACACGCACACATTTATATATATATATGTAACACACACACACACACACAATTGTAGTTAGGAGTGGAAGTGGGAAAAGGAACATTTCGATGACTGCTCAGTTGAGAAAGCAAACTGTATATTTCATTCCATAAGTCTCTAACTTGTGCCAGCAATCAAATGAAAAATCTTAATTTTTACCTGTTTGTTCAATAGAGAATATAAAGATGTTCAGAATAGAATCCATTTCAGAATCCTTCCTTTGAATATAAAGAAGGTCATAAAGGTTTTGTGTTGACTCTCACTTTTGCTTTCTCATTAATCTTCTGGTTTTATAATTTCTAGTTTGTGGTACTCTGAAGTTAATTTCTGATTTACTTTTGAAGACTGAAGTTATATGTCTTAGAAAACTGCACTTCTGAGGCAAATGATGAAATGTGTAATTAAATGGGAAATAATATGCTTTACAGGAAATATTACATGTTGTTAACTTGTTTGGTATACAAGATATATAAACAACCTCCATTTCCCCCAATACATTAATGTTAGAACTTGGCCTTATAACCACATATGCTCAAAGAAATGTTTGACACTGTCCTTAGGTCTGAGGGAAAAAAAAAAAAAACAAAAAAAAAACATATCAATTCACTGCTCACACCAGGTCGCTTATGTCTTAATAATGTCACTTGCCTATGCAATACCATTAGAGGTGACACAGTTGCACAGTTTGCTTTATGTCTGCTTCCTTAGAGCTACTCAGACATAGTTTCTTTCCTTCTAAGCTTCAATTATGCACAGAGTAGAAAATGTACCAAGTCTCAGAGAATATAAAGAATCAAAGGCATGGTAAAGACACAGCAGATGCATGTGTGTAGCAGCAGCTCTGTAGTAGGGGAAGCCAGTGTTCTGAAGGTCAAAATAATTCATTGTTCTTTGAACTATGGCAACTGCTTGAGATCCAGAAACTAAAGTGTTTATCATTATTTTGTACCTTTGAGAGGAAGTGTCTGCAGTTCTTGTAGCTCTCACTTTTCCAGTGCAGCTCAACAGAGCATACCCAATTACCTGGAGAGTGGGTTGAAAAGGAAAGCATGTGAAAAAATTCACTTCCATTAAGAGAAGTACAGAGAACTACTTAATTGATTCTTGCTAAGGATACGTTGCAAAGGACTAATGAAGTAATAGAAATTGAAAAATACTGGAAGAAGTGGTGGACTAGAAATGAAGAACCTCGTATAATTGTACCGAACATATTATTTATACTCAATAAAAGTCACAGGATTATAAATAGATAATCTTACTTAGTGAAGTTGACTTCCATCTATGTTACTTAATGAAAAAATAATGAAAAAATTTAAAGGAGCTTTGCTAGAAATTCAATTAACATTTATATTACTGTGTTGCTCTTAATATTTCCAGATTCAATAATAGAACAAATATTCATTGAATAGCTACTTTTTTCTAGGCCCTGCCCTGTGAGCTAGAAACACAACAATTATGGAACTTGTAGGCCAGATAAAGAGGTAAGATAAAATCTGATTTCAAGTTATGTGATGAGAGCAAATCAGAGTGCTGTTTCAATTTTTATTATTGAAACTTTAAACACAAAAATAGAAAGATTAGGGACCAGCTGTTAGCATAATGGCTATGTTGCTGAATTCCCAACGTAGCCAACTGCAGTTCGAGTCCGGGACCTGGTGGCTTAAACTCATGGCATTTGTGCATTCATGCCCAAGATCCTGAGAGGAGAATGGAGGAGAAGGGATTACGGCATGGCCATAATCTCTCTATCTCTCTCTGTTTTTCTGACAAGAGCACACGCCCTATAGCAAAAACCTCTCAAAAAAAAAAAAAAAAAAAAAAAAAAAGCGAAAGAAAGAAAGATTAGCATGTTATACTTCTAGGTACTTATCATATAGCTTCAACATATCAATGTGTGACAAACTTTTGTTCTGTATCTTCCTTTCTTCCTGTTGGCTTATTTCAAGGAAAGTACTAAAAACAATATCATTTCATCCATTAAAAATTTCAATATCAGGGCTGGCAGGTGGTGTGGTGGTTAAGGGTGCTGGACTCCCATATGGCCAACCACAATTCAAGTCCTGGTCCTGGCGGCTTGCTTTCTCACTTTCCCCTCCTCTCTCTCTCTCTCTGTCCATCACTGGTCAAACTAAAATAAATAAATAAATAAATAAAGTTAAATAAAATAATTATTTTTAAAAATTTCAATATGTTTTTTTCTAAAATATGTGTTCTTTAAAAAATTATAGCACTATTAAACCATCACTCTTAAAAAAAAAAAATTAGCCTCAGGCAGGTAGGTAGAATGGTGGTTAAAGTGCTGGATTCCCACATTGTCGGTCACAGTGTGAATCCCAATCCCAAACCTGGCAGCTCCCTCTCTCTTGCTCTCTCTTGCTTTCTCTCTCTCTCTCTCTCTCTCTCTCTCTCTCTCTCTGGTGAGCGCACATGTCCTGTATCAAGTTTTGAAAAATAATGATAAGGATCAGTAGATGGCATAATGGTTATGTCACTGAACTTCATGTAGTTGACTGCAGTTCAAGTCCTGGACCTGGCAGCTTAAAATTTATGCCTGGAACATGTGCATATGTGCCCAAGATCCTGAGAGGAGAATGGAGGAGAAGGGATTGCAATATGGCCATCCCCCCTGGGGGGGTGATTTCTTGCTTTCTGTCTCTCTCTGTCTCTCTGGTGAGCACATGCATCCTATAAAAAAAATTGTAAAAATAATAGTAGTAATCATAATAATAAAGTTAAATACTATTTTTAAAAATCTAACATAATAATTACTGAATATCAGTTAGTATTAGGTCAGCGGTTGCATTTTCCTCATTGTCTAAAACAATATTGTTATGTTATTTTGTCCAAATCAGGTCAAAATAAATCTCATGTATGAAATTTATTTGTTTGATAGATTTTTTTTTTTTTTTTGGAGAGGTTTTTGCTATAGGGCACATGTGCTCACCAGAAAGACAGAGAGAGATAGAGAGACTGAAAGTGAGAGATCACCCCCAAGAGAGGATGGCCACACCACAATCCTTTCTCCTCCATTCTCCTCTTGGGATCTTGGGCATGCACGCACACGTGCCTGGCATGAGTTTAAGCCACCAGGTCCAGGACTCGAACCGCAGTCGACTACATGGGAGTCCAGTGACATAGTCATTATGTCAACTGTGGGTCCCAGTTTGGCAGAATTTTTTTTAGAATTTTATGTGAAAATTTTTAGACCTGTGAAAATAATGAAGAAACACTGCAGATATATTTACTAGCTATCTTCAACAGCATCTTATGGTGCTTGTTCCATCAAACATCTATCCTTCTATCCATTTTTTTACTCAATCACTAATCTCTCTCAATTTTTAAACTTTCCAAAAAGATGTGGCTGGAATAGAGAATGTAATAATATTAATGTCTGGTGCAGGTGGGTGGATGGATGTGGGACTGTGAGCCCTGTTTTCTTGGTTAATTAGTATGAATTTTATTTTGTGTGGAAGACAAAAATTAAAAAAAGCTTTTGGGTTGTTGGAAAAGTCATGACACATTTTTGCATAGAAAAACAGAAAACATACGTCATGACTTTTTTGACAATCCAATAGATAAACAAGTAAAACAGATGGCATGTTGCATAGTGTTAACAGTAAAAGGAAAATTGGAGGAGAAAACAGTGGGCAGTTATCAAGAGTTACAATTTTTTAAAATTTATTTTTATTTTTCTAAGGGCATATGTTCTCAGCACAGAGAAACAGAGAGAGACAGAAGGAAAGTGAGAAATCACTCCTTTCCCCCACCCTAGCAAAGACGGCAATGCCACAATCCTTTCTCCTCCAGTCTCTTTCTGGGGTTTTGGGCAAACATGCACATACCCAGTGTGATTTTCAAGCCACTGGGCCTGGAACTCGAACCATGGTCAGTCATGTGGCAGTCCTGTGCCTTTGCCACCTGCCAACTTCAAGAGTTGCAGTTTGAAACAAGGTGGCCAGGGGAAGGCTCACCAAACAGCTAAAAATTGATTGAAAACCTGAAAAAAAAAAAAAAAAAAACAAGAAAACCATGTGGTTATCTGGGGCATGAGGATTCCAAAGGGAAAGTAATGAGCAAAGACCCCGAAGAGGGGATAAATTGGCGATAAATTGGTGTTTGTTTTATCATCTTAATAAAGTACCATTATAACACATCATCAAGATACAACAGAAATAACAACTGAATTAAAGTTACCCATAGTTCTCCTACTGCTAGAAATCAAATTATTTTCATGTTTTATTCTTTATTCTTTTATATTTTTGTATATCTGGCTTTATCTAATATTGTGTTTGTGAAAAAATTATATACATGTACTCAGTTAATTTTGGTTGTCAATTTATTGTAAACATTTTTTCCAACATTATTATGTAGTATACAAAATTACTGCAATAGCTGCCTATTATTGCATCACATAAAATACCACAATGTCTTCTTTGGCCTAGCAATTCCCATGGGTTAAATATTTAAGTTACATATCTCTTTAAAAAACAGCAGATAGGACCAGCAGATGGCGGAATGGTTACATCACTGGACTCCCATGTGGTTGACAACTATTTGAGTCCCAGACCCAGTGGCTTAAAAACTCACAAGAGTTGTGTGTGTGCGTGTGCGTGCATGCCCAGAATCCTTAGGGGATACTGGAGGAGAAGAAATCGCACCGTGGCCATCCCCAATGGGGGGTGTTTCTTGTTTTCTGCCTCTCTCTCTCTCTCTCTCTCTCTCTCTCTCTCTCTCTCTCTCCCCCTCTCTCTGGCAAGCGCACATGTCCCATAGCCAAAATCTCTCTAATAAATAAATAAATTTTAGAGGCCAGCATTTGGCATGGTGCTTAAGACACTGGACTCCCACATGACTGACTGTAGTTCAAGTCCTGGATCTGGCAACTTGAAAATCGCACTAGGAGTATGTATGTATGTGTGTGTCCAAAATCCCAGGAGAAGAATGAGGTTCTTAGAAGGGATTGCAGTGTGGCCTCTTCCTTGGTGTTGATTTCTCATTTTCTTGCTGTCTCTCTCTGGTATAAATGCATGCACCCTTTGGCAAAAAACATCAATCAATCATTTTTATTGTATATTTAAGTATACAATGTGATGTTATGGGATACAAATGGATAGTAAAATGGTTACTAAAGTTTAGCAAGAGCAGCTGAAATTCCATTTGGCTAGAAATATTGCTTTCAAATATTTATTTAAGAAGAAAAAAAAATCCAGGATAGGCAGATGGTGTAGTGATTACATTGCTGGACTCTCACGTAGTCAACCATGGTTCAAGTGTCAGTCCCAGTGCCTTAGAAACTCATGCCAGGTGCATATGTGTGCATGCCTAAATTCCCAAGAGGAGAATGGAGGAGAAGGGATTGCAGTGTGGCCATCTCCCCTGGGGAGTGGTTTCTCACTTTCTGTCTCTCTCTGTCTCTCCTCCAAATGCACGTGCCCTATAGCAAAAATCTCTCTTTAAAAAAATGAAAAAAAAATGGAATCATAGTATCAGGAGTATGAACAATTGAATGCTTTTGCTTTCCCACATGTAAACTAGGTAGTGGTGTTGAAGGACAAAATTTTTATTAATAAATGGAAACTAAGAATAGTATTGTTAATAGACAAAAAAAGAACAGAGGATATCTTTATACAGCAGGCTTATGAATGCACTCCAGTGAGATTAGAGGGTGTTAACTGTATGGAAAACACTAAAAGCTCCCCAGTTAAGCATCAGTGACTATTGGGAAAGCGAGTGCAGGGGATATATTTAGGGAGTTACATTGAATGGCTCTCACTAGAATAACTGTTATCTGTTTATCTCATTTCCTGTTCCCTTAAGACATTTGACACAGCACCTATTTATTTATTTTTTGCCATCCTTCACCAGAATGCAAACTCTGTCAGAACAGGCACAGGGTCTGTGCTGTTTCTGTGCCTAGCACAGTGCCTGGCACTTAGTGGGTTCTTGATACGTAGTGTGCAAATGAGCCACATCCAATTTTTTTGCCACATTTTTCAGATAGAGTATCTTGGCTTCTAAATAGAGACTTCAGTAGTCCAACTTCTGTGATGCAAATTACATTTTATGGATCTTAGGTTCTTTCTGAGAATTCTTTCCTGGGTGATTGTCATACTTCTATTTCTGTGATATTTTGTGTACTCACCTGTTCTAGAATCTTCAAAGGCATTTTAATGGGACATAGGAAGAAAGTTCACCAAGACTGATAGCCAAGTGTAATTTTAATCCAGACATGTATTTTTGTTTTAATAATTTAACATTGTATCCTTGCTTTCTCTGCCCATACTACAAGGTGTCATATTTAATTGTTTATGCCTCTTGATTCAGAAGAGTGGGGCCTGGAGGACCTCTATAAAGTTCTTCATTTAGAAACATTTTCCCAACTAGTTTAATAGGATGTACCTTTATGGCCGGGTACACATTTTTTTTTTTTTTTTTTAAACAACAACAAAGTAGCAGTTTTGCTTCTGGCCACACTGTAACCATTCCTGAACACTGATCTAACTTCAAACGCATGAAAAAGTATGCTGTGCTTTTGAAGTTGGGCAGAGAATGCACATAAACATATCCTAAGAGAGTACCATTTCTAAAAAGCCATTTGCTATTAAGCAGTTTCAAATTTTCTTTTATTTCTGTTTTCCTCTATTTTTTAAAAAAACACATTTTTCTAGTCAATATTCTCCTTCAGTTTTGCTACTACCAAGTTTATCATAAGGACTTTTGATCTTAAAGTTTTGTTTTTCCACATTTACTGCAACATTTTTTGTTTTGTTTTATACCTCGTTACCAAAGCATTTCTACTGCTATGTTCCTAAGAGTGGTTTTAAATGAGTAGCTCTCAATAACATTTGTTTAACTGTTCAATCTTCATTTAGACTTTGGATAGTAGCCATACTGAAGGCCTAGTATAGCACATAGGAAAGCATGCATCTGATTTAGGATATTTGATATAAAGTGAAAGTTAAAAGTAATTTGCTGATAAAGAAAATTGACCAACAAAAGAACAACTCAATGAAATTTCTATGTTAAGGTAGACACAGAATTACAAGAATAAAAAGACATGAAGGGACATTGAATCTACCTCTGCGTGCATCTACTATAGACAGACATTCAAGAGGAAGGACAGAGAATATACTCATGGAATCTTTACTAGAGAAACTAATGTTGTGATATGAAAATCATTCCAATATTTTGATGAATGAAAATCTCCAACTAGACAATTAAAGCACAATATCCTAGGGGACGGGTGGTGGTGTAATGGTGGCACAGCTAAACCTACATGGGAGGTTCCCAGATTTGTATTCTGGGGCCTCCTCGAGCACTCTAGGTGCAAGCAGGCATGCCCATGTTTATCCAGGTCAGCTGAGACTGGAGGTGGATTGTGATGTGACGATCCTGTTGAGGGTGACTTAATTAATTAATTAATTAATTAAAAAACATCATAAAAACAAAACCAGAAAGTATAATCACTTCACTCAGCAGTGGTGGTGTATGTGATAGCATACTGATCTGCAGTGCTGGAAGTCATGTGGCCAACCACAGGTCTGAATTCTGAGTCATCTTGAAACATGTCAACATCCATGCTGGATGGTTAGAGGAAGGGGATTATAGTATGTCAAGACCCTGTTGAGAGTCTCTCTTTCTCACACACTTTCTCATGAAAGAAATAAAAATGAAAATAAAAAGTTCAACATCTGTTACAAAAAGTTATTTAGTTTGGAATTTGGTCAATGAATATTTATTAAGCATCTTCTGTCTCAGTTTATTTTTACTTCCATATGTTATCTCAGGTTATCCTAACAATAATACTGGCATGGAGGAATTACTTCCATTTCAGATATAAGAAAATGAAGCTCAGAAATTTGTAATAACTTGCAAATATCCCACAATAAGTGATTGTAAAGGTTGGAGTTCTATTTGTTGTTTTGATTCTAAATTCAGTCTTCTCTCCCTTACATATAACTTCCTATTGGACTTATGGTGGTCAAAATAAATGAAATAGCCAGATATGCATTGTGTGCTTTGTAGAAATACTCATGTATATCAGAATTATGATAAGCCATAGTCATGAAAGAGATAAGGAAAATCAACAAATATTTTCTGATTTCGGAAGGGACAGTGTGTCTCAAAATAGAATTTAAAATGTCACATATATTGTTATCTGTACAGTTCTGTTTAGTTGATCCTGATTTGAACTTTTCCTCCCCACCTTTCTGATTTCAAGAGAGACAAACACCATTCTCAAAAATAGAGAGCAAGCTCCTTTTACTGTAACAGGATTTCATACACACACACACACACAGACACACACACAGACTTCAAAAAGTTAGTGCAAAATGGGATTAAAATATGAATTTTATTTTAGTGCAGAAATATTTAAATCAATGCATAATTTTTCACAATGTGCATTTTTCCATGTACTGTTTGGAGACCTCTTTCTTCGTGTGTGTGTGTGTGTGTGTGTGTGTGTGTATGTGTGTGTATGTCTCAGATATATATATATATATATATATATATATATATAGAGAGAGAGAGAGAGAGAGAGAGAGAGAGAGATACACACACACACACATACATATGGTTGTCAGGAAAGTCATGACATGTTTTTCTATGCAAAATATGTCATGACTTTTTTGACAACCCAATATATGAATGTGACTGTGAACACAGACATTTTTAAAAAATTTATTTCTGCCATGAGACAGAGAGACCAGTGTCTTGATGACATTGTTCATCCACATCCTCGATAAGAGATCATGGACACATGCTTACTCAACATACTCAGGGAGGTCTCCAAACAAACCACGAACCTTCCTATGTGAGTTGCTCACTGAACATCATGTTTAACCACTGTTATCACCGTCCAGCCCCAGTGAGCCTAGACTCCAGAATAATTTTGATTAAAACTCTTATCTTTCTGGACTAGCAGGTGTCATAGTGGCTAAGGTGCTGGACTCCCACGTGGCTGCTTGTCATTTAATTCCCATATCTAATAGCTTGCTTTTTCTCTCTCTCTGTCTGTCTTTGGTCAGCATAAAAATCATCGTAATACTAAATAAAGTAAAATGAATTTCTTTTAAAAACCCATTACAATAAAAAGCTCTTATCTTTCAAATATTTCATTCAAAGCAGAAGGTAGAAATACACTAAAAACAATAGGATAGAAAAGTTTCTTAGCATTTGTAAGTTACATATGATTTTTCTCAGCTGTGTGGATAGAATAGCTGGACCAATGTGTATGAAATGTGAATCATAGAAATAAGTATTTCCTTAAAAATTTTAGATAAGGTACTTTGAATAAATATGTTTTATTTTACATATCTGTAATTAGATCAAACCAGTAAAATGGGATATAAATATTTTCCTTACTAAGCAATGGTTTGGATTGGTGTTTATTCTGTAATCTTATCACATTGTATTCTTTTTCTTCATGTCTTCTCTGTCTCCCACCCTCTTCTTGTTTTTGAATAGTTCATTATGAGCCAAGGAAAGAAGAAAACATTTTTTTTCTGGCCTCACTTTACTTTTTTATGCACTTTTTGGTTTACATTGTGGTATTGCTTTCATTAAGAGGAAGGGAAGATCTACTTTTCCTGCTGTCAAAATTTCACATAATCAAATGCATCTGTCTAAAAGTTCTCTTTTCCTAATGGGGCTTACTCCCCTTTTACTATCCTAACCAAATGTTGTTCTACCCAGTGTTTACTAGAAAATGCTTCCATCCCTGAATCTGATTCTTGCTCTTTTTTCCATGTATTATTATTATTATTTTAGTTTTTTTTGTTTTGTTTTGTTTTTGCTATAGGGCATGTATGAGAGAGAGAGAGAAAGAGAGAGAGAGAGAGAGAGAGAGAGAGAGAGAGAGCATCCCCTAGAAGGTGTGGCCTTGTCACAGGTGTGGCCATGTCACAATTCTTTCTCCTACATTTTCCTTTTGGGATTTTGGGCACACATGCACATGCACCTGGTGTGAATTTCAAGCCTCTCAAGTCATGTGGGAATCTAGCACCTTCACCACCATGCTATCTGCTGTCCCCTGTTATCTTTGCTCTTATAGAATCTCTCTTTTGAGCAGTAACTTACACTCCAAGCGATAATCTTTATAACAATAGAATTTTATAATATATTGTGAATAACTGCTAATGTATGTTCTTTGTCATATTCAAGGGTGGCAACTATCATTGAATTTATTAGCAGTATGCATGCATTGTATGTAAAAGGGAATGTAAGAGTAAATGAGAACACAGATCCTCGAGTCAGAATATTTAGGTTTTATGATTCTATTAATTATAGTTCTGTGAATATAAGTGAAGCCCACGGTCCCTTTATTCATCACCTGTGAAGTGGGTGCATTAATAGTACTATTTCCACCTGTGGTAAATTTAGGGATTAAATGTGTTAATTTGAGTGTATACATTGCATAAAGAATACCTGGCATATAACATTTCAGTAAATATTAGGTATTTAATAATGATTAAACTATTTTATTAATATTTGTTTTATTGGTTTCTTGATAAA
The DNA here is from genome assembly GCA_026018925.1 of Tupaia tana. Taxonomy (NCBI): domain Eukaryota; kingdom Metazoa; phylum Chordata; class Mammalia; order Scandentia; family Tupaiidae; genus Tupaia; species Tupaia tana. The sequence continues at coordinate 14,869,373 of JAKSZU010000022.1, read as the reverse complement.
TAATGATTCTCCATGGATTTATGCAATATCAAATATTATCCTATATTTTACTAAGTTTGTGGATTCTGATATCATCTTGCTAGAGTTAAACATATAATCTGTTGCTTCTTGGGGATCTTATTTAAGAGCACAGCCTTCATTAGTAAAATGAGCTAGGTTTAAGTCAGTTGGTGACTGTACTTGCTGGAGAAATTTTACTGTGTGATTCTGAGCTTATCTTTGGTCTAAGAAAATAAAAGTGGTACCTATTTGTAAAGCACTGATACAGTATTATGCCACAATGAGAATATGAGGATACTGATTGATTATAATTATTTTCTGAAATTCTGTGTTTCGTTTAGACCACTCATGTTACTGAAGAGGCAAAACTTGATTCTCTTTGTGTAAGTTGGAAAAGGGACCACATTTTGGTGAATGGAAAAAGTGAATGAATTAGTGAGAGGCAGCTTCCTTTGGTGCACAGACAAAATGAACAATCATTCGTTTTCTGTGTGCATTGTTTACTGGATGTCTTTTTGATAGTGTTTTTAATAATTGAGAGGAAAGGTACTCATTTGCTGTACTTTATTGAAGAAAGTCCCCTGCACATCCAACTGTGAACTGTTGATAAGTCATGACATTGGCACAAAGAAGTAGGTATGACTGCACACGTGTGCTTTCTACTTCTATTTCTATTTTCTTCTGCCATCTGTACAGTTCCAGGGAAGCTAAACCACATGCCTCAATTTACTTAACGACCATATTTAACTCCCACATTGTTCCCAGGATGCAATAAAAGTATATTAATGATTACAAGGAAAAGATTAATAAAGAAGCAAATCAGAGAGCTTGTGGTTTCAGCCAAAATGAACTTCCTAGTCCATGCCTGTTCACGTGAATATGATCACATTCAAGTTTAAGTTTTCATTATCTTATTTCTCTATTTGAAAGGCTGCATGAATACTAATGAAAGCAAAGTGGTGTCAAGATGGGTAAACATGCAGGATCTAATACTGCAAGGTTTTCAGTAGTTCCACATGGAATTATAGTAATACAGTAAACACAGTGGTTGGATATTAATAATAAATATGTAAATGATTTACCCTTGAAAATAGCTATTCTTCAAAGGTGAGGAGCATATATTTAATTATTTTTGCTGAGTGAGTGGTTTGTAGAAATGCTGATTTCAGTGTTTATGTGCTCCTTGGGAATGAGGCAGGCTGGTTTTTTAAACAAAACAAAACAAAACAAATAATCAAAAGGCACCGCTGTGTGGGTTGTTGAAGTGTTTTTGTTTGCTTGCATGCTGATTTACATGCCTGAGCAAAATGGAAAAATTGGAGGGTTCAGCCCTATTAGAACAGAGCCTTCCTTCTGCAAATAGACCATGATTATAATATATAGTGATGTGATGTTGGATATAGATTTTCGGAAATGAAATTAAGTCTCTTTGGGCTCATTCTTACTACTGAACTTTATGGAAGGAAGTGAATTCTCTAGTTGGAATGGTAAGGCTTGCATTGCAAGGAAATAAATGAATATTTAATGAGTTCCAATCATGTGTGCATTCTCATGTTAGGCACTCTAGAAAACAAAAGGCAAAAGACATGGTACAGACCCTCAAGGAACTGACCAATTTGAGATATAAAACCATAACACAAAGTATTAGAAAGACTGGAATTCTTGATCTTGTGTATTTGAATTCTGGATCACCCATCAGCTCAATGATTGGACAGTTTACTAAAATACTTGAGTTTCACTTTTCTATCTGCACAAAAGGAATAATGAAGCCTAATTTGCAAGATTAATATGAATATATTATACCATTATTTGCATGATTGTGTGAACAAAAACACACTATGCATTTTGCACTTAACCTATACATTTCTCTAAATCTATAGATTCACCATATTACAACTAAACCTTCAAAAATTTAAGTAAAAGTCACTGACTCCAGGGAGATAAAAATTTGTTTCTTGGGACCGGCAGGTGCCGTGGTGGTTAAGGGCACTGGATTCCTACATGGCCGACTGTGGTTTGAACCCCAGACTTGGTGGCTTGATTCCTCTCTCACTCTCTCACTCTGTCACTCTGAAATAAGCAAATAAAGTTAAATAAAATTTTTTTAAAAAATTTATTTCTTTAGAGTGATCATGTAGGGCACATGGGTCAGCTCCAGGAAATCATCTTAAGATCTCAATGAGTGGGTCTGCTCTTGTTCGATCTCTGTCTAATTTTAGCAATATGAAATCAGAGAGAGAAATAAATGCAGGATAATTATTTTTTATGATGAAGACCTAAAGATTTGCCACATTCCTTGTGTTACACTCCTTTGGTGGGACTGACTTAAGTGGTCACACCTAGATATAGGAGAGTCTATAAAGTGTAATCACTAACTGCATGATCATATGCCCAAGAATAAGGAAAAATTGATTTACCACATTTGTCCACAATTACATAGCAAAAATGCAGTGGAATTCTGAAAGTTCATTTTTGCTTATAGTTGACTTTCAAGGTCATATCTCCAGGCTCTCTTTCTTCTGAGCTCCATACTGATCAATTCCTCTGTCTTATTTAAATTATCTTCTTATAAGTCTTAAAACCATCTCATATTAACAAGCATACTTCTTACCTCTTGATCTTCTTTGCAAGCCTGGGCCCTTATTGGTAGTTCTACACCAGTGGAGCATTCAGTTAGGCAAAACAGACACAGAGGCAATGCCTTTTATCCTCCTTCCATCTCTCATCTCCCAAAGCCAATTGAATACTAAACCCTGAAGCTCGCTCTTTCCAATATAATAACAGCATAAATCTCGCTACATCCCTCTCTATCTACTGTATCCCTTGTAAATCATGGTACCACTTTCTCTTACCTGATTTAAAGTACTAATTTCCTAAATAGTTTACTCATGTCACCTTTGTACTGCCATCTAGTCTCCACACCACAGCCAGAGATAATGGGGTGGATGGAATTTTGCTTTGTTTCACTTTACACTCTAAAAATCTACTATTTCACCTGTAATTAGATTTCTTCAATGACTTCTTAACTCTTTGAAGGTCAAAACAAAAATCTTAGAGATTGTCTACAAAGACTTCGCTCCTGGTCCCTCTCTACATTTACATACTCCTTTCATATTTTAGTGCTCCTTTGACTTCTCCTATATCAACTTCTTGTGAGTCTTCCTAAGTCTCATGCCATCCCCATTACAGCATGTTTTCCTATGTGGTTTTGCTCTGCACAGATTGTGTTTTCCTCCCACTTTTACCTAATTCACTCATTTTTATCAAGTAGGTTTCAGCTTAATAGTTAATTCCTAAAAAAACTTTCTCTGGATTTCCTAATACTGCAAGGTTTCCTTCTCACATAGTCTGAAGGTACAAAGAATATGTCATTCTTTTTTTTTTTTTTTTTTGAGAGAGAGAGAGATTTATGCTATAGGGTGCATGTGCTTGCTTGCTAGAGGGGCAGAGAGACACAGAAAGACAGAAAACAAGAAATCACCCTCCAGGAGGAATGGCCATGCCACAATCTCTTCTCTACCATTCTCCTCTCAGGATCATGAGCATGCTCACACATGTGCCTGGTATGAGTCCATTTTCAATTTAATTTACTTTTTTTACAATGTATCACTTTTTATTTTCATTTAAGAAAAGAATGCCATGGGTTAAAGTTAATTTATACAAGATGTGCAGTTCACATTTTACACTTCATACAAATTTCAAAACATTAAACAGTATTTTCTACTTTATTTTTCACTTCCACATATTTTTATCTGAAATACAATTTTTATCTGGTGTGAGTTTTAAATTACAGGGTCCAGGACTCAAACTGCAGTCCACTACATGGGAGTCCAGAGATGTAACCATTATGCTATCTGTTGGTCCCAAGAACATGTCATTTTAATAACACAATAGCAATAATGCATTTATCTGTCTGGTTCCTTCTTTAATTGTCTCTCTACATGCTAGACTGAGCTCTGAGAACATAGCCGTCACTATAGAGTACTAATGCCTATAGTCTGTGGTCTCAACCCTCCTCTATGTATGTTTAAGAGTGTTAGAATATGAGTTTGGTTTAATGTCAAAAGATTCTTTATTTGCTTCAAATGAGTAGTAAAAATAATGAACATCATTAAAATTCAGAGGACAGGGGCCAGATGGTGGCACCATGCCACCTGTTTTTTAAAAGGAAGAAGAATGCATAGAGATCGCAGGTAACAAGAAGATTTAAGGACAGTATGCAAAGTTAGTATATTATTGGTGTTCAATGTGACATTGTCTAGACAAGATTGATCAAAGGGGATATTTTTATGGGATAATTATGAACTTGAAGAGTTGGGTCAGAATCCAGAAGGTAATTTAGGTCAAGCTAATGTATGAGAAAACTGTATGCACTTGGAGTTCTAGTGAAGACTGTGTCGAGAGGTATAGAGGGAGGAGGAAACATATGAGACAAGAATATACTTGGACTATTTACTGAGGCATTCTAAGCCAATGTAGGTGATAAGGGTTGGAAATAGAATGAAGGAAATAGCTAAGAAAGAATCAGAAAAGACAGTTTCATTTTCAAATTTGCAGCAAATGGGAGGGTCTGCAATACTATGAAAATATGGAAGTGGAGCCCAGGAAAGAGGTCAGATATAGATTTTGACTCATCTTCATAAAGAGTTCAAAGCAGGGAGATGAAAAAGACCTTCAAAACAGAAAATAGAGAATGAGAGATGCAGGGATTTAAACTGAACCAATTCCTAGATCAAAGATGTCAGAGAAAGTAAAATTATATAAGGGATATATCTAAAAAGTAGGATGAAAAGTAGATGTACCCATAAGACCTCCTTCAAAGCTGTGCAGTCAGCAGACATTCTCCAGCTGTCAGCTCTTTCAAGGTCTACCTGAGCTGTATATAGCTGGTCCAACCATGGTCCCACCATTCCAGGAGTTGCCCAAATACTAGGAGTGAGCAAGGCAGGGGATGCAAACACCTGACATCTCATCCAGGTGTTGGACAGTTCTAATGACTGATATTCATCCCAGAGTCCCCGGTATCCACATCTGCTTGGCTATGGTTATGTCAAGCCTTCATTTCAACTTAACTTATGGCCAGTCCTGCTTCCTCCTCTTTCCTTTCATAGGTGTTGATAAAATTAAAAAAAAAAAAATCTTGCATCTCAACCTGTGTTTCCTAAATTTTCCATCTGTGATAAGAACTGAGAGGATGAGGATGTTTAGATTTGAGGGAGTATTTTATAATAATCACATAGATATAAATAGAGCCTTACAATTTTCCAGTAACATGTATATGAATACTTGTTGATACCTCATAAATTTGTCAAGTTACTTGAAGAAATTGAGACTCAGTGAGTTTCTTTCATAAAAATTTTTAATTTAGTTTATTGAAATGTGAATCTGGAACTCAAAAGAGGAGTGCTAGATTAGGAGTCATATACTTAATCATCCTGAAATTTATACTGCTAGAAATGGCAAAACTGGGGCCAAAAGCAATACCTTCTGTCTCTGAGCAAGGGTTCTTCCCATTTCATCTTGCTGCCAAAAAAAGAAGAGAGTTAAATAAAGTCCTCAACAGTGACAGATGTTGAAGTAGTTAAAGAGAATGAGAATTGATTGTAACTGATATATTGCTGAGACTTCTTTGTAATGCATGAATTTTTGAGTCTAAATGTTTAAGGCATTGGTCCACTTCAAGATCTCTGCAACATGCCCACACTAAAATCTATTTGTGTATATGAATAGAGACAGTTCATTCTAGTAACTTCATTTTTATAACTTTGGCTATTTAGTGTAATAGGCATTCAATTAGAGTCTGCGTCCAGTTAAAACATCTGTTAAGAGGGAGTGGTGCTGGTTAGTTCCTGATATCAACACTATCTCTTCTAGTGTCTAGAGTAGCATTGTCAAAGTTCCTCAGAGTATCATTAATCTGTTACTATCGTTAAACAAGTTACTATACTTTTCCATCCCATCTGAGCAGTAGATCTCACAATGTGTGCTTGTAGGCTTTAAAGAATCAGTCCAAATTAAGACAACATAATTAATATTACAAAATTGAAAAAAAGACACTGGAAGAATATTTTCCAGATTGGAGGTGGTTTAGATAAAGATACACACACACACACACACACACACATGCATTAAAAAATTGGGAAGAAAGTGATATTTTTACTTCAGGAGAGAAACCTTATTTTGTCATTTAGAATTTTTCTTTTCTTTTTTCTTTTTTTTTTTTTGTTTTTGAGAGGGTTTTTTGCTATGGGGCATGTGCTCTCGCCAGAAAGACAGAGAGGGACCAGACAGAAAGTGAGAAATCACCCCCCAGGGGGGATGGCCATGTCACAATCCCTTCTCCATTCTCCTCTCAGGATCTTGGGCACTCACATGCACACTCACCTGGTGTGAGTTTAAGCCACCGGGTCCAGGACTTGAACTGCAGTAGGCTACATGGGAGTCCAGCGACTTAGCCATTATGTGAACTGCTGATCCCTCATTTAGAATTATTTCTACCTTAAAAAACAAAAGATCATTTATAAACTCAGACTGCCTAAATAAGGAAGATGATTGTTTCACATCACAGGAAATTGAACCGTTGGGAACGACTCAAGGTTAGTTAATTCAGTGGCTAATGATACTAAGTACTCTGCCGTGTTTCTGCTGGCTTCATGTTAGGCCTGCTGTCTTTTGGATTTTAAAATGGCTGTTCACAGTTACTAGAGCAATATGTTTCACTTTTATATCCAGTGGGGGATAGATAAACTCTTAAAAACAATTAAGTGAACACTTTCTTGATTTTCTCAATGATGGGATTTTCCCATCCCACTCTATAGAAATAGGAGATTTTAATTCATCACATACTATAGGGTGCTTTTGAGCATTAGTTCTGTTGCTAAACTTAGTTGAGGAGGCCTGACTAGTAATGGGAAACCCAACAGCACAAAATTAAGGCTGTAATAGGAAGGAGGACGGAGGCATGTATTAGGAAAGGAAGCCACTCTGTATATTTGTGTATTGTGTCTATCAAAATCTTACTGCAGAATACTTCCTTCTTTAGTTTTAAATCTAGAAGCATTGATCTTGCTTTGCCACAAGTTCATTTAAAGATTAGTGTTTTACAGCATTTATCTTAATTCACCCTGCTGGTATCAGTAAGACTCCTTGAACATTATTTATCTTGGTTTGATTCACATTTGCTCAGCAGTTGTCTTCTGACATGGTTCTTCTTCATTCACTTCTCATTTATTAAGCAGCAAATGTATGACATTGTTTGGGTTAGTTCTTTTCAATTCAATTCAGAAGAGTTTGCCTCAAATCATTCTTCTTCATTGAGCATCTTTGTCCTATACTGTTCTCTTCCTCTCACTGTGTGCATTAGCAATGAACATATAATGGGATTCAATTTCTTTTACCTCCGATGCATTCAGAAGTCATCTGACATCATTTTCTTCCATCCTCTTTGGGCCCATTCAGAGATTATTTATCTTGATTTCTTTCTTCTCACTGAGAAATTATAGAGTTAATACCACATGCTAGCCTTTTCTGTAGGACACAATTTCTGATTTAAAAAAATAGACATTTATTCATGAACACTGTTGAGACGTCTCAACTTCTGTTGAGACGTCTCAACTTTAATTGAGAATACTATGTATTTTTATCACCTCAGATTAATTCTACAAAATAAGACCCTAATGTTAAAAAATGGAAATAAACTGAAGTAGCAAGGACATCCTTGGAGTAGGTTACTTTATATGCTTTTACTTTTTTTTTTTTTTTTTTTTTTTGGATGATTCTCTATATATACAGGTAATATTTTGTAGAATCTGCTTCTGAATCTTGTACTTCTAGGGAAAAACAAAAACAAAAACAGGATTGACTATTTCATGAGGTCTGGCAACTTATTTATATCTCAGTGGTGGCTGTTGTCTTCAATTCAAAGCATGCTCAAGTAGAAGGTCTAAATAAATTTCCTCTCCATGATGGAGGGCATTAAAATGGGCATTGAAACATGACTGCCCACAAGATATTCTTGAAGATATTCTGTTCACTTTCCAGTAAAGTTTAGTGTTGAAAGGTATTCACATAAAGTGAGCGATAGCCCTATTGTTACAAGACAGACAGATTACATTCATTTCCTAACTAGTTCTACATATTTTTTCTTTAAACCAAAACCAATTACACCTCTAGCTCATGAGTACATTTGGGATTTATATTTGAAATAGTCTATTGGTACTATTTTGAAGAATTTATTTATTTATGACAAAAAAAAAACAAGCAAAAAATTGCTTAAATCTTTTTCAGACTTGGTGTTCCACATAAAATTCAGTGAGATATTTAAAGCATTTTTATAACATCAGTACTTTCCAGTAGTAACTTTCAATTAGAGCCTCTTAAAATGTTGTCAGAAAATCTACCAGGCAACCTAGGCTTTAAGAAATAGATATGTGTATGTAAATAGATTCATATATAAAAACTCTAAGATTAGTTTTTCAGGTTATGTAAACCATTTGGTGTTAGATGTAAGGATTTTTGACAGTTTTGCTTCACACTATATTATTTATGTCTTTGAGGCTCATCTCCCTTAGATGACATCGTGTGGTGCTTACCTGGCTAGACATGTAAATAGTGGCCATAATTGTAACTGATAATGTGCAGTCCCCTATCTGAATCTTCAGACAACTACTGTAACACTTTCCTGGTTCATAGACTCTTTGAGAATTCCCCTGATTTCATGACACTTGGGAGGTCCTGATAAGCACGAAATATATCGCTTTCAGAAACCAATACAAAAACACAAACATATAAAACATTGCAACTGCAAAATATCTTCTACAATCTCTCTCCAGTTGTATTTCCTTCCTTTTTCTATAATAATACTTATTATGTCTTTTTAAGAATATTTCAATGAAGAGGAAAAAAGACAATAGAAAAGTCTCCTGATAGTAACAGGAAAATTAAAATTTACCATTCTTTTTTTAACACTCAGTGGTCTACACTGTCAATTAGATAATGTTGTCCAGATCCCAGAGTGCACTGTATTTCAAGGCAGATGTTGCCGTGTTGCTCAAATTCAGAACCATCATTCACAAATTCTCTGTGTGCCAGAGCAGCTCTTTTCACAGAGAATACAATGTTACTGTATCTGTTGATCTAAGCCATTTAGTAATGCTGACATTTTTGAGTAAAGCGTGTTCTTAAATACTTATTTATTTAATTAATTTGTTGTTATTATGTTTAATTTTTGCTATAGGGCATGTGTGTTCACCAGAGAGAGACAGATAGAGAAGGAAAGTAAGAAAGCAAGCCTCCAGGTCTGGAACTTGAACCCCAGTCAGCCACATGGGAGTCTAATGCCTTAACCACCTTTTGGCCCCAGTGATGCTGATTTTAAGGTCTAGTTGCATTCTTAGATTGTATAATACTCATAAATCCCTGGATAATTGTATGTCATATAACAGGGAGCAATAAGCCTGGCTCTGATCAACAAGGCAAATAAAATGTGGAATGTGGGAAAAAGAACTCTTTGGCAGTAGAATCCCCAAATCCATTCTCTGTAGAAATGGAGGTTTGTAGCCAAAAAATACTGAAATAAGGACCCTTTAAGTGAACTGTTTCTCCATAGAGCTAAGTTTGTCAAATTTAGATAAATGCCTTTAATTTTAGATTATATCTTGGTGATTTTTTAAATGACTAAAACTAACACCAAGAAGACCCATTAAAATTTTTATCAGCTTCTGAAATACAGTTTAAAAACTACTGTTGTAATACATTATGATTTTTAAAAATTGATTATCATATTTCATGTACATGTGTGTCAGTTTACTCAACCTTATGTAGATTCCTGGCTCAAATAGAGGGTAAACCAAGGTGGACAGATTTGACATAGTCTTGTAGTCACTACAGTTCATTACAATGCTGTTTTTATACAATTCCCTCACACAGTTGCTACTAGACTTCCAATAATGACAAATGTTAATGATGATTATTAGTGATGACAATTTTAATGAATTTCATTTAAATATCTCCAAGCAAATACAGCCACAGTATTTGTTGTATATATTAAGATAGTTTTAATGACTTATAAAATAATGTTCTGTGGAGGTGAATGGCCATTACTCTAATCCTGAAATTCACAATTCTAATCCTTTCCTCATTTTATATTGAATGATATAGTAAGTGCAGCACAAAATACTAGCATAATGCCAATTTCTGCATATATTTATAATACTCACCTATATGTCGTATTATTTTTTTATAAGTGCACATGTAGACTTTCTTTTTTTTCCATGTTCCAAGAAATTTTCTTTTTTTTTTTTTACTACTTTTTAAAAATTTTTATTTATGTATTTTTTTCCCCAATGGCATAATTTGTCATGTTTCTTTTATATCAACCAAAGAATCCATTTCAGGGCTCATTGCTTAATTGGAGCTCATGAAACACTTCTTATATTCTGTTTTACAATAAGAACTGAGGGACCAGCAGTTAGCATAATGACTATGTCGCTGGACTCCCACGTAGTCAACCGCGGTTCGAGTCCCCTACCCGGTGGCTTAAACTCACGCCGGGCGCATGTGTGTGCGTGCCCAAGATCCCAAGAGGAGAATGGAGGAGAAGGGATTGTGGCGTGGCCATCCCCCTGGGGGGTGATTTCTCGCTTTCTATCTCTCTGTCTCTCTCTGTCTGTCTGGCGAGCGCACGCGCCCTATAGCAAAAACCTCTCTAAAAAAAGAAAAAAAAAAAAAAAAAGAATTGAAAGATACCCGTACCCGTATTTTCAAAAAATTTGGAAACCTAGACAAACTAGACAAGATAGGCAAATTTATTGGATTTATAAAAATAAAGGATTTATAAGTGCACATTTCTGCCCCAAAGAGTAAAACAGAGTACAAGAGGGTCATTAATAGAAAATTTAGTTTAAATGTACTTTTCTAACTGCATGTTGTTGAGCATATAAATCACAGTTTTACTGCTAAATTTTAAAGTAACAATTTATACTATTTTTAAAGAATTATTCTATTTAACTTTACTTTTTTATTTATTTAAATTTGACCAGAAAGGGAAGATTCAGAGAGAGAGAGAGAGAGAGAGAGAGAGAGAGAGAGAGAGAAGCTGCCAGGTCTAGGACTTGAACCATGGTCAGTCACATGGGATTCCAGTGCCCTTAACCACCATGCCCCCTGCCAGTCCCCAATTTACACTATTCTTATTAATATTCTGGGTCATTGGAAAAGTCATGATGCATTTTTGCTTAAAGAAAAAAACAGAAAATTAAGTCATGACTTTTCTGACAACCCAATATTTTATTGCTGGATCAATAATAATATAACCATTTGATAATTTGATAAATAAAAGAAAACCTTACTTTATCATACACTGTTTACCTTATAAACACTGTAGTTTTACTACATGTAATGTCTTAAACTGTAATGTAATCATGAAAATTTATTTTTACTATCTTAATTTCTTCTCACTTCAAATTCTTTCACACCAGCCACAGAATGACATTTAAGTTTTCTTTTTTTTCCCTTTTTTTACCCATATTATGAGTTTTCTACTCTCTTACCATCACAGGATTTGCTCTTCAACCATCTGGAAAACTTAAAATCCAAACTTTTGAAAGAACTCAATCCTAGCTATGGGATTTTTCTCTAAATTTGTTCCTTTAGTGCCTTTTTTTGGGGGGGGTTTTCTCTCAGTTTACTTCAAGAACATTTAAAATTATTTATTATATTTAATTTTCATATCTAATTTGGAAAACACAGCACATGTTTTCTAGGCTTATTGATACCTTTTCTGTGAACTACTTCCCCACATTTCAGAATAATTTCCTAAAATAATTCCATGATCTATGACTTCCATATATAACCTATGAACTGTGTGATTACATGGTGTGTGTCCTATTTTATATGGTCAATTTTATATATTTAGGTATAAAAGTATTATAAAACACATGGGCCTCCTCTTTAGTCTATGATCAGTAAATATAAAGTCCAATAGAGTCTCCATAGGTTAATTTTGTAAGCATTAAGAAATTATTGATTAAAAAATACAATATTTTTTTTACGTATCTTCTCTGAGAATAGAAGGCCATCTATCTCCACTACTGATTGTCTTTGGTATTAAGAGGAATTTTCCTCCATTCCCCAAGATGTTCCTAACTTACCAATGACCTCCGTCTTCTGGGAAGTACTCCTTACTGGACAGGATTAAGGATTTTTCCACACAAGGGGTTTAGATTCTATTCTTCAGTGGTAAGCTTGTCACACCAGATTACTTGAGTTTTATATTAAAATGTGACATTTATGGTTGTGTTCACAGTTACAAATTCAGTTTTTCCAATTATATCCTGGTAGGAGAATGCATTTTTACTAAACCTAGAAAATAAGCCCATTGCCATAAAAAGTGAAGTGAGGGGGCCAATCAAGTTACCTTGTATAAATTCTATCCAACATATTAAGAAATTTTATGGGCACAATTAATATCTGCTGTTTTCTGCAGGTAAACTGCATTCTATGAACAACATAGCACTTTCAATGCTTATTTATTTTTATCAACAAAGAAACTTTTTAAAAAGTAAAAGTTCTAGAAATATCTTTAATTTGTATCTCCAGTTTTTTTATCATTCCCAAAACAGCACGTTTCATTTGGTGATTTATTGACTTCACAAGATATATAACCTTTTACTAATGAGACAGATTTTTTTTTTAGTCTTTAAAATTTGTTATTTTACTCTTCCCTTTGGCATTATATTTCGTAGAAAATTACTGTTTATTATCTTTATAAATTTTGGTTCATTGATAATCTGGAACACTTTTTAATTGACAGTTATCAGTTTACTTCTTGAAGCGTATGTATTATAGTTGCTGCTTCCTATTGAATTAGAATGTGCTAGTCAATTTTAGCTATCTACTAAACCTGTTATCTAAATAGGTTTGCTTCTCTCAGAGTTAAGGTATTCATCTTACCTTAGAAAAAAATAATGTAAGCACTTTCAGCTTGGGAGGATGTAGAAAATGTTGTCATAGCTTACATTGAAGAAATAGATGGGTGGGAAGTGGGGAATGATGATAGCACCATGGTAACAAGCAATGCTCTGTGAGGCTGATCTTAATGAGAAGGTTTGGGTTTGCATTCAGAGACCTTCCTGAGTATGCTGAGTATGCATGGGCCCATGCACTGGGCCGGCTGAGGATGGGAGTATCCTGCAACATTAAGACTTTTGAAGGTGCTGGCTCTGTCTCTGTGTCTCACTCATGGAAATAAAAAATAACTTTTTACTAAGGAAAAACAAACAAAAAATTTTAAATGTAATTACAGAAAATTTATTAAAAATAATTGGAAATAAGTTATTTTATTGGTAAAAAATAATATAGGGGCCAGCAGATGGTACGACGATTAAGGCACTGGATTCCCATATGACCAGCTGAGGCTAAACTCCTGAACCAGGTGGCTTGAAAAATCATACCGAGCACATGTGTATATTTGCCCAAAATTCCAGGAGGAAAATGAGCATAATGAGAGAGATGCAGCTTGGCAATATACTCGGGGGGGGGGGGGGGGGTGATTTCTCACATTCCTTCTCACTGTCTCTGTCTGTGTCTCCAGCAAGAGCATGTACCCTATAGCAGAAACTGAAGGAAGGAAGGAAGGAAGGAAGGAAGGAAGGAAGGAAGGAAGGAAGGAAGGAAGGAAGGAAGGAAGGAAATACTCTAAATCAATACATAATGAGATGATTTTTTGGCTTATATAACAAATACGGGTCAGAAATCCATTTAAAGAGATAGGCAATAAAGAAATGAAAATGATGAATCCTATGTCAGATGGAAATCAATCTAAAGTAAATATGATATATCTCAAAAAGTTTTAAAAATAAAACAATACAAAATAAAATATGAATTAAATTTAAAATTTTTTATTTGAGATATTTTAAGAAAATTATCAAGTTTTACAAGCTTTTCTTTGTAACTCTTTCTGTGGAGTTGTAGTGACCCAAATGCTTTAGTCTTGATAAATAATTTAGGTATCTAGTGATTTTTCTTCATTGGTTTATTTAACTAGTGAAATGGTCATAAATTAGAACTAGACCTCCTTGTTAAATAATTTTATTTAAATATTTCATAAGATGTTTATATCAGAGTAGTGTCAGTTGACTTATTTTAACCTTTGTAGGAGTGGTCAGGATTCACAATTTTTTTTTCTTTTTAAAAGAGGTTTCTGAGACAGTTTAACTGAATGATCTTTTTAAAAATTGCATAGAGTTATAATTAGACTATGGGCCACAAAGTCTAAATGACTTCAGTCAATCAGTAGGAAAAATCTAGTACTCTAGTTGTTTTTGTTTGTTTCTGTTTTTTTGGAGAGGTTTTTTTTTTTTTTTTTTTTTTTTTTTTTTTTTTTTTTTTTTTTTTTTTTTAATAGGACATGTGCACTTGCCAGAAAGACAGAAAGACACAGAGAGACAGAAAGCGAGAAATCACCCCCAGGAGGGATGGCCACGCCGCAATCCCTTCTTCTCCACTCCCTCTTGGGATCTTGGGCATGCACGCACATGCACCCAGCGTGAGTTTAAGCCACCAGGTCCGGGACTCAGACTGCGGTCGACTACATGGAAGTCCAGCGACATAGCCATTACACTAACTGCTGGTCCCTTGTTTTTGTTTTTTTAAGAATTATTTGTTTTTTGAGCTAAACGAAAGCTCTGTAAGGAAGATGGATGTTGAACATTCCTCATATGCTTTTGGCATATGAGGAATGTTCAACATCCTTCATCATAAGGGAGATGCAGATTAAAACCACAATGAGATACCACCTAATCTTTGTCAGAATGACAAAGATTAAAAATACTAAAAATAGTAAGTGTTGGAGGGTGAAAGGGGAACTCTCCTACATTGTTGGTGGAAATGTAAATTGGTACAACGACTGTGGAAAACAATATGGAGGTTACGCAAAGACTTACAGATAGAACTATCATATGATCTAGGAATTCCACTCCAGGATATCTACCCAAAGGACAGTAGAATGCTGAGTCGGAAAAACACTTGCCCATCAACACAAATGTCCATGAATAGAGGAATGGATTGAAAAAGTGTGGCACATATATTCTATGGAATACTATTTAGCCATAAAAAAATAACAAGGCCCTGACATTTGATAGAAAGTGGTCTAATATGGAAGATTTATTGCTGAGTGAAGCAAGCCAGGCTATGAAAAGAGAGCTATTGTATGTTTCTACTTAATGTATACTAACTGTCCATACTCTATGGTAGAGATTAAGAGATTGGGGGACATAAAAATAGTGAAATAGTTATGGACACTGGACAGAGGGTGGGAGAGGGGAAGAGTATAGGGAAGGAAATCAGGGAGAAAAAATAAGAGAGGCAAAACACTTGTGGTACACAGAAATGGTTTATTGCCTGTTGATGATAATATGTATAGTGTTCTCAACTGGACTGGTTTGAGGTGTATTTCATGCTATAAATTCTCTTTACAAACCAAATGATGTATAGCAATTGAATATTAAAAATGATGAAAATTTTAAAATAAAATAATAATTAAAAATAATTATTTATTTTTAATTTTATTTATTATTATTATTTAAATTTGCTATAGGGCATGAATACTCACCAGAGAGAAGGATAGTCAGAGAAAGAAAGAAAGAAAGAAAGAAAGAAAGAAAGAAAGAAAGAAAGAAAGCCAGCCAGCCAGCCACCAGGTCTGGGACTTGCACTTTGGCCTGCCATGTGGGAGTCCAAGACTTTAAGCACCGTGACACTGGCTGGACCCACTTCAGTTGTTTTTTAGATACTATTTGTTACCAAAATGTTAACCCAAAGGGAGTCTGTTTTATTTTTTACTTGTTAGTTTTTTTATTATTGATTAACAAATTGTACCAAAATTTAGCAATCTATTTGTTATTTTGTAGTTTCTGTAGGTTAGGAATCTGGGCATTGTTTTGATGGGTCTTCTGTCATAAAGATTCACAAAGCTAAAATGAAAATATTGGCCAGGACTGCAGTGTCATCTGAAGGCTTGTCTTCTGAGATCTACTTTTAATCTCATTCACTTGGTTTTGGTAAGAGTCAGTTTCTATTAGTTGTTGGACTGGGGACCTTAGTTCACTGCTGGCTCTAGGACAGAGATCTTCATTATCTCCTTAACCCATGGACGTGACCATAAGAAAAACTTCTATCATGCAGCAGTTTCTAACATAGTGACCAGGCAAGAGACATGGGGTTGGGGTGCAGGAATCAAGATAGATGTCAGAGTTTGCTTGTAACCTAATCTTGGATGTGACATTCCATTCATTTGGAATATTCTGCTCATTAGAAGAAATTTATAACATTGGACTCACCCACAAGGAGAGATTACATTAGATCATAAATCAGCAATTATTGGGAGTTATCTTAGAAACTATCTACTGCAGACTTCTAAGGATCAATATGTGACCAGATGGAAATAAAAAATGGAAAATAACATTGTGTCCAGAATTTTGAAGGGATTGAGATTTTACTCCTTGTCAATATGCCAATTAATAAATTTGCTAGCCTGCCATAATTTCATGGATCTTGCATACAAACAAGAGACTCAAGGCACATAGATATAAAATAGTTTGTTATTTGTAGCAATAAGAGTAGCCAGAGTTTCTTTTTTGTGTTGGCTCACTGATCCAATTCTCACTAGATGATGTGAATGATGCCAAATTCCCTGGAACATGCAGTGGATGGCATTACATTAAAGGAACCCCCAATTTAGGAATCTAAGTTTTTGTTATTGAAATAGTAAGTTCACATATGTGTAAGGTATATTGTGATGTTTTGACACATGCATGCATGGAGTAATGATCAGGTTACAATACTTAATATATCCATCACTCTAAACATTTCTTGTTTCTTTGTTGCAAGAAACATTCAAAATCCTCTCTTCTCACCATTTGAAATATCATTGAGTTATTGTTATTATAGCCCCCTTACTGTTTATTGGCATATCCTAACATGTTCCTTCTATCTGTAGCATTGTGCCTATCTCTTCCCAGCTCCCCCTTTTCTCTATAGTATGCAGTCTCTGGTAATCTATATTCTACTTTCAACTTCTATGAGACCAATACTTTGAGATTCCATAGAACCTAGCTTTTGTTTATTTATTTATTTCGAGAGGGAGAGAGTCAGAAAGAGAGAGAAAGACAGGCACTCTCAAAAGGGTCCTCACACCATGATCCAGTCCAAGCCTCAGCTAGCCAGCATCATGGGACACATAGGCACCCAGTGTGCACAGGGCAATCTCAGAACATGAAGCCAGGGCCTTCCCATGTGACCTTAGTGTCATGGAATAATGGTGTGTGACTGCTGTACCACTTGGGCTGGCCTCTCAATCTGTTCTATAGTAGTAAACACACCTAGGTATTTTTTACGTTTCATAGTATAAGAAAATTTCTGTTTCACCTCCAAAGAGATAACTTTACCTTCAAGGGCTTTTGACTGTATAAACATCCTTGAAAGGTAGTTTGGAACATTGGACAGTCAATGTCTCTTCCTCACAAAACATCAAAAAACATGATCCCCTTGGATAGTTATCTATCAGTGTACGGTACTTTTTTAAAAAATGTTTTTTGTATAATTTAATAAATAATCTTTTGATGACTGCAGACATGTAAGACTGGCTACATTCACAAACATACGTCATGATGGTTTTCCAGATGGTGTATTATCTTCAAAAATTATAAGGAGTTATTTGTATATAACTGCTATCAAACTAGTAAAACAGCATTTATGCATCCATTATTTTCAGGACTGTTGGTAATTTGGGCATATTTCCCCCAAATAACCTTGCCACCTTGTGTCACAGGGCCCAACTTGATCATGTTCACCTCAATGACAGTATCTTAACACCCAAAGTTGTATATAGTGGGGATGAGGGATTCTTCTTTACACCAAGTATTGGCAGGCAAAAAGGTGGCTTTCCAGTTCAGGATGTGTTATGTGGGCCTTCTTGAAATGTAAGCCCATTGGCCTAATGAATCTTTCATATTTAGGTGGTTTTTTAGTAACATCATCTCCAAAAAAGCAGATTTTTTTGTAACCATCCTCTTCTATGCCGCCTTCTTTCTCTTTCCTGTTCGAATAACTTTTAATAATTCTGTTTCTCCCTGGGCTCAAACTTTGGGTAGAGGGACTTTCCATTTTCCTGCTTTCTCTTTCCATTTTTGTTTAATCATATTGGAAAGTACTTTAGTTCAGAACTGTTCTTCCCTGTCCAACAGATAGGCAGGTAATGAATGCTCCTTGTGGAGTCTTTTCATCATTCCTCTGTTTGGTGTTCCTCTTTTCATGCATCTTGATCATCTTTTTCATTTGTATTTTCTCAGCCTGCCACTGTTTATGATAGAGCTTAGCCTTCAGACCAATCATCTTTTTTGCCTTCTTTGAACGTTCATGAGCCTCCCGACTTTCCTTCTTTCTCTTTTTTCACATGGCAATCCAAACGGTATCCATAGTGTTTATGATGTAATTCAATATATTCATTTTGTGGCATGGTGATGGCTACAGAGTCACAGGGAGCAGCCTCCTGGATGCAAAGAAGTTGTCAACTTTCAGGTCTCAGAGACCAACAAGCGGACCTGACGCGGTCCGGAATGAGAAAGGGTCACCATCTGTATTAGATCTTTACCACAGCTAGTCTGAGAAGCACTAATCTAGATATTTTTAAATTCCTGTTTCCCAAAGTTTACAATCTAGAGGTAAAATCCACATATATTTTTCCAAATAACAGATAAAACAGTGACCTGATTTTCAAATTCCCATCCCAGTCTCCTTTCTGTTCTTAGATACAGATGCTATCAATTTGGTATAAATTTATCCAGACCTCTGCATAGACACTTATGTGAACATATATGTAGATATAAAAATTGGATCATATAGAACAAGGGCCAGAAAATTATTGTTTGTGGGCCAAATCTTGTCAGCTCTCTTTGTTGAGGTAAGTATATTTTAAACATTTTTTAATGGTTACATTTCACTCAGTTAGATAGGAGCACACTTAACTACCTTGATATTTTCTCTTGGCCTGCAAAGATTTAAGTATTTAAGATTTAAGTATTTATTTATTTATTTTTGGATAGGTTTTTGCTACAGGACACGTGCGCTCTCCAGAAAGACGGAGAGAGACACAGAAAGTGAGAAATCACACCCAGGGGGGATGACCATGCCACAATCCCTTCTCATCCATTCTCCTCTTGGGATCTTGGGCACGCGCACACACATACACCTGGCATGAGTTTAAGCCACTGGGTCCGGGACTTAAACCGTGGTCGACTACATGGGAGTCCAGCAACATAGCCATTACTCTTAACTGCTGTTCCCAAGATTCAAATATTTCTTATTTAGCCTTTTAAAAAACAGTTTCCTAATCTTTGATATAGAATTGTTTTCCAAAATAATTTTATTTACATTTCAAAACATGTTTTAGAGATCTTTGCATGAAACTATCTCATTATTATTAGTTGAATTATGATATTCCATAGTATGTATTATTGTTGTGGAAACTATTCATCTACTGCTAGATACTAAGATATTGTTCCATTTTAATATCTTAATGTTGAGATGTCCACACTTTGTTGATTTTGCATGTACATGGGCAGGTATTTGTACTTCAATGTTTTCCATTGAGTTTATAAACAGTGCACTCATAGTCTCCATCAATATGTAGTCTCTGCCTATCTCTAGGAATTTTACCAAAGTAACATACTCTTGGCTTATCTCTTTATGATAATTATTAAATTTCATTAAGAAATATAATTATCATGTGGACAATGGTCTTACATCAGCAGGTATAACACACTTTTTCTATAGGGAGTGCTATAAAGATGACAGTGTATCACCAGAAAAGTGCTTATTTAACACAAAAAGATTTCTAGGGGCATCTATTATAGGAATTTCATGCTTGAAAGAATCGGGCTAGTTCTGTCTAATCTACTTATCTTTAAAATAAGGATAGGCTTGAACATAGACTGTCATAGTATAGGCTACTAATTTTCTTCAGTAGACTGTCGATATGATTCTTTTTTTCTTTTAAGATAGAGAGCACAGCTTGATCATACATGAGAGAGAAGGAGAAAGATAGTGATGAGTGAGAAAAATAGCATTCTCAACAGTGTCTCATCACACTGCAAATTGCTTTCTCCCTTCTTCCCATTCCTCAGGATTCTGGGTGCCTGTATACATGCCCTGCACATTTGCTGGCTGACCCAGAAATCTAGACCTGGTTGCCATTTGTCTTCCAGCCTTGCAGGGCACTTAGGTTGTTGTTATACTGCAGCTGGGCTTGATTCTTGTATTAAATATATACTCTATCTCTTTACACTGGCACATGATAGGAATAGTCATGACATTTGTTGAGTGCATGAGTAAATATACTAAGCTAACTTTTTTTTTTTTAAATTGACACAAGGCATATGTGCTTGCCAGAGAGACAGAGAAAAAACCTCTTCAATAGAGCATGGTCATAATGCAATGCTGTTTTCTCTATTTCTCCATCCCATCAGGATTTTAGTCATGTGCACATACACACATGTCCTGTGTGTTTTTCAAGCCTCTGGTACAAGGAATTGAACAGTAGTCAGCCACATGGGATCCAGCTCCCTATGCACACTTAATCACTGTGCTGCAGGGCTGCTTATCTTTGTTTTTAAGTTTGATATTCAGCAATGCATGAATGGATGAACATGGATTACAGAAGATTGAATGAAATTTAATTAATTCAATAAATAGACTTGTTATGGAATCATAATAAAGTCATCTTAACATAAACTCCTAGAAACACTAACTTTCTCATATTTTTAAGTACCAAAGTAATATGTAGGGAATACAGAGTGAATCAGCAAAAGGAATATGTGAAAGAGTAGCATATTTTAAAAGATGAACTATGCATTTGAAACAATTTGAGTAAAATAACATTTCTCTTTCACTAACTCCCAAAGATTTTTATCTACAGAATGTCAGAGCTCTTATTTTAAGTCATGCAATAACCAAATTCAAATTATTTAATGGTTGCCATAGAGAAGTAATTGAATACATCTATGTTTATAAAAAATCATTTTCAAGCTTAAATGTGCATTATAATCCCCCTAGAGTTTCAGTTTCAGCATTCAGCTGGTGTGATGACTTTTTGCTTTGTCAGCTTGGCTACACAGATCTATTAGGTCATCAGGAAGATCCTGACATATTATCCTATGTTTTTCTATGCAAAAAGGTGTCATGACATTCCCAATGACCCAATATATTCCCCATCATTCCCTTTCTTGTGTGTTTCTGGATAGGATGTGCTATTAGAGATGGTCACATAAGAGTTAGAGGAAAGATGACAGCAGCAGCTATTTTGCACAAACATCTTTCATTAATTATACAATCAAATGGTAATCTAGATGCCACTATTAAAGGATATTGCAAATATAGTTATTGGGTTGTCATAAAAGCCATGATATATTTTTTTGATGCAGAAATGCATTATGACTTTTCTGACAACCCAATAAAATCCTAACTGATTTATTCTAAATTAGAGTGATCATCTTGGGCAGGCCAGGCTCAGTTAGAATGCCTTATGTGAGGGACCAGCAGATGGCATAATAGTCACGTAGTTGGACTCCCACATGGCTGACTGCTGTTTGGTCCTGGACCCAGCAGTTTGAAACTCATACCGGGGCACATATGCATGTGTACCCAAGAACCCAGGAGGGGAATGGAGGAGAAGGGATTGTGGTGTGGCCATCCCCCTACCATCCCCCTAGGGGGTGATGTCTTGCTTTCTGTCTCTCTGATGAGTGCATGAATCTTAGAGCAAAAATCACTCTTTTTTTTTTTTTTTTTTAAAAAAAAAGAAGGGCTTAAGTGAGAGCTTAGAATTTCCATAGCAAAGGAGGACAAGAGCAGGAGAGAAGGGGGGGGGGGGTTAATCCCCATTATATATAATAGCTATAAATAATAGCTTCAGTTCATCCCATGGGATTCCAACTAGTTTTCTCTCTTCCTTTCCCACTCCCTCCCTAATAGCCTGCCCTATGTTTTTTGGAGTTTGCAACTCTGGTTAAACTCTGATAGATACAGTAGTTTGGGGTAGGGCTAGAAAATTTACAGCACCAACAAATTTCCAGATGATGTTCCTCCTGGGTCTGGAACCACATTTAGACATCACTGTATAAATGGATACAACCTGAGCCAATGAGTAAAACTTACCTAGGAAAATATATTAAGCACAACTTAAGAGAGAGGTATCTAACAACCCAGAATTTTTGGCAATGAATGATCTGCTTTGTGTAGAAGTGTAGTTCTCTCCATGGCAAATATTCAAATTGAGGTTGGATAATAATAGCACACATTGAGTACTTTCCATTTAATCTTCTCAACACACCACACACACACATGCTAGCATTATCTTTTTTATTATGGGAGGCAGAGAGTATGTATAATTTGCCAAGTTCAAAGCAAAGGTAGTAGGACTTGGATTTAGATTAAGAGTTTGGCTGAAACCTGTTTTCCTAAATACTGCCTAAGTAGGTAGATGATAGAAAGAAAAAGATTATCAGATAAGTATTTTTGAAACTGTGATTCTATGATATAAAATAAACAGCTGTCTTGACTAATTCATGCATTTTTGTTATTTCTTATTCCACTCTCCTTTGACTATTTTGTGTGAATAGTCTTAGTTTTGTAAACATGAATACTCAAGCCCCCTGATGACTTAGATAAATGCAGCCATTTTAATTTTTATAATAACACAGATTATAATTTTTCCTCTCATGGGACAACTCAAGTGGAGAATTAGTGTAATCAAATAATTTAGACCTCAGTTCTTTTTTTTATATTGATATTTGTGTTTTTGCAAAAATTGTGAAGTGTGCATACAGTTCTGCTTAATGAAGTCCTTGCTGTATAGTTCTTGTTTTCAGACTTAACAAGGACAGAGAAAAGATTCCCAGGACCTAAAATGTTATTAGTAAATTATATCATCTTCATCATTAATCATCATTTGTTATGTCATGTGTGCTCTCCATCTGGTTGGGTATCAGGTGTGATGTAGAATAGTTTCAGTACATTAATTCCCAACTAGCAACTACTGATGGTGAGCAGATGAGGTTACTCTGTGACTATTTATTAACTCTGTTAATTGTTTGAAAAATCATTATTGACTACCATTCACAGAATGACAGATGGCCAGTAAGATGCTAAATAGCATTTGCTGTACTTTCATGATCTCTTGATATGTCTTACATTTTTAAAGGTTTTTAAAAATAAGAAATGTTCTTCCTTTAAGGGGATGAATGCCTTAGGTGATAAAATCAACATACGAATAATTTTAGTATGGAAATGAAACCTAATTTAAAATAAAGTAATGAAGACCAAATTAACCTTAAATGCTCACACAATTAAGGGTTGTTTTCAGAATCTTTTGCACCTCTTTGATAATGAGTATAAATTAGGGGAGTGTTTTAGTAATCAATATTATAACAGTAGGAGAGTGAATCTGGGGGAAGAATCCTGAGTAAGTGGAACAGCCAATGGTGCAAATGTTTTCAGGGCAGAATACTGAAAGTTAAACAAATGTAAATCCATGTTATTTTTCCGTACTTTAGTGTATTTAATGTTTCAAAGGAACCTGAGCAAAAATACCTTTAGAAAATATAACAGAAAGTACAATGCACAATGATCTGAATACTGAGAAACCACTCCTAGAAAATGATGACCAATATTGTATAAAAAAACAATCTACAACAAATTCTAGAAAGTATGAGGGGTCTGCAGAACATTCATGGGAAATACGTGTATATTCTGAAAAAAAGTATGCATGGCTTAAAAATTTTTTTTGCTTGAAAGTAAACTTTTACTACAATCCTATTTTCCACAAAAATTTATAATTTCACATGCTTTTCTTTTGCTCATTTCAGCTTATCTGATGTTCATCAGTGCTTCCCTATATTATTTAAAATAGTGCAAGCTGATATAACATATAAACCCTAGCATTTCAGTGCCTTAACACGACTGAAGTTTATTTCACATAATGTGTTTCTAGTTAGAATGCAACTTCCTTTCTTACTCTTTCTGTTTTTTGTTTGTTTCTTTGTTTGTTTTTTTATTGGTTTTTGCCATAGGGTGTGTGCACTCACTGGAGAGAAAGAGAGAGAGAGAGAGACAGTGAGAGAGAAAGTGAGAAATCACCCCCTGGGGAGATGGGTACACTACAATCCCTTCTTCTTCATTCTCATCCTGGGGTCTTGGGCATGTATGCATATGTGCTAGGTGTGAGATTCAAGCCACTGGGTCCAGGATTTGAATCGTATTGGCTATGTGAAAGTCCAGTAATGTAACCACTACTCAATCTGCTGACCCCGAGAATGCAACTTTCTTTGATATAAAGGTTAAGAGACTCAGATTTTCTATCCTGAGATTCTCCAACTTGAGCAGTCTGGAGTTTTCTATGCTTAGGTTAAAGAAAAAACAAATTGCATGATATGAAGATGTACAACATTTAAATGTGAAGAAGAAATAAATGCATTAATAAAGGAAGATACTTTGCTAGCGTGAGGTCAGGTTACTTTCTTAAAAAAATAATGTACTCAGGATTCATGTTTTTTTTTTCCTAGTATTTGTTGGTTATATTAATTGAGAAATGTATAATATTTTCTTTTTCTATAATCTCACCTTTTACTTAATTTTTAAAGTATTTACTTAATTTTTATTTACTTTTATTATTTTTCAATTTGCTACAGGGCACATGTGCTCACCAGAAAGAGAGAAAAAGAAAGAGAGAGATGGGGACAGTGAGAAAGGAAGCCACCAGGTCTGAGACTTGAACTGTTGCCAGCCATGTTGGAGTTCAGGGACAACCACCATGCCACCCACTGGCCTGCAGTCTCACCTTTTAGTCCCCTCACACCAGAAGTGACATATGTTACTTTCACTCATGTTCCATTGACAGGAAATATTCAGTTGACCCTACTCAAATACAAGGTGAGCTAGGAAATGTAGTTTCTGACTAGGAGCCAATTTCCATTCACAAAACTATTCTGTAGAGGAGTGACATAAATCGTGGTGAATGTCTAAGTGTCTCTGACACAATTGTCTCATACGTATTATGTTTATTTTTGTAGAATACTTAGATAAGGGTGACATTTGTTTGAACTACCCTCTGGGAGAGAAAATAAACCTCAAGTTAAACCATAAGAAACATAGAGTTTTCCCTCTTGTATAAATTGCAACAGACAGAAGCTAAGTATCAGCTACCTTGCAGCTTCATCACCTCTGAAGTTCCTTCTTTCACCCTGTTCCCTACATCTGATAAATTCTTCCTGGAATCTAATAATAAAATTACAAAGTTCATAAGGATAGTGTGCAACTGCATAGAATACTTTTCTATTTCAAACTCCATCAATCTTCATCTATTCCATCAAGATTTTCTAGACTAACTGAATTACTCTGCAGATGTTCCTTTATATTTAACTTTTGAAATATCTCATTCTTAATGACATCTCCTTAATTTCTGATTGATCTGTAATCACAAGTGGCTCTTCCTTAATTACCTTTAAAATTTTTTACGTACCTTCTGATTTCTTCTCCCACCACAGTCTCATCGTCAAGTATATTGACAATTCTGTCAACAAGCATCTAAATGTTATAGTGTGATGGCTAAAGAACTATTTCATAGAATTAAGCCTGTGTTTGAAATTTTTACTAGATTAAAATATATCAAATGGTCATTGATCTAAATGATAAAAGTGGTAGCAATTGGTGAAGATTGGAGAGAAGTAGATTTTGGTGCAATATGAGCCAACACTTTTAGAAAGGCAATGGGGTGTAGCTGAAAGCACCCAGTACTTGGAATTTGAATACTTTGGTTTTAGCCTTAGCAATAGCACTTACTGGCTGTGTAATATCAGGTGGATCACTTACCCCCTCTAAACCTTAATTTCCTTACCCACAAAATGAGGATTAGTAATAAGGAATCTTATGCTTTTCCCTGCAATTTATATGATTATCAGAAATAATGTCAGTGAGAGAGAGCCTCTTCCAAATTGTAATGTTCTATTCAAATGTGTTATTATCACCTATTGGAACTGCCTCTTAATGGAACAAGGTATTTCATCACATAATAGATTCTCTTTCAGTTGAGCCACAATGGGTATCCACACTGGTCTTTTATATTGCATGGAATTCGAGCTAGGTGTCCTTTAGGGTTTTCTCAAACTATGAGGTTATCTGGTTTTATGCACTCGAGCTTCCTCGTTTTACAGCTAAGGAAACCAGAGAAGTGAAGTCACTCATCCAAGTGTAATTGCTTGATCCAGATAACTCTGGCCCTAAGTGACAACATGTTTTTCCTGGAATCATATGGGCTTTGACTTTACCTCTACTTGGGCTTCCTTTAGCTATTTCTGTGAATGTAATTTGACTGCTGTTTTTTTGTATGTGGCAACACATCAGCACATGCTCTTGACTCAACAAAACCATTCCTCCACACTCTGTAGAGCTAAGAAATGTATCTATCAATATCCTAATGGTGTCTCAACTGTTTTTTCTCTTACTGTTGTTGTAATCTCAAGGTTACATGAAACAGTGGTACATATTTATGGGGTACAGTGTGATTTTTAGAACATATATACGTGTGTAATGATCAAATCAAGGCAATATACCAATCCACCATCTCGAACATTTATCATTACTCTGTGTTGTGTGTATTTCAAATAAACTTTTTTAAATGAATATAAACAGTTTTATTTAGAAATAGATATGAATCTGTTTGCATTATAGAATATAAAACCTGGTTTACACTCTGGAAGTATAAATTGAATTGTCACTATCAGCTATAGTATTCTATAGTACTTTAGAATTGATTTCACCTATCTAGATGCACTCCTGCATCTGTTAATCAGGCTGTCCTCACCCCACTCCCCCTTTTCACTCCCCTTTCCAAATTCTGGTACCTACCATTACACTATCCACTTCTATGCAATTGAGTCTCTAACTTCCACTAATGAATAAGAACTTTGTTTTTTCTCTCTAAGAGCAAATATTCCTGTGTATCCAAATAAATATAGGATTAGTGATCAATATTTAATCCATTTTGGTTGTCTGATGTCCAAGACAGCTGAAGTCTTCACACCCTTGCCTTCGATATGTATTCATGTACACAATTCTAGGTCTACCACATTACATCAGAACTATAATTTTAATTGGACTTTGAATTAACGAACTGTTTCCTCAGTTCATTAATTCAGTTTTCCTTGCAAAAGACTTAAAAATTAGATTTGAGGGACCAGCAGTTAGCATAATGGCTGTCGCTGGACTCCCATGTAGTCAACTGCGGTTCGAGTCCCGGACCCACAGGCTTAAACTCATGCCGGGCGCATGTGCGTGCATGCCCAGGATCCTGAGAGGAGAGTGGAGGAGAAGGAGAAGGGATTACAGAATGGCCATACCCCCTGGGGGGTTATTTCTCACTTTCTGTCTCTCTGTCTCTCTGTCTTTCTGGTGAGCACATGCGCCCTATAGTGAAAACCTCTCAAAAAGAAAAAAATTAGATTTGAAATTATCTTTTGAACTTTTTCCTCATTCTACAAATAGGATGTTTGACTTTGGAGATACAAATAAATCATGATCCTTAATATTAAGGTAATTAAAATCTGAGAGAGATACCAACCTATGACTATTTATAATATATTATTTAGAATAATGACACTTACATTGTCAATAATTTGGTTCATGCCATGGGAGGTATGCATGATGACACAGATGTAGGGCATCTTTATCTAAATAGATAGGAGTGAAGGCAACATAGAACATCTATGGGACACTGGGTTCCAAACCAAAGTATTCAGTATAGGGTCAGCATATGGCATGGATATTAAGAAGCTGACCTCTCACATGGCTGACCATGGTTCAAGTCCTAGACCTGATGGCTTGAAAAAATAACACTGAGCACATGTGTGTGTATGCCCAAAATCCCAGGAGGAGAATGGTGAAGGAATTGTGGCATGGCCATCATCCCTGGTGAGATGATTTCTCACTTTCCTTCTCTTTGTCTCTCTTTAGCAAGCACACACACTTGATGGGAAACATCTTTAAAAAAGAAATATCAGAAAGTATAGCAGGCTCATGAATTACTAGATACCCAGATTACTGTTTCACAAATTTTAGGTGCTTGTAACCTACTTGAAATCTCTGGGAAGTCTCACCACCCAACCTACAGGGACATTCTCTTCTGAAGTCTAGCGGCTACAGTAGTATTACATATTTAATTAGTCAATTATATATGAACCTCTGTCACATTTTTAAAGTTCCTTTGATTGTCTTAAATTGCAAATTAAGTCTTTTACTTTACTTTACACACACATAAACTCTATGAGGTCAGAGATTACATATACTAATGCCGTGTACAACTTTGCATACATGCCTTACATAGTTGCTATTTAATACTGTCGTTTAAATAGATTGCACACTTTGTGTGTCTATGTGCTTCTATTTATTATTCCAAAGTAATTACTTCTGTTATAGATTGAATGGCATTCTTTCATAAAGAGATATTTTGAAATCTTAACACCAAGTACCTCATAATATGACCTCATTTAGAGATAGGATCGTTTAAAGGGTAAACAAACAAAAAAGAATTCATTAAGATGGACCCTAGTTTAATATGATAAGTGTCCTTCTCAAAAAGAAATTTAGGAGCCAGCAGGTGGCATGGTAGTTAAGGCTCTGGACTCTCACATGGCCAACCACAGTTCAAGTCTGGACCTAGAGACTTGCCTTCTGACTTTTCTCCTCTCTCTCTCTCTCTCTCTCTCTCCCCCCCATCTTTCCCTCTGTTTCTCTCTAATGTGCACACATGCCCTGTAGCATATTTAAAAATAATAATAATGATAAATAAAAATAAATAAATAATTATTTTAAATTTGTTGCTGTAAGAGAAAATAATAAGCTCATTTAAAAAAAATTTAGACACGGAGGAAAACACATGGAAGAAAAATAATGTGAAGAGACACAAGAAGAAGATTGCCATGTACAAGCCAAGATGAGAGTCATAGAACAGATTCTTCCTCGCAGCCCTCAGAAAGAACTACCTTTTCTAGTGCCTTGTGGATATCTAACTTCCAGATGCAGAGAAAATAAAATTAGATTGTTTAAGATCCCGGTTTGTACTTCTTTGTTACAGCAGTTCTAACAGACTAATACATTTTCACAAATCACATCACAGTTCAGTTCAACTATCTGAACTGCACAAAACAAAACTAAGTTATTTAGGGTTAATGTTTGTGGAATCTCTTTAATTTTTGGTCTTACCAGATAATTATTCAACCTCTGCTTCTATTGACATTGGAAGACTGGACCTTGACTGATGAATAAAGAAAGTGCCACCATATATTTCATCATTTCAAATACATTTCATGCTCATAAAAGAACTCTTATAAATACCTGCAAAGGTTATTTGTCAGTCAATTGCCAGTTGTCAGTCATCTCTCAATTACCCATGTATGAATTATTCAGAGCTCATTTAATCTCAGGCTGATTTCCTTTTGCCTCCAAGCACACATCTGATCTCATTCTCTGTTTCAGCAAATGATATGTGCTTAGGGAATGCAGACTAATTTTAATATTAGCCCAAACAAACACTTAAAAGACTAAATCTGCTTCTAAAAGAAATTAATGCATTCTCAAAAACAAATATGTATCATCTTTGCATTATCAGATGTTTTGGATTATTTAATTCCATAGCTCATTTCCTTGATAATCAACACTATAATAATCCCTATGCTTATACTGTTTATAACTTCAGGTTATAAATTCTTAATCATCAGGCAAGTGATTTTCACTTTGGTTTTCTGTAATGTTCAGGGGAGTCTTACCTCGCCTGCTGATATAGTTTGGCACACAAGACAGACCACTATCCAGCAGTCTTACCTATTGAATGGTCAGAAAAGTCATGATGCATTTTTGCATGGAAAAATATGTTATGACTTTTCTGATGACCCAATACTTAGGTTAGGAGACCTTATTGTGTTCTACCTTGAGATCTCAACAACAACTGCCCCATTGGTGACTGCTTGTCCCTGATGTGCAGGTGGTGTCCATGCTGCCATTTTATACAGTATCTGTACAATATATTGCCATCTTCCCAGCCTTCAGTTTTGGTCCATGGATGGAACATATTCAAGACAGGTGACTATAAATGTATTCTTATGAATTTGTAATTGGGATTCAGCACACAGATACCTCTCTTTAGGGGCTTGGATCTTGAGTGAATCTATAAACTGTGGGTATCAAGGTTTTCTGGTTTATGAACTGGGAAACAGAAATGATAGGTCAACATAAAAGAGAAAAAGGAAACAAATATTCAAGTAAGAGGGACTACCTACCTTCGAGGGTCCCAGATTTGGTTTCATTTCTTTAAGATGCCCTGTTGCAATTCTGCCCTTGAATGTTGTTAGACTTCCCTGTACCCTCATAAACTTTACTTGCTTGATATAATATAGAATAGTTAAGAATTTGGTCATGTGTCTTGTAACCACTATAGAAATCATTTGCTCAAATCCTCTTCTATTACAGATGATATGATTTGGATAATGTTTTTTCCCCCAAAGCTTCAGGTTTTGAAATTTGGTCCCCAATGTAACAACAGCATTGGAAGATGGTAAGATCTTTAAGAGGTGAGGCCTGGTAGGAGGTGTTTAGATCATGAAGGTATCACCCTTATGAATAGATTTTGTGAGAGTGAGTTCTAGTTGTCATGAGAATGGATTTGTTCTCATAAAAGCAGGCTATTATAAAAGGAGTAGTGCTGTTCCCAGGTCTCTCCCTCTGCACATGCCCATCATCTTCTCTGCTTCTTTACATTGTGATGTGAGGCTGGCCTGATTCCAGCCCCACCCATCTGGACTTTATAGCCACCAGAATTGTGAGTCAAATAAACCTCTATTTCTTTTCTAAATCACCCAGTCTCTCAGGTACTATATTGGCAATGCAATAGCAGACTAAAACAATAGATGAGGATATTGAGGTCCAGGGAAATTAAGTTGTGGATCCAAGTTCACATAGAGTTTTTAATAGCATTAGGAAAGGTACACAACTCCAAATTCAGGCAATGGTTAATTTTGAGATAACTGTTGAATGCTGTATTCTATCCTTAGATAGGATAGTTGGGACATATTAACTAGTAAATTGACCTCTTACTAAAATAGCCATCCTTTACTGGATGGCTACCGAGTATGCACTATTTGCATCCTAAGCCCTAGAGATACAACAATGGCCAAACAAATGAGATCTCTAAGCTCATGAAGCTTATATTGATGATATAGTCAATCACCAATATAGTCAAGATATTTTTCATTTTCTTTATAATAAGGATAAATATCTACAAATGGGTCTCTTTTACTGAGTCTTCTAGAGACAAAGTTTATGAATATTCAAAGTGGTTGGCTGCAGCCACAGGTATAGTTTGGTCCACATGGAATGCTAAGATGCCAGGTGGTCCCCAGAAAACAGCAGGAACAGAAAATATGGCATAAGGCACTGTGGAGCATATTTACACAGTTTATGCCCAATGACTCAGTCCTGTCCAATATATCAGCACACTGAGAAAGAGTAAGGAATCAGAGCTCCTCGAGAAAATAGTGGTTATAAATATGTACTAGGCATCTTCCCCCTTTTATTTTTATCTTTTATCATAAATCCATCACTAAGTTTTACCAGCCTTTTAGCATCAATCAACTGACATTATGTCCTCATGAAGATTCTCAGCATTTTAAAAGTTCAAAATCTTAGACAAGCCAATAGCATGGTGATTAAAGGAGCTGGGCCCTACATGGCCGACTGCATGGTTCAAGCTGGATCCAGCAGCTTGCAAAATACACCAGAAACATGTGCATGTATGTCCAAAATCCTTGGAGAAAGAGATGGAGGAGAAACGATTGCGACATGACTATTCTACATGGAGAGAATACTTTATTTTTCTCTCTCTCTCTCTCCCTCTCCCTCTCCCTCTGTCTCTGTCTCTCTCTGGTTGTTTTATTTCTCTCTCTCTCTCTCTCTCTCTCTCTCTCTCTCTCTCTCTCTCTCTCTCCCCTCCCTCCCTCCCTCTGTCTATGTCTCTCTCTGGTGAGTACATTCCTTCAGGCAAATAAAAAATTCAATTTCCTTTGCTAGTTATAAAAGCTGATTATTTCATATATGGACTTGTTTTACATTTTTTGTTACTCAAATTTGTAGCTATGTGACTATCCTGGACAACTGGCTAAAGTGGAATCTACTAAGAAAGAATTTTCCTCCATTATAAAATTAAAGTCCACAAAGGGAGTTTCTTCTTCTTTTCTGCTTTAGCTTTAGGACAGAATCGGCATTACATAGATTTGCTGTAGTCAAGTTCCCACCATGACTGAGACTTCAAGACAGTCTCAGGGAAAAACAAACAAACAAACAAAAATCACTCATAGTCCTCCCATTGCTGAGCTACTTAACCAGTCTAGGAATCACCAGCCTCCAAATTTCTCATTACATAGGGAAAACGAACCCACTTTCAACCAGGTATTTTGGCACTGGCTCCCAACCCATGCCAACTGATACTGAACTTCTAGAACACTTTATTTGTACTTTTATGTGTTCAGTCATTTCTATCTTTTTTTTCCAATTTATTTGTTTCTTTCATCAGTCAGAGAGACAGAGAAACAGGCATTCTCAACAGGGTCTTCACACTGCCATACGCCCCTATTTCAGCCAGTCCCAAATCAGGATATGAGCATTTCCAGTGTATTCAGGGAGGACTCTTGACCCAAACCAGGACTTTTCTGTGTGAGTCAGCTTCACAGACTATTGTGTGACTTCGGCACCATGGCCTGGCCTCATAGTTCTTTATATCTTAAGTTAAA
This sequence comes from Tupaia tana, assembly GCA_026018925.1. Taxonomy (NCBI): domain Eukaryota; kingdom Metazoa; phylum Chordata; class Mammalia; order Scandentia; family Tupaiidae; genus Tupaia; species Tupaia tana. The sequence goes on along the minus strand of JAKSZU010000022.1, from coordinate 14,836,488 downwards.
ATGTTTTACTTATAACTTACATTTACATTTGTACATCATAGATAACTAAGGAATTGTTCTTCTCATGATAAAAAGGAAGAAATTGAAGATAAAAGCAGTGTCCTGTTTGCCCGTACACAGCTGGCAAAGGTGCTAACTATGAGCTTGTAGAACCCTAAGATATGGCTTGTCTTAAATAATTAGCCAGATCTGGTGATTTTTAACAATGCTATATTTTCATGGATTCTGCTTTTCCAAATAGCCTTCTAATCAGAAATTATGTGCATGTTGATTGATCACTGACATCATGACTCACATTATAACATGGCTCCCCTATGGATGACGATCCCTTAAGTGATTCACTCATTAACAAAGTCCATAGTATTTCTCAGAATACATGAGCAGTCAGGACCAGCAGTTGGCATAATGGCTATGTCACTGGACTCTCATATGGCCGACTGCGGTTCGAGTCCCGGACCCACTGGCTTTAACTCTCACTGGGAGCATGTGCGTATGTGCCCAAGATCCCTAGAGAAGAATGGAGGATAAGGGATTGCAGCATGGCCATCCCCCCTCGGGAAGGTGATTTCTTGCTTTCTGTCTCTCTGTCTCTGTCTGTCTGTCTTTCTGGTGAGTGCATGTGCCTTATATCAAAAAAAAAAAAATGCATGAGCAGTATAGTTTAGAGGTTAATATGTAGATTATAGTGGTTATGAGTCAGAATCTGAGGCTCATACTCTGGCTCCACATTGCTTAGCTGTGGACCCACAAAAAGGTAACAGCAGAAGCTATATTTGAATTAGCTCTTTCTTTCTCTGAAACCTAGTATGACATCTTATCTCAGCTACTGTTGTAGAACACCAGTTAAGAATCACTGTCTTTGTAACCTTGGAATCTAGCATACATGTTACCATATCTTAGGCATAGTAAATCTTCAAAATGTGCTTAAATGAATGAAATGTGATAATTAAAAGTAACTCGACCTTTCTTTTATTGAGGCTAGTATTTAGTGTTTAGTAATACAGTAGTCTTCCCTTATCTGCAGTTTCACTTTCTTGGTTTCAGTCATCTATCATACAATACAATAAGTTATTTTAGGAGAGAAACTGTGTTCACTTAAGTTTTATTGTTGTAATTATTCTATTTTATTAATATTATTAGTTGTTCATCTCTTACTGTACCTAATTTACAAATTAAATTTTATCATAGCTATGTATTGATAGCATAAATATTTAATAGCTTGGGCAGGGTTCAGTACTATGTGTAGGGTTCAGTACTATCTCTGGTTTTGGGCTTTCATGGGGAGTTACAGAGTATTTCCCCAATGGGGGAAAAGAATCTATAAAAACAAATAATAAATACTGGGTTCCAGCAGGTACTAATTTAACCTTTATATTAGTTTTCATCTGTAACTCCCAATACCATAGAGATTATAGTTAAAGTAAAGTATCTTTTATAGCCCCCAAATTGTTACAGGATGAAAGTTTTGATTTCCAATCTAATAATTTAAAAAAGTGTAATTACCCATAGCATAATATCACTTAGACCTTAATTTCAGTCAAAGTTTTCTTGCCATGTTATGGCTTGTCCTGGCAGGATTCTTTGTTCTATCTCTTAATGTGCTCTCTCTCTCTCTCTCTCTCTCTCTCTCTCTCTCTGTGTCTGTGTGTGTGTGTGTGTGTGTACACATGCACCCACAGTTACTGTCAAAGTCTTATTTACTCAAAGAAACACAAGAATCCAGTTTCCTCAACAAAAAGGCAAATTAAAAAGTTATTAAATCATGCATCGCCACTTGACAAGCCCCACTGGATCCATTTGAGCTTATGACCATGGTGAGTCTTCAGGAAGGTCTTTATTTCACAAACCACTGAGCCTTTCCAAGCCACATGCTGTTTGATAATTAGGGACTACAAAATCTGTGATAGAAACCCAGTACTGAAGAAAACAGTAGAAGAGACTAATATAGACAACCAGCTGTTGTTTTTCTGCCACTGTACTGGTTGACTTAAACTGTGTTGCCATCCAAATTTATTTTGAGCCAAAATCGTTGTCTCACAATAATACAATGGCAAACAGAATACTGTTCCATTTGGGCTATATTGCCATATCAATAGCTAACATCTGTGTGGGCTTTACAATTTACAGTGTGTTTTTATATCATTTATCTTACTTAATGCTCACTATATCCTGGCGAATTAGTAAAATGTGATCTCATTTTAAGAGGTGAAACAGATAAGTGTGACCTTGTGTGACTTGTTCAGGGTCCACTGGTGGAGCTAGGATGATTTGCCTTCTATTGTTTCACTGCTGTCCACATTATCCATGCTACAGCATTTGGCTATCTGTGGAAACTGCTTCTTTATTTTCTCCTGTGAGCTGTGTTTCCTCTTTTACCTATAGCTAAAGTAATTTGAGTACCACAATCTCACACTCATGGTTCTACCACCTATAACTGAGGACTGCTGATCTGTTGACCCATTGGGTGTTGGGCCTGCCCAAGTTATTGCTGATTCCAAACATTTGTTCTTTACTGAGTTAATAGGAATGGAGGGATCATATGGTACTAATTCCTAAGAGATTCTTCAACACACGGCAAGGTCGCTATTTTAAAAATTTCTTCTCACTACAGTTCAGTAGCTTTGAATTTGGAGAACATTCAAGGCCAAGTTTTACAAAATGAAAACACATGTAGGAAACTTTTAGAAATTACCCATCCTGTAGTTTATTTGTCTACAGGAAAGTTCTTCTGTTTGATTAATCTTTGTGTTGCCTTTGAAGCCAAACCTGCTGGTATTGCAGATCCTGCTTCCTGGCAGCTGGGACACCTATTTATAATCATTACTTCCATACCTTGAAGGCAACCTTTGGACTTTATTGATTGCCTTACCTTAGTTAATACCCACCTAGCATCCTGAGTTGTCCCTTACAATATTGGCAAACATTTTTAGCATCTTTGTTCTTTGTGTAACACATTCACAAATGAACAATATGTGATCATTCTAGCAAAAATATGAATACTAATTTTTAGCATTTCTGATTCTTCATGTTTAGAGTGATTATAGAGAAACCACTGTTTTTAAACTGTTACCTTCTAGTACTTCATATAAAGGCAAAGATAAAGCAAACATTATAGCTAATATAAAAATAATTTCAAGGTATATTTATTCCTTTAATATTTTCTCTAATAGTCCTTTTTCTTGTTTCCTACCTTTGTTTCCTCTCTTTTACTCTTTCTGGTATTGGCTCTGAATCTCTATAGAAATCTAAGAAGTGTGCCAATAATTCCAGAGGATACTTGATTCATGCAAAAATCTTTGCTTCCAGTATAAATCAATTTTATAAAACAAGGTGTGGTAAAAATTATTTAAAAACCAAGAATATTGGGGCCGGCCGATGGCATGTGGTTAAGGCGCTGGACTCCCACATGACCAACCCTGGGTCAAGTTCAGGATCTAGAGGCTTGCTTTCTCACTTTCCCTCTATCACTCTCTCTCTTATTCTCTCTGGTTTAATTAAAAAAGAATAATAATAAATAATTTTTTTGTTTAAATCAAGAATGTTTTTCTTATAATGTCTGTGGCTTTATTAATACTTCAAAGATCTAGAATTAGTTTTCAGTTTTTCAAAATAGTTTATTTTACAAGCTTAAAATGTATGCTTTCTAAGAAATTATAAAACATTACTAGAGATACTTAGGACAACTATGAGATGAAGCTTTGGTCCTCAAAATAATGTAATATAGTAAAAACAGAAGCAATGTCATATGAATGTTGCTGGTAGAGATATTGTCACAGTGAACATCTCCCCATTTCTGGACCATGCCCAGCTTACTTTCATTTGATAAGCTTTAATATCTCTAGCCTTATACCTGCTGTTCACTTTTCCGCTATTTTTGTATTAAAGACTTTCTCAAACATTGAGGCACATCTCAGATGTCATCTTCTCAGAGAAGTTGTGTGTTGGTCAGTTTTATGTAGGTACATCTTTTACTCTGTCACTGTACTCTCTATATCATTCATTGCCATTATTTCTATTTTTCCCTTGATTTTGATTGTGTCTTTTCCAACAAAATATAATCTTCATGAGGCTAGAAACCTTGTTTGTCTTGATTCCATTTTTTTTTCTTTTTGTTTTTGCCATAGGGTACATATGCTCACCAGAGAGAGATAGAGAGAGCAAAAGTGAGAAATCACACCCCTTGGGGATGGCTGTGCTGCAGTCCCTTCTCCTCCATTCTCCTCCTGTGATTTTGGGCATGCATGCACACTGGCCCATCATGAGTTTCAAGCTACCAAGTCTAGGACTTGAACTGTGGTTGGCCATCAGGGAGTCCAGTACCTTAACCACCACACCACCTTCTGGCCTCCCATTTGATCTCATTCAACTGAAGTGGAGATTAGAACATAGCAAGAACTCAATAAATATTGGTTGAATGAATAAGGGAAGTATTATCTCACAATTATTCTAAATGTTTGGCATTACTTGTAGGGCACTGAGGTGAGAAATACAAGAAGGAGTGAATATTTGTTTAGGTTTATTGAGGTGTAATTATCAAACTAAACTATTCTATATTTAAAGTATATATTCTGGTGAGTTTTGATATATGTATGTACACATCAGGACCACAATTAAGATAATAAACATAATAATCACATACACACTTGCAAAATATTTTCCTAAAATTTTATCTTTTTCTCTTTCTTCCCTTCTCCAAACACTGGTATCTTCAATTTCATTAACAATTAGCTTATTTCTTATTAAATATTTGTTTTCTTTTCATAAACTTGATATTAATGGAATTATAAAATATATAGTTGATTTTGGCCTGACTTTTTACATTCAATAAATTTAAAATAAAATATTAGTGTACATGTCTATCTTATTTATGTTTGTTATACCCCAATGTGTGAATATGCCATAATTTATCAATTTACTATGGTGGACATTTGGTGTCCACTTTGGGCTATTACAAATAAAACTTCTAGGAACATTCACGTGCAAGTCTTATTTTTATTTTTATTGAATAAAAACCTAGTAGTAGAATAGCTAGGTAACATGTAGAGTATGTTAAATTTGTGAGAAACTGCCAAATTATTTCCCAAAGCCATTGTACTATTTTACTTTCCAATCATTACAATATGAAAAATTTTCTTCTTTCACATTTTTGCCAGTACTTTTTGTGGCCAATCCTTTCAATTAGTTATCCAGGTAAAATGTCCAGGTAATCCCACTGGGGGCTTATTTTGCATTTCTCTAATAATACTAATGTTGAAAATCTATATATGTATTTATTTACCATATCTTCTTTGGTGAAGTATACATTTAAATGTTATATTTTTATTTCTCCATCGTACTCCTTTTATTATTGACTTGTAAAAGTTCTTTATATGGCAGAGTCTGTTTTCAGATATGTTTTGTCAATATTTTTTCTCAGTGACTTACGTTTTCAATTTTATTATAGTACATTTTGAAAATAAAGAGATTGCTGCTTTCATTTTATACCTCTTTCTGTTTATGCCATGTTTAAGAAATCTTTGCCAAACTTAGGACACTAAGACATTTTCCTAAGTTTTCTTCTAGAATTAAACATTATTAACAGGCATGTTAAGTCTGTGGTCCATTTTAAGTATACTTTTGTATATAGTAAAGTTTTTAATTTTGTACATTATGTGGTGTTAATTTTGTATATGGTCGATCAGTTGATTGGTGAATTGATTACACATGGCTATACGATTCCAGCATCAGTTGTTGAAATAATTTTCAGTTTTACACTTACTTTCTTTAGGACACTTATTAAAATAACTTTACCATGTATGTGTGGTTCTATTTTTGAACTCTCTATTCTGTTTAGCCATTTGTGTTTACACTAGTACTATAGCTTTTTTTATTACTGTAATTTTTAATATAATTCAAAATCCAGTAGTGTAAATCCTTCAACTCTGTTTTTTTCCCAATGCTGTTTTGGCCTTTGCACTTTCATAGAAATGTTAGACTCACTTTACTATTTTTTTTAGAAATATTTATTTATTGTTATTATTACTTTTTAATTTGCTATAGAGCACATGTGCTCACCAGAGAGAGAGAGAAAGCAAGCTGCCAGGTCTAAAACTTGAACTACAGTTGGCCATGTGGAAGTTCAGAGTCTTAACCACTACTCTACCTGGTGACCCCTCACTTTGCTAATTTTTACAAAAAATCCTGTTAGGACTTTGAATGAAATTTGATTAAATCAATAATAATTGGAGAGAACTGAAATTTCAACAATATTATTTCTTCTTATTCATGAATATTTAGACAGGTCTTCTTTAACTTTTCTGAACATTGCTTTGAGCTTTTTACCACACAGGTCTTTCAGAACTTTTGTCAAATATTTTCCTGTTTTTCATTTTTGATGCTATTTTAATGATATTTCACCATTAAGTATAATGTTAGCTAAAGGTTAATCAATTTTATTGACCTTTCCAAAGAACCAACCTTTAGTCTTATTGATTTTTCTTTTTCTTTGCAATGTTTTATTAATTTATACTTTTATCTTATTATTTTCTTTCTTTTGCTTACTTTAGTTATACTTTGCTCTTTTTCCATTAATAGTTTCTTTTTTTAAAAAGAGAGATCTTTGCTATAGGGCACATGTGCTTGCCAGAGAGACAGAGACAGAGATAGAGAGCAAGAAATCCCCTTCCCACTCCAGGGGATGAACATGCCTCGATTCTCCTCTCGAGATTTTGGGCATGCACACATAGGCACCTGCCTTGTTTCAAGCTGCCAGTCTGGGACTCAAACCACAGTTGACCAGGTGGGAGTCCAGCAATATAACCATCATGCCAGTTGTTTGTCCTTCCATAAATAGTTTCTTAAAGTAGAAATTTGGGTCATTTATTTTTAACTTTTCCTTATAACATAGGTTTAGGGGTATAAAATTTCTTTTAAATATCACTTTAGTTGTATTCTATAAATTCTGATATTTTTCTTTTTCATTTTCATTCAAAGCCTGATAAATTCTAATTTATTAATCTCTCACTTTTTCTGTCTTCCTCTATGTTTCTGGAGAGCACACATTCCCTATAGCAAATTTCTCTCTAAAAACATAAGAAAGGAAGAAAACAAGAAAGAAAGAAAGATACTATTCATACCTAAAATGAAACCAAAGAAAATCTAAAATGTAAATAGGACATTATTGAGCCGTGGGACATTTTTAAATGACCTAACATAAACAACTATTATCCCTAAAGGAGAAAAATGGAACAAAATTTTTTTGAAGAAGCAATGGCTAAATTCCTCAAAATTTGTTGAAATCTATACATAAACATATATTAAAATCAAAACAAATCCCAAGCACAAGATACATAAAGAAAACTACATTGGACCACATCAAAATCAAGTTTCTGGAAGTCACTGATAGACTATCTGAACTGCAGTTTGAGGAAGCAAAAAAAAAAAAAAAAAAAAAAAAAAAGAAGACACATCACATACAAATGCAGTAAGATAAAAAAGGCAGAAGAGTTCTCATAAGAAACAAAGGACCCAGAAAACAATGAAGCAGTGCAGTGCACACAAGTACAGAAGGAATAGTTTGCATACCTAGAATTCTGTATGTAACAGGAGTATCTCTCAAGAATAAAATAAAATTAAATAAATAAATAAATAAAATAAAAATAAAACTCTTTAGGCATAAACATGCAGAAAGCATTCATCACCAACAAGCCTGCACTTGAAAATGTGAGGATTCTCCAGGCAGAAGGGAAATAATACCAATAGAAATCTGGATCTTCAAAGGGTTACAAGAAACAATGTAAATGGGAAACTTGTATGCAACTAAATAACTTTCTCTGCTTGTAAAACTGTTCAAAATGGCTGTTTAAAACAAAAAATAATGCATAGTGTGGTTTATACTATATGTACTAGTTAAGTATGAAAATGATAGCACAAAGGATGTGAAAGGAAATATAGTACATGTGTGCTCACCGGAGAGAGACAGAGAGGGACAATGAGAAGGACGTGAGAAATCATTATCCCCCAGAGGTAATGGCCACACCACAATCTCTTCTCCTCCATTCTCCCCTCTGGACTCTGGGCATGCATGTACACATGCCTGGTGTGAGCTTCAAGCCTCTGGATCCAGGACTCGAATCATGGTTGGTCATATTGGAGTCCAGCACCTTAACCACTGTGCTATCTGCTGGCCCCAACATTGTGTGTTTCTAAAATAATATACTTGAAGTGATATAACATTATTTACAGGTGGACTTAAGACAATAAAGGTGCATTGTAGGGAATGGATAATAATACAGTGGTAATACAAAGTTCTGCGAGGCTGACCACATGAGAAGGCTCTAGGTGTGTGTCTGGAGAACTTCCTGAACAAGCTGCGCACAAATGTGCTCATGACTTCGGCCTGGCTGACTCAAGGAGAAGGTAGATATCAGTGTAAAACCCTGTTTACGGTCTGTCTTTCTCAGAAGAAAAAAGTAATCTTCATAGAAAAAGGTGCATCTTATAAATAATAATATAACTGCTAAAAAGATATCATTAATACACCAAAATAGATATTAAAAAGCAACTATTAATATAATCAATCCAAAAGAAGATGATATAAGAGGGAAACTGAATTAATAACATGTCACAAATTGAAAACAAATAGCTAAGATAGTATATTGAAACCAAACCATGTAGGAGCCAGTAGGTGGCATGGTGATTAGAGCATTGGACTCCCACATGGACGACTGTGGTTCAAGTCTCAGATTGGGTGACTTGCTTTCTCATGTTCCCTCTCTCTCTGTCTCTCTCTGGTGCGTGCACATTCCCTATAGCAAAAATCTTAAAGAATAATAATAATAATAAATAAAATTAAATAAAAATTCTTCTTTTCAAGAAAAGAAACTAACATGTAAATAATCACAGTAAAGGTAAATTATCAAAATACCCAAATTAAAGGCATAAGTTGTCTGAGTTGATTTAAAAAAAAAGGCAAGATCCAACTCTATCCTGCCTATAAAAAGGTAGCTGAAGTATTCTTCTATAGTTTCAAATACCCCAATTAAAAAACTAACTATAGAACAATAACGTGCACACACACACACACACACACACACACACACATCAACAGTTTGGAATGGTGCACACAGTTTAAACTATTATATAAAGCAATTGAATTAAAAAGAGAGCAACTTTTTAACTAGTAAAAATTATCTAAAATAGTAGACATGGAATAAAGAAACTTTTTGATTCTCATCTCTTCTCTAGTCACTAACAACTCTTTCCTCCTAAATTTACCCTATAGTCGAATTCACATCCAACACTTCAATTCTCTCTCTCTCTCTCTCTCTCTCTCTCTCTTTATTCCCTAGAGAATGTGTGCATTCACCAGAGAGAGAACTGGAAAGGGAGAAAGCAAACACCAGTGGGGTGGTCACATTGCAAAACCTCTCCTCCACTTCTTTATCCTGTTGAGATTTGGTTTAAACAGAGTAACCTTTTTTTTGTGAGACAGATTTTTGCTAAAGGGTGTGCTCACTGAAGAGACAGGGGGAGACCGAGAGACAGAAAGTGAGAAATCACCCTTCAGGGGAGATATCCATGCCATAATCCCTTCTCCTCCGTTCTCCTCTAGGGGTTTTGGGCATGTGTCCACATGCGCCTGGTGTGAGTTTTAAGCCACCGGGTCTGGGACTCCAACTGTGGTCAGCTACATGGAAGTCCAGCAACATGACCATATACTGGTCCTCAGAGCAACCTTTTTTTTTTTTTTTTTTTTTTGAGAGGTTTTTTTTCACTGTAGGGCGCGTGCGCTCGCCAGACAGAGAGAGACAGAGAGACAGAAAGCGAGAAATCACCACCCCAGGGGGGATGGCCATACCGCAATTCCTTCTCCTCCATTCTCCTCTCGGGATCTTGGGCACGCACACACACACGCCCGGTGTGAGTTTAAGCCACTGGGTCCGGGACACAAACCGTGGTCGACTTCGTGGGAGTACAGCGACATAGCAATTACTCCAACTGCTGGTCCTCCCAGAGCAACCTTTTTAAATCCTTAATCCGAACAGAGTCAGGCATTACTCTTTTCTGAACCATGAAAAAGTCTAGGGATGAGGAAATAGATGAATAGTGCAAAGTAATATGCATAACATATGGCAGAAGCAGGACATGAATCTCAGACTTACCACTCACCCTGGTATAACACAGTGGTTTCACAATAATGGGCAAAGACGTATGTTGTTAGAACATTCTTTCTTATTCAAGTATTTATTCATTAGCTAAGCTAATGGAAATTCTCTCTGTGATTCTTACAAGCCTTATATATGTATGTAAGCAAGCAATGCCTTCTCTAATCTCCATTTAATCAGATTAAATGAGATAAAACACATGAGCATAGTTGCCCCTTTGTCTTCATGAGGAATTAGTTCTAGGAACCTCAGAAAGAAAACTGATGATGAGTGGGAAGAGTGAATAGAATAGGCCTGAACTAAGAAGCAACCTGTCTAGAGGACCGGCCTATCCAGTGTTGGTGAGCAAGTCAAGCGCTACTTTCCAACCTGCAGTCTTAGGTCCAATTTCAGCTGGTGTAGATCTTCAAGGGGAGAAATAATGAAATTATAAGAATGAATCAACATGAGATCGTAGACATTAATGATACCCCTCAAGCCAATGGAAACATCTTCATTTGGTTTAGATTTTCATTACTCATTCCATCATAGTCAAGAATTTAAGTTAGGTACAAACAGACTAATTAGAAATACGAAAAGAGATTCTAAATTTGATAAGCAGTTCCTTTCTTTACATATAAATAAAGGGCCCAATATTTTGTTAGTTTGATATCTTCATTTTCTTTTTATCCCCAGTTTTGGTCCTAATTGAATTCAACGGACAGGGCAGAAATTGCTGGTTGAAGGACATAAGTACATATCAGTGAGAATAGTAGAGACAAAGCAGGTAACAATTGGTCATGCTGTTTAACTGTTTATATTTTATGGTTACAAATAATGTAAGCTCTAAAAAAAATTGTAAGTCAAGAGAATTTCTGTTCAGCTTTTATCTTTTGAACCAACTGACAGTGAAAATGAGAAAGAAAAAAATAGAAAAGTAAGTAAGATTTTTCATGATCTAGAAAATAAAAATAATGCTGAATGCTTTGCAAGTTAAAACAAGACAAAGAAAAACACAATTGTATTTATATATATTTCAGAACAACTGTTCAGAGCTGCCTTACTGTATTTCTCAAATCCTGAGGAAAAGAATGCCTTTCTTTTTATGTCAAAGTACTAGTGGTGTTAGAGGGCTGCTAGCAGCTAAATAGCCTCTGCCCTCTAAAACATCACAGTTTGTGGTGGCAGGGGCCAAATGAGGAGACGTACAGAAAGTCAACGTGGCAGGAATCTGAATGTCATGTATCAGGGCAATTAAAAGAGGGCAGCGTGGGACCAAAAGATGGCATAGCAGTTACATTAGAGGAGTCCCACACGGCTAACTGTTGTTTGAGTCCTGGACCTGGGGGCTTGGAAATCATGCTGGTCACATGCGCATGTGTGTCCAGGATCTCGGGAGGAGAATAGAGAAGAAGGGATTGAGGCGTGGCCATCCCGCTGTCACTTTCCCTCTTACTGTCTTTGTCACTTTCTCTCCAGTGACGCACTGACCTAAGGCAAAAACCTCTTAAAAAAACAAAAACAAAAACAAGAAAACAGGGCAAAATTCAGTCCACATCACAAGAAGAATCTTAGACATTTTGAGCAAAGCCAGAATGAAGACGCATTATAGAGCAATCAATGATTTCTTTTTGTTTGTTTGTTTGTTTGTTTTTAATTGCCAGAGGCCTCATGTCCAAGAAAGGGAGAGAGGGAGAAAGAGAGAAACAAGAAATCTCAATAAGCTCAATGGGGTATGATCATTTTGTAATGGGTTTTTCTTCATTTCTGCTTACCATCAATATTTTGGGCATGTATGCAGATGCACTGGGCTTGTTCTTCAGGCTGCCAGAGTTATGATTTTATCTGCTATTGAACACATGGGATCGGGTTTTTTTAACTACTGAGCTATGGGACAGACCCTGGAGCAGTTATCCTGGAGACCATGCTCTGCAAACCACACACTAAAATCTAAAATGCTAACTGATGCTCTTAACACTCTCGGTGATCCCTGACACTACTCTTCTAAAATTATCTAGACTGGGGGGAAAAACTCTTACTTAAAAGATGAATAATCACAACAATGAATACTCTGAAAGTTTCTTCGTAAGAAATAGGAGGAATAACAAACAGCAGAGAAAAAAGAAATTCAGACCATATAAACTATACAATGTAGCAGATTTAAATTATGAGATATATGGGACCAGCAGATGGTAGAATGCTTAAGTTGCTAAACTCCCACGTGTTCAACCGTGATTCAAATCCAGGTCCTGGCAGCTTAAACTCACACCAGGCACATGTGTTTGCATGCCCAAAATTCTGAGAGGAGAATGGAGAAGAAGGGATTGAGGCATGTCCATCCTCCCTTGGAGTGAACATTCTGGTTCCTCTCTGTCTGTCCAGTGAGCACTTGCACCCTATAGCAAAAATATTTCTCTAGTAAATACATAAATAGATATAAATAAAAGCTCCTGAAGAAAATCTATAAAAAAATGAAAATTACAGTTTCAATATTTCAAGAAATTCAAAGGTGGTAAGGAGATAAAATTAGAAGATGAAAGTAAGCTGAGAGGGATTAGTGAGCAAATGGAAGAGATAAACAACAACATTTTGAAAGCCAAAGTCATATTGAAAAGAAAAAAAAAAAAAAACAGAAAGCAGTTACTCTCCAAAACATAGCTAAAAGCAGTAAAATCATTTTCAGAAAACTGAGAAAAATGAAATTGAAACAGCCTGCTTAATATGCGAGAGATCATAAAATAAAAAAATAATAACATTTTAAAAATATGTTACAGAAGAATGAAAGAAATGGAAGATGATGAAAAGTCACATATAAAATTGAATTCCCTTAGAAGGATAAATTAAGGAGAAAATAATCATGTGTAGAGAAAAAAAGAATACAGATTAAACCAAGTAGGTGGTAGACTTGAGTAGAGAATGGGACATGAATAGACATTGTATTAGTTGGGGAGACATTAGAGAAGTGGAATCACTAGGAGAGCACCAGCATCCTCTCTCTCTTGCTCTATCTCTCTCCCCCTATCCAATAGGATAATTGTTGTATGAACTTCATCTTCTGCAGTTGTGGGAGCCAAGCTCTATAAAGCTATTTCCTCTTTGTCTGGTGGTAGAGCCTGAAATCCACAGGGAAGGCAGGAGGACAGATGCATTTGAAGTAGGAAAAGTAAACACAAAGGAGAATGTGTGAGGACTGAATGGTGACAACTTCAGTCTCACCACCTCTGATCCTCCATCGTTGATGAAGGAGATGCCCTGCAGGAGAACCTGGTGCCTTTTATCTTAGAACTAAATACACACCTGGCGCAAGACCAGAGAAGCTGAAGGAGGCAATATGGCATAAACTCAAAAGAGCTGAAGGGCAGCTTCCAACCCACACCAAGAAGGCAAATACAAGAGGTGCAACAGTCCTTGAGAGCTGCAGTGGTATATCATGCCCTGCTCTGCACCTGTGTGTGTAAAATGTATGGCTGCTGTTTCAGCTCTGCCTTTTGAATTTCATGGATTATGGCTCTGTCGTATCATGTTAACCAGGCACTTTACTGGGGACAGGAATTTGAGAAACATTGTTCCAGGCTGACTAAATAACACTATATAAATCCACTACATGGTGGAATCCTAACCACAACATATAAATAGATAATCTTTGAAAACTGACCAATCAAGAATTCCAAGTACAGGAACCAGCAGTTAGCGTAATGGCTATGTTGTTGGACTCCCACGTGGTCGACCGCGGTTTGAGTACCGGACCTGGTGGCTTAAACTCACGCCGGGCGTGTGTGCATGTGTGCCCAAGATCCCGAGAGGAGAATGGAGGAGAAGTGATTGCGGCGTGGCCATCCCTCCTGGGGGGGGTGATTTCTCGCTTTCTATCTCTCTGTCTCTGTCTTTCTGGCGAGTGCACGCGCCGTATTGCAAAAAAAAAAATAACCTCTCCAAAAAAAAAAAAAATGAATTCCAAGTATAAATTCCATGTCTTATGTTTGTTTGTTTTTTTGTTTTGAGAAAGACTTTTTCTACAGGGTATGTGTACTTACCAGAGAGACAGAGACAGAGAGTGAAAAGTCTACCCAAGGAGGACGGCCATACTGCAATCCCTTCTCATCCTTTTTCCTCTCAGGATTTTGGATTTGTACACACACCCACCTGGTGTGAGTTTCAAGCCACTGAGTCTGGGACTAAAACCACAGCTGACCATGTGAAAGTCTAGTGCCTTAACCACCATGCCACCTGCTGGTTCCATAAACATGTTTGTCAACGGTTAAATTACACAAATGATAAATTCCTTATGTGGTTACGGAATGTAAAGAACATCTTAACAAATTTAAAGAAAGGAGTAAAAAAAGCAATCTTCCCTTTTTTCTCTCACACACACAAAATTACCTTTAATTATGACAATAAATTGGGGAGAGAGAAATATTAGAGTCAGAGTCCAATTGCCCGTGGTTAGATTCCTGGCTCTCCCTTCTATCACCTATGTTATGTTAGGCAAGTTATTTAGTCTCTCCAAACTCAGTTTATATATTACTAAAATGGTAATAAATAGTTCTGTCTTCAGAATAAGAGGGTGAGTGTATAAATACATTGCATAAATACACGAAGTCAAATAATGTTTTGGATAATTTTTCCCACAAGGTTGTTGGAAATTTTTTTACTAAATTACAGAGCTACTCAATTTGGACAGTAGCACAGACATAGACCTAAAGCTGCTGGGTAAGAGAGTACTTGCTCCATCTCCTTCAGAGACTGTTGAGAAAATGAAGGCTTTACATTGGACTCTGACTGGCAGCTGAGCTCCCAATACCTGTTTTAGACCATGAAGAAGAGTTTAGTTGAAAAGAAGATATGCCAAGACAGCTCACAGTTAGGAATCAGAAAATTGTGCTGGAGCCAATGTCATGAATTCGTATTTCTCTGAAGTAGAAAAGCAGAAAGAATGGTTCCCTTCGGGATACCAGGATGATCTTTACCTCTTTCATGGAAAATTATCCTGCTCAATCTGTATTTTAGTGCTGAGCTTTTGTTCTGGTTTTGAGGTCACAGATGAACCCCTTCAGATCCCCCCAGTTTTGGCAGCAAATAAACCACTATTCTGCTTGTTGGAACAAAAGGATTTGAATGCACCATGTCTGTGAGCTAGTTGCACTTAAGCTTTAGGCTCTAGAAAGAACACATGAATCCTGGAAGGAAAAAATAAGTAGATATATGACTTTAAATTTGGCCATTCCCTCAAAGATTTCTGCAATATTGGCAGCATTTATGAAACAGTTTAAATATATATATATATATATATATATATATATATATATATATATTCCAAAAATAAATGTCTTTTTTTGTTGTTGTTCTTGAAAACACTGTATATAACGTAGGGGCACAATGATAATTTAGTACGAAAAGCCACATAATGAAGTAAACAATCTGAACACTCTTTTGGCTTATGTTATAATTCATTTTATTCAAAGCATTTGGTGAATTATGTGATAGTAGCATTATGAGTTTTTCAATATCTCACTAAATATATTTAGAATGCGTAATTGAAGCTTAACCTTTATTTTGTTCAATACTTGTTGTCTCTAGCTAATAGTTTTGGGGGAAAAAATCCCCTAGGTCAAGGTCTTTTATTTAGCTGCTTCTGTTTTCCTTTAAAGCTAGAAAAATAACAGTTCTGAGTAAATTGATATAACAGGAAATCAACAGGGTACAGAATAATTTTGATCATTTCTTCTTGGCATTGCAATTATATCCAGTACACTTGATGAGAAAATAAACAGATAGTTCAAACAAAGCCATTAATTTTTTTCCTATCTACACCATTTTAATTAGAAACATTTAATTAGACTTGGCTAAAATTTCTCCAAAAGATTGCAGAATGCATATTTAAGCTGCTTGTATACAGGGAAAAGTATTCTTCACCATTTACTTAGTACAACAAATTGCTGTCATGGTTGTAGGCATTTCATGTGCAACATTCATGTCAAAATTATCTTTTATCACAAAATTTATTGGAAAACAAAGTTCTCTCAGGGTTTATTAGTTATTAAGCTTTGCTACTTTAATTGTTATAATAAAGATGCCTTTTTAATATATTCACTACATTTTATATTATGTCATATTTTTATGGCAAGCAATAAATGTGTTTGATGTTCTTGATACTATTTCACCACTGGATTTTTTAACTTTCATTATCATGAGCATTTCTGACATGAATTCAAATGACATGCAAATCTGCAAGTTCATTTCACTGAAGCAAAATTGCTATTACACATTGTTGAATTCATAGAGCCTTTTTATCTTTGGGGCAAACATTGTTTTCAAATAAATATGATAGAACTCCACTAATTGTTTCAAGGAGTTCTTTTTTATTTCTGTTTTCCACAACCATTTGCGTGTTGGACATATGCAAATACAATTGTTTCTCACTTAAAAATGTAATAAACATTATTTTCACTAGTATCTTGAATTATCTTCATTCCAAGGCTCTGTACTATGCTTTCTAGCTAGAGAAACTTTGTACTATGTAATACCCTCAAGAAGTAAGGTCCCCATATGGCTCATAAAATCTTTACTAAAAAGTTGTTAAATATGATATTTGGGGATGTTTATATTTCCAACTGTATATAGGAATAAAGATTAAATTGAAAATTGTATCCTTAATAAACACACCATGCTATGTTCTTATTCTCAAAGTTCTGAAAAAGACATTTAAGTTTAATCAAAAAGACATTTATTTGGGCATTTGGAGGGTATAGCTAGTTAATATATGAATTCATGTAATTCAATTTTAATTTTTTCCTAAACTTTTTGCCTTTTGGAAAAAATTACAGATTTTAAAACTATCTTTCTTTGAATTTGTAAAAGTATCTACATAGTTATTAAAATTGTAAGTATTTCAGAACTATACAGCAAAGGGAATAAAAGTCCCCTTTAACTCCCCCAACAGATATAAAACTTTAAGTAGTTTGTGCATATTTTTCTAGACTTTTACTTTATGTATGCTTAGTTTTTCAGTAGAAGTTGTGTCATGTATATATTACTTTACAACTAGAGCTTTTTATTCAAAACTATATTTTAGGCAAGAATAAGTTTGATACATGTTGAATTTTAAAATAATACTTGGTTATTCTGAACACTGTCCGAGACTTTCATGGTTGTTCTAAATAGGAAATATGCCAGCCCTTCAACTTGTCCTTGTAGACACACAGATGAAGTAACTCCTGATCTATGAAATATCTCGAAATGTCTAAGGACATCAAGGAACCTACCTTTTCTTTATCTCTGCACAGCTGTTGAGGCCTGCTTTAAAAATTGTCTTGATTTTAGATCGCTGACTATATTGGGTCATGATAATTTTGTTGTGAACACAGTATACTGTTGTTAGTTTGAAAACCCTAATTTGTAATTACCACTATTATATAACTGTAACAACTACCTATAATGCGCCAAGGGTTTCACAAGCATTTCCATACTTTACCTCAAAAATCCTTTGACGTATTACTTTTATCCTCAAGTTACAGCTAGAGAAGAGGTGTATTTAATTAATTTTTCAGTTCTATACTTTCAGTAAGAGGAGGAGCCAAGATTTGAAAAATATCAGTTATGGTCTTGTCAGTCTGTATTCCCAAGTGTTATGTCTTGTGCTTCCCATAGAAAATAATCCTTTTCCACAAGAATTGAACTCAAGATAACTTACTAGGTAAATGAATATATGTGCCTACACATTACCCTATCCACCTTCCTGTTTAAAGCACATGATTCAATTTCATGCCTAGAAATGTAAGAATTCACTAAGTGCTGAAACTTCAGGGATACTTACTAACTATTGCCCTCTTTAAGGTTAATTTCATAAATGTTACAATAGTCATCTAGTAAGTCTTTCCCAAAGTGTGGTCTATGAATATTCCATGAGAATATAATAAATTTTATTTATGTAAAATTCTTTTTGGGGTGAGAAGACCTTATAAAAAATATACATCATGATCCCATGAAAATGGAATCAAGAGGCTGGACAGTGATGCAGCTGTCAAATATGACATACTGTGAGGCTGGCCCACATGGGAGGATTCTAGATCCATAGCTGGAGACCTCCCTAAGTAAATCAGGCACTTGTGTGCCCAAAAACTATGGCTAACTGAGGCTGGGAATATATCATGGCAGCAAGAACCTGGTGGGGCTCAGTCTTACTATCTCTTTCTTTATGACTCTCTTGCTTATAGAAGAAATAAACAAAAATCAAATATCATGATTTTATTTATAGGTTTTAAAATTATTTCATTACATAATTTTTTTGAGGGGAAATTTTTAAGTATTATGGTTCTATGAAAAAAAATTGAGAAAAAGGTTTGTCTATTCTGTAATCACCAAAAGATACAAATTTAATAAAATTTTTTATTTTAAGGGTTTTTGCCTTATGATCTGTGCACTCATAGAGAGAGAGAGAGACAGACACATTGAGAGGGAAAGTGAGAAATTATGCCCCTGGGGTGATGGCCATGCAGCAATCCCTTCTCCTCCATTCTCCTACTGGGATCTTGGGCATGTATGCACAAGTGTGTACAAATCACAATCATGTGCCTGCTGTGATTTTCAAGCCACTGGGTCCACAACTCGAACCATGGCCAACCATGTGGGAATCTAGCAATATAATTGCTATGCCATCTGTTGGTCCCCAAATTAATAATCTTTTCTTTTGTTTTTAGACAGTTTTGTTTGTTTGTTTTGTGTTTTTTGTTTTGTTTTGTTTTGTTTTGCTATAGGGTACATGTCCTTGCCAGAGAGACAGAGAAAGACAGACAACTAGAAAGAGAGAAATCACCCCCTAGAAGGGATGGCCATGCCACAATCCCTTCTCCTCCATTCTCTTCTTTGGATTTTGGGTATATACACACGTGCACCCAGCCTGAGTTTTAAGTCGCCAGGTCCGGGACTCGAACTGCGGCCAACTATGCGTGAGTCAAGTGATGTAACCATTACACCATCTGCTGGTCCCAGCCCAAATTTAATAATCTTTTTTTTTTTTTTTTGGAGAGATTTTCGCTAAGGGCACGTGCGCTCGCCAGACAGACAGAGAGATCCGGAGAGGAGAATGGAGGAGAAGGGATTGCGGCGTAGCCATCCCCCCTGGGGGGTGATTTCTCGCTTTCTGTCTCTCTCTGTCTGTCTGGCGAGCACATGCGCCCTATAGCAAAAACCTCTCCAAAAAAAAAAAAGATATAGAACCTCTTGAGTCTGGGTTCATCTGTAACTGCACAGACCAATACAATATGGTAGCAATGATGCTATTTCCTTTAACAGGGCTGGCAGCTTTTAACCTATTCTCATGAAAACGTGAGCCCTCATGTATAAAGTGCTGTGAGAAGGGACAAGCTATGTGGAGGGGTTTTATAGCCTGAAAAGGCAGGTGCAAAAAAAAAAAAAAAAGAGCAGTTATGATACATCTAACTGCAAACTGATAAATGAAGCAGCAATCTTGAAAGTGAATACTCCAGACCCCATCACTATAAATAAAACTAACTATATGGATTAAAACTGTCCTTCTTGAAAAATGATGTTAGCAGGATTGGTGAAGTGTGGGTCTCTGAAAACCTACTCCTTTATATATATATATAGTAAAAATAAGAACTAGCAAAAAATGGACAAAAAGTCAAAATTCAGTCTGGAGGTTAGTCAAAGCATTGCAATAAAGAGGCATTCATTCAAGAAAAAATGGATAAACCTTAATCATACCAGTGAGTTGTGTGACATTTTAGCTTGTCCTTTTCCTATCACCCACACCCCTGCTCTATGGTTTCCTTGAAAGTAAGCAGCCTTCAATTATTATAGTTACTAAAAGCAGCATCATAGCAGCCACTAAAAGGGGTAATTGGTTTGGAGTTCCGCCAAAGCTCTATCCCCAGAAAATTGTCGTGAGTTGACCTGTCTGGCAGTTCCTGGGAAACCACTGTTCATAGAATTTGTCTTTATTTGACCTGACTCAGAATTCATAGACTGCAAATAGCTTTTTTTTTTTTCTCTTGGGCAAGAGAAAATGTATAAAAACAATCGGTGGCATCACAGCTGTCTGAAGTGGCAATAACAATTGGAACAAACAAAAATCTTACCAAAAGCTGAACAGAAAAAGTTGAGGAATGAGATACTCATAGAAGTCTTTTAAAAAATTTCAAAATATGTGATAACCTAGTTGGCCAGGCACATATGTAGGACCATGTACATGCCCAGAAAAAGACCTGAGAAGACCTAATCCCTTACCACTAGTGGATCTTGAGGTTTTAACCAAGCAAGAATTAAAGGCTAAGGAAGAATTATAAACTACTTGACTTACCCTTGAAGACCAGCCCACCCGACATAATGAGCCGCTGACAAAACACAGTACTTTTACTGGTTCCATGTATTTAAGGAAATGTTTGTTGAATTACTAGTTTTAAGCTAACTGAACAGAGATTTCAGAAGCTACCTATGACGATGAATATAGACTTCACAGAATTAATTCAGGGAAGCCACTAAATTAGCCAGTAACAAGAAACCCTGGTGAATGAGACATTTTTATTTCCAAAATTGTCCTATTATATTATCTTGAATATTCCTAAAACGCTGAGATACTGTACATATTATACAGTCTTTACATCTACTATTTTAAATATTCTCAAAGAACTAAAAGAAAACATGTCTAAAGAGCTAAAAGAACGTGGGACCAGCAGATGGCATAATGGTTATGTCACTAAACTTCAATGTAGTCGACTCTGGTTCGAGTCCCAGTCCCAGCAGCTTAAAATTCATGTTGGGTACATGTATGTGCGTGCCCAAAATCCTGAGAGGAGAATGAAGAGACGGTATTGTGGTGTGGCCACCCTCCAGGGGGTGATTTATTGCTTTCTGTCTCTCTGACTCTCTTGGCAGGCACACACACCCTACAGCAAAAATCTCTTTCTCAAAAAAAGTTAAAACATATAAATTAGCAAAAGAAAAAAAAAACAAAGATTAAAGTTACAATATATGAAATACAGTATAATAAGTAGAGTCAATAAAAACAAATATTAAAGAATAAACAAAAATTATGAACCTTTCTCTAGAATGATTAAAAAAAAAAGATTCAAGTTGCCAACATCAGGAATGGAAGAAGGTATATACATTATTAGTAACCTTACAAAAATAGAGATATAAAAGGATTGTAAGAGAATACTATGAACATCTGAATAGCAACACATTCAAAACCTAGAGGACATGGAAAAATTATTAGGAAGAGGGGACCAGCATTTAGCGTAATGGCTATGTCACTGGACTCCCATGTAGTCGACCGCGGTTAGAGACCGGACCCAGTGGCTTAAACTCACGCCGGGCATGCGTGCATGCCCAAGGTCCCAAGAGGAGAATGGAGGAGAAGGGATTGTGGCGTGGCCATCCCCCCTGGGGGGTGATTTCTCACTTTCTATCTCTCTGTCTCTGTCTTTCTGGCAAGCGCACGTGCACAATAAAAAAACCTCTCCCAAAAAAATTTTTTTAGGAAGACACAAACTAATAAAGCTTAATTAAAAATAGATAGAAAATCTGAATAGATGTATAGCAAGTAAATATATAAATATATTTAACTAATAAAAAAGAAATGTCACAAAGAAAAACACATGGCATCACTGACAAGTTTTACCTAATGACTGAAGAAGACTTATTATTGATCCTTTATAAACCATTTCAAAAATGAGAAGAGGAGGAACAGCCCCATCTCATTCCATAAAGCTGGCAGTGCTTTTGCTTTTGTTATGCCATCAAAACCAGGCAAAGGCATAACAAAAAATGAAAACATAGATCAGTATTCTTTATGAATAGAAATCTAATTGTTCTCAATAGGAAACTAGAATCATACTGCCCATGAAAAATCTTACCAAAATCTTGACCCGTAATATCAAGGTACATAATTTTTATACTGCTAGATTTATGTAGGATGGTTGTAGTGTAGCCACAAATAACTCTGTGTGTGTGTGTGTGTGTGTGTGAGAGAGAGAGAGAGAGAGAGAGAGAGAGAGAGAGAGAGAAGAGAGAGAGAGAGAGAATGAGAGAGAGATATGACCACATTATAAAAGACAAAAAATATATTGGGTCTTCAGAAGAGCCATGACACATATTTGCGTAGAAAAAAACTACTTCATGGCTTTTCCAACAACCCAAAAGTATTGAACATAAATATTTAATTTATTATAAATCTGGTAATATCATGTTTTAAGTTAACAGGATTGGAAATTGAAACCAAAAAGCACATCATGTGGGTTGTTGAAAGTAACTCATCTTCTACGTGGTCAAGTCCAAACTTCAATCCAAATATCCTGGACGGTATTTCTCCAGAAGCTGGTATTAGGTGGCTATTGAATCATTCACCATTTCTCCCATATCTCAGAAAATACAAAGCTTCTAGAAAAAAATATGAATAGTAAGCATAAAGCTATAGACAGATATTTATTTTTCTTTATTTTGTAAGCTAGAAAAGAAAAATCTTCCTAGAAAAAATATGTTGTGTATATTTTTTTTCAATTATAGAAAATTATTTGCTGAATAAGGACCAGTCCTTAAGTCTTAGAGTATTCGTTAGAATATGATTCAATCACTTTTGCAAAACCCTAGTAGGAAGTAACTTACTCACTGGAAATTGTTTTTCTCTAGTTCATATTTCTGACCTGAATACTCAAAACTTTTAGCCAAGATAATAATTTCCTGGTTGTTTTTTTAACTCACCATTGGAAATGGAAGCTTGGTAAGAATTTTCACCTTTTTTATCAGGGATATGGTTTGAAAAAGAAAACAAGCAAAAAACCTTGAATAAGAAAGATAGAAAGTTATTCTTTTAAGCATCTATTCATCCATCCATCTATGCATTCATTTACCAAATACTTATTGACCATCTGTTATGTATGTGACAGGCATGATGCAAGCAGTAAACAAAACAACCCAATTACCTTGATTCCTTTGAGGAAGAGAGAAATTATTTAAAAAAAAAAATCATGAGTAGGTAAGATGAAAGAAGGAAAACAGATCACATTGCCATTGGAGTAGTAAAATTGAAATTATCTAATTCTGGGCTGACTCAGGATGACACCAGTGGATATGGAGAAATATACATTAATTTGAAATATGCTTGGAGGCTGAACACAGGAGATGCATTAAAATTACTTTTGCATTTATGCTTTTTATTAGTTTGCATTTTATTTCAGTGATAATATTATTTAAAATATGCTCAATCTTATGTCTCTATTAAAGACAAATATTGAGGACAAGATTTGCTCTTCATCTTTGTACCTACTTGTGAATATTTCAATAATTTTATTAACTTGTCATCAAATATTTTGGTGAAGGTGAATATAATAAAACTTACTTTATAGATGAAAAATCTCAGATTTTGGAAATGTCTAGATAGTCTAGATACAGAGAAATTTATTCTTTCTCTTTCTCATAAATACAACTGGCTGAGGTTTTTTAAAGGTAAAAGTAATAGAAATGAAGTCAATGCCATTGACAGTTATTTGTTTTTTTTTCACTAGATTATAAGTCCCATGAGTGGATAGACAAGTAAAGCTTGTGGTATAGACCTAGGTAATAACACTCATAATATCAAGGATGGCTCTCTTGTGGTATATGAAAAAATCATTAACACACTGGGACTTGAACTGTGAAGTTGGTGATGTGGATCCAGCCACCCCAACCACCATATCATTGACTGGCCCCTGTTTTTTATTTTTAAATTTATTTATTTTTTTAATTGCCATAGTACGTGTACTTGCCAGAGATGGGGAGGGAAAGAATGAGAATGCACCCCAAATGGAGTATGGCATCCCCAACCCTTTCTTCTCCATCCTGTCAGGATTTGGGGCACACACAATGTACCCAGCCTGTTTTTCAAACCAATGAGCATGGCACCCAAACCACAGTGCTCCATGTGGGATCCAGCCTCCCTAACCATTTGTCCATGTGGTGGGTCCTAGAAGTAAGTTTTAATGGTTATATTCAACTTAAAAGTATTCCAAACCTGAGAAGTGAAAATATGACACATTAAGATAAAAAGTTGTCTAGTTCTGTGCAAAGCATAGTGAATAAAAAGCATAGAGCAAAAGACATAAGCTTATGTTTATTGAAGATATTCTATCCAATCTATCACACACATAGATGTATTCAAAATACCATGTGTGAAGTGGATGCTCAGTTCAAGGTGTTGAAACCAACAAGCCACATGCAAGTTTTCCTTCAGCTTCTGTAATATCAGATAAATTCTGTTATATGTCTTGATTTACCATGAAAGTTAAGTGTCATATGTTAGGCAAATAAAAATTATTAAAATTTGACAGCTGGCAAATTATGCTAACATCTGGTAACAAATCATTTTTGACAGTTCAATAGTACCCTTCTTATTGCATAGCTATTAATATTATAAACAGGAAAATGCAAAAATTATAGCACTTAACTAACATATTCCCTGAAGTGATAGAAGGAATGCACTGTTTGTCTTAATGTGTAAGAAATGTCATCTTTTCACAACTGAGGTTTGAATTAGATTGGAACTGAATACCTATAAACATAGGTGGCACCATGCAGTGCCACAAGCTAAAAAGAGTTGAAAATTTCTGAATTTGGAATTACATAATAATACATTTATAGTGTGTTAGGGGAAGAGATGAAAAATTGAAAATAGACTGTAGGCAATGATAATGATAATAAAAATAGAATGACATTACATACTTAACCTTATCACTTCTCTGGGGCCATACCGTTTTTTTCTTTTTTTTTGGTTCAGTTGATCAATAGTTAGAGACAGTGGAAATTCTAATGGACACTTTAACAACAATTGAGCTCTAGAACCTAGTAGCAGTTAACTTATATCTTGCTCAAGTCCCTGGTGTTGGGATCTGGTTGTTATTTACTGTCTCTGATCTTTTTAAAGGGGGGAAGAGAATTTTACTTTTGACTTCTATATCAATAGTAAAGGTATTCTATCCTTAAAGCAACTTTTATTCACTTATATGTTACAAAAAAAAAAGCAGGAAAAATATGAAAATAAAGTCTTAACCAAAAGTTAAATTGTGTCCATAAGATAAAAGCTGAATTGGGACATGCACATCTGGGTTGTACTTCTGGCTTGATGTTGTGTAAATTACTGTCCCTCTGTGGGTGTGATTTTCACACTATAAAATGAAAAGATTGGAGAACATAATCTGTACAGTCATTTCTAGCTCTGAAATGCATCTGTTTTTAATGTAGATCAAATTCCAACTGAATTTAGAAAATTTACTCAACCACGAACTAATTAATTTAACTAGCTAAATGATAAAAATAAAGACTTTCTTTTTTTCTTAAGGTTTTTGCCATAGGGCACGTGTCCTTACTGGAGAGAGAGACAGTGAGAGGGAAAGTGAGAAATCACCCTCCCCCCGCTCCCGCAAAGGGGATGAGCACACTGCAGTCTCTTCTCCTCCACTCTCCTCTCAGGATTTTGGGTACTCATGCACACACGCCTGGTGTGATTTTCAAGCCACTAGGTTGGGACTTGAACCACAGTTAGTCCTGTGGGAATCCAGTACCTTAACCACCACACCACCAGCTGGTCCCAAAAGTAAAGACTTTCACTCACTCATATTTTTGTGTGCATGTGTTAATAACCAAGATCACATAATTAAGACAAATATTAGCATCTTCATGTGGTGTTATACAGGTGCAATTTTTTTTTTTTTTTTGGAGAGATATTTGTTATAGGGTGCGTGCGCTCGCCAGAAAGACAGAGACAGACAGAGAAACAGAAAGTGAGAAATCACCCCCCAGGGAGGTATGGCCACGCCGCAATCCCTTCTCCTTCATTCTCCTGTCAGGATCTTGGGCACGCACGCACACGTGCCCGGCGTGAGTTTAAGTCACCGGGTCCAGGACTTGAACCGCAGCTGGCTACATGGGAGTTCAGTGACATACCCATTATGCTAACTGCTGGTCCCTACAGGTGCAATTTTTAAGGAAATAAAATATCAAGAAATGTGGAATAAAATAAGTTTTCTATCTTGATGAGCACCTCCAGGTATAAAATAACATATCTACAATGATATCTTTAAAGACGTTCTTTAGAGGTAAGCAGATTGCATAGTGGTTACACCATTGGACCCCCACATGGCCGGCCTTAGTTTGAGCCTGACCTCAATGGATTAAAACTCATGCTGAGCATATGTGCATCCGTGCCTAAGACCCTGGGAGGGGAATGGAGGACAAGGGATTGTGGCATGGCCATTCGCCCTGGGGGATGATTTCTCACTTTCCTGCTCTCTCTCTCTCTCTCTCTCTCTCTCTCTCACCCATGTGTCCTAAGGCAAAAACCTCTACAAAAAAAAAAGTAAAAACTTCTTTTGTAAATAGATATATTTTTAGGAAGTTCCTCTGTTCTGTTTCATGGTTGGATGTAAGATTGTTGAGTTGAAGATTCTAAAAATAATTGAAGGCTGAGAATTCATTTGCTTTACCACATTCATAGATAATTTATGGATGGTTTTTCACATTTCTAACACCCGAGCCTCAATTCACTCTCAAATACATGAAGTGTCATTTGAAGTATACAGTGAGCTCTTAATGAAATTCTCTACGTCTTATCTTTTAAATGTTTCAGAGATTCATATTTTAAACTTGGTTAGAATACCAGAGTAACTTTCATAAATTTTCATATTCTACAGGCTGAAATCAAAGTACATGATTTTTTTTTCAAAAAAGAATTCAAGTTCAAAACCATATTGCTTTATTACAACAGATATCTGTGTCCTAAATCAAATGCCCTATGAAAATATTATATTTTTACTTTTGGCAACTTTAGCAAGAGCTGTTCATTTGAATTTAAATGACATTTTGTTAGTGGTAGTTTTTCATTGTTTATACTTGCAATTCTTTTTCTCCTTTGGTGGGGAAGTTTAAAATTTGCAGGAGACAGATGAAAAGGAGATATACTCTTTTTGTTGTTGATGAACATTGGATTAATATAGCAATGAATCCTCATATTTGACTAGTGTATATTAAAAGTAACTATCAAGCTATAGTGAATTTTATTTTGTTTTATAATAAAGTACCTTACTAATAACTGACTGCTTATGCAAAATAATACCCTTTCTCTCCATTTTTTTTAAGTTTATTTTTATTTCTTTCAAATTTAAGACAGATTTAGATAAACCATACCTCCAAAGGGATACTGATTCTGTGATCCATCTCCAGCCTCAGCCAGCCCTGGCTCATGGCCACATTTATGCCTGGTGTACTAAGGGAAGTCTCTGGACATGAACCAGAAAGTTTTCCATTGTGGGTCAATCTTGAAGATCTTTGAATTTTACTGAAACACCATGATGTGTATCTAATACACAAGCAGAGGACTGTGGAGAGCAGCCAGTCTGAGAAAACATGTGACCTCTAAACATATGCAGAAAGGTGCTTCCCTAAGCTCCTCTAACAGGGCTATTGGGAAGCATTTACATAGGAAAGCACTATCTGCCTGCTGCCAAGGGTTATCTTCCTTTTTGTTGATACCCAATACACCTCCCCCTACCTGGCTAAAGGAAGTAATGTGTGTTAATCAGATTGTCCCCCAAAAAGATCAGAGAAATTAAATGGCGCCAGTCATTTTCACATCTTCAGATGATTAACATCCCCAGACAACTGGCTTTTCATGCCATTTCCTTTTCCCCCATTCTCTTTGCATCCCATTTCCTACACCCCCATTTTTTGCCCTTTAAAAGAATAAACCTGAGGCTGGTTCCTGTTCCCAACTTCTCCATCAGAGAAGCTGGGCCACCCGATCCTCTCTTTTATACACTTATGTATCTTTGTTTGTGTGTTATTGTGTCTATTTCTAATCCACACCCTTCCCCACTCAGAAAAAACGTGTTCTGCTGAGCAGGTCTTGGAAGAGGAATGGTTTGGGATAGGAGTATGGACAGTACTCCTATCATAGTACTCCGATCACAGAAGTGAAAGCAGGGTGGGTGGGTACAGGTTCTGCTGAGGTGGTCGATGTGATGGTAAGAATTGTGCAAGGTGTCTTCCAATGACTTCCATTTTCTATAACACTTTGTTGTCACTTATCATTTTCATCCCTAATTTACAAAATCATTTTGATGCTCTGATAGGCCGATAACTGTAAATTGCTATGTGAAAAAAAATTACTAGCCATCATACCATGTTCCACTTTTGATAGATGTGGACAATGAATAAAGACCATGATGTCACAGACAGTAATGACCATTATATACTGAACACCTCCTAAGGAAAGCATTCTCTTTTTAAATGACCAATTCTTAGACTTTATTTTTCTTTCTTTCTGCAGAACAATGTTATTAATGAGGTAGCAGACTCAAAGTACTCTTTCAGCTGAAAAACAGATCATTAGAATTAATGGCAAAACTAACCCCTCCTTGAATATAGTATCTTAATAAAATGTTATCAGGGGTCTCTAGACTATAAATAAGTGATTGGTGGCTTCTGGGGCACATAAACAAAAAACAAGCACAAAAATGTAAGTTTGCCAATAAGATGGTCATCTATCATCATTAATGCCTTTTTGCAAATCATTGCTTAATATTTAACAGTTGCTCAACATTTATAAAATAATCAATGGTCTGATGTACACATGAATGAATAGAAATATATTTCAAGGTACCCTAAGTAGTGACATAGTTAATGGAACGGGAGTAAGGAAAAACGTCTACTGTGTAAAAAGATATTAGAAAGGCTTTTGTTTTGTTTTGTTTTTTTTTGAGAAAGAGACTTGCTATAGGGTATGTGCACTTGGCGGAGAAACAGAGACAGACAGAAAGCGATAGATCATCCCCGCCAAAAGGGTTGGCCACACCACAATCCCCTCTCCATTCTCTGGAGATCCTGGACAAGCAAGCATGCACACACACACATGCCTGGCATGAGTTTTAAGTCACTGGGTCTGGGTCTGGAGCTGCGGTCAACTATGTGGGAGTCCAGGGATGTTACCGTTATGCCATTATGTCATCTGCTTGTCTCATAAATGCTATCTATCTATCGATCTAGATAATTTTATTTAAATATATATATATTTCATATATATATATATATTTATATTTATATATATTTTATATATTTTTTATATTTTTAAATATATATAAATATATATAAACATTTATATATATATATCTATTTATACATATCTATTTAATTAAATTAAACTGTCATCAAGGCAAGAAAGTAAGGGAGATAGAAATTTCCTAATCAATGTTACCCCTGAAAATAAAAAGGGGGACAAATAATGAAAAAGAAAAGGGAAAAAAAATAACGTGAAGAAAACACATGGTTTCTTGCATTGATAACATTTTTTTAGCTTTCCCTTGACTTCCCTCTGTGTGGACCAGGGAAAGTGTTTTACCTCTGTTCCTTGGAATCAGCACCAAGTCTCTAGGTGTAAAGGTTTCTAGATGAAAGAGCACTACATATAAAATTCTCACATGTGGTATCTATATGTATACTACGCTACAAACACACATCCATGAGTATTCGAGGAAGCTGTCACTGTTCCCTTATGTTCCCAGAGTATGTCAATGTATGTCTAGAACAGAGATCAAAATATTTTTAAGTCATAGAAAATTCCAGCAGGGAAAAATACATTTGAATTTTCTCCTTAGATAGAGGAATGTCTAGAAAGAAGTCTTTTTGCTGATCTGTACCATTTGTCAGATCAGAACTATTTTTGGAGGAGTATGTGACATAATATTTAGTTTAGGCAACTCTGAGTGAAACCAACAGAAAAAATTAGATATTTGGCAAAGGTTATTAGAGCTGTCCTTGGGCTGCTGCACGCTCCCCAGAGGTGCCCACGCTCTGTACTGTGACTGTCTGCCCCTGTGGTCTGTGGACTCTCTCACTTCTGTGGTTATTATAGTGACAGTAGCAACTGGGTGAATGTTACTATGCTTGCAGCTGCTTCCACTAGTATCTGAAACCCTAAACTACAGCATCACATCTCCTGGGGATTATAGGATGAAGCACAACCATCCTGGTGGGAATAATTGAGAGCAGGAAGTCCATTCGCGTTCTGTAAAATCAAAAGCTATGATAACAAATCCATCTTAAAATGACCCAGAAAATTGAATGTATGTATTCAGATGCATGTCTCAGGAAAGTGGCTTAATCAGAGATTAAGAAAGATGAGTGAGGTAGCCTTGGGCCCAAGGTATATTGCCCTCTCTTTTTAAAAGGGAAGAATAATGTAGAGAGGAAGATATTCCTTCTTAGCAGAGGAAAGAGACTTAGATTTGCCAAAAACTGAATTTCACTCACTTTTAATCCTGGGGCTTGATCCGAGGATTGCCTAGGAGGTATGTGATGCATCCAGAAATATTGGCTTCCGAGAGATAAAACACTGGGTGTGACCTGACTGTGTCCACTTAATAGCTGTGCAAATCCTGGACAAGTTATTTACTTCTCTCAACCTCCATTGGTAAAATGGAACTCGAAGCATAAGCTCAGTTTAACTGGACGAATGACTGGTGGGAAGCTCAGCAGAGGCCCTGCACGGAACACACTTTCCATGATGTGCTGTCGTATAATCTCATGGTTAAGACCGTGGGATTGAATCGGGCTTCTTCTAAATCCCTGCCTTATCATTTATGGTTAAACACTGAGCACACAATCTCCCCTTTCTAAGTCTCATGTTCACAAACCAGACAGTGGGGACACTAATCAAACTCAATAAATAATGTACCTGAAATGTTTAACAACATAATGCTTGACACAAAATGATAATAGTTATTGCTAAACAGGAGACATTGTTTCATTAATGGTGGTGGCATTTCACTTCTCACCATTCTCCTCTTCTCTTTACACACACACACACACACACACACACACACACACACGTGAGAGGAGAGGGAGAGGAAACAGGAGGGAGGGGGAGGAAATAGAGGAGGGAGAAGGGGGAGAGAGAGAAGAAAGAGGGAAGGAGGGAGGAAGCAAGGAAGACAGAGGAAGAAAGGAAGGACAAGACCAGGACAGACTCAACTCCTTGGGAAAATGCTTCCTTCTGTTCCTGCATCCCAGATGGGAACTGTTTCAATGCTCAGTGCTTTTTTCACCTCTGTCTCCCAGTCTTCTGTATTCCTGAACTATCAGATTCCTGTTTTCAGTTTAACCTGACTGGTCTGGGGAAAACATATTTTTAATGCTGAAAATCTATACAAATTTCTGGGGTTTGTTTGTTTATTCACTAAACTGAGGTAGAATATATTATTTTCTTTTTAATCACTATGCAATGATTGTACTTTCTTGTGGGGCACAATAAGATTTTTTTCAGTATAATAGTACGAGAGGACTTCAAAAATTAATGCAAAAATGGAATTAAAGTATGAGTTTATTTTGGTAAAAAAATGTTTTTGAAATCCATGCATGGGGCCAGCTGGTGCCATGATAGTTAAGGCAGCTGGATTCCATTTAGCCCACACTGCAGTTCAATACCAGGCCGCTGGCTTGAAGAACATGCCAGGTGTGCATGTGCCCAACATCCCCAGAGGAGGAATGGAAGATAAAGGATTGTGCTGTGATTATTCCCCATGAGGAGTGCTTTTTCACTTTCTCGCTCTTTCCCAGTGAGCACATATGCCCTCTAGCAAAAAGGGAGGGAGGAAATCCATTCATAGTTTTTT
Organism: Tupaia tana; assembly: GCA_026018925.1. Classification (NCBI taxonomy): domain Eukaryota; kingdom Metazoa; phylum Chordata; class Mammalia; order Scandentia; family Tupaiidae; genus Tupaia; species Tupaia tana. The sequence continues at coordinate 14,804,711 of JAKSZU010000022.1, read as the reverse complement.
TTTTTTTTTTTTTTATATAGTACGTATTTCCCATTAACTCTTTGAAGAGCCCTCAGAAAATTTGTGATGATCAAATCACAGCACTTACTATATCCATCAGCCCAACCATTGGCCATTACTTGGTATAATGAACATGCAAATCTTAAGATATACTGTATTCAAGATACATGGTAAATTACTAGAAACTATTTACATTCTACAGTATAACACTAGAAATGATTTCTCATGTTACTCTGTTTCCATTAGTGAGCATCACCCCCTCCTTCCTAGCCTCTAGCAGCCACTGTTCAATTCTCTATTTATATAAGGTCATCCTTCTCAATTTCTACATATGAGAGAGAACATGTGGTATTTTTGTTTCTGTGCTTGGCTTATTTAACTTAACACAGTGTATTCTAGGCTCACTCATCTTAAACAACAGAATTTCAATTTTCATGGCTGAATACTAATCTATTGTTTATACATGCACATGCACACACTCACATACATACCCCACATTTTCTTTTTCCATTGTTTGTTGATAAACACTTAGGTTGATTCTGGATCCTGGCTACCATGAATGGTACTGCAGTAAGCATTATGAACAGACAGCTTTATGACATCGTGATTTTGTTTCCTTTGGATATATGCCTAGTAGTGGAGTTGTTGGGTCATTTGACAGTTATAAATTTAGATTTTTGAGAAACTCCATACTGTGTTTTTTTTTATTTGTTTTTTGAGAGGTTTTTGCTATAGGGCGCGTGTGATCACCAGACAGAGAGAGGCAGAAAGTGAGAAATCATCCCCCAGGGGGGATGGCCACACCGCAATTCCTTCTCCTCCATTCTCCTCTCGGGATCTTGGGCAGGCACGCACATGCGCCCGGCATGAGTTTTAAACCACCGGGTCTAAGATGCGAACCACGGCCGACTACATGGGAGTCCAGCGACATAGCCATTACGCTAACTGCTGGTCCCCAAACTGTTTTTCATATGGCTATACTAACCAACATTCTCACCAGGAGTGTAAAAGAGTTCTGAGCTAGATTATATTCTTGAGCAAAAACAGTACCTTTTATTTTTTCTTTCTTCTTAAGAAGTTCAAGCACACTGATTGAAGTGAGAACTAAGCTTGCCTGTAAGATGCCAGGTACTGGAACATAAATACATACATACACTTACAGCTGCTAAAATCTGTAGAGTCACCCCCATTTAAATTAGAAAGTAACATGTATAATATGGTAAGGTTACAGTAATGAAATCTTTTGTTGAAAATAAGTTCAGTGGGATGTTTCTAAAATATTAAATCACTAGGCCAGCCAATGGTGTGTTGGTTAAGGCAGCTGGATTCCACATGGCTGACAGTACAGTTAAAGACCACCCCCCGTACCCCCCAGACCTGGCAGCTTGAAAAACAGGCAAGGCGTGTGTTTGTGCATGCCCAAAATCTGAAAGGAAAAGTGGAAAAGGAGGAAATGTGGCATGGCCATCCCCCTGGGGGAATGCATCCTCACTTTTCCTCTCTCTCTCTGTTTCTCTCTCTCTCTCTCTCTCTCTCTCTCTCTCTCTCTCTCTCCAGTGAGTGCACACTCCCTCTATCATTTTTTTTTAAATATTGAATTGTGGGGATAAGATGGCTTTTTATATCAAGAATCATCCCGAATCTTTACTTGAGCTCTCTTTATCATGCCTCAGCTGACAGCACAGTAGATAATAATCAGTAAAAGCCATTTTCTGATCCTCCCTGCCTTTTGTGAACAACAGCCTACCTTGCAACTGTTCAGTCTTGCTCTGTGGACTAGCTACCCAGTGGGGCTGCCTGGCTGGCCCATTAACTCTGCTCAGTGCATGCTTTATCACTGCTAAACAGCCTCAGTTCCCAATTACAGGGTAATGGCATCATTAGTTTTGCCATCATTATTTAGTCATAATGATAAGAAACAGAAAATATTGTAGAAAATTGGGGGGAATTTGTGCACTTTAGAGTCCTGATTTTTATGAACATATCCATATGCACCTGCACATCTCAGTTCATTAACAGAAATAGAAATTCTTTTTTCTGATGCTCGTAGTTACTAATAAAAACCTATTGCAATTGAAGGAGAAAGGAATAGAGAATAATTACACTACCTTTTTCTGTTTGTTGTGACTCAAAGTAGAAGAAAATTCCAAGTATTTTTTCCTTCAGGATTTTCCATTTCAATGAAACATGTTCTTAAGGGAAAAAAAAAAAAAATCACTCCCCAGTGCCTTTATTTCTCAGAAAAGAAAACTTGTCTTCATCTTTCCTTTACTGGAAAGATGTATGTTGATCTACATATGTTGAATTAAAAAAGAAAAAAAAATTGATATTTGGTCTTGGGTCTTAGACCTACATTACAACCTAATTTAGGGAAAACAAACAAACAAAAAAAAACCTGAGCTTTTATTTATCTTTACTTTTTAAGGTATTTCATTTCTAATAAAATATGTTTGTGATTTATGTGATTTATATTTATTTTTGATAAATACATTAAAATACATACAATCATTTACTTTTGCATTTATAGCACCATCGTAACTCACCATTTCAGAAGGTGTTGTATCTTATGATAAGCCCTTTCTACCAGTGTAGCATATTTTAATAATAAACTAATCCTTTTATAACAGTTTGCAATTTGCTAAGCACTTTGATATGGACCTCATATTACTCAAAACAGCTTAGTCTATGGTGTAGGTAGAACTGAGGAAATAATACTACTGTCTACTTGATCCAATGTTTTTTGGGGGGAGGGGGGGCTATAGAGCATGTGTTCTCACCAGAAAAAGACAGAGGGAAAGTGAGAAAACACTTCCCCAGGGTTTGGCCATGCTGCAGTCCCTCTCCTCCAGTCTCCTGTTGGGATTTTGGGCACACGTGCACATGCACCCAGAGTGATTTTTTTAAGTCACTGGTCTGGGACTCAAACAGTGCAGTCAGCCATGTAACATTTAGTGCCTTAATCTCCATGCCATTTGCTGTTTAGAGAATTGTTATTTTTGATACTTTCAACTATATTATTGACATTTGAGATGACTAATTATCTTCTGGACACATGAAAAATGACCATAAATGTAGCTAGTGATTTTTGGTAAGTCAGTCCACATGCTATCATTTTCTACTTTTATTATGCTAGTTAGATTTTGATTCAAAAGAACAAAAATATTTTAACACAATTACTTCCCATTTTGCCTTATTAAAAGTTTAACAAGATTCCCCTGAGAAAGGAAAAATTGCAAAAACTTTCACTTTGCCCTGATTCTCTAAAGTCTCACAAAGAAGTTTTCACAGCATGACCAGCTTCATTCCCAGCTTTGCTGAGAAACAACTTGTTTTCTCCAGATGTAGAAGGCTTTTTATATTTATGAATTATAATAGAATAGTTCACCTCATTGGTGAATTGTAATACATCATTCCTGATTTTTCATATGAGCATTGACAGTATTAAGCTTAGAAGGTAATATCTTAGAAATTGACTGTTATATCACAAAATGCCATTTGGTTCACTTGCAAGGATTGTTTAAAGACAGGTATCCACATTATTACTGAGTGTCCTTTGAAAATTTATGAATTGCAGGGCTATACCTGGAGATATCTGAGCATTATAACAAGTTCTCTTCAGTATAATATTGGCTTCCATGCTCCATTTATTCGTGTTTCATTTAGAGGACCATTACAGAACAAGGGATAACAATAGGATAAATAGTGTACCGGTTAGGTGCTGTGATTCACTTTAGATGAGCCTGAGTTGAAATTGTAGCTCTGCTATTTACCAGCTCTGTCAATGCAAATGTACAAATCCCATCCTATCTACCCAACGGGTGGCTGGGATTAAATGAAGGAAAGGTACATAAAGTGCTTAGTGCCTGATGTATATTCATTGAGTGCTCAATATATAGTAAATAATATTACTGTTATTTTGTTGCTGTTGTTCTTAGGCTTAGATTTTAAGTGATGATGCATTTAGATGCTGATGGTTTGGTGTAATGGATCTGCTTGTTTAATGGACATAAAATTTTAAATCTCTTGAAGTCTTTGGCAAAATGTACATAAATAGAGAAATTCTTTTTAGAATAGGAAGGATTATTTAGGTCAGCTTAGTTTCTTCAAACTAAAATTCTCAAGAAGTGCAGGACTTTTTAGTCCTTCAGAATTATTTCTCCTCCAGGGGAAGAAACTAACAGAAAAAAAAAAAAAAAAGTAAAATTTTCCATTGAAAAAATATATCATATAAATCATTCTGGGGACTTTATGTAAAGATAAAAAAATTATTAAAAACAGAATCTTTCCTCTTCCAGACTTGTTTCTTTTGTATTCTCTCCAAATAGTTTAAGTGTCCAGATCTCTGCCATCCCCAATGCTCATCTCTCCTTCTTTAGGATATCTGATCATTAAAAAAAAAAAAAAAAAAAAAAAAAAAAAAACCAAAGCACCCTTTCTCTCTGAATCATGCTCTCTCTTGCTTCACTTAATTGCTTCCAGTTCTATACCATGAAAGTGATGTAAAATTAATTTAACTCAGTTCCATCTGATAAAACTTTTGAGACAGTTTTGAAAACAGCTATTGTAGCTCTACTTTCCTTCATGTCTTCTCTTTATCTGACATGCTTCCTAATTTAGAAGAATTCACTGCTATTCCTGAGTTTGTTCATGTTTTCACAGAAATAGACGTGATACCTTAGTAGCTCACGGTGGAGTTTCCCATCTAGTAGCCATACCTTTTCCTTGCTTGTATATTTCATCATAACGTACTGTCGATTATATTGTGCCTTCGGCAGATTATGAAAAAAAGCTTCTTATCTGATTAAGTTATTTCTGACTCCAGTCTTATCTCTACCACATATTCAGTGGTCTGATTATTGATCTCATGTCCTGATCTCTAGTTTGTATATGTCTCATTATTATAGTTGGTCAATTAAAATATTTTTCTGGGCTTTTATCCTTTTATACAAAATGTTTACTATAGAACAAATTAGTTTATCTCTAAGTGACATTACATTTTATTTACTATTATTTTAATTTGCTAGAGAGCTTGCGTATGAGTTCGAGTGGGCGAGAGCGCATGTGAGAGAGAAAGTGAGAAAGCAAGCTGCATGATCCAGGACTCGAACTGTGGTCAGCCATGTGTGAGTCCAGCACCTTAACTACCATGTCACTTGCTGGCCCCAACAGTTTCAAATACACATCTTTGTAAATTAAAGGAAATTTTTTTGTACAAAATTTTACATAAAGATTGTATCCTTCATAAACATTTAATACATAAATATATATCTAAAAATAGCATTTTCAAATTTTTTTTTAGATCAACAAAGCCCGTATACTATAGTTTGTGTTAGTTTTGTGGCATTTTTTTTTGTTTGTTTTTATTTTCCCAATTTATAGGTCCATGTATTTCTGTTTCAAGAAAGAAGGATATGATACTACCTGAGGAATCATGGACTAATAGCTATCCTTTCCCCTTCACACAAAAGTGCATCTGAATTTGCATATAAACGAAATTTTTTCTTCAGTTTATTTCTTCCATGAGAGAGACAGAGTCAGAGAGAGCACACCCCAAAAGGATCTTGGTGCCATGATCCACCCCCATTTTCAGTCAGTCCTGGATCATGGGCACATAAATGTCTTGTATTCTCAGGGAGGTTTCTGAACCTGAGTCTGGAATCTTAAGTAGATCAGCCTTACAGAGCATTGCATTATACTGCTGTTCCACCATCTGACTACATAAAGTTACTATATTTTATGTCTGTCTTTTTCTCATTTTAAAATGCAAAAGAATCCTAATAAATTTGCAAATATAGTTCAGAGATGTATGTACCAAAAAGTAAGAGTTGATAACATAGGTCGTGCGACTGTAAGAGTGCTACATAAATGGTTAAGTCAGAATAAATATTTTTAAATCACATACTCAAAAAATATCTCCATTAACTTAAAAGGTCTTAAGTGTGCACAAAATTGCAAAAGTAAACCTATTTCCTTTTATAAAATGCTCAACTCTAAGTATTGGTATAACTAAACATATGTTGCCTGTGAAGCCTCACTCACTGCAAACTGTCATGCACATACTGCAGAATGAAATAGTGGGGCCAAGTGAAATGGAAGACTGGAAAAAAAAATTGGATTTAGTCACATTGATCAACATCTCTGTCTTCATTAGCCTAAGTAGACGCAGCACTAGTATCACTGTTCCCACCCTCAACCTCAAACTTGGCATGTATTAATGGGAATATAAACGTATTGTACTTTTATATATAAGACATACATATCAAAATATTCCCAAGCTGAATTTCTAATTCTTATCTGAAAATGTCACGAACAACTTAGTTCCTTAAAAGATGCTATTGTTATGTTCCAAGCTACCTCTTTCATCTCTAGGTTACTTCACACCTCAGTATATTATCTCTCAAATAAGACGATGGGTCTAAATAAGCTCTTCTCTCTTTAATCTTTTACTGTTGGAGGCTATCATAGTGAGTATCTAATTCTTCATAGCAGCTGGAACTTAACCAAGAGAATTCAGGTATTAAAAAAGTGGGGGAAAAAATGGTATGGTTTCATTGCTACTTTTTCAAAATGACATCCTATTCTTACAAATAAGAATTGATGATGTCAATCTGGAGATGAAGAAAAACAAATCAGTAGAATGCTCTGACATTAATTGATCCATGGGGTATATTAGCATCATAATTTTGTTATGGGCATTTTGGAAGAATGTCGCATAACTACTAAAGAGAAGGGGCCTAAGGCAGGATATGACAAAGAAAAGAAACTACTTTAATTGTGAAAGGATCAGCAGGTGCCAAGGAAGAAAACCAAATTATTCCTAACATAAGCAAGATATAGTAGAAATAAATGAGCCAAAGGAAAATAAGTGGTACTTAGAGTAAATTGCTCAAAGACCTTAGTGCCATCATAAGCAGCCTAATGTAATACAGAAGGGGTTTTGCAATAAATCTCCTCTATTAATTTTATTGCAAACCAATTGTAAATCTTCAGTTAAGTTCCTTAGGATGAAAATCATGCTTAGGAAATACTTCCATATATCATTTTTCACAGTAGAATAAAGGAATAATTTTTGGTGAATAAAAAATTAAAATGAGTCAGAATACCTGCCCTTTTCAAATGATCATGAACATGTTAGATCTGTTTATGAGAACAGCTACAGCTGATGGTAGACAAAATTTCAAGTAATGCCTTTTTAATTCTTATATTTGCACCACTATTTCTTTCCAATTGCACTATACCATTGTGTTCATTACGCCTACATTGTATATGTAGTCCTTTTTCCAGTCTATGAATCTCCATGCCTTCAAGACTGTCTTTCAGTTTCCAAGCTTTGGAATATATAGTAGCTCAAACAGTTTCATTGTACACCTCATGCCTAGGAAGGGGAAATTGATTTAACAAGGCTGCCCCCATAGCACCATGATTGTCCCTGTACATTGGGAGCTGGACCCGCCATGGATGGCTGGTACGTCAAATCCTGGTACAAGTGGCTTGAAAAACACACCAGGCAGGTGTATGTGTGAGTCCAAAATCCTGGGAGAAAAGAGAAATCGAGGAAAAATAAATTCTGGCATGACAATGCTTCATTAGGGGATAATTTTTCTTTGCGTGCACACACACACACACACACACACACACACACTCTCTCTCTCTTCTATCTGGTGAGTAAATACTCTTTCAGGCGATAAATGCAAAAATTTAAAAATATTCTTCAACAAATATTTTAAGACACTATTGTTAGCTGAACATAGCCCCAATACTTGCATACAGCAGAGAATAAAATTGTTCATGTCTTCATAGACACTTGAGATTAATAGGTGCTTTAGAGGTTTTAGGCCCATAGACAATAGACAAAGAACTGTAACTGCATATCAGATGCAATAGTGCTGAGGGGAAACATGACACAAGGAATATAGAATAAAGGAATAGGGTAGTGCTTTCTATACACAATAATATAGAAAATGAAGGGATAGGAATAGCACTCTCTGATGCAATATGATAGAGAATAAAGTGATGAGGTAATGTTCTCTGGTGGAGAATGATAAAGAGAATAAAGGTATAAGATTACTGTGCTCTGGTTTAGAATGATATAGAGAATGAAGGCATAGGTAGTGTTCTCTAGTGCAGAATGTATAGAGAAAAATTGGCAGTGTTCTCTTATGAAGAATGAAGAAATTCAGGTATGGTTATCAAATGTAGAATCTAATAGAGATTTAAAGGATAGGAGTAGGGTTCTCTAATGCAAAATGCTGTAGAGAATAAGGGACGGAGCAGTGTTCTCTGGTGTGGAATAATATAGGAGATAAAGGAATGGGGGTACTGAAATCTGGTGTAGTACATAAAATAAAGGGATAGGGTAGTGTTTGCTGATGAAAAATGATATAAAGAATAAAAGGAGAGGGGTACTGTTTTCTGGTGTAATATTCTACAGAGAATAAAGAGAGGTGTTTCATAATCTGATCAGCTTCACGTAGCATTAATTCTATATATTCATCTTGTTTATATCAAATGACCAGGTTTAATTAGTGTTATGCTTGAATAGTATTATATGTTGAAATGATATGTATGGTAATATCTTTGACTTGACTAACTTACACATATGCATGATTAATAAAACCATATTAAACAATGTAAAGACATACAATAATTAAATGTAAATAAAAATAAATAGGAGTAGTGTTCTCTGAAGTAGAGTGCTATAGAGAGTAAAGGAATAGGTACAGTGTTGGGGCTGGCAGGTGGCTTGGTGGTTAAGGGCGCTGGACTCCCTCATGGCCAACCTCAGTTCGAATCCCGGCCCTAGCAGCTTGCTTTCTCACTCCCCCTACCCTACTCTGTCCTCCTCTGGTCAAATTAAAAAATATACAAATAAATAGTTAAATTTAAAAAAATGGATGGGGACAGTGTTATCTGCTATGGAATGCTATAAAGAATAAAAGGATGGAAGAGTATGTAGAATGCTATAGAGAATAAAGAAACAAGTCACATTCTCATGTAGAATACAATAGAAAATTGGGTAGGATCAGTGGTCTCTGGTGTACAATGATAACAAATAATAAAGAGATGGCATGGTTTCTCTGATGTGAATGATTCAGAAAATGGAGAAATATGAATTACATTCTCTGGTGTAGTGTTATATAGAGAATAAAGGGACAAAGGCAATATTCTCCTGTGTAGAAAGATAGAGAATAAAGTGATAGGGATAGTGATCCCTGTGTGGAATGATAAGGATAATCAAGGGATGGGGAGTTGGGACCGGCGTGATGGTTACATCACTGGACTAAGATCCCAAGAGGAGAATGGAGAAGAAATTGCAGTGTGACCATACCCTTGGGGGGGTGATTTCTCACTTTCTACCTCTCTGTCTCTCTAGTGAGCACACATGCCCTATAAAAAAAATCTCTTTAAAAAAAGTGATAATGGATGAATATGGAAGATTTACTGCTGAGTGAAGCAAGCCAGGCTATAAAGGAGAGGCATCATATGTCCACACTTAATATATACCGAATGTCCGCACACTATGAAACTGATTGACTAGAGGATTTAGAAACACAGTAAATGGATGTAAATAGCAAATATAGTGTGTGTGAAAGAGTAGGGTCTGAGGAAGGACATTTAGAAGAAAAATGGGGAGACAAAGCATTAATAGGACAAAGAAATGTGGTAATATCTGTTGAAGATATTCTATAGTTTTATCAACTGTACTAGGGAGAAATGTTCACATGTTGAAATATTCACTTTGTAAGCTAAATAATGTGATTGATTGTATAAAAGAATACGAAATAGAATTTTTAAAAATAACAACTAACAAAAAAAAGTATAGTCATGGAAATGGGGTACATGTGGAAGTGGTGTGTTCGGGTCATCTTATGACCACCACCACCCCCAGTCTAAGGAGTCATTATCTTCCACAAGGTCAGTCGCTGGTGCTGGAGAATGCTGATGTTGGAATATGCTGATGTAGAATTATATAAAGGAATAGGATTAGTGTTTGCTTGTATAGTATGATATAGAAAACAAAGAAGCAAAGGGATAGGATGTTCTCTCACATATTAAAATATTGTGAACAAAGTGATAGGTATACTGTTCTCTGGTGAAATACTAAAGAGAGTACTGGAATAGGTTTATTATCCTCTGCTATAGAATGCTATAGTGAATAAAGGGAAAAAGCCAGCTGGTGGCATGGTGGTTGAGGTGATTGGATCCCACATGGATGACTTCATGATTCAAGTTGCAGATCTGGTGGCTTGAAAAACATGCCGAGTGTGTGTGTGTGTGTGTGTGTGTGTGTGTGTGTGTGTTTCAAAATCCAGAGAGGACATACAAGAGGAGGAATTATGGCATGGCTATCCCCCCTGAGGGAGGGTGTTTGATTTCTCACTTCCCTCTTTGTCCCTTTCTGTATCTCTCTGGCAAGTGCCCGCAGCCTATACCAAAAACTAAAAATAAATAAACAAAAATAGAATAAAGGGATATGGCCAATGTTCTCTGTTGCAAACTGATATACAGAATAAAAAGACAGGGGTAATGTTCTTCGGTGTATAATGACATAAAGAATAAAGAAATAGGGGCCATGTCCTCCTGTGCAGAATAAAAATGAGATGAAAGCGATGGGGCAAATTTCTTCTACATAGAATGATATAGAGAATAAAATGAATAGGGGTAGTGTTATACATTGTAGAATGATTCAGAAAAAAAACAGGGTAGAGTCATTTTCTCCTAGTGTACAATTCTATGGATAATAAGGTTTAGGATTAGCATACTCTGGTGGAAAACTCTATAGAGAATAATGGGAAGGGGTCATGTTCTCCAGTGTAGCATGATCAGCTATGCTACCCATTTATTTATAGAATAAATGGGTAGAAGCAGATTACAATTATGTAGAGAATAAAGAGATAGAGGTATTCTGTGGTGTAGACTGGTGTAGAGAACAGAGAGCATAGTGTTGCTCTGGTGTGGAATTCTATAGAGAGCACAGTGATAAAGGGTAGTGTTCTCTAGTATATAATGCTATGGAGACTACAGAGATAGGGTTAGTGTTTTCTGGTGATATACTGCTGTAGAAAATAAAGAAATAGGGTGATGTTCTAGGGACTAGGAAGATATACGGAGGAATGGGATAGAAGCAGTGTTCTGTGTTATAGAATGCTATAGAGAATAAAGAAAAGGAATATTCTGTGTTGCAGAATGATATAGAGATTGAAGTGATGTGGGGTAGTGTTCTGTTGTGAAGAATGCTATAGAGAATAAAGGGACAGAATATTATAGAATATTAAGGAGTAGAGGTAATTGTCCCCTATTTATAGAGTGATAAAGTGTAAGGGGTTAGAGGTTGTGTATTTGGTGGAGAATGGCTAGAGAATAAAGAAATAAGGAGTGAACTCAGGTGCAGAATGGTAGAATAGAAGAATAGGGTTAACCTCTGGTATAGAATTAAGTGGAGAATAAAGGAATAGGAATAATAGGCATAATATTTTCTGGTGTCGAATGGGTTCGAGAATAAAGGGATAGAAGTAATGTGTTGTAGTACTGTGTAGTCAACAAAGAAATAGGGGTAGCATTCTCTGGTGTAAAATGATACAGAGAATAATGGCATAGGAGTGATCTTCTCTGGTGTTATATGCAGGAAATAAGTGATAGGTTAATGTAAACTGATGAAGAATGCTATGGAGGGACCAGCAGTTGGTGTAATGGCTATGTCGCTGGACTCCCACGTAATTGACCATGGTTCGCGTCCCAGACCCAGTGGCTTAAAACTCACACTGGGTGCGTGTGCATGCATGGCCAAGATCCCGAGAGGAGAATGGAGGAGAAGGGATTGTGGCATGGCCATCCTCCCTGGGGGGTGATTTCTCGCTTTCTGTCTCTCTGTCTCTCTCTGTCTGTCTGGTGAGCACACATGCCCTAGAGCAAAATACTCTCAAAAAATTTAAAAAAAAAGACAAAGACAGTGCTCTTGGTTAGAATTCTATAGAGAATAGGTTAGAATTCTATAGAGAATAAAGTGGAGGGAATCAGCAGGTGGCATGGTGGTTGAGGTGCTGGGCTCCCACATGATTGGCCATGGTTCAAGTCCCAGACCTGGTGGTTTGCTCCCTCCCTCCCTGTCTCTGTCTCTGTCTCTCTCTCTCTCTCTCATGAATGCATGTGTCCTATAGCAAATTTTAAAATAGTTACAATAATATTTCTTAAAAAGAAATGAATGGGTTAGTCTTCTCTGGCATATACCTATATAGAGAATAAATAGATAGGGTAATGTTATGCAATGTAGATTGGTATAGAGAATAAAGGGATGAATTATAGTTTTTGATGTAGAATTTTATAGAGAATAAGGTGATACAGGCAGTACTTTCTGATGTGGAATGATAGAATAATAGGACAGGTGTTACCTTCTATGGGGTACGTAAAGGTAGAGGGATAGTGTTCTTTGTTTTATGCTGTAGAGGACAAAGGGATACAGGAAGTGGTCTTTGGTATTGATTGCCATAGAAGATAAAATGATAGGATTATTGATTTTTTGGTGTTGATTGCTATAGAGAATAAAGGGATAGAATTACTGTTATTTGATGTGGAATGCTGTAGAGAAATAGGGATAGTTTTCTGTGATGCGGAACAATATAGGAATAAAGGGATGGAGCCAGTATTCTGTGGTAGTGAACATTATAATGAATGAAGGTATGTAGGCAGTGTTCTGTCGTGTAGAACAATAGAGTATAAAAGAATATAGGCAGTGTTCTGTGATGTAGAACGATATAGAGAATAAAGGGATGGGGTAATCTTAGGTGTAGAATTAAAGAGACGAGATGGAGGTTAGTGTTCTCATGTATAGAATGATAAAAGAAATAAAGGGATAAGGTAATGTTCTCTGGTGTAGAACAATACAGAGAATAAATGTATAGCAGATAATGTCTGCTGTAGAATAATGAAAAGTGTGATAATATGGGTTAATGCTCCTGGGGGTTGAATGATGTAGGGAATAAAGGAATATGGGTCATGTTCCCTAGTGTGGAATGCTATGGAGTATAAAGGGATAAGGGGTAGTGTTCTCTGTTTGTAATGCTATAGAGAACAAAATAATAGGAGAAATGGTCTCTGGTGTGAAATTCTATAAAGTATAAAGTGATATGGACAGTGTTTTCCAATGTAGTTTGGTATATAGATAATAAAGGGATAGGATCAGTGTTCCCATGGTTGTATTCCATGTTGCAAAACAATATAGAGAATAACCAAATGGGGTAGGTATTCTGTGCTGTTCAGAGATACCAAGATTAAAGAGTTGGTGGGGCAGCAGGTGATGTGATGGTGAAGGCACTGAACTCCCATATGGCTGACCATGGTTTGAGTCCTGAACCTGGTGGCTTGGCTTCTTATTTTTCCTTTCTCTCTCGCTGGTCAAATTAAAAAAAATAACAATAATAAATTAAGTAATTGTTTTAAAAAAGATTAAAATATTGAGGCATTGTTCTCTGGTGCACAAAGCCATAGAAAATGAAGTTTTAGGGTATTTTCTACAACCAAGAACACTACACCTACCCTTTATTCACTGAAGCATTCTCCAACAGAGAACATTGTCCCTTTACAGTTTTTCTCTATATTGTACTACACCACAGAACACTAATCTTATCTCTTTACTCTCTTTATTACTCTACACCACAGAACTCTTCCCCATCTTTTTATTCTCTGTAGCGCTGTACACCACAGGTCACTACCCCTTTATTGTTGACAGCATCCTGCACCAGAGAACAATACCCCATTTCTTTATTTTCTGTGCCATTCTTTTTTTTTTTTTTTTTTTTTTGGAGAGGTTTTTGCTATAGGGCGCGTGCGTTCGCCAGACAGACAGAGAGAGACAGACAGACAGAAAGCGAGAAATCACCCCCCAGGGGGGATGGTCACGCCACAATCCCTTCTCCTCAATTCTCCTCTTGGGATCTTGGGCATGCACGCACACGCGCCCGGCGTGAGTTTTAAGCCACAGGGTCTGGGACGCGAACCGCGGTCGACTACGTGGGAGTCCAGCGACATAGTCATTATGCTAACTGCTGGTTCCCTCTGTGCCATTCTATACCAGAGAGTATCATCCCACCCCTTTATTATCTGTATCATTGTACTGCAGAAAACATTAACCATATCCATTTATTCTCTGTATCATAATAGGCAAGAAAATACCCCTATCCTTCTATTCTGTCATTCTATACCAGAAAACACTACCCCATCCCATTATTCTCTATATCATTCTACTGCAGAGAACTCTAACACTATATATTTATTCTCCAAATAATACACAAGAGAATACTAATATCATCCTTTTAATATCTATATCATTCTTTAATTTTTTTAAAAAAAAATTAATTATACCATTCTATACCAGAGAAGACTACCCTTCCCTGTATTCTCTACACAAGAGAACACTCCCCTACTCACTCTCTATGAAATTCTATACCAGAGAACACTACCTATAATATAATTTTTATGTATTTCTACAGAGAACACTACCCCCCACCCTTTACTCTCTATAGCATTCTACACCAAGAGAGCACTACCTTATAACTTTATTCTCTATGCCATTCTACAACAGAGAACACTATCCCTAACCCTTAAATCTCTTTATCTTTGTACACCATAAAACACCACCTCATCCCTTTATTCTCTATATCATTCTACAACAGAAAACATTGCCTCTATCTTTTTTTCTCTCTACGTCATTCTGTGTCAGAATAGATTAACCCTATCCCTTTACTAGCTGTATCACACTGTACTAGAGAACACAACCCTTCTCTCTTTACTCCTCTATATCATTCTACACCAAAGAAGATTACATCTTCCTTTAACTCTCTATAAAATTTTATATGAGAGAACGCTATCACTATCCCTTTAGTCTAGCTATGTGGGAAGGTTTAGAATACTATAGAGAATAAAGGAATGGAATTATTATAGTGAATAGACAGTATAGTATACTCTGGTTTGGAATGCTCTGGAGAGTAAAGGGTTGGGATAGTGTTTTGTGGTACAGAATAATACAGAGAATTAAGGGACTTGGGCAATATATTAGTGGAGAATTCAATAGAGAATAAATGGATAGGGTAATATTCTTCAGTGTATATTGGAAATAGCATTTGAGAGGGAACCTAAATCGAGAAAGGATTCAAGTAAGCACACATACTGAAGAAGTGCAATTTGGGAACCAGCAGTTAGCCTAATGGCTATGTTGCTGGACTCCCACGTAGTCGACCGTGGTTCACGTCCCGGACCTGGTGGCTTAAAACTCACTCCGGGGTGTGCGTGCGTGCCCAAGATCCCGAGAGGAGAATGGAGGAGAAGGGATTGCGGCGTGACCATCCCCCCTGGGGGGTGATTTCTCGCTTTCTGTCTCTATGTCTCTCTCTGTCTGTCTGGTGAGCACACACACCCTATAGTGAAAACCTCTCCAAAAAAAAAAAAAAAAGAAGTGCAATTCAAGCCAAATGAACCATACTTTCAAAGGTTTGAATGCCATGGAACAGCAGGAGGCCAGAAAGACTAGAGCACACTGGGTAATGGGAAAACTGGAGAGATAACCATGGGTGGATCATACAAGATCTTGTAGTCCTTGGTGAGGAGTTTGTACTTCTTGAGCAAAGCCACCATATTGTTTTGAAGAAAATATTGATAGGATCAGATCCCATGAAGATCTCTCCTGGCCATTTGAAGAGTATGAAATGCAGGGGAGCCAACCAGAAGGCCACTGCAGTAGTCCAAGCCCAAGATAACTGTGGCTTGGATCAAGATGCTAACAGTATAATTGCTTAGAGATAATCAGGTTTTATTTATATATATATATATATATATATATATATATATATATATATATATGTTTGCGTATCTGTATATATATGTATGTATATATGTATATGTTTATATACATATATTTATATGTATATATTTGTGTGTGTATATATATATTTATGTGTGTATGTGTGTGTGAATCATGACTTTTCTTTTTTTTTTTGGAGAGGTTTTTGCTATAGGGCGCGTGCGCTCGCCAGACAGACAGAGAGAAACAGAGAGATAGAAAGCGAGAAATCACCCCCCCCCCCCCCGGGGGGATGGCCATGCCACAATCCCTTCTCCTCCATTCTCCTCTCAGGATCTTGGACACGCACGCATGCGCCTGGCGTGAGTTTAAGCCACCCGGTCCGGGACGCGAACCGCGGTCGACTACGTGGGAGTCCAGCGACATAGCCATTACACCAACTGCTGGTCCCTAATCATGACTTTTCTAACAACCCAATATGTGTGTATATTTTACACTTCATAAAATCTTTATTAAGACTTTTTTTCCCCTTGGCAAGTGGATTTGGGGCATGATCAATCCACAATTCTTTTTTCTTTATTTCTCCCTCCACCATGATTTTGGGTATACTCATACACAAGCCTGGCTGGTTTTCAAACCAGTGTAGCTGGGGTTAAAACTATAGTTAGTCATGTGGGATCTGGTGTGCATGTGTGTGTGTGTGTGTGTGTGTGTGTGTGTGTTTTAAGTTGTTATAGCATGCGTGCATGTTCTCACTGGAGAAAAAGAGCTAAAGTGATAAATCACCCCCTGTGGGGGGTGGTTACACAGCAGTCCCTCCTTCTCCATTCTCCTCTGAGGATTTTCGGCATGCATGCACACTATACATGCTTGGCATAATTTTCAAGCTGCCAGGTCTGAGACTCAAACCATAATCAGCCATGTGAGAGTCCAGTGCCTTAACCACCCTGCCACCTGCCAGCTCTGAGATCTGGCTTTTTATACACAGTATTTAACTTCTATGTAGTGAACTAGTGCATGGATTTTTTACATATATTTTAATGCAAGATCCAGTGCTAGTGTTCTCTCTCTCTTTTTTAAGTATGCAAAAGCAATTGAGTGATCAAAGAAATCTCTAAATATTTGCCCTGAGCAGAGAGAAACTAGTTTACCGTTTCTTGAATTTGAAAGTATTATGTAGTCATTGAATTCTAAGCTTGAAGAGAGTGAGCAGAGAAAACCAGGCCTCTGGCTAGCTCTCAGACTTACTCATTCCCTTGACTTGCTTTATTACAGCAAATCCAGCTTTCTTACAGTTACTTGAATGTAACAAACATTTTACTTTCTTAGAGCCTTTACATTTGTTCAGGTTGGAAAAATGGTGTTCAATGCGTTTGCTAGACATCCATGTGAAAATGCTGAATAGGCATTTGGATATAATAAATAGGGGTTCAAGGGGGGAGAAGTCTGGACTACAGGTACACATTGAGGAGGAAGCAGATAATGACAATGAGACACAGAAAAACAACCTATTCCATGAGAAGAGAAAAACGTAAGAAAAGTAGAAAGGAAGCCAGCAAAGGTTCATAAGAGGGAGGGCAGATGAACAGGGTCAGATTCTTCTGATAGGTTAGGAAGACAAGGACTGAGAATTTACCTTAAATGTGACAGCTATTTTGTGTACCTGCTATGAGTTGCCACCTGGCCACTCAGTCATTTTCCATGACTCAGGCAAAATGTCACCTTCTCTCTGAAATTGACCCTATCTGTACAGTCTTGGCTTAAGTGCTCTGACTACCAAAGAGAGACTAGAATGAATAGAAATCCATGAATTCAATATGTTCATTCTTTTAAAAAATAATTATAGTCTTCCTAGATCATAGCAAATGTCTCATATGTTTCAGGTATTCATAAACAGATTTTTAGGTTAAGAGTAGAAATCAGAGAGCGTAATAGGGAAGGAGACAAGAAAGAAAGGAATTTTCTAGCCTGAAATGTTCTTCTAGGTCTCATTTCTTTTTTGCTAGAATATTGCTAGGTGACTGATAAATCTATAAATTTAATTTTGAGAAAAGCATCAATGATTACTAGTGGTTTGTTGTATTGTATTTTTCTTCCCAGAAATCTATGGCTTTTCACAGGAAAATTCTTCTAGATGAGATGGTCTTTTTTAGTATAAAGAACTAAGTCCATGCCATTGTAGTTAAATACCTTCCATTACACATCATATATCCTTTAGGAGATGTTCTCTCCTTTTTCTGTTTACATGACTGGGCCTACTGACAAAATATGATGCTACATAATTTATAGGCCATACTTTGATAGCTGCCTCAACTAAATAATGGCTGAAAGTACATATTACAAAACAAGAGTGAGAGGGTGATTATTAGGGCACCAAACTTGAGAACCAAACAAAATTAAGTTTTGTACTTCATAAAATCTTTATTAAGGGTAACATAAATATCAGTTTATTAACTTTTAAAGCTCAGGCCAGAGAGGCCCAAGCTGACCTCAAATTAATCAGCTAAATCTCTCTTTATTTGTCTAGGTAATATATATTTTTTTTTTTTGAGAGGTTTTTTGCTATAGGGCGCGTGCGCTCGCCAGACAGAGAGAGACATAGAGACAGAAAGCGAGAAATCACCCCCCAGGGGGGATGGTCACGCCGCAATCCCTTCTCCTCCATTCTCCTCTCGGGATCTTGGGCACGCACGCACACGCGCCCGGCGTGAGTTGCAAGCCACCGGGTCCGAGACGCGAACCGCGGTCGACTATGTGGGAGTCCAGCGACATAGCCATTACGCTAACTGCTGGTTCCCTAGGTAATATTTTTAAAAGAAACGTGTATTTCAATTATCTGAGGAGCTTCATTCCTTTTCTGAAAGAGCAGAAGCTGAACTCAAAATAATGTTTTTCACACCACCAAGTTATACTGTCAGAAAACCTATTATTGTGACCAGCAGATGGCATAATGGTTATGTCACTAGACTCCTACATAGTCAACTGTGGTTCAAGTCCCAGACTTGGTGGCTTAAAACTCACACTGGGGGGACCAGCAGTTAGCGTAATGGCTATGTCGCTGGACTCCCACGTAGTCGATCGCGGTTCGAGTCCCGGACCCGGCGGCTTAAACTCACGCCGGGCGCGTGTGCGTGCGTGCCCAAGATCCCGAGAGGAGAATGGAGGAGAAGGGATTGCGGCGTGGCCATCCCCCCTGGGGGGTGATTTCCTGCTTTCTATCTCTCTGTCTCTCTCTGTCTGTCTGGCGAGTGCACGCGCCCTGTAGCAAAAACCTCTCCAAAAAAAGAAAAAAAAAAAAAAAAAAAAAAACTCACACTGGGTGTGTGTGCGCCCAAAATACCAATAGGAGATTGGAGGAGAAGGGATTGCAGAATGATCATCCTTTCTGGAGGTGATTTCTTGCTTTCCATCTCTCTGTCTCTCTGGGGAGCGCATGCACCCTGTAGCAAAAATCTCTCTAAAGGAAAGCCTCATATTGCCACGCAATTTCTAACTAAAAAAAAAAAAGGTATTTTCCAGTGTTTTAATGTTTGCATATAAGATAATTATTAGAATAACCCTGTGAGAGGGTTAACTTGGTGAAAAGTAAGTATTTATTGATCCATGTTCAAAGTGGCTTTTTAAATATACTTACCAGCTCGTCTAAAGCCTAGTAGAAGCACAATGTTGACTGGGACCAGCAGTTAGGATAATGGCTATGTCGCTGGATTCCCACATAGTCGACCGTGGTTCGAGTCCCGGATCCAGTGGCTTAAACTCACGCCGGGCGCGTGTGCGTGTGTGCCCAAGATCCCAAGAGGAGAATGGAGGAGAAGGGATTGTGGCATGGCCATCCCCCCTTGAGGGTGATTTCTCGCTTTCTGTCTCTCTGTCTCTCTCTATCTGGTGAGCTCACGTGCCCTGTAACAAAAACCTCTCCCCACCCCCCCAAAAAAAGAAGCACAATGATGACAGCTATCCATCAGGTGTTGACCAGTGGAAGTTGTGGATAATATTTATTCTAGGAACAGAAAAAATCCAAATAAGGAAGGTAAAAAAAAATGAGAAAGATCATGAAGTTTTCAAGAGTAGACCTAGAGCATTTGAACATGTACTGTGTTGTGGTAAAATGTTGGGAAGAAATTAATGTAAGACTAGAGGGGCCAGCAGGTGATATGGTGGTTATGATACTGGACTCTTACATGACTAACTGCAGTTCAAGTCCCAGACCTGGTAGCTTTGAGATTAACGCTGGGTGCATACACATGCATGCCCCAAACCCCAGGAGGAAAACAGAGGAAAAGAGATTGTGGTGTGGCCATCTCCCCTGGGAGTGATTTCTCACTTTCCCTCTCACTGTCTCTCTCTGCCTGTCTCTCTTCAGTGAGTACACATGCCCTATGGCAAAATCCTTTAGAAAATAAATATAGTTAAGTTTAGTAGAAAGGTAGATAGATAAGACTAGAATGCTAGGCTGAGGTCACCATGGAAAAGATCTTTCATAATCTTCAAAAAAGTGTGAAGATGACCTCATCAACCAAGATGGCAAGGACCTCTTATTTTTCTCAGCTCTGCTTGGTAGAGATTCCCTTATAATTTCTGTTCAGAGAACATTCAACATACATTCTGGCTCAGGTATACATATTGGCTATTATTAATATAAATCTTTTGGCCAACAATTCTATATCAATACTTGCTAAACTCATTACACACAATAGTAGCCATCAAACTTCCCTTCTTAAGTCAGAGATTAAAATAGCAAGGTTTGGGGCTGGCAGGTGGCATAGTGATTAAGGCACTGGGCTCCCAAAAAGGTGTCTGCACTTTGAGTCCCCAGAACTGACAGCTTGCTTTCTCACTTTCCCTTTTTCTCTCTGGTCAAATTAAAAAAAAAAAAGTAATAATAATAACAAAATAAATCATTTTTAGAAAGGCAAGGATTTGCTCTTTGGAAAGGCAGTTGATAGCAATGAACATATGGCATGGATGAGGCACAGAAGAGAAATGGAAATGGAAGGTAGGGCTGTATAGCACTTCAGTTTAGAGATTTATAGAAGCCAAAAGTAAAGTCAGTGGCAGGGGAAATATATTTCAGTAACTGAAGAAACAATAATAGATTTCCATTCAAGGAATACTTGATAAGGATTAGTCACATTGAATTAATTCATTAGATTCTGTGGACAAAAAAGTTGAATGTTTTCAAAAACTCAGTTGGGTTCATGTGGCTAGAACTCTTTTTCATATTTATTCTGGCCTCCATGTTTCTAGGAAGAACACAAATCTTAAGACCAACCTAGGCGTGATGATGGACTATATATGGAGCATTTATACCACAAGCTTATGCTTTCTATAGAGAGCATTGAAATAATAATTCGGGTAGTAATAACACAGCATTTAAAAGCAGATGGTAGACAAAGACCAATATATGAACAATAGCTATTGAAAATCATGACCAGTCTAAGACAATAATGACAGTAAAGTATGTCACTAAACATTTTAGATGCCTATGTGAGTGTAACTTTGCAAAAAAGATGAAAAGAAATCCTTCATAAATTCTAGTGACTCCTTAATTTTAGATAATCAGTATATTTCAATCATTCATAGAGTTTACTAGAAGGTATCCCCTAGTCATAGGTGATCATACAATATTAGTAACAATCACCACTACTAGCATTTATTGAGTTATTATATTTTACACACTGAACTATAAACACTGTTATCTCATTTAATTGTCATAAAGTCTCTAAGAGGTAACTACTAGTTTTCTTCTCATTTTGTAAAAGAGGAAACCAAGATTTGGAGAAATTAAATACCTTTTGAGGGTCACATATACAGTGTTGGTAGTGCCAAACTAATATTTAGTTTGGTGCAAACCTAATATTTTAGTTCATTACTGTGTTGCTAAACAGAAATATCTGAGTCTGGATAATTTATAAAGAACAGAGGCTTAGTTGGCTCATGATTCTGGTGACTGAAAAGTCCAAGAGCATGGAACCAGCGTCTGAATAGTCTCTGGTGCTACATCATGATAGGGTAGACCAAAGCAGCAAGATCAGTAGGTCTATATGTATCTTTCATAACATCTTAAAAGAGAACAACCAGATCTCTTGGGGAACACTCTTTCGTGCAAGAAAGAACATTCTTTTCGAGCAAGAACTTGCTTCTTCTCACAAGATAGCATTAATCTATTCATGAGGGTGATGATTTCATGGTCCAAACACCCAGTAGTCCTCACTTTTTAAAGTTTTCACTGTTACATTGGGAATCAAACTTTAGCACACAAACTTTTGTAGAACAAGTCATCTTCCACCAAACCATAGCATCTATTAATCCAATTTATGACAACCTCTCTTAATCAAAGCTCTATTTTGTTTATTGTGTTTACCTGAATTAAGATACTATTTGTTTTCAGTTGTTTAATAAATCAGTTTGATTTTACCAGGAAGAGCCTTATAGCTATAGTCTCTACTTTGGAAAACATTACTTTAAAAATCTCATTTACACTTTATCTATGGATGTCTGAAAAATAGCATTCAGTGGCCTTGAATTTTGGCCAAAATTCCTACTTTTGACACTGAGGGAATCCTCATTGAATTTAGCTGACAAATAGTGATCTCTGCTTAATTTTTACTGAAATACTTATTTGTCGATGACACATATTAAACTTTCCAGCAGGCCTAATTTTGATGTTATTTTCTAATTTTAAAGCTAGACTGAAAGAAAGTTAATCACCATTTTACTGTCATTTCTTCAACTTCCTGCAGCTGATCTAGTAGAATCCATCTAGTGTAATAAATGAAGCTATTTTTGTATCTGTATGATGATTACATTCATAATTTCCAGTAGGAAACAGAGAAGCTATTTATTGGTCTCTAGAACTTAAACATTTAAAAGGAACCTACTGTTATATTTATTATCCTTTACAGGAAATGCAAAGCTCTTTAAGACAGACAATGAACAGATAAGTTCATAAAAGACACTGCAAATTTAATAAGCTACACTGTCTTTTGCTGATTCCTATTTACTATTCATGAAAATAGGATTTGGGTAGCTTCTCTTTTTACATTTTGTAGTAGGCATTTCTAGAGAATGAATGAGGAAAAAACTGCATGTAACAAAAAATTACATTTTTTCAATTAATTTTTCAGTGTTTTAGCATGGTAATTATAAGAATCACAACTCCTTTAGCTGTTTTGTGGGATTAGCATCCCTGTACTTGTCAGAAAGTCATAGGTATATGTGTATGTGGTTGTATAATGCTGAAAAGCATAGTTATACTTTGACTATGTATATACACGCAATGTCTTCAAAAAGTTTGAGGAAAATGCATATCACGAAAAAGTTATTCAAGCATTTGAAACATTTTGTTTTTCACCAATATAAACTCATAGGCCCGGCTTCATGGCACAGTTAATAACAAACTGAACCATGCTGCTGAAGGCCACATGACAACTATGGGTTCAAATCCCTGAACTGACCTGAAAACATGTGCATATGTGCTGAAGATCCTGATAAGCTAGAGAGCTGGGGAGAGGGAATCAGAGTGTGGTGAAACCCCTGCAACAGTGCTTCTTTCAGTTTTGATTTTGTTTTTGTTTTTTTTGTTGTTGTTGTTGTTTTTTTTTTTTTTTTGCATGTGCATGCTCTCTATCATGAATAAAATAGATAAAAATAAAAAAAGATACAGAGATAAATAAACTCTTATTTTTCACAAACTTTTAAAAATATCCTCATATATGCCTTATGTATGCCTGTATATGTGCACGTGCCCGTGTGTATGTGTGTGTGTGTCTTTAAGCCTTATAAACCTCTTTGATGAGTGAGTGAAAGACAACACCCCAACAGGTTCCCAATGTGCTGATCCACACCCATCCTTCAGCTAGCCCCAGATAATGACTAATGTTCTCAGTGATGTCTCCAGACTAATCTTTCCAAATAGGGTTGCCCCCACACAATAAGCACATTTTACCAATGTGCCATTGCCTAGCCTCTAGATTTGTTTGTGTGTTTGTGTGTGTGATTGTATATTCTACTCAAGCATAAACTTAGGATTTCTGATTCATTCTCATGGATACTGATCAGCCCCCCCCCCCCCTTTTTTTTTCTCCCGCAGGGAGAGATTTTAGCTATAGGGCATGCAGGAGAGACAGAAAGTGAGAAATCATCCCCCAGGAGGGATGGCCATGCTGCAGTCTCTTCTCCTTCATTCTCCTCTTGGGATTTTGGGCATGCATGCACACACGCCTGGTGTGAAATTTAAGCCAACAGGTCTAGGACTCAAGCCATGGTCAACTACGTGGGAATCCAGTGACATAATCATGCTATCTGTTGGTACCAATAAGTCTTTTTTTTTTTTTTTAATGCTTATATAACTCCTTGGTCTACAGTCATCTTTAGAACTAGGAAATTTCAATAGAGATATTTGAATGCAATATGTCAATAAACAATTGATATCAATGCATATTCCTTTTCTAAATATATTAGCAATTTATTTCCTAGTTAATCTTTCTTTTAGCATAGACTGTGACAGTTTTGCCAGCAAGATTTTGGAACCTCTCTAACTTAATTTTTTTTTCTCATTCATATCATTTATTCCTTATTATTTATGCATAAAACCCTGACAGACACTTCTAATGAAACATTTTCTTTAAATTGATTTTCCTAGTAGCATTTTCTCATTTTTAACAGTCAAAATTATTACAACCATTTTTTTGTTGACTGTTCACATCACATTCATTATGAAATAATGTTAGAAAAAATAAATCAACTGTCAGTTCACATTTCTTTACAACTGATCGATTAAATTATTAACATTAAAAATGATGTTCATGATGTGAAGTTCTTAAGTTTTATAATTTGATATGTCAGTCATTTTCTTATGGCTACTGGTTTATAAATTATTCCAGTATCCGGCTTTTTTTTAATTTTTATTTTTTGGAGAGGTTTTTGCTATAGGGCACGTGCGCTCGTCAGAAAGACAGAGAGACAGGGAGATAGAAAGCAAGAAGTCACCCCCCAGTGGGGATGGCCATGCCACAATCCCTTCTCATCCATTGTCCTCTCGGGATCTTGGGCATGCACGCACAGAAGCCCATGATGAATTTTAAGCCGCCGGGTCCGGGACTTGAACTTCAGTCGACTACATGGGAGTCCAGCGACATAGCCATTACACTAACTGCTGGTCCCGTATCTGACTTTGTGATGCTGAAATAA
The DNA here is from genome assembly GCA_026018925.1 of Tupaia tana. Classification (NCBI taxonomy): domain Eukaryota; kingdom Metazoa; phylum Chordata; class Mammalia; order Scandentia; family Tupaiidae; genus Tupaia; species Tupaia tana. The sequence continues at coordinate 14,779,726 of JAKSZU010000022.1, read as the reverse complement.
TACGTTAAGTTTCACTCTTTAATATATTAATAGTTGGAGTATATATTTTAAGGTAAGAAGCTGAAAATAGAATATTTTCATCAACATTGCCAAAATGATACTTATGTATATATAGGTAAATTCCTAAATGTATACTATAATTGTTAAAATTTTGATGAAAAGGCAAAATCAAAATCATCTGAAAAAATTTAGAAATAAAATTCAACATGGTGGACGGGTTTAGATTGTGATTCCTATTCAAGTTAATGGGTGACACATGACTAAGTGCCCAGTATATTTTCTGAAAATTTATCCCTTTCCAGTTAAACAAAAGCAGTGTGCAATTACCATAATTATCAGCTCTTTAAACTACTTAATTCCATTTTGTTTATGTGGCACTTTTATTGACTGGACTGCTTTAGGAAAATAGGTCTTCTGCAAATGGATTTATAAACCAAGCCATTTCCTATTGTTAGTAAAGAGGTTTTTCACCAGGTGGAAAAAAGTTAAAGATTTTATTTAGGGGAATACTTATTTTGTTTGTTTCAGTGTGTTTAGGATTTTATTTTCAGTCAGAGATTAGTTTAATATGTTGAGTTGAGGGTTTGATAATATCTTTCTCATAAAATGTGTGCAAAACTTAAGCATTAGCCAAAGAGTGTACTTTTCATTTTTAAAATTGTTTAAATTTACATTTAATCACTGTACATCTTTACAGTGTACAACATGGTTTTTCCCAGCATGAATATGATGTATATTAGGCAAGTCAAAGATACTACCACATACATTATCATCAACAGATAACTTTTTATTTTTGTATCTACTGAATGTTTTGTGTTTTCCCCATCCTCTCCCTCCCACCCTCTATTTTCTACCCTTTCCTATGCTGTCTCTAGTATCTACAGTTGCACTCCCTGCTATTATACCTTCCAGTCTTTTAATTTCTGCCACAGAGTGCATACACTCTGTGTATAATAAACAGGGACACACAATGCCTGTCTTTCATAGCCTGGCTTATTTCACTTAGCAGTAAATCTTTCATATTTGTCCACTTTGTCTCAAATGTTGGGGGTCTCCTTGTTTATGGCTTAGTCATATTCCATAGTGCACATGTGCCACATATTTTCAATCCACTCATCTGTTCTTGGACATTTGAGTTAATTCCATGTCCTAGTTATTGTGAATAATGTTGCAACAAACATGGATGTGCAAGCGTTTTTCTGACTGCTTTCCTGTCCTTTGGGTAGATCCCTAAGAATGAAATTGCTGGGTCACACGGTAATTCTATTTATAGGTTTCTGAGGAACCTCCATATTGTTCTACACAGTGGCTGCACTAATTTACATTCCTACCAACAATGTAGGAAGGATCCCTTTTGACCACCAATTCGCCAGCACTTACCATTTTTTATTTTTTTAATCTTAGCCATCCTGACTGGGGTTAAGTGGTATATCATTGTGGTTTTGATCTGTATCTCCTGATAAGGGATATTGAGCTTTTTTTTTTTTTTTTCTAATTGGCCCTCTGTACGTCTTCCCTGGAGAGTTGTCCATTCAGTTCATTTGCCCATCTTTTAATTGGATTTTTTTAATGTTAAATTGCTTGAGTCCCTTGTATATTCTGGTTATCAGTTCCTTATCTGAGGCATGGTTTACAAATATATTCCCCCATTCTGAGGTTGTCTCTTCACCCTAATCATTGTTTATTGTGCTGTGCTGAAGCTTTTTAGCCTGATGTAGTTCTAATTCTCTATTTTCAGAATTGTTCCTTGTACTTTGGCAGTCTTATTTTTAAAGTCTTTGTCTACTCTGATGTCTACAAGAGTATCCTGTGTTTTCCACCAATGGTTGTATAGTTTGAGGTTTTATATTTGTAGATACTTAATGCATTTTGAGGCGATTTTTGTTAATGGTGAGAACAGTACTTTTCAGTAGCTGAATCTCATAGTCTTAGAATTTGGGACCTGCACTGACACCCAGAAATCATTTAATCAAGGACTAGAAGCACTTTTAAAAATTCGCAAAAGTGGGACCAGCAGTTAGCGTATTGGCTATGTCGCTGGACTCCCACGTAGTCGACCGCGGTTCGCGTCCCGGACCCAGTGGCTTAAACTCATGCTGGGGGTGTGTGCGTGCGTGCCCAAGATCCCGAGAGGAAAATGGAGGAGAAGGGATTGCGGCGTGGCCATCCCCCCTGGGGGGTGATTTCTCGCTTTCTGTCTCTGTGTCTCTCTCTGTCTGTCTGGCGAGTGCACGTGCCCTATAGCAAAAACCTCTCCAAAAAAAAAAAAAAAAAATTCTCAAAAGCTTATTTTTTTGAGAGAGATTTCTTTTTCTAGGGCACATGAACTCACCAGAGAGACAGAGACAGAAAGTGAGAAATCGCCCCCCAAGGGAATGGCCTTGCTGCATTCCCTTCTCCTTCATTCTACTGTTGGGATTTTGGGCAGTTATAAACATGCACACAGCGTGAGGTTTAAGCTGCCGGGTCTGGGACTTGAACCAAGGTCAACTACATGGGAGTTCAGCAGTGTAACTATTGCACCATCTGCTGGTACAAAAAACCACAATTTTACAAAGTCTAGCCAAGAATATTGACCCAGATTCCAAATGGTCATTCCACAACACTATGGCGGTCATCTCTCATTTTGGAAATGGTTCATTCATGAAATAGAGATTCAAAAATGGAGATAAACTCAGCAACAGTGAGGCAGGCAGTAGGGATGCTGCTGCATGACTCTAGAGAGCATGTAGAATGTTCTGGGTTTGCATCCATGAACAACAAAAACATGCTATATGTGCCCAACAGGTGTGCCCATATCCTGACTGGCTGCAGGGCTGGGAGGAAGATCATGGTGTGAATACATTGTCAAAGGTACCTCTCTCTTTCTTTCTCTTGAAATATATATTTTTTTCTTTCTTGGAGAGGTTTTTGCTATAGGGCACATGCGCTCGCCAGACAGACAGAGAGACAAAAGGCGAGAAATCACTCCCCAGGGGGGGATGGCCAAGCCGCAATCCCTTCTCTTCCATTCTCCTCTCGGGATCTTGGGCACGCACGCACACGTGCCCAGCGTGAGTTTAAGCCACCGGGTCCAACTACGTGGGAGAACCACTGTCGACTACATGGGAGTCCAGCCACATAGCCATTATGCTAACTGCTGGTCCCGCTTGAAATAATTTTTAAAAAGAATTATTTTATTTAACTTTATTTATCCATTTATTTATTTTAATTTGACCAGAGAGAGACAGAGTGAATGAGAGAAGGTGAGAAAGCAAGCCACCAGGTCCAGAATTTGAACTATGCTTGGTCATGTGGGAGTCTAGCACCCTTAACCACCATATCACCTGCCAGCCCCAGAAATAAATATTTTTTTTAAAAAAAGAACATAAATCTTGAAGTAGCAAACACCACCTTTGGTGAAATAATAGTCACAAGAGTAGATTTCCTATATCTATATTTTTTTTTCTTTTTCTTTTTTTGGAGAGGTTTTTGCTATAGGGCGCGTGCGCTCGCCAGACAGACAGAGAGAGACAGAGAGATAGAAAGCAGGAAATCACCCCCCAGGGGGGATGGCCACGCCGCAATCCCTTCTCCTCCATTCTCCTCTTGGGATCTTGGGCACGCACGCACACGCGCCCGGCGTGAGTTTAAGCCGCCGGGTCCGGGACTCGAACCGCGATCGACTACGTGGGAGTCCAGCGACATAGCCATTACGCTAACTGCTGGTACCTATAATTTTTTTTTTTAGGTTTCTCTTTTTATTTTCCCATGAGCAAGAGTGATAGAGAGGAAGATGGAGAGATAGACACTCCCAACAGGGTAGTCACACCATAATCCACCCCTAGCCTCAACCAGCCCTGGCATGGTCACATGTGTACCTGGTGTACTCAGAGAGGTCTCCAGATGTGAACATGGAAGCTTCCTATGTGGATCAGCCTTGAAGAGTGTAGCATTTTACTGCTGCACCATCATCTGGTCCTCTGTATCTATAATTTTGAGACCTCCTGCAGTTACTGACAATGACTCCGTATACACTAGATGAGTTGGGGTTAAATGATACTAAATTGGAAGACATCCACTTGAGAAACAAACTCCCTGCTTTAAATTGGTGGTTAACAAGAGGACTTAGGTATAAAACAACATTGACACAAAGCACTTAAGCAGTGAGTAATAACATTCTTTAATAACATGAATTTCTCGTTATTACCAACACTGATGGAACACAAATCACACTGTTTAGGTACACTGAGTTATTTTATGGCCAGCTCTTCAAAGTCCCACCGCTTTTTTTTTCCCCAAAGAGAAATGTTTCACCCCTCTGAAAAAAAAATACAACAAGGATCAATGATAAATCAATGATAAATAAGATCAATGTAAAGTATTTCCTGTAATATAAAAGAAATATGCCTTACAGATAGAAGTCATTATTAGAGAAGCTGATTCTGCACTAATGTAAGTCACTTCCCCAAAGACAGGACCCTCCAAGACAGACAGGAATCATTCAGGCAATTCAGTACTGTAATAAATAACTTTATAGATGAAGGAGAATGGATGAAGGAAGCCTTAGCTGGTATCAAAGAGAATAGAAAATCACTGTAATGGAGAAAGTCACCCTTGTATCAGAGCTAGGGTGATACATTTTCTCTTATTTCATTGATAAACAGAGTCAACCTATTTTTTTGTTATTCTTTTAAGTTTCTTTATTCTGAGATGGGCACCCCCAAGAAGGTCCCCACAACCGGATCACAAGTACATAAATACATGCTCAGCAGGTATAGAGATTCCTTTGGGTATAAACTTAGGACCTTCCCACATAGCGTCAGCATGGTGGAGTGTTGTGTTATTGCTGCACCACTGTGGTTGGCCACAGAACCAGCCTTTCAGACATATCTTCTAATAGCAGGGGCATCCATTCTAAGGGATAATGCAACCCAGGGTTGGTGGAATACCCAAGTGTTAGTGCTGCTTTCTCAGAATTCCTTCTGGCTGGGAGGAGGTATGGCTTGTCTTCTCTCCTAGGGGATGTGAAAATCTTACAGAATTTGTCATATTCTTGAAAAGGTAAAGAAAGGTTACAGAGGAAAGTGTGGGAGGAATTTGAATTCAAGTGATCTTTCCTTCCTTCCTTCCTTCCTTCCTTCCTTCCTTCCTTCCTTCCTTCCTTTCTTCCTTCTTCCCTTCTTTCCTTCTTTCTTTCCTTCTTTCGCTGATATTGTTGAGGAAATCCCATCACTCATTTAGTTTTTATTGTAATCTAAAGCAATGCTGCATTGAAGAAAAAAGGTGGAAATCTTTTAATAGTCCCACAGGAAGTGTTTACATTTCTGAAGAAATGTTGTTCTACCCAGAGCTTATTTAGTTTCTGTTTAATTTGTACAGGGATAAAACAAGTTTCAAGAGTGCCACTGCAACAATTATGTGAACCTCTAGAAAACAAAGCAAGATTCTAAACCACCTCAGAGGGGAACAAGGATGGTATATTGAATTTGTACAATGAAAGCTCCCTTCTTAACTAGGATTGTCACATTTGTCACATGATTCTCAAGCTAAGGCACAAAAGAGAATATATTAAAATGGAAGCAGAAGCCATTTGGTTATGAAGACTCATTTTGAAAGAGTAGTGTGGTTGATTTTTCCTAGTTCTTTGGAATAGCCTTGAAAGTGCCATGGGATTTGAGTTTCATAGAGGAAGGCTTGGTGATGTTCAATTTTCCTAAACACTGAGATTGGATATAGAAGATAAATGTAGAATCATTTTCTTTGAGGACTTCAAATACAGTTTAGGTGATGATGGTAATGCTTTTGCAAAACACAGGCACTAGTGAGAAAACCTTTCTTGGTCTTTCCTTGATGTGTAGCTATGATTATTCTAAAAATGTGGAAATTTGCAAGGGTATAGGGGAGACTTTAACTTTTAAACCCTAGTTAGATATGGTAAGGAGGGAGATTCAAGTATGAAAAGTAGTCATTATTGGTGTAATAGTGTTACTACAATAATTCTATGTTTTATGTAGACTCTCTATTCAGATTTATCTAGATTTGTTGCTCACAACTATCCACTGATGATCAGAATTATTATGTCCCTATTGCCAATGAGAAACTTGGCTCAGCAATGCATTGCTGTCGGAGGAAGAAGATATAAAGCACTGCAACCAGATGTAGGAATTTTGAACAAAAGCGTCCCCATGTTTCCTGATAGTCAGGTCTCTGACAGTCTCATGGAAACCTCTAGCTCTGATCTTTCACTTTCCTGTCAGCTCCTAGTCCTAGTTCTCTGTCATTGTTCTAACCCAAGTATGCCTGTTTCTGAATATAGCAGTTTTAGGTGGTTAAAAACTTACAGCTGCATGATAAATATCAGAATTAGTTCTTAAAGTCGTCAATTTTTGACTTATTCTACAGACTTAAGGATTCATATTCTGAGTCTTACTCTTCAGACTAGCCCTTTCCTCTTCCTCTCTTTTCTTCAATTTCCTTTCTCTTATTATAAAACTCAATTTATCTCTTTATTTCCCTTTTTTTTTTTTTTTCCGGCCAATGCAGAGCTTTACCTTTCATCATATATCACCAATTATTTTCCTAGGCAAAGCAGTTCTTTCTTTGAACCAAATTTAGAATATTTTCCTCCAGTTGACATTTGCCTGTGTTCTCTTTCTGAATCATTCCATCTTTAGCTATCACTAGCAGCCAAGTGCTTGTTGAGTGAATCACTGATAGAAGAGTCAGTGTTTTTCTTTTCGTTCAGCCCCAGGTGTCATCTTCATTACCTTAGGCTATTATATTCACTGAGAGACTAATTAGTTTTCTTCTATTTTCTCATAAATTTTAAATAACATTTAACTACTGCGATTTATAGCTAAAATTTCTGCACTATTTCTGGAAAGCTCCATGCCTTACTATCTAGATTCAATGTTTGTTTTTTGGTTCATTTTCCCACTATTGCTAAATCCTCTGGGACTCACCATCTTCCTTTTCATCATTCTTTTTTCTCAAGAAACTTAATAATGACTAAGGACTTAAAGAGACCCAAATTGTTCAATATTAGTAAAGGTGCACTCACCCATACACATATGTACACATAAAACAGGTGGCCCAAGTCTATTTAAAATATGGTCTCTGGTTCATTGAGAATTTAAAATACATTTTTTTTTTTGAGAAACATTTGGTCATTTTGTTTGCAGTATTTAAATTTATGTAACATATAAAGAAGTAATCCCACTAGTAGAATTCAGCCAACAAATAAAAGAAATTATACTTTTTTGAGAATTAGTTAAAATAATGAGACATTAGAAATACTCTAAATGTCCTTAAATAGGACATTTGTCTGTTAACATACATGCATACATAAAATGAAATATCACCCAGTGCTATTAAAAAACAATTGTTAAAATTTCCTTTGCTGGGCTTGAACATTTTAGAAATAAAAATGACAACCATAGTTTCCAAGTTTATCAAGACATGTATATATCATATCTCAGAACAGCAAGTTCCACATTAATTGTAGTAAGAAAAATATTCTGAATATGGAGGGGGAAGCAAAAGGATAAAAGAATAAATTTCATTGCATGCTGGTACATTTTAGGATCACACCTAAGATTGACCTGCAGTTACAGAGAAAAGGAACTTGATTAGCACAAGAGGATCAGGCTTAGAAAATTTATTTTTCTACAGCACTCAATAGTTATTATGACTTTCCTAAAAAGTTAGGGTTTATATGTATGTTTGTCTTATTGTCTTGTAAGACACTAAACTGATATGTATTTATATAGTCTTTTTTTTATTTAAAAAAAAATTTTTTTTTGGACAGTTTTTTTTTTTTTTTTTTTTTTTTTTTTTTTTTTGCTATAGGGCGCATGTGCTCGCCAGACAGACAGAGGGAGACAGAAAGCAAGAAATCAACCCCCGGGGGGATGGCCATGCCGCAATCCCTTCTCCTCCATTCTCCTCTCAGGATCTTGGGCACGCACGCACATGCGCCCAACGTGAGTTTTAAGCCACCGGGTCTGGGACACGAACCGCGGTTGACTACATGGGAGTTCAGCGACGTAGCCATTACGCTAACTGCTGGTCCCTACGGTCTTTTCATTTTTCCCCACAAATTATAAAAATCTTTATCAAATTTCCTTTCTCTGAATCTGTTTTCTCATCCTGCTGGTTTCCTCACTAATTAGTTAAATAAAATAATTCCCAAGGGAGGTAACAGAGCCATGCTTGGCAGACCTGATTTCACAGCCATCACTACAAGTTGTATTTACCTTAGAAAGTTTGTGAGTGATTAAAAACAACTCCGATGTAAAGCAGACTTGGAACTGCAAGTAAAGTTTATTTGTCCACTTTCTACAAAGTGAAAAGTTCAGATAAGAGGGGTCTTTTGAGGACCAACTGGTGGTATGGTGGTGAAGGCAGCTGGATCCCACATAGATGACTGGCCACTTCAAGTCCTGGACCTGGAAGCCTGGAAAACACACCAAGTATGTGTATGTGCATGCCCAAAATCCTGGAGGAGAAGGATTGTGGTGAGGCTATTCTCTCTCTCTCTCATATATGCATCCTTTGGCTATTTTTTAAAAAAAGTTTTTTGAAAAGTTCATGGAAAATGCATGTTATGAGAAAACTATGCAATGATATCCAGAATTTATTGTACCAAAATAAACCAGTACTTTAATTTCATTTTCCCACAATCTTTTCAAAGTTTCTTGTATGCTAAAATATTACAACAATCTCAGAAGCAGTATGTAGTAGTAATCTAAATATTGTGTATATTTTTGGTGGAGGATAAAGTTCCAAAATCCCTCTGTCTCTCCATGGAAAAAAAGCAATATAAAAGCATGATTTTCTTTTTTCCCTACAGCAGAAGCTTATTCAATTCATTCAGAAAACATTGACAAAATAAATTTCAGTTGCTGATTCACAGATTAAAAACTTCAAAGTGTAAAACTGTATATACCAAAACTATAGGTAATATTTATAAAAATAACTACCAGATACAAACTAATGATAAACTATTATGTCATCAGGAAAGTCAGGATGATTTTTGCATAGAAAAATACATCCTGACTTTTCCAGTGACCCAATAAAATTTCAAAGAAGATTGTAAACATTTTGTGCACTTGAGTCCTTTCTTTTAAGCAAAGTAAATTTTGATGACAAAGTAACAGATATGCACTGGAGTGACCTATTTCCAAATAATACATTAAAAAAACATTTTGACTTGCTTTTCTCTTGTAAACTAAAATTATCATTTATAGTCTTCAAGTGTTTTTGCACTTGAACTTTCGTAATTTGATAAAGCAGTCATAAAACAATCTGCAGACTAGTTTAACAAATAACACTTTTAAGGAGGCATGACTGTCCTAAATTTTTTTGTTCTCACATCCATCAATTACCACCCACTCATTACCTACCACTTTTCTTCCTTACTATCATTAGCATTCATTCCCATCCTTTCCACCATCACATCTTCAAATCTCTCAAACTCTGCCACAAACTGCAGACACTCAGTACAAATTGAGTGTGGACATACAATGTGTATCTTTCAGTCTGACTCACTTCGCTTAACATTCAGTCATCTATATCCATCCATTTTGAACAGAATGATAGGATCTCATTGCTTCTTATTGCTGTGTGATTGTCCTTAGTATGTGTGTGCTACAGTTTTTCAACCTAGTCATCAGTTTTTGGACACTGGAGTCCACTTTTTAACAATTATAAATAATGCTGGAATAAAAATGGTTGTGCAGATATCTTTCCAATGGAATGTTTTCTTATCTTGTGGGTAGATAATAAACAGTGGGATTTCTGGATCATATGGAAACTTTATTTGTAAGTTTTTAAGAAACTTCCATAATATTTTCCACAGAGGTTGAACTAGTTTACCTTCCCAAGAGTGTAAGAGAGTTCCCTTTTTACCCTAGCCTTGCCAACACTTGTTCTTTTTTGATTCTGACTAGTATTAAATGATATCTCATTGTAGTTTTAATTTGCACTTTACTTATGACCAACTTTGAACTTTTTTTTCATATGGCTCTTGGCCATTTGTAAGTCTTCCTTAGACAGTTGTCCATTCATTTGCCCATCTTTAAATTGGATTATTCATTTTTTTTAGAATGGGTGAGCTGCTTGAGTCTCCTGTGTATTCTAGATATCAACCTCTTGTCTTAGGAATAATTTGCAAATATGTTCTCATTCTGAGGGATGTATCTTCACTCTGGTTATAATTTATTTTTCTGTGAGAAAGCTTTTTAGCTTTATGTAATATCACTTGTCTATTTTAGGGACCATTACCTATGTTTTAGGGGTCTTATTTAAGACATCTTTGTCTACTCCAGTGTTTTGAAAAGTTTCTCTGAAGTTTTCTGTGTTTTATGGTTAGAGGCTTTACGTTTACACGGGAAGTTTGTTTTATTTGAGAGAGAGATTTTTGCTGTAGGGTACATGAGCTCATTGGAGAAAGCAACAAATCACCCTACCCCCCCCCCAACGGGGGATGGACACACCACAATCTCTCCTCCCCCTTTCTCCTCTCGGGATTTTGGGCATGCATGCACACACACCTAGTGTGAGTTTCTAGCCACCCGGTCCAGGGCTCGGACCACAGTTGGCCATGTGGGAGCCCAGTGATGTAACCATTATGCCATCTGCTGGTCATGAGGCTTTATATTTTAATATTGGATCCATTTTGAGTTAATTCTAGTTAAAGTGAGAAGGGTCCAGTTTCATTTTCTGCATATGAATATCCATTTCTTCAACACCATTGGCTAAAAAGATTTTATTTTTTCCACTGCATTCATTGTCTTATATCCTTTATCAAAGATCAGTTGATTGTATGATTTTGTGTTTATTTCTGGATTCTCTATTCTGTTTCATTGGTCTATGTATCTATTTTTGTGCTAGTACCATGCTGTCTTGATTACATGGTTTTCTAATATACTTCAAAGTCAGGTAGTGAGTTGCCTTCTAGTTTATTTTATTTTATTATTTTTAATTTTTTTGGATAGGTTTTTGCTACAGGGCATGTGCGCTAGCCAGAAAGACAGACAGAGACAGAGAGAAAGTGAGAAATCACCCACCAGGGGGGATGGCTGCGCCGCTATCCCTTCTCCTCCCTTCTCCTCCCTTCTCCATTCTCCTTGGGATCTTCGGCATCCATGCACATGCGCCTGGCATGAGTTTAAGCCACTGGGTCCGGGACTCGAACCGCAGTCCACTACATGGGATTCAGCAACATAGCCATTACACTAACTGCTGGTCCCGCTAGTTTATTTTCTGATATAGAATTACCTTGGCAATATGAGGTCTTTTTTGATTCCAGACAAATTTTATAATTGCTTTTTCTATTTCTGTGAAGAATATCTCAGGTAATTGGATCAGAATAGCACTGAATATATAAATTAATTTGGATAGGGCTGACATTTTGATTATATCAATTCTTCTAATCCAAGAGTATGAGATGTTTTTTCCATTTTTTTAGTATCACCTTATTCCAGGTTTTAATTAGAAGACTTTAAGTTTTCACCATTCAGTATGATGTTTCAATAGGTCTGATATATTTGGCTTTTATTACGTTGAGGAATGTCCATTCTACCCTGTTTTGCTGAGAGTCTTGATCATGAAAGGATGTTGTATTTATGAAATGCTTTTTCCTCAGGCCGGCAGGTGGTCTGCTGAATAAGGCACTGGACTCCGACATGGCCAACCACAGTTCGAGTCTCAGACCCGGTAGCTTGAAAACCATAACGGGTACGTGTGTGTGCATGGACAAAATCCCAAGAGGAGATTGAGGAGAAGGGGTGAAGGGGTTGTGATGTGGATGTTCTCCCTGGGGGATGATTTATTTTTCCTCTGTCTGTCTCTAGTGTGTGCACATGGCCAATGGCAAGAACCTTTAAAAGAAAAGTGATATTATTTGCCACCTTTCTATTCTTTTCTTGTGAGTATTAGTGGTTGTAAACTTGCTTCTTTTTTTTTTAAGAGTTTTTTGCTATAGGGCATGTGCACTTACCAGACAGACAGAGAGAGACAGAGACAGAAAGAGAGAAATCACCCCCCAGGGGGGATGGCCATGCCGCAATCCCTTCTCCTCCATTCTCCTCTCGGGATCTTGGGCATGCACGCACGCACATGTGCCCAGCGTGAGTTTAAGCCACCGGATCCGGGACTCGAACCACGGTCAACTACGTGGGAGTCTAGCGACATAGCCATTACGCTAACTGCTGGTCCCTATAAACTTGCTTCTTATGACTGTTTTCACTGTGTCCCAGAGTTAGGGAGAGTAATGTGATAACTATCACTAGTTTCAGTAAACCTTTTGATTCCAGTCGTAATTTCTTCAATAGCTTGGAAGTCATTCAGGGGTAGATTATTTATTTCCCACATTTTTGTGTATTTTCAAGAACTCTTTCCGTGGTCAATTTCAAGTTTTATTCTGCTGTGGTCAGAGTAGATACTGGATATAATTTCTATACTTATAAATTTACATAGACTTGTTTTATGGCCTGTATGTGGTCAGTCTTTGAAAATGATCTGTGTGGAGATGAAATGGAATTACTAGATGGAATATATATGTCTATTAGGTCCGTTTGGTTTTTGATATAAATTCCCATGTCTGTTTGTTTGTTTGTTTGTTTTTCTAGATGACTGAAAAGCATTATTTCAAATAGTCTTTCTATTGTCATCCAACTCTTGTAAAATATGTGCAGGAATAAGACTAGAAAATGCACATAAACTACATGTAGATACAGTTGTACACCTAATCCTGATAAATATAGTTCAAATTAGTACAGTAGTTGTCTATTGGATCTAAAAGAAGTAACATTTATCACTTATCTAGGACACTTCCGTGTAAGATGTAGATTCTATAGTGGGATGGGAGTAAAAATATTTAAAATAAGAGCAGAGACGGATTAAAAACTTATGAAAAATAGTAGATATTAGACAAGATTCTTCACTGTTCTCTCTGCTCATTAATCTCCAGCCTATGTTTCTTCAGATGGGGGGAAATGTTTATTTTGAAATGAAATGTTATAGCATATTTTTAGTCAGAATTTTTGAAAGGTTTATTTATTTAGTCCCTCTCCAAGAGAGAGAAGGGCACATCCTACAGGGTCCACGTGCCACAAAGTCACCATTAATTCCCAACATCAGACAGCCTAGATCATGGGTATGTACATGCCTCGAGTGTAGAGGGAGGCCTTGGGACCTTCCCATGTGGGTCATTACTACTGTACCACTATCTGGACTAGGATTATTACATTTTTATAACATTTGGGGGCTTTTGTACTTTCAACATCTGGTTGCATGTGAATCAACGATTTAGTGTTTTCATAAACTTACTCAACTTGCATGCAAAATTTTGTTCAAAAATAACATTTATTTCTCATGTATTTTTTGAACTATTAGTCATCAAATATGTACAATGTCAAATAATTTATTTTGATTTGGGAAATCAAGTTTAATTTTGCTTCTTGGATCATAAAGGGTAAATTAATACATATATGAGTAGAACCAGTAGCTATGTAAGCCAAAACAAGACTCAGTTGTTAAAAGAAAATTAAATCCTGATTCTTAATTATTGTTGGCTTTACACTTCATTCTGCCTGTAAGTATAACCATGTTAATATAGTTCATTGCTGGAGACCATGGTGGCCCAGTGGTAAAATGCAACATTCTGCGAGGCAATATCACATGGGAAAGTACTGAGTTCAAGTCCAAAGGCCTGCCGGTATACACTGGGCACATTCTCGTCCATGGTTTGGGGCTGGCTGCAGGTTAAGGGTGGATCATAGTGTTGGCAGCCTGTTGGTGGTGCTTTCTTCCTTTCTTGGAAGAAATAAAATATACAGAGAGAGAGAGAGAGATCATGCATGCACATGAACATGTGTGTGCTTATTGCTGTTATTCAGATGTGTGAAAGCAGTGTTTTTTACCCAAAAATCTTGGGTTAAATAGTAAGTAGAATTATTACACCAATTATTATGAAACAAGAATAGACTTTGCCATGGGGGGGGCAGAGAGGTTTTGCTATAGGGTGCATGCGCTTGTCAGAAAGAGAGACAGACAGAAAGTGGGAAATTAGGCCCCCAGGGGGGATGGCCACATGGCAGTCCCTTCTCCTCCATTCTCCTCTCTGGATCTTGGGCACGTATGCACACATGTCTGGCATGAGTTTTAAGCCAGCGGGTCTAGGACTCAAACTGTAGTTGACTACATGGACATCCAGCAACATAGCCATTATGCCAACTGCTGGTCCTGACTTGGCATTTTAAGTAGAGTTGTATCTATTTTACATTGAGGATCTCTTCTTTGAAGTGTCATATTGATTTTTTTTAGAAAAGTTTAGATCCATGATCAAACATATTTCTGTTCTTCTAAATGACAAATGATTCTTAGCAACTAAGCACGAAATAACATTTTATTGCCAGATTTTATTGAAATTATATATATGTGGGTAGAGAAATACCTACTGTAGGCAGTAAATACAAGGGTAGATATTTCTCTTTGTTCCTCTAATAAGCCTCATAGTCAGAATTGATAAACACCAGCATTGAGCAATTATCTGTAGATTATTGTAAACAGAAACAATGGGTTTTGAAAATAATTACTGGATTATTTGACTCCTGAAAACAACAGTACGAGTAGCCAGCATTTGGGAATTTAAGAGTTTTAAAAAAAATTTTTTTTTTCTCCCTGGGAAAGCCCTGGAGTTGTCTCCTTAATGAGATCACAGGGGACCCAAGAGTTGCCCTTGAATCTTGCCCCTCTTTCCACATGTTCTCTGTATTGTCCCTCTGGAGTCAGAACTCACTATATAGGCCAGATTGCCTCTTGGCAAGCAGACATGCCACCAACATCCCTTCCATTTTTTTGTGAACCTAGACCATTAAAATCATAAAATATCCCCCCCCCCTTCTTTCCAAAACATACACTTTCTTGTGGTTGACTGTGACTGATTTGCGACTTGACTGAGCAACATTCTTTTTTCAATCTGTGAGCTCTTCCCCATACATATTTAACGTCTAGGATGTTGTTATCAGTTGTATTTCCTCCCACAAAATAGGTATTTTAAAGTCCACTGGTACCTCAAAATATGACCTTATTAGAAAATGGCATCATTGCAGATGTAATTAGTTAAGAAAAGGTCATACTCATAATTCAACATGACTGTCCTTCTATGATCCAGACACTGGGAGAACAAAATGTGAGAACAAAGGCAGACTGGAGTGATGCAACTGCTAGGCAAGGAGCACCAAGGATTGCTGACAGACCATTAGGAAGAACAAGAATTAATTCTCCTATAGTTTTTTGAGGGAGTATGGCTAGGCTGGCATCTTGAGTTTAGATTTCTAGCTTCCAGCATTCTGAAGCAATGCATTTCTGTTGTTTGAAGGTACCAGTTTTTCTCATACTTTGAAAAAGCAGTCTCAGGAGATGCATTCACATCTGTAACATAAATAAGTCATTATTAGGTTTAGCTCAGGTCATTACATCACAAAGTTTTTAATGTCTGAATTACCTCTGGTGAAGAGGATGTAGATGCCTTAGAAACCCTAACCATTTTCACCAATCTCATTAAATTCTTTATTATAAGAATATAAATGATCAATTAGCTCTGTCATCAATTCCTTCATTTTAATTTATTGAGTACCTACTTTGTGCCAAGTACCAGGACTAACATCTTTTTTTTTTTTTTTTTTTTTGAGAGGTTTTTGGCTTCAGGCGCTTGTGCTCGCCAGACAGAGACAGAGAGACAGAAAGCGAGAAATCACCCCCCAGGGGTGATAGCCAGGCCACAATCCCTTCTCCTCCGTTCTCCTCTTGGGATCTTGGGCACGCATGCACATGCGCCTGGCGTGAGTTTTAAGCCACCAGGTTTGGTACGCGAACTGCGGTCAACTACGTGGAAGTCCAGTGACATAGCCATGACGCTAACTGCTGGTCCCTAGGACTACCATTTGAACAAGGCTTCTACCTCTGTCTTCATGGAGCTTAGACCTAGAGGGATGTCCTACCATAATCTTTCCATTCTCCTTATTCTTCAGAACACTGACTCAAGTACTGCAATGATTAGACTATGAAATTTTTCTTGCTGCTTCAGACTGCTGAAACCTATTTGGTCCATGTAACATCTGGGAATCAACGGTCAGCTTGTGAAACGAGATTTGGTGCCTATATACCTAAGCTCCTAGCCTTCCTTTGAGGCATGTCTACATTCTTGCCTAGACTTACCTTTGCAGATAGAAGACTTAGTTGCCCAATACAATAGGCTGCTCAGTGATGCAGCCAAATCACTTTCCTTTCTTCACTTTTATATTTTCTTACTGGTGCTCTCTTGGTAATATCCAAAATAAGCTATTCAAATTTATATCTGTGACTCAGGATCTGCTTCAGGGAATACCTGAACTAAGATAAGTTGTAAATGATATTTTAAGGAACAAAAAATGAATTTTTAACATATTTTTCAATTGTAATAGGTGTTGTAAGTTAGCAAATAGGAACCTTAGTAGAAGATGGTGGCAGATTTGGGTGGGAGGGCATGTTCTCTCTTTCAGGCAGGATAATCGGGCAAGCTTTGAGTTTGTAACAGTGAAGATCTGTGGAAAGAAAGGAAATCATTAAACAGAGGGAGCAAAGATATTACATGAAGCAGTAATAGCGAGCATACAGTGCCCTTAACTATCAGTGAGCTCAGCATCTTTGAGGAACTGAAAGGGGTACATGGTGGCATGAATTAGGAGGAGCAACATAAAGGCAGACACATGCAGACAGTTTAGTTTTGTTTTCCATATGTGATAGGGAGTCTTAGAATAGTTTTCAGCCATAGAGAAACACAAATTTATGATGAGTCACCAGAAAAGTCATCATGTATTTTCCTGTTTTTCTATGCAAAATGAATCATGACTTTCCTAACGACCCAATATTTTGAAGTTATTCATCTCAGTGAGTGAAAATTTGATGGAAGACCAAAATTTGGAGGACCCCATCCCCTGCCATGCCTCCCCTCTTTTCCTCAGCATTTTTTGCTTTGCCCTGAACTGTGTGTCCTCCATCCATTCCTTGGCCGGGATCAAGGGTGCCACCTTTGACCTCAGGCTGGACCAGCCTTCCAATAAGCATGCCTCTCCCACAGCTGTGGCTGCAGGGACTTAATTTATAGGGAGGAGCCTGGGCAGCTGCCACCACAGCCACAACTAGACTGTACTCACCACACATCTGGGGCGGCCTTTCCTGGCAGAGGCCCTCCTGACTTCTCATTCTCCATTCCTCTCACTGTGGCTAAGGGGTGGGGGTGAGGGGACAGAGAAGGGAGAGGAGCCCACCCTAATTTGAGTTTGAGGAATGTGAGTTTGCTGATTTGAATAAAGAATCTGTCTTTGGGAACCAGCAGTTAGCGTAATGGCCATGTTGCTGGACTCCCACGTAGTCGACCATGGTTCGCGTCCCAGACCCGGTGACTTAAAACTCAGGCCAGGCGCGTGTGCATGCGTGCCCAAGATCCCAGAGGAGAATGGAGGAGAAGGGATTGCGGCATGACCATCCCCCCTGGGGGGTGATTTCTCGCTTTCTGTCTCTATGTCTCTCTCGGTCTGTCTGGCGAGCGCACGCGCCCTATAGCGAAAACCTCTCCAAAAAAAAAAATAAATAAATAAAGAATCTGTCTTAAAAAAAAAAAAAAAAAAAAAAACTGATGGAAAAATTTCACAGAAGTGTAAGTAGAGAGGCAGAAATATTTACAATAAAAGATGCTAGTAACTTACACTAAATGTTAAAATCGAAATGGAAAGGAGAGATTTCCTCATGTTTTCTCAAACATGGATAATACTGCAGTGTTTTGAAGTGAAGTGGCATGTTCTTGATCATACAGCTTAGGCCTGTTTCTCTGTCATTCTTTGGGGGCCCATGTCATTCTTAAATGGGTTGTTTTGGATATTTTCTGAAATCTAGACTAAACATTTGAGATTTAATTTGGAAGAAGTTACAAGACCTTCTGATGGATTTAAGACCATGGGCAATACAATTAAGGAATCAAGAATTATTGCTAAAATTCTAGTTTCTGGGGTAATTGAGTCCTTCAAGCTATTAGCATTTTTGCGAGAATAGAAAAGGAAAAAAGAGAAAAAGTAGGCAAATTACCAAAGGCAAATACATAGTTAGTCACATTGCCTGCAAATTATGGTGCATTATGCATGGTAGTTTGTTTGTTTTTGATTTTTTTTTTTTTTTTTTGTGAATGAGATGGGGAATACTCTCTTGAGATTACATATATAAACTTATATAGATAAATAGATTAACTAGATACATATATAGTTAGCATTTGTTAAGAACTTAAAATATGCCAAGTGCTTCACAGACAGTATCTTTTTAATATACCATAAAACTATATGAAGTAACACTAAAAGTCCTGGGGAAATTGAAGAATGCCAGACAATCTACCTAAGGAATTGTAATGGGCGCCTATTACTGCAATAGAGGGATTAATAAGTTATTATCTATGAGGACTCAAAGGAGAGAACTCTAGATTCTAACTGGGAGGTAACAAGAAGTTATATATCTGGGACCAGCAGTTGGCGTAATGGCTATGTCGCTGGACTCCCACGTAGTCGACCGCGGTTCGCGTCCCGGACCCGGCGGCTTAAACTCACGCCGGGCGCGTGTGCGTGCGTGCCCAAGATCCCGAGAGGAGAATGGAGGAGAAGGGATTGCGGCGTGGCCATCCCCCCTGGGGGGTGATTTCCTGCTTTCTATCTCTCTGTCTCTCTCTGTCTGTCTGGCGAGCGCACGCGCCCTATAGCAAAAACCTCTCAAAAAAAAAAAAAAAAAAAAAAAAGAAGTTATATATCTGACCATTTAAAAATAACACAATGTTTTTTTCCAATTCTTTATAATTTCATATTTATATTTAATTGTTGTACATCTTTATGGTGTACAACATGGTTTTTCAAAGAATGCATGCTGTGTGTGATAATCAGATGAAGGATATTACCATATACATTGTTTTCAACAAAGAAACTTACATTCTTGTGTCTGTTAAATGCTTTTTTTTCAACAGAGAAGAGAGAAGGGTATTTCAGGGAAAGGAAATTATTTTTTCAATGGCAGGAGAATGAATGTTGTCATTAGTTTTCTATTTAAAGGAATACATTCTGGCTTAGCATTTCTTGCTATTACATGATTGCATGATTATTTTAGCAACTTTGGCTTAATATTGGCCCCATACTAGACTATAAGTGCCTAGATTTTACCCAAGTTGTCCAACATATACAATAAGTAAGTAAGCAATCATTCATTAAACATACATGTCAGTGAATAAGTGAAGAATAAATGAAAAAGTGAGTATGAAAACTAATTATTAACCAACTATTCATAGTTGTAATTAACTTAGGTAGAGGAGTTGAGTGGATACCTCCTAGATGATAGGAATATGAGCCTGGAGATCAACTAATGTGAATACCTGCTCTGTCTCTTAATTGCTGGGAAACTTAGAATACTTACTTGAATTCTTTGCTTTAATTCCAAAAATAAATAAAACAAAATCTGACAGTAATATTATATTCTACTCATTGGTTTATATTAAAGATGAAAAAGATACTTTTAAATTATCAAGTAAATAAATTATCAAGTAAAGCATCTTATATTCTAGGTACCTAATAATTTTAAGTTAATAAAGTAGGTTTATCTGAATTTGATTAACTAGAGATATTGGTGAGGATTGTGACAAAGGCCATGAGATGAAAATGGAAAAGCTGGGTTGAGAAGACATAATACACAAGATTTAAGGTCTGTCTAGATAGGTTATAAAGGTGTCATAAGAACTATGTATTCCTGTGTACCGTTCATTGAGATTGTAAATATAGGTGGACAAGCGTGTTTGGGGAAAAGAAGTTCCATTAAGAATATGTTAAATTTGACATCACCATGTATTGGGTCGTTGGAAAAGTGATGACATATTTTTGTATGCAGTAAATGCATCATTCATCATGACTTCTGACGACTCAATAATTCATATGCCAAATCTGCTGAACATTTATTGGAGTGAGGAGGAATGAGGTACTGCTCATTGGGCATTTACTATGGGCCAGGTACTCTGCTGTTCACTTGGAGGGAGTCAGGTTGAATAAAAGGGCAAGATAAGTGATGGATGAGATAATGATGCTTCATATGCTTCCTTTCTAGCAGCAACAAATGCATACACATTAATTTTAAAAGACAGATTAAGAACGACTTAAAGCTTAATTTTTATCTTTTATTTCTAAATTGTTTTCAATGGTGGGACCAGCAGATGGCATAAGGGTTTCATCACTGGACTCCCACATAGTTGACTGCAGATCAGGTTCTAGACTGGCAGCTTAAACTCACACCAGGCACATGTGCACGTGTGCCCAAAAATCCCAAGAGGAGAATGAAGGAGTGTGGCTATCCCCCCTGTGGGGGGGTAATTTCTAGCTTTCTGTCTCTTTGTTGAGTGCATTAGCCCTGAAACAAAAATCTCTCTTAAAAAACAAAAACAAAATGAAACAAAACTGTTTTAATTGGTAGCCATCAGAGGATGTTTGTCAGATAGCCAAAAGTGTATTTCTTGAGTTAAATCCTTTAGGTTGCTTCTCTTTGCTGTTAAAACTAAGTTCTTGATCTGGCTGACAGGCTGTTTGCGAATGATCCCTGATCAACTTTCCTGGCTCTCCAGGATAATTTCCTACCTCAACTTTTTCACCAGCATAAACTCCCACAGTATTCCTTTTGTAATTTTTTAAACCAGTGATCCTTAAACATTTTTTTTTTTACTCTGCATGTCTAGCAATAGGACATTTTATTTACACATATAAAGATTACATATTAACATGTGTACAGATGCAAACTAATATAATTGATGTATTTTAAAACTACACAAACATTTTAAAGGATAAAATGAGTAAACAAATAGAAGTTTCAACATTTTCTTTTCACAGTCAATGAATATGCTCTCTTGGAGACAACTGGCTGAACTATACTAAACTCTTTCCTCTCTCAACATTGTACATGCTATTCTTTCTGCCTGAAATGTTCTTGCTTATCTTTGAATAGGATTAATTCTAGCTTATCTTTCAGTTTAAAACATGAGCTTCTTAGTCTGTCCATCCTTCCAAGTTAGGTTAAATGCTCAATTATGTGTTCTTCTACCACTGAGTAGCCTCCCTCAACATTTATCATAATTGTAATTTAAAATACATGCAGTTTTTGGTTAATGTCTTACTTCCCCACTAGAATTTAAGATCCATTTGGTCAGGGTAACTTATTCACTATTGGATCCTCTACCTCTCTGGTTATTAAGTCTACCTCTTTAATTAGCATTAGCTATTGGTACTACTCTTACACCCTTTACATCATTACCTTCTATGAATGTTCAGTGTATGTTCTCCTATGAAAAATTCATCATAACTTCCATGATGCAAGGAAAGTATATATATGATATTCTTGCAACTCTTCTCCTCTTGAAACTTTGAAAGTACTGAAACAATAATCTTGTCCAAATTTTTGTAAACTAATAGCTGTTTTATAGTGGCATTGAATCTGGGATAATCTACCACAATAGATAAGAGTAAGGGGTCTAAATTTCTGATCACTTGTGTCAAAATCTCAGTTGCAGCATTAGGAGTGTGACTTTGTATAAATCTCTTTATCTCTGCTCAATTTCTGCATTTCTAAAGTTAATGTTATTGGTTTATTTTTCACTTGGATGTCCATTAATTTGTCCTTAATACTCAGGTGTCTGACAATAGAAATCATTCAATAGATGTTCATTGTTATTATTAATGATACACAGTGAATGAACTGTTCCATTAGTATCCAGAAGTCTGATTTAATTTATCAACAGTAGCTTCACTTTGCAGATGCAATCACCATCCAACTTTTCTGATCATAGATTGGTAAGGCCTTTTCAAAGATATTAGAAAAATTGTGAAAATTTACATAGTATTTCTGTTTCAAGAATTGGGTAGAGAATATTTGAACTTATTGTGAATATAAGGCTTTTTCTGGACTGTGACATGGGACATTTTATTAAAAGGAGCAAGGACCTTTATTTATTGCTCATTTCTCTTCATGGTTCACAGCTTGTAATGATTTGAACCAACAAAGTATCTATTATCAGTGTGTATGCATAAGCATATAGTAAGTATGAAAGATATATATTCTAGTATTAAAGTCTCCCTTTTCTTTCTTGTTCATAATTGATGCACTCTTTCTGAAGAGGAGTTTTCAGTGGTCTGAACAAAGATCACCATATAAATATAAATTATGGCATGTATCCCTTGGTGTCTCACTCATAAATTATTCCTCTCTAGTGATGCTCTTTTATATTCCATGGTAGATTTAAATTTTCCTTGCTGGATATTATTCATACAGGATATTGTAGTTAAGGAGCTTGCCTTTTATAGCTGACATGCTAGTACATCGTCCAGGCTTTAGGTAAGACAGAAGGGAATAAAAACAGGAATCCTCTCTTCTCTGCCCTTTTACAGTCACTTATTATTTCTTTTGTATGTGAATTCTATTAACATTATCAATGAGTAACCTGAAGAGGGAAAAAAAAGAAACAGTTAAAGAGGATATCATAGGGTTATTATTCCAGTTTTTATTTATTTCTTAAATGTATTTATTTACATTTAATCATTGTACATCTTTACAACATGCAATATGGATTTTCAAGCATGCATGCAGCATCTGTCAACCAAGTCAAAACAATTATATATACATTATCCTCAACAGATAACTTCATTCTGTCAAATTTTTTGCCTGAGCCCCTCCCCCAACCCCTAACTATTGTTCTCCTCCTGCATAGTCTGTGATAGCCTACTATAATATATTCCAGTCTTTCAATTTCTGCAATAGAGTGCAGACATTAGGTATATATTGAGTGGGGACATACAGTGTGTTTTTCATAGTCTGGCTTGCTTCACTTAGAATTATACCTTTCATATTCATCCACTTTGTATCAAATGACAGGGTCGCATTGTTTTTTGTGGCTGAGTAGTATTCCATAGTGTATATGTGCTACATTTTTTTCAATCCAGTCACCCTTTTTGGGCAGTTGGGCTGATTCCTTGTCTTAGCAATTGTAAATAATGCTACAATAAACATAGATGTGCAAGTGTCTTTCCAACAGTTTCCTTATCCTTTGGGTAACAATTCAGTAGTGTTATCACTGGGTTGTATGGTAGTTCTATTTATAGGTTTTTAAGAATCCTCCATATTGTTTCCCACCATGGCTATACTAATTTGCATTCCCACCGATAGGGTATCAGGGAACTCTTTTTAATAGTCTTATCAGCACTTGTTTATTTTTTTAACCTTAGTCATTTTAACTGGGGTTAAGTGCTTTTGATTTGCATTTCCTTTCTGATAATGGATGTTGAGCATTTTTTTATATGCTTTTTGGCTGTTTGTATGTCTTCCTTGGAGAGTTGCTTATTCAGTTTATTTGCCCACTTTTAAATTTATTAGATTTTTAAAGATGCACTCTTTAGTTTCCTATATATTCTGGTTATCAATCCCTTGTTGAAGACACAGTTTGCAGATATTTTCTACCATTCTGAGGATTGTCTCTTCACTTCACTTATTGTCTCCTTTGCAGTCCAGAAGCTTTTTGACTTGATGTAGACCCACTTGTTTATTCTGGGAATTACTGCTTATGCTGTAGGGATTTAAAAAATCTTTACTTCAGTGTCTTCAACAGTTTCCCCTGTGTTTTTCACCAGTACTTTTAATAGTCTGAGGCTTTATGTTTGGATCTTTGATCCATTTTGAGCTGATTTTCATTAATACAAATAGATGTCCAGTTTATTTTTCCTGCAGGTGGATATCCACTTCTCCCAGCATCATTTGCTAAAAAGAATTTCTTTTCCCTGGATTGCCTTATGTCCTTTGTCAAAATTCAGTTGACTTGGGAACCAGCAGTTAGCGTAATGGCTATGTCGCTGGACTCCCATGTAGTCGACCGCGGTTCCCGTCCCGGACCCGGTGGCTTAAAACTCACGCCGGGCGCGTGTGCGTGTGTGCCCAAGATTCCAAGAGGAGAATGGAGGAGAAGGGATTGCGGCGTGACCATCCCCCCTGGGGGGTGATTTCTCACTTTCTATCTCTCTGTCTCTCTTTGTCTATCTGGTGAGCGCACGCGCCCTATAGTGAAAAATCTCTCAAAAAAAAAAAAAAAAATTCAGTTGACTTGGGGCCAGTAGGTTGTGGGGTGGTTAAGGGTGCTGGACTCCCACATGGTCAAATGTGGCTCGAATCCCAGACCTGACGGCTTTCTCTCTCTCTCTCCCCCCCACTCTCTCCTTCCCTTTGTCCTTCCCCTTTTCTGGTCAAATTAAAATAAATAAATACAGTTAAATAAAAATAATTTTTAAAAAAGTTCAGTTGGCTCTATGTTTTGGGTGTATTCCCTGATTCTCTTTTTTGTTCCTTTGGTCTAAATATCTGGGTTTGTGCCAGTACCTTGCTGTTTGTATGATCACAAGTATGTAATATATTTGGTGGTCACGTATTGAAATGCCTTCAGGTTTTTTTTTTTTTTTTTTTTTTTTTTTTTTTTTTTTTTTTTTTGTGCACATTCTTGCCCTGGTGATGCAGACCATTTTTGATTCTGGACAAAGTTTATGATAGTTTTTTCACATTTATTTGAAGATATGTTAATTTTATCAGAATTGTGTTGAATTAACATTTTGATTATATGAATTACTCCAACCCAGGAATATGGGGTATCTTTCTACGTCTGTGCATTATGCTCAATTTTTTTCAGTGTTTTAGTTTTTCTTGTAGGAGTCTTTTACTTTGGGTAAGTTTATTCCTAGTATCTTTTTGTCTCATGAGTGGCTACTGAAAATGTGATTGCTTTCAATTCTACGTCAGTACGCTCATTGTTGGTGTATAAAAAAATGCTATAGATTTTTGTATGTTGATTTTCTATTAATGCCACTATATTGAATTCAGTTATCACTTCTAAGAGTTTTTTTGTTTTGTTTTGTAGATTGTTTTGGCTTGTCTGTGTATATAATATTGTTTGCAAATAGGGATAATTTCACTTTATCTTTTCATTCTTGAATGCCTTTCATTTTACTCTGTTTGCATTGGTTAGGACTTCCTGTATTATACTGAAAAGAGGTGGGGGAAGTAGGCAGTCTTGTCTTGTTCTAGTGTTTAACAGAAAAATTTTTAGCTCTTCTCTATTCTAAGCTATGTTGTCCTATAGTATGTTGAGAGAGTCATAAGAAGGTATGTTGCATTTTATCAAATGCTTTTTCTGCATCAATTGATATCACATGTTACCTTCTATTAACATGATATATTACATTTATTGTTTTATGTATGTTGAAACATCTTGCATCACTAGCATAAAGCCTGTTTGGTCATGGTGTATAATGTGTTGTTGGATATGATTGGACAGTATCTTGTTGAGGACCTTTGCATCTGTACATCATGGATATTGGTCTGTAGTTTTCTTTATGTCCTTGTCTGCTTTTGGGGGTCAAAGTGAGGCTTCACAGAATAAGTTTGGAAAGATTCCTTCCTTTTGCATCTTTAGAAATAGTTTGAGAATTGGGGTTAGCTCTTGAATTCACAAGTGATGCTATAGGACCTGTGCTTTTCTTTGTTGGAGACTATTACTAACTCAGTCTCATTGCTTGTATTTGGTCTGTTCAGGCTTTCTATGTCTTTGTGGTTCAATCTAGATAAATTATATGCCTCCAGATATTTGTCCGTTTCATCTAAATTTCTTGTTGGTTGGCATATAGTTATTCAAAGTATATCTCATAATCTTTAGTACTTCTGTTATAATATTGTCTACTTCAGTGCTTGTTTTATTTATCTTGATTAGTCTAGTTAATGGTGTATCAATTTTGTTTATCCTCTCAAAGAGCCAGTTTTTGGTTTCATTTCTTTTATTTTTTATTTCATTTATTTTTGTTCCAATCTTTATTATGCTGCTGTTGTTTTCCTAGTTCCTTGACATGTATCACTAGCTTGTTTATTTGCAGCCTTTCTATTCTCTCCTTGTAAACACTAATTACTTTGAAATTCTCATTTATGACTACTTTTACTTTGTCCCTACATTATGAAGACTCACGTATTTGTTATGTTGGTTTCATTGAATCTTCTGATTTCAGTCCTAATTTCTTCAGTAGTAGGTTGTTTAGTTTCCATGTATGTGTGTATTTTTGAAGGTACATTCTGTAGTTGATCACAAATTTAATTCCACTGTGGTTGAAACAAAACAAACAAACAAAACAACAACAACAAAAAACTTGGTATAGGATATAGTCTCTATGCTTTGGAATTTGTAAAGGTTTGTTTTGTGCCCTATGAGGTGGTCAATCTTTGAAAGTATTTGATGTGGGGGTAAGAAGAATGTGTATTTTGTGATGGTTAGGTGAAATGTTCCATAGATGTCCATCAAGTCCATTCGGTTTAGGGTAACATTTAGTTCCTATGTCTTTACTATTTTTTTTTTATCTAGATCTGTCCAGAGGAGATAGTAGGGTGTCACAATCGCCAACAATTAATGCATTGTAGTCTACCTGTTATATCTAGCAACCTTCCTTTCATATATTTCAATGCTCCAGTGTTTGATGCATAAATATTTGTGTTATATCTTCTTGGTGAATTAGTCCTTTTAGTGCTATATATTGTTCTTTGTCTTTTATTTTGTCTTAAAGTCTATTTTGTCTGATAACAGTTTTGTAATTTCAGCCTTTCACATTCTGTCTATGTAATTCTTTCAGTAACGTGAGTTTCTTCTAAAAAGCACATTAGAAGTCTCCTATTTTTTTAATCCATTCATCTAGTCTTTGTCTTTTAATTGGAGAATTTGCTGTTATCAATATTAGTTTTTGTTTTCCTGAGAATGATTTTATTCTTCCCTTTTTTTTTTTTAGAGGTGTTTTTTTGCTATAGGGCGCGTGCGCTCGCTAGACAGAGACAGAGAGACAGAAAGCAAGAAATCACCCCCCCCCCAGGGGGGATGGTCATGCCGCAATCCCTTCTCCTCCATTCTCCCCTCGGGATCCTGGGCACGCACTCACATGCGCCCTGCGTGAGTTTTAAGCCACCGGGACTGGGACGCGAGCCGCAGTCAACTACGTGGGAGTCCAGTGACGTAGCTATTACACTAACTGCTGGTCCCTAATCTTCCCTTTTGAAGGATAATCTTGCCAAGCATAGTGTTCTTGGTTTTTTTTTTTTTTTTTTTTTTTTTTTTTTCCTTTCGGGATTTTCAATATGTCTTCCCATTCTTTCCTTGCCTGCATTGTTTCAGTTGAGAGAGCCAGTGCTATCCTATAGGATAACCTTTGTGCGTATCTTAATGCTTTTCTCTTGCCATTTCACAAAAGCAATTTTCTATCTTTTTTTTTTCCCCTTTTTTTGGAGAGGTTTGTGCTATAAGGCGCGTGTGCTCGCCAGAAAGACAGAGAGACAGGGAGTCAGAAAGCGAGACATCACCCCCCAGGGGGGATGGCCACACCGCAGTCCCTTCTCCTCCATTCTCCTCTCAGGATCTTGGGCATGCACGCAATGCACCTGGCGTGAGTTTAAGCCACCGGGTCTGGGACTCCAACCACAGTCAACTACATGGGAGTCCAGCGACATAGCCGTTATGCTAACTGCTGGTCCCCAAGCAATTTTCTATCTTGACTGGCATGCATATGTCAATATCTGTATGTCTTTAATGATGTCTAGTATTTCTCAGGTGTCGTCCTGAGTTTTTCATTCTTTTTGGTAGTTTGGATTAAGAGACAAATCTTTCAGGTCAAAGATTTTTTCTTCTGCATGTCTAATCTGCTGTTAATGCTCTTGAGGGAGATTTTTATTTCTTATATTGTATTCTTTATCTCTAGATGTTCCATTTGATTCTTTTTTAGTGTGTCTGTTGCTTTATGAAGTTTGTCCTTCATGTCATGGAATGATTTTCTCATCTCCTGGAGTTGATTGTTCTTTTTTTTTCTTGTGTCTCATTGAGTTTTGTCACAATGGTATTCTGAGTTCTTTTGTGCTCATTGTTGGTTTAGGAATTACTGTGTTCCTTTGTGGGAGAGATATTTCCTTACTTTCTAATATTTTTGTCTCTACACTGGTTTATAGGTATCTGGTAAAGTACTTACTTCTTCCTAATTTTTGGAGTAGGTTCTGTAATGTTAGGGGGCAAACAGCCCTAGATCCCAGGCGTGTCCCTGGCAGAGTCACATCTTCCAGATCAGAGCAAGTATTATGTAGCCTGTATGTTATACAGTTCAGTGAGGAACTATGTTGTGGGTGGAGTCAGTTGGATTGAGTAACAGTTCTCTTGGACTTGGGAGGAATAGTATAGGCCTGCCTTCCCTACCAGATGGGGAGTAGTGCCCAAATTTCTCAGTCTTACTGGTGTGGGGGGGTGCTCTCTCTGAGTCCTCTCTCTGACTCCTTTGTTCTGTACAGGCCAAGGAAACCAGATTGTAGATGGAGCATCACCTGCTGGTTAGACTGCAGGAAGTTATAGCTCTCCTGGCAGCTTGGGGTAGGGGTGAGGTAGGATTTTTCTTTTTCTTTTTCCTGAAGCTGCTTGTGCTTCTTTATGATGTGTGTTAACTTCATACCAGTTTCCTTGTTCTTCTATTGGTGGGATTGCTGGAATCTATGGTGGTGGGATTTGGAGTTATAGAGGAGTTTCTCTTGTTTTCTCTTCCTGAAGGGAAACTGGGTTAGAAGAATTCCTTCAGAGCCTCATCAACTTCAGTTGGTTTGCTCCTCTCTGCTTTTGCCGTAGAAGCCATGCCGTCTAGAAGTTCTTGCTGATGCCCTCCTGCCCCCTAATATCTGACCTGATTCCTCTTATTATCATAATTTTTAAAAATTTTTTAAAAACATTTTTATATACATTCAATCACATTATTTAGCTTAAAAAGTGAATATTTCAATATGTGAACATTTCTCCCCAGTCCAGTTGATCAAAATTTTATATTGCATTTAATCAATACAGTGTATTACATTTCTTTTTCCAGCATGATTACCATGCATAGCAGTCAAGACAAAGACTTTACTATCCACATCATCATCAAATGGCTTATCATTTTTTCAGATGATTTTTTTAAACATTCAATTACTATATATCATTTGGCTTGTAAATAAAATTTACCCAGCATGAAATACTTCAGACCAGTCCAGTTGAGAATACTATACATATTATCATCAACAGGTAATAAACCATTTCTGTGTCCCACTAATGTCATGCCTCTCTGTTTGTTCTCATGCTATCCTTCTGTATACTCTTCCCTTCTCGCTCCTACCCCCTCTTCTACACTGTCTTCAGTATTCATAAGCATTTTCACTACTTTTATGCCCTCCAATATTTTGATCTCTACCATAAAGAGCAGATAGGTAGTATATATTAAGTGGATACATACAATATCTTTCTTTCATATCCTGGCTTGCTTCACTCAGCAATAGATCTTCCATATTCCACCACTTTCTATCAAATACCAGGGTCTTGTTTTTTATGTTAAACAGTATTCCATAGAATATATGTGCCACACTTTTTCCATTCATTTGTCTGTCTGTGGACATTTGGGTTGGTTCCATGTCTTAGCCATCATGAAAAATGCTGCAATAAACATTGCTGTGCAAGCACTTTTCTGCCTGGGCATTCTCCTGTCCTTTGGGTAGATACCCAGGAATGGAGTTACTAGACTAAATGGTAGTTCTATTTCTAGATCTTTGAGGAACCTCCATATTCTCCACAGTGACTGAACCAGCTTACATTCCTGTGAACACTTATCACTTTGTGTATTTTTAATCTTCACCAATCTGACAGGGGTTAGGTGGTATTTCATTGTGGTTTTAATCTGCATCTCCCTTATGGGGGTTTCTCAGAGGCAGCATTGATAGGCCCTTCCCATGGTCAGTTGTCATGTTTTTCTGACTGACCACTACTTCTGTGGTCCAAAGACAGTTGGAGGCTGATCAAGGCATGAGATGGTAGCCACAGTATGGTGGGCTTGGGTGCCAGGTACAGCTGCTGGAAGGCCATACCAGTTCCTTTAAATAAGGGGAATCCAACCATGCTGACTCTGAAGCAGTTGTTCTCAACAGAGCACCCAGAACTGTTATAATAACTCATAGCCAGGGATGAGAACTACTATAGCTCTAAATGATTGAGTCCATTCCATGAATTCAATGAAGTCAGTATAATAAGACCAAAAAATGTAGTCAGTTATGGAAATGCAGATGACTTACAGAGCGGGGGTTGTAGGACTACAGCCTAGGTATAGAACACGCCTGACCTGAAACAAGTGCCCTGAAGCTGATGCACAAGGTAAGGTTGTGAGGGGATTAGAAACTAGGCAGGTATCTAGAGCATGCATTCTAGTAACTTATTTGAATAAAAGTTACAAAAGTCATAAGTGGTAGGCAGGTAGAAACAAAGATGAAATTCAAAAGTATAATAAGTCCAAAACTAGGATCACAGACAAAAACCAGAAAATATGATGGAAAGGGGAAAAAAGATAATAACTAACTAACCTAGGTAGAAAGCTTTCTGAATAGGTAAGGACATTTTGAAGCTATTTTGCTGAATCACTTATTCTGAGAATTTGAGCAATGTAGAATTTGTTGGTTAGAGGAAGACTCTCCTAAATCTGCTTTCTTAAATAATTTCACAGCCCAAATATCTAGATACTGATTGTTTTAACAACAACCAAAAGGTCACAAGAGACAATATGTTTGTCATTAACTAAACAATAGTCCCTTCAGTGAATATAATTAATTTCTACTAGGTAAATTTGATCTGATAGGTAGCTGTCCTTGTAACATCAAGGATTAAGCAGATTCATGAAGAATGGACAATGATATAATTTAAGAATTGACAAGTGAAAAAGTAAGATACTGTTCTCTGCTGTCAACAACAAAACATATATAAATTTATAGTGTAAGATGTTTTGTAAATGAATGCTTGTTTTGAACTACGGAAAGTTACTGGTGATAATACAACTTCACATACAAGAATCCCAATGTAAAGAAATCAAAACCATTTTAAACTCATTTTATAAAGTTTTAAGTACCCTATTATTAGTAGTAAAGCTAATGAGAGAAGACCAATTGAATCAATAATTGGGAAGAACTAGTAAACAATGCTACCTTTCTGATTAGAGGCAACAGCTATGACCTCTTTTATATCCTATGTGTATTGGATTGTCAGAAATGTCATGACACGGTTTTGCATACAAAAACAAAGTATGTCATACCTTTTCCGACAACCCGATAAATGACCATAGCAGATCCTGCAGTTGCCTGTCCAAACACCTTTCTTTACTTCCTTCCCAATAGTAGCAACCCTAACTCTTACCATGGCCACTGTGTCTCAGAAGCTGACCTACCTCTAGAACAAAAACATTGAGATACATCTAGGTCAATGACAACTTGAATTGACTCAGCCATATAACAGCCAGACTCAAGATAAAGGCAAAAGAGGAGAACAGAAGATTGCAGACATAAGAGAATCATGAAGAATATGAGGTAGAGCCTGCCTGGCTTCATAATTCCCTTCAATCTGCCATATACCTGGGGGCTTTAACATAGAGGTTAATGTATGGTTGTTACAAAATGTGATATAAGAAATAGAGTATTGCAAGCAAATGATATTGAAAACTCACTCTTTGTTGGTTGCAAAATACCTGTTAAATTGTCATCTATTTCATCACGTTTTTGGGTACGAAATATTTACCCATTGAGGCTGAGAGTTATGAAAACAGGTTGCTAAAAATCATACTGTTGGGTGTATTGGCTTCTTACTAGTGTGTTCAGTAAAAATATTTTTTAAAATGTTTTAGTCTGGAGATAAACCTTCTAGAAGCAGAAATAAAATCAGAGGTTTTTGAAAATGAAAACTTTCTTCCTCTGCCCTACTTCCAAACAAACCAAAATTATGTGAGAATATAATAATTTGGTATCCTACCAAGTTAGAAAAGCAGAATTGTCTATTCTAAGGTGAAGTCAGTGCAGAAATGGGTAATATAACATCTAAGTAAAGAATATCAACAAGCAAAAGGCCTGTTCATTGATGTAATTTATGATAGTCAGAAATTTGGCAGCACTTATTAAAGATAAAAGGGATCAGGGTAAGGCTGGCTACATTGCCTGGTAGTTAAGGCAGATGAACTACATGGTCAGCCATGTGTGATCCAAGTCCAAAACTCAGCAGCTTCAGAAAGTTGCCAGGTGTATGTGGCTGTGTGCCCAAAATCTTTTTTGTTCTTTGCCATAGGGAGATACAGAGAGAAGGAAAGTGAGAAATCACCTCCAGGGAGGATGGCCATGCTGCAATGCCTTTTTTTATTTTCCGCCTGGGATTTTGGGCATGCACCTATGTATGCACCAAATGTGGATTTGAAGCTGCCAGATCTGTGGCTCAAACTGCAGTAGGCCGTGTAGGTGTCTAGCACCTTAATCACCATGCCACCTGCTGACCCTAGTGCCCAAAAACTTTGAGAAGGAGAGATGGAGGTGATGGGATTGTGGCATGACCATTCCCTGTAGAGCAGTGTTTTCCCTTCTCCTCCTCTCTCTGGAGAACATACCAGAACTTTAGCAAAAATAAAAAAATAGATTAAAAAATTAAGGGGCAAAAAATTATAAGAAATGAAAAAATGGGCATATATGTAGAAGGAATTATATGTTTAAAATCCTATAACAAACAAATAGGATATATGACAGATAACATACTATAATACTATCTTTGTAAATTTAGTTGAATGAGAGTGTTATTTTAAAAAGGCTTAAGAACATTTAGGCAATATAGATTAATAGTGAATTAAAAAGGTAAATAGTAATATCTACCTCTGAAAATAATGTCATATCTAAACTTATCTAAAACAATTACATTAAAATTTCTGTTATACAATTTTGGACACTCAAGAAAATGTAATGCTCTGAAGTTCACTTTACAAAATAAAATAAAGCTACCCATAACAAAATTGAGCAACAATAGCAGAATAAATAAACATATAGGCCAATCTAACTAATGAACACAAATGCAAACATTCTCATTAAAATATTAGCAAGTAAATTCCAGCAGTCTAAAAATAATAATGTATCATCAAGTTTGTTTTGTCCAAGAAATACAGGTCATTCACCATTAGGAAATCCAAGTGAAATTACTATATTAAATAATTACAGGCAGGAAAAGAATTATTGATCAATTCCTGATTTTAATCAGTAAAACTCTTAGCACAAGAGAAATAAGAAGGGACTTCCTTGATATTTGCCAGAAAATAAAGTCAGCATTACATTGATAGAGGAACATTGGAAGTTTTCCTTTTAAAACAAGTCATAAGAGTGGTATCACATTTTTTAATCAATATTGTGCCAAAATTCCCAGTCAACCCACCAAGCCAAGAAGTAAAAAATAAAATCTGCAAATATTGGAAAGGAGTAATAAGAAGTGAATTGTGTAAGTACTAGAAAGGAAGAAGATAATTACTTTTAGAAAACAGCAAAGATGAAATTTTCTGTAATATGTTAGCAATGATAGAACATATAATAGACGATAAGATCACTCTACATATAAAATGCATAAAGACAACTTTAATAAAAATAGGTATAAGGCCTATAGGAATAAAACTATAAAATTTTACTGAAGGACATAAAATATTTGAATAAGTGTGAGCTAGGCAATATTCCAAATGGAATGGCTCAATATT
Source organism: Tupaia tana (assembly GCA_026018925.1). Classification (NCBI taxonomy): domain Eukaryota; kingdom Metazoa; phylum Chordata; class Mammalia; order Scandentia; family Tupaiidae; genus Tupaia; species Tupaia tana. Next base: position 14,746,046 of record JAKSZU010000022.1, on the reverse strand, counting down.
GTTAAGATAAGAATACTCCTCCAAATTAATCTGTAAATACATCACAATGTAATAAAAATCGTATTAGCATTATTCATGAAATTTGAAATGCTCTTTATAAATTCCACATAGAAAGGGAAGTATTCCAAAAGAAGTTTCTAAAAGGCAAATGTGAAAGATTTGACTGCCATGTTTCAAAACTAATTTTTAAAGAACAACAATTAAGAGGATGTAGCATTAGTGTGGAAATAAAGAAATTATAGTCCAGAAACAAAATCCTGGGAATTCAGTGCATGGAAAAATAGTATTTTGAATTGTTGGTGTAAGAATGCACTGGCGATTTATGGTGTTGGGTAAGTTGTCTAGTGACGGAAAGAAAGGGAAATTAGATCCTAATCACCCATAATTTGTAAAAACATATATATATATATATATAATTTCAAAACTGAAGAAGACATGGCATGTTATAAGAAAACATAGGTCATTATGATATAAGAAAGGTCTTCTCAAATACACAAAAATGCTCAACACAAATGTCAGAAGGAATGACCAATAGATTAACAACTGATATTTAAATAATTTCATGACTGGGACCAGCAGTTGGCATAATGACTTTGTCACTAGACTTCCATGTAGTCAACCACAGTTTGAGTACTGGACTCGGTAGCTTGAACTCATGCTGGGTGCATATGTGTGCATGCCTAAGATCCCGAGAGGAAATTGGAGAAGGGATTGCAGTGTGGCCATCCCCCTAGGGGGTGATTTCTCACTTTCTGTCTCTGTTTCTCTGTCTCTCTGGCAAGTGCACATGCTCTATAGCAAAAACCTCTAATAAAATAATTAATAAATTAATCAATCTATGGTAAAGAGATGAAATAGTATTAAAGACAATAGTAGAGATATTTGCAATATACACATGCATATTTTACATGAATCTTCTATGATGAGTATGTACACATACACAAATATGTAATGCGTATATTTACTATTTATAAATAATGCATTATCATATATACATAAACATGAACACACAAATCAATAAAAACTAAAACTAAGATCTGAACAAATAATTCAGTCACAAAAGATGCTTTAACTTAAGTAAAAATCAGAACAAAGCAAGTTAAAATAACAAAAGCTATCATATTCATTATTTTACCTACCAAATGAACATAAGTTAAGGATTTAGGGTATTTTGCCAAGACTGCATAGAAATAGTTCCATTTGAGAGGAGCTCCATGCTTTCAGGTACTGAAGAGACACATTTACACATGTGAACAAAGAGGCACTGTGTTCATGGCAGCACTATTTTACAAGAAAGAAATGATGAATTCTAATAGTGCTACATTTACACTAAAGGAAAACTGCTCAGAACATATTTCATTAAAAAGGTTGTAGCACAATATATACAGAACTCCTCCCCCCTTTTATAAAAATATACATGTGTGCACATGTGTGTATTTTTATTGTTCTAAATTTGCAGCCATGTAATGTAACTCCCCTTCTCTATCACTCTTACTAGTTTATCCTAAAATATATCTAACACGGGACCAGCAGTTGGTGTAATGGCTACGTCGCTGGACTCCCATGTAGTAGACCGCGGTTTGAGTCCCGGACCCGGTGGCTTAAACTCACCCTCGGGTGCATGTGCGTGCGTGTCCAGGATCCCAGGAGGAGAAGGGATTGCAGTGTGGCCATCCCCCCGGGGGGGTGATTTCTCGCTTTCTGTCTCTCTGTCTCTCTCTGTCTTTCTGGCAAGCACACGCACCCTATAGCAAAAACCTCTCCAAAAAAAAAAAAAAAAATTATCATGAAATTTTGAGATTTTTCTTTTTATCTACTCATTCATTAACTATCTCTTGCCCAGAACATATAGTATGAAAGCAGGATTCATACCAATTTCATGACTCATGTGCCCTTAATATTTGGAATAGCAGGTGCAGCGAGTATTTTTCAAATAAAAGTTATATGACATTCATTAATTGATTGAACAGCTGGAGAGTAATTAGTATGGTGACAGTGTAATGTGGTGTTTCTAGTTATTGCTTAATATAACCATAATATCTATTAACATGCGCCTATATATCTATCATATGTTTACAAATCAGAATATAAAAACATGTATCATATGTTCATTGGATACTGGCCACTTTTATTAGCCTTTAGAAACAAAGAATGTATGTGTTTGTTTATGTATGCTTGATAATTACAATTTTTTTAAAAAACAACTTTTTGGAGAAAATGCAATTTTTTTTGAGAGAGATTTTTGCTAGAGTGTACATGCGCTTGCTGGAGAGAGAGAGAGACAAAAAGTAAGAAATCATAAGGTTTGCTGCAGAGTACTTGTAACTGTGGGGGATGGCCATACTGCAGTCCCTTCTCTATTCTCCTCTTGGGATTATGGGCACACATGCACACACAACCGGCGTAAATTTTAAGCTGCTGGGTCCGGGACTCAAACCACGGTTGACTACATGGGAGTCCAGCAACATAACCATTTCGCCATTTGCTTGTCCACAGAACTAAAATATTTTAAAATTATCAAAAAGCTGTCTGGCAGGTGGTGTGGTTGTTAAGGCACTGGATCCCACATGACCTACTCCATAGTTTCAGTCCTGGACTTGTTGGCTTGAAAAACATGCCAGGTGCATGTGTGTGCCCAAAATTCCGAGAGGAGAATGGAGGAGAAGGGATTGCAGTGTGGCCATCCCCACTGGGGGAATAATTTCTTCCTCCATCTCTCCAACAACCATACATGCCCTATAGGGAGGAAAAATAATTCTTTATCTGCCTGATAACCAAAAATTCTAGTAAATTTATAAGATGAAAAAATTATTTTGTTTTATTTACTTACAGAACTACACATTTGGAAATTTTCAGTTTTATTGGAATCGATATTAAATTAAGATCCAATTTATCATTGATCTCTACAGAAGAAATTCTGTATGTGTTGATGACAACTATTTACATAATAACTTTGAATAGATGGGAATATTTTTTAAAAAGGTTTTTTTTTTTTTGCTATAGGGCACATGTTCTTGCTGGAAAGATGGACAGAAAGTATGAAATAACCCCACAGGGAGGGATGGCCATGCTGCAGTCCCTTCTAGGGATCTTGGGTGCACACGCACCCAGCATGAGTTTTAAGCTCCCTGGTCCTGGACTCGACCTGTAGTTGACTATGTGGGAGTCCAGTGACATAACCATTATGCAGTCTGCTGGTCCTAAAGAAAAAGATTTCTAAAATGAATTTAAACGAGTCCAAGATAATACATGGCACATTTTCTTCTCACAACTACATATGGGGTTTTTGCTGACCTAAAATAAACCACAGATAGACCTTTGTTACAGTATTTTCTATTTTCTCTCTCTTTGTTCATGAGTGTTAAAAATAAGTGATAGTATATACTTTCACATTTATTTTCCAAAAAAGATAAACTTCTGAGGTTTCACAAAGTTTTTTTGCAGTATTACATGAAAAGTGTTACATCCTACATTTCTGTTCTTAAAAATGTCACTTACTCTGGCAGTAACAATTTATGGCCTTTAGATTATTTCAGAGGTCAAATATTCGAATAAGGCATCATACACACCATATACCCTTTCTTTCATTGAACTTCAAAGAATCTTAAAATTCCTTTTACTTTTTTCAAGGTACAACTACTTAATAGAATCTCTTTGCATATAAAGACAACTACTTAATAGAATCTCTTTACATATAAAGTTTAGAATTTGTCCTAAGAATCCTGAAAGGCTCTAATGTCACCTCAGATAAAACAATGAGACTGCAAATACTGCTTGCTGATTGTTCTTGTTTATTATTCAAATAACACTTAAATGCTTAGTTCACTATTTTGTGAAGGATAGTGTTGGCTGATGACCTTCGACAGGCGATGCTTTTATTCTTGCATTCTAAAATGGGAGATGTGCTTTGTTTCAATCTCACTATCATGCCACAGTAAAGTAATCATTTAGAAACTAAGAAGTGATCAGAACTAAAATGTAGTATTTCTAAAACCTTAAGATTTCTTGCATTGATGTTAATTAGAACTATTATATATTGTACAGTTCCTGTGCAGCAAGCATTGTAATAAAAGCGTCACATTTATTATGTTCTGTTTATAGCAGTCCTATGAGGTAAACATTATTAAGTATTATTATCCCAGTTTTGTAGATAAGAAAAATTAAATAGAGAAGTTAACTGATTTTTCTATGGAATTACAGTCTGCAAGAGTTGTAATCACACCATCCACAAGCAAGTTTTTTATATCTGCATTATGGCCATCGGGTGTGTTGCTCTATTTTAGGATGGCACCAATATTTTTCAAAAGAAGAGATTCTGTTGTATATAGGTCAACAGGTGTATTGGATTCTATGGTTGGATGGGGATTTGAGGAATTATGAATTTTTTTTCTGAGAGGTTTTTTGCTATAGAGTGCGTGCGCTCGCCAGAGAGACAGAGAGTGAGAAATCACTCCCCAGGGGTGATGGCCACACTGCAGTCCCTTCTCCTCCATTCTTCTCTCAGGATCTTGGGCACACGTGCCTAGCGTGAATTTTAAGCCACCGGGTCCAGGACTCGAACTGCGGTCAACTACATGGGATCCAGTGACATAGCCACTATGTTAACTGCTGGTCCTGAGGAATTATGAATTTTTAAACTAGGAAGGAATTTATCAATTCACATTCATCTCTACTATAGCCTTCATATAATTATTGGGTTGTCTCGAAAGTCCTAACACATTTTTTTTGCATAGAAAATCATGTCATGACTTTCCCAACCACCTAGTAGTTGTGAGTTTTATCGTATCATGTCCTGGGCACACACTGGTATTGTGAGTGCCATCGAATGAACGACCACCAAAGCCAGATTAAGGTTAAAGGGAATCTATTACCTGGCCTGAGTCTCGGGGGCCGAGAGTCAGAACTATAGCCCCAACTGAAGTTTGAGTAGCTTTTTTATAGGGGGTCAGTTACCAGGAGTTTCTATGCAAGCAGTTACAGAAGCTGAATAAAGCAAGTTAATTTATTTCTGAGGGGAGTGGGGTTTCCATGCAAGCAGTTACATTGCTAGACAAAAGTGTTTCAGGCTAGTTAGCAAAGACAGTAGTAGGTACAGGGTGTTGTCCCAGATACGGTTTGCTTTATGGCTAGCACAAGATATTTTTTTATGGGAAGAACAAACAGGTTTACAGAAGCAGACAGCCATGTTAGGGTAAGAAAACAAAATGGACAAACAGTTGTTCATGTGCAAGATCTAGTATGTGGCCTTCCACAGTACAACTTCCTAATCATAGGAAATTTCTCCCACCACTTCAGCACCTACCAGAACCACAGGAATCTTGTCATAATCTATTTTACTTAATGTAATTGAGAGCTTATAAAAGACAGACAGTGTGTAAAATAGGGGTACTGAGGGACGAGTTATAGTACCTGCCCTTAAAGTAATTAGTACTCAAGCAGGAGAGATACCTATGTACAAATACAAGAGAAGAAATAAGGACAAGATGAATTGCAGTCACATGCTGTGTGGGTGTGTGAGACAGGACACTAATCCAATAGTGGATTAGTTTGGGGTTGGTATAGATGGATGGTCTTCAGGCTTTCAAATTGGAACGTTAGAGATTTGTATAGGGGAAAATGAGGCATTTTAATCCAAGTCTAAATTCCTTAACTAAGATTAGAGCAGAGGATAACTCCAGGGGTGGGTTAGGATTTTTGAATGAGTAGGGGGGGAAACTGGTTATTCAGGTTAAATCTTCTGATGTAGAATGTTCTCTGCCTATGTGAACACAATATAAGACCTATATGGAGAAGTCACATATAAATCGTATCCTAGTATCAGAATAATCTTATAAAGCCCAGTTGGAGGTAATTTTCAAAGATTCTTGCAGTGATATTTCTTAGTGGACTGATGCTTAAGAAGTGCAGTGAGTGCTTGAGGCAGGAGTATGTGTCTCAGATGGGAAACTTCGGAGATGAATGCACTGTGCATTGGTTTTGATGTTTTAAATCCATTTGCCACTATGCATCTGAAATGTAATAAAGCTTCTACTCAGACCATGTCTCTCCAGAATATGATAGAAGCTTTAAAATGGGAGAGCTTGTCTTTTGAAAGAATTAGAGCTCCACAAGAATTTGTAATGCACTTTTACATGTTGAGAAAAGTACAGAGCAATGATGTGATACTTAGAGACTGCATCTGAAATTCTGAGTGCGTAGGCTATCCCTCTCTGTCCTAGCCATTTGTTTGATTTTGTGCACTAGACCATCCACAATAACTGGTAATTTGGGGGCACTCTGTCTATACATACATTTCTTTTTTTCTTCTCACAAGTACCCAGTTATTATTAGAGGTGAACTCATTTAAAATCACAGTAATAGAATGAACATAAAACTTTGGTAGTAGATATTTCTGTTATATGTGGAAAAATACGGCATTTAAAATTATGTTAGTGGATAAATCATCAGCTTTGTAAAAATCAATTCCAAATGATGGAGAAAACAGCAGCAGGTTTGGCAGGCAGATGGAGAGTGAACTGTTAGGTCTCATCCATCTCCAGTTCCTATGATTATATGATTAAATATTAGTGTCCAGAGACAAGCAAGAGAAATGCCAGCTCTTGAAATACCAAGTATAGGCCAGAGAAGACTGTGAATAAATACTGCATTGAGACAAATCCAGATGATTAGTAAAGTGGCAAAAAAAATGAGGTGGAGAGGGTTGTTTCCCAGGTAGCTAATTAGAAATCTTTCAGGACATAGAATGGAATAATGGAAATAAAAATTATTCAGAAAAAAATAATTTTGAAGTGCAATTCAGTAGCTAAAAATAACTTTAGGAATTATTCCCTGTCACTTATATTTTACTTATTGCTATGCTGAGACAATGTAGATCAAAAAAAATAATAATGGATGGATAAACAAAAAGTCTCCCTCAAAGGGTGTTTTTTAAAAAAGTATCATAAAATCATAGCTTCTGATTTAAACTCTTAATAGCAGTAATTCTCAAAGTGAGGGGACACAGAGGATCAGAATAGTTTGAAAGCTTTGTCAAACTTCGTGTTTCTTCTCTTGAGATTTTAATACACACCTTGGTGACAGAGAGTAGAGTGTAGCACTGTGAGCCTGCTCTATCCCATCACTGCTGCAAACTCTTGGTAAGCATTTAGCCAGTGCCAGGCTCCATTGCTTAGCACTTTACATAGGACCATCCTTGTGTTAGCACTAGGAGAGAGGTAATATTATTAGCCTAACTTGACAGATAGAACAACCGATACCCACGCAGCTTAAAGTTGACCAAGGTCATGGATTTAAATTTTGGAGAAACCAGGACTAGACCCATTATCATTTTGATTTAAGAGTCTGTGATTTTTATCTGTTATTGTATTGACCTATTGGGTTATTAGAAAAGTCGGAATGCATCGTATTGACCTATTGGGTTATTGGAAAAGTCGGAATGCATTCTTGCACAGAAAAAGATAGAAAAAAAATACATGACTTTTCTGACAACCCATTATATTAAGTATGTTTTGTTAATAGATACAGAAAATGATAGAAATGGAACAGAAGTTTTTCCTTAAGCACTTCTGATTAATATATAAATGCATGAGGAGAGAGACATACATACATTATATTGGAAAATTTCTAAACTTCCTGCTTTCCTGAAATCTCAGCATCCCCTCAAGTTTCTCACCCAGCTGACAGTCAAACACAGCAATGACTTTCCCTCATGGATATTTTTTTGTGCACCTCACCCTGACCCCCAGTTGAGGCATTTGCCCTCGGCCCTCATTCTCTGTCTAGATCACCACGTGCCTGGTTGAGCTTGCTGCCTGGAAGTTCCTGTGAGGCTTGCCAGGCTTCCTGCCTCTAGGACCTGTGAGTGTAATAAATCCTGTAGTTTCACACACCCGAGTGTAATTTCTCCAGCAATATTGAAATGATACTTAAAGATGCCAGAAGGGGGGACTAACTCTCTATTTAAAATACCTACATATATAGATACAGGCTTATTTGTAGGTGAGCCAGTCCTGTTTTATAGATAGATATCTATTTATATATTCTATGTTTATAATTTATATGTAAATATAAATAGATTTTTTCAGGTGTATGAAGAGCATGATCTCTTTGTTGATATTTATGTCTATTTATTGATATATGCATAGTGAATGCCAAAGTTTTTAATCAGATTTAAGTTAATTGATATTGAGACTGAAATAAAAAGAAGGCAGTTATATTTTAGGGTTCAAAATTTTTAGAGATTTATGAAATCATAGAAAAAAGTGCCAATTCTACTTATTATTACTAAGAACTTGCAATGCTTAAAATTCTAGGATATTTGCTTTAATAGTTCATTGTAAGAGATAGACATTTGTGTTTGTCATATATCTCATCTCTCTACAAATATTATACTATTCCATATTGCCTCTCACTCTCGCTCCAAATTTTTAAATATTAGTATTAAAGTTATAATTTTATATTATAGGTGGTTATAGCTTTTTACTAATGTTCTATAAATATTACTGTCAGAGTTTGGTATTATTTCTATGTTTACATAAATCAATGCTAATTGTAAACCAATTTACTATGATATATTTCTTACTGAGTTTTTGTTTAGATTCACCACTTAAGTGATTGGATTTGTTGTCCAGCAGTTTTACTTTTTCTCGAGTATTTTGTATTTGACAAATGTCTTCAACAAACATAACATTCATGGATACAGTGTTTTTTTGTCAGAATTTGATAGACATGGAGACCAGCAGTTAGCGTAATGGCTATGTCGCTGGACTCCCACGTAGTCGACTGCGGTTCGTGTCCTGGACCCGGTGGCTTAAAACTCACGCCGGGCGTGTGTGCGTGCGTGCCCAAGATCCCGAGAGGAGAATGGAGGAGAAGGGATTGCAGCATGGCCATCCCCCCGGGGGGTGATTTCTCGCTTTCTGTCTCTCTGTCTCTCTCTGTCTGGTGAGTGCACGCACCCTGTAGCGAAAAAACCTCTCCAATAAAAAAAAAAAAAAAATTTGATAGACATTACCTTTCTCTCAGCTGCAGAATGAGGCTGTGGAGCACAGAGTGCAGCCTAAGTTTCCCTTCTAGGTGACTTTTTTGTGTGTTTATGTTTAGATAGGTATCAAAAAACATTTAATTTTGCCAGAATGTGTGTGCTCTTACCAAAGACAGAGAGCTGGAAAGGAGAAATCACCCCCCAATGGCATATGGTCCTGTCACATTCCCTTCTCCATTTCTCTATGCTTCAGGATTTTGAGAGCACAGTCACATATGCCCAGTATGGTTTTCAGGCTGCCACCAGGATTCAAATCATGTGGTTGTCCACATCGGCTGCAGCTCCCTTAACTACCAGTCCATAGGGTTGAGCCCAAACAAGGGTTGAGCCCAAACAACTTAATAGCTGTTGATAATTTTCCTTGTTAGGTACCCTATGGTGGAATTTTAGATTTTTCTTATTCTTAAGGTGCGATTACAAGCAGCATGTTATGGATTCCTTTGGATATGTATACTTTTGGATATAACAAGTTGCCTTTTATAGACTCCACCATTTTCAAACACCACCATTGAAGTATAAACTATACATGTTGCCCCATGGCACAGTAACATAGTGTATTAATTTTTCAACTTTGTAACTCTGCTAAAGAACAATATCTTAGTTTAGTGGGTTTTTTTATTTGTTTTGTTTTTGTTTGTTTTGTTTTTATTTTTTGCAAGAGGGCATATATACTTGGCCAGAGAGAGAGAGAGAGAGAGAGAGAAATTACTCCCTAGGGGGTATGGCTATGCCTCAATCACTTCTCCATTCTCCTCTAGGGATTTGGTGGGGGGGTGTGTGCACATACCAAGCATAATTTCTTTTAAGCTGTCAGGTCTGGGATTTGAACAGTGGCTTGGCCATGTGGGATACAAAGTATTAACCTACACTCCACCTGCTGGCCCCTAGTTGGCATTTTTTTTTTTTTTAATTTTTTGGAGAGGTTTTTGCTATAGAGCACATGTGATCACCAGAGAGAGTGAGAGACAGAAAGTGAAAAATCACCCCCCCCCCCCAGGGGGGATGGCCATGCCACAATCCCTTCTCCTCCATTCTCCTCTTGGGATCTTGGGCACGCATGCACTCGTGCCTGGCGTGAGTGAGTTTAAGCCATCAGGTCTGGGACTCGAACTGCGGTCAACTACATGGGAGTTCAGCGACATAGCCATTATGCCAACTGCTGGTCCCTACTTTGCATTTTTTTAATTGAATGTGTAGAACAGTCATCTACTTTTCTAGAGTGAAGTTCTTATCCTTTACTCACTGTTATTAAGTATTTATAGTCTAAATAAATTAGTTCTTCTATTTATGATTATTTATAAAAATTTCTTTCACAATTGTGTCATCTTTCTATAAAGTACTTTGTTATGCAGTATTTTTATATTCTATTTTATCAATAATTTTTATGGCTTCTGAAATTTGTGATGACTAAGAGAGGTGCTTTCCATTCAAATACTATGGCACTTTTTCATTGTTCCTTTTTTTATACTCATGTGACTTTGGGCAAGTTACCTAACATTTTCTTACTTACAAAGTAGGGGTGATATCAGTAATACATGCCTTATTGAATTGTATAGCTCAAATTATTTTGGAAAGACTTAAATAATACCTTGTGTTACTGTGAGAGCATAAAAACTGATAATTTATTGTTATTGAATGATCAGGGTTTTTTTATCACTGATATGCACATGTCATCTTTATCATGTACTAAATTGCTCAAACTATTTGTCTCCATTTCTGTATTCTCTCACAAGGCACAATCGGTTGTTTCTCAAAGTGCTTATGATATACCTCTATATCCCTCAGCATCTACTGCTTATTTGTCTAGATGGTTATCATGAAACTGTAAATTCCTTGAGAGAAAGAAATATTGCTTTATTCTTTGTATACTCACTGCCTTTAGACTGACATTTACAGGAAATTTTTCTTTAATTCATGTTTTAAAATATAACTTATATGCAATAGAATTCACTCCCAAAGATTTTAATTTAGATGTAGTATAATTTATCAAATTTTTCCTGGTTCATGCTATCTGGGTCCTAGGAAATCTTTGCCTCATTCAAGGTCACAGAGATTTTGTTATTTTCTGTCATGTTTTAGTCTGATGCATTTCAAGTTTTAGCTGGTAAAAACTAACTAAGGTTCATTTTAGTCTTTGTTTAGTGTTATCCAATTATTCCACCATCATTTTTCAAAGGACAGTCCTCTCCCTAATTAATTACCTTAGTTATAGTAAATAAATATTCCTCATTTGAATGACTACTTCTTGAAGTTCCTTGTTTTTTAATTAAAAAATTATATAAATTATATCTATCTATCTATCTATCTATATATATATATATATATATATATATATATATATCACAAAGAGTTTTTTGTTTGTTTTTTGTTTTTTAAAAAGAGGTTTTTGCTATAGGGTATGTACTTGCCCGGAGAGAGATAGAAAGCGAGAAATCACGCCCTAGGGGGTGACCACGCTGCAGTCCCTTCTCCTCCATTCTCCTCTTGGAATTTTGGGCATGCACATACATGTGCCCAGGTTGAATTTCAAACCACGGTCAGTCACATGGAAGTCCAGTGATGTAAACATTACGCCATCTGCTGGCCTCAGAGATTTCTTAATTAACCTCAATGTTTTCATTATTTTCTCATTGTCTTTTCAGATATTTTAGTTCAGCTCTTTCCTTGTTTGGTAATGATTCATAAACTGCCAGTGAGATGCCATAGAAAGCACACACACACTGAAATCAGAAAGGGAGGTGCGAAGTGCCACTTTGCCGTTTACTACCTGTTTGTGGCTTGTCTGTATAACCTCAGGCCTTTCATTAGAAAATATAGATATTCCTATTTCCTAAAATCATATAGAAGATTATTGTAAATGACTAGTAACCCAGCTACTGTGGCTTAGCAATAAAGCAAATGCCTGGCGGTGCTAGAAGCCATATGGTCAGCCACAGATTTGGATCCTTGGATTGGGCTGAAAACAGACCAGCCAAGCCCAAGGGGACCCAGGATCCTTAGGAGCTGGAGGGCTGAGAAAAGGAGATTGTGGCATGTGAGACCCTATTAGGGGTCTCTTTCTAAGATACTACGTATAGAAAGTGAGATATGGGCAGGAAATCCCAAGACACCAACAAAAAGGACATCTAACATATCACTTATTATTGTCGGGGGTTACAGTCAGAACCCTGGTGCCCAGGGGAGGAAAATTAACTGAGTTTTACTGCCTATGTTGTCATTAGATAACCTGGAGAATATAACTGTATTCTGCAGCAACACATGTCCACACAGGAACCATTCCAGATAGCTTGACTGATACTTCACCTACCACCAGTGGCACTAGATTGGTATGAGCAAAACTGTCCACACTAGGCACACATATGACCAGGCAACAAGTACACACACACAACTAAAGCCTGTGAAGATAAACATTAGAGGGCTACAGTGACAGATCTCCCCTCCTAGGTATTCATGACAAGACCCCACAGTAAAAGTAATAAACCCATTCGCCATGCAGTTGCCACCTAGCAACCTGTCTGCTCAGACCTCTCTCTGCATACTGATTGAAACCTTTCTTTTCCATACTTTTCTGTGACTGTGGCTTTATTTGCTTCTTGGAATAGGTCTCTAATCTTAAGAAGCTGGAACCTAGAACCAAGCAACACAACACAGTGCTAATCTCCCCATCTGATAACAACTATCCTGTTAGAAAGTGACTAATGGTGGGCAGTGTTCCTCCTTAAACATAGGTTTTCACTGGACTTCCAGGAGTCTCATAAAAGGGTACCTTCCATGGCTTGTAGGCGTTGTCACCAAGGTTATGTGCTAATATGGTCCACATTTCTTTGTTTACCTATTTTAAAAAGACTATCAATGAGAATTTTCATTTTCTCTCAACATGTATTGTTTAGCTTTTGCCTTGACCCTAATTTATTGTTTCTAGACATGAAAAAGGATAACAAATATATACAGAAAATTAGAGAATTCATTTATTTGCAAAAGTTTCAGTGTATATAAGTAGAACTTCATCAAAAAGTCAAATGATGTTACAAGAAAAAAGATTACCTTATAAAATATTCTTAAAATTTTCTGAATTATATTGGTGGTGCTCAAGACCTTAAGATTTCCATATTGTTAGAGACCAAATTAGAAACTAAGTATTTGGTACTGGAACCTATGTTGAGTTAGCTATCCTGTATGAACAAGTGATTTAGGAGCTGGGTAACTGGAAATTAATCCTTCGTGTGAATTGTAAGAGATATAAACCACTGAGACCCTGGCACATTTGCTCAGGGATTTTTGTTGTTTTTTTTGGGAGGGTTGATCAAAATACCCATGGAGGGTCATGTTTTCTCTCTCAGTTCAAAATAGACTGAAAACTAAAATCAGCAAGACAATTAGAATGGTAGAGAGAGGCTGCAGAAAATTTTATACAAGGGAACCAGAGTCACTGATCATAAAATCTGAGCTGGGCCTATGTTTGTTTCTTTTTTCCTGGCAAGTGAGAAAGGCAACCAAAATTGTTGCACAAAGTGAAAAATGATTCATAAGCATGATAATGGACATAAATTTGGGGAGAGGCACAATGCCCTGTTGTTGGTTGGTCCTCAGTGAAATTATTTTATCCAAGTCCTCTGAAAGTTCAGCTTCATCAGAACAGAAAATGGCTTTTAATCAATAATCAAGACTCCTAGATAAAAATTTGCTTGAGCCAAACTTCCATGGTAGTAATGTTTGGGGGATTCTGGCATAGCTAGAATCATAGTGCAGTGATACCTTGTCTGATGACACCAAACACACCCACACACCACACACACACATGCCATGGAAAGGCTTATCTTAACTGAAATTTTGAGAACAGATACTTATACACACTTGTAACAAACAATACAAAGAAATCCCATGAACCATGCTTTTGGTATTACAATACTAGCTTTAAGTAGAAATAAAAGGGAACTTCCTCGGTCTAGTAAAAGGCACCTCAAGTAAATGAAAATGTATGTTCTCACTACTCTTATTCAAGATAGGACTAGACATGTTAGGCAGTTGCAAAATGGCAGTAAATTTCACATTGGAATTCCAAGAAAATTCATCCATATTGGAAAATAAGTAAAACTATTATGACTTTCATATATAGGAAATATACACATGCAGAGAACTGGTAAGTAGAACAGGGTTGCAGGGTAAAAGATCAATATGTAGAAATCAGTTGTTGGGAAAGTCATGACACATTTTTGCATACAAAAATACATCATGATTTTCCTGACAAACTAATATCCCACACTAGCAGCGAACAATATGAAAATGAAACTAAGAAAGCAATTTTTTTTTATAATAGTATGGAAACCAACAAACCACTTGGACAACAAAGAAGTGTAAAACTCATTCTGAAAATTATAAAACACAGTTGAAATTAATTACACAAACATTCCACATTCATGGGTCAGAAGACCTAAGATGGTAATAAGCCCACTGATTTAACAATTTAATGCAATTCCTATCAAAATTGCAGATAACTTACTTATAGAAATTGGTAATTCATATGGAATTGCTAGGGCCCCAGAAGATCAAAAGCAATCTTGAAAAAAGAACAAAATAGGAGCATTCATAGTTCCTCACTTCAGAATTTACTACAAAGAAACATTAATCAAGACAGTGTGGTACTGGCACACAGATATAGATCAACTGATTTTCAGTAAGGTACAAAGACCATCCTGTGTGTATGTGGGTGGGGGAGAGGTCTTCAAATAATGGTGCTGGGAAAACTGGATAATCACATGCAAAAGAATGAGTTTGGACCCTAAACTCTCACCATAAATAAAAATAACTTGATGGATTAGAGACCTAAATGTAAGAGCATAAAATACCTCCAAGAAAAAAATGGCGCAACCTTCATGACTGAGTCTATCAATGATTGCTTACTCTGACATTGAAAGCACATGTGGCAAAAAAAAGCTTCATCAAAATTAAAGATCTATGTGATATAAAAGATACCATAAATAAAGCAATAGGAGAAAATAGTTACAAGTCGCATCTCTAACAAAGAACTTACATCTAGGGTATATAAAGAACTCTTCCAACTCAACAATAAAAGACATATAATCCACCTATAAAGTTGGGAAAGATTTTGAATAGGCATTTTTACAAAGATGACAAATGGAAAGCAATAAAAATATTCTCCACATCTTTAGTCATTAGAGAAATATATGTCAAAACAATGAGATACCACTTCACACCCACTAGGATGACTGTAATAAAAGATATGAAAAATAAGAAGGGTTGGCAAGAAAGTTAAAAAAATCAGAATTCTAACACATTGTTGGTAAAGATGTAAATGCATACAACTGATTTGGAAAACAATCTGGCAGTTCCTCAAAAACTTGAACATAGTTACAATACAACCCAGCATTTCTATTCCTAAATGTATACCAAAGAAGATTGATAATATAATGTCCATAAAAGGAATGTTCATGGAATATTTAATAGTCAAAAACTGAAAACTGCAATGTCCATCAGCTGTTGAGTGGGTAAACAAAGCATGATCATATATATAACAGCCACGAAAGAAAAAGCAAGTACTGATACATTCTATAACATGAGTAAATTCTAAATATATGGTAAGTGATAGATTTCAGGAACAAAAGGCCACATACTGTATGAGTCCATACATGTAAAATGTCTAGAATAGACAAATCAAAAGGTATTGAATGTAGATTAATGGTAGGGAAGGTGGGAGAACATAGAATGACTGCTAATTGGTGTAGGGTTCCTTTTTCCATCAATATTTTCAGTCAATAAAAACATTATAAATTGTAGTGATGGTTGCACAAGTCTGAATATAAGAAAAATGAGCTGTACACATACCCTAAGAGGTACCATAGGAATGTAAATTATATCTCATTAAGGCTGTTAATAAAAAAAATGAAGTGCTAATAATAATAGTTAAATTAAACATATTGGCTTGGGAAAATATATTTTCAATAAACATATCATTTTATTTTGTCCTGTAGTTTTTTCTTTTTTTTTCACACTCCACACTAATTACATACACAACAAATGTCTTTCTGTCTCCTATATTCTACTGGTTATCAACTACTGACTTGGTCTAGTTATATCATAACCCAAGGTAGGAATTATCCAGCAATTTTCTTGATACTATTATTGCAGAAGTAGGTTTTACTACAAATGGCAATTAAAATGGTTTTGCCTGTAAATATAATAATTTCTCTACTTGATCTTACATCTATAACACATTCACATAAACTCTGAAAATGAAATGATTAAGCAAAATAAGACATTATTTTGTCTAAGGGAAAATACTTCATCTTTTCAGTACTTTCAGAAACATGCCTGCATCATATACACATGAAGATTACCCTATGGACACTTAGGTCCCAAAAGTATACAGATAATGCTATCCTCATGTCCATTAAGAAATTATAAACGTGGCAGACATATGCACATCTACGAAACACTGTATGGATTGTGATGGTACTGGGTTTTGCACATCTATGAAATGTATGGATTTTGATGGTATTGGGTTTGATTTTTTTCTCTTCTAATTACAATTTTAAATCTTGGCTTATCAGCACCAACACTCTCTTAGCTTTTGCACTTATTAGGCAAGATAGGATTAGTAGTCATAAATTATTATAAATTTACACAAATGCAGCAAACATGCTACAGACCGATAAAGAACAGGAATGCCAAGAGTAGAATAACCATACATAACTACTGTCACCACTTATTGGTGCAGTCTACCTGTGGCAATTGCCTTTTTTAAAAAAAAATCTATAGAAACTCAAAGCACAGGAAATTCTGAAAGACTTTTTCAAAGCAAATACTGTGCTAGTGGCTAAAAAAAATGCACAAACTTTCTGAGTCACATCCTGAGTTTGTCTGTCAATTGATGTTATAAAATATAGATTTATTTAGAATAGAAGAATCAGGTTTGCTAAAGAGCTATTTTATTTCTTTGTGCAAATGTGTTGCAAAGGCCAAAGCTCAGTTAATTTGCATGCAACTAATGGCTACCATTGTGACAGCTTGTCTTTTTTTTTTATTAATTTTAACATTCAGCCACTTACTGTACACTAGCTGATTTTGTTATCCTGACCTGTTTTAGAAGCAAATAGAACTCCTTAGTCTAAATGCATTCTACACTATGAAGGCTCAATTGGCACTATCAGCTTAATTAAATACTGTCATTGAAACCAGCTGTATACTGAGTAATAAAAGCATTTTTATTTTTCTAGCTGGGGCCCAGGAAATTCAACAAATTTTGGATCAGTATAACAGTACTGAGTATGCTTGCTCACAAAGTATCACTGCTGAGGAGTGGACTCAGAGAGCCCACTGAAATCCGTAACCCCAGCTCCCTGACTACTCGTAGCCAGCTGGGCTGTGGAATTCGCCTGATCCAAGTTAAGTCAGGCAGATTCATCAGAAATGTTGAAGGACAATGGGTACCCAGGCTAATAACACAGGAGATTAAGGGGTTTATGCTGCCATTTTATGGTTAAGCCATAATGGGTCATGTCCAAAGTGATGAGGGAGAAAAGGAAGCAATTCACACAGAGATAAAAATGAAACAAAAAACAAAGAGCTGTGAATGGTAGGGGGGAAAGATTGCAGTTTTGAGACCTGGGAAATAGAAACACGCAGTCCTGGTGGCTTTTTCAATGAAGTAATGTGTACTTGATGCTCTGCACACACTTCTGGATGCTTTCCCTGTATCCTTTATTTAAAATATCTTTCAAGGTTTCCGTTACTTGTAACCCAAAGCTATTTGTCCCAAACAGTCAGCAAATAGTGCATGTGAATTTAGAGTAATTAAAAGTTCCCAAAAGCTCTGATGTAAAAAAAATGTATACACATTTCTATCTTTTTTTTTTTCTTTCACAGAAAATTGCAATGGAAACTTTTATCTCAGTGGGAAAACATCTTCTCTCTTTAGAATTCAAGCAATAACAATTCTATGGGGTAATGATTATTCTAGATGCATTGTACCATGTAAATTAATCTATTGCTTTGGTAGCACTGCTCCAAAAAACAGTGCTGGTGCTGAGTGCACAGAATGAACAAATTAATTAGCCAGACTGCGAAATCAAATAAATCTCACAGTGGTGACCTCTGTGTAGTAGAATAAAGAAAGGCATTAAGTTTATGTAGTAACTTTGGTTGTCGTAAAGACCAAGCTTAAATGAGGCTAAATGTTCTCATTATTTATCCTGGATGGTATAGTCAAGGCCCACAGCAAAGTCCTGGCAGGGAAAGGTTCATCTTAACGGTCTGGTTATTAGCAAACTATTGGTCTCTGACCAAAAGACAGCCTTCTCTATTAATGATAAAACAAAAGAAAACAAAAACAACATAAAACAAAACCAAAAAAAAAAAAAAAAAAAAAACCCATAATGCAGAGAAAGCACAGTAATTGCTTCTCCTATACAAATTATCAACTGGTACTAAGTCACAGAACATGAAGTAGTTCATTCATTGCTTACTTTGGGTCAAAAAAAATCTAGTTAAATAACTATAAATATTAAAATAATTCTATTTTAAGGTCTTCCTTGTATTTTATGCTACCTAAGATAAAAATGGAACCAAACTCAGGAAGAACCAAAGACTCCTACAGGGGATTTTATTGCCTCTTCCAGGAAGTGACACAGTTCTATTTATCTCATTTCTTTTGTTTTTTTTGTTTGTTTGTTTTTGTTTTTGAGAGGTTTTTGCTATAGGGCACATGCACTTGCCAGAGAGACAGAAAGCCAGAAAATACCCCCCCAGGGGGGATGGCCACGCCGCAATCCCTTCTCCTCCATTCTCCTCTCGGGATCTTGGGCACGCACACACACGCGCCCGGCATGAGTTTTAAGCCACCGGGTCCGGGACGCAAACTGCTGTCGACTGCATGGGAGTCCAGCAACATAGCCATTACGCTAATTGCTGGTCCCTCTATCTCATTTCTATAGGCCTAAACTAGTCACTTGCACACCTTTTCCCATTTGGAAGAGTCTGGAAACTGTCACCTGCAATGCGCTGTTTCTTTGGTCAGACTTTACAATGGAGATTTGTGTGCAGTTGTGGTCTCGACGAGGTCACATGTAAGTAAATGAAGGCAGCAGGTTTAGGCATAAGGATCAGTTGATCTGCAGTTCATTTACAAAGATGTTTCAGCTGTCACACAGGGAGTTCTAAAACGTAGATGACCTTTCAGAGCTATTCCAAATTACAGCAATATTAGCTCTTTGCAACCCCACACCAACTAGATAAGGAATATGGATGAATCTCAGAGGAAATAAAAGCTTTGAGGGACCAGCAGTTAGCATAATGGCTATGTCACTGGACTCCCATGTAGTCGACCGCGGTTTGTGTCCCGGACCCAGTGGCTTAAAACTCACGCCGGGTGCATGTGCGTGCGTGCCCAAGATCCTGAGAGGAGAATGGAGGAGAAGGGATTGTGGCGTGGCCATCCCCCCTGGGGGGTGATTTCTCGCTTTCTGTCTCTCTGTCTCTGTCTGTCTGGCGAGCACACGCGCCCTATAGCAAAATCCTCTCCAAAAAAAAGGAAAAAAGCTTTGACAAGGCAGTGTCCTGGGCTGAGGAGGATCTTTGTAGAGGTGAGTATCTGTGAGTAATCAGCAGCCAACACTGCTCATTGCTGGGCAAGCGAGTGCCATGGTCCTGAGGAAGGATCTGGGCAGCATCCACTTTATTACAGTCTTGGTGCTACTAGCATGGACTTATGATAAGCCACCCTCCTTGAGAACTGCTTTCTTGGTATTCAGTATGGTTGCCTTTCCCCTTGCTTAAGGCCACATGCATGACAATGTGGGAGGGGTGAAGTGCAGCTCACAGTATTGCAGCCCATCTTAGGGATGCAGCCTATGTTCATCATCTTTCTTCTCTACTTCCCGTTCTTTTTTTATATCTTTTCTTTTTTTTTTTTTGAGAGGTTTTTGCTATAGGGCACGTGTACTCGCCAGAAAGAGAGACAGACAGAAAGTGAGAAATCACTCCCCAGGGGGAATGGCCACACCAATCCCATCTCCTCCATTCTCTTCTCAGGATCTTGGGTACGCACGCACATGTGCCCAGCGTGAATTTAAGCCAATGGGTCTGGGACTCGAACTTCGGTAATTTTCATGGGAGTTCAGTGACATAGCCACTATGTCAACTGCTGGACCCCCCCTTTTGTTTTTAAGAGGTTTTTTTTTTGCCTTAGGGCATGTATGCAGGCTTTTTCCTCAAAACTCCTTGGTCTATGTTTTTAATCTTTCTTCTTCCAAGTTCTAGACTAGTTAAGTCTGCCACCATCCATGAATCCATGTATTTTCTCTTTATTCTTTGGCTTTAGGGTACATGTGCTCACTGGAGAGACACAGAGAGTAAATGAGAAAGCATCTCTCCTGGGGGGGGTTGGCCACATCAAAATTTCTTATTGTCCATTTTTCTCTAGGAGTTCTGGGAACATAAGCCTAGTACAAATACCCAGCCATCTTTCAAGCCTCCAGGTCTGCATAGATGGCCATGTAGGATCCAGCTGCTTTAACCACTATGGCACCTTGCTGGCCCCATGTATATTCTTACTTTAGACTCTTTCTTTGTTCTATCTAGAATGGAAGAACAGCCCACTGAAGCATTTTCTCACTGCTCTCTACAAAAGTCTCTGCCAAGTGGGACCCAAGCCCAGCAGCAATCCCCCTTTGGCTGCACTCACATTATGCTGAGACCTCTCTTCAGCTTACACATGCCTTCCTGGGAAGTACTGCATAACAGACCAGTGGAGGGATGAGATCTAATTTGGTTCATGGATGAGTTAGCTTAGTATGTGAGTGCAGCCAAGAGTGGACTGCTGCTGCACTCTGGTCTGACTAAGAACATGGCATCGAGGAATCTACTCATCAATTTACTTGTTCTCTCTGGTCCTGTCCATGTCCTACCTTGGATGTACAAGTAGCAAAGGCCCCTCACTTTTGTTCTTTCTCAGAAAACTTCAGTTATTACAGTTCTTTTACATTCTTCAACAAATTTTAGAATGAGCTTCACAATTTCTCCTCAAAAAAATATTGATTGGTCTTATAGAATATTCATTGGGGTTGTACTGAAGACATAGATCAATGTAAGAACTGATGTCTTAGCAATATTGAAACTTTCAATCTATGATCACATATTCTCTCTTCATTTAAGTATCATTTCTCACAAAGTTTCATACTTTTCAGTGTACAGATCTTAAGTATTTTAAAAAATTTGTTGCTCAATGTTTCATATTTTTGGTACTACTAAAAATGACATTGCTTTTTTGTTTATTTTATTTATATGTTTGCAATAGGGAGCATGTGTTTGCTGGAGGGAGACAGAGGGAGAGGAAAAGTGAGAGATTTTCCCTCCTCACAAGGGTGATGGCCATGCCACAATCTCTTCTCCATTCTTCTCTTGGGATTTTGAGCATGCATTTACAAGTGCCTGGCATGTTTTTCAAGCAGCCAGATTAGGACTTGAATTGTGCAATCAGCCTTGTGGAATCCAGTGCCTTCACCACCACACCATCTACTGGTCCAAACGTTGCTTTTAAACTTAATTTCCTAAATATGTATTGCTATATCTATATATATCTATACTGATACTGAGTGCTCTCCCTCTCTCTCTCTCTCTCTCTCTCTCTCTATATATATATATATATATATATATATGTATATGTATACACACACACATATATACAGTTGTTTTTAAATATTTATCATAAATCTTGAAGCATTTCTAAATTCAATAATTAGTTTCAATGGCTTTTTTCTATGAATTACTTTTTTAAAAAATTCAATCATGGGAAGATTCCTCATGGCTTCTGCGAACTAGGCAGGAGAGGCCAGGGCTTCAGAAGAAGATTCCTCATGGCTTCTGTGAACTAGGTATTTCAGGGCACACGAGAAATGAAGATTTTCTACTGATAATTCAGCCTCCAGCAAACAAGCTAGCGTGGGTTAAAATATTCCTCAATATCTATTGAATCTGCTGCACCAGCAATCACAACAGAAGGGCAAAGAGATTCTAGATCACCTCTATCTGCTTGCTCCTGAACATTCAGACTGAACTTCAAGAATTCAAAAGAAACACACCATCCATCAGTTGACAAGAAATCACTGCCGGATCACAAGAAATATGGGAAAGCAAGAAAATACCTCTCCTCCAAAGGAAAAGAGTAACTCTTCTTCATCCACAAGCAGTTTGGTGAAAATCATGGAAATGTCTGATAAGGAATTTAGAGCATTCATAATGTCAAAGATAACAGATGGAAGAGAAGAGAGACAATGAATTGCTAAAGAGAAAGGAGAAAGAAGTTGATGAGTTCCAGGAGATGAAATTTTTGCAAGATCTAAAAAAGGAATTACACACTTTACAAAAGACTCAAATGGAACTGTTAGAGATGAAGTCTATAATACAGGAAGTCAAAATCTCCCTTGAAAGTATTAAAAGCAGACTAGATCATTCAGAAAATAGAATCTCAGATGTAGAAGAGAAAATGGCTGGCCTAGAAAAATCCACCACGAAGACTGAGAAAATGGCCCCCAAAATTTGATAATAATATACGAGAAGTACTAGATACCATCAAACGTCCAAACATCCGGATAATTGGCATTCAAGAAGGTGAAGAGACCCATAAGGGCATTGATAATCTATTCCATGAAATCCTCCAAGAAAACTTTTCAAACCTAGAGAGGCATTCGAAGATCCGGTCCCAAGAAATACAAAGGTCCCCAAATAGAATCAACCAAAGAAGATCTTCTCCAATAGCCAGATTGAACAAAACCACAGACAAAGGAAAGATACTAAGATTGGCAGGAGAAAAACATCAAGTTACCTACAAAGGACATCCCATCAGGCTAACAGCAGATCTCTCGTCAGAAACAATGTGAGCGAGGAAAAAATGGGAAAATATATTCAAAGTGTTAAGAGAGAAGCATTTTCAGCCAAGAATACTGTACCCAGCAAGACTATCTTTCATATGGGAAGAAAAGACAAGAACATTCTCAGATAAACAAAACATGAAAGAATTTACCAGCACCAGACCAGATCTCCAAGAAGTTCTCAAGGGTGTGCTATATCAGGAAAATTAAATACAGACACACGGAAAGAAGAGTTCAAAAACTAAGAAAGTGGCCAACTTAATCGTAGGGACAAGTCTGGAGTTGAATATTATATCCCAGAATTTAATCAGGAAAATTGAACCAGAACAGAAGATAAAGTACGTGAGACTGAAAGGTTCATGCACCTACCATTTGAACAGAATCCTAACCTGTTTCCTGGCTTTAAGCAAAGTTCCTTGGCATTTCTTTGAATTAAGTTAAAACTGGTTTTCTTAATAGTAACGAGTGAGTTCACCATTGAAAGCAGTTAGATTATGTAAGAAATTGTGTGATCAATACAATGTGGGTGGGAAAGGAATGGAAGGCAATTGTAGACACCAGAGGTAGTGTGAGAAGAGTGTGGGAAAGGACAGAGGGTCAGAAAGAGGGATAAAAATAATTCTAGGAACTAGAAATGGAAATTTTTAATAGTAATATGCATGATTAAGTGACTGTAGTATATTCTGGATAGGAAATCACATTTTGTATGCTGTGATGATGCTTAGGGAAAAAATGTAAATTAAGTTACAAAAAAAAATTTCAGAAAAATAAATATCTATTCAATGACTGCAGGAAGATATATAGCTCCAGCTAGGTGCTACTTATAGGATGCCTAAAGTTAGACTTGTGTTCATGGAACTGTATATATCAGCTGTGTTTGCTATGAAAATATTTAGATTAATTAAGGTCTTTAGTAATTCAATAAAATGTGGGGGGAAAACAGTATGGAAAGCAAACATAGATACCAGAGATAATGTGGGAGGAGAGTGGGAGATGGCAGAGGGTAAGAGATAGGGAATCAAGGATGGGGGAAAAAAACAAAACATACAGAAAACAAGAAATGGAAAATTATTTGCTGACAATAACATGTTTGTTGATGTGCTTGATTGAGACAATATACAGTGTACTCTGGATGGAAAATCTCATTTTGTATGCTGTAATGATATACAGTGAATGAATGTAAATAAATTTAAATAAAAATAAAATAAAATAAAATAAAATTTCTTTGTATATTTAAATAGGATTCTATTTCTAGTCTAGCAATTAAATTCTTATCAATAATTTAATTATGCCGTCAATCCTCTTGTCATCTTTTTCTATTTGATCTATTGTTATTTTTATGCATTTACCCCATCTATTACCTATAAATAATAAACATTTTAATTTTTTCATTCTCTTTTCCTTCTCTCATTATTGCTATTTTTTTAAGACAGGTCTCACCACATTGTGATCCTCCTGTGCCAGCTGGTACTACAGGTATGTGCTACCATGCCCAGTTCTTTTTTTTTTTTTTTTTTTTTTTTTGAGAGGTTTTTGCTATAGGGTATAGGTTTTTGCCAGAGAGACAGAGAGAGACAGAGAGACAGAAAGCAAAACAACACCCCCCCAGGGTGGATGGCCATGCCGCAGTCCCTTCTCCTCCATTCTCCTCTTGGGATCTTGGGCACGCATGCACACACACCAGTCTTGAGTTTAAGCCACCGGGTCCAGGATTCGAACCACGGTAGACTACATAGGAGTCCAGTGACATAGCCATCATGCTAACTGCTGGTCCCGCATGCCCAGTTCTTTTTTAGGCAGGGTCTCACCATGTTTCCCAGGTCAGACTACAGCTTCCGATCCTCCTGTCTCAACCCCAAAAGTCACTGGAATTCCCGGTACAGTGGCATCACTGGATTCAGTCTTTAGGTTGGACAGGGATCAAACCTGGGCTCCCCATGTATTCCCAGCCCAAAGAATGCAACCTAGGAATAACGTGTGCCACCATGACTAGACCTCCTCCCATTCTTCTAGTTGTCATCTTTTCACCTGTCAGAGTTCACAGTGTTTCTTATACGTTAAACAAGACCACCTTCTTGCTCTAGTCTTAGCCCCACAACTGAGCATAAGAAATACTCAGTAACTGTCAACCTGCTGAAATTTCCCCAGTCATTTCTTGGTTGGATAAAGTTCATACATCAGTAATGTAACTACTGAAACAGTATGCTTTAAGGCGTTTACCATGCAATTTGTATTCTTTATTTCACAGAAATGTGGTAAGTGCTTCTGTTTTTAACGTTACCCTACTGCTATTCTTATCACCTTTTTAAAAATTTAATTAATTAATTAATTAATTTATTTATAATTTGCTGTGGGTGTGTGTACTTGCTGGAGAGACAGAGAAAGAGAGAGAGAAAGGGAGAAATCACTTACCTAGCGGATAGCCATACCATCTCTTCATTTTTACTCTTGGGATTTTAGGCACACACGCACATGTACCCACTGTGTTTTTTCAAGCCACTGGGTCTGGGACTAAAACTATGCCTTGGGTCATGTGGGATCCAGCTGCTTTAACCGTCAAGCCACCAGCTGGCCCTGGTTCTTTTAAATCTTGACACCACTGTGTGAGGAAGTGACCTAGCCTACTGCATAATGGGAGATAAATGAACAGAGAGGTGCTCCCCCCCCAACCGAGGGAGGCCTCCTCTAATCCAGCTCAACTACTGGCCACATGTATATATGTTGGAGCCAATCTGTATCATACAGACGCAGCGATCTTCAGATGACTGTGGACAATGAAAGAGCCCAGTAGACAACAGTTTAGGCAGTTCAAACTGTTTTCTGAAATGAACCAGAGAACCATAAACTAAATAAAACAATTCTTTTAAAATTATTTCCTTGATTGCCAGAGGGTGTGTGCATTTGCCAGATAGAAACAAAGAGATGGGGGCGGGGGAGCGGGTGGAAGGGGAGCGCCTTCCAATGTGGCGTGATCATAATGCAATCCTGTTTCTATTTATCCATCCTATTAGGATTCGGGGCAAACACACTCATACAATTGGCATGTTTTTGAAGCTTCCTGGGCCAGGATGCTAACTGCAATCCACCACATGAGATCTGGCTCCTTTAATCACTGGACTACAGGAATGACCACACAACAGTTCTTTTTTATTTTTTTTAGGACTTTTTGCCATAGGGTGTGTGCACTCATTGGCTAGAGAGACAAACAGATATACAGAGACAGTAAGAGGGAAAGTGAGAAATCGCCTGTAGAGGGGATGGCCACACCACAATCCCGTCTCCTCTGCTCTCATCTTGGGATCCTAGGTACACACACGTGCACCTGGCATGAGTTTCAAGCCATGGGGTTCAGGACTCAAATTGCTGTCAGCCATGTGGAAGTCCAGAATGTAACCACTACGCCATCTGCTGGTCCCCCAAATAGTTCTTTTAAGCCACTAAGCAAAAGTTGATACATCCCTCCATCCTGTATTATTTTATATTAGCCAGTGTTTTTAAAATTTTATTTTCTCTCTTTTATTGGCATGCTGCTAACAATTTTGAGTTTACCCTAGAAATTACAAATGATAGCTTTTGGATATGGGCAGTCACTTGAAATGGCTACTTTTGGGACCAGCAGTTAGTATAATGGCTATGTCACTGGACTCCCACGTAGTCGACCGCGGTTCGCGTCCCGGACCCGGTGGCTTAAACTCACGCCGGGCGCGTGTGCGTGCGTGCCCAAGATCCCAAGAGAATGGAGGAGAAGGGATTGTGGCGTGGCCATCCCCCCTGGGGGGTGATTTCTTGCTTTCTGTCTCTCTGTCTCTCTCTGTCTGTCTGGCGAGTGCACGCGCCCTATAGCAAAAACCTCTCCAAAAAAAAGAAAAAAAAATGGCTTTTACCACATGCCAGGTGTTATGAAAATAGAGCAGTTTAGGGTTGGCAGGTGGCATAGTGTAACCACTATGGACTCCCATGGTTGACCACAGTTTGAGTCCTAGACCTTATGGCCTGAACCTCACACTAAGTGTGTGTGTGTGTGTGTGTGTGTGTGTGTGTGTGTGTGCCCAGAATCCTGAGAAGAGAAAGAAGGAGAAGGGATTGAGAAGAGTCTGGTTTGCCAGCCTAGTTTTGTTAATAAAGTGTTACTGGAACACAGCTGGCATAGTTTAAGTACATCTCCGCCGCCCCCACCCCCAAACTCAGGTGTTGCCATTGTTTTGTAGTGGGACCTTTACAGGTGATTAGGCCATGGAGACTCCACCTGAATGAGATTAAGGACCTTATGAAAGAGGCCGCGTTCACTTGCCCTTCATGTTAAGCCACATGGGGTTTCAGCGTGCCTTCTCTCCCCCGACACAGCCCTCACCGGACAACTGAGCCTGCCAGCGCCTGGACCATGGGATTCCCAGCCTTCAGAACTGTAAGGAACTAAATTTCTGTTTATTATATTAATAATTGACACAGTTCAGGCATTTTGTAGCCGCATGAATGAGCGAAGAAGATAGCCATGCCTGTTAGTTTCTGTGTTGTCTGTGGTGCTTTCACACTGCAGGGTTGGTGGTTGAGCAGTTGTGAGTCTGCAAAGTCTGAAATATTTGCTATTGCTGTTGAAAAAACAAATAGAGTTAAAAAAAAAAGAAACTGCCGACCCCGCTTTAGGTAGTGTATGGGCTTTTATATTTATCCATATGTTTACATTTCTGAGGCTTTTCTGCACTTTTGGTTTTTGTTTGATAGAGTTGTATTTCATCTCCATCTTTCATTGATATTTTTATGCTATGTTGGCATTTTTCTTTTATTTTGAAATTGTCATTTTATGGTTTTTGTGTTTCCATAACTTGTGTGGAGAAGCAGTAATTATTATCACGGTTCCCTGAAGGTAATGTGTTTTTCTCTGTTTCTAATGCTGTTTTAAGGATGTTTCTCCTTATATTTGGTTTTCAGCAGTTTGATTGTGCCATGCCCAGGTGTGGTGTTCTTTATAGTTATCATGCTGTGTTTTACTGAGCTTTTGCAACTTATGCTGCCAACTTTTAAAATATCCTGAATATTCACAACTATTATTTTCAAGTATCTATTTTATTTTTCTTTTTGGGGGGATTTTAATTACACATGTGTTTGACCATTTTGCTGTAACCCATATCTCTCTTACTCTTTCTCCACATTTTCTCCTTTTTCCTACAATGGGCTTCACTTTGGGATATTTCTGTGGACCTACCATTGAGTTTATTAATGTTTTCTTTTGCTCTGTTTAGTCTGAAATGTACTTAAGGGTTCCTGATTCATTGCATATATAGTAAGTCTTATCATATTCTTACACTGTAGGTGTTTTTGCTATTCTCTTTAGAATCTGCCATTGTATACTTACACTTTTGAAGTTGACCAACCTGAAGGGAATCTTCAATTATATTTTTTTCTCTTTAAATTTATTTATTTTTTACATTAATTCACTATACATCATTACAGCATACAGATGAATTTTCCATCCAAAATACACTGTGTATTGGCTCAATCAAGCACATCAACATACATGTTATCAGCAAATAATTTTCCAATTCTTATGTCTTATATACTTTGTTTTTCGTTTTGCCATCCTTGATTCCCTATCCCTCACCCTCTGCCATGTCCCACCCTCCTCCCACATTGTCTCTAGTATCCATGGTTGCTTTCTATGCCTCCCCCCACCCCATATAATTGATTTGCTAGTGAACTTAATTAGTCTAAATATATCCAATAGCTAGCATAGCTGATATATACCTATACATGAATCCAAGTCTGGCTTTAGGCATAAACCTCAGTGAGTAGAATGAACATATTATATAGTAGTACCCAGCTGGGGCTATATTTACTTATATTTTTATTATTCCTGTGTGTCATTTCCCCACTATTATCATATCTCCCCAGATGCCAGTCACTTTGGCTCTCCTAATTCTAACCTGTTTTCTCCACCCAAGATGGCTAATTGCCTTCTTGTTCAATCCCCCTTGCCTGGTTTAAAATAATGGCCTCAGAGGAAAGTTGTGATTCCCTTCTTTTGAGAATTTATAACCTTTAATTGCTTGCATTCCAATACCCTCAGTCATTTTAGGGTGTTCTGGCTTTTAATTTTGTTCACAATGGGATGATAACTTTGTATTAACTGTTTTGCTGAAATCGGACATAGTCTACAATCTAGGTCTAAGCCTCTCAGAAGTTCAACAGTAGGTGGTAGTGATGGGGTTGAGTGATAGGGCTCCATTCTTATGGCTAAACTGGTAAGTACAATGACAAGATACAGTATTGAACACAAAAAGCAGATATATCTAGGTACGTAAGCAAAACCGTAATTCATCATTGGAAGAAATACCAAAAATGACTCTGTTTTTGGTCCTCTCTATGGGGTAGGGTTTTGATACCAGGAATAAGATTGAAATTTGATTTTCTAACTTGAGATCAGTAG
Organism: Tupaia tana; assembly: GCA_026018925.1. Classification (NCBI taxonomy): domain Eukaryota; kingdom Metazoa; phylum Chordata; class Mammalia; order Scandentia; family Tupaiidae; genus Tupaia; species Tupaia tana. The sequence continues at coordinate 14,716,696 of JAKSZU010000022.1, read as the reverse complement.
TGTGTTATCAGCTAATGAAAGCTGATTGTGGGTGAGTCATGTATTTAGCTAAGGCTTTCAAATTCTTAATAGATGCAAGGATGATCCTAAGGCCTTGCATAGTGTTTTTTCCACAAGAGGATCAATTGGCATCAGGTCTGAATGAAAAATGAGGTGTGGTCTTGGAAAATTATAGATTGGGTTTTAGTTGATGACAGTAGGTAATCTGACTTTATTAAAAGAGATTTGAATAATCCTAGCTTGTAGTGACAGACGACCATTTTGCTGAACTGGAATTTACAATAAAAAGTAGTCAAGGAGAATTCCCCTGATCCCTCACATCAAAGATTCACTCCAGTTAGAGAAGGGGAACCTCTAAGATTGAAGTGTCCTGATTAACATAATGCTTATTAATTATAGACTTCAAAAAGCTGCTATTTTCAAAGTTTTGAAGCACTGCTGATGACCTTAATATGTCTTATTATGCACATTTTTCCTCACCTTGCCCCTGGGGAAGAATACATTTTAACTCTGATCTGCTAGCTAAAAGTATGAAAGAAATGAGCATTTTAAACCAATGGTTCCTAGGCCATGTTGTGTTTTTTTGTTTGTTTGCTTTTTTTTTTTTTTTTTTTTTTTTGAGGGGAAGGAGGCATATGTGACAGAAACAAAATAGTAAGTTTCCATGACTTCCTAGCCCCCTCCATGGAAATGAGGGCTCATAAACTCTCTGTGGTATGTCCTACCTATTCTGTCTTACTGTGAACAGTGGTTTAAAAATGAGGGGTGCCCCATGGGGGGTGATTTTTCACTTTCTGTCTCTGTCTCTCTCTCTCTGGTGAGCATACATGCCCTGTAGCAAAAATCTCCCCTAAAAACAAACAAACAAAAATGGATAAAGCAGGGAAACCCACTGGAGGGGGATCTATGTAGAAGAGTTTAAGATGACTTGATGAAAATAGAATGCAAGTGAGAGGAGGAGAAAGTGAGGATGCATCTGCGAGACATCCTCATAGCTACTGTAGAGGTGTTAGCTCTTCTTCCTTCATGATACCCTGAAGGTTGAGAGGGAGACACTATTAGTTGTCTCCCTTCTTAATCTAAACATTCCAGTTTTGTTTGGGATAAATGATCCAGTGAAAGTTTCTTGCCTTACAGGCTTCTCTTGCAGCAGTTCTGTGCAATGAAGTATAAGTGAATCTCAGCTGGGATTTGGGGGTCAAGCATATATATTAATTACCAGTACAATGCCTTTCTCCTTCTTCTCTTCTCTTGCCTTATATGTTAACATGGTGACTGAAACTGAAGCCACCATCTATGAAAGTGAGAGAATGGTACAGAAAGTTATAGAACAGACCCATTGGCATTGTTGATTTCTCAAAACAAGGCCTGCTACCACTTACCATCAGTCTTGTTTAGTGAGAAATGGGTATTCAGATTTAAGCAATGGATTGCCTGTCTTACAGCTGAATTCATTGTTCATATACCTCTGATAGCTATTATCACTATACAGATGAGGACATCATGTCACAATGAGTTTTAAATAACTTGACCAAGATCATATGGATAGAAAATAGTGGTAAGATTGATTGCGCGGGATAACCTGGAGAGAGAGATGTTAGAGCTTTCTTTGAAGGAGGAAAGTACTCAGAGAGCATTTCTTGAGATTGTGTGAGATACTAAGAGTGAGATTACAAGAAAATAGGGTGTGTGTGTGCGGGGGGGGGGGGGTGCAGAATATTTTAGGTAAAGTTAAGCTGTGTTGTGATCTTCCTGCCTCATCCTCCTGAGTAGCTGAGACCACAGGAACATGCCACCATGCCTGACATTTTAGGGCAGTCTGGGAATCAAATCTGTGCCTCCCATGTGGCCTCAGCCTTTTGAGCAGCAGAGTCCAACACACATTACTACAACCATACTGGAAAGGTAAGATTTTAAAGTTTTGTCTTCTACTGTAAATATACTTTTGACATTTCTTATAGAGAAACTATGGCAAAACTTGAGATAACTTTCATTCACTGGGCTGCTTAACAGTGGTTTATATTTTAATGTTGCAAACATGAAAAGCACTTAAAGTGTGCTTATCACATTTTAAGCATTCAATAAATATTACAAATATAACAATGATGAAAATACTGTGTATGCTTCAAGTAAAAAGCACATAAATTAATTGGAAATTATTTTTGTCTCAGATTTTCTTTATTTTTGGAAACACAAGATAGGTATGATTATGCTATATTTAAAAATACATATTGTCTCTGGTAGAATCTAAAGCATTACTGATTCAGCACGTATTTTCTGAGTGCCTACATGGGCAAAATTTTGTAGATTAAAAACTTGATTAATGAGGCAGGATTACTTTTCTTAAGCTTAGAACCCAGTAAAAGGTAATATATGTTATGGTAATATATGTTATTCTGTTATGCTAACTTCACGTGTTTTATTGGGTCCGAAAAGTTGTGATGTGTTTTTCTATATGATTGATACCTATATGACAAAATGCAGTATGACTTTTCTGTTGACCCAATACCTTTACATAATATTAGATTCTGTTTAACTTAATATTACGATGATTTAAATGTATGCTCAATGTATTATGAAAATACAGAAAAATGAATAATTGTGCTCTGAAGGAAAAACTCTTAATGGAGTTGTCTTTTGAGCTGGAGGTTGAGGATACATTCTGCACCAACAGGTATCAACAGAAGGCATGGAATGGAAAGGCATCCTGGACAGAGCAAACAAGGGATGGGGAAGAATACTCGACAGGTGTAGTTGTTTGCTGATATAGAACTTCAGAATGCTTAGAAAGATGCATTAGATTATGATCTAGAAAAGCAAAGACATATGGTCTTTTGTATAAAATTTGGTTTCTATTGGCAGTTGAGGAAAATAACCACATGAATCTTTTAGGGCTCCAACAAACAAACCTCTCACAGCAATGAGAGGAATGAGTTGGCAATTGAGAGAGGAGCTGTGAGAATGGCCCACTCCATGCTTGTGTCAGCAGATGGTTTTCTGGAAGCTGGTTGATGCTTATAGAGAGAGCTATTGTAAAGTCCGTTTTTCTGATAGGAAAACTGGCATAGAGTAATCGTATAACTTGACTAAAAATCACACAGATAACAGGTAGAAATAGGAGGATATAAAGTAGTAAGTATTCTTAAGATGTTTCTGACTAAAACTAGAGCAACAAGAGTGGAAATCATCTAAAAAAGCTGATGAGAAGGCCAGGTGGTGTTATGGTGGTAACATAACTGGATTCACATGGGAAAAGTCCTTGGTTTGCATCCCATGACCTTCTGATCATGCTTGGTATGTGGGCATGTATTCTCATGATCCAGGATGGCTATGACTGGGAGATGAATCATGGTGCGAAGACCTTATTAGGGTGTGCCTCTTTCTCTCATGGAATAAATAAGTAAACCAAAGCTTTAAGAAAAAAAAAAAAAGGAAATCAAGAGTTTTGAAAATTTTTTATAGGAACTGACAGGAGATGGAAAGAAAAACATACTTGACTCGGAGGTACACATTCTTGGTAAATAGAGAAAAAGGAAGCCCTGTCCTGAAGGGGACTTACATTGTATATGTCTGTACTTAGATGGGAGGTCACCACGGCACAAAATGTCCAGCATGCAGTTAAAAGCCATCCACCTGGAGTGAGTGCAAGTGTGGAACAGGAGGTGCAGAATGGAGAAAAGAACTCGAGAAGTAGAAAAGAGAATCTGTAGGTCTTCAGGACAAGTGAAAGGATATCTTTAAAAATGCTTTTGGTTGGATATTGCTTTTCTTCTTACATGATACATCATGCCTGATGAAGTAGATTAAAATTGGCTGGTTTTGTAACAGATCGTTACAGATAGAACTGAGATCTAACTGGGGGAACCCATATGAAAGATAGTTACAAAAACAAATTTTTGTGGCATAGATACAAAAATACTAAGCATAATCATTCAGCTTCTCGAGTCATATATTTCTTCATTATTTTGTCATACATGTATATTTTTAAATTGGCTTTCATGGTATCTCATTTGAAAGTGACCTAATTTTCTGGTGAAAATTGTGGTCTAGTTTTCCAGTGGACATTGACTAGAAATGAGGAAATATCTCCAGAATGAAAAAGATATATTTATAATCAACCTCATTTGCTTAGAAAAACAAAAACAGAAACAAGAAAAAAATTGTTACATGTGTTTATTACTGTCTTGTGATAAGATGTGACAACTGCACCCTCTTAATTGATAAGCCTGATAGTCCGTCAAGATCACTGTGACTGAAAACCAAACTGTACTGAGGATCTCTACTAGCCCCTACCCTGACCCTCCTCCTTCCCCTGGGCTTTCCCCTTAAAAATCTTAGAGATTGTTTTAGTTACTGAAGACACTTCTTGCATTTCTGTAGCAGGCACAAAGAATTTCTCCTGGTCTGGCTTTGAATGCTTAATTTCTGGATACATCTGTTTTTCTTTAGGAGTCAACTTTTAAAAGTAACCTTTCAGAAGATAAAAGGGAGGCATGAAACATTTTCATTTTCTTGAAGAATCCCGTTTTTCTTCTCTCAGGAGACAATTGCACCTGGGAGCTGTCTGGTTCACTTTAAACGGGAGCTGTTTGTTTCATTTAAAAAATAAGAAAGAGGAAAAACAAGATGGTTTGTAACCAGACACAACTCTAACAGGTTTTCTTTCAATTTGTGCCAATTAGCTGACCAGGATAGTCTAAGATTCCAGTGTGCTTTAAAAAAAAAAAAAAAAAAAAAAAAAAAAAAAAAAAAAAAATCCTGACTACTTAACTATCTATTCCCCAAACATTCAAAATCCCAAACCCCATTTTCCAAGCCCAACTTTCATGTTTACCAATTTACTTTCCAACACTTGTACTTTCTCACTTAAAATTAAAGAGCAAGAGGAATAATTGCAAACATAATTATATAATTAAGGGCCCTTCATGTGGTGTGTGGTTAATTACAGCTGCCCAATTATGCATCTGAAGGCAACCTCTCATACTCTTTTCCCCTGATGTTTAAAGATGTTATTGAACTATTGGAACAAATTGATTTTCATATAATTAGTAGATTCAAGTCTGATAATTTGCTAGATCATAATACTTTTGGTTTGTAATTTATCCTCTCCCCCACCACACACACACACAGTTGTACTTATAAGCATTCTGGAGACACTTGGGACAATGATATGCTTTATTTTCACACTAGTCATTCCATGTAAAGCTCCTTACAGAGCCTACAAGGCAAATAAGGGATTACTGATTTCTAACCCTTTACTAGGAAATGTCTGTAGTGGGCCAGATGAGCAGTCCGAGAAGTGCTGCCCTGTAGGTTTTTTTGTTTGTCTGCATATAAGGAAACAATAGTGTAATTTGTTTTTAAAATCAATGATACGGGACCATCTCTCCCTGCTCCCCTTCCCTGTCTTCCTTTCCTGGAAGGAGGCCAGATTTGTGCCCATGTAAGGAGGATACCAGATCAGGGCAGCAGCTATCCACTGGAGAGGGGTCTCAGATGTGCAGCAGTCGAGTAGAATCAGCTTGACCATGTACAGGAGACTGAGCAAATTAGTGCATAGGTTGAAAGATAATGACGGCTGGAATTCTCACTGTTGGAGAAGGGGAATACAAATATGGAAATAAAGGGACAGGATGATGGCCCAGTGGTAAAATGTGATACTTGGCAAGGTAATCTCACATGGCGAGGTTTCCAGTTCTAGTCTGGAGGCCTCCCGAGTACCTTCAGCGGATAAGTACCCATAATGGTTGAGCCTAGGGGTGGATTTTAAGAATGTGTTCAGGTGCTTTTTCTTTCTCTCTTTCTCTCTCTGCATGTTACACTTGTGGAAGAAAAGAAAAAATAAACTTAAACAGAAAAAGCTAGAAAGAGTTCTCATATTTTATTGAATTGGAATATAAGTGTTATTGTGAGTTTCTATTTGATACATGTAAACATAGAAGCAAATATAACATGTGTGTCCACTGGGAGGGCCTGGGTACAGCAGTGCCCTGTAGGGGTGAGCCTAACTAGTGCCCACATCTTGGTTTGTGAAAACCATTATCCACTTCAAGGAACCAGGGCTCCTTGGAGGAATGGATGAATCCAGGGCTGTAGCAAGAAATGAATAAAATGACCCACAACACTGTATTGTTTCTGAACCCAGAAAGTAAGGGTTTGTCTCCAAAGGGTGATGGGGACTCATCAAAAGAATACAGAAGCCAGGTTGGAAGTGTTGCTACTGGCCAGATAGGAGACAGTCTAGACAACCTCCTCTTCCCCTCAATCCCTACTGTAATGAAAAAATTAAGTGGATATTGATGTATTAAATAAATGGTTCTATATCATATAAGTAAAATAATAAAGGGAATGGAGAGAAAGTTCTTCCTTTGGGTAGAATGCCAACTAATAAAATAAGGAGTGATGGAATTAGAAAATACCAGGTGTGCTGGACAACGGCATAGCAGTAAATGTGTGACACTCTTCAAGTTTGACTCATATGGGAGGGTTCCAGATTTGCATCTGGGGATCCCCCTGAGCACGCTGGGTGTACGTGTGCCCCCTGAGCACGCTGGGTGTACGTGTGCCCCCTGAGCACGCTGGGCGTACGTGTGCCCCCTGAGCACGCTGGGCGTACGTGTGCCCCCTGAGCACGCTGGGCGTACATGTGCCCCCTGAGTGCGCTGGGTGTACGTGTGCCCCCTGAGCACGCTGGGCAGACATGGTCCAGGGCTGGCTGAATCTGGGGGTGGATCATGGTACAAGGGTCCTATTGGGGTACTTGTTTCTTGGTTTTTCTTGCTAGTGTAATGAAGGGATGAATTAATTAAAACAACTCTGTGGCAACTGTCACAACAAATATTAATTCAGGAAAAAACTGGCAATGGATGTTAAAACCACTGAGTACTAGTGGTATAAGGGATGATAATTTATGTATAATAAAATTTCTACAAACAAGTGTACTTACTCCCTATACATAGAGGGAATACCTTTATAACAATGCCCGATAGACACCATCTTAATCAAATGATCAAAGTTAATGTTTACCACTTAGGGAACAAATCAGTGTCTCTGTCACCCAGTAAGGTTCAAAGTTGGCAAGACTTTTATAGTATTTTATCAAAATACACAACTTTGGGTCTGATGTTGTGTAATCACTGGATAAATCCAAATTGAGAGGCATTCTTCAAAATGGCCAGACCATAATCTTTACAAATGCCTCAGTGCAGTAGTCAGAGCTGAGGAATGTTTCAGATGGAAGGAGACGACAGAGACGTGACAAGGTAAAACCTGCGATCTGGGATTGGACTCTTACTCTAAATCAGAATAACTGGTAAAACAGGCCTGAGAGTAAAGATTATCTAGTATTTATTATGTGATCTTGGAAATTCCCTGAAAATTTGACAGTTTCTTCCAAATGAAGATAATAAAGGGTATCATAGCGCTATCATCATGGCATTGTCCCTTATGTGCAAAAAGGCTACTAATAAAGTTATCAATCAATTCCACAATACTTCACACTGTAGTGTCAGTATTGTGAAGACAAAAAAAAAATGTATATCATAGGTTCTTCTAGTAGAGCTTAGTAAATACCTACTATTTAAATCTGTGAATGGTGAGAAAGATAGTGCTTCCTCATGAAATGCTCAATGAACAAACAACTGGGGAGTAGGTGGAATCTGTACTTCCACCGGATCTGTTCTGGTTTTGGTAGTGCGCAGCTGTTTCCACGAAGGTGGCCTCATGCAAGGAGACGATATTGCATCGTGGTTTGCATAGCGGTTAAGGACAGATCCTGATCAGAGACTGCCTGGGTTACAGTCTGGTTAAATTCAGAGGCAAAAGTTACTTTCATTTCCAAGCCTTGGTGTCTTTATATGTTAAATGGAGTGATTAGACCTAAGACCACCAACTTGTTAGAGCTCAGGGTGCTTGTAAGGGAGATAACTGACTGCAGGGAGGGAGTAGGAAGAACACAAAATGCACTTCTGGGGAACCGGCAGTTAGCGTAATGGCTATGTCACTGGACTCCCACGTAGTCGACCACAGTTCGCGTCCCGGACCTGGTGGCTTAAAACTCACGCCGGGTGCGTGTGCGTGCGTGCCCAAGATCCCAAGAGGAGAATGGAGGAGAAGGGATTGCGGCGTGACCATCCCCCCTGGTGGGTGATTTCTCGCTTTCTGTCTCTATGTCTCTCTCTGTCTGTCTGGCGAGCGCACGCGCCCTATAGCGAAAATCTCTCAAAAAAAAAAAAATGCACTTCTGCTTGTGTTCAAATGTATGTAACATACATAATGCACACTTGAAAGGGTCTCTGGGTTTTTGTGGTCTGGTAAACTGCCAAGCGGTCATTGCAAATAAGAGAAAGAGTAATACTAATTCTTATTCACTATTCCACTTATTGATACCTGTTGTTTATTGAGTGCCTACTGTGTGCTGCAGGGGAGATATGTCAGTAAACAAAATATTAAACAGTGATGGGCCAGAGGTAGCATGGAAGTTAAGGTGCTGGATCCCACATGACCAACTGGGCAGTTTGAATCCTGGCCCTGGCAGCTTGAAAAACGCACCAGTCACGTGTGCCCAAAATCCTGAGGGGAGAATGGAGAAGGAATTGTGTGTGCCTATCCCTCCAAGAGGGTGATTTTTTTTCTCCACTTTCTTTCTTACTCTTCCTCTATCTGTCTCTAGCAAGTGTGTGTACCCTATAGAAAACAAAAATGGGGACCAGCAGTTGGCATAATGGCTGTGTCACTGGACTCCCATGTAGTCGACTGTGGTTCGAGTCCTGGACCCGGTGGCTTAAACTCATGCCGGGTGCATTTGCATGCATACCCAAGATCTGAGAGGAGAATGGAGAAGGGATTGTGGCATGGCCATCCCCCCTGGGGGGTGATTTCTCGCTTTCTGTCTCTGTCCCTCTCTTTCTGGCGAGCGCACACATCCTATAGCAAAAATCTCTCCAAACAAAAACAAAAACAGGTGGTCTCAATCTATAGTGTTATAGCGTGTATAGAAATCAGTTACGGAGGTCCTGATTCTTTGGTGTGTACTATGCTCTAGGAGATGTAGTTTTAATCAACACATCTAAATGCTCAACACCATGAATACCTTCAATAGTCACTATGAAAGAGTACTAGTAATATTGTGAAGGTGTTTTCCATGATTTCATTTAATCCTTATAGAAACCTGATGAGTTAGGTACCATTATCACATTTTACAGATGACTAACCTGAGTTGTAGTGAAATTGATGTCTTGTTCTTGGTTATATAGCTTGCAAGAGACTGATTCAGGGCACTAACCTTGTTCTGTCCAACACCAAAGATGACTTGATGCTAGCCTGTACCCTTAGCAGTTTCAGAAAAAGAGCTGGGGGGTCAGTGAGTGGTGTAGTGGTTAAGGCACTGAACTCCCTCATGGTTCGTCTGTTCAAGTCCTGGACCCAGTGGCTAGAAAATCAAGTCAGATGCATGTGCACGTGTGCCCAAAATCCCAAAGAGGAAAATGGAGAAGGGATTGTGGCATGGCTTTCTCCTCAGGAGTGTGTGTGTGTGTTGGGAGGGGGGGTGACTTCACACTTCCCTGCCTCTGTCTCTCCAGTGAGGACACATTCCTTATGACAAAAATCTTAAAAGGAAAAGAATTGGGACTGAGGCAGACATGGAGCAGAAAGAGCAGCAGACTGGCTGCAGTGATCAGCCAGACCCAAGGGCTGAGGCTCAGGGGCTGCCTTTAGTCTAAGGCTACAGTTATTACTCTGGGTAGTGAGTGCATGCTCCACTGGCTTCATGAACACCTAAAAATCACTGATAAAGACCCCTAAGTAATTGTACCTGAGAATCAATGACACACAGATATTACCTGTAGTTAAAAAAAAAAAAAAAAAAAAAAAAAAAAAAGTAAAAGAAACTTGCACCTGAACACTAGATGACACCGACACACTTTAATCCCAGGTAAACATGGATTCAATCTTCCTCCTCAATTCACGATGGTGTGGGAAAGAGAAAATGCAAGCAGTCAAGGGCTCACCACCCAAGTCAGTCTGTGCTCAGTGACGTGGCATGTTGCCTGCCTGTGCCATGGGGAAGCCTCATGGCATTCATGCTGGTCAATGTCTGCATTACTTTTTTTTTGCCTTCAGCTGTTCTGAAGGCAGAAAATACAAAGCATAGGCCAGAGCTGGAGGGCTGAAGAACACATGATGCTGAAACTCATTATTTTGAGTCTCTTTTTATTTTTTTCTTTAAACAGAATGCCACACAAATATATGTCCCTCTTGGCCTCTCTCCCAGTCCCCTTTTGTCAAAGAGTCATCATTTTTTACCATCTAATGAATCAGAGGCCTTCCCTTCAGAGCATTTCAAAAAGCTTTCGAGTTGGCCTGTTATGTGTTTCAGTCGTGATAGCCACAAGCCAAAAATGTGCGTGAGTTGCAGAAACGACCTCCAGATGAAGTTTCTGGACTTAATAATGAGGAAGCCAGTCACACTCAATCTTGGGTGCCAGGCACTTTCCCTAAAGTACCTTCTGATAGGGAAGAGTTGACTTTGAGAGACTTAGGAAAAATGTCGAAAGTAGAGTTTGGTATTTACTCCCAATACATTATTTTTTTAAACATTAGAAACACTTGTATGTGTGAAATGTGAAGATTTGTCAGGCTCCTCCAGACAGATGAATCAAGATTTCTGGGAATTTTTATATTTTTTAAATGTACATTCAAATGTGAGGTCTCCTGTTCTGAAAGTTGATGCCTATTATTATTTTATATTTAGATAGGGTCTTACCACATCATGATGTTCCTGCCCTAGTGCATCCTAGCTAAAACTAAGGTTGTACACTGTCAGGTCTTTTTTTTCTTCCCTGTTTTGGACAGGATCTTTCTTCATTGCCTAGAGCATCCTTGAGCTCCTGCCTCAGCCTCCAGAGTTGCTGAGATCACAGGCACATGTCACTACCCTAAGCCTCGAGGTTGAACTGGGATTAAACCCAGGCCTCTTATGTGTTCCCAGCCTGTACACACAGCTTCTTCACACATACCCCCGTGGCTGGGCCCATGTTATTATTAATGCTTTTCCTGAGCAACCTGTCAGCCACCAGGATGCCGTACCACTCTGCTTTAAGACTTCCAATTGTGACAGTGATGGAAACGAGTTACAATATTCTTTTTCATAATGTAGCCTATGCACTGGTGTACTAGGTGCTATATATTCCATTGAATTCTTTTCTTTTGGAGAGATTTTCACTATAGGGCGCGTGCGCTCGCCAGACAGACAGAGACATAGAGACAGAAAGCGAGAAATCACCCCCCACGGGTATGGTCACGCCGCAATCCCTTCTCCTCCATTCTCCTCTCGGGATCTTGGGCACGCATGCACACGCGCCCGGCATGAGCTTTAAGCCATCGGGTCCGGGACGCGAACCGCGGTCGACTACGTGGGAGTCCAGTGACATAGCCATTACACTGTTGGTTCCCTATATTCCATGGAATTCTTACAACCTTACGATCTGCATACCATTTTTCCCATCATAGTCTCCTTAAAAAACTGAGTCTGAGAAGTTATGTAACCTGCCCCATGTTGCAGACCAAACCATCGGACATAGGGCATTGGGACTGTGGACTCTAACTCCTGAAACAACACTCGAATGCTGTATTCCATATAAGCAATTTCTATTTTATAACACTTGGTTATTTTTCTAATTGAGAAGGGTTTTTATGTATATGACTTTAAATTTCCATCAGAACTTCATGGATTATGTAGGTATTACTGGACTCATGTTGCAGAAAGTTTTATAGTGTTCCCGCATCTAGAAGTTAGTCTGGAAACTTGTTCTAAGCAAAACTGTCGGTGTACCTCAATCTCTGACAACATATTTGTTTCATTTCTGTATCCAACAGTAAAAGAGCTTTTTGTTCGTCTTTAAATCAGGCTCCATTACGCTTACCTTTAGTAACTAACGGCTGAGTTGGTAGTAATGGGCCTATTTAAAAGCATTTGGTGATGACACCAAGGTCTCGCTGTTTGGCAGGGGAGAATCACAGCCAAAGTTGATCACAGCCAAGAAGCATCATCAGGCCTCATTCTGGTTTAGAATTGCACATCTTCTCACTTCCTCATCTCCTGGAAAATGATTCCCATTTCGTTTTTGAAAGTGGACCTAGTAACATTGACTTTGAAACTGAACTTCAGGAAGAGCTGATCCCCAGGAACCGGAATGCCACTTTCTGAGCTCATGTTGCTTTCTTCTTATCTGTATGACACCAGTTGTTTCACAGGAAATGTGCAATATCTACTCTGCCATTTGTAATAATTTAGCATTACCTGAAATATTTGAGAAAGGCTGTATGATCATTTTAGTTCATTATTTCTCACTAGCCTTAGGGTAACTCAGCATTAAAGTCATCAGGTACATATTATTAGAGCTATTAATACCAATAATAGCAATAAGTTTAATGCTATTGTCATTTTGGCAAACGGTCTGCACCCTGAGGAGCTGAAGGTGATGACTGTCTATCTATATGTCTGGAAAAAAATCATTTAAATCCCATGCTGACTACAGTGTCTTAAAAAGCTGGGAGAAATTTCTACAGGATATTCAGCCTCCCCATGTACAGAAAAATTGTCAGTTTCTGAGGACAGCTCACTCCAAGACATGCCACAGCCTAAAGGCAAAAAACAGTCAAACGTACAGGGACATCATTATCACAGGGTCACTTCACATGCAGATATGCAAAAAATTTATATTATACCCTACTTATAATAGATATTCCTGCCACAAGGAAGAGTAATTACAAATACTCAGATACAAACACGTAACTGATTTCACTTAGAATATAGTTTAAACTTCTGACCCTAGCTTGTAAATCATGGCATGACCCAGTCTTTTTTTTTTCCTATTTTTTAAATTCATGCATTGATTGCATAATTGAGCTATACTAGCCTGTCTGCCTGCCTACCCCTCCCTCCCTCCCTCTCTCTCTCTCTCTCTCTATATATATATATATATATATATACACACACACACACACACACACACACACACACACACATATATAATTTTATATCTTTTAAAATTTTCTTTTCTTCCCTAAATTTCTCAGACGGCACATGCACTATCAGAAGACAGACAGAGAAAGAAATGAGAAAACCCCCTCCATGGGGAATGGTCACACTATAATCCCTTCTCCATTTCTCCTTCCTTTTGGGATTTTTGACCATGCATACACATATGACTGGTGTCTCTTTCAAGCCTCCAGGGCCAGGACACAACTCTTGAAATTGGTCATCTGGAATCTAGCCACCTCAACCACCAGGCCATGGGCTGTCCCTGTCCTCCTTTTACATGTTTGGATGCTGATATTTTTCCTTTTTCATTTCTGGATGTTGAGATTCATTCTTGTCTTAGGAGGTTTTAATATGTTTTTCCTTTTCCTTGGCTTGCCCCCTCCTGCCCCCCACCAGAACATTGATTCCTACCTGCCATGGAGAATTCAAGTCAGGTATCGCCTTTTTAACAAAGCCTTTACTGGCCATGCTAGCTAGCTAGAATAGCTCTTCATCGTTATATGCGACTGTTTTGTTTTCCATGGTAGCAATTATTACTGTCTGAAATGGTCTTGTTTAGATATTTTATTTGATTATATATCTTCCTACACATGCCTCCACTAGACGGTAAGCTCCACAAAAACAGGAAATTTGTCTGTTCACTATGTGGAAGTGTGCTACTGTCATACACCAGGGACTTGAAAATTGTTATATTGTAGTTAATCCTTCTAGAATCTGTAAGCCTCACACACATTCTCAGTGCTTCATGTGTATTAATGTGTTTATTCCTCACAACATTCCGAGTTAGGTACTATTACCACCACCGCTTTGTGGATGAGAAAACTGAGGAAAATAAAAGTTAGGCATTTTCTTAAGCTTTTGTCATTTGTGACAGAGGTAGGATTTGAATCAAAATAGTCTGGATCTTAATAGACCAACATAGTACAGGTGTACTTAGTAAACAAATGAAATCGCATATGAACATATGAACACATACCTGCTATACTTTATATTCGTACAACTTACATACTTGGATTGCATGTCCAGAAGCTAATACAGATTTGTGCTAATATATCCATGTCGTACATTTTTCAGGCCCTCTGATTGGAATAATGCAAATTCACTGAGTGTGTGGGAGGAACACACTGAGAGTGTGGGAGGAAAGGAGAGTTTATTAATATATCAGTATTCATGACATGGTCATGAAGTTCTAATACAGTTGACAGATACCCAAGCACCTCAAAGATACTGTATTAAGGTGGAATCACTTTAAAGTCCAAACTAATGGCTCAAGTAAATGTAAACTTACAAAAAAATAATCTGTTTAAAAATTTCAAAGAAGAGCAAGCTTATAAAAATAGAAAGTATAGGGACCAGAAGTTGGCGTAATGGCTTTGTCACTGGACTTCCATGTTGTCGACTGTGATTTGAATCCCAGACCGGGTGGCTTACACTCAACGCCAGGCACATGCGTGTTTGTGCCCAAGATCCTGAGAGGAGAATGGAGGAAAAGGGATTGCGGTGTGGCCATCCCCCCTGGGAGGTGATTTCTCACTTTCTGTCTGTCTCTTTCTGGCAAGCACACGTGCCCTATTGCAAAAACCTCTCCAAGAAAAAAAAAAAAAAAAGAAAAAGAAAAATAGTATGTAATTTGGGGCTAGACAGTTCTGTGGTGATTAAGGTGCTATGTGTTACATGGCTAACTATGTGATTTGAGTCTGGAACCAGATGACTTGAAAAATAATGCTGTGTGTGTGTGTGTGTGTGTGTGTGTGTGCGTACATGTACATGCATGCATGCGTGCACATGTCCAAAATTCTGAGGGAGGAAGAGAGAAGGGATTGCAGTGTGTCCATTCCCCATGGGAGGGGTGCTTTATTACTTTCCCTCTTTATCTCTCTCTGTCTCTCTCTGGTGAGTGCATGCACCCTTATAACAAAAATATAATAAAAAGGTAGAATTATAGAATTTGGAACCAGGAGATGGCATAATGGTTATGTCAGTAGACTCCCATGTTGTCGACTGTACTAGGTCCAGCGGCTTAAAACTCATGCCAGGTGCGTGTGTGTTCCCAAGATCCTGAGAGAAGAATGGAGGAGAAGGGATTGTGGAGTTCCCATTCCCCCCCCACCCCCGAGGTGTGATTTCTCACTTTTTGTTTCTCTATCTCTCTGTTCTGGTGAGCACACGTGCCCTGTCGCAAAAATTTCTCTTAAAAAAAATTATAGAATTTGAATTATCTTAAAAATCATCCATTACAATGACAAAAGTGTGTATTATTTGTTATACTTTTCAGAGCATTTTCATACACACCCACATATATACATATAAAATTATATTTTAATGTTCTCTCCCCACTTTTTTCACCTTTACATTACATAAGAGGGCTTGTAAAATTATGCTAGTTTTTCCAATAAACAAATTCTCAAAGGTTTGAATAATTTGGTAAACATCTGTACCATTAACAAGTACTGTGGGGGGAGAGGACTTGGAAGAAAAAAAACCTATTGAATGACTTCTTTGTGTAAGCATTCTAGATGACTTACCTGTGCTATTTTATTTAATCCTTATGGTAGCAGTTAAGATAGATCTCATTGGCTCTCACAATTTATGGGATGTAAATCCAGCCTTAGAAAAGAATGGTCAACTGTCACATAGTAGATATTGAGGAAGTGAGTGCTCTTTCAAACCTAACTCCTCTGACTTCACTGCAAAGGGTAATTGAAAGAATGACTCAGTGGGCCAGCTGGTGGAGTGGTGGTTAAATTCCTGGGTTCCACATGGCCAACTCAGTGGTTTGAGTCCTGGACTCAAAAACATGCCAGGCATGTGTGTGGGCATGTCCAAAATCCTGAGAGGAAGATAAAGGAGAAGGAATTGTAGTGTGATCCTCCCTCTTGGGGGTAGTTTTTCACTTTTCACACTCTTTCTCTCTCTGGCAAGCACATGTGCTCTATAGCAAAAACTAAACAAAACAATGACCCAATGTTCATGTGCATATTTTGTACTCTGCTGTTACACATGACAAATCTCCAGTTACAGGGCATGTCTTAGTGATAGAGAAGTAAAATACTATGATTTGGGAAGAGGAGTGCATTTTAAGATTTTCATCAGTGAAAAACACACAGCTAAATGGTTTTGAAAATCACTTGCAAATTTTTTTATTTACATTTTTTTAATACATTCAATCACATTATTTAGCTTACAAGGTGATCATTTCAATATGTGAACATTTCTCCCTGGTCGAGTTGATCAAAATATAACAACACTACAAACATTTAACAGGAAATATTTGTCATCCAACCAATTGTATTTGTAAACCCTATCAGCTAAAGAAAAAAATAGATTTAAAAAACAAAACAAAACTGAAAGCATCCACTTGGTAGGAAATGATCTTCAGAATAACTTCTTCATGTGTAAATAATTTGCAAGATTGTTAAATAATTTGGGCTATTATATCTGAATGTTTGAAAACAGTTTTGTTAATTTAAAAGTTGGACACATGCAGCTTTGAGCTTTTAATACAAAATCAAAAAACATTTTGGATAATTTGCATTTGATTCTGCTGTATAGCGTCCGTTATTTACTTACTTATGCCTAGCACAGTGTGAAATCATGCAGTTTAGAATTTAGCTATATTGACTGTTGCATAATTATACATTTCCCATATCTCCTTTCTAGCATTTATTCACTGTATATTCTAGTGAATGAGCTTGTAATATTTTGGGTACAAAATACTTGATCAAGATACTAAAGAAAATAATACTGCAATCCTTGTATGTCTTAATCGAAGATTGTTTTCTTCCTAGATAATTTTTTAATCCATAATAGATTTCTGTCTTATTTATGATAGAGAGCATGTGTGTACACATGAAAGAATGAAGTGTTCTTGTGTTTTGTCGTGTCTTGATCCATTACCCCCAGACTTCCAGCTAGTCAGGATCTTAGATACGCATGTGCATATGACTGCCAGGTTTCAGGTCAACACGGTTGGGGATCCAAACTGGCAGTCGGCCATGTGGCTTTCAGCATTGCCATTGGGTATGCTACTGACTACTGTCATCTAGGCTGAGCCTTATTTTGGATTTTATGTATCTATTATTTGGATGTATTGATAGAGAGATGGATCTCTATACCTGTATATCTATCCATACCTATCTATCAAGATTGTTGCCATTTCTTCTTATAAGATATTAAAATCAACTGGATATATAGAAACGTGTGTGTGTGCATATGTTCATGCCTCCTATCATAGTGGTTTAGCATTCTAGGAAGAATACACTAGTTAAAATAAAATCCTTCCATTAAAGAAGGCAAAAAATGAAATTTCTTTGCGCAATATTTTATTTTGAATATATGTATAATTCAGATTGTAAGTCATCACTGGTTTAGACAAGTGGTGAAAACATGAACTTTTATAACTAACTATCCCTGTTCTAGTTGAGATAAAATAGTATTATGAATAATCATCATTATCTTCCTTGAAGGTAGAGGGAAAAATATAACCATCATGCTAGTTTTTGTTTAAGTATACATATATCTGCATTGCTAAATTCTACAGTAAGTCTTATCTATTAAAATACAGATAAGTTCTCAGACTTGTGAAAACATCCAACTTCTTATTCATTAGGTTACAGAACATAAAAATAATTCTTTTGCTTAACACAAAAACACTTTCACTTGAATTAAAACTTTTTCCCCCATTAAGCATTTTCTTCCTTACTGGGTACTGTTGGGTGATTATCATAGTCTAGCAATATTTTCTTTTTTTTTTTTTTCTCTTGAGGGGTGGTGAGAGGTTTTTGCTATAGGGCACATGCACTCATCAGAAAGAGAGAGACAGACAGAAAGCGAGAAATCACCCCCTGAGGGTTGGCCACGCTGCAATCTGTTCTCCTCCATTCTCCTCTCGGGATCTTGGACATACACGCATGTGTGCCCAGTGTGAGTTTAAGCCACCAGGTCTGGGACTTAAACCTTGGTCAACTACGTGGGAGTCCAGTGACATAGCCATTACACCAACTGCTGGTCCCTCTAGCAATAGTTTCTTGGAGCAAATGGTTGGAGTCTATTCTGGTCATTTGGTGTTCTGTTATTTAAGACCAGAGAGAAAGACTTTATGGGAAATGAAACAGAAAATTCCTGTAAGCTAAAAGAGGATTTTCATAAATAATGGTGAGAACTTGAATAGGTTACTTTTCTAGAGAAATCAGAATTATTTTCTCTGAAAACAGTTGAACAAGTGTGAATCTCTCAGTAGGTCATGCTGTGTCATTCTATTTCATAGCACGGCAATGATCTTTATTAAATAGAAACACTTAGGTTTTTGGATTGTGGACATAAAACATGTGGGACCAGCAGGTAGTGTAATGGTTACATTGCTGGGCTCCCATGTCATCTACCACAGTTTGAGTCCTGGACCTGGCAACTTAATCTCACACCAGGTGCGTGCGCATACATGCCCACGATCCCATGAGGAGAATGGAGAAGAAGGAATTGTGGCATGACCATCCCCCTGGCGGGTGGTTTCTCGCTTTCTGTCTCTCTGGTGAGTGCATGCACCCCTATAGCAAAAATTTCTCTTAAGAAAAATAAAATAAAACATGCTTATTATAAGAGTTGAAAAAAATAAATGAACTGGGGGGACCAGCAGTTAGCGTAATGGCTATGTCGCTGGACTCCCATGTAGTCGACTGTGGTTCACGTCCCGGACCCGGTGACTTAAAACTCACGCCGGGCACGTGCGTGTGCATGCCCAAGATCCCGAGAGGAGAATGGAGGAGAAGGGATTGTGGCGTGGCCATCCCCCCTGGGGGGTGATTTCTCGCTTTTTGTCTCTCTGTCTCTGTCTGTCTGGTGAGCGCATGCGCCCTATCACAAAAAAAAAAAAAAAAAAAAAAAAAAAAAAACCTTTCCCCAAAAAAATAAGTAAATGAACTGGAATTCTGTATCAGAGTATTGCTGTGAATATTTTAGTGCATTTCATCCATGCTAAAAATCACAGGTAGTTCTTCATTCATACATACATTTATTTCTGCAGCAAATATTTATTAATGCAATTTCTTGCATCAATTACTATTCTAGTCATTGAGAATAGTAAGCAAAACAAAAGTTCACAGATGCATAGAATTTATATTGCAGAATGAAGAGACAGAACAACAACAAATATGAACAAGAGAACTCGTGGTTTGTCTGGTAGAGATAGGAGCTGGGGAGAAAAAGCAGTGCTAGGCAAGTAATGAGTTTTGCTAATTTATGTATAGCCAGTAGGGAAGCTTTAATCAGGAGACTGTGTGAAGAGGCTTGAAGGGACTGACCCACCTCCTGCAAGTGACACAATAATTTTGAAAAAGTAAAACAACAACAAAAGTCTACCTAACAGTCTCATGTGTCAGAAATCCAAAGGAGACAAAACTGCTCCTATCAGAGTGAGTTGGAAAAGGTCTTAGGAAACCTTGAGTTGAGTTTTTGTTACTTTTTCCTACTAGACTCAGCTTCTTCAAACTTAGCTGTTCCTTTATCAACCCAATACCTTTCCTATCAGTGTTTTGCACATGGTAGGGTTGCACTCTGACATCTGAGATTTTAATCTTCTCAGGTAGAATATTGCCATGGGACCAGCAGATGGCATAATGGTTACATCGCTGGATTCCCATGTAGTTGACCAGGGTTCAAGTCCCAGACCCGGCAGCTTAAAACTCATGCCAGGAACAATGTGTATGCATGCCCAAAATCCCGAGAGGAGAATGGAGGAAAAGGGATTGTGGCATGGCCATCCCTCCTAGGGGGTGATTTCTCACTTTCTGTCTCTGTCTCTCTCTGGCGAGCACATGTGCCCTATAGCAAAGAAATCTCTCTCCCAAAGAAAATAGAATCCATTGAGAAAGGACTTATTAACCAGATGTGCTTGTCCACATCTTCGATGAAGCTTTCTACAGTGCTAATAGTTTCTATTCAAGTATTCCACATACATAATTTACAAGGGAAAATGTGAGTTTCTAATGGTTACAATAGCAATGGGAGGTATTAACTCGAAATAATTTTAATGTAGAAATTAGAGAAGATAAACACTTCAATTGTATAAAGAAAAACAATACAGAGTCTTCGAGATCTGGTTGGGATCCCAGGAAATCAGCTGTTTTACTTCTCTGCCTTCCTGGATAGATGGCTATGTTCATGTCATATTTTGGGTAATGATTATGTGATTTGACTTAGAATATTAAGCTCATTTCTTCTAGAGGCTTCTTAAAAATTAAGACCTTTGTTTTGTCTGATCCAAATCTCTTGTGATAGTTCAAGTCTAAAATATCACATTCCTAAATCAAAGTATTCATATAATATGAGATGACAAGGCACTTCTACTCAAATTCACGTGTCTGAAAGGGACTTTAACTGACACTGTCTGCCCCTGATCATTCATTAAGCAAATGAAGTAATTGAGATGAGGAAAGATGAGCGGTTTGCCTGGGGTCACCCGACTTCCTTGAGAGTGTCAGGAACAGAATGTGGCTCTGTGTTCTAGATTTGAAACTGGCCAAGTTCTGCCAAAACTTAGCTGATATGAAATGGAGAGAAAACTTACTTTGGATAATATTTGCAAAGGGAGATTCTGTGTATGAAAGTTCTTCAAAAAGTTCATGGAAAATGCATAGTATGAAAAGCTGTGTGTGGGTTTCAAGGTTCTTTTACACCAGAATAAAGTAGTAGTGTAATCTCATTTTTGCAGAAACATTCTCAAATCCCCTTATAAAGGGGGAAAACAGAGAAAAATAACATGCAGATTCTGCAGCAGTCAGTTCCATTTGTCCTTTAAACTCAATTGATGGCACTGTTCCATTTCTTATTATCTGGGGGTCTGGGTATGACTGAAAAAATCAATATGGAACCTCGTCATCTCCCAGTTATTGAGCATTCAGAGAACATGTGCTGAAGTCAGCCCTCTGTGGCTGTCACTTTCACGCAGGAGTCTGGCCCCAGAGCCAGGGCTGCAGTTTCTGCATGCAGTTCCTACCTCAGACAAGCTTGGGGGCTATGTCCCTAACGAAATAACATCCTGTTTTCCAGCTAAAATTCTCATCAAAATTCCTGTTACATTTAGTGTTCCCTTATCACCAAACACTTGTTCCTAAGTCTACTAATACACATGCTTTTCTAACACTGCTGGCTGTTCATTTTAGATATGTCCCTGCTCAAAAGAGTTTCTTAGTCAAGAGGCTCTCTGTAATTTCAACCAGTATATATTCTGATGTATTCGTACCTGGAGAAGAGTTTTGCTACTTATGTAAAGTTTTTAATCCTTATTCACTGAAAATGTTTAATTGTACCTCCTTATCCAACTAGATTGTACTCAGGGAGGGGAACTCAATTATAACATGAGTAGAAGAAAACATAAGAGCAAGTCGATGTTACAGAAATTACATAATGTATCCACTAATCAAATATGAATTAATTTTACATTAGCTCCTGCTTTGGATTAGCCATGTCTCATTTTCTCCTGCTGTTACTTTTTACTATCCATAGATTAATGTGGATTGTTTTCTGTTAACATTTGACAAATGTCAACACGTAGCTTCTTACATTCTACAAGTGACCTCACTCTGATTTTCGGCCCATATGCTCTTGTCTCTGTGTGAGCTTTTCAGATCTGATCTCTGTGGGAGTCAGAAATATTCACCACGGTTTTGCAAAATAATGAAATGGAACATCGTCATGAAAGTGCACATCTCTGGTGCCAGGTTTCTTTGTGAATTCCCAAATCATTTAAGTTCAGTGACTGAGACTTGGAATTACTTTGGATATGATCAAAGGGAGATCAGTACATTTCAGACACCTACCTTTTCTCAGTGCCGTCTTTCTAAATTATCTCCCTATTTTTTATTGTATATTTTTATGCCAGAGCGTATATGTGCATGCATGGGAGAGAGAGGATGAAAAGGGAGAAAGCACAATGGGACTGATCACATCGTAATCCCTCTCCTCCAGTTCTTCACTCAGTCAGGATCCTGGGCATGCATGCACAGATGCAGCATGTCTTCAAGACACCAAGGCAGGGACTTGGACCCTGGCTGTCCATGTGGTATCTGGCTTCCTTTGTGTAGTATTTAATTGCTGCACCATAGGACCAGCCTACGTCCCTCTCTTTGAGCATGTTAACATTGTAGAGGTACCTCTATAACCCAGGAAATGCCCTTCTGCTACCTACACATTTTCTCTTTGCTCTCTTTGTTTCCTTTATTCTTCTCATGAGAGAAGAAGAGAGAGAGACTTCCCCAACAGGGTCTTCATGTTGCAATCCACCCCCAGACTCAGCCACTCAAGAGCAAGGGTGTGTATGTACACCCAGTGTGCACATGCAGACTTTGGATGTGAGCCCAGACCTTCTCGTGTGAGAATGTTTTCTTACTGCTGTGTCACTGCAGCTAGCCCCACTTCCCTTTTTTTCTGCCATTTTTTTCTTTTCCTTTTTTTTTTCTTTTTTTTGATTTAAAGAATTATTTAACTTTATCCATTTTAATTTGACCAGAGAGTGACAAAGAGAGAGAGAGAAAGCAAGAAACAAGCCGCCAGGTCCGGGACTCAAACCACAGTCAGCATGTGGGAGTCCAGTGCCTCTAACCACCATGCCATCTGCCAGCCCCTGTGCTATTCTTTCTAATACCAAACTCTGATGGCTTAGGTGAAAGGCTATGGGCAAAGTGGAGCAGTCCAAAAGAGTTACGTAGTTGGTTAAAGAACACTGTGCATCACTGGGAAGTGAAACAGACTTTAGATATACACTATATATCCCCATTCAATATGTATCGAATGTCTGCACTCTATGGCAGAAATGGAAAGATTGGAAGATATGATAATAAAGAGGATAAGTGTGGATACCAGAGACTGCAAGGGAAGGGAGTGGGTGGTTGTAGTGGGTAGTGGGGAGTGGGAAAGGGAAGAAACATTTAACAGACAAAAGAATGTAAAATTCTCTGTTGAAAAAAAAAATTCTGTGACTTTTGTTTTATAAAAACAAAAACTATAGGGACCAGCAGATGGTGTAACGGTTACATCACTGGAATCCCACGTAGTCGACTGTCATTCGAGTCCTGGACCTGGTGATTTAAAACTCATGCCAGGCCCATGTGTGTGCATAGCCAAGATTCCAAGAAAAGAATGGAGAAGGGATGTTGGCGTGATCATGTGCCCTGGGCAGGGGCGGGGGGTGATTTCTCTCTTTGTTTCTCTGTCTCTCTGGTGAGCACACATGCCCTATAGCAAAAATCTCTCCTAAATAAATAAAATAAAATGTGTGTGTGTATAACATATATATTTTTTTACAAAAAACATTGTTTAGCTTCTGCCATGAACATGATGGACAGGTTCTGGGCCAATAAGTTATGTTGCCTGAGAAGTTGTAAAGCAAAGTTTAAATAATCCCATTGAATTAATAATAGGTGTTCAGTCACATAAGGATATATCCTAAGCACCTCTTTGTTATGGATGTATAATTATGTTGGACTTATCTGGTGGGATATAATGAAGTATGTTACTCTGTGTCTAGCCAGGGCCAGGACACTCCACCCTGGCAGTCTTGGCAAAGCCAGTGATCACTTGGTGGTTTTGCTTGCAGGGGCCCGAACGTGTCAAATAGTCGAGCCAGGCAGGAGGACCTGCTCCAGAGCTGGACTTTCCAGCTCTCAGTCAAAGATACAGAGACAGTGGAGAAGCCACTTTGGTGTTTGGTGGCAGATTTAATGACAGGTAACATTACTAGAGGAACTATACATAGACATCTAGTGTGAAAACACTGTCCTCATTTAGTTTCATGTGTGAAACCACTAATGTTGCTCTGTCCCAGGAAAACTCGCCATCTTGGGAGTTTAGGGAAAGCCAGTGATCTTTGCTTGCAAGAGCCTGAACATGTCACAAAGTCTGGACAGGCAGGTGTCCTTACTGCAGAGTTGGCTTTTCAAACTGACAAATGAAGAGGCAGTGGAAACACCACTTTGTTGTTTGGCGGCAGGTGTAATGACAGTCAAGTGGCATTACTTGCGTGACCTAACCATCGGACCCAATACCCATGACCACAATTCTTTGTTCCTGCCCAGATTTTGATGTTGACGCATCAAATAATTTCATGAATCACCTAATATCCTTCAGTACATTTTTAAAAAAGGTTTTTGCCTTAGGGTGTGTGTACTCATGTGCACTTGTGCATATGAGACAGACAGAGACAATGAGAAGGAAAATGAGAAATCACCCCCTGGGGAAGATGGCTGCAATCCCTTCTCCTCCATTTTCCTTCTGGGATCTTGAGCATGCACGCATACACACCCAGTGCGAGTTTGAAGCCATGGGATCCAGGACATGAACCGCGATGAGCCATGTGAGAGTCCAGTGATGTAACCTCCTTCAGTACATTCATTCATTCTCTCTCTCTCTCTCTCTCTCTCTCTCTCTCTCTCTCTCTCTCTCTCTCGTTTGCTAAAGGGCACATGTGCTTAACAGAAAGAGAAACAGGCAAGAAAACCCTGCCCATGGGACATGTTCATGCCACAATCCCTTCTCCTCCATTTATCCCTCCTCTAGAAATTTTGAGCATCACCCTCAAACATATCTGACTTGTTTTTCAAGTCATGGGGCCCAGGATTTTAGTTGTTTATTCGCCCATGAGAAAACAGGGCACCTTAACCACAAAACCACAGGCTGGCCCATTTACTATCTCTTAAATTATCCAAAGTTATCTACTATGGCTTGGAACTTACTGCCCAACTATTGCTGCACTGCAGTACACAATATGGATCCTTATACATTCTGTACTTTGCTGATAATTTAAACCTTTACAGAGAGATTATCAATTCTTCATTCAAAAGAGTCTTTATTGAATTAAAAAAAAATTGTGAGCATCATTCTTTTATTCTAGCATCCAATGGTTATGTTTTCATTCTGATTATATAGAAGAGAGATCACTCTATAGATTTTGGGTCAAAGTTGACTCAAGGAGGATATTATATTAAAGATGTTTAATTTGGTCTTATCCTATTCTTGCCTCTGTTTACTGAGCTAAACAGTCAAATGAGCTATCCACTTTGGTGCCTTAGTATCTGCAGCTACTAAGATCAAACCGTTTCAAATCTTGGTTTACAAAGAAATGTCCCTCCTGAGAAACTTTATGTACAATCCATGGAGAAACACCAGACCTGAGGCAAAAGATTTAGCCTTCAGGATTATGTAACTTTATTCTGTGTTTAATGTGGGTTTTAACGCTCATTCTGTAGGACAAGAGGGTTTAGTCTTTTGAGCAGACATGTGCTGTACCTTTGAAATGAAGAGCAGTGAGAATACTATTCCCTCTCCCGTCACATTAGCAGCAAGACTCACTCTTCAAATGTTTCCTGCTGGTTCCCACCACCGAGCACAGGAAGCAATGTTCTGGTGATTAAGCAGCAATATCATTATAAAAGCCAAATGAATAATCATTGTGTTAATGAACTTTATCTCAGAAAAGATTAGTTTCTTAATGGTAAGCCTCTTCCAATATGAAAGAGAAAATGTATTTCCATTCCATTTAATCAAGCCGAGATGCTCATAATCTATACAATTTCATATCCGGTCTGTGCTTATCTCTCTGGATCTGCACACATAGTAACTTCAGTGGATGCTGTCTGATCACTGCTAGATCTCATCTTGTCCCTCCCAACACACATACACATGTGGGTGCACACACACACGCCTTCAGAAATACAGCCATACAGCCTTTCATGAATTAGATAAATTACATTTGTTGATAACCGTCACAAATTAGTAGTAACAACTAAATCCCTCAGAAATAAATTTTGCCACTTAAATTTGGAGTGCCTCTTTACTTGAAAAACAAAGCAAAATGAAATACTAATTCCATCTTATAAAGTGCTTTTATGAGCTTTGGGTCCTGAGTTGTGTTTTGAGGGCCAATATCTGTTATGACACAAAGCTGTCCCTCCAAGAAACTGAAGTTTTTGCCAGACGACAGCAGGAGAAAATTCATCCTTTGACTATGAACCCAAATATCAACATTTATCTTTCTGTATCTTACTTACTCTTAATGAAGTTTCATGAACACAAATGAGCGCCAACCATTGTTACTGCCGTTTCTTTATTTCTCCCTTTTGGTGTCATTGCAGAAGCTTATGTGAAAGAAACTTGCCAGGTAGGGTTCCTGCTGGATAGAAGTTCATCACGTAAAATGGACACTTTCAGTCCTGACAGAATCTTCCAACCAGAAGTGTAGAATCCTCTAAGACCCAAAGGAAATATCTGCTCAAAAATTTGACACATGTGATCTTGACAATTCTCAACTCTGGTGTCATGGGCCAACGATATTTCTTTTCCACACTACAGTACAGTGTTTTTTTTTTTTGTTTGTTTGTTTTTTTCTTTTTTTTTTTTCTTTTTTTTGGAGAGGTTTTTGCTATAGGGCGCATGCAGACAGAGACAGAAAACAAGAAATCACCCCCCCCCCCCAGGGGGGATGGCCACGCCGCAATCCCTTCTCCTCCGTTCTCCTCTCAGGATCTTGGGCACGCATGCACACGCGCCCGGCGTGAGTTTTAAGCCACCAGGTCCGGGACACGAACCGCGGTTGACTACGTGGGAATCCAGCGACATAGCCATTATGCTAACTGCTGGTCCCCTACAGTACAGTGTTTTGAAAACATGATATGAAACATCTTTTTATCGGCTACATGAACAAATATTCAAAAAAAATTTTAACACATGCCTAAAGTAATACTGCCATCATATTACACTGTAATTCCTGCATGATTTTTTTTTTCATGTTTGAGACTGAAAATGAATGAATTTAGAACTGATATAGAAAAGTAATACAGTAGGGGCCGGCAGGTGGCATGGTGGTTAAGGCACTGGCCAATCATGGTTCAAGTCCTGGACCTGGCAGCTTGATAAATCATACTGGGTGTGTGTGCACATGTCCCATAAATCTTGAGAGGAGAATGGATTGGGACATGAGTATCTGCCTTAGGGAGTGATTTCTTATATTCCCTGTCTCTGTCTCCTCTCTATGGCAAGAACCTCAAAGAAAAAAATTATAGAGTAATTCATAGTCAAATACTAATGCTGCTGTGGAAAACTTATATTTGTTTGTGAATGAATGGACTCAGGTAAACATTATGCTATCTGTAGTAAGCCACCATTTCATATGTGAATGAATAAAAACAGTTAAGGACCATTGGCCATGTTTGAGTTCTCCCAAAAACAGATTGAGGCAACATTGTGAATGCTGGCAGTTTATTTGGGTGGTAATCCCAGGGAGTGGAGTGAGGATGTGCCTAATCATCCCTGGTCATTCTTAGGGACGTTAGTCCTCAGACACTTCTGTCCTACTGTGACAAGTCCCAGTAAGCTTTGCAGGCAGCTTGTATCTTTAGGTAGATACAGATTAAATAGAATGATGTATTTTCCAGAGACTTTTCTCCCCTTTAATTGCTGAAGGGTGCATGCACTTGCCAGAGAGACAGAAAGCACCCCTCAATGAAACATCATCATGCCACAATCTTTTTCCTACATTTCTCTGTCCTGTCCAGATTCTGGGCATGTACACGTATGTGCCAACGTGTTTCCGAAGCCTCTCTAACTGGAAGATTTGAACCATGGTAGACCATATGGGATCTGGCTCCTTCTGCACTGCTTTTAACATTGCACTATGGGGCCTGACCCAGAGGTATTTTGTTGTTGTTTCTTTTTATTATTCTAATTCTGGAAAAAATGATTTATTCTAATATTCTAATATAAATAAAGTACATTAATTAGCTAGGCTACTTACTGTACAACTGGGGTTGAATAAACAAGAATTGAATTCAATTTATCTTGTATTTTGATTATTAAAAAATAATAAAATAAATCTTGATAAATAAGAGAGTGATAACAAAGGCCCATTCATGCATGCTCACTGCAATGGTTTGCATTTTATTAAATGATTGGCAGGTAATGAGGTAATACTAATACAGTCTTTATGACTGTAAATATGTCCACATTTTAGGCTAAAATTCTGGAAATCAGGAATAAGAGACAAAAAATTGGGAAGAAAAAAACAGAAGATAAACCAACAAGTAATACTTGGGACCAGCAGTTAGCATAATGGCTATGTCGCTGAACTCCCATGTAGCTGACCACGGTTCAAGTTCTGGACCTGGTGGCTTAAACTCACGTCGGGCGCATGCCCAAGATCCCAAGAGGAGAATGGAGGAGAAGGGATTGCGGCGTGGCCATCCCCCCGGGGGGTGATTTCTTGCTTTCTTTCTCTCTGTCTCTCTCTCTCTGTCTTTCTGGTGAGTGCACGCGCCCTATAGCAAAAACCTCTTAAAAAAAAAAAAAATAATAATAATACTGAGCTCCATTAGTATCCAAAGGAGTTTCGGAGTCATCCCCTTTTCAGTTACCCTTCTACCACTGTATACTTGTGTTTTTGTTTTTGTTTTTATATTTTCCCCTTCAAAATTCCTTTTCAAGTCCATTAATATTTAATCTCTTAAGCAGAATCCTAATTTATTGTTTGCCTGCCATCTCGAAGCAGCCTAGGTACGTAATTTTTGTTGTTGTTTCCTCAAATCTACGTTACCTTCCTGGGTTTTGTCTTATGGCAGGCTAATCTGTGTTTGTGCCCTTTAGCTCAGTTGACATAATAGCTGTGCCTTAAAGCTTTAGCTTTTCAGAAATCTAAATATTAATTGGGATATAAATGTATATCTCAGGTGCTCAGTTGAGAAAGTTAAAGTGCTACTTGGAGTTTGAAAACTGATCCTATTATAGTGAAACAAGAGCTTGCAGCTCAAGTAAGGGAGGACAGTGGACAATTGCCCTGTCACTTTAAAATATGCCCTATTTTGTACCACAAGTCACTCACTAAGAACAATGACTGGAGAGAAAAGGGATATGTTTAAACACAGTAACTCGACTCCTTAGCCACTCTTTGGCTGGGCTCTTCATTATTGATCAGAGATGGAATCATAGTCTTTCTTCTCAGATTACAAATTTATTTTTACTCCTGCACAGTCTTGTCTCAAAGTCCAATTTAGAGTTGCAATCGTAGTTCAGCCTTTTTGTCTGAGGTACCAGGGCTGATGTGCACTTTGGGAACCTGTTTTCCTCCACCTTTTGTAGCAATGTCCTGTAAGAAAGGTAAGGTTAATGAATTAGAATGTACTAGAAAACTTCAACATGCATATGTTCTAAAAGGAATCCTACCTGTCCCTAACTGAAAGCACATGGCAGTTCAAATAAGCAGTCCTTAATTGATTGTAGTTTTCAACAAACCCTTCATGCAATCTATGCGTGAGAATAAAATGCTAACCTTGGTCAATTATTTCTCTGGCCTTTTCTTTTTAATCTTTGAATCTGTCAGCGAGGATTGACATTAGTTATGATTTTAATCAACAACAAAGAAATCCATTAAGTGTGTACTCTGAACAGTGTTTTATGAGCTGGAGATGGGGAGATCAATTAAGAAAGATTACTTCTTCCAAGTTGCTCATAGTGTTTTCATTTGAAAAGGAAAATACCCAAGAGTTTATTCAGTGAGCTAAGAGAAGTTGAGAAGCTTGGAAGGAGTACAAAGAAGGGATCCACATACTGCAGATTGATGAGTGTTTTATAGCTAGTGCTCTCTAGGGAGACATAACTAACAGGATATGTATAGATACATAAGAGGGTATTTATTGGGGAATGAGCTTATGCAGTTTGGCAGCTAAGAAGTCCCACAACAGGTCTCCTGTAAACTGGAGATGCTGAGACACAGGTAGTGCAGCTCAACCTAAGCTCAGGGGCCTCAGAGTCAAAAGGAGGCTGATGATGTAACTCAGTTTGAGGGTGAACGCCTCAACACCAGCAGATGGCATAATGGTTGCATCGCTGGACTCCCACATGGTTGACCACAGTTTGAGTCCTGGACCTGGTGGCTTAAAATTCATGCTGGGCACATGTATGTGTGCATATCCAAGATTCTGAGAGAAGAATGAAGGAGAAGGGATTGTGGCATGGCCATTCCCACATGGGGGGTGATTTCTCATTTTCTGTCTCTCTGTCTCTATGGTGAGTGCACGTGCCCTATAGCAAACATCTCTATCAAAAAAAAAAAAAAAGAAAAGAAAAGAAAAAGCCTAAGAACCTCGATGGGACAATGGTATAAATCCTGGATTTGCGAGGCTGACGAGCTGTGATATAAGATGCAACAGAAGTCTATCTTGGACAAAAGACCCATTTGTCTTTTGTATTTGTTCTCTCTGGGCCTCTTGTGGAATGGATCATGTCCACCCACATTAAGGATGCAGCTTCTACATTAATTTCCTCTGGAAGCATCCTCATGGACATAGCCAGAGTAATGGATTTTTCTAGATATTACTTAGTACACTCAAAAGTAACCATTGCAGTGAGCAAACGTGAATGGGCCTTCTTTCTTTCTTATTTACGAAGATTTATTATTTTTTGATTGCAAGAGAGTACACATGCTTGACAGAAAGAGACAGCGAGAGGGAGAAAAAGAAAATACTGTCTGATGGAGGCATGGCCATTCTGCAATCCCCTCTCCTCTGTTTCTCCATTCTGTCAGGATATGGGGGCATGCATATACAAACACTGGCATGTTTTTTAAGTTGCTGGGGCCGGGATTTAAACAGAGGTCATCCTTGTGGGATCCAGCTCCTTCAGCCCTTCTTCTACAGGGCTGGCCCTGCTTTTATTTTTAATTGACACATAATAATTATACATGTTTATAGTGTGCAATATAATGTTTTAATAAACCCATAAATTGATACATTGTATAATAATAAAAACATGGTAGTTAGCATATGCATCACTTCTAAGTTTTATCCTTTTTTGTAGTGAGGACATTAAGTTGCTTCATTCCAGTTTTTATTAAATATACTATATATTATTTAGAGAGATTTTTGCTATAGGGTGTGTATGCTCGCCAGAGAGAAACAGAGACAGAAATTGAGTAATCACCCCTCCAGGGGGATGGCCACAATCCAATCCCTTTTCCTCCGTTCTCTTCTCGGGATCTTGGGCACACACGCAAATGTGACTGGCATGAATTTTAACCCAACAGGTACAAGACTTGAACTATGGTTGACTACGTGGAAGTCCAGTGATGTAACTGTTACGCCATCTGTTGGTCCCTTATTATTATTAACTCAACATGCCCTACGTACATTAGAACAGAGTGGAAAAACTAGGTGAGAGGCTGCAGGATGGAGAATGGGGAAAAATAAAATGTCAATCTTCATTTTGGAAAGAATGACATCCCAGACACAAGCCACGGCAGTGGAGGATATTTTTTTCTGTGTCCTTTATAATTTATTTTAAGACTATTTATTTATGTATTTATTTGAAGTTTGTTTCTTCCATGAGTGATAGAGCACACACATATACTCCCAGCAGGGACTTGATGTTGTGATCCATCCAGAATCTCGCCCAGTCCCTGATCGTGAGTCCCACATCGTCCGGCATATTCCTAGAGATCTCAGGATTCAAAGCCAGAATCTTGCCATGTGGGTCAGCCTTAAAGAGTGTTACATTTTACTGCTGTCCTGCTGTCTGTCCCTATAAATACTTCTTATTCCTTTCTGTGTCCTACAGTCTGTGTTTCACTTTCAGAACCAACAATTAGGATCCTTTTTAGGGGAACAAAAAAGAATTGGAAAAGTGACATATATTAAAAGAGATAGTGAAGATATAACTATTCATCATAATACATGGAACATTATTTGTTGGGTCATCTGGAAAGTCATGATGCATTTTTGCATAGAAAAACAAAAATACATCATGACTTTCCCAATGACCTAATAAATCTTGAGTCAAACAAATTTACCAAATTATTGGACAATTGGGAAAATTTGAACACCGACTCTAGCTGTTTGAAATTATTGATGAAGTATTGTCATTTCATCTAGCTTTGATAATATTAGGAATGTTACTAAAATGTATTTTAGAGCTATGTTCTGAAATATTTATAAATGGAATATGAACAAAAAACAAAATTTTGAAAGTAAGAATTTTACTCACGATTAGGCAACTCTCAGAAAGTACAGCGTTGGGACCAGCAGTTTGCTTAATGGCTGTGTTGCCAGACTCCCATGTAGTTCACCATGGTTTGAGTCCCAGACCCAGTAGCTTAAACTCAGGCTGGGTGCATGTGCGTGCATGCCCAAGATCCGAGAGGAGAATGGAGGAGAAGAGATTGTGGCGTGGCCATCCCCCCCGGCCCGGGGGGTGATTTCTCACTTTCTATCTCTGTCTCTGTCTTTCTGGCGAGCGCATGTGCCCTATAGCAAAAACCTCTCCAAAAAAAGAAAAAAAAGTACAGTGTTTGCTGTCATATGGCTGACTGCTTTGAGAGCCCTTGGCAGTTAACCATCATGTACACTGGCATATCATAAATATCTTGAACTCTTACTGCGTGGTCTGAGGAAACACGTACTATAATCCTCCCCATCAACACTTCTCCAGCTTCTTCCCGAGCTCTTTGTGTTCTTCCCCATTTCTGTGGATAGGGGCCAGATCATATCACTTCCCACTTCCAAGACCCGACTCTTTGTTATCTGGGTTTCAGTGCAATGGCCATTTTGGACAATTGTTCTTTCACTGGTTACATGCACCAGTGAAATTAATATGCTATGACCTATAAACAAACAGAAGATATTTAGCTTCTTTCAAAGCAACATCTTTAAGGACCTTTTTGAAAAGAAAGAAAGCTAAAATTTTAAATCTATGTCTCTGTTTCCACAACATTTAAAAGGAAGTGCCATCTTACATGGGTGCCTAAGGGAGGTGAAAATCTTCCAGTAAGCCGAGGGATGGATTTTTAAAGGTGGAATCATTCTTGAAAGCCATTATGAATAGAATATAAGAATTCCATTTCTCAGCATTTTTCCTTTGAATGCAAGAAAATGGATTCAGAGAATAAACCTAAGCAAGCATTTGTCACTGATAAACCTTCCCCTGCTTGGTGTAAAAATAAAAAGTGGTCATTGTCTGTAGTTTGAGCACTTTTTTCCTGGATGAACTATTCATTTGCTTTATCTATAAGACCTAATCATTTCTGCCCCTTTCCCTGCTGGGATTATACTTTCATTCTGTCTGATTATGCTGTTATTCAGATCTGAAATGAGGATGGTCGAAAGAATAAGCAAAAATGTTAAACAGAGCTAGTTGTAAAGAACCATGTCCCAACCTCTCTATCAGGAGGTGAACAGAAGCATTGCCCATGCAACTATGAGCCAACCCTATTTATACTACTAGTCCTCCCTCAGAGTGGTCTCCTCTTTTTTTTTTTTTTTTTTCCCCTGTTGAAATCATGCCAAATGGCTTAGTGTCGCTTGAGTAAATATTATGTACTTACCAGGTTGGCTTGAAAATAGTTTGGGAATTAGCTCTTGATCCATCAATGGGCAGCAAGAAAACCAGTTTCTGAAAGGTCTGTTAACATTCTCTTCTGCAAGCAGCCCCTAAAGTCACAGACATTTTCTGCTGTAAAAGTTGATTAATGGGAAAATAACTCTGGTTCTAAAAATGTTTAGTTCAGACACAAAGCAGTGTAGCTAGTCCAGTTTAAAAGGCTCGCTCTGTACATATTATGAAGCTTTCATTCATTCTTTAATTCAACCTACTCCTTCATGCTTCGGGTTAATGATAGAGAAGACAAAATGAGTGTAATATACCCTATACACTTGAGAAGTTTATAAGATAGATAATACTGTACAAACACTTCAAAACGTTCACAGAAAAGTAGATTTAAAGTCAAAATTTATTTTGGTGCAAAGATTAACTGAGATCCATGAATAGCTTTTTTTTTTTTTTTTTTTTTTTGGAGAGGTTTTTGCTATAGGGCGCGTGCACTCGCCAGACAGACAGAGAGAGACACAGAGAGACAGAAAGCGAGAAATCACCCCTCAGAGGGGATGGCCACACCGCAATCCCTTCTCCTCCATTCTCCTCTCGGGATCTTGGGCACACACGCACACATGCCTGGTGTGAGTTTTAAGCCACCGGGTCTGCTATGCAAACTGCGGTCGACTACATGGGAGTCCAGCGACATAGCCATTACTCTAACTGCTGGTCCCCATGAATAGCTTTTTTATAATATGCATTTTCCACGAGCTTTTTGAATACTTCACATGTATACATGTTGAACACATAGATTGTAACATGATAGAAGCTATTTAAAGCACTTTCAAGGAATTGTTTTTATTTCATACTCACAACACCACTATCAGGTATATACTATCACCTCATTTTCAGAAGAAACTGATGCTTGGTATGTGATACTTCTTCCTAAAAATGATAACAGACTGGGAAATGCTTTAAATGCTTGTGTAATGCTATGAGAATATAGAAATGGGAGTGGTTAATTTTGTCTGAGGTTTAAAATATCTACTCCCAAGTATGTGAGAGCATTTAAATTTAATTTTGAAAGACAAAATTCATATTCCCATAGAGATTCAAGCATGACTATACAAGATTACTAAGGACACTGTATTTTACTTGTGTAGATTCATATTTTCTTTATGGAGTTATACACAAACAAGTATCATTTTGCATACCAGTACTCTGGATTTGGTCCAGCACACAGAAGGTTTTCAATAAATGTATTTTGAGTATGTTAATAAACAAAATTTCATTAGGTATAGTAAAGTGTCTTTTCCAGAAAAGACAGACTAGTATTAGGCAAGGATAGGTACAAAACTGTAAATATTGTTACTAAAGGAAAAAAATGGGTATTCCCCAGTTAAATACATAGGATATAAAGATTCTAATTAGGGAAGAAGTGAAGAAAAAAGATAGTAGAAAAGTAAGTTAGAGCCTAATTATAGGTGGGTTTGCAAAGAGAGTGGGGAGGGCGTGAATGTATAATCTGTGTTGGTGAGAACATTATTTATCCAAATCCAAAGGCTATTATCAAGGCAGAATTCATAGAAAACCCAGTTACGACTGTACCCAATTGTGTGTCTGACATGCAAGCAGAACCAATAGCTAACACACTGAGCATAGGGTAGAGAAAAAGGCCTTTATTCAAAAGGGCGGGTGCCAGGGGCCAGCAGGTGGCATAGTAGTTAAGGCCCTGGACTCCTATATAGCTGACTGCAGTTCAAGTCTTGGATCTGGTGGCTTAAAAATTGAAAATCATGCCTAGTGCTTGTGCCCCAAATCCCAGGAGAACAGAGAAGGGACTGCGGTATGGCCATCCGCCCTATGGGGTAATTCCTCACTTTCCCTCTCACTGTCTTTCTCTGGTGAGTGCACTCATCCTATGACAAAACCTTAAAAAATAAAAGAAGAAAAACAAAAGGCCAAATAAAAAGAAACCAAGCAGGGGTTGCCAGCAGTGAGGAACCTGCAAATCCATCTTTATAGCTGTCATAAAATAGAGGTTTATAAGCTTAAGTAAGGGGAAGAGAAGAAGCAACGTGAGGGCAAAATGTATGGTCTCTGTTCCTGATAAAATTTTAAGCTGCAAACCCTGAGCAATTATCTTCTTTGTTCTTACTGGGTTTTTGAAAGACAAGTCCATAAATGATCATCTCAGGGTCAGCTAACCTTGTTCCTGCGGAGAAACATGGTTTCTCAAGCTCTAGTCACCGTTAGGTCAGAATGCCTCTGCAGACTTGCTGGATCTTCTCAGGCTGCTTACTGAAGTAGTAAATTGTTACCGTCTCAAAAGCCTGAGAGAAAGCAAAGGAAAAGATGGGAAGAAACTCCCTTCAAGTAAATTCCTTTTTAAAAAAATATTTATTTAACTTTATTTATCATCATCATCATTATTTTTAATGACAGGAAGAGAATGTATGAGAAAAAGTGAGAAAGCCAGCCACCAGGTCCGAGACTTGAACTACTTAAAGACAGAAAGTCACCAGACTACCCTAAGTTTAATTCCAAGTTTTAATTAGAATATGGCGTCAGTTATGAGTTAGGGAAAGGGACTGGTTCCAGGCTGAGATGAAGTTGACTAGCACAAAATTTATAGACGGGAGGGAGGTGATCAAATAAAAGGAGACTTAAAAACTCAATCAAGAGAATTAGTGACTGATTAGATAAAGGAGATGCTTCAGAGAGAAAGACTAGAAGAATGACCTTGGGACTTTCAAGGCCGCCTGGAGAGATATCCTAGCTATTAATGTGAAAAGTATTTCAGAATGAGAAACAGAAAAATCTGGTTTCTAAATTGTTTTTAAAAAAAAATCCCCCAAAACAGTACAAGAAGAAAGAATGCATGACCCCCAATTTTTTAGGTGTACTATTAGATAAATTTTCTGAGCTACTAAGTCTGAAACTCTAGAGCAATCTATTTTACCTTAAAGATGAACTATCTGCCATCATGTATATCCTAGATATGCAAATATGAAGGGTCAGGTTCTATATTCTTATGAAAGCCCTTCAGATTTCAAGAAGTCCCCAACATCTCTGTAGACTCTAAACATCCTGAAGTGAAACACCCTAATCCTTGTGTTCTTTACAAGACAGTATACAAAGCACTTCAACATGTTAACCCGCTGAGTCCTTTATATATAGGAATTGTCTGAAGACCTTCTGTTTAGCAGATTATGGTTGTATCAGCAAGCAGAAAGTAACAGAAACCTCATTTAGGGCTTCTCATTATAAGGATCCAGAAGTAAGGTAGTTATCAGGAATGACAAAATCCATTTGCTGGGAGGCTGGTGGCTGGTGTGGTAATTAAGGGCGCTGGCCTCCCACATGGCTGACTGAGGTTCAAGTCCCGGAGCTGGTGGCTTCCTTTCTCACCTCCCTCCCTCCCTCGCTCTCTCGCTCGCTCTCTCTCTCTCTCTCTCTCTCTCTCGCTCTCTCTCTGCCTCTCTCTGATAAAATTAAAATAAAGTTAAAAAAATGTAAAAATAAAAAAAAACAGAAGAAAACAAAAACATTTAAAAAAATCAATTTGCTAAAGTTTAATTTCTCTAGAGTTCTTTTGTGCCTACTTTCTTATGTGTAGATTCACTGCTTAGGGTGGTGAGATGACCACAAGAAGCAACATATGCCAGTGCTTAGAAAAAGAACTAGAGAAAAACCACTGGATAGAAATGGTCCCAAATGATAAAAGAAAATAATCTCAGCCCATATTTCCTGCATTCTTATTGGCTCCAAAGATCTAATGTGACTATTCTTGAGCCTATCCTTGGCAATAACATAGGATTACTGTGGGGGGAAAAAAAAAAAAAATCAGTGCTCTGGAAGGAGAAAGAAGTGCAGGGTAGTAAGTGAAAGAAATTAGCCACAGGTCAGTAACTGTAGAAAGTCCCTATTGCTCCACGTTTATGCCAACAAAAAGGGGAAAGTGGTGTAACCCAGGCAGAGGAAGTGGTGGTGCTGATGAAACTTCTGCTCTGTCCCTGGGCAAGAAACCAGGAGGCTTTGTCCTGCTTGCCCCACTAAAATCTATAGGCATGGGTAGGTTACTATATCTACCCATTTGTTTGCGAGGCTAGGAAGCAGGAAACAATAATTTCTCCCTCCTTACTTGTTTCCCAATCTGTTCTTCTCATATGCAATACCCAAGTGACACACCATTCTAAGAAATGACATTTGTATGTGTCCATTTCCCTGCTGGAGCATGTAGAAGGATGGCTATGGGACTAAGAGCCTGTAGACAAAACAATTAGCTTACCCTTAGGCAAAACAGGTTTGCATATGAAGCTGAGGAAAGTGGTGGAGTGAGGGTGTGGCTGTAACAGGCACCAGTTGCTCTGAGGCACATGGACTACATGGATAAGACAAATACCTTGACAAAAGTGGATTTTGTTAATGTTATGGGGGTGGAAGATGAATGCTGAACAGACCAATGACAGTGTTACATAATAGTGGCTGACAATCCCAAAATTCACATTGAATGACTAATTTAAGTTAGTAAAAATACTCTGGAAAATTTCACTTGAATTTAAATCACTTAAATAGGGTTGAATATCTCTCTTTCTCTTTCTCTCTCTCTTTAGAAATATTTTTAATTTTTATTTTGCTATAGGGTGCATGCACTCGCCGAGAGACAGAAACAGAAAGCGAAAAATCACTACTTGGGGACTGGGGTTGGAGAGGGGGACGGTGATGACCATGCCGCAATCCCTTTTCCTTCCTTCTCCTCTCAGGATTTTAGGCACACATGCATATATGCCCCCTGTGTGAGTTTTAAGATGCTGGTCTGGGACTAGAACCACAGTCAACTATATGGGAGTCTAATGACATAACCATTACATCATCTGCTGGTCCTGAATCTCTCTCTCTCTCTTTTAATGATTTTTGCCATAGGGCGCATGGGCTTGCTGGAGGGGGGGGGGAGTGAAAAATGACCCTCTGGGGGTGGTGATGCCACAATCCCTTCTCTTGCATTCTCCTCTCAGGATTTTGGACATGCATTCACATGTGTTCAGCATGATTTTCAAACCGCTGTGTCTGGGACTCGAAGTGTACCACCATGCCACCATCTTGCCCAGTGTTGTGTATCTCTTCTTAGTTTAAGAAGAGTAATTATTTCTTCTTTATCAGAGAAACACCATCCATGGTCCAAGAGGAAGCGTTTCTATGGGAGATACTGTTATCACTACAACACAAGATCTAAAAGGAATAATTAATGCAATAACCAAAATCGCCTCATTAAGATGGAATGTGTTAGACATGCTCACACGCATTATCAGTAAGTTTGACTGCTTTATCGCTTAATTGATGCTAACAGATTTCTTTCTGAAAGTTTTCACTCCGCATTGGCTCAGTGGGAGTCCAAGCATCATTACCACAGGGCCCGGAATAAAAGGTTTTGTCAATTCTTTTCCCTTAAGAATGTGTCATTTAAGAAGAATTCTGGAGGGCAAGACAATCTAGGTTGCCAGTGCAACTGGAGTCCCATGCTGCAGTCCCACTGGACCTGTTTTCAGTTGCTTGGCAAACTATAAAAGATTGCTCCATTAACTTACTTCTATCCTCCTTTCCTTCTAAAATATTTTAAACTCCATTTCTTGCCAGTTAGACATTCTGTTTAACAACTCTTCTTTTTTGGTTATAAATATACTAGCAATGACTACTCAGCCTTTTATTCAATATAGACCTATCCATGTCTCAGTCACCTGTGATCTCATGCTACCATGTATTTCCTTTTTAACCCTAGTCTTCTTTTTTTTTTTCTTTTTTTTTTTTTTTTTTTTGGAGAGGTTTTTCGCTATAGGGCGCATGCGCTCGCCAGACAGACAGAGAGAGACATAGAGACAGAAAGCGAGAAATCACCCCCCAGGGGGGATGGTCACGCCGCAATCCCTTCTCCTCCATTCTCCTCTCGGGATCTTGGGCACGCATGCACACATGCCTGGCGTGAGTTGTAAGCCACCGGGTCCGAGACGCGAACCGCGGTTGACTACGTGGGAGTCCAGCGACATAGCCATTACGCTAACTGCTGGTTCCCTTTAACCCTAGTCTTATAAGCTCACATTTTGCTTCAGAGAATAGGATATGGCCTTGACAGCCACCATTTCTGGCTTTCTTACAAAATGTGCTCTACTTTTATACCCACTCAGTAATAAATATCATAATTGTCATTACATTAATTTTTTGTTCTTAAACTACAAAGACGCATAAGCTTTCAAGTTGTTGGAAAAGCTATGATATATTTTTCTATGCAAAAATATATCGTGACTTTTCTGACAACCCTAGTTGTAACACTTCAAAGGTATTAGAGGGATGGGCCAACCTTGTAACCCAGTGGTTAAGGGAGGGAGTTGGATCCTACATGGCAGGCTGTGACTTACAGCCCTGCTCTAGCGACGTGAAAAACATGCCAGCATGTGTGTGTGCATGTCTAAAATCTCAACAGGATAGGAAAACGGAGAAAAAATTGTGATATGGCCATGAACCCCTGGGGATGCTTTCTCCCTTTGTTTCTCTGTCTCTCTCTGGGGAGTGTACCCAGCCTCTGGCAACTTAATATATAAAGAGAGGAGTAAAAAATATAGTCTCTTCTTCCTGCCCTCAAATTTTGCTCATTTTAAAAAATCAAGTTTAGAATTTCCTTCTAGATTTTTTTTTTTTTTTTTTTTTTTTTTTTTGGAGAGGTTTTTCGCTATAGGGCGCGTGCACTCGCCAGACAGACAGAGAGAGACATAGAGACAGAAAGCGAGAAATCACCCCCCAGGGGAGATGGTCACGCCGCAATCCCCTCTCCTCCATTCTCCTCTCGGGATCTTGGGCACGCACGCACACGCGCCCGGCGTGAGTTGTAAGCCACCGGGTCCGAGACGCGAACCGCGGTCGACTACGTGGGAGTCCAGCGACATAGCCATTAAGCTAACTGCTGGTTCCTTTCCTTCTAGATTTTTATTAGATTTTTTAAAATTCAATAAAAATGTTTAAATATAGAATATTTCAAACTTAGAAACATAAAGAAGATTAA
Source organism: Tupaia tana (assembly GCA_026018925.1). Classification (NCBI taxonomy): domain Eukaryota; kingdom Metazoa; phylum Chordata; class Mammalia; order Scandentia; family Tupaiidae; genus Tupaia; species Tupaia tana. Next base: position 14,676,260 of record JAKSZU010000022.1, on the reverse strand, counting down.
GTTCATTTATAAGTGCCCAGTACAGTGACTGGCATACAGTAAGAGCTAAGCGCTTTTACAATTTGTTTATTAATAATATATTTATATATTTTTAGGTTTTATTATATTAAAATATGTCTAATTATATCCTATTATATATATTAGTATGTTAATATATATAATCTTGCTTCAGATTGCTTTGTGCTTGAAGAGAAAGGAAGTATCATAGATTCACTAAAACTTCAGGCCCATAGATTCCTTTCGCAAAGTCTCTCCCCCCTGGCATTTGTCATAGGCAAATGTTCATAGGAAATGTTGATAGAGAATGAGGATTAGAAGGAATGTTAAAATGTGATGCTTAGTGTGTGGTAACCCCGTACATGCGTACATGTTTTTAGTAATTTTGCTATGTATCTATATATGTAATGAATGTCTACTATAATTGGTGTATCTTTTAATTTAAAAAAATTAAAGTGGATTTATTTATTTATTTATTTTCCTGTGAGTGAAAGAGACAGAGAGATAAGCATCCCTGGCACCATGGCCCACCTGCAGCCTTGGCCAGCCCCAATCACGGGCATGTGCATGCCCAGAGTACTTGAACTTCTCTAGACGTGAACCTGGAACCTTCCCATGTGGATCAGCTCCAGAGCATCATGTTTTTACCTCTGTGCCACCAGCCAGTCCAAAATTATCTATTTTTAAATTTACAAAACTAGAGTCATGTTGGATGTATTATCTTGTAATTTGCATTTCTCCTTCTCATTATGTTTTTGAAATATGTCCAGTTTATTTCGTGGGATCTTGTTTATGTCAGTTTATGGGTATTTTCCAGCTGTGTTACTAAATGAAATTTTACTTAGTAACCTCTTGTTGGTAGACTTTCAGGTTATGTAAATTATTCTGCTATTACAAAGAGTTTTAAATGAATATCCTTGCGATCATCTCAGTCTTTTGTGCAAGAGTTGTATTTGGGTATAAACATCTAAACAAACACTTTTTCAGTTGTAGTTAAATGCACCCTTAAGTCACTTGGTATTATCCAATTATTGTCTAAATTAGCCACATCATATGACAATCTCACTAACAAAGCATGAGAGTCTTCTTCTTTCCTTCCTTGACAATAATTGGCATAGTCAGACATTTCTAATTTTTGCCAATCTGGGTATGAACTAATATCTAGTTATAATTTTATGTTGGGTTTCCAAGAACATTATTGAAGACAGGCTTCTTTCTTTCTTTATGGGTGATTTGGCTTACCTTTTCATGAAATATTCTTTGTTCATGTCTTTATTAGGTCGTTTGCATTTTTTATTTTGTTCACTATTTATTCCTGATATAAATGCCCAGTTATTTACATTACAAATCTTTCCTCTAGTACATAGCTTGTACATCTTATTCTTTTATAGTATCTTCAATTTTAATGTAGTTAACTTTCTCATCTCTTTCACGTTTGTTTTCTTTTTGCCTGTTGTAAATATGTTTTTTATATTCGCTTCTGAAAGTTTTAAAGCTTCTCTTTTGACAGTTAGGCCTTTAATCTGTCTAGCATTTATATTTGTGTATGGCATAACAGAAAGAGGTATATATATTTTTCTTTTTTCCATATTAATAGCCAATTGCCCAGCATCATTTATTGAAGAGTGTATACTTTTGCAAATTTTGATTTTTTTTTTCTTTTAGTGTCATATTTGTGCTATCTCAAATTCTCAGATGTTCAGCACATTTTTCTTGGCTCCCTATTTAATTCATCTGTTCTATTTTTCTATCCCTTTTCTGTTTTCCTTCTCTTCACTAGTACCACTAGTTGCTAATTTAAGAATTATTATCTAGACTGACTGATATATGCAAACTATCCTATGAAAATATTTTCGTGTTATATTTCTACTATGTCTACTTGTTCCTAGTGGACATGGTATTTTGCCTGTAAATTCTTGGTAGAATCAAATCCTTTAGTTCCTATGTGTAACAAGTACTGTATGTTGGAAAGCCTTTTTATTATCTAACCCTAAGTATTTTTGGCTACTTATTCCTCACTGTCAAGGCATCTAAGGCATTCTATATTTGTTTCCTGAGGAAGAAGGATAACCAAAAGAGAGGATGACCAAGTAGATTCTCAAAACACCAAAACCAGAGATTTAGCCTAGGTTCAGAAGGAATAGAAGACATAAACAAAATTAAATAAATAAAAATGGAAAAAATAAATTATCAGTAATTATCAGTAATAACCTCTTCCTTCCTCCACAAACCTCCCCTATTAGATGATGTATATTCTAGAGGCTGGGATGGGAGGAGAATTCACAATAATATGAGATTATTTAGTGGTGGGTCCCCAGAGATGGTCCATTGCAACTCAGTTTCTCTTAGCCCTCTTCCTGGAAGGGCATGATGTTAGAGATGAAAGGGATATCAGAAAGACTAGGACCATTCCAAACAGACCCTGCATTAGCATGACTATTTCAAGCATCTTTACTCCCTTGTGTGTCATTGGAGTGGACCAATAAAATGATGCTGTACTAGGTCGCTGGGATTATGGTCCCTGGGATTATGGTCCCTGGATCCCTCATGAAGTTTCCCAAGACCCAAGAATCAAATAGGAGCAGTATAATGATTTCTCATGTGCCCAAGGACAGCAGGAAAATATTGAAGGACTTAGAAATCTCATCTAGTTTCCCGCAGCTTATAAGTGACCCTGAAATTACAGGGATGATGCCCTTTACAACCATAGAACGAACCTTCTGGATCTGGAGTAGTCAATGAATCAGCAAAGACCTGCATGGGCTAAGAAACAAAAATAAGTTCTTTGGCCTTGAACTACCCAGTGCTCACCTAGCACTAAAAATAATGATGCTCTGCACTGCAACCTCCTTCCTGAGAATTCTGTGCATCACATGCATTGGGAATGCCTTGAAGCTTCATTAGGAGGTCATGGTTATTTTTTGTTATGCAATAGTGTGGCAAAGGAGGTGGTTTCAAAAATGAATTTTGGCTGCCATTGTCCTTGAATCTCCCGCTGCTTTCCTTTTATGAATTTAATTAAATTATTTTATGTGTGATTATTTTTTAATGACTCACTCCCCAAAAGATTAAAAGCCCCTTGAGAGGAAGGATATGGTTGCCTATTCATCATTAGGTCCCTGTGCACAGGGCATAATAAATATGCATTAAATACCTATTGAATTAATGAACAAAGCACTTAAACACACAGATACGAACTCATACCTAGTTCCAAAGGACAGAGAGCTACAGTGTGAGATTCTGATGTTCTGGATATAATCCTGGTGTATTTACTCATCTTGTATCACCTTGGCAAGTCGCAACCTTTGCAGAGCCTCAGTTTCCAAGGCAAAACTGACAAAACAGGAAGACTGGAATAGATCAGTACGTTTTGTTTGTTTTTTTGAGAGGTTTTTGCTATAGGGTGCGTGCGCTTGCCAGACAGACAGAGAGAAAGAGAGACAGAAAGCAAGAAATCACCCCCCAGGAGGGATGGCCACGCTGCAATCCCTTCTCCTCCATTCTCGACCAGGGATCTTGGGCATGCATGCACAAGCACCCGGCGTGAGTTTAAGCCACCCGGTCCGGGACTGGAACTTCAGTTGACTACATGGGAGTCCAGCAACATAGCCATTATGCTAACTGCTGGTGCCCAATCAGTAGTTTATTAACAGTGCTTGGTCTGGGGCTTCAGATTGCTTTATTTCTACATCAATAAAATTAAAATTTGTTTATTTTAAAAGTCTTACCACTTGAACGTGTCTGTAGCTAACACACCACACCACAAACATACTCACACTTGGGAGATACCTTCCATCGTCTTGGGATAACATGTTAGTAAATAACCAGAAAAACCTAATATAGTGTATCTTTTCATCTTAACTTTGTAGTAAGTGGCTACCAGCAGATGGCTTACTGGTTACATCACTGGATTCCCACATGGCCAACCACGCTTCAAGTCCTGGAGCCAGAGGCTTGAACCTTACGCCAAGCGCGTGTGTGTTTGTGCCTCCAAAAAACCCTGAGAGGAGAATAGAGGCCAAGGGATTGTGGCGTGGCCATACCCTGGAGGCTGATTTCTTGACTTCTATACCTACCAAAATAAAAAAGCCTGCCAGCATTGTTTATAATCTATTCAGAAACTTGGGGACTTGATGGATTCAGTAGTAAGTTGGTTCTCCACTGTTCAGTTTCCAGAAACTGTGTGTGTGTATGTGTGTGTGTATACACACACACACATCTACGCAGGAAAATAAATATTGTTCATAAGTATTTGGGGTGTGTGGGTGAGTGCGTGAGTGTGTGTGTGTATGTGTGTTTGTCCACATACTGACATTTTCCTAAGTAGTTCACATGTGTTTTACTAAGATATCAATACTAAAAAAACTAATAAAATACAGAAACACTATGAAGTAGTTATAGTTATTATCTCATTTTACAGCTCTTTAGTCAACATGCTTATTGAGCATTTACAATATCCCTAACAGTCAGTGTAACAGACAAGGAATATCTCAGTTAAGGATATACTAGGTCCCTGCTTTCATAGCACCTATATGAAAGTGAATGGCAAGGGAAGGAAATAAATCAATAAATTGATAGGCCTCTTTGAGAGAGTAATGTGTTTCTTATTACTCTTATTAGAGATTTTTAGACATTTATGAAGAAACTAAACAGGGCAATTGTAATAGATAAGTCTAAGTATCAACTTGGTGGTATTAAATGAGACTAATATTTAAACTGGTAAAGTTTGGGGTGAGCAGATTGCCCTTTATAATATGGGTGGGCCTCGTCAAATCAGGTGAAGGACTGGAGAGAACAAAAACATCAGCATTCTTTCTGACAAGGTTACTCCTTGAACTTCATCTACAATATTGGCTTGCTTAGATTTCCGGCCTGTGGGTCCATTCCTCAGATTTTGACCTTGTTAGCCTCCAAAATGATGCGAGTCAGTTCCTTCTAATAATTCTGTTTGTCAGTATCAGTTACAGACACACACACACACACACACACACACACACCCCATGTTTGTTCTATTTCTCCGGAGGGCCCTAGTACAGTGATAGAACAGAGCGTGATGAGAGGAAATGCTGCATTTGAGGGAGTTTTGGGGGGAGGGCTGTCTGAGGAGAGGACATCTGAACTGTGATCTGAGTAATGAAAGAGAAATAGTTTTGGGTAGAACAGCAAGGTCTCCAATATATGAAAGAATTTGGCATGTTGGGAGAACAAAGAATGAAGAAACTGAGATACAGAAAGGCTAATTAAATGTTCTTAGATCACATAGCTAATAAATGAAAGTACTGAAATGTAACCCAAGTCTGCCTGATTCCAAAGTTGGCTCTTGGAACCAGCAGTTAGCATAATGGCTATGTTGCTGGAGTCCCATGTAGTCGACCACGGTTCGAGTACTGGACCCAGCGGCTTAAACTCACATCAGGCACGTGTGTGTGCATGCCCAAGATCCCGAGAGGAGAATGGAGGAGAAGGGATTGCCATGTGGCCATCCCCTCTGGGGGCTGATTTCTCGCTTTCTGTCTTTCTGCCTTTCTCTGTCTTTCTGGTGAACACATTCGCTCTATAGCAAAAACCTCTCAAAAAAAAAAAAAAAAGTTGGCTCTTTTTCTCTCACTTTTTTTAATTGCTAGAGAACACATAATTTTTTTTTTTTTTTTTTTTTTTAGTTTGAACATTATTTTTTTATGAGACTTTAAAAATTTATTTTATTTTATACATTCAATCACATTATTTGGCTTACAAAATGGATATTTCAACAGGTGAACATTTCCCTCTAGTACAGTTCATAAAACTACAAAATATCTTCAACAGATAATACCACATTTCTTTGTGCCATTAATGCTTTGCCTCCCTATTTTTCTTCTAAATGTCCTTCCTCAGACCCTCCTCTTTCACACACATTATATCTGGTATTTACATCTATCTATATACTGTGTTTCTATACCCTTTAGTCAATTAGTTTCGGTCGTAGAGTGCGGACATATGATGCCTCTCCTTCATAGCCTGGCTTGCTTCACTCAGCAGTAAATCTTCCATATTCATCCACTTCCTGTCAAAAGCCAGGTATTTTTTTTTTTTTTTTTATCGCCGAATAGTATTCCATAGAGTATATGTGCCACAGTTTTTCTATCCATTCATCTGTTTGTGGGCATTTGGGTTGTTTCCATGATTTAGCAATTGTGAATAGTGCTGCAATAAACATAGATGTGCAAGCACTTTTCCGATTAAGTATTCTTCTCCTTTTTGTTCCATTTCTATTTCTCCTTCCTGTTTGAATTTTGGGCACGAACCCATATGTATCAATCTTTTTTGTTTGTTTGTTTGTTTCAAGCCATCTAGGCCAAGATTTGAGCCATGTGGGATTTGGCTTCCCATACATAACATTTAACCACTGTACTGTGGCCATTCTGAAGCTGGTTTTCTTAAACACTAAGTAGTACCACCTCCCTTAGAAACTGATTGCCAATTACCCTTTTAGTATCCTTAAAATAGACCACAAACCTTCTCAGGATAAAAAGTTATATGATGTAATTATAATGTGAAAACATTTTATGACTAGAAAGAAACTGTGGAACAATTGAGTGTCACAATGATACAAAGCAGTCAGAATTATTCATCCTTTTGTATTTACACTAAGAAAAATCCTATATTTCCCCTTCCCTGCTGACCTCATAACTGCCAGTGAGATAAGGTACCTTAAGGCAAGGATATGACCTGGTCATTTGAGATGCAAATTGATGACAGTGAGGTCATTTGCACTTGAATAGCAGCAAGCAATAATTGTTATTGACCACCACAGGGTAGACTGTTATGTCAGGGATTCAGAGGAAAGAGCAGGTAAAAGACTAGAGGAAATGCTTAGACTGTTTTCATGAGCATAACCAAAATTAACAGCAAGATGTATGTATTGAAAATAGAGCTAGAAAATTGGTCCTCACCCACACACCTTATGAGGATAAGCCTTAACATATACCTAAAATTATAAACTCCCTGAGATGAGGAATTGCCATTGTCTGCTCCCTGTGGTATACCACAAACAGATCCTTGCTCAAGATGTGGGAAGAGTGTGAGAGGGGAAGAGCATAGGGAATTGGGGGGGGGGGGGGGTGGATGGAGAGGTACGACACTTGTGGGAAACAGATAAGGCTAATTATCTGTTGACGAGGATGTGTATGGTGGTCTCAACTAGGCTGTACTAAGGTGTATATCATGCTGGGTAAAGCCTATTTACAGTCTAAATGATGTTTGGTGATTTAATGTATGAATAATAATAAAAATATTAAAAAATCATTTTAAAAAGAAAAATCTATGAAACACTGGGACTTGTGCCATAGTTTTGTTGTGTTTATCCAGTTCTTTTTTGTTTTCAAGCAGTAAGGATTTCATGGATCCTAGTCTCATTAATTTTTATAACAAGCCCAAGTTGTATAGATCAAGCTTTATTATTACCTGGACATGAGATGGCGCACAGAGTGGTTGTAGGATCCACTCTTAATCACAAAGCGATTGAGAAAAAGCCTAGAATGCTTTAGTCACTAGCTCTCACTCTTATCGCAGTAACATCAAGTCTCGCTGCTGTGCTGTGCCCTTGGGCTGAAAAGGAAGAAAATAGCATTTAAGGCAGAATAATATGATCTGCAGGAAGCAATGGCTAATGAAACATTCACAATAATCACCCTCCGTAATTCTTTGTGGATAAATTTCCTCCATTACTCAAAATGTACGCTCCTTTATTCCAAAATGCATGACTATTTGGAAAGTACAAATATGTATATAGAAATGGGGGGTGGAATATATCAATACTCTGCATCAACCAATATTTTCATCTGCTTTTTTTCCCCTGTGATTATTGTTCATTTCTGGCATTAGACACTACCACATACAGTTGCCAGTTTACAGTTTAATATGTCATGGCAAATATTTTACCAAATCATTACAAGCCTCATAAAAAAGCTCAGTGACTATGCATCATTTCTGCTAATGCCAGCCTCATTTTTCTTTATTTTCGTGATACATATTGTATCAAGGAATATCTTTGTGCATCATCCTTGTATTTCAGATTGTTTTGTTGATGAGACTTTAAAGTTAGATAAATATATGATGATATTTTAAAAGTGGTATTCATGGGACCAGCAGATGGCATAATGGTTACGTTGCTGGACTCCCACATAGTCCACCATGGTTCGAGTCCTGGACCTGGTGGCTTAAGCTCATGCTAGGCACGTATACGTGAGTGCCCAAAATCTCGAGAGGAGAATGGAGGAGAAGAGATTGTGGCATGGCTATTCCCCTCGAGGGGTGATTTCTCACTTTCTGTCTCTCTGGCATGTGTCCTAGTCAAAAATCTCTCTCTAAAAAACAGTGGTATTCACATCGTAGAGTACGAAACCTTATATGACTAGAATAGTGTTTCTCAAATCTAAAGTGCATATAAAGTATTTGGAGATATTTTTAAGATTGAAATTCTGATTCACCAGGTCTGGGACAGGGTTGATAATCTGCATTCTGACAAAGGAAGCTGATGCTGATCCTTGTCCCACTCTTGATAGGAAGATGCTAGTGATCCCCTCCTCCATGTGTGTATTTCGAAGTCTGTGTATATGCAAGAACACTTTGCTGTCCCTGCCATGCAGGGATGGCATCGTGACTGGATGTGTATTGTGAGGCTTATGTGGTAGTCTCCAAAAATTTGTAAATAAATCCATTCTTTTCTGGCATTTATTTTTGTAGAAGAGAAACCTGAGGATACCTGACTTTGTTTTCATTTGCAATTAGATAATCTTGTACATTTCCCCCCTGTGTGTTTATAGGGTCATAACTCAAAAGTGAAATTGAAGTGGCAGGGCCAAGTAAGCTAGAGTAGGACAACTCCTGCAAACTGTGACCTCTAGACAAATACAAAGTAGTACACCCAAACAGCAGGGAGTGAACAAACTCAGTGAGATTCTAGAAGGGACTAGGATAGTACATGGAGTGAGTTTCTGAAGTTTAGCCTTTAGTCTGAGGGTGGGTAGAGTTAGTGTCACACAGGCATCAAATATCCAATCAGAAAACAGCCTTTCTGGCAAGAAGAGCTGATGGTTAAAATCTAGAGAAATCACTTTCCCTTAAAAGTCAGAGCCAGTCCTGGAGGGAAGATAGAAAGGGGACGTTAACATGAGGATTACTGCCTGCCTCTCAGCCTGAGCCCTGCATGTGTAGTGCACTCTGCTAGTACCTCAGCTTAACATAAAAAAAATGAATCCACATCTTAGATGCCACCTATAGGGAACAGGTTCAACACAACATGTGTAGTGTTCAGTTTCATCATCTACTGAGAAGAATTAGATGTAAAGAATTGCAAAAATATACTAGGTTAATGAATTAGAAGACTGACTATTGGTCAAATGTCAATTATACTCCAACTTAGTCTACATGTTTCATGTAATTCCGAGAAAAACCCAGCTGCTTGATTTCTTTTAAATTGTAATTTTTAAAAAATATTTTTAAAGGATTATTTTATTTAACTTTATTATTTATTTATTTATTTATTTATTTAAATTTGACCACAGAGGGACAGAGTGAGAGAGAGAGGGAAAGTAAGAAAGCAAGCCGCCAGATCTGGGACTTGAACGGTGGTCGGCCATGTGGAAGTCCAGCACCCACAATCACCATGCCACCTGCCAGCCCCTAATATTACATTTAATCACATATAGCTTTAAAGTGAATAACATTTCTTTTCCAGTACAATTACCATGCATATCAGTCAAGAAAAAGACATTACTATACATATCATCAACAAATAGCTTTTCATTTTTTGTCAATAGCCCGATTTTTAAATTCATATCGAGAGTGGCCAGCAGGTGGTATGCTGGTTAAGGTGCTAGATTGCCACATGGCCAACCATGGTTTGAGTCCCAGAACTGGTGGCTTGAAAATCAAGCCAGGCATGTGTGCATGCATGCCCAAGTTCCTAAGAAGAATTGTGGTGTAGCCATTCCACTGGGGGGGGGGGGGGGGGCAACTTCTCACTTTCCTTCACTGTTTCTCTCTGGTGAGCACATGTACCCTATGGGGGAAAACAAAACTAAAAAAGAAAAAAAAAGTTATATGGATATGATAGGAACATATCAAGGATCAAGACTAACTAAAGAACTTGAAAATGATTAATGAAGGTGGAAGATGTATACTCTGTAACTTTAAGACTAACCATAATATATGGATCAAGGAATTTTACTGACACAGGATTAATAAAAAAATTAAAATAACAGAATAAACAACTATAAAGTGAAGACATATGTCTTGTAAAAGAATAAAAAAATCAAATAGGAAAAAGGATAGTCTTAAGAATCGTGTTGGGAAAACTCAATGTGCTTTGGGAAAACAATATACCTAGACCCTTCCTCACATCAAATACAAAGTTAAGATATATCATAGATTTATATATTGAAACAAAACCAGAAGTCTTTCAGAGAAAGAAATCGGTGAGGCCCAGCGGTGGTGGTGCAGGTGGTAGGGGCACTGCTGTGCATAGCAGAGTAATATGGGAGGTCCCAGGTTCAGTTCCTGGGTTGACCTGAACATACCAGGCATGCCCATGCTCCTGACTGACCTGAAGACTGAGGGAGGATTGTAATATGGTGAAAGCAAGTTGAAGGTTTACCTTTCTCATGATAGAAAGTGTGGGGAAAGAAAAGAAAGAAGAGAAAATTTTTGTGATGTGGATGTCTTCAAAAGTAGCTTTGGGGAACCAGCAGTTAGCGTAATGGCTATGTCGCTGGACTCCCACGTAGTCGACCGCGGTTCGCGTCTCGGACCCGGTGGCTTACAACTCACGCCGGGCGCGTGTGCGTGCGTGCCCAAGATCCCGAGAGGAGAATGGAGGAGAAGGGATTGGGCCGTGACCATCCCCCCTGGGGGGTGATTTCTCGCTTTCTATCTCTGTCTCTCTCTGTCTGTCTGGCGAGCGCACGCGCCCTATAGCGAAAAACCTCTCCAAAAAAAAAAAAAAAAAAAAAAGTAGCTTTGGAAAGAAAACAAAAAAGATAAATTTTCTCAAAACTAAAATCATGTCCTTCAAAAATTTCACAATTTTGACATGAGGGCATGTGTAAAATTTACAAGGTTTAAGTAAATAAATAGTCAAACAGAAGTGGCAGCTTGAGGGGGTTCCTACTTGTCTAATTTAGGACAATGTGAACATCAAAATTAATAAGAATAAAATATTACTTTTTAAATACTTTGTAATTACTGTTAATACAGAAAACGGAGTGGGGTAAAGCTATTTCTTGCAGTACAGGACAAGCAATAAATGTAGACACAGTTTTAAAATTGTAAATCATGCCTTTGCAGCAATCATACTAGTAATTATTACTAGTAAGACATAATCCACGGGGCCAGCAGGTAGCATGGTAGTTAAGGTTCTAGAGTCCCATATAGATAACCATGGTTCAAGTCCTGGACCTGAAGATATAAAAATCATGCTGGGCTTGTGTACATGCATCCCTAAAATCCCAGGAGAAGAATGGAGGAGAAGGGAATACAGCATGGCCCCCAGGGAGTGATTTCTCACTTTCCCTGTTACTGTCTCTCTCTAGCAAGCACATGCACCCTATACCAAAACCTTAAAAAAAAATTCCACAGATGCTAAAAATAACTGAAAGAGTTTAATTAATTTTTTTTTTTTTTTTTTTTTTTTTTAAAGATTGTTGCTATAGGGTGCATGTGCTTGCTGGTGAGACAGAGACAGAAAGCTAGAAATCACCTTTAAGGGAGGATAGCCACACCACAATCCCTTATCCTTTATTCTCCTCTCAGGATTTTGGGCACACACACACTTGTGCCCAGTGTGAGTTTCAAGCCACTGGGTCTGGGACTCACACTGCGGTCAACTAGGTGGGAGTCCCATGACGTAACCATTATGCCATCTGCTGGTCCCAGTTTTAATTAACTCTTAAGAAGAGGGTATTTATACAGTCCCATTATCTATGTATACTTATGAACAACAAAGGGGCAATAGAGACTTTAAAGTTGAGAAATCTAACGGACTCTGCCTTGGATCTAACGAATAAATCAAAATTAACATTGTCATCGATGGGACAAGCTGATGACATTCAATTCTTAATATGTACTGAGAAAGACACACCTTGCCATGTAGTGTTTCTACAAAAACATATCTCCTTACTCTGATCATGAGGAAACCTCTAGACAGATCCAAATTGAGGAACATTTCACAAGACAATGAACCTGTATACTTCCAATGCCCGTGTCATGAAAAAAAAAAAAAAAAAAAGAATAAGAAACCAATCTGGGTTAAAGGCCAGAGAACCATGACAGAGAAATGCCATGCATGAGCTTAAGATTATTTCATAAATGGGTGAAAACTTCTATAAAAGACAATTGTCAAAATTGAACAAGGATTTTATTAGTAGTATTATCAATGTTAAATTTGCTGATTTTATTTGGGTTGTATAAGAGAATAAATAGCCTTGTCTTGGAGGATCCGTGAGTCCATTACTGCAGTGTTGACAGAAATACCTGAAGCTGGGTGAATTATAAAAGAATAGGATCTAATAACTCACCATTCCAGTAGCCATAGAGTCCAAGGCATCACAAAATAAAGAAGGCCGAACTGGAGCAGAGCGAGCTCTCTGTCCTTGTGGCTTTCTCTCTGCTGTTCCAGTCTCATTCCCTCTGCTTGTAAACCTTCTATAAACCACTCGTAGAGGCCTCACCCTAAGGACATTATCACACCCTAAGATCTCACTCTGGGACACTATGAAGGCATTATTTCCACTTAATATCCTCACAAGTCAACCAAGCCCTAATACAAGAATTCCTGAGGGACATCTAATCACTGTCCACTGTGGAAACCCCCTTAAGCTACCTGTTTGCTGTTTGACATAAAAATTTGAGGGATAAACCATGACCCATACCATAACAAAGAAAGGGAAACACAGGGAGACAGGAAAAGGAGGGGGAGGAGGAAGGGAAAGAGAAAGAGGGGAAGGATACAATGTATAGCCAATGTGGTAAAAGGTAACAATTGCTTAAGGGTATATAGTAATTAATTGTATTATTTTGGGAAACTTTAAGGTTCAAACTTATTTTTAACTAAAAGAACTTAAAAACAAATCATAAACAGCCTAATGCTAAAAATTTTGCTTTATTTTTAAAGTTATATAGAGATCTATGTATATTTATAAATGTATTTATTCTTTGATGTAGGGTCTTTCCTCATCATATATAGGTTTTCTTTAATGATATCATTTATTGATATTCCTATCCCAAATGATTTTTGTTCTTTTTTCCACCTTGAGAACAAATAGGTTTCTTAGATTCTTAATACCATTATCCATCACTCATATTTAGTATTTTTCTTTTGTTTTTAATGAATATTTGTTTTAAATCTCTTTGTTCAAATTGTCTTCATTCTGGTAGCTGTTTTCAATATGCTTCTCTAAATTACTTGGGTTTTCCCCCCCATGCTATTTATTTTGTACATTTCCAATTCAAATTATATTGTACAAACTCTGTCACTGGAATCATCATTTTACATTGCATCTCATCTTATTGTAAGTAAAATCTTCCAGATCTTCTTTCATGTAGTCTAAGCAGATTCTACCTGCAGCCCAGGGAAGATACCAGTTTTATCTAGGACTTCTGTGCCTTTAGTAGATCATGATAAGAGATCTGCCTCTGTATTTTCAATTCAAGTTTATTTAGTATACTGCAGTATTTTGTTTTCATAGACATCATGTTGGGCTTTTTCTTTCTTTTTCCTTTTTAGTAGCCCACTTTTCCACAAATGATAAAGGGGGAAGACAGCCTGCTATTTGTTAATAGAAGACATGTCAAAGTGCAGAATTTCTAATCTCATTGCAATGCTTCTGTGTTCAACTGAGATGAGATCTTCATCCTACCCACCCTTCTCCCTGATCTGGTTGCTATGTTTTTATATGTAGGGATGCCTTTTTAAAATCTCCCTACAAACTGCCTAGCACTATTCTAGTAAGATCATTTCTCCCTATTTTATTTTATTTTATTTTATTTTATTTCTTGCTATAGGACATATGCACTCCCCAGAGACACAGTGAGACAGAAAGTGAGAAAACACCCATCACGGGGATGGCCGTGCTGCAATCCCTTCTCCTCCGTTCTCCTCTAGGACTCTTGGGCACACATGCATATTGTACCCAGCATGAGTTTTAAGTCGCCAGGTTCAGGACTTGAACTGTGGTCAACCATATGGGAGTCTAGTGATGTAACCATTATACCGTCTGCCGGTCCCATTTCTCCATATTTAAACACTGTCACAACTTTTCTCTCTTTGCACAGTGTTATGGTTTGAATGTGTCACATCCAAAATTTCAGTGTAGCCACTGTGACAGGACTGAGCTGGCACCTGTAAGAGATGATTAGTCTGTCATGGTTTCTCCCTTATAGATAGGTTTAGGTGCACGGATAAAAGAGCTTGATGAAGGGAAGTTGTCCCCTCTTGCCCTCCTGTGCCCTCCCACATGAGAATAGAGCATTCCTCTCCTCCAGAGGGTGGAGCATTCAGAGCCACCAGAAGCAGAGACTGGGCCCTCTCCAGACAGAGGAGCTGCTATACCCTGACCTCGGACTAATAGCTTCCAGAAATGTGAAAAAAATACTTTCCTGTTCTTTATAAACTACCAAGTGTCAGATATTCTCTTATAGCAGCACAAGTGGATTTATATACACAGTTATTTATAATTTTCTGTTATTTTCTTAACATGTGCAAAAGTTCTTTCCACTATTTCAGATCATTGTCTATACATTAGAGAGAGAACAACCAATCACTCAATCACTGCTTGCCTCTTGGCAAACATATTTATTACATGTTTATATGTCTATGTAATATAGAGATATTAATATATTTTATATAAAATGTAGAAGATTTATGTGTATAAACACATTTTTCAACTAAAGAGGCAATGGAGTATGATAGAAACTGGTGGAGGTAGAATTTGGATCTAAATAAAATTCAATTCCTGGCAGGAAATTGACTTCCCATCTTCAAATTGTAATAACCGAGTATTATTTTTTTTTCAATGTCTTCAAAATATTTTCATCAAAAGACTGTAGATGATTCATCAGAACCAGGCAGGCCAATTCTTTGAACCTAGTTTCCGCACTACTGTAATCTGTGAAAAAAATAAATTTGCTTCAGTGATAGGATCAACTTGTCAGTGAAGCAAATGTTCAATTTAAAAAGAGAAAATGAGATACATAATTTTAATGCCCATGATAAATGCCTATTTTCCCTTCTTGAATCTTTTTGTCTCTTAGATTTTTTTTTTCCAAAATTCGTATTTTGTGTTTTGCCATAACTGCAATGGACAAGAGTGGGGATGTGTTCTTTATTTTGAAAACAACTTTGAAGGTGTACATCTTAAAATAAATCAAGTTAAGGTATAACTTTTGTTATTAGTTTGTAGTTGAATC
Source organism: Tupaia tana (assembly GCA_026018925.1). Classification (NCBI taxonomy): domain Eukaryota; kingdom Metazoa; phylum Chordata; class Mammalia; order Scandentia; family Tupaiidae; genus Tupaia; species Tupaia tana. The sequence goes on along the minus strand of JAKSZU010000022.1, from coordinate 14,660,819 downwards.
ATAGTAAATTGCAGTGAATGTGACTGGATTTATTTCCACTTTTAGGGATTTATTGGTGTTTTCTTTATGGCTTGATATATGAGCAATCATTTTAAATGTACCATTGGCTCTTGAAAAGGAACAGTACTTATAGGATTGAGGGTTTGAAATACAGCTCTACATAAAATAAACCCTATTAATATATTACTCGGAACCATTTTTTGTTTACTTCATCAAATACTGTGCTCAAAATGTAAATTCTCCATTATATTTGTGTTTCTGGTATCTCTGTATGTTTAAAGTGTGTATTCTAAATATTTAAATTCTAGATTAAATGCCAAAAAGTGTACTATTTCTACTTTTTGCACTCTCTGGCTTATGTCTTAGTGTACGTATATATATGAATTGAATCATTATTTTCTGCACAGACTTTGGATAATGTTCAGCCATTATGTCTGAATTTTGTGTGTGTGTGTGTGGGGGTGTTGCATGTCTCCTCTCCTATGACTGCAATTACATCGTAAATGGTTTGGTATTGTCCTAGACATCATTGCAGTGCTATTATTTTCTTTCAATCTTTGTTTTTCTGTGTTCACTTTCTAATGACCTCTCTTTTGAGTCACCGGTCTTTTTAATTTTGTGACCAATTTCTGTTAAGTGTCTCTGATAACTTTAAACAATAATACATTTCACATTTTAGAATATTCAGTTGGCTTTTTCATGTGTCATTTTTCTAATGTTGTGTCTCATTGTTTTATCAAGTCTGTCCTCTTGTAAAATTTGAAACATTTATAATAGTGCTAGTGCTAAATTCTAACACTGGAACATCTGTTTTGCTTCTGTGGCTGGCGAAAATCTGGCAGCCATGTCTGTGAATAATTGAGAAATGAAGCCAAGAGGGAGAAACAGAGTGTACTTAGCCGTGTTCAAGCACAGGAAGTGGCCGAAAGCTAACAAGCCCATAAAAAACTCCCAAGATAGAGGTTTCCAGGACCAGCAGTTGGTGTAATGGCTATGTTGCTGGATTCCCATGTAGTTGACCACGGTTCGAGTCCTGAACCCAGTGGCTTAAACTCGCGCCAGGCACGTGTGCTTGCGTGCCCAAGATCCTGAGAGAATGGAGGAGAGGGGATTGTGGTGTGGCCATCACCTGCTGGGAGGTGATTTCTTGCTTTCTGTCTCTCTGTCTCTGTCTTTCTGGTGAGTGCATGTGCCCTATAGCAAAAATCTCTCCAAAAAAAAAAAAAAAGAAGAAATTTCCAGCACATTATATACCATTACACTTGTCGCATATCCATTGTTATCTATAATATAAATTTAGCTAGTTCAGTATTACGCCTACCCTCATGATTTTCCCTAAATTGTTCTGTGCACCTTTTCCTTTCACATGATGTTAATGACCCTGTTTTTATTATTATGGAGACATTGACTTGGGTTGATGAAGGAAAGCTACAGTGTAGTTTCTATAAGCTATACTGTTTAACAAAACAATCTAAACATCTGTGAGTAATGATTATTGTAAATGATAAGATTATTGCAACTTCCCCAATTTAACTTGTTACATTCTGTCCCTTGAGTAAACATTCCCATCTCTTACAATTTCTTGCCTGGGACCCTATCCTGGTTGCATTTTTGTAATGGCTTTCTAATAAAAAGTGGTTTAAGTTTCCTCTTCTAAGCAAACAAGCTTATTTATGACCGTATTTGTTACAATAGTTACAGATTGCATTAGTTATAGAAGCTACAAGCACCTTTTGTGAGTATTATTATTAGTTTACTTCTTAAAGTATAAGAAAGAGGAATAAAGTAAAGCAAAAAATAAAAATAAAAAAGCCAAGTTAAAAATTGTTTGCTTTTGGGGGACAGCAGGTGGCATGGTAGTTAAGGCACTGGACTCCCACATGGCTGACTGTGGTTCAAGTCCTGGACCTAGCAGCTTTCTCTCTTGAGCACATGTGCACTGTAGCAAATTAAATATATATTATATATATATTATATATATATATATATTATTTATATATATTATATATAATATATATATAATATATATATATATATATGAAATTAAATAAATATTTTAAAAACATTTGTTTTTACCCTGTTATAGTTCCGCTAAGTGCATTTATTGTCTAGATTTTAGGCCAGGTTTTCCTTTGTATACAGAGTGAATTTTTTTTTTTTTTTTTTTTTTTTTTTTTACTATATATTGGACAGTGTAGACCCTCTGAACTTACCTGCTTCTAAAAATAGTTTATTCTTTTTCATTATTTGTTTTAGAGAGGTTTGCTGTTATAAGGCACATGTGCTCACTGGAGAGACAGAGACAGAAAGCAAGAAATCAGCCTCCCCTTCTGGGGAGGATGGCCATGCCACAATTCCTTCTCCTTCGTTCTCCTCTCAGAATTTTGGGCACACATGCACAAACACCTGGTGTGAGTTTTGAGCCACTGGGCCTGGGACTCAAACTGCAGTCGACTATGTGGGAGTCCAGCAATGTAACCATTATGCCACCTGCTGGTCCCAATACTTTTATTCTTAACGGTAGACAGATAAACTATGGTGAATCCTACAGAGTAGTGGAGTATTTTAGGCTTAATTATGATGGGTATACTTGGGCTTTTTAATCCTGGGATGACTTGTAAGACCTAACCCTGCTGAGGTGTGAAGGGAAAGCCCACAGGGTTTACCAAGCTATACTAACTTGACAGAACTCGATTTGTAAACTGTCTTCCTAGCTTCAGGCAACTGCTGAAATTTCTGCTTCTCCACTACTTTCTTCTAGGCTATTAGAATCCTTCTTCTGAACACATATTTTCTAATATTATCCAAGGATTTGATGGAGTTGCATGCAGAGTTTGAGGTTTTCCCTCTATGGCCTTCTTTTTAGGAGTTTCCTCCAATTTCCCCCTACTCTGTTTACTGCAAACTCTCACTTTGGTCTCTGCAGCCTGGTAAAGCTCCTTTCTGTTTGAACTGTATTCCCCTGTCTTTTGCAGGAAACTAGCAATACCTTTAAGGAAAAAAGTTGTTTAAGGTGGCATTTTTTTCTTGTCAAGAATTGTGTCCTCTCTAGTTTCTGCCTCTTTTCATTTGTTCGTTGGTACCTTTAGGCAGTTTGTTTTAGTATTTTGTACAGAATTTATACATGTTAATGATCATAGGATTAATTCAGCAATCTTTTCAGCTGTTTGCAGAATTGCAGCTCCCCTGCTGATCAGAATAATTTTCTTTTAATAAGAATGTTTATCCCATTACCAATGAAAGTAACAAAAATACTTGATCTGTCATTTTATGTTTTCTATTTATATGGTTTCTTGATATTTTTGAGATTTTTTTCAATCTAATTTATATTTTCTCCCCTTTAATAACTTGGTAGTAGATATTGAAAATTAAAAGTTTCCATAAACTTAAAAAAGATGGATTTTTTGGCAGTCTTGGTATAAGGAGCATCTGAATTAGTTTTAAAGCTGTTCAGTTGATCAGTGACATTTACAACCAGTCAGTGACAACCTAGCAGTGACAGCCCTTACTACTAAAAGTCAACCAATCAGAAACGGATTTACTCCAAAGTTTGTGTCTCTGAGTACTAACAATCAAAAGCAATTTCACCCAGTAACAATGCTTTTACAGATAACGTCAATCTCCTACATCTCTGAAAATCCACCCGTCTCTGAACTTCATACTTTCTAACAATCCCATATTTGACTAGCAGTCTGTTTGACTGGGGATACTGCGTCTGACCATCAAGAGTCTCCATCAAGGGGATGGCAGGTGGTGTGGTAGTAAGGGCACTGGACTCCCACATGGCCGACTGTGTCTTAAGTCCCAGACCTGGTGGCCTCTCTCTCTCTCTCTGGTCAGATTAAAATAAATAAATAAAAGTTAAATAAAATAATTCTTTAAAAAGTCTTTTTTTATGATAAACAATGAGTCATCTTAGTGTCATTTTATCTAACATTTGATGGTGATCTTAGCATCCTTTAAGAGTGTAAAGATGGCATAATACTTAGGTTGAGTCCTAGACCCAGAGGCTTGAAACTCAAGGCAGGTGCTTCGTATATGTGTGTGCTCAAAATCACAAGAGGAGGATGGAAGAGGAGGGATTGAAGCATGGACTTTCCCCTGGGGCTGATGTCTCCCTTTCCTTCTCATTGTCTGTGTCTGTTTCTCTCTCTCTGTCTCTGTCTCTCTCTCTCTGATGAGTGCACACCCTAAGGCAAAAACTTCTTTAAAAAAAGAAACTGTAAGTATTATTTTCAAATCTCCCTGGATTCTATATTTATAAATCTCTATTAGCATCAGAATTGCTTCTACCCTTTCCTCCTACTACAGTCTGTTTAATTACCTGTGTGCGTGAGATGTGGAGTATTACATATTCATTTGATTATCTTACACGCAAATGTTATGTTTTCCTTATTTCCTGAAGATAAGAGCTATTTTATATCCGTATTTACAAAAGTCATTTATATCTAAGTGTTTAAATTGTTTTAATGTGCTCTTCTTTCTTTTACTGCTACTTTGTGTGTTTTTAAATTTTGATTTATTTCCTTTGGATAATTTATTTTTATTTTTATTTATTTTATTTTTAATTCATTATTTGAATTTTCCTATGGATAATTTATTTTTTCAGGAGTACCATCCAGATTATCTTCTGAAATTTTGTATACTCAGGTATATCCAAGAGTTGTCTTTGCTTGCCTTCAAGCTTTAATGATATGCTTGACTGTAGTGTGTGTTGATCAGAAACTTTTACCCATAACACAGCAGATCTGCCTCTTGTTTTATAGACTTACTGCTAGAGAAGTGTAGAATCACGATAACCCATTTTTTCCTCCTTGTTTTAGTAAACATAAATTTGTTTTCTGTCTTTCTTGATGCTTTCAGGGTACTTCTTTAGTCCTGGAGGTAAAATATTACAAAAGTTACTTCTGATTTCCATTCCTGTTCACTCGTTTTGTCTTCAATGTAGTGAATCCTTTTCATCTGAACTCCAGTTCCCTCTTCTTTATACAATGTTGATTCTGATGTCCTTTCTTTGCATATTCATTTCATTTCTATTGACTTTACCCCCTCCTGATTAATTTAGAATAAAATTAAAAACATACATTGTGTAATATAGGGCTGTTCACCTTTTGTCACTATCTTTATAATTATTATTTACTGAAACTTTTGTCTTCCTACCTAATGCTTTCCACAGAGACTTTTTTTCTGAGTTCTTGTTCAACATTCATGATCAGGAGTCATATACATTCATGATCAGGAGTCATATGACTTCCATAATTCCTCAGTAGAATTGTTCACTGTCCCCATTTTACTATCACTACCATATCTTATTACTTACAATACATATTTTATCCAGGCACACTTAACACTCTCTTGCATTTACATGTTCTCCCCAAAAGACAGTGAACCTTTAAAGGGTAAGTAACCTATCCGATTCATCCTAATGTCACCTGCAGTTAGCCTCCTGCTTGGCATACAGGTGCTGTTTAATAGACATTTGCAGAAAGAATGAATGAACATGCAATTTACAACTACTGAAAGAACACTTATCAGTCATAAAATCATAAAAACTAAAATTTAATCAAGCTCAGAAACCTGCTAAATATTTCACTTAATATCTCCATGCACTTGCATTCTCACATATATGATGACTTCACCTAAGGGATCACTAAGTTCTTTTCCAGGTCTCAGATGTCACAACTCTCTAACCCCGTTTCTCTAAACATCACTCATTACTCATTCTTCTAGACGAGAAAAAAGGTCTGTATAGAACTTTGATAAGAATTTAAGTCACTAGGAACTAAAACTCTTAACAACATAGATTTTTCTAGTACAAGTCACATTAATTTATATCATTAGATCTCCATAACAACCTAACCATATAGATGCCATTTTCCATTTGACAGGTAAGTAAACTGAGACATCTAGAGGTTAAGTCATTTGTCTGTTGGCACATTCTCTATAAATGATGAAAGTGTTACTTGAAACTATCTTGACTTCTGTGCCCTTAACGATAACATTATGCTACTTCTGGTTATTCTGGAAAGCTAGAACTCTATTTACATATAAATCTTTTCCAATGAAGGCCATTATTCCTTGCTTACAGTAAGTCCTCACTTTGTGTGTGTGTGTATGTATATACTATATAATATATGCATATATAATATGTACACATACTCTATATAATTTGTTGAATGAATAGATAAGCCTCCGTGATTTACCTGGCCGAAGTGTTTATGTAGCAAGCACACTGCAGTTGCAAACAGTCTGTAAATGTAACAGAGCACATGTAATGAATGCTAAAATAAAATGTAATTGAGATCTTTCTAAGGCACCCAAAGCAGCATTTAGGAAGAAGAAAAATTTAAAATCTGAAATATTTTCCAAGTTCTTATATTTTAGCTCAGTGTTACAATAATAGTGTTATTTATGAAATACAATGGTAATAACGTTTCCTGCAGATTAGCAGGGAGAATGTATATTAGCAATAAAATTGTAAATGTACTAGGGAGGCATAATATCCTACCGTTATTCAGTACTATCAGAATATGGTGGAATCCAGGTCTGAACAGAAATTTAGATAGTTGGATAGTCTTTAACATACAACATTTGTATTTTAAAAGTAGAATTAAAATGTTCTGTAATGGTGGATCAGACATTGACAATTATATGTGTAGTTTAAGATTAAAAGTACCATATTTTGGGCCAGCATGTGGCATGGTGATTAAGGCTCTGGACTCTCACATGGCTGACCATGGTTTAAGTCCTAGGTCTGGTGTCTTGAAAATCACTCTGGTACATGTGTGTGCATACCCAAAATCCCAAGATGGGAATTAGAAAGGGTTTACAGCATGATTGTCCTCCATGTGGGAGGGGGGAATTTTTCTTCTATTGTCTCTCTCTTTCTCTGGTGAGTGTGTGCATCCTATGAAAAAAGAAAAACAGAAAACAAAAATGTACCAGATATGCACTATATAAACTGAGAAATAAAAGGACTGAAAGCTGTAACCACACCACTGACCAATAAGCACTAGCAACATTTGCATATATCTCCTTGTCTATGTGAAGTGACATGTATGTGTTTGTGTGAGAGAGAGTGAGGAAGAGAGGAGTGAATGAGAGAGAATCCAAGTATATTGCTTTATATAATGAGGATGTGTTACCAATGACAGTAGTAATCCAAATTCAACATCTCCTGTTCCGTCATATACTTGAAGGATACCCCAGACATTGCAGAGATCCCACTAAATAGTGGTGGAACTCCTAAAATTGCTTTGATTCGTCTACTATCTTATTTTCTTCTTTTAAAAATATTGTGTTCAAAGCCACTTGCTGCTGATGCCACCATGGATACAGCCCAATATGAGAATGTGCACGTCTGTGCCGAGAGCTTCCTCTTGACACAGGGATGGATGCAGAACTAGGAAGACAGCCCGACCCCTGTGGAGTGGCCATGGTGTCCTCTGAGGCTGACAGTCTGGTTTTACTCCTTTTATCATTTACATAGTCCTTCATGGACCTTCCTTCTTAAGGTTCAATCTCTAATTGCCCTGGAAAAGGTGAGGTCAGATGAGGAATGAAGTGCTGGTAAATCTATTTTTTTCTTGACTATTTTCTCTGTGCCTTAATATACCAGGTTCTACCATATGAAATATTCAGTGACTCTGTACCTACAAAAATCAGCAGCCTCAAATGCTTTCATCTAATGGCACTCTCTCCTCCAGTCATAACCCCAAAGACCCTGTGGCTGACTTAATTTCTCTTCATCAATTTTCTTCTTCTTCATTGGAGAGTATCTTTCTTTCTACCCTCTCTAGCATGGTGTTTGGTATTCACACTGATGACATAATGCCTTTTGTATTCTGTTTGGCTACACTGGAGATTATATATTTATTCTGAGTTCAGAATCAGAAGATGGAGTTTACTCCCTGGATATGCCAGTTCCCAGTCAGGTGACATAATAACCTCGGTAAGTTCTGGGCTCAGGGTCCTCATCTTAAAGTGCCATGATTAGATCAAGTAACCTCCATTTTACTTTTAAGAAAAGGCCGGTTTTTAGTGTCTCGTCCAATTTTAAAATATGCTGGCCCTGTAGTTTCTGCGTCTAAATTTTTTAAAGTCACATTTACATGTACTTTCATTTTCCCCTTTTGGTTATTTTATTATTATTATTATTATTAATTTTTTTTTTGGCAAATTCCGTCAGGTCCTTTTGTGATTATAAGATTATTTTATCCTATATGTCATATGTAGACGTGTACTTCCTTTAACATATTTCATAAGGAAAGAAAAGCTTTCATATATTTTGTAGTCCTCATTACATCCAACAGTAAGACACATTTAGTACATGTCCAACTTTACTAAACTCATAGTAAGAAAATAGATCCTTATCTCATCAGTATAAAGATTAACACCAGAGGGACCAGCAGTTAGCGTAATGGTTATGTTGCTGGACTCCCACGTAGTCAACCGCTGTTCGAGTCCTGGACCCGGCGGCTTAAACTCACGCTGGGCGCGTGTGCGTGCGTGCCCAAGATCCCAAGAGGAGAATGGAGAAGGGATTGCGGCATGGCCATCCCCCCAGCGGGTGATTTCTCGCTTTCTGTCTCTCTGTCTCTCTCTGTCTGTCTGGTGAGCGCACATGCCCTATAGCACGTAAGCTGTAAGTTCTAAGCTATGTTACCTTGCCGTTTTAAGCAACTAATGTGCTGTTTCCTAGTGTAGTGCTCAATGATTCTATTAGGTTATCAGGAAAGTCATGATTTTTCTGCTTTTCTATGCAAAGTTGTATCATGACTTTCCTGACAACCCAGTAGTTCACATCCTCATGGCCTGTAATTGGATTATTGTGGTTTCCAAGTAATAATAATGATGATGAAAACACCACAGGTTCTCTGTAATATGTCATTTCATGTAGTATTAAGGAAAGGTTTCTAAGTCAACTGTGATATAATATTGACTAAAAGAATTTTCTGGATTTCAGAGACACAAAAATGGTAAAAACACATGTCTTCATTATACATACAAAAAAGTCATATATTACTGAAGTAACAGATAATGCTGACTACAGTAATGATGCTTATGTGATTATATACACTTACTGCGTGTTAGGTATAATAACTACCTTAAATGCATGACCTCATTTATACCATGAGATGGCTGTGATTATTTCTATTTTATGAACAGAAAACTAAGACTTGGAAGAAAATATTAAGTGATAGATTCAGATGAACCTATCTTAGTCAGACTCTACTAAATGACCTCTCAGCAACTACGGTGTAACCTATTTGTCCTGTAGTTCTTTCAAAAGCAGTCACTTTTTTGAGAGGTTTTTGCTCTAGGGCACGTGAGCTTGCCAGACAGAGACAGAGAGACAGAAAGTGAGAAATCACCACCCAGGGGGGATGGCCACGTTGCAGTCCCTCCTCCCCCATTCTCCTCTTGGGATCTTGGGCACACACGCACACGCGCCCAGCGTGAGTTTTAAGCCACTGGGTCTGGGACTCGAACCGCGGTCGACTACATGGGAGTCCAGCGACATAGCCATTATGCTAAGTGCTGGTCCTGAAAAGCAGTCACTTCTACCTGGAGTAATTATTGGACTTTGACTCTAGGTTTATGACACTAATTCTAATAGTTTTTATAAATTCCAAATATTGGTGAATTGGATTAAGATCTCAGGAGTGTCCTGTTCTGTTTTTTTATACCCCTGACTTGCCATTTTTTCTATGCTACTAAATTGGCTTGTTTTCTTTCATTCTTTTTAACAAGATACTAGGAAGATATTGTATTAACTGTGAGATGAAACATGAGTGTTGGAGGGATTCCCCAAACAAAATGTTTTTGTGTGTGTGTGTGTATTTGTTAATCAGCAATATATAAAGGATTTACATCAGAGCTCCTATACAGATGAAGAATGAAAGCTCCCCAATTTTACATCCTTGGAGACATAAAATGTAATTGGTAAACTGTATTAAAATAGCTAATGATTTGATCTTTTGTTATTTGGTCAAGGATGTGGTTTTAGTCTGTAAATCAAGGACTGGGATTTTGGTTCCGGAGGGAGGACAAGACAAATTTGCATGGTCAGTTCTCAATTATCTGGGTGTTGATTCTAGTACTCTGCTTCTCTTGTTCCTGGTGTGGAGCCCCATAGCGCTTTGAGATCTTTACTACTTTGACAGTGAACAAGTTGAAAAAGGAAAGAAGTACCTCAAATCACATAATATTTCAGCTTGTTAACAGCTCTTGAGGAGTTCATATCAGAGGAAATGAGGGAAAAACTGTGAATGTGAGCACACTACACAGGTCTCCAATGTAAGTCCCTAAGGTTAGTCCTCAACAAACCAAGATGGAAGAATTTATCATTTGTCACCTGGGTGGCCTTAGATCAATTATGTATACTTATAACCTCAAAAAGTTTGTGTTAGGATAAAAAATTTATTTTTATCTTATCAGCTGAACCAGAAAGTGTCTTATGCTGGGGTCCAGCCTCGGCGGGGGTGGGTTGACTCGTGGGAAGCGGCGAAGGTGAACAGAAACAAAAATTAGACTAAGACCTCAATGCCTTTAGCATGTTCTTAGCCGGCCACAGCCAGAGTTAGCTCCAGGCTGCTGCACTGGCAGCTTTCAAACACACGTATTTATTGAGGGGTGTCTTACAGGAGTAGGAGGGGTGAGGGGGAAATAAAAGATTTACTCTAAGAAACAGGGAATTCAAGGCACAGAAACAATAATCATAAAACATGATGTCTGTCTTATATGATTAGGTATAATCAATTACAGTTCTCAGGATGAAGGCGTCTATTTGTCTGGTGCATTTTCTTCTTAAATCTTGATTGCCGGACAGGGCCTTTTCGGGTGAGAGGGTCTTGTAGCTCAGGAGACAACACAGAGTGTTTTATTAGCAGTTTTTCATAGTTAACAGCACACAGGGGAGAAACTGCTTGTAATTAGGTGCTATCCCTTGCTTGCCTAGGACCAGATAAGAACTTTCAGCTAAGGTGGTTACTCTTCCTCCTGGAGCCTTCAGGTTTGTTTATCCTGTCTCTGTTAGCCAGATCTGTCCTTCCTCTATTAACCCATGGGCCCCTATATTTATTTGCTGAATTCTTTGTCTGTTAATCAGTGAATTCTTGTGCTAATTTGGCCTAATACAAGTTAACTTTGGCCTGTAGCTTTAACAAGAAGTATTTACGTAAAACTAGCCTTAAACTAACTTAGTCTACATATGTTACTAATGCTAATTTGGCTTATACTAACTCAACATATGTTAATTTTAGTTTAGGATAGGCAGGTGGGGGAGTCTGTCTTAGGTTCCCTGGCCCTTTACTCTTGCAGGGTACCGTAATAACAGTAAAGCTCACGGCAGAGAAATTGAGTGCAGGCCAGTACAGCGACACAATGGAGGGCTCGTACCAGCTTGTGTTGTCTGCATGGCCCCGTCAGTCTTATACATTAGAAAATATGTAAAGAAAAACTTCATCCCCACTTTCCATTATAATTATACAGTAAGTTATCTCACTGGCTTACTTCAAGTAACAGCAGCACCTGGAGATTACCAGAATTACTATAGGGTAGTATTTTCCAAGTGATTTGTGATATGGGGAGGGGGCTTAAAACAGAATTATCCATTGTAGACAGATAATTTTATAGATACTCCTCCCATATAAAAGCAGTGAAAAATAGTTATGGATGCTGAAGACAGTGTGGAAGGTGGGGGGAGAAGAGAAGTATATAGGGAAGGAAGGAAGGAAAAAAAATAGAGAGGTATGTCATTTCTGGGGCACAGAAATGGTTTATTACCTGTTAGTGATAACATGTATAGTATTCTCAACTGGACTGGTCTGAGAAGTATTTCATGTTGGGTAAATTCTCTTTACAAGCTGAATGATGTATAACAGTTGAATGTTTAAATAATAATAATAATTATATAAATAAATAAATAAATACTCCTCCCAAACAAACTACTAGAGAAAATCGTAGAAAAGGGAACAAAGAAATATGAAGAGACTTCAAAAAGCTCAGGAAAGATGGAATTAATTACACATTTATTTTGGTGCAAAAAAAAAACCCTTAAAATCAATGAATAGTTATTTTAATAAACATTTTTCATGGACTTCTTGAAGAGCCCTAGTACAAATATAAGGCCCAGTAGTTTGATTTTTTTTTTTAACCGAGTTTAATGACAATGCGTCAAATTTCTATAAATGTCTCCAAAACCTTCTTCTTCGTTACTGAACTTACTTCACTGTGTACTGTTTATGAACATTTTGAGGTCCAGCACTGTCCTGTTTCGGCACTTTAAGTAGCATAGTGCCAGGGAGCACATAAAATGGCACTTCATAGGATAACGAGAATGTGCAAGACCTATCCCCTCCTTTCATTTAATGCTGGACTTCTCACAGTTCTTTAAGGATACCAGGGAAATATGTGGATACCAACGTCTAGAGACCTTTGATTTTCATTCTGCTAGTTTGCAATGTATATTTTACACTAAGTACACATCTTACTTCCTACATCATAACCTCCAAGACTTTAGCATGCTACTGACTCTGTCTGCAATAGTTATACCTCCCCCTTTGCTTGGACATATGGTATCCTTATACCATATATCCTTATATGATATCCAGGTTACTTCCTCAGGAGAACTGTTCTTGAGCTCCAAGACTCAGTTATGTTCCTTTGTTACAGGTTTTTATTGCATTCTCTTTGATATTTTCATTACATTACAATTGCTATTTGTAGTAACTTTGTCACCAACCACATATTAAAACTTCCTTAAAAACAAGTACTGTTTGAATGCCTATCAATTTTGTGAACTTCAGTACTATTCATAGTAATTAATGCGGCCAGCAGGTGGCATAGTGATGAAGGTACTGAACTCCCACATGACTGACCATGGTTTGAGTCCCAGAGCTAGCGGCTTGGAATTCACTCTTGGGGCATGTGCATGTGTGCACAAGATCCTGAGAGGAAAAGGGATTGATGTGTGGCCATCCCTCCTTTGGTGGGTGATTTCTCACTTTCTGTCTCTTTCTCTCCAGCGAGCACGCATGCCCTATAACAAAAATCTCTTTAAAAAGTAGTCATTGATTTCTTCATAGTTAAGGCTTAGCAGATCTTCTTGACTGATGGGTTACTTTTTTGAGCTAGGGAAGCCTAAGAGTTGTTTCAAATAATTCTCCTTACATAAAAGCAACATCTTCCCCTTTGTAAAGTCTTGAACACATAGGTTGGTATGTCATTTTTAGCATGTCAACAATGAAACAATCTGCCTAAGTTCATGCTGTGAGTAATGTATAATAGGCATAGTTATTTTTAATATAGTCATGACAACTATTCATTGAAGTACAACTTTAAAAAAATCAATTGGTAAAGGATTTTATGTCATTTCCGTGCAAGCAGTTGAAATTTTCTTGACAGAGCAATATATTTTGGAAATGACTTTTACTACTGCTTAGTGTCTATCCTCCAACAGTGTGGTCCTGATGTTAAGAACCTAGGAGACGGACCAGCAGTTAGCATAATGGCTATGTTGCTGGACTCTCATGTAGTCAACCGCGGTTCCAGTCCTGGACCCGGTGGCTTAAACTCACGCCAGGCATGTGTGAGTGCGTGCCCAAGATCCTGAGAGGAGAATGGAGGAGAAGGGATTGCGGTGTGGCCATCCCCCCTGGGGGATGATTCTCGCTTTCTGTCTCTCTCTCTCTGTCTGTCTGGCGAGAGCACACGCCCTATAGCAAAAACCTCTTAAAAAAATAAAAATAAAAAAAAGATGACATTCATACACAAGCTAACAATAACCAGCTGCTTTTACCTGTAGGCATTTCTGCTGATTCTGACTTTAAACTAAGGAAGTCTTGGCCCACAAAGAAGGGAGAATCTACCATGAAAAAAGAAACCAGCAAGAAGCTGGCATTGTCTAACTCTCTACCTACTCTAACATGAGTTGGGAGGGGAGAAACTAGGGGTTCATTCTGTCTTCAGGAAATGTCCCCGAATCGCCCTTTGGTAGTGAGGTACATTCTGCTACTCAGAATAGACTGCCACAAGGGGGTCTTAAATGACTTGGAGGACTTCACATGATTTGGAGCATGCTTGCTGCTGAGCATGGCTGATGCCCAAGCGACCTTTAGCTCAGTAATATGTCATTTGCAATGTGGTTCCCCATTGCCCCATCATTGTTAACGTACTCACGGGAGATTATTATAAAACAAGGCCCCATAGAACATGTACAGTGTTGAGAGATGAGAGGGTAGATGCCAAGGGAGAGAGTGGGAAAACAATGGAAAGAGTCTGGAAACCCAGTAAAAGCACCCAACACTGAAACTGTTGAGGCCAGTACCACATTTGGGCCACTGTTTTGCTTTTACCCTGCTATAAACCTTCATATTTTTGTTTTATCCTGCTATAGTGATTTACTATTTTGCTATAATTCTGTCTCTTGGCTGAATTCTTCCTTTCATGAAGACAAGAACTTAGGTCCTTGTCTCCACACGAACAGCTTGATGAAGTAGAAATGAAAGGAGCCCCAAAGAGGGTGCTAGTTAAGTCTAGGGAGTCTGGAGCCACAGAAAGAAAGGCAGAGTAAAATCTGTTTTATCTTGGTATTTAGGAAACGAAGTTCCTGCAGAGACCAGAGACTTTTGACAAGTGAAATTTTGAAGCTGTATGGCATGGAAGATAAGCAATTCAGTTCCCATCTCTAAGGGTTACTTTGTCTTTTCAGATCTGAGCAGACAGGCCAGGATCTTCACAGGAGTGTTGTGCCTGATAAACAGAGGCATACTAGTGGTGGACTAAGTCTTATTATTGCAACCCAGCTCAATCGGTCATTGGAATGAAGTGACCATTCCCTCTCCTATCTGCTTAATAGAAAAAAATGTTGGACTATTAGCTGGTGGGAGATAACATTAATCTTCCATAATTAACTTATGTATAATGTGTGGCCTAAGATTTTGAAACATTTATAGATATGAAGAGAGATGTAAATGTGAATAATTATCAAGAAATAACAGAAGTCTTGGAAATATGCCCTCAAATGGAAGTGATATTGGAGTTAGGAGAAAAGGAATTTAAAATAACTGTGATTAACATGGCAAATAAATCATAACAAAGATGGAAAAAAATGAATGGAAAGCTAAGAAATTTAACCACAGATCTATAAGTTATAAAATAATAAAAAAATCTAAAAGTTAAAAACATAATATCAGGGGGTACCAGGTGGTCTGGTGGTTAAGGTGCTGGACTCCCACATGGCTGACCATAGTTCAAGTCTCAGACCTGGCAGCCTGCCTGCTCATACATGCTCTCTCTCGTGAGTGCACATGCCCTGTAGCAAATTAAAAAATAATAATAAATAAAATGAAATGATTAAAAATATATAATATCAGAAAGAAAAAGCTCATTCAATTGCTTAGAATACTAGACATAAGAGAAAAATAGATCAGTGAACTTAGACATATCTGTAGGAATTATCCAAATGACGACATATAGAGAGGGGAAAAAATAGAACAGAAGAGAGATGTCAAGCACAATAAAAAGTAAAGCATTGTGTAATTGGAGATCCAGATGTAAGGAAGGTAGATGAGAACAGAAGAAATACTTAAAGACATAACATCTGCAAGTTTTCAGTTCCAAAGAAAGACATCATTCCAACTCATAGACCCAATTAGAAACAAAGCCATATCTTAAAGTTGAGGACAAAAATATAGTAAAAGTTGTCATATACAAAAAGTTGTAACAGAGGGACCAGCAGTTAGCATAATGGCTATGTCACTGGACTCCCATGTAGTCTACCGTGGTTCGAGTCCCGGACCCGGTGGCTTAAACTCACGTCGGGCGCGTGTGCGTGCGTGCCCAAGATCTCAAGAGGAGAATGGAGGAGAAGGGATTGCGGCATGGCCATCCCCCCTGGGGGGTGATTTCTCGCTTTCTATCTCTCTGTCTCTCTCTGTCTGTCTGGCGAGCACACGCGCCCTATAGCAAAAAAACTCTCCAAAAAAAAGTTGTAACAGAGAGCAACAGATGGTGTAATGGTTATGTCACTGGACTCCCATATAGTCAACTGTGGTTCGAGTCCCAGATCAGGTAGCTTAAAACTCATGCCAGTCACATGTGCACGTGTGCCCAAGCTCCCAAGAGGAGAATGGGGAAGAAAGGATTGTAGTGTGGCCATACCCCACAGAGGGTGATTTCTTACTTTCTGTCTCTGTCTCTTTATTGAGCGCATACACCCTACAGCAAAAATCTCTCTTAAAATAAAGTCATAACAATAAGATTACAATGACTTTTCATGAGAATTAAGAAAGCCAAAGGAAATGTAAATGGTATACTTATACTGCTAAAAAATAAAAAAATTAAAAAATTAAACTTCTGTGCCTTCAAAATAAGTATCCATTAAAATTAATATGAATTAGATATGACAAAAATTGTCATATCTAATGATAACCATCACTAATATAACCATCACTATAATCAAATAGATTGTCAACATCATTCAGTAAGGATATAGAATGTTTAATCAATATGATTAACCAACTTAACTGTCCTGTCTCCCACCTCAATGACCTACCTAACAGTATGTTCTGGATGTAATTTAATTAAAAATTACTAGCAGAAAGAAACTTGGAAATCTCCAACTTCTGGAAGTTAAATAGCACAATGCTAAATAACCCCTAGATCAAAGGATAAATTACAATAGAAACTAGAAAATATTTTTAAACAAATGATAATGAAAAGGCAATGTATCAAATTTGAGGGATGCAGCTAAAGCATTATTTAGAGGAAAATGTATAACTTTAAAATAATGTTAGAAAAAAATGGTAAAAAATCAGTGGTTTAAGTTTCCAAAATAAGGGGCTAGACTAATAATAGGATATTAAGCAGAGAATGAAACACGTCCTACACATACACAAAATAATAAATTAAGAAATCTATTAAATAGTAAACATGTATTATCAATAAATTTGAGGGGTTTTTTTTAGAGAGAAATTTTTTCTATAGGGCAAATGCACTTGCTAGAGACTCAGAGACAGAGAGAGAAAGAGACAGACAGACAGAAAGAAAGAAATCACCCCCCAAGAGGGATGGCCATGCTGCAATCCCTCCTTCTCCTTTCTTCTCTCAGGATTTTGGACACACATGGACATGCATCTGGCATGAGTTTTATGCCACCAGGTCTGGGACTCAAACCATGATTAACTACGTGGGTGATCAGAAACATGATCATTATGCCATCTGCTGGCCTCAAATTTGACAATTTAATAGAGGGAATACAATTTCTAAAAATCAGAACTCCAAGCATGGCTCACATTTGTTGGTTGCAATAGAGAAAAAAATGGAATATTTCTATGTAAATTAAAAAAATTAACCTGTAATTGAAATCTACCATAAAGCAAAAGCCAGGCTTCAAGCCAATTTATTTCAAGTATTAGAAAGGAAATCATCTTATGTATGTTTTTAAACAGTAGAAGAAAAGGGAAAGTTCCCTAATTTATGTTATGAGGGCAACATAAGACTAACAGAAGTCTTTAAAGTACTCTACAAGAAGGGAAAGTTAAAGTCCAAAATCTCTCATGAACATAGATGGAAAATTGTAAACAATAAGTTATTAAATTGTATCCAGTGTTATATAACCAGTATACTAGGTTTGTTTTGGAATATATATCAGGATGATGCAAGGTTGATTAAAAAATCAACCAGTTCAATTTTACATCAAGAGAATAAAGAAAAGCTTACCTACAATAATTTGAATAGATTTCCCTGAAATAAATATAATTCAACAGCTGTTTATGATTAAAGATCTTAGCAGAAAAGTAAGGAAAAGATCATATTTTTCTGAAAAATGGTATCTACAATCATACTATGTTTAATATCACTCGTGACAGTGAAATAGTAAATTATTTCCTTCTGAGGGCAGGAGTAATACAAAGATTCCTACCCTTACTACTTCTACTCAATATCATATTGAAGTTCTCAACTGGTCCAAAACATTGGGACTGAAGCAACATTGTCATTTTTTAGGGATGGCATGATTCTCTTTGTAGAAAAATCCAAATTTGTAAAGACCATACAAATTAAAAAAAAAAATTAGTATGTTAGTGTTGTACTGGATCAAACTCAAAAGAATTTAAAATTTAATTGTTAATCTATATAGTAATAGAAACAACTGGAAAATGAGCACTTAAAATATATAAAATATGTTACAGTTGCCACAATAGCACCTATACACATCAAATCTAAAGAACAAATGTTTAAAAATATGGGGACCAGCAGTTAGCGTAATGGCTATGTCGCTGGACTCCCACGTAGTCGACCATGGTTCGAGTCCCAGAACCGGTGGCTTAAAATTCTCGCTGGGCGCGTGTGCGTGCGTGCCCAAGATCCCGAGAGGAGAATGGAGGAGAAGGGATTGTGGTGTGGCCATCCCCCCTGGGGGGTGATTTCCTGCTTTCTGTCTTTCTGTCTCTCTCTGTCTGTCTGGCGAGCGCACACGCCCTATAGCAATAAAAAACCTCTCCAAAAAAAAAATAGGTATAAAACTCCTGGATTGGAAAATATAGCTTATTATTGAGTGAGATGGAAATACACAAATCACACATCTTAGAACATCCAGTGTTAACTAAATTCTTTGAGAAACTTGACCTTTAGCTTCAATATAATCTTACTCAAAATCCCAGCAACATTTCTGTTTAAATTAACACAATCCTGTGATTTATATAGAAATGTAAATGTGTTGCCATGACCAGGACAATTTTGAATAAAAACAACAAATCAAGAGAGCTTACTCTACCAGATATTAACATATACTATCAAGCTACTATAATCAGAACATTGATTATTAGAGCACAGCTGGACAAAAAGATGAGTGGAACAGAATAGACAGAAGTACATTCAAATGTGATTGCTCAAGTCATAGTGGAGGTCTTACTGCAATTCACCAGGGAAGTAATATGGACTTCACAATAAATGAAGCAGGAGTATTTGGATATATTTATGAATAGAAATAAAATTTAAAACCTAACTCACAACCTATGTAATAAATTCTAAAAGTATGGTAGACCTAAATGTAAAATGCAAGATAGCTCTAGAACAGAAGTGTCCAATAGAAAAATATTGCAACCCACAAATGTGAGCCATGTATGAAAGTTTTAATTTGTATTAGCTCCATTACAAAAAAAGGCAGCTAAAATTTTAATAACATTTAACTCAAGATAACCAAAATGCCATTTTAACATTTACTTAAAAATAACTTGAGATATTTTACATTCTTACTTCATGCTGTTTTCCAAATCCAGTATGTATTTTTAAATAGTTTTATTTATATTTCTGATTTACACTTAGTTGTACATTTTTGTGAGGTACAATGTGTTTTTAAAGCATGTATGTAGTATGTGATAATCAAATCAGGATACTACCATATTCATCATTTTTAACAAAGAGCATTACATTATGTTGTGAATTTGCTAGTTTCCAGTGTGTATTTTACACTTAGCACACATCTCAATGTGGACTGACTACATTTTAAATGTTCTGTAGTCCCATGTGACTAGCAGACAACAGCATCCTAGACAAATACGCCGACTAAGATAAACAGACATTCTTTTTTTTTTTTTTTTGATAGGGCACCAAAAGCTCAAGCAAAGCAAGATTGATATATCAGATTTCATAAAATACTACTCATCAAATATGATTAAAAGTATGAAAATGTATACAATAGAGTTAGAGGTGCTATTCAAAAAACAAAGACTTAAATGGAGAATCTAGTCTTAATTTAATGACAGGAGAATCTAGTGTTAATTTAAACAGAGCTCTTGAAGATCACTAAGAAATAGGAAAATCAATAGAAGAATGGAGAAACCATGGGATTGAAAGAAAAATCATTTAACAAAACTCTAGCATTTTCTTTCTTCCCTCTCTGCACCCTCCTTTCTTTGTGTGTGTGTGTGTGTGTGTGTGTGTGTGTGTGTGTGCGCGCGCACGCACATGCATATGCGTGGTGTGTGTGTGTATGTTTATGTATGTGGATATGTGGGTGAGTGAATGGGCAAGAGAGAGAGATTGAAACAGCATTCTTACCAGGTCTTTATATTGCAGTCCAGCCCTAGCCAGCCCTGGGTCTTGGGCACCAGTATGCGTGGCATACTCAGGGGTCTCAGACTCATTCCTGGAACTTAGCCATGTGGTCAGCCTTGCAGATCATTGTATTACTGCCAAACCACTGTCCAGTCCCTGGAATATTTTTATTCTTGTGTGTGTGTATTTTTTGTATGAAAATATCACCTTAGATTTTTCTCTGCCTCTCAAAAATATTTATAGTATAATATTTATAAGACATTAATTTATGATTATCATTTTCCTCAAAAATAGTTTAATGTTTGTAAATGTTTTAATTTTTATAATATATCATATTTAAAATTACTGATATAGGGGCCAGGAGATGGCATAGTGGTTATGTCGCTGGATCCCACATGGCTGATTGTGGTTCGAGTCCCAGACCTGGTAGCTTAAAACTCACACCAGGCTTGTGTGCCTGTGTGGCCAAGATCCTGGAAGGAGATGGAGGGGAAGGGATTGTGGAGGGACCATTTCCCCTGGGTGGTGATTTCTCACTGTCTCTCTCATTCTCTCTCTCCTGTGAGTGCACATGCCCTAAAACAAAAATCTCTTAAATATATATATATATATATTTATATAAATATATATTTATAAGCATAAATATATGTTTATATATTGTTTTATATAATATGTATTTTATTTATATATTTTAAGTATATTCATATATGTATAATATATATTATGTATACATATATAAACATATAAATCTATGTTTATAAATATATATTTATATATATTACTGATATGTGGTACATACAAATCCTTTTTTTTGGGGGGAGAAGTTTTTTGCTATAGGGTGCGTGCGCTCACCAGACAGAGAGAGAGACAGAGAGACAGAAAGCGAGAAATCACCCCCCGGGGGGATGACCATGCCGCAATCCCTTCTCCTCCATTCTCCTCTCGGGATCTTGGGCACGCATGCACACGTGCCCGGCATGAGTTTAAGCCACCGGGTCCGGGACTCGAACCGTGGTCAACTATGTGGGAGTCCAGCAACATAGCCATTACACTAACTGTTGGTCCCACAAATCGTTTTCTATAAGAAAATAGTCTTGCATTATTTTTATCTTATATAGTTTACATAAGCATCTATTTATACTTAGTTACATATTTCTAGTTATCCCAACATATATCTTTAATAATCATTATGAATGCCACCTTATTATAAAATCATTATAATATGTTCATGTATGATTTTTCAATATAAGTAGATAATTTAAAAGTTTCTTAGTTTAATAGTGTAAGACAAATTTTCTTCCTTTCTGATGATTTATTCACTTCTAAAGTGAAAGCAGGCCATCTACCGTGGTGTGGGGTAACGTAATGGTGCACACTGCCGAGACCATAGGGAAAGTCCCAGGTTTGCATCCTGAGGGACAAACTGAGTACATGGCTGATTCTGGATGGCTAAGGACTGGGGTCAAATTGCTGCATGAAGACCCTGTTGGAGGTACCTATGTCTCTGTCTCTCTCTGTCTTATCTCTGTCATAGAAGAATTTTTTTTCAAAAGTGAAAGCAACCACTTTAATCTTGAGGATACGATCTTGGAATTTGTATAAAAGTGTAGTACAAAGCAGGCAGTTGAAGCTAAGAAAATAACCACTTGAAGGATAGTCCACAATGGAATCCTGCTGGTTTTATTTTTTAACCCACATTTGCTTTTGAAACAGTTTTTCTTTGAATAAAATTAAAAATAACAAGATTCATGTGATTCTGAGTGTGAGGTTGGTGTCTTGGGAACATCAAATAAAATATAGACAAATGATCCTCATTCAGTAATATCATTGTACCTTAAGAATGCTGTACTCTAGAAAAGTTTTATAAAGCTCTATAAAATTCTATAAAACACTCAGAGGTAAAATGCTATGAACTACTAACAGACCCTTACATTTTAATTGGAAGATGAATTCAGTAAGTAGTGTTTAAAATGCATTTTGATTTTTTGAATTATTTTATTTAACTCTATTTACTTTTAAAACTTTGATCAGAGAGGGACCAGCAGTTAGCGTAATGGCTATGTCACTGGACTCCCACATAGTCGACCGCGGTTCGAGTCCCAGACCCGGTGGCCTAAACTCATGCCGGGCGCATGTGCGTGAGTGCCCAAGATCCCTAGAGGAGAATGGAGGAGAAGGGATTGTGGCGTGGCCATCCCCCCTGGGGGGTGATTTCTCGCTTTCTGTCTCCCTGTCTCTCTCTGTCTGTCTGGCGAGCAGACGTACTCTATAGCAAAAACCTCTCCAAAAAAAGAAAAGAAAAAAAATTTTGATCAGAGAAGGACAGAGTGAGAACGAGACACAGAGAGAAAGTGAAAAAGCAAGCTGCCAGGTTCGGTACTCAAACCACAGTTGGCTATGTGGGAATCTAGCATTTTAACCAACATGCCACCTGCTGGCCCCAGCATTTTGACATTTTTAAGTCATTTATATGGTCAAATTTGTCACAATAGCCATTTTTGGGGGGATGGCTTAATTAATCTGGTGTTTTGGTACCTGGTATAATGGAATTTGAACCTAGATAAAGCAGAAAAGATAGCAAAGTTTTGTTCCGTCAGATAGGATTTTTTTTAGTTGTGAAAAAAGAGAATCCCATTCTGTATCTAATTAGTTGTGTGATCATAGGCAAGTCACATATTTTTATTCACGTGAACAAACTCTGAAATCATATTAATGTGGATGATAAAACATTTGTATTTCTCTTCATTTGGGATTTTCTCATTCAATATATCTTATTAAAACAAGTAATAGTCTTGTTAGATCTGTTGCTTTATCAAGTCTGATACTGAAGAAGACTTATGTGTTTACAATATTTTTGTACATCTTATCTGATAAGCCAGAGATTTAGGAAAGTACAAGATAATTAACAACTTTTACATATTTCCAAAGCAACATGATGACCAGACCAAATTTATATAATACCTTAAAATGGAGTCTTGTTATTTCATTCAGAATTTAGTGAAATGATACAAAACAAAGAAAAACCTATATTTATATCATATAGCCTCATCTGTATTCATATTGCCTTTTCCAGATCACAAATACCAGCAGGGATAAATATGTAAGAATAGTTCCAGGAGTAATGGAATTATGCCTTGCTGTTTGACACTGTTGGAAACTCCATCAGAAGTATAGGCTCCGGGCAAGGAGGAAGAAAGCTTTTTCACATGGGGAGAATAATGATAATTGGGGAAAGAGGTTCTCATTACTTCCTACAGACACTGTGTGCCAATGTTTCACTCAAGTGAACAATGAACCTGCTTACATTTTTTATAGCATCTGAATCCCTTGACCTACTTGTTAGAGAGCTGGGATCAAGAAGGACTTCTGAAAGGCTACGGGAAATGAGGAAAGGCAAGGCAGGCTTCCTTTTCAGCTGTATCATTCATGCGATGTGTGAACAGTGCCATACTCTTTAAGTTAATTATTTATTGGTGATTTGGCATTCATGACCTTGCACTAATCTCAGAACCTGATCTGGTTTGGAGTTAGCTCTTATTGGGCAATTTCTCATTCTGCAAAAATTCCCTTTATGTTCTATCTTTGGGGTTTTCCTTGTCATGCTTTCCAGCTGTAATGATCTTCTCCTACCCTATCGTCATCTGTTAAAATTCTGTCTTATTTTTGATGGCTCAGTACCAGTTAACTCTTTAGAATGCAAGACCAGATTCTACAGCAAATTCGATAGTTCCATCCATTAACCATTTACTGCTGTTTGCAGCTCTCTCACAATACTTGCTTTAAATATACTTCTTTCTTACCTGATCATACATTCCTGGAGACCTGGGATTTTGTCTCATCTACCGTTTTTGCCCTACATTTATTCAACAAAGTATTTTTTAGTTTTATTTTTGGTACAAAGTGGGCAGTTGACATGTTTTTTCTTAGTTAATGGCTTTTTCTAAGCATTCATATTGGGCTTATTAAAATCAAGAGTAGTGGGCAAGCAGAGGGCATGGTGGTTAAGGTGCTGGATTCCCACATGGCTGACCATAGCTTCAGTCCCAGACCTGGTCACTTGAAAACTCATGCATGCCAGGAACACATGCATGCATGCCCCAAATCCTGGAGGAGATGGGATTGCTCCATGTATATCTTCCTGGGGAGTAATTTCTCACTTTTCCTCTCTCTGTCTCTCTCTGGGGTATGCATATACCTTGTGGCAAAGACTTTAAAGAAAAAAAATTAAAGAAGAGTGTCCAGCTGTGCGCTTGATAGTAGCACACCACTCTGCCATGTTGGATCCATATGGAGGATCAGGGTTCAGTTCTCAGATTGACCTATACACGTAGGGTATTTGTGCCTGTGATCCTAGCTGTCTGGGAAGGTTGTGGGGAGGGTTGCTGCGTGAGATCCTATTACACAGTATCTATCTCTCTGTCTTCTTCTCTCATCAGATAAAAAAAACTTTAATAAGTGGAGAGGGTTAAAAATTAAAATGCATTCTTAGAATTAACATTTTTCCTCCTCTGTGTTTATGGAACATGGAAGCTTTGCCAGCAAAACTAGCTCTTGGATTCATATTTTCTTCTTTAAGTGAAACCAAAACTAAAATAAAATGAAATATAACAACAACAAAAAAGTAGTTTTTCAACTCATTTCCTAACATTGTCTTCCTTAGCTGATTTAATAGAGTTTATGGAATTTAATAATATATGAGTTTGCTTTTTTCTTTTCTCAGCTTAAATCTATGGTTCACTAGGCAATTCAAAGTATGGTAGGACCATATTTATGAGATCCCCCACATCCCGAGTCGAAGAGAATATGAGGTGACTGAGATAAACCTTCAGTATACATTCAGAGCTGAGTTCCTCCTGAAAGGCTTTACCAACTATGTCATAAAGATTATAGTTGCCAAAATATAATCAAGCAAATAAATAGGACAGAATTCCATCCAATGTAAAGGAGGTCTTGCATATTTTATTTCACAATGTGGTTATCTATGATTTATAACCTTCCATTTTTCATTCAGAGAAAGTCGCATGTATTCCAAGAGGTTATAAACCTTTATTTTTTTGTTGTTGTTGTTGCATAGTTCAATCAGCATTATTTACTATGGACAACAATACTTGGGGGACATGTAAATTTTGCTTTATCTTCGCTGGCATAGTAAATGATTTATCAAGCACACTCCAAAAGGGAGAAAAGAATGTTCTAGCCATATACAGTCATTTGGATATTAATTTCTTGCCACAATAAAGCTCTGGTTTATGATCATGGTGTAGAAACCTAGTGAGCCAACATACTTCGACACTGTGCTGATCCTACATGCAAGAACTGCCTGCCACACTGACAGTGATCTGAGTGAGCTATCAACCGTTAAATCAAATCTTCAATAATGTAATGGCTCTTGCTCCACCATCACAATTATTTCAACTCAGTGAATCTTGATAACCCAGGTCATTAGTTGGGAAACATCAGCTAAAAGAATCTGATGCCCACCTAACTTACTACCCTCCTTCACTTTATTTGAAAAAAATAAAAGTAAAATAAATTGGGGCTTAGGGTGATAAAGTTGTCCAAGGTCAATAATATTCCACATATAGGCATGATGTAGAATGTAAGGCAGAACCCACCATTATTGGTATTTTGGATAAAGAATGCCTTAGTGAGCTCCTTATCTTTGTGATTATGGCTGATTTACTAACAATAAGAACTACTGAGAGCCTAATACTGTACCAACTGTTTACAATTCAGTGTCTCATTTTCTAAGAACCTTTAATGTTGGAACTGGTTTCTTACTGGTTCTTGAGAGGCTATTTGACACATCTTTTCCAAGTTCTTATTTACTGACATTAAGAGCTGGAAACTGGCTGTGGTAAGAACCTAACACCATGTGAAATGATAAATGCAACAAATAAGGACTTTTAAAATGTTTGTTTTGGCATCACACGGCTAAAGTTTGAAAGCAGGTATTTTCATTATATCGGTGAATAATTACTGCTCCAAGAGGTTCCACTTCTTGCTTAGAGTTTATTGTTGGCCTGCAATCATCTGAATGGTGTTTGAATCTGGTCAGTTATTCTCTAGAACCTGTGCTCTTCCCAGTATGGGTAAATCTTTGAGGCTGCATACACATTCAAGCTGGGTCAGCCATTTTTACTTTCCCTAAATAATTTGGCTAAATTAAATTTTTAAAAATGCTTAGAGATTTTTGCATAATATGCAGTTTGCTTTCAATGAATTGTTATTATCTTAGAGATTTTGCATGTAATACGCAGTTTATTTTCAATGAAGTGTGCTTTTCATAGGGGTGTTGACTGCTGGCATGAAGCCCTGGCACCTTTTTCTCTGAGTGATAATTGACACATCACTACTGATAATTTAACTGTCATACCCCACTGACAAATTTAGCAGGAACTATGAGGAGATGGAATGGCAGGAAGAAGGGATAGGTGGGAAAGAAATGTGAACATTTAGCAAAATATTGGGTCGTTGGAAAAGTCATGACTTTTTAAAATGTTTTTTCTGTGCAAAAATGTGTCATGACTTTTCCAACATCCCAATATAAGAAACATATTATTTTAATTTATTCATTTATGTTTTTGTTCTAGGGCACATACCATCTCTGGAGAAAGACACAGACAGAGAGAGGGAAAGTGATAAATCACCCTCCCAGAGGGGATGACCACGCCACAGTATCTTTTCCTGCATTATCCTCTCGGGATTTGGGCGCGCGCGCTCGCGCGCACACACATGCGCTCAGTGTGATTTCTTTTTTTTTTTTTCCCCAAGCTGCAGGGTCCAGGACTCAAACCATGGGCAGATATGTAGCAGTCTAGTGTCTTAACCATCACATCACCTGCTGGGCCCCATAATATTTTTAATAAAGCATAATGAGATTACATTTAGAAGTCAAGAATTATCAACAGTAAAGAAAGATAGTTTTTCTCTCCAAGACCAGGGTACAGTCCCATGTTTCTTTTCAAAGTGATCCAGAACAGTTTCTAAATTGAAACCATTTTACTTCTTTGATTGCTTGTCTTGCTTCTTTAATCTGTTGTTATGGAAATGACTAAGATGTCAAAACATGGCTCAGTATGATCCCACAGGGAAAGGGAAGGTTTTAGGAGGAAAACTCCAAAAGAGTTTTAGAGACAAACTGAAAACAAATTTGGACTTTGCACTTAAAAATCAAAACACATTTTTTGCTTGGCTTGCTGCGATTTTCAAACTACTTGTCCCATGTGGGTATTTAATTCTCTAGTTTGGACAAGGGCCATGATGCCCCTTTCAGTTGTTTACAACCCACTTGTGAATCTGAATACGTCAATGACACCATTGCTTGCTTTGTACTAGAAAGAGTTCAACTATTTTGACTGAATTGAGCAGCTGAATATAAATAAAATAAATCAAACCAGTTATTCAGAAGAATGGACAGGCTTTAAATGGCTGCTTAACAATATCTGTACTCTGTCAATATCTTTCCATTCTTTTGTAAATATAGATGTTTACAAAGGTCAATTTTTTTTTAATCAAATGTAAATCTATTGTCCAGAAATATTTATTTCAAAGTTCAAATGATTTGCTACAATCTTAAAATATGCTTTAAAATGAAAATATGAGCTTCAAATACCAATAAAAATATGTGTTCCTGTAAATCATTTATTTTCCCTCATTTTAAAGTTTATGGGGGTGATTATAGCATTGCAGGGGTCTTCAAAAATAATGGAAAATGTGTGTTATTGTTAAAAGTATGCACAGATTTAAAATATTTTTGTAACAAAATAAACTTGTAGTTTAATTCAATTTTCCATAAAGTTTTTGAAGTCCCTTCATGCTTTCAACTTGCCAATATCTGGCTTTTGTAAACACTGGCCAAGTTAGTTCTTTGGAATGAATAAAGCTAAACCAAAAGACAGATCATAGTGCAGTGGTAAAATATATTGCTTTGTAAGGCAATCCCATGTGGAAAGGTTGCTGGTTCATGTCTGGAGACCTCCCTGAGAGCAAAGGGCATGCATATTCCCACAATTTGGGGCTGGCTGAAGGGTAGGAGTGGATCACAGGGTCAAGATCCTGTTAGGGTTGCTGTAACTCTTGCTCATGAAAGAAATGGGTAGACCATAAAAATATAAATAAACCCTAATCCATTGACTAAAAGAGATAAGATAAAATTTAATTCAAAAGGAAATATTAGACGTATAGATGAGAAATGTACCATCATGTTACATCTTGGAGAAAACTGAGCTATTTGGTGGGTTTTTGCGTGGAGGAAGAGAAGAAAATTTACTTGTTTTTTTTTTTTTTTTTTTTTTTTTTTAAGAGAGAGATTTTCGCTATGGATCACATGCACTCACTGGAAAAACAGACAGAAGTGAGAAATCACCCCCCAGGGGTGATGGCCATGCTGCAATCCCTTCTCCTCCATTCTCCTCTTGGGATTTTGGGCACACATTCACATGTATCCAGTGTGAGTTTTAAGCTTCCAGGTCTAGGATTGGGTCAGCCATATGGGAGTCCAGCGATGTAACCATTATGCCATCTGCTGGTCCTGAAAATTTACTTTCTTCTACATTCTGAGTGTGAGTATAACCAAGAGGCCATGTGTAGAGAGAAAAAAGATTAATGGGAAACAAATAAGTAAAATAACTCTTTCTGGGGCACAGTCATCACATTGCTATTTACACTTCCGAAGTCTAACTCCTGACATGTCAGTGTCTTAGGGACCAGAGCTCTCTTGTGGAAACCACATCAAAAGTGCAGCTGCCACTAACTTGGCAGATAAAGATCTATTGTAGTAGTCTATTAAAAAAAAGAAATCTAGGATTGAATTGAATTTTCCAGGAAAAGATCATATCACAGTTAGTTGGCAACATGTATCTGGCACCTAGCACAGTGAGTGGCACATAGTAGTTTCACAATTAACACCTGTGGAATGAAATGATTAGAATCCTAACCTTTCTCAGCTTGTATTCATTTATCTATAAAGTGGACTCAAAATGTGGTTTTTGAGAAGAAATTGATATGTATGTTGAAGTCTTTTAAAAGTTAAGGCTACTCTTGAGTACAATATATTTGCAACATTACAAGTACTTTTTCTTTAACATTTATGGCAGCTGTATATAAAATATGAGCATTCTTCACTTGGAGACAATTAGCTAAGCAGGCATTAAAAATGTACATTAAACAGAAATGCATATTTCAACACCAGACAATTTTTTTCAACCTTGGATTTTCCTCATGCAAATTTCATGGTTATTTTTAAAAAGTGAAATTATTTCTGTATTAGTATGAACTTGTAGGCAGTATTACCTTAGGCAGTTCAAAATTATTTCTAGATAATTAAAGTATTCTATTATTTAACTGTATGATGTTACTGCTCCCTTTGCTGAAATAATGTTCTGTGGTCTTATACACTTAAAAACTCTCCAGATAATGTTTGAAATCGCATCTTTGCACTTTTTATGTTGAAGCTCTCTCTGCAAATGTTGAGTCCCCATGTAATTCCTCTTCATCTTTCTTAGCTTCAGTCAACTTTAAATAGGTCCCATATCTTCCTGCTCTAGTCCCAATTAAGGGAATTTGTCACATGTTTAATGTTGAAAGCCCAATTTAATAAGTTGTAGCTTGAATTATGCAAAGAACAGTTTATATTTTACTATAGAAAAGGGCTAATAAAAAACAGAATGTCTGTGATCCCTTTAATTATTGATATTATGATATTCTAGAAGTCTTCAAAATCTATTCTTTAAATATGCCACAATAATAAATACTTTTCCTTGGAAAATGGAATTTCTTTAAAGTAATTCCTCTTAAAAATATGGGGCAGCGGGAACCAGCAGTTAGCGTAATGGCTATGTCGCTGGACTCCCACGTAGTCGACCGCGGTTCGCGTCTCGGACCCGGTGGCTTACAACTCACGCCGGGCGCGTGTGCGTGTGTGCCCAAGATCCCGAGAGGAGAATGGAGGAGAAGGGATTGCGGCGTGACCATCCCCCCTGGGGGGTGATTTCTCGCTTTCTGTCTCTATGTCTCTCTCTGTCTGTCTGGCGAGCGCACGCGCCCTATAGCGAAAAACCTCTCCAAAAAAAAAATAAAAAAAAAATATGGGGCAGATATCTTTGACATATATCACCAATTCCTGTGTCCCTTTGACACACATGGTTTTCTGCATATGTGAGCATGCGTACATGTGTGCACATGCGTGTGTGTACATTTTATCACTTCCTTACTTTCTAGCAACAGAAGAAACTCTAGGCTTAGGTTGTATAGCCCCTATATTGGCCCCAGAAACAGACTTTTTTCTAAAGAGCCCTAATACATTTTGTTTGTATAGAAACCAACATCTGGGTCCCAGGTAGGTTGACTGTTACTCCTGGGTGTGGCCACTTGTAGGCCTCCTCAACTAACAGGGCAAGGAAATAGATGAAAATATTTGAATACATGCCAATTATTTCTCTTTCCATATACATAAGACAACATATATGTCTGTCTATAATATAGAGCATGTAGAGTATAAAGAATAATATCTACTACTATGTAATATATATATATATATATATATGTACGTATATATATACGTACATATATATATATATATACACACACACACACACACACACATATCCTTCAAAAACTTATGGAAAATGCATATTATGGAAAAGCTATAAACAGATTAAAATATTTTCACATCAAAATAAATTTGTACTTTAATTCCATTTTTCATGAACATTTTGGAGCCCTCATATATATATATCCAGACA
Source organism: Tupaia tana (assembly GCA_026018925.1). Taxonomy (NCBI): domain Eukaryota; kingdom Metazoa; phylum Chordata; class Mammalia; order Scandentia; family Tupaiidae; genus Tupaia; species Tupaia tana. Next base: position 14,630,013 of record JAKSZU010000022.1, on the reverse strand, counting down.
GGCACACATCTACATTTACTTCTACATGTCTCCTTGTATATCAGTAGTAAGTTAGTGTGAGTTGAAAGTGATGTCTCAGACTCTGATCTTGCACCACATGGATTATTCAAACTTTCCCTCATTATCTGTAACCTCCTACCCTAGCAATGAAAATCTTGTCTCCCATTCCATCATCTACCACCAGTTTGTGTAATTGTTCTATGCCAGTATACATGTAGAATCATTTCAGGATTGTCCATTACTCCCTTGGGACATAATGTCACCAACTCTAGTACAGTGCCTACGCACATGTTTCTTTTCCTTATAGTCTAACAGTTTCTGCTTCTTTATGAAATTACTTGAGTCAGAACCTTTTCTCTCACCCTCCTCAGTGAGGTTATTTTATAGTATTATATATTTAAAACAGTTGAATTTTTTTTTTTGGTCAATCTGTATCCTATTCTAGACTTGCCTGACCCCCTAAATAAAGTTCTCTTTGAATTTCTATCTTTCATGCTATAAATTATTTATTTTGACAGACGAGTTTTATCCTATATCTACCATGATACATAGTGGTAAGTGCCCTAAAAAATTAATAAAAGCACCTGTGTTTAACTTACTCAATTCTCCCTCTTCAATAGTCCTGACAACTATTTGTTTATTTTCTTCATAGTTTTACTTTTCCTAGAAAGCCACATAAATCAAACCATGTAATATACAGCTTTCTAGACTGACTTTTTTCACTTTGCAATGTGCATTTATCCAATTTTGCATGGCTTTTATAGCTCATTCCAATGTATGAACATATATTGTGTATGTGTATTCATCCTCCTATTGAAGGATAGTTCTGTTGTTTTTGATTTTTGGAAGTTATAAATAAAGCTGCTATAAATGTTGCATGCAGGATTTTGTCTATACGTAAATTTGAAGACCTAGGAGTGTGATAGATTATATAGTAAGAAGAATTTAGCTTTGTAAGAACACATCAAATTGTCTTCCATATCGCCTCTACCATGTTACAGTCTCCCTAGCAATGTTTGAGAATTATTGTTGCTTTGTGTCCTAGTTAACAATTTATATTGTCAGGTATTTTTTTTCCGATTCTAATAGGTGTGTATTCAAATTGGTGTCTCTCTGTAGGTTTAGTTTGTATTTCTTTAATGACAGATGATGTTAACCATGATTTTTCTCTTCAATAGGCTGTATATGAGAGCAATTTTAGGTTCACAGCAAAATTGGTCAGAAAATACAGAAGATTTCGGTATTCTCTTCCTCCAATGACATACATAGCCTCCTTTATTAGCATCCGTCACTACAATGGTGAATTTGTTACTGCCAATGAACATACACTGATGCATCATTATCACCCAAAGAGCAGTTTATGTTAGTGAAGTTCACAGTTGGTGTTAAGTATCTTTTAATAATTTTACTTTCCATGTATGAGAGGGGTGTTCAGAAAGTTCATGGGAAGGGATGAGGTGGTACCACAATGGTGACTTAACTGAATCCCATGGTAAAGGTCATGGGTTTGCATCCTGTGACCTCCTATGCACATAGAGCATGTGTGTATGTGTCCATAATTTAGGCTAGTTGGGACTGCAAGGGGTTGGGGCCTGAAGACCCTGTTGGGGATGCCCCTTTCCTTCTCTTTCTCCCTCCCTCCCTCCTTCTCTCTTTCTCTTTCTCTCTCTCTCTCAAGGAAAGAATAAATAAATTTAAAAATAATTGTCAAAGTTTACAGAAAATACATATTGCAAAATAAAATTGCATGCACTTCAAGTATTTTACACCTAAAAAAACTCATGCTTTAATTCCATTTTCCATTAATTTTTTAAAAGTTTATTTACTTCATGAGAGAGAAAGAGAAAGACAAGTACCCTCAGTGGGGACTTAGGATTTTCTCCGTCCTTCAAACATTCCCAGTAGCCGTGATCATGAGTGTTTATTTTTTCCACTAACACTATTCTGTCATTATTATTATAGTTCTATAATACATTACAAATTTAGGTAACATTAATCTTTGATCTTTGTTACTGTTTTTCAGTATTGTACTGTTCTTTCTACTCTGGTTTTTTTTCTTTTTTCTTTTTTCTTTTTTCTTTTTTTCCGAGAGGTTTTTTGCTATAGGGTGCATGCGCTCGCCAGAGAGAGAGAGACAGAGAGACAGAAAGTGAGAAATCACCCCCTGAGGGGAATGGCCATGCTTCAATCCCTTCTCCTCCATTCTCCTCTCGGGATCTTGGGCACGCACACACATGCGCCCGGCATGAGTTTAAGTCACCGGGTCCAGGACTCGAACTGCGGTCAACTACATGGGAGTCCAGTGACATAGCCATTACGCTAACTGCCGGTCCCTACTCTGGGTTTTTTAGAACCAGTTTTTCCGGTTTTCTTTTTTTTAATTTTTAGAGAGATTTTTGCCATAGGGTATATGTGCTCACTGGAGAGACAGAGAGAGACAGAAAGTGAGAAATCACCCCTTTAGAGGGGATGGCCACAGTACAATCCTTTCTCCTCCATTCTCTTCTTAGGATTTTGGGCATGCACACACATGCACTTGGTATGAGTTTTAAGCTGTCAGATCCGGTACTCAAACCACAATCAACTACATGGGAGTCCAGCAACATAACCATTATGCCATCAGCTGGTCCCCCCCCCCCTTTTTTTTTAAATTTGCCTGAGGGCTCATGCACTCACCAGAGAGAGACAAAAAGAGACCGCAATAGTGAGAAAGTTACTCCCATGGGGCTTAGTAATGCTACAATCCTTTCTCCTTGATTTCTCCCTCCTTTCAGGATTTCGGGTATATGCACACACAATCCTGGTATGCTTCCTGACTACTGGGACTCAAACTGAGTAGTTGGCCATGTGGGATCCAGCCTTAACCACTAGACCACAGGCTGGGCCTCTACAAGGTTTTGTAGATGCCTTTTATTTTTCTACATAAACAATCATGTCCTCTGCAAATAGAGAAAAGTTTCATCTTCCTCAAGTCATATAACTCCTATTTCTTTTTCTTGCCATTGCACATTAGCTAGGACTTTCAGTATGATGCTGAATAAGATCTGAGAAAGAGAGCAGAGTTGTTCCCAAGTTATTGAAAATGTGTTCCTTCTCTCACCATCAGGTATGGTGTTAGCTTTCGGGTTTTAGTATAGCTTTAGATAGTTTAAGGAAGTTCCTTGGGACTAGCAGTTGGCGTAATGGCTATGTCACTGGACTCCCATGTAGTAGACCGTGGTTCGAGTCCCAGACCTGGCGGCTTAAACTCACATTGGGTGCATGTGTGTGCGTGCCCAAGATCCCGAGAGGAGAATGGAGGAGAAGGGATTGCGGCATGGTCATCCCCTCTAGGGGATGATTTCTCGCTTTCTGTCTCTCTCTCGGTTTCTCTGGTGAATGCATGCACCCTGTGGCAAAAATCCCTCTCAAAAATAAATAAACAAACGAACAAATCTAAATGTTAATCTCATTTTAAAAAATTCCTGTGTAGCATCCAGGATAATGTTTGACCAAATATCTGGACAACATGGTCTAGTCAAGGTGGCACATGAAGTTAACCATTGCCCCTTCTATGTCCAATTTTTTGAAAGCTTTTATTATTTATTTATTGGTGATAAGTGGGTTTTTATTTTATCAAATTCTCTTACTGCATGAATTGGTATACATTTATGTGGTTTAACTCTGTTGATAGGATGAATTACATTGACTTATTTATAAATGTTAAACCAAATTTACATACAAGCATGCACTCTACTTTGCTATTGTTATACTTTTTAATTATTGCTAGGTTTGATCTGCTAATGTTTTATTCAGGATTTTTGTATTGATGTTCAATAAAAATATTACTTTATAGCTTTTTAATTTTTTTAAAATTAGGGTGGTGGGAAAGTCATGATTATTTTTCTGTTTTTCTATGCAAAAATGGATCATGATTTTCCCAACAACTCAATAAATTGGGAAGTGTTATTTCTGCTTTTAGTAAATGGCAGAGAGTATATTTTTTAGCTATAAATGTGAATGTGCTTATGTCATCTTGACACTGACTCATCCTCCACATCTGGTTGACTCTCATTATCTCTAGTTCTACTTATTCAACTGTAGGTAAGGATTAAGTCAGAAGAACTAGAGTATCCCTTTCAGTTCCAGAAACAAGAATATGCATTTTTATATCTTGTAACAAAGCCTCAAATTAAAGGAATGCCTTATGTTTTTCTAAAATGCTTTCATGGTATATTTCATGCATAATCGTACCTTCTCAACCCTGTGGCAGAAGGAAGATGATCTTATTTTCTCCATTCATAGATGAAGTTACTGTAGTTTATAAAACTGAAACTTTCTGAGGCCAGGAAATGGTGTAATGATTACATCTCTGGACTCCCAAGTAATCTACTGCAGTTCGAGTTTCAGACCTGGTGACTTAAATTCATGTCAGCCACATGTGCATGCTCAAGAAGAGAATAGAGGATAAGGGATTGCAGTGTGGACATCCCCACTGGGGGGTGATTTCTTGCCTTCGGTCTCTCTGTCTCTTTCTGTCCCTCTGGCAAGAGCACATGCCCCATTGAAAAAAATCTATTTAAAACAATGAAGCTTTCCAAAATTGTGCAGTTTCTAAATGATGATATAAGGATTCAAACTCAAGATCTTTGAGCCTGTATGCCAATTATTTTTATTTTTGCAAAAGCACAAGTTTATTACATTAATCAACAATTTATTATCTCAGCACACTATTCCAAAGACTCTTTCTATTCCTTTTTAGAAATCTGTCCTACACCTAGAAATTCAAATGGAAGCCAAGTGTAAGGAGAACTCTGTTTTATTAAATAAGGCATTTGCTCAAAAGCCTGTTTTCTTATTTCTTTTTTTTGTGTTATAATTAATAAAGCTGTGTTGTGTTTTGCTATAAATATAATTTAGATCATTCATCATCATCATCATCATTAGTCATTCACAAAACACAGCCTTGTCTAACAAGCAAAAGTATAATTGTTCTGCAGCCTGAAATACAAAATTGTTATAAGATGGTTATAATTAAATAACAGGAGAGGAGGAAGTGATCCTAGGCACTGCCATAAGGAAAAGCAGAGTGAACTCACAGCTCTCTGAATTTGCCATCACAGTGACATCTTTATCTCCTGTTAGTTACAAAGACTTTGCTAATCATTGCACTCCACAGTGATAACAGATTTATACTATATGGATCATATCCTGAGGCTGTCAAAAGAGCCTGTTAATATGATTTTACAACAGAAGTCATGTCTAGAGAGTCTCTAACTCTTCACAGAAATGATGTTTGACTTTTCCATTAAAAAATTACCCATCCTGATTAAAGTAAGCAGAGTTGTCTTGAGTCTGGGATTTGTCTATTCCTGAGAGAGACTAGGTATATTGACAATAGGTTTCCAGGGTGGGCACACTTACCATACTGTTGCAAGGACCGTGGTTATTGGTTTTGTTCTGAACAATCGTAAGATGTAGAAAAAAAAGAAATCAGAAGTTTTGGGTTAATGAAGGATTCTGCATTTGAATATGTGATTGGAGATTCACCAAGATGTAACAGTTCTTGGCAACTAACTTATCAGCTATTAAGGAATGAAGCTCGGAATAATTTTCAGGAATCAGAATTGACAGGGATGTCATTGTCAGGGAAAGAAGGGTGGTGAGCATCCAGTAACTTGTGAACACACAATGAAGATGATCTGAGATGCGTGAAACACAGGTTAGGCAAAACAAGGGGACTTCAAAATGTTTGTGGAAAATGGAATGAAAATATGAGTTTATTTTGGGGCCAATATGTTTCATACATGATTTTTTCATAATGGGCATTTTCCATGAACATTCTGAATATCCTTTCATGTAAAAGGGCATGCAGTTCTGGAGGAAAACAAAAACAGCGAGGCTAGGAAGCTGTAATTAATCAAATATCTCCCTTTCTTTGGTTGTGTGCAGAAGAGGAACACCCTTAACTTAAATGATAATGACAATAATGATCGCCACAGAAGCATTTACTCACTACTGAATCCTAAGAATTCTCCGGTGTTTGTTAATGCATTAATTCTCATAACCCTCCAAAACAACTGTGAATATTACTGTTCAAATTAACAGGTGAAGAATTGAAAGTGAGAGAAGTTGTGTGATGGGCCTGATAAATTACAGACAGTAATAGGTAGATCCAGGATTCTAGAGGGTTCTTCACATTCCAGGTTCCTGCTCTTAGGTTGGGCATTACCTTGCTTCACTGTCTGATCAGATGTGTAATATATGGATCATGATGAATAGTTTCTTGGAATTTATATGTGCTTGATTTTATCTATACTAGATAGGATACAACATGGCAAAACAAGGAAATAAAATAAAAAAACAAAAACAAATGTAGACTTTGGACTCTCACAAACTGGAATCTCAGCTCTTAATGGTAAAATAATAAGTCTGAAAGTTTGCTAGAGTTTTAATATAGATCTTCTCTATTACTAATGTAACAAATTATTGCATATTTTGTGGCTTACAACAGCATAATTATATTGTAGTTCTACTAGAAGTTGTACACGGGGCTCACTGGGCTAAAATCGAGACAGCACAAGAAGGGCCAGCTGATTGGCATAGTGGTTAAGGCGGCTAGGTCCCACATGGCCAACAACACCGTTAGAGAACTGGACCTGGCAGTTTGAAAAATACACTGGGCACATGTGCATACATGTCTAAAATCCTGAAAGGAGAATGAAGAAGAAGGGATTGTGGCAAGGCCATCTCCATCTTCCTTGGAAGGGTGCTTTCTCACTTTCCATCTCTTCGTGTGAGCACACACCATCTAGAAAATTAAAAAACAAAAGAACAACACAAAACAATAGCATAGGAAAGTTTTTTTTCTGGTGCTTCTTGAAAAGAATCTGTTTCCTTGCCATTTCCCTCTTTTTGAGACCACCCGTATCCCTTGACTTGAGGCCTTCTGCCTCATTCTTCGTAAACAGTATATCTCTGAGCATTTTTGCATAGTCACTTCTTCCTTCAGCCATACCGAGTTTTGTGATTTTATGGACCCGTGCGATTAGATTGGGCTCAAATGAATAATCTTGGATAATCCTCCCCATGCCATGGTTTTTAATCACATCTGCTAAGTCCTTCTTGCAATGTAGCTTAACATATTCACAGTTTCTGGAATTAGGATGTGGACACTTTTGGGGAACCATTACTCCAGTACATAAAGTATACCCTTTATACTATAAATAGAGCCAGGAGTTTGGTATTAAAGACTGAGATCAAGTATGAGACTAGATAATAAATACAGCAAACATTGTACAGGCCAACCTCAGAGTAAGATAATTTGCTAAACATTAAAGAGCTGTGTTTTGGCCTCTTTTTTGTGGTGACTTGAAGGAGGTCAGCCACTTCAAGATGAAGCTGAATATCTCCTTCCCTGCCACTGGCTGCCAGAAACTAATTGAAGTAGACAGTGAATGCAAACTTTGTACTTTTTATGAGAAGTGTATGGCCACAGAAGTTGCTGCTGATACTTTGGGTGAAGAATGGAAGGGTTATGTAGTCCGAATTGGGATGGAAACTACAAACAAGGTTTCCTCATGAAGTGGGATGTCTTGACCCATGGCCATGTCCGCCTGCTACTGAGTAAGCGACATTCTTGTTACAGACCAAGGAGAACTGGAAAACAAAGTACGAATCTGTTTGGGGTTACATTGTGGATACCAATCTGAGCGTTCTCAACTTAGTTGTTGGAAAAAAAAAAGGAGAGAAGGATATTCCAGGACTGACTGATACTACAGTGCCTCATCACCTGGGGCCTAAGAGAGCTGGCAGAATCTGAAAGCTTTTCAATCTCTCTAAAGACGATGTCTGCCATTATGTTGTAAAAAAAAACCCTTAAATAAAGAAAGCAAGAAACCTAGGACCAAAGCACCTAAGATTCATCATCTGTGACTCCATGTGTCCTGCAACACAAACACCAGTGTATTGTTCTCAAGAAACAACGTACTAAAAAAAAAATAAGGAAGAGGCAGCAGAATATGCTAAACTTCTGGCCAAGAGAATAAAGGAGGCTAAAGAAAAATGCCAAGAACAGATTGCCAAGAGACACAGGCTGTCCTTTCTGAGAGCTTGTACTTCTAAGTCTGAATCCATCAAAAATAAGATTTTTATAAAAGAAACAAATAATTAAGATCGAATCTCAAAAAAAAAAAAAAAAAGAGCTGTGTTTCCATCCTGTCCATCTTTCTCATAGCTGTAAAAATATTCCCTTTAGCAAGAGCTTAATTAAATCAAGCAAGTTTTTTCCTTCTTTTTTTATTTTCCCCTGTGAGGTGCCATCATTGTTAGAAGCTGGAACAGAGAGACACAGAGACACTTTGTGTCTCTAGATCCTGAACAAGTCTCTCTTCAGGCTGTGAACTTAGCTTGTTCCGAGGGATAAATGTCTGTCAATTGATACCTTTTAGGAATAAATTACCTTTCAGAGTTTGGAAGAGCAAGATTGTGTGGATAATTTTACCTGGTTCCAATCAATACCAGGCCTCAGAGTCTTCTTCAAAGAACAGCTTTTCTAGTATTCACATATATCATATGTGAATATGATACTCATATATGAATACTCATATTCATATATATCACATGTGAATAGTATACTCATATCAAAAAATAAGTATCAATTTAGCCTTAGGAAAAAGAAGAAAGAGCATTGTGATGAGAAATTGCAAATGGGATCTACTCAAATCATATTTCTTTTTATCTGTGATTAAAAACAAAAGGAGCCAGGGACCAGCACGTGGTGTGGTAATAAAGGTACGAGTTAAAGTCCCAGACCTGGCAGCTTGAAAATCACACTGGGTGCATGTGTGTGCATGCCCAAAATCCTGGGAGGAAAATGGAGGAGAAGGAATTGTGGTATGTTGTGGTATGGCCATCCCCCTGGGCAGTGTGTGTGTGTGTGTGATTTCTCACTCACTTTCTCGCTTTCTATCTCTCTCAAGCGTATATGCTCTATGACAAAATACTTTATTTAAAACACACACACACACAGGCCAGAAAGTGGTTAAACTTGATCTCTGAAATGCAGAACTATTACTGTCTTGTGGCCAAAGATCTTCCTGAGTTGGCCTGATACAGGCATGCCAATGGGCTGACTGATGCTGGGAGGAGATCATGGCATCAAGACCATGCTGGGTTCACTATATTTCTGTCTCTATCTTTGTCTCTCTCTCTTTCTCTCATGGAATAAATAAACTTAACAGCAGAAACCCCATACATTCACGATGTGAGTATGAACACTGACACCTGGTCCAGAGGGTCCTCAGAGAGACCTAAAGTACCAGATAACACACAAATGTGCTCTCTCTAAGCAACCCCTCATCCCCAAAATGAATTGCTAACCTTTACATTGAGAGGGTTGGTGTGTGAAGTAAGAACAAACCCATTTGATTTACCATCCAGCATAAACCTGTCATACTGTCACAAGGACAGGGAATAGCCAATTGCTAATATCAAAAGCTGTCAAAAGGGTCCAACTTAAGAGTTTCTGGGGAGTGCCCCTCTTTGCAGCGCATCGAAGTAGTCAGCGCAAATTATGCAAGAGCGATCTTTGTGAAATATTGAACTAAAAAATCTGACTTGGACAAAGGGAAACCTTACAAAAATATGTTCACTGAAATATTCTGAAAAATTTCTGAAATATTCACATGTCATAGACTAATGCATAAATACATCCCACAAACCCCTAAATGGAATATTCTTCCAATATGAACAGGTTAACTCAATTGCAGAAAGCCTAGAAAAGAGGCCAAGGTTTAAATAGTTCACCAAATACAAAAGGAAAATTATGTTGTGTGAAGTCAGACTACTATAGAAATCCTGGTAAGTTAATTTGCAGAGGTCTTGTGCGGTTAGATATTGGAATATCACATAGTCAAAAAAGAGACTATCACTGCTATGGTTTACTCAGGAAAATCTAGGATGTACCCATATCTCATAGGGTTCACACAACTGAAATCTCTTCTAAAGACTATGGGTCTGGCTGACTCTGTCAGGTGACTATCTTATTTGTGGTTCTCAGAATTCTATTCTGCATGAGGCTGTCACATTTTGTCATGTGAGGATTTGGCAGAAGCACCTGGAGAGACATGTACTGGTATTTACATATTGCCACTCCCAACTATTCGGTTGTCAGAAAAATGATGGCACATTTTTGCATAGAAAAACAGAAAAAAATACATGACCTTTCTGAAAACCCAATAGTTTTTATAAAGCTAGACATTTCAAGGCTTCTGGGAAATGTATTTTATCTATACATGTGCTAGAACTGAAGATGTTGGTGAGAAGTAGTGTTGTTGAGAATTAGTGTTGTCTTCCACACATAGGTAGCCTAAAGACATGGAGGATCTAAAAAGCATTCTGTATGTGTGTGTGTGTATGAGTGAGAGAGAGAGAGAGAACACATGTCCTACAAAGAATGTTATATTGGGGACCAGCAGTTAGCGTAATGGCTATGTCACTGGACTCCCATGTAGTCAACTGCGGTTTGAGTCCCCGACCTGGTGGCTTAAACTCACGCTGGGCGTGTGTGTGTGTGTGCCCAAGATCCTGAGAGGAGAATGGAGGAGAAGGGATTGTGGCGTGGCCACCCCCCACCCCGGGGGGGGTGATTTCTCGCTTTCTGTCTCTCTGTCTGGCAAGCGCAAGCGCACGCGCCCTGTAGCAAAAACCTCTCCAAAAACAAACAAGCAAAAAAGAAAAAAAAAGGAAAAAAGAATGTTATATTGGGGCCATCAGTGTGGCATGGTGGTTAAGATGCTGGACTCCCATGTGACCAACCACGGTTAGAGTCTCAGACCCAGTGGCTTGAAAATCACACTGGATGCATGTGTATGCATGCCCAAAATTTTAAGAGAAGAATGACGGAGAAGGGATTGTGGCATAGCCATTCCCTTTGGAGGGTAATTTCTCCCTTACCGCCTCTCCATCCCTCTCTGGCAAGTTCATGTGCCCTATGGCCAAAACATTAAAAAAAAAAAAATAGAACGTTATATTAACATGCAGTGAACATTCTATGACGTAAATTACCAAGGTCAAATGCATGATTAATTGTCTTCTGATACTGTAGATGTTATTCGTTTACACACAGTTTAAACTTTCTCAGTTCTGGTGTGATGAAGTAGAAGAAATTGCATGTGACAATTTTGATCATGGATATATTATTGAGGACACAGTAGATAACTTAATAGTTGTGTATAATATGTTAATATCACTTCTGCAGCAAGAGGATATTAGATATATTGGAGAAACATAAAACAAGAATCTTCCCTTAAGGACACCTTTTCTGCTCCCTTTTATTAACCCTGAGTTAGTATCTTTTGTTGGTTAATTTGCTTGCTATTGACCAATTCTTTTGGCTTTACAACACTTTAAATATCTTCTTTTATGGTTAGTTACCTAGAACTAGATTCTTTATTGAATAGTAATGTTAAATGTAGGCTTTATTCATGTATTTAAAAAAATATTTAAATTTATCTTGGGTATGAGGGTATGGAGGAAAACATGACACAAGGAATCTTTAAAAAGCTCTTGGAAAAATGGAATTAAAGTACGAATATTTTAGTACAAAAAAGCTTCAAATCTATTCATGGGTTTTTCATCATATGTTTTTCATAAACATTTTGAGGATCCCTGTATAACTCTAAGATCTGAGGAAATGAGAGTGTCCAAATCTTTCTGGGGACAGTTACAGCCTTAGTGGGAACATTCTGAATGACATAGAAGTACCAAGAACACATCAGAAGATGATCAGATGGGATCTTCAGAGCAAACACCTTAGAGCTCAGGGAAGAGGTCACATTTATGGTGATTACACCTGTGTTCATCATCATGTCCTGATTCTGAACCTCAGTGAACTCTGTGGCTTGAATGTGTCCCCACCCCAATTAGTGTGCTGAAATTTGGTTGTGACGGTATAAAGAGAGGGGAGCCTTAATCCAACTATGGGATTAGAAAGTGTGGTTTTCAGGAGGTGATTCGGATAGATAAGGTCATCAGGGTGAGGCCCCCATGATTGAATCCTGGTGGCTTTATAAGGGGGACATGGACATGTGTGGATCCACATGCTGTTGCCATGTGAAGTTTTGTACTATCTCAGAACTTGCCAAGCATCCCACCAATGAGAAGGTTCTCACCTGATGCAGCTCCTTGACCTTGGGCTTCCAAAACTGCAACCTAATTAAGACTATTCTGTGTAAGTTACTCAGTGTGGTATTCAGTTCTTACTAACAGAAAAACAAACGATAACGGCGAGTCTCATGACATCGATGTTTTCCTATGATTCTCTGTCAATGGTGACTGAATTAACTCTGAACAACTGAGAAAGCCTATAGTGTCTGAAACAGGGAGTGGACTTAGAAATAAAAATGATACTTTGACTTTAACCCTTTTTACCTTAGTCCATTCCATCTTTCCTTTTTTTTTTTTTTTTTTTTTTTTTTGCCTTCCAATAACACAGTGTTACTTAAACATTTACTATGTACAAATCACTGTGCTAGGTACAATGGAATTTAATGAAGTTGGACTCAATGTGGTCTTTCATGTGAAGGAATTCAAATAGTTTTTTTTTGTTTGTTTGTTTTTTTTTTTTGTTTGTTTTTTTAAGAGAGATATTTTGCTATAGGGCATGTGAACTCACCAGAGAGACAGAAAGCAAGAAATCATTCCCCAGGAGGGATGGCCACAATTCAGTCCCTTCTCCTCTGTTCTCCTCTTGAGATTTTGGGCACGCATGCACACGTACCCAGTGTGAATTTTAAACCACCCAGTCCAGGACTCAAACCGCAGTCAACTTTGTAGGAGTACAGCAATGTAATTATTCCACCATCTGTTGGTCCCCAAACAGTCCCCAAACTCTGCCTTCTATCTATCTCAAAGCCCAGTTGGGGCGCCAGAAGGTGGCGTGGTGGTAAAGGCACTATTCTCTCATGTGGCTGAATAGGGTTCAGGTGCCAGACTTGGCATATTGGAAATCACGCCATGTGTGTGCCCAGAATCCTGAGAGGAGAATGGAGGAGAAGGGACGGTAGCATGGCCATTTCCCCTGGGGAGTGATTTCTCACTTTCCCTATGACAGTGTCTCTCTGTGTCTCTCTAGCTAGCACACATGCCCTATGGCAAAAACCTTAAAAAAAAAAAAAAAAAAAAAAAAAAAAAAAAAGCCCAGTTGCAATGTCACTGAAGGTCCTTGGAATTTTACCTAACATTTTTTTCTTCAACACTGAATCTGTTGGCAAAATGAAAGAAAGGCAAGGCAGTTGCCATGAGGCTATTTTTACTATGGCAAGTTCAAAATGTCATGTTTGCAAAAGCTTCTGATTTCTGGGCCTGTGTTTTTTCAAAACATCTTTGGGGCCTATATTCCCTGAACATTTTGAAATAATACATTTTACTTTACAGGAATAGAAATGGCTTCAACTACAGACCACCTCTAGGCACATTTCTTTTCTTATTTTTTTTCTTCCCTCTGAATACTTTCAAGCAACTTTGGCTTTTAGCTCATACACCATAGAAGAACTTAGTCAGTTGAAATAAAAAGTGATTAACGACATAACTGGTCAATAAACATCCTACAGTCATCCTTAGGCAAAGAACACGTTCAGCCCACTTTCCCTCCATTTTCCTCATTTGGAAAGATTGACATACTGTGAAAGTCTAGTCAATAGTCGTTAGCATTTCTAAAAACCAACCAACTGAATTAGAGTTACAAAGAATTCTTTGGCAGAATTTCAAAGTCCCCAATCCACTAAATAACACAGAGGTTACTGTAGCAAGACTTTGTTTAAGAATCATGTCATTTTCTCCCCTAGTAGACTTGCTTTTTTTTCCCCTCCATTCTCTGTTTTTTAAAGAACTTATTAAAACTGAAGCCAGTGTTGTCACACGTGTTGGATTAGTCACACAAAGCTTAGGAAAGCTGTATAGTGGAAGATGACAACTTTGGAACTTGACATAAAATGAGAAACAGAAGATTCTTGAACTATTTTTAGAAGAAATAAGAAAAAAAATGATATTTACACCCACGCAGCAATTGGAGTGGGCTTTCATTATTTTTTTGACATTGACAGTGTTTTTATAGCACGAGAGAAAAACTAGAGCGTATGACCCATGACTGGGTACAGATGGACATTTGCATTTTGACTCTTTAATAAAAGAAGTACTGCTATTTTTAATGCACTAACCAGCCATTAAAATAATACCAAGTATTGTCATAACATGAAGGCCACACACTGTCATAACAGTAAGTAGCTCCAAGAAATCTGCTACCAAAGCTTTATGATTGTTTCATTATGTTATTTATTTTCCACATTTTTGCCGTAGGGTATACGTGCTTTCTGGAGAGAGGGAGACAAAGGGAATGTGAGAAATCATCCCCAAGGGGGACTGGCCGTGCCACAATCCTTTCTCTTCCATTTTCCTCCTGGGATTTTGGGCACACATGCACCCAGCATGATTTTCAAGCTGCTAAGTCTAGGATTTGAAACACAGTTGTCCATGTGGGAGTCCAGCACCTTTACCACCATACCACCTGCTGGCCTCGGTATGGTTATTATATTAAATGTCAAAGTATAAGATCAATTCATTATGAATTAGTCGGTGTTTCTCAAACTTTAATGTGCAAATTAATCAGATGGGGATATAGATTTAGATTCAGTAGTTCTAGGTTGGGGTGGGCATGCTGAGAGTATGTGAGAGTAGAGTATCCCTCCTAAGGAATACTGAAGCTGCTAGATGGTAGATCATGTTTGAGTCACAAGGGGCTAAATCTTGTATGAGTAAAGCCATCCCTGGAATAGCTTTCTGATGAATAAGCCTGTCAGGATGAGACCCCATTAGGCAGAGCAACAGTGATTGGAAAGGGCCACTTACTGCAGTTAATATCAGTAGCTGCCATCCAAGCCTCGTCTGCTGTGGAGTGACATCACACCACACAATCCTAGTGTTTTGATCCCTTGCCAACAGCATGTGTATTGTATAATGGGTGCATTAGGGTGATTCTGATACAGTTAACCACTTTCTCAATTTATATCATTATCTTCTGATTCTCTGCTCACTTGGAAATGTTCCAATTATAATTTACCTACTCATGTAGGACTGTTTAAAGGAGAGAATGAGGTTAATGGAATTTGAGTAATTAAAATGAGAATTTCCTTATTGGAAATTGACACAACAGGAAGAGAATCTGCTGATCAAACAATGACAGGTATTTCAATATCTCTGACTGTAAATTTTTATTAAACACTAACCAAGTGGCCATTTAGTATCTTAATCTTAGTTGTGGGCTCGTGAGAAATAGATGCACTAGAGGGTAGTAAATAATAGTCAGGGACCAGCAGTTAGTGTAATGGCTATGTCGCTGGACTCCCACGTAGTCTACCGCAGTTTGCGTCCTGGACCTGGTGGCTTAAAACTCAAGCCAGGCACGTGTGCGTGTGTGCCCAAGATCCCGAGAGGAGAGTGGAGGAGAAGGGATTATGGCGTGGCCATCCCCTCTGGGGGGTGATTTCTCGCTTTCTATCTCTCTGTCTCTCTGTCTGCTGAGCACATACGCCCTATAGCAAAAACCTCTAAAAAAATAAAATAATAGTCAGTAGTACTCAGTCTAAACAATTGAGGGTTGACTGCAGAACAAAGTGACTATGACGTTTAACTGGAAGAAAAAAAATGCAAAAACATAAACTCAGGCAGAGTTTTTATTGTCTTGCCTTGTTTTGACTATGCTGTGATCCTCCTGCTTTAGCCTCCTGAGTAGCTAGGACTACATGCACATACCATTGCACCAGCTTTTAGGGTAGGTGAGGGGTAGACTGAGGGCTTCCCATGTAGCCTCAGCATGCCCACCAGCAGGATCAACCAGTGTACAACTGTGTAAAGTCAGGTAGTGGATTTTTATTTTCTTTGCCAAAGGGGGGGGGGGGGGGGGGGGATAAGAGAGAGAGACAGACAGGAGAGGGAAATTTATAAATCACCCTGCCCTGGGGGAATGGTCATGCCACAGTCTCCTCTCCACTCTCCTCCCAGGACCCTGGGTACGCACACCCTGCATGATCCCCAAGCTGACAGGTCCAGGACTCGAACTGTGGTTGGCCATGTGGGAGTCCAGCATCCCAACCACCATGCCACTTACTGGCTTGAGGATTTTTTTTAAAAAGAAGAGTGAGGTGAGCAGATTTGCCTTTTAAGATAATAACATGTATTATAAAGATAAAATAACTCAATGTTTCAATATACATATCACTATGAGCAACATAATCCAGTCGATAAAAAGCTGACAAAGAGACCTACATATTTTGGAGGAAAGATAAAATATGACATTTTAAACCAGAAAAAGATTGGATTTGTATAATATGGGGCAACACTCTACTCATTTGGGAACAAATAAATGTGTATCCTTATCCTATGCTTCATACCAAAATGAATACTTATGGAATATTATAAGGAAACAATGGACCGTATAGAAAGATCTACAGATGGATACTTTATAACATTGGTGTAGGAAGGTTTTCTAAGGATGGCTTCAAGGAAAAACTATTAAGTTATTAATAAACATATTATTTTAAAATTAAATCATGTTATAAGACAGTGCCTCTACTCATATTTCTACTATTATCAAATTGTGAGTCAAATGATAAACATGCAATGAAGTGAATTAATAGTTCTAAAAGGAGCTTTAATGAATCAAGTAGAAAAAGAGAATCACATTATATGCTCATTATCATTTAACAAAATGATTATTAGATGATTTAAGAAAAAAATATTATTAGGAATTAGTAGATGGTGTAATGGTGTTATGTCACTGGACTCCCATGTAGTTGGCCTTAGTTCAAGTCCTGAACCTGGTAGCTTAAAACTCATGCTGGGCACGTGTGCATATGTGCCCAAAATCCCAAGAGGAGAATGGAGAAGGGATTGCAGTGTGGCCATCCCCTTTGGGGGTGATTTCTTTCTGTCTGTCTCTCTGGTGAACACGTGCCCTATAGCAAAAACCTCTCTTAAAACACAGAACAAAACCTATCAAAAAAAAAAATGCATAAGCTTTTATGTGACAGCTCTATTTCTAACATAAATGTTTAAGGATATTCACAAAAGTTTGTAGCAAATGAATTAAAACAATTTGCTTAAAGAAAATAAAATCATCCTAAATATCTAATACTGGATAATTAATTAAATTGTGGATTTTCATATATTCAATGCTATAAAGATAGTAAAATGAGGATGCAGGTTTATATCTGTTGATAAATATGAAACTGTTTCTAATATATTTCACGTGAAAAAGTTAAGGTCCATAATTGTATGTATTGTTTGCCTTCACTTATTGTTTAGAACCTGTACTTTACATATGTAGATATAGGACAAAAATCCTAGAAAAATACATCCAGTGTTCACAGTAATTATGGTAGACAGATGGGATTATAGATCATTTTCATGTTCACATTTTCAAATAAAAACAGATAATAGCTTTAAAATATAAACTAGCAAAGCTATTTCTGTATTCAAGATAAAAGCAAAGATCTTTCTCTTTAGTGGCTCCTAGGGCAGTCGTCTTCTCAGTAGTAGCACCTTGATATTGCATGTCTCTTGAAATATAATTATTAAGAAATTGTAAGTGCTATTATGGACTCTAGTCTTTCAGCAGAAAGGAGGAGTTTAACTGGAAATACAAATTCATTTGATCCTAGATATATTACAATATCTTACAACTCTTTCTGGTCTTTACCACATGAGAGTGGTAGCATCAGATGTGGGTAATAAGGGCAAAAATAACCAATTTTTTTTGTGTAGTCTTAGTATCATGGTTCTGGTACTCGCCTCTAATTTTTTGCACCTTTTTCTTCACTTATTCTTGCAAATCCAGTATATATATTTCAGGTGTAGTGTATGATCTTGTCTAGTTGAGTGGATAGATTATTACAAATCTTTACATAGATTCCATAGGTATTAAGAGTTTAAAAAGAAAGATGACCTATGATTAGGAAAAATGATGAAAACTTTTATGAGAGGAAACATTCTCTTGAGAATGCAAGGATATATGGAAGGCAGAGGAAAATATAGCATTTTAGTTAGGGTACAATACGGTTACTAGAATAGCATGCATAATTCTTTACATGGATTATAGAAAAGCAGTTGTATCCTATGGAAGTTGTAAGTAAAAACTAGGAAAAAAAAAAAAAAAACACTATAAAAGGTCTTGATTGGAAGGCCAGACATTTATTTAATGGGTAACAAGAAGCAATTGAAGGCTTTTGAGAAAGTCTGAAAAAAATTATCAGATTCTAATTTAGTGTGCAAAAGACCATGCATTGATTGGACTGGAGCAATGAACAATTTTAGACAGGAAAGCCACTTGGGAAATTATTGCATTAATAAAGATGAAATTGGGGCTAGTGAATGAGAATAGATTCTAGATTTATTGCAGATGTAGAACTAAACTATGACAGATGATGCGGCAGACAAAGAATCCTCTCAAATATGGGTGGTTGGAAAGATAATGGAAATGGAAACTTGGTAAGAAGCTTAGCTTAGGAGGAAAAAGTTCAGTTTAGATTTATTGCTAAAGAGGTACAGATATACCCAGTGAGTCATTTTAGAGGTGGAGACTATGGAGAGGTTGATATATATATTTAATTTTGTGTACTTTGAGCAAAAATTAAATCTAAAGACCTGAGACACGATGGATGTGGTAAAATTGGTGAGTAGCAGACCAGTAGGCGGCATGGTGGTTAAGGCATTGAGTCCCACATTGCCAAATTCACAGTTCAAGACCTGGACCTGGAGGCTTGAAAAATGCACCAGATGCATGTGTATGTGTGCCCAAAATCCTGAAAGGAAAGTGGAAAAGAAGAGATTGTGGTGTGACTGTACTCACTAGGGAATATTTACTCACTTTCTCTGTCTCTTTCTGGTGAATGTATGTGTCCTATAGGACCAAAAAAAAAGAAAAAGTGAATAGTTCTGAGTAAAAAGAGAAGAGGGTAGATTTTTGGCTATTCACTGATATATTCCCAACAAATAAAATTGTGCCTGGCATGTAGAAGAGCTTGATAAACATTGGTTTTCAAAAGAGAGAATTCAGGAGAAAGGGGTTTGTGAACAGTGTTCAGTATGGCCTCAGAGGAAGAGAAGATGAGGTCTAAAGAGGAAAGGTGCTTGGTATTCAGAGAATTCTTACTAATGGTTGAGAGAGCTGATTCCAGAGAAATGGTAGCAGAAATCAGACCATTGGTAAAGCATCTTTTTTTTCTAACCTTATGTTCTGGGAAATTTTTTCTATCCTTTCAAACCAGAATTTCTACTGGTCTGAAACATCTGAGATCTGGAATAGGTATGACAGTATTTTTTTTCTTTTTTAAGAAAACTAGTAGGTCATTGGAAAAGTCACGATGTATTTTTCTGCATTTTTCTATGCAAAAACGCATCATGACTTTTCCAATGACCCAGTATTACTTTGGAAGCTTTATGCTTTGCTAGAACAACAATAGCAACCAAAAACTAATTAATTAAATTCAAGAAACACAACATCAGTCCAATGCACAATTCAACATACTAATTCAGTCCTTGGATAGGGTGTGCTTTCTCTAAAATGCTTTCACAGAAAACAGCGAAACGCACCATGAGTGATATATAGATTTAATTATTTTCAGTTAGTTTCCCAAGCATTAAATTGTGAGGCTCTTGCATTTGTGTGTGTGTGTGTGTGTGTGTGTGTGTGTGTATGTCTGTGTGTAAGGTGTTTATGTTAAGTGACAGCTTTTTGTCTATGTACCAGATGACTGATAAATTTCAGATATCAGTGTGACTAATCTCTTTGAATAGAACAAAAATTCATGGGGAAATGAAATGCTTAGAGTTCAGGAGAAGTTCTGGCACTCTAGTATAATAAATTGTATGTGTACCACTTAGGAGTATGCTTTGCATTTGTTTACTTATATGTTTTGGTGAGCGTCATTGCATTAAAGTACAACTTTTGAGTTTACTACAAAAAAGTAATAAAAGAATAGCATTAAGAAAAACATCAATTTACTCTGCAGGTACCAGCAGTATGTTTACTTCATACCCTAAAATGAATGGTTATGTAGTACTCAATTTAAAGCCTATTTTATTACAAGACCATGGTATAGATTTTGTTAGATTGGATGTTTTGTCAGTGCAAAAGAGATGATAAATATGTGCAAATCTCAGACATCCACTCAGTTAGAGAATGTCTTTGGTCAATAACCAGCTGTGATTATGTAACATTGAACAAACAGTAACAGGAAACTATTGCAGAGAAGAAAATGAAGTTCTGAATTCAGACCTGTGAGCAGCTCATTTCTGTCCCTTACTCCTATCTTTCCACAAGCAAGGCATATAAACTATATGATTTCTTTTTCCTCATGTATAAAAAAGTCAATATGGTAAACAAGACATAGAGTCCTACTAAATATGTGTATTTGAAAATATAACAGAAATACAAATTTAGGAAGAAGTTTAATTTATGGGGTAAATTCAGTTTAGATTTGTTGATTGACAGAGATGCCGTCATATCCAAGCAGATGGTACCATTTGGGAGGCAGAGACTATGGATATTGTAAGAATTATGGCAACCATAATTTATGTAGTTGTTATGGTCCTTCCACCCCAATTCATATATTGAAACTTAATCATCAAGGCAATAGTATTAAGTGTGGCCTTGGCGTAATGGTTATGTCGCTGGACTTTCACGTAGTTGAGTGTGGTCAGACTCCTAGAACCAGCAGCTTAAAACTCCATGCTAGGTGCATGGAGTGTGTGTACCCAAGATCCCCAGAGGAGAACAAAGGAGAAGTGATTGTGGCGTGGCTATCTCCCCCAGGGGGTAATTTCTCACTTTCTGTCTCTCTGTCTCCAGAGAGTGCATGTGCCCGATAGCAAAAACCTCTAAAAAAGAAAATAATTAAAAGTGTGACCTATAAGAGGTGATTAGGTTATAAGGGCTCAATGAATGGGATTAGTGCCCTAATAAAACTGCCCCAACAAATCTTGTGCCTTTCTTCCTCCAAGTGAGGATATAATGAGTAGATGTTAACTATGAAGCAGAATGTAAATAAGCCTTCACCAGACATTCAATCTGCTGGTGCCATGGACTTTCAAGCCTTTAGAACTGTAAGCAGTAAATTAACATTGCTTACACATTACCAGTCTATGTAATTTTGTTATAGCAACCTAAATGGATTAAGATAGCAGTACCTACCAAGATATATACATGTATTGTGATATGGATTCCATTCATTTGACTTAGAACTATAATATAAGGGAAGTGAATATAACACCAATTTTACTTACATAATGTGAAGACTGAGATTCATAGATTGAATGATTTACGCCAAGGTTGTGCAGATAAACTAAATCAAGGCTCAAACCAGGACTGTCTG
Source organism: Tupaia tana (assembly GCA_026018925.1). Lineage (NCBI taxonomy): Eukaryota > Metazoa > Chordata > Mammalia > Scandentia > Tupaiidae > Tupaia > Tupaia tana. The sequence goes on along the minus strand of JAKSZU010000022.1, from coordinate 14,608,606 downwards.
AAGTTAGGCTACTAACTAGAATGCATCCCTGCCCACCAAACTCAACAGGGCGTTTGAAAGTGCGTTTTTTTTTTTCAAGATTTATCTATCTTTATTTTCTAAATAAAATAAGAAAAAATAAAAGGGGAATAAGGGACAATAGAGACACATAGTGTAAAATTCTTAAATTCTAGTCAAAATTAAGACCCACATTAAAGGCTAACTGATGGTTTAAAGAAAATAACTATATGGAGTCTGATAAAAATGTATATGAACCAAGTCTCAGTATTAAGACTCAATAATGTAAGAAAACAACTCTCGACAAAGTTGGAGTCCGCAGTTGTCAAGTGTGCACTATCGGGCGCAGTAGGTCAAATAAAACTACCATGGACGTGTAAAGTGATATATCTAATCAGCAGAGAATATGCACAAGACCAAGTTAGCCCAGCATTAGTACATTATAACATCTATTGCATGCTTCTTGTGTGTCATGTATTGCTTTACATACGTCAACGATTCCCAGGAACTTGATCATGCATTTGGCTTTAGAGTCAGTACTTTCAACTGTGCTCTTACCTAGGCATGAAGATGATGCAAATGACACTGATGTTGACATGACATGTTTTGAGAAATTTAGTTTCATGAATAGATTTGTGTCTTATGAGCCAAAGGACTAGAGTGTGGAGTCAATTTTTCATGGGAGAGAATGTTCTTCTCATAACCAGCTAAGGTAATTTATTTTGGTTTGGTCCTATTTTAATTTGTCTCACTCTGATCACCAATTGGCACAGGATTGATGAAGGGAGAACACAGTACGTTCTAGGAGAAATAAGCAGAAGAAGCCTTGCCTAACATGTTGCCAGCTTTCTGGGCATTGAAGTTAAGGAGCTTCAAGTCCAAGTTTGGTTAATAGTTGAATGTTTATGTTGCCTACAAGCTCCAGAGTAGGGTCACTCACTCTCCAAATGCTCATTTTCATGTGCTTACTGTGGTCTTTACTGCTTTCTAGTGTCCTTCCTTTCTTCTCCTTGTTCAAGGTAAAGAAGATACAGACTTTATACTGCTGATGTAAACATCCCTTCATTTGTGTGTTATGGAAGGCTTTAAAAACAGTGGACCGTACATTTTTTAAAAATTGTAAGAAAGTTTTTCATTTTTTATCTCAATGCATAGGGCTTATTAAAATAAATGACCTTTTTAGCTCAGGTCATAACCATTCATTATGTTAGTTGAGACCATATTATAGGCCATACACTGAACTAATCACTAGATATATTAAAATAAATCTCGGGCCAGCGGGTGGCATGGTGGTTAAAGCACTGGATCCTACATGGTCAACTACACAGTTGAAGTCCAGAACCCTTGCAGCTTGATAAACATGCCGGGCAGGTGTGTGCCTGCCCAAAATCCCACAGAGAAGAATGGAGGATATAGCCAATCCCCACTAAGGGATTATTTCTCATTTTCCTTCTTTCTGGAGAGCTCATGCACCCTATAACAAAAACCTTAAAAATAATAATCTCTTCCCTTGAAGACATATTTCAGAATGGTTATTTTTTGCTTCTGTTTCTTATTTGCTACTTTAATTAATGCTATTATTTCATGACTGGCCCTTCCTACTTCTCCCATCTGGCCTCCCTCCTTCCTTTCATCATTCTTCCTGTTTCCTCCTGTCATCTAATTTTTCCCCACCTTTTACATTTTCTAGCCATGTTTTCCACTAATTGAGGGTGTCCATGGATTCTGTGTGTTTTTCCTGTAGAAGTTTATGTCCTTCCTTCTTGAGTTTCAGCTGTTCTTAAACTGCTCTCTACTTCACCCCTTTTTCACTTAATTGCCTACATGATAGATTAAATTCTGATAGGTTTTAAACTGGTTATTCTTTTCACTCTGAGGACAAAAAAGGATGATGCTTTTCCCAGCAGTCTTAGTCCTCCCTGACACTAATAGACAATGAACTCATAAAATTTATTAGGCAGAAAGGAAATTCAACACCTGAAAATATTGTGCGTCTCTGAAAACTGGAACCTACCTTACGCTGTTCTATTAATGCTGTAAGATTTTTTTCATTTTCTTCAAATTATTAGCACATAAATCTTGAGCAGTTTGAAATCGACAGTGCATCAGTGATAGGATTTAGGAATTCCTTGTTTTTATTTCATGGGTAGGGAGGATATTCAGGGCTCTGATAAAGCTTGTGTCAGCTCAGGATTCTCACAGCAGTGAGCCTTGAGAATTGTTTCTGCTCGAATGCTCAGGTATTGTAAAATCCATAACTTCCAAGATGATTTTCAGGTAGCAGAATCAAGAAGTCTCTGCAAAATTTGCCATGATTTACACAGCTTTTAAAGCTGATGTTTCTGAAACTAATCACTTCACAGGTACACATTTTCCTTTCTCAAACACAAACTAATCATGGAAGATTTTGCATTTATAGTGCGCCTCATTCACATCCCTTTTTTCAGCATGTGGAAGAAAAATTGCCTATGATACACTAATGTAGCTGGTGACCCAATTCTGTTCTTCAGGTAGAGATATTGGTGCTTCTCCTAAATGGCCTATAGATACAATGTTTGCCAAACTAATTTAGAAGTTAACTTGACCTCTGAGACAACTGTCTCCAATAGCAATGGGGAAAAAAATGAAGAGAAAGCTACAGTTCCTTTAATGTTGGTTTATCTGTAACATTAAAAAAGGCAAATGGAGCAATTAGAAAAGATACAAGGTGCTGATTATTTTCTAAAAGGATGTCAAATTAAAGGATGTGTTAGCAAAGGCTTAAATAATACAGGAGTAGCCTACAAACTCACTCTCTCTCTCTCTCTCTCTCTCTCTCTCTCTCTCTCACACACACACACACACACACACACACATACAATAGGTGTCATATTTTTAAAAGTTTACATTATACAGAGTGTGTTAGAAATAAAAACATCTTAGGGATGATTGACGACAACTTATGAGAAATTAGTCCTGAATATTAAAAGCTCTGCTCTTCCTCCCAGTAACCATGAAGGAAGGAGAATTTGAATTTCTGGATGTTCAGGTTATAGTCTCCTAATCACCTCTACAGATGGTTTCAAGGTTAAGAATCTCAAAATAACATCTAACCTAGGTAAAACTTAACCTATTTATTTAAAAATGATTAATAATGAAATTCTCCTATTGGGTAGAAAGTTGTTTATAAAGTGGGAATATAAAACATTGCCAACCTTAACAATTACTAAGATTGGACTTACAGTCACACTGGTAGCTGTTGCATATGCATTGGAACTACGGGTATATTCCGGCAGCCGGGAAGTGAATGAGAGAAGGATCATTTATGCAGCTTAGATTCTGCTACCCAGTGGCAGCCTGAACACTTGCTGCTAATAAGTGTAGACCTCCTGCCTGATCATATATTGCTTCCTTTCTGTAGCTCATCTGGGACTTATCTGGAGTTCACAGAATGGGTAAAGTGCCCCAGACTGTATTAAATTATTTTCAGTGTTGCTGTTAACATGGGGGAAAGATAGCCACAATTAAGTTAACCCAACTCAGTGCACGGTGGGGCCTGCTATAATGAACCCTCTGACTTATCTGGAATTACTAAATTCGATAGCATGAGCTCCACATTCAAGCGTAAAATATATGTTTCCTCCGGACATAGAAAAATGAATATTTTACTAATGAAAACCACTGAAATTCTGGCCTTGATTTTAAACACAAATCAAAATGTTGGGTCATTGTGAAGTTTTATTTGTAAGTTGTAACTACCTTGTGGAATTACAGTAAAATGTACCATGATAATCTAGTCGTTTGCCACAGTTTATATATAAAGCACCCATTTTTTGTAAACTCTGTAAATAGGACAGTAAGAAAACAAAATGTCCTGAGTGTCAAATTATCAAAAGAATATTGAATTTATACTTGATCTAGAAAATATTATGACAAACAGATCATTTAAATAGTGCCTGAGGAGGAAGGCTGAATGTCTCATAGAAGGAAGCTATAAGGTGCAGAGAAAAACCAAACACACAAAACCACTATGTAAGTCAACCTGGCTTATGTAAAATGAATGTAGAACCCATAAAATTGGTCCATTTGCTTCACTGACTTGCAAAACTAAAATCTTTTTAAAGACTTGTCTCTTTTGTTTATTCTTAGCCAACACAAATAACTATACTGCCTTCTAATCTAGGTAGATTAATCATGCTCAAATAAATATAACTTGAGTAAACTATATAGTAACTGAAAAGCTTTGTAAACACATACTGATCTCTTTTTTAAGCTCTATATTATTAAAGACATTCTTTTGTCTTTTTATCTTCATTTGAGGGTATATACTTCAAAATGAATATGCCTATTCTTTCTTTTAAAAATCTCATCTAAATATAACATTTACTAACACTAAAATTCGGCTGGATAGCCACATATTTTAAAGCATGATTATATGTTTTTGGAAATGCATGCATAATCACATGCATAATCAAGACATGACAGATTACTGACAAAATTTTAGCTTTGAGTTTTTTTGTGACAAAATCTTTTAATCAATGTAACAGCATAAATATTTAAACATTGCTTAAGAAGGAACTCACTGCAAAATACAAGTAAAAATAATTAAATACACAAATATATAAATATCATAAGATACACCATGGTATATCATAGCACTAAAATTTTCTACAATTATTTTGCATTTCTCTGGGACATTGAAATTTTCATGAAAAATTGTGTGTACATACTGTGTATACAGAATTATATAGAGTAAGGAGGAGGAGCAATAAAGGTGTTATATTTTTAATGAATCATTGGATGTACAAAAATAAAATATATTAACTTTAAATTAAATTATTGAGAACGAACTGTGTTCTAGTTACTCTACTTGGCTCTGGAATAGGACAGTATGTAAAAACAGACATTACCTACCTCGCCATTGATTATAGGGTGATATTGATGAACATGCTTGAGGTAGTCATACATACAAAAGTAAAATTGAAGGTGTGAAAAGTGATATGATAGAAGTGCAAGACTCTTTGAAAGCACATGCTAGGAAGAAATTGACCTACCTTTAATTTAGAAGGCTTCCATGAGGAAATGATAAATGAACCAGTGATGTGAAAGTTCAGGTGGGTTAGATGAAGAGGACTGGAATGTGGTATTTTAATAGCAGAAACCAAATGGAGAAAGACCCAAGGCAGAAGGAAGCAAGGTTAATTATAAGAACTGAAAGAAACCCATGGAGCTGTATCATGGAGAAGGAAGAATGAGCCTGGAATGAGGGAAGATGGAAGAGAAACATGAATAGGACCATACAAGGCCAAGTAATTAGATGAAGGATTTCAGCATTCTTGCTAAGACCACTGGACATCCATAGAAAGTGTTAATGTGGGTCCCCAATGTTGTACATTATTCTGGTTTTGAACTGGTAACAGGTTTGGGTGAAAATAAGAGAGGAAGTAGGGAGAACAGAAAATGGCTGTTGTAGTAGTGTTCAGTCAAAAGCAATGATATCTTGGCAATGAAAATGGAAACCAATCAGATTCATGGATAGATTAGTTATAAGGATGGGGTCGAGAAAGAACGATGAGCGGTGATTTCTATTTTTGTAGCTCTGCCTTTCCAGGGGAAGCATATGAAACAGGAGTGATGTACCCTAGACAACTGAGGTTGCTTCTCACTTGATTCTAAAAGTCCTCATTGTCAAAGGGGATGAGTACCTTATTCCTGTGCCTAATCCTTCATGCTCATTAAGATAAATATGCTTTCAACATTTGTCTGTTTTACTATTAAACTCTAGTTTATAAGCTCATTTGTCTTTACAATTTTACTAAAACTGATCAAATCTTTGTTTAGTTTATAAAATTTAAATAGTACATACAGGACCATCAGATGTTTTAGTGGTTAATACGCTGGACTCCCATGTGGCCAATTGCAGTTGAAGTCCCAGACCTGGCAGCTTCAAACTCATGCCAGGCATGTGTGCATGCATGCACATGATCCCAAGAGGAGGGTGGAGGAAAGGAACCATCCCCTCTGGGACTGGGGTGATTTCTCACTTTCTGTCTCCATCCTTCTTTGTCTCTCCAGTGAGTACATATGCCCTATAGCAAAAATCTCTCTCTCTCTCTCTCAAAAAAGAGAAGGAAATAGAACATATAACATTTTTCAAATACAAATAGTCTTTCCTTTTGAACTATCAAAGGGAAATATCATTGTGAGTTATAAAAAAGGACTATTCTCCACATAATGGAACACAACAATAGCTGTCAGCACATCAGCAGCCATGTCTAATACTGACTTCCAGGCAGCTCACTTGCCTCTGTTGACAAGCTCTTGTCAGAGGTAAGTAAGATATAAAAACTGGGGAGAAAAACTCTGCATACTTAGAAAGTGGTGTTTCTGTTGCCACCTGGGCCACTTTATTGCTTTTTATAGTATAATTAAAAATTGCTCCATGAACATCATGGCAAAAAAATAAAAATTGTCAAATTGTCAAAATGCATTGAATGATTAGCAAGTGGCTTATCACCCAAAACAGCATTTAAATTACATTTTTTAAACCGTATTTGTTTTGAATGAGTTACTACAAACACATCTAGAAGATTGGGAGTTAATTAATGCTCCTGTACAGTGGTTGATATGTTCCTGTATATCTTGTTTTACTCAGTTGCACTGATTGCTTTCACTTTTACATTCCTGTCCTGGATTCACGATGAAAAAATTAATTTTTTGCTTCTAACCTACTTTGCGGGAGTTAAAAAAAATTCTAAATAATTTAGAGTACTCTGAAGTCACTAAAGTAAAGTCCTGTAACATCATTGGGTTAGTTTAGTTATCTTGCACTATTTTAAGTCTACCTTATCAGGGAAATATAGGAGCTAAGATATTTTTCAAGTGCTAATGCTTCTATGTTGCTTTTGGATAGAAAAGTGATCTAGAAATGTACACAGGGCCAAATAAAAATGTATTATGTAGATAAGTGTGTGTGTGTGTGTGTGTGTGTATACACACAAACATATGTCTATTTGAATTTGTACTTCAAAATATATAGATAGATGGGACCAGCAGTTAGCGTAATGGCTATGTCGCTGGACTCCCACGTAGTCGACCGCGGTTCGAGTCCCGGACCCGGCGGCTTATACTCACGCCGGGCGCGTGTGCGTGCGTGCCCAAGATCCCGAGAGGAGAATGGAGGAGAAGGGATTGCGGCGTGGCCATCCCCCCTGGGGGTTGATTTCCTGCTTTCTATCTCTCTGTCTCTCTCTGTCTGTCTGGCGAGCGCACGCGCCCTATAGCAAAAACCTCTCCAAAAAAAGAAAAAAAAAATATATAGATAGAAGAAAAATGTTGGAAAATTAAGAAATCCAAGGATAAGTTTTTTTTTTTTTTAATTCTTCTATTTATTGGTCCTAAAGGATCTTCAAAAAGTTTGTGAAAAAGAGTATGAATGAAAAACTTACGGATTTTACTTTTTGCACCAAAATAAATTCATACTTTAATAGCCATTTTTCACAAAATTTTTAACGTTTCCTCATACAAGGTTAAATGCTTCTACTTCTATCTTCTCACTTATAAAACAGATATAAGAGAACTGCCTACTTTTTGATCTATTATTAGGGTTTAAATATAATACAGTTTGCCTAGTATTGGATACAGAGATTGTAAATGTATATCTTATCAACCCCAATCCTCATTCACATCTGTAATAGTCAGGCATGGGTTACCATAACAAAATACCACAGCCAGGGCGACTTAAACAATAGAAACTTATTTCTCGTGGTTCTGGAGGCTGAAAGTCCAAGATCACAGTGTCATAGGTTTGGTTTTTCTTGAGACATGTCTCCTTTACTTGCTGATGTTGTATTCTTTCTGGGTCCTCATATAGCCTTTCCTCTGTCTTTGGGTGTCCCTAGTATCTCCGCCTCTTTTTTCTAAGGACACTAGTCCTATTGAGTTAGGCCCCACCCTATGAGGTTTGTTTGTTTGTTTGTTTTTAAATATTAATTACCTCTTTAAAGACCCTTTGTCCAAGTACTGTGGCATTGTGAGTTAGGGTTTCAACATATAAATTTGGGGGGGGGGGGGGCAAAAAGGGGACACAATTCATTCCATAATGCCTTCCTTGCTTTTTAGAATTTTCAGAGTATACTTTATAGGCATACAGCATTGCATATTTTCCTCATGAACTGTCTCAAAACCTCTGCATTGCTGAGTGAAGACAGAGATATAGCAAAGTTTATTTCTCTTCCTTTGCTTACCTGAAATAAAAAGTAGCAGGTAGTATCCAAGATAGACTCTTAGTGGGTATGCAGTTGCTCATTTAGTCTCAGTCTAGCACCATACACACTGGGATACTTTATGGATCTCTGAGAAATAAGACAGGTGTATTACAATAAAATGTCTGGAAAAAATATATATACCCAGAAAGAATAATACAGCAAGAACTCTGCTGAAATCATGTCAATGAATTGCTCTTTTCCTCATCTTCAACAGTTGTATATTTGGAGCAGATCAATATGAAATTCTATATTTAGTAATGGTACACACAGTACAATGTAATAAACCTAGAATTATTCTTTTAGATCCAGGGTAATTTCAGTAAAATGGCACATTATAATTACAGACAACCTATAGTGTTGCTATAGTTTAGAAAATGTTCTTTTATTTAAAAATAAACACATAAAATTGTACAGTTTTTATTTTGGGGAAGGAAAATTACTTTTCCGTACTTCAACCAAATAACATGTGCAGATATTACAATCTAATGTGAGCTTTTTCCAGATGGTCTCCATGTTTCACATCTTTATCCAACCTTGGAAACTCTTCATGACTGCGTCTGGACTTGGAATCCTGCAAGTTATAGCCATCTAGCGCACAAACAGGATAATCTAATAACAGGGGCTATGGATGCAGATTTTGTTGCTGAGCAGTAAGAGAAAGTTTGAATTGTGGCAACAAACAAGGTCATCTTGTTGAGGGACTGATTGATTTGTGTAAGAACAAAATTTAAGGTGACTTAAAAGGATACCTAAAGCCTAACAAGATCAAAGAAGGAAAAGGTAGAAGAGAAATAAAACAAAGATGAGGCTAAGAAAATGGTATATAATATTGATCTTGACATTTGCATCAGAGTGCTAATTTGAGCTAAGCTTTCCAGCAGCCTAAGTTAAAGAGGGAAACAGAGTCAATGAAACATTCACTAATTTCCAAAAGATAAACCAAGCCAATTCATTGCTCAGGAGAGGTACAATTAGTCATGGTACTCATGTTAGAAATTTCTAATGTGGAGACTCATAAAAGAGGCAATGTGTGACTTGGCAATATCCTGTTAATAATTTGTTAAACATCTTCAATTTCAACTAGACTATTTCAGAGAAACCTATTAAAGAGAGAAGTATTTACTTTTCTAGGGAGCCTAAGGTATTTTTTGTTTAGCTATACAACCTAGTTCACAATTTTTTTCCATCTCTATTATTAACCGTACCAAGTATATTTGTAAAAATGTTTCAGTTAGGATAGTAGATTGTACATGTACTCTAGATAAGAATGATTTTTGTATTTCTTATGATTAGATTTATGTGATACTTGCCAACTAACTTTTTAGGACTTTAAACTCCTAAACTTTTTTGTGGGTTGTTGGGAGTATAACTCATATTTTAAGTTGCCTGATGTACTAGTTTGCTTGAGCTGTTGTAACAAAGCACATCCGTACCAAAGTACCTGAGAGCTTAAGTAATAGAAATTTATTTTAATACAATTCTGGAATCTAGATCTGAAACAAAGGTGTCAACAGTGTTGGATTCTTTTGAGTTTTTTCTTGACGTTGTGTAGATGGCCAAATTCTCTCTGTGTTCCCGTGGGCTTCCTCTATGTGTGTCTGTGTCTCAATCCTTTCTTATAAGGACTGGTCAGATTGAATTAGAGCCTTCCCTTCTTTCATTTTAGTGTAATTACTTATTTTTATACATTCATATATGAGGTATTGGGTTTATCAAGAATTTTGAGGGGATACAAGTCAGCCTGTAACACCTAGTACTTGGACATACTTCCTAGATTTAGGAATTCCCCACTGTATGAATATTGAGAAAAAAGAAAACTCCATCTCTTTTACTGAGACTGATAAAGCCAGGTTCAACATCTGACTCATAACCACACAGCTAAAATCAAGATGCCTTCCAGGACTGCTATTTCATCAGAGGTTCTCTTCCACAGTTACTCCAGCCATTGGCAGGATTTATGTTCTTACAGAAGTATTATTGAGGTCTGCATCATCTTGCTGGATGTCAGCTGAGTTCTATGCTCAGGTCTTTGCCATATGACCTCTATAGACAGCATTGATGTTTGCTTCATCTAAGCTAGTGGTAGCACATCTTGGATGTTTTCTCTTTCCCATCAGCTATAATGGAGTAACATAACATGGGAGTCATGGAAGTGTGTATCTCACCCCCATTTGCCATATAATTTAACATAATTGAGTGAGAAACAATCCCATCATGTTTATAAGTTTGAGGCACCCTCCAGTGAAGAAAAGTATCCAAAGTGTGTACATTGCAGAGTGGGAATCATGGAGACAGAAGATCAAATTTTAATTGGTGTAGCCTGAACTCTGGATTATGATTTTTAGAGACATGAATGTATACTCTAAACCTGGGAATTCTAGTTACTAGAAAAACTCTGAAAAACAGTGATTCTTCATGGGCATAAAGTTTATTAACACCTCACTCGCTTAAGTCCATGGCAGATTCCTGTCTCAATGAGCTAATTGGAATGGAAGACCAATCCTTGATATTCCTCTTAGTGATTTTCAAAAAACGTCAGATTCAGAACTGGATTCTGTTTGGGAAATAAGAAATAAGCAAACATTTAACATACTTTAATCAAAAAGTCATAAAACATGCAGGTGCTAGCTTTAATGCCATTGTCTTTATATCCTGTGTTTACATCATCGTATATCTTATTTTCTAATCTACAATACACTGCCCTAGTTACCAGATATGCCTTGCTCATTCTTATCTCTGAGTCTTGTGTTCCTTAAAGTGTTTTTCCAGAACTATAGAAATCCTACTTCTACTTCAAATACAAGATCAAGAAGCTTCCCTGATTCAACCCTTAATACTTAGTTGACCTTTCATCTGCCTTATGTGATGGCTAGATGATTTCTTAATAAAATACTTACTAGAGTGCATCACCATGGAGATGAGGGTAGTTTATTCTTCATTCTTGCATCCTTCTTTTCCAATTCAACCCCCCAACCTTTCCCCTTAACCCTGTATAAGTATCACAGTGTTTAATGCCCAATTTATGGTTGAGTAACTCCAGTGGCCAACAACAACCATTTACTTTCTACATGTTATGTCTATCATTGCCTTACTCCAAGATAAGCATTATCTGCTCATGAGCCATAGTAGCCCTTTGTTTTATCAGTGGAAAATTCAGCATTCATTCACACTTTAGAACCTTTGCATTTGTGATTTTCTTACCTGGGATGCTTACTTCCTAAGTCTCATTAATGTTTTTCAGGTCTCAATTTAATTGTTATGTCATCAGTAGCTTTTCCTTGGTCACTGTAGTTAAAATAGTTCACCGACTAAGTCGTTAGTCTACCTTAATTTTTTATTTTATTTATTATCACCTGGATTTATGTATTTACATTAATTTTATTTTAATTTATTCATAATAATTTAAGCTCATTGAGAGTGGGGAAACTGTCTATCTTTTCACCAGCATGTCTCCATTGTCTAGAATTCTGAGTACCTATATATTATAGATTCTCAAAAATATTTTATGATCAAGTAAATGAGAAAATCTTACATTCCATTTTTTTGTACTTTACAGAAAGATAATATTCTATGTTTTCATTTTGATAGAAAATATGTGATTAAAGTAATAAATTCAGTTAATAATGACCAGGTCTATTGAAGCAAAATAAACTGATTATATTTTTATTAACATGCATTCTGATATTCTGAAAAATTAGCTCATACAAACGGAATAACTACTTGCTTACCATTTGTGTATGTGTGTATGAGAAAGAGCAAAAGAGATGTATATTATTAACAAATGTTTATTCACCAAAAGCATAAGCAACAAAAGAGCAAATAGATTAATTGGATTTTATCAAAATGTAAAACATTTGTCTGTCAAAGGACATCATGAAAGAACGTCAACAAAAAAGTTAAAAGACAACCTGTGAAATGGGAAAAATATTTGTAAATCATGAGTGAGATCTTCAAAAAGTTTGTTGAAAATGCATATTATGGAAAAACCATACACGAATTTTTTAAAGAAATATCCACTAAAATGAACTCTGTTTTTTGAGAAGTCTTTGCCTTAGGATATGCTTGGTATTCCTTCTGGAAAAATAAATGTAAAGTTATATGTGATTCAACGTAATATAAACAAGATTATGATGATAATGAATAAATTTTAAAAAAGAGATCTTTGCCTGAGGGTGCATGCACTTTCTAGAGATAGAGACAGTGAGAGGAAAAGTGTGAAATCACCTCCTGGGGGGGATGATCACACTGCAATCTCTTCTCCTCCATTCTTCTCCCAGTATCTTGGGCACACATGCTTGGCATGATTTTTAAGCCACCAGGTCCAAAACTTGAACTACAGTTGGCCTTGTGGGAGTCCAGTGATGTGACCATTATGCCCTCTGTTGAACTCAGTTTCTTTATTTTAAGATAACTTTTTATTATAGGGTGCATATGCTTGCTGAAGAGACAAAGACAGAAAATGAGAAATCACCTCCCAGTGGGGATGGCTACACTGTGATCCCTTCTTCTCTATTCGCCTCTCAGGATTTGGGGCATACACACACACACTTGCATCCCATATGAGTTTCAAGCCACTGGGTTTAGGACTTGAACCATGGTCAGCCACGTGGGAATCCCATGTCTTAAACACTACAGCATGTGCTGGCCCCATGAACTCAAACTTTAATTCTATTTTCCAAGACCTTTTTGAAGTCCCCTTATATAGCTCATAGGGTCTAATATTTAAATTATACAGAAATTCCTTAAAACTTAATGGAAAGACAGCCCCATTAAGAAATAGACGAAGGAGCTGAGCAAACACTTCTCCAAAGATACACAAATGGGAAACAAGACGATGAAAAGCTGTTCACCATTATTACTCTTCAGGCAGAAGCAGATCAAGACCAGGTAGTTTCCATTTCTCACCCACTGGGAGGGCAATAAGAACAATAAAAACAGAGAGTAATAAATGTTGGTAAAGGTGTGGACACATTGGAATTTTTGTACATTACCGATAGTAATATAAAATGATTCACCCACCATGAAAAAAACTGTTAACCATAAAAGTATCACATGTTCTGGGACCAGCAGTTAGCGTAATGGCTATGTCGCTGGACTCCCATGTAGTCGACCGCGGTTCGAGTCCCGGACCCGGCGGCTTAAACTCACGCCGGGCGCGTGTGCGTGCGTGCCCAAGATCCCGAGAGGAGAATGGAGGAGAAGGGATTGCGGCGTGGCCATCCCCCCTGGGGGGTGATTTCCTGCTTTCTATCTCTCTGTCTCTCTCTGTCTGTCTGGCGAGCGCACGCGCCCTATAGCAAAAACCTCTCCAAAAAAAAAAAAAAAAAAAAAAGTATCACATGTTCTCATGAGTATAGTCTTAGGTATATACCAGAAATAATTGTAGTCTCATAAGATTATATGGAGCTGAAAAAATTTCTATCACCTCCTGATACTGTAGCCATCTTAACATCACAGCACAATGCATTACTCGTGTTTGTGGTGGTGCTGCTGTGAACAAATCCACGGTGCTGCTAGTCATAAAAATGTACAGCAATACTATTATGTACAGTACATTAATACTTATAATAAACAACTGTGCTATGAAAAAATAGTAATTGAAAACAGGCAAACACATATAAGGGAGGGTCTTCAAAATTTAGGGATAATGCATATTATGAACAAACTTCATGGATTTAAAAAAAGTTTTGATGAATGAACTTGTGCCTTAATCTAATCTAAGATATTCAACATTTTATTATAAGTAGGCTTTGTGTTAAGATGATTTAGCTCAACTCTAGGCTAATATAAGTGTTCTGAGCACATTTAAGGTAGACTAAGCTAAGCTATGATGTTTGGCAGTTTAGGTTTATCAAAGGCATTTTTGACTTAATGATATCTTCAATTTATGATGGGTTTATCATGATGTGACCCTATCATAAGTCGAGTAGCTCTAAGAGTTGATTTTGTGTTATAGAAATTTTACCTTAAACAATGTACTAAAAACTTACGTTTCTGAGTCCTCTGAATAATATTTTACTCAATATATCCTTTCTATAAGTCTAAAAATGAGAAAAATGTAGAATATGAACTTCATAAATTATATATGTGATTATATAAAATATATGTATTATTTAAATCCTATACCACCATTCAGTGCCAGATGTCTGTCTGTTGAGAACGAAGATGTTCATTTCCGTTTAGGCTGAAAAGATTTCCTGTGTTACAAAGAGATTTGCCGATTTAATTTTTTGTATCAACCTCCAGTAACCACAGCATTCCCTTTTGGACAATATTCAAAACTCATAATAGGCACATTAGGATATTCAACATGATTTTCTTGATCACTAAGTATTCAAATGAGGCATTTACAATTAATTATTGAATTCTTCTCACTAGATATTCTTTGAATCATTAAAGAGGCAATCCTAAATGATTGGGAACTATCTTATTCAGTTGTACCAAGTTATCTCCTGGAGACTCACAAGAACTAACACATACTGAGCCTGGGTGCTGCCACTCAGACGGCAGGTTCAGCTTGAATTCATGGACTGTGACCATCCCAGCTCTTTATTCCAAACTGCATCATCATGCATGCTCTGAGAAGTTTGGAGTGTGAACGTGGTCTGCATGAGGAGACAGTTATAAGGAGTCCCACATACCCCTCTACCCTGATTCTATTATGGGTTGAATTGTGCTCCCTCCCATTCACATGGTGAAGTACTAAACTCCCAGAACCTCATAATGTAACTTTGTTTGGAGGAGGTAGATCTTTTGCAGATATAATGAAGTGAAAGTGAATTCAATAGAGTTTTTTATTAAAAATAAATAAATAAATAAATAAATAAATAAATAATTGGGACCAATAGAGTTTTTATTTAAAAATAAATAAATAAAAATTTGGGACCCAAAGACTAGCACAGAGGAAAGATAATTGAAAGAGGCAAAGAGAAAAGATGACCATCTACAAATCAGAGAGAGGGGTCTGGAATACGTCCTTCTCTCATAGTCTTAGGAGGAAATGCTCCTGCTAATACCTGGATTTTGGATTCAATTTCTGGAACTGAGACAATACATTTTGTTGTTTTAACCTCTCAGACTGTGGTACTTTTGACAGCAGCCCCAACAAACTAATACATTTCCAAGCACTTTTGTCCCTTGTCTATTTTTCTGAGAAGGACTTAAAAAAAAAAAAAGCCAAACTCTAAACTTAGTACTAATATTTTGCCTTTGTTGTGGTAGGAGAGAGAGAGCAGTGGTTAATAATAATTGGTGTATCAACAAAGATAGAGGTATAAATTTGACCTGGTCAGCAAAACTAAAGGGGAAGTCTATTAGGATGACCATAAGAAAAACGTATGCTATCCTCATAAAAGGAACAAATTCTTGGCTTCTGTCCTTTCTCTTTCCGTTTTTGTTTTGTTTTGTTTTGTTTTTGGAATTATTTATGGGACCAGCAGTTGGCATAATAGCTATGTCACTGGACTCCCATGTAGTTGACCGCAGTTCGAGTCCCAGACCCAGTGACTTGAACTCACACCGGGCCTGTGTGAGTGCATGCCCAAGATCCCGAGAGGAGAATGGATTGTAGCGTGGGCATCCCCCACGCTACAGAACTGATTTATCACTTTCTGTCTCTCTTTCTCTCTCTGTCTTTTTGGCAAGTACATGCACCCTATAGCAAAAAATAACCTCTCAAAAAAAAAAAGATTTATTTATTTTATTTATCATCATCATTATTTTCATATGCTTTTTAAATTTTTTATTTTATTACATTCATTCACTGTACATCATTAAAGTATAAGATGAAATTTTTCATCCAGAGTACAGTGTGTATTGGCTCAATCAAGGATATTTCCATGTGTGTTATCGTCAACAAGTAATTTTCGATTTCTTGTTTCTCTCTCCCTCCCCCCACCACTTGATTCCCTACGTCTCACCATCTGCCAGTCCCAACCTCCTCCAATACTGTCTCTGGTATCTACAGTTGCTTTGTCCTTTCTCTTTCCTTTTGCTTTCAACCAGAGAGGAAGTCAGGACTTCATGCAGTCTCGTTGGCAGCATGAGGTGAAAAGTCAGTATATTAAGGGCTGTCAGAGTGGTTATATATAAATATTCTTGATGATATTATCATTGGATAGTTACACAGATTTTTTACTGAGTACCTCAATTTTCTTGGTAAAAGAATATTCTTATTCTAAAAATCACTATTAGGTATTATCAATAGTTAGGCAGAGTTAATAGTTCTCCTGAAATATCCCCTTTGAATTTTTTTCCAATGAAATATAGTCACGCACCACATGATGTTTTAGTCAATGGTGAGCCAGGTATACACCAGTCAACAGTGGTCTCATAAGATTGTAATAGAGCTGAAACATTCCAATGTTGTCATGGTAATGTAATGAAACACATTAGTCACATGCTTGTGGGAGTGCTGGTGTAAACAGTATACTGCACTGAGACTCTTTGGAGAGGTTTTTTTTTGTTTTTTTGTTTTTTTTTTTTTTTTTTCGCTATAGGGCGCGTGCGCTTGCCAGACAGACAGAGAGAAACATAGAGACAGGAAGCGAGAAATCACCCCCCAGAGGGGATGGTCACGCCGCAATCCCTTCTCCTCCATTCTCCTCTCGGGATCTTGGGCACGCACGCACACGCGCCCGGCGTGAGTTTTAAGCCACCGGGTCCAGGACGCGAACCGTGGTCGACTACGTGGGAGTCCAGCGACATAGCCATTACGCTAACTGCTGGTTCCCTGCACTGAGACTCTTACCATAAGTATTTTTAGGAAGTATTCCAGAAGGCATAGTTGTCACAAGAGATGAGAGCTCTGAGTGTTACTGTCCTTGAAGATCTTCCAATGGGACAAGATACGGAGGCGGAAGATAGTAGTATTCATGATCCTAACCCTGATTAGGCCTAGACTAATGTGGTTGTTTGTATAGTATCTTGTGTTTGTATAGTCGTTTTTAACATTTTTTGTTTTTAATTAAAAAGTATTGGCCAGCAGGTGGAGTGTTGGTTAAGGGACTGGACTGTTATATGGTCAATTGCAGTTTGAGCCCCAGACCCATAGGCTTGAAGATCACACTGGTCACATGCATGTACATTCCCAAAATGCCAAGAAGAGAATGGAGGACAAGGGGTTGCTGCGTGGCCATTCTCCTGGAGGATGATTTCTCATTTTACCTCTCTGTCTCTTTCTAGTGAAACAAACAAAAACAAAAAAAAATTAAAAAGTCAAAAATATTAAACTAAGTTAAAGTAAAAAAGTAAATACAAAGTAAAAGTCTTCAAAAATAGAAAAAGCTTATAGAATAAGGATCAGAGAAATAAAATATTTTTGTGCAGTGTATTTGTGTTTTAAGTTGTTATTACCGAAGAGCCAAAAGATTAAAAGAAAAAATAAGTTCATAAAACTAAAAAAACTATAATAAAGGTGAATTTTTTATTGAAGACATTTTAAAAAGTAAATTTAGTGTAACCTAGTATATAGTAATTAGAAAGTCTACAGTTGGGCTCAGTAATGTCTAGGCCTTCACATTTACTCACTACTCATTCGCTCACCCAAAGCAACTTCTACTCCTGTAAGCTCCTTACATGGTAAGTACCCTATACAAGTGTGCCATTTAAAAAAAAAAATCTCTTATACCATAATTTTACTGTCCCTTCTCTACTTGTAGCTATATTCAGATATACAAATACCATTGTGTTACAGTTGCCTGTAATATTCAATACGTACTGTACAGGTTTATAGCTTAGGAGTAACTGCACACCTGGGCTTCCCCATATAGGTTTGTGTAAGTAGACTCTACGATGTTTCCATTAGTAATATAATCACCCAGTGATGCATTCTCAAAATGCATCCCTGCCATTAAATGACATATTCCTATAAATGAATATAAATCTTACTCTATTTTCTTTTTTCTCAATCATGTTTTCATAAAACCTTTGTCATTCTTTCAGAATGTTCTTCACATCTAATAAGTACATCTAAGTAAATAAATCTATTAAAAAGCTAGAAGTAAATATCTTAAAACCTAGGCAAGTTATCCTTGTATATTGAAAATTCATGGGTAACATTTTCTTATGCATTCTGTATTTTCCAATTTTTTAGAAGTTAGATATATTATTTAAATGAGAAGAAAATAATTGATGTTATATAAAAACTAGAACAATGTTTATATGAATGGGGGATATAATAGTAATCACAGATATCCATGTATTAGTTTATGATTATCACATAAGGATGTTTGTTTAAATATTCATTTATCATTAGAATGTTTTCTGTGACATTATGAGTTTTTCAGTTAAATATTCCGTCTTTACTCACATTTTGATGTGATTTTAAAATGAGTATCCAGTTACCATGGCAATAAATGACATAGGAATGCATAGTTTAAGTTGGAATAGAATCAAACAGCAGATAAATTCAGAATCCGTGCAACACCTTCATTTCATATAAGTGCTTTTTCTATCTCCACCATCTTTGTAAATGGTAGTCAATCCAAACAATCTGTCCTTAAAAAAAAAAAAAGCTTAAGACCCTAAAGTACACATTTTGAGTAGTTTAACATAATTACTCTAAAAAGTGAGACTTTATGTAAATATCTTAATTATATATATATACATACTTTAAAAGGAAGTAAACAGTTCTCAGCATTTTGTGACCACAGACAACCAACCCTTTGCCTCTTCTGTTAAAAAGGAAAATAAAATAAAAACTTGAAAAATCTAACATGGAATTCAGAAGGCTAAATAATAGAACTATTACTTTTCCAGGAACAAAGTATACCTGGCTCATTTGACTCATCGTTGCTGCTTTTTCCTTCACTCACAATTTTATCCTAGCACACTTTGAAATAGGCAATACATATTTTATAGCAATGATTACATATTTGTTAATTCAAAAAAATTTAAATTTCAACTCAAAGCCTTTGTACATATTCTTGTCCATGTGACCTTTGTGAATAACGACTGAGAGCCATTTGAAATTTTTGTACATATATCCTACTATAATTGATGAAAGTGACCCTAAGTAAGATCTAAAAAACATTTTCTACTTGAGTTCCCAAGACTCTTGTAAGAGGAGGTGAAATAACTTATTTCGTTTTGTTCTATAGAGACAAAGTGGAATGTTAGATATGCACACCAAGAAGTTATTTGAAAACCTTAAGTAAATCTTGGAATCAAGATAGTTCATAAAAACCTACAGCATAGGCTTTATTTCATTTATAAAAGTTTCAATTTAGGGAGGCCAGCAGGTGGCGTAATGGTTAAAGAGCTGGACTCCCACATGTCTGACTGCACTTTTTTTTTTTGGGGGGAGCGATTTTTGCTATAGGGCGCGTGCGCTCGCCAGACAGAGAGAGACAGAGAGACAGAAAGCGAGAAATCACCCCCCAGGGGGGATGGCCACTCCGCAATCCCTTCTCCTCCATTCTCCTCTCGGGATCTTGGGCACGCACACACATGCGCCCAGCATGAGTTTTAAGCCACCGGGTCCAGGACATGAACCGTGGTCAACTACGTGGGAGTCCAGCGACATAGCCATTACTGCAACTGCTGGTTCCCCTGACTGCACTTTAAGTCCTGAACCTGAAACTCACATTGGGCATGTGTGCATGTGTGCCCAAAATTCTAAGAGGAGAATATATGAGAGGGAATTGGGGCATGGCCCCCCTCCCCACCCCCAAAGCAGTGATTTCTTATTTTCTCTCTGTCTCTCTTCTGTGTCTCTGGGTGCATGTGCTCTAAAGCAAAAATCTCTCTTTAAAAAAAAAAAGAAAATGACAATTTTTAGCTTAGAGGACTTTTTAAAGGGAAGGAAAAAAATACATTTATGATGAGTTAAAACAATTTTGGGGAAGGGATATTGGTGCAGTAGAAACATAACTCTGCAGAGCTGACTCACATGGGAAGGTTCTGGGTTTGTGCTGGAGATCTCCCTGAGTAGCCCAGACATCCTCTGGGACGGGCTGAAAATGGGGGTGGACTGCAGAGAGAAGACCCTCTTACGGGTCCTTTCTCTCCATTTCTTTCTGTCTCTTTTACTCATGGAAGAAAAATATACTTAAAACACATGCACATGCATACACACAAGCAGCCCAAAGTAATTTTCTCCTTTTTAATTTTTTTAATATCTTGTAAATAGTAAACGGTTTGGGAAAGGTGCTGAATTGTATGAGTTTCCTGCAGTTATTCACCAAAACTTGAAATGATCTGTTTTCTTTGACTGCAATTATTTTGTTACAAGCACACATTTTTCATTTATTAAGAGTTGCTGAACACTCTTTCGAAACCATTTAAAGCTTAATGACTGACTAACACATGGGTGTTTTTTCCCTTTCCTAACAAAAGAGCACCAGGTACCATAGCTACAAGTTCATATTTCCAGGGAGGTTTTCCCCTCCAAGCAAACAATGTTCCCAGAGAATAGCTGAAATCCTTAGTGGTTTGACTGGTTGATCTGCTAGTCATCTTTTAGCCACAAACCATGGGAATATTGGCAAACACCTTTGAGTCAAAAAAAATAATAATAATCTTTATAAAATGTCTACACATGACTAAACCTGTAGGATCTTAAGAAGCATAAAGTGACTCTGAACATAGGTCTCTTGGGTTAATAGCTGGGAATCAAATGCGTTAGGAAGTCCAGCAGGAAGGGGCTGATAAGAAAAATTCTTTGTTCCTTTGGATATAGCAATACTTAAGATAAAACTACAGGACATTTTAGTGTGTGTCCAAGACTAACTTGAGAAGAAAACACAGAGTGAATATTGAAAAGAACAGCAGGAAAGCATTTAAGACTTTTTTTCTCACCAAGCAAAATATTTTTTGTTAAAATACAAATTATTTTCCGGTAGTTTTAAGAACTCTTCGTTTCTAACTCCCATTCACGTAGAAGAACAGCTGTTCCATGAATCCGAAAATAGTCACATGGACCACTTGAATACAATAAATATCTTTAAAATATCCATCATATTACATTAAACTATTAATTTATTTCACATAGCAATTAGTTCTATGTATGTGAATGGTCAGATGAAGGTATCATATTATCTTTTTTTATTTTAGTCATTGGATACATGCTATCCTATATCCCTGATACGATTATCCTCAACAAAATAGCATGTGTAGTCTTGTTTATTTTAATTTTTTCTAGAGAGAGATTTTTGTTACAGGACGTGTGTGCTTGCTGGGGAGACAGAGAGAAACAGAGACAGAAAGCAAAAAATCATTCCCTGAGGGGAATGACCACACTGCAATTCCTTCTCCATTCTCCTCGCAGGATCTTGGGCATGCAAGCACACACACCCAGTGTGAGTTTCAAAGTGCTGGGTCCGGGACTCTAGTTAACTACATGAGTCCAGTGATATAACCATTACACCATTGCTCATCTCATATTTATTTATTTTTTCATACCTTTTTTTTTTTAATTGCAAGAAGGTACATGTGCTTGCCAGTGAGAGAAAAAGAGAGAGCCCCCCTAACACAGTGTGGTCATGTTGCAATCTTTTTTCTGCCATTTCTCCATCCCATCTGGAGTTTGGGCATGCCTACATACGTGCTCAGTGTATTTTTCAAGTGGTTGGGTTGAGAATTTGAACTTCAGTTGGCCATGTGGGATCTGATTCCCCATGCTCAGGGTTTGACTGCTGCACTGCAGGGCCAGCTCCAGTTGTTTATTTAAACATATCCATTTACATATGTAGTATTTAAATTATTTTTTTATCAAGAATATTGTATTTTATAGCTGTGGAAAGAAGTAATAATCAACAAAATTAGAAGAAAGACTATTCAGAGCTTGCCACTACAAGGGAGTCAGCCACCCTCTTTTGTGTTTTGTAAGATTCAATGTCAGACAGGAGAGTTAGAAAACTTCATAGTGTTTAAAAAAAAAAAATCAGATATACCCAGATTGGAGACTGGAGGCATGGAAAAGCTGTAAATGAGATAAACAGAAGCAGGGCATCCTATGTAGTGAGTTAGAGGTGAATATTTGACTTTTTCTGAGTAGTCCCAAGTTGGAAATGGGAACAAAAATGAGGGAAGCTGTCAGTTATTAACCACATTCTATCCGTTTGTGGTCATTTATTTATTCAGTTATTTATTTATTTATTTATTTATTTATTTATTTATTTATTTATTTTTGAGAGGT
Source organism: Tupaia tana (assembly GCA_026018925.1). Classification (NCBI taxonomy): domain Eukaryota; kingdom Metazoa; phylum Chordata; class Mammalia; order Scandentia; family Tupaiidae; genus Tupaia; species Tupaia tana. Next base: position 14,586,226 of record JAKSZU010000022.1, on the reverse strand, counting down.
TTTTGTTATAGGGCATGTGCACTCGCCAGAAAGAAACAGAGAGACTGAAAGCAAGAAATCACCTCCCAGTGGGGATGGCCATGCCAAAATCCTTTCTCCTCCATTCTCTTCTCAAGATATTGGGTACGCATGGACACGTGCCTGGTATGAGTTTAAACCACTAGGCCCAGGACTTGAACCATGGTCAACTACATTAGAGTCCAGTGACATAGCCATTACACCAACTGCTGGTCCCTCGGATCATTTATTATAGAGATTATTGTTAATGTTTTGGACTGGTAACTAGAGAACAATCTGACCTCCAGTAGATTTGACTTATAGAAAGCAAGGTGGCTTTCTAGAGGTACATAATGGATTGATTTCTGGGTTGACGCTGCAGGTTGTGAGTCCTAGTTCAATTTATATTTTTGTGCATAAATTTTATATGATCTGGCCATTGCATCTTCAGCCTCTTATAGACTGCTCATTAATTTAGCATAATCACTTAAAGGTAAGTTACTGCCAGACCCAGAAATCAGTATGCATATGTTTTGCTTATTCTTTTTTAATAGTTGCATAATATTCCTTAGTAAAATAGATTAAAGTGTAATCAATCATTTTGAGGGTATCTAAATAACCTCCAGTATTTTGCTATGTCGAGTAATGTTGGAATAAATGCCTTTAAGCATCTTAATGGTATCATTAATAATAGTATTGGTCAAATTCCTTGACAGTAAGTTGCTAAGTCAAAGTTACATTTATTTGAAATTTTAATGCATATAAATGTATCAGTTTAAACAAAACCCCTAGGAAAGCCATCATTATTTAAAGCTGAGAACCCCGTTGCCTTAACTCTTTTTATTTTTTATTTATTTATTTTTTTGAGACGTTTTCACTATAGGGCGTGTGTGCTCACCAGACAGACAGAGAGAGACATAGAGACAGAAAGCGAGAACTCACCCCCCAGGGAGGATGGTCACACCGCAATCCGTTCTCCTCCATTCTCCTCTCGGGATCTTGGGCACGCACGCACACGCGCCCGGCGTGAGTTTTAAGCCACTGGGTCCGGGACTCAAACCGCGGTCGACTACGTGGGAGTCCAGTGACATAGCCATTACGCTAACTGCTGGTTCCCTTAACTCTTGAACTCTAGAAATCAATAGAGATTGGATGATAGATTTTCATTTTACGGTGGCAAAGTAACCACACCTGACAGCATCCCATCCTCAAAAGTCATGCTTACTAAAAAAAAAGAAAAAGAAAAAAACAAGAGAAATTTGAGCAATCATTGATAGATAGGAGGTCTGAACAATTGTTTGCAAATAGATATTGAAGAGGAAAATTACAACTCAAAAGATCAAGGGAGATAGCTATGTTAGAAGGAATATTGCTGTTGTATTAAAAAATAAAAGGTGATCCAGGACCAATTTTCTAAATTAGTAGAGCAACCTGGTGAGTTCACCTCTATTAAATGCCTCTTGGAAGCTAGCTGGGGACATGGTGGATCGCATACAGCCTACTATGCAGTTTGAGTCCCCACCCAATGTCTTGAAAAACACACTGAGCCTACGTAGGTGAATGCCCAAAATCATAAAAGGAGTAATGGAGAAGAGATTGTGGTAACCCCATGGGGGTACTTTCTCATCACCCCTCCCACCTCAACATACACCTTTGGTGAGCACACATAACTTCTGTCAAATTAAAAGAGACAGAGAAAACAAGATTTGACAGTAATTAGAGTGAAATGGTTGATACAAAGAAATAACAACTAGAACCATAAAACTAAAATTAAAATTGTTGAAATATATAGGCCAAAGTGCAATGTGGACATCAAAGTTGAATGAATTAGAAAGCCTAAAAATAAAGGAAGAGAGAAGTAATGAGATGGTAGATCCAGAAGTTTCCCCCCACAAAAAAAGAAAAAAAAATTAACTGGACTTAAGAAAGAGTAAGAGAGTAGCTAATATTTAGATAATGAGCCCAGATGAGGTTGCCATGGCAGTGGCTACAGCTTCGGAATGCTGGAGACTATGTGGGAAGGAGGCTCTGAGTTTGCATCCTGGGTCTACCTCAGTGCATTGAATGAGCCTTAGGCTATGCAGAGTTTGGAGGGGATTAAGATAGGCAGACCCTGTCAAGAGTGCCTGACTCACTTTCTTACACAGGAAGGACATAAACTGAAAAACCAAAAGTATAATGGCATATTTTTTCTATAAGGAAGGAAAAACCTGAGATTTTTTTTTTTAAAGGGCCTACTCAATGCTGAGTATAATTTATAAAACCAAATCAAGTCTAATTAAATAAAATCAAAACAAAATTAAAACTGTAAACCAATTGATTCCACACATATATATACATATGAAATTTCAGAACATGAAGGTTAGATGAAAATCCTATTTCCAAAGAAATTACATGATAAAACCAGGACAAAAGGCTACACTTAACTTATAATTAACTTTTGCACAATGTGTTTGCTGAGAGGCTGCCATAATTTATGCTGTCCAGTTCGCTATGCCACACTCGTAGTCACCCTAAGTGGGCTAGGTCGGCATCTGTGTCTCATTGTCTCTGCAGTATATCATGTAACTCCATTTCTCTGGCAGCTTGTCACTTTCAGTTCATTCTTAAGCTTCAGAGTACCTACTCTTCTGACCTTTGACTTGATGCTCTATTTTCTGTCTTATCTCCTTCCAAACAGATCCTTCATGAAAAGACTCGGTGTTCACTAATATTACTTTCCTTGGTTGGCCTATGAACCAAGCCCATGGCAACCCCTCCAGGCATGGCAGGGCTTTCCTGAAAATGACCTAGTCCCTTCCTCCAGTTTGCTGTCCAGACATTTGTGTCTTGAAAACAAGATGATTTCAGAATACTCGATGTTAGGCTTATATAGACAGTTGATATTTTAGGTTTTAAAGCTCTTTCAAATTTGTATTGGATTTGAACACATTCAATGACTGCTTTGTGTCTGTCTGAACACATTTTTGAAAATACGCAAATTATATATGAGTATTCTTAAGCTAAGCTCTCACAAGGTATCTTCATAAAGTTCATGAAAAATGTGTATTAAAATTATGCACAAATTTATAATTTTTTTGCACCAAAATAAACTAATTTTTCCCACAAATACTTAGAAATTCCTTCATACAAATAAAACAATAACCTCTTTGACCTCCATCTTTTGTCTTGATTTCTTTTCCTATCCCTCATTTGAGATGTATCATTCCAGACCTTCTTTTTCCTATGAAATTATTTACATGTATCTGTAAGAAAATAGATTATTTTTTAAATCTATAGTCACCTACTGTTCATTTTGTACTGCAACTTGCTTTATTCACTCCAATATTTTTCATTTTAATGTTTGTGTCTTCAACACCTTTAAAAACTACATATTATCCTGTAGTACAGGTATGTAAATATTTAGCCATCACCTTATTCATGAACAGTTAGATTGTTTCAAAATGTTTGTTTTCATAAAGAATTCTGCAATATAGATCTGAATGCTTGTTATTCTGCAACAGATGAGAGGTAAAAATCTTGGGTCACAGGACCTGCATGTTTGAAATTTCAGTAGAGAGTGATGAATACTCTTAAAGGATGACTATAAATTGACCTTCTCAATAGCAATAGAAGAGAGTCTCCGTAGTCTCAAACTCATATAAATACTGGTATTTTCAACGTACATTTTCAAATGTACGTCAAGTCATTAAGTGAAAAGTCAAATCTCATTGTTTTAATCGCTTTACTGCTGTTTTACCATTTGTTTTTATTCTTATGCTTCTTCATAGATTGACCCTACAATTTACAGTCATATAAAACCTGAAAAACATCTATGATTTCTATATATTTAGAAATGTATTCATTATTGTTATGACATTTTTCATTAACAGTCCCCGCTCTTTGGCCCAGCCTTGGTGGCACAGGTTGTAGGTACTGAATGGCAGCGCTGGAAGCCACATGGTCAACAGCAGGTTAGGATCCCGAGTTGACCTAAAGATATGGTGGGTATATATAACCAAGATCCTAAGGAGCTAGTTGTCTGGGGGAAGGAGATCATGACATTATGAGATGCTGTCAAGTATATCTGTCTCTCTCTCTCATAAATAAATAATCCTTAAAAAATAGAATTTCTTATCAATGGCTAAATTAGAAATTGTTCTTACTAAAATGAATAATACCTTGTAAATCACTGAATAAATCATTTATGCATTAGAACTGAATGCAAATAAAATGAAGCCAGATTCAGATATCCATGAGTTCCAAAAATGGTTGGCTACATTCAGTTTCTGTCCATTAACCAACTGTATTCTAGGCTGTATTTGCATTACTGACATTTTATTATTTGTTTTCTGTTTCTTCTGTTTCTCTTATTTCTATTTTTCATATATTTCTTCTGAGAATATTATTTGAACTTTTTAGTATTTTATCTTGATTTATCATATTTTTGAATGTGTTGCTTTCTATAATTTTCTAGGTACTATAATAAATATATGGAACCACAATCTACAGGTATCATCATTTAACCACTTCAAGTATTAGGCTCTCATGAAAGCCATGATGCATTATGCAAAAATGCATCATGGCTTTCCCAATGACCCAATATAATATTGAAAATATACTTCATTTAGGTCCATTTAATTTCTCAATTTCAAAAATATAATTGTTTCAAGTATTTTCTCTGTGTACATCCAGTGGCACAATATACTATCCTAATGCTTATTTCCACCACCAAATTTGATTAAGAGACTTGTAAGAAAAGAATAATTGGGGGGCTGGCAGGTAGTGTGGTGGTTAAGGCACTGAACTCCTACATGCCTGACCACTGTTTGAGTCCCAGACCTAGTGACTTGCTTTCTGCATTCTCTCTCTCTCTCTCTCTCTCTCTCTCATGCATATGTGTCCTATAGCAAATTAGAAAATAGTAAATAAAGTGAATCATTATTAAAAAAAAAAAAAAAAAGTTGGGGCCAGCAGATGGAGTACTGGTTATATTGTTGAACTTCCACGTGGCCAATCAAAGTTCAAGACCCAGTGGTTTGAAACTCAGGCCAGGTGTGTGTGTGTGTGTGTGTGTGTGTGTGTGTGTGTACATACAGGTCCAGGATCCCAGGAGGAGAATGGAGGAGAAGGTACTGTGGTAAGGCCATACCCCCCAGGGGGTGATTTCTCACTTTTTCTGTCTCTGTCTCTGTCTCTGTCTCTCTGGTGAGCACACATGCCCTATGACAAAAACCTTTAAAAAAAAGAGAGAGATAAAATAGTTTATTAAATTTACTCCTAATTCTGCCACTCCATTTTCCTCTTTTACTTTCTGAAGTTCACTGCCTTCTGCTATCATTTCCTCTTTGGGAAGTTTCCTCCAGACATCTTTAAAGGTATGTCTGTTTGCTTCAAAATCTTAGTTTTTCCTTCCTCTGAAAATGTCTTTACTTCTCTATCCTGACAGTTTTTCATTATTCAGAATTTTTCTGTAATAGTTCATTTCTTTCAGTACACAAAAAAGTGTTATGAAAATTCCTTCTAGTTCCCATAATTTCTAATGAAAACCTGCTCATTTGATTTAGTATCTCTCTGGTTCTTTGACCATTTATTCATATTTTTTTCAGCTTTACCTTTCAAAAGTTGAAGTAATTATGTATCTTGGTGTGGATTACTTTATATTTATCTTGTTTGTATTTGTGCAGCTTCTGAATCTGTAGGCTTAGGTATTTCATCAAATTTGGGATGTTCCAGCCATTATTTCTTTGAATACCTTTTCAACCCTCATTCTTTCTCCTTTCTGGAACTACAATAATATGGATGTTAGCTCCATTTTATTGTACCAGTTTTCCTGGGGTTCTGATCATGTTAGGATTGTTGGTTATGGGAAAGTACATATTTCCATTTTCTTTTTTTGTTGTTGTTCAGATTGAGTAAATTCGATTGTTCTGTTCTCAAATTTATCTTCTTTGAATTCCTTTTTATTGCTGAACCTATCAGGTGAGTTTTCTCCTTTGATTATTGTATTTTTCAGTTCTTTAATTTCTATTTGGTTCTTTTTTATTTCTAGTTTTTTAAACTGATGTTTTTTATTTTTTTAATTTGATTTAGGGATATTTTTAGTTACTTGTTCAATTACTTGAAATTACATTAGGATGGATTCTTCGCCAGTTTTTTCAGAGACCTTCAATCCACAGTTCATCTCAGTATTGCCATTCACTGGTAGTCTTTTTGCATTCAAGCTTGTTGGTATGACAGATGATTTTCACTGTGTTTTAGACATTTTCACTATTAAGGTAAGAGACTCTTGGTTCTATTTAGATCTTTTAGTTAGTAGAAAGTTTCTGCCAAGGTTTATCATGTACGTTACAACCTACTCTTCTGGATTGTATCCCAGTGAGAACTTAGTTTTCTGATTCCTGCAATGCTAATCTGGTCTGCTTTGTTATTCTGGCTTTGTTTGGACACTCACTGGATCTTTATTAGTGTTATTTTGAGAATGGAAGAACCTCTGATGGGCTGTGATGTGTGACACTACACTCAGGATTGGAAAGTATTCCTCCTGGCCCGTTCTTCAGCCACACAGTACTTTCGAGTGTCCTGTTTTATCTTTGCTGATGATCCCAGGTCAGAGTAGGGAGGCTTGCCTTTTGTGACTTTTCATCTAGAGAAAGCAAGATTTTCTTGTTTTTCTATTTTTTCCCTGATGTCTGTTGGCAGTTCCAGATTGCAACTATTAGTGTCCAGTTGAAGATACATGAGAAATGGAAGGACTGGGCACAGCTGCAATGGTGCAAGCAGGAGGCCACTGCTACATAGTAGCTGAAACTCCATAGTAGGCCTGGGTTCAGTTCCCCTCCCCACCTAAACAGGTCAAATGTGGTGGTATGTGCCTGTGGTCCTACCTGATGGGAGCTGGGGCAAGAGGATTGCAACATGGGAATGCCCTGTCCAAATATTCTCTCTCTTTCTCCCCCCTGCCTCCCTCTTTCTGCCTTAAACTCTCTCGCATTTACTTTCTCTTTCTCTCATAAGAATAAAAGAAAAGAAAATCGGGGAAACACTGTGATGGCACACTTGAAGTCGTGAGGTTTCTTTCCAATCCAACTTATTTGTTTTGCATTTTCAGAGTCTTTGTAAGGTTCCTACTAAATTATTTCCAGACTATTTAGAAGGAAGGAACAGGGAAAATTGAGTCCATGTCATTTTGTCCCTGGAATTTTTTTATTATACTTTGCAATAACATCTTAAGTCTGTCATCTTATGAAAGTACTGTGAGGTTTACTCTTAAGAGGGTGTAACTCTAGAAGATAAAATTCAAAAGGTTTGGATTTAGTGTAAACATACCTCACTTTAAGGTAGCAAAAAAAAAAAAAAAAAAAAGAGTTTTGATGTAGAATAAAACAGCCCAAACTTAACAGCTTAACAAATCATCCATTTACCTCATGATTATCTGGGTGAGTTGGAATGTTGTGATTTGGGCCCCCTTGGCTGATACCTGCTATTGTGCCTGTGGTTACGCTTTAGGTCTGCAGGATTTACCATGACTGACCGCACTCACGTGTTCTGCAATTATTGGTGGTTGCCTAGGTGGAGGATGGGAATGAGAGGACCCCTTGTTTTCTTTCAGCAGACTGCCTAGGCTTCTGTACATGGTAGTGGAAGAATTTCAAGTAGAATGAAAGAAGGCAAACCCCCATGTAAAGTACTTTTCAATTCTGTTTATTACTGTCCCATTGGTCAAAACAATTCACAAGACTCAGGTCAGAATCAGTGTGAGAGTGATTCCTGGTGGTTGTGAATACAGAAAATGGAAGAATTTGTGGTCATTGAATAATCAACCATGGGTACAGTCAAGGTCTGACCCATAAGCAAACTCACTTTATTTCATATTTGCCTTACGTTTTACAACTTATCCAACTATCATTCCTATTATCTTATTTGTTTCTCATAAAAATCTTACATTTGCTCTGTAGGAGGGTGTAATTGTTCTCCTGATATAAAATGTAATGTGTTCTTTTTTTTGGGGGGGGGGGGAGGCCATGCCGCAATCCCTTCTCCTCCATTCTGCTCTTGGGATCTTGGGCACACACGCACATGTGACCAGAGTGAGTTTAAGCCACCGGATCCGGGACTGAACTGCAGTCGACTACATGGGAGTCCAGCGACATAGTCATTATGCCAACTGCTGGTCCCAAACAAGTAGCTTTCATGGTATCTTTTCTGAGATTTTATTTATAAGAATAAAGTCTTATAGGTTTAGATTTACTGGAATTTAGTTGGCGATAGGAGAATGTTCTCTTTGATTATTTTGGTATTATTGTTATCTATATTTTATTTGACTTAAAATTATCCTTCTTGATACCTTCTTTGGAAATTATTAGTTCAATATTTTAAATTTCTAAAAATTAGCTCTTCTCCAGAGCTAACATGGGTAATTAAGCATTATTTTATAAAAATTATTTACATCAAATATACCCCTCAACAACTGTAATAATAGATTTATGGGCTGTTTATGAACTCTCTCTCTCTTGTATATACTTGTGAGTTCCTTCCACAGTTGATCTTCATCAGCTTGTCCCTATCTAGAAAAGCTTACTGTTATCTACACACTTGCATATTCTATTTTACATGCCCTCTTTAAGATAAATTATTATGCATGAAACTGAATTACTTTATTGAAATGTGAAACAAGTCTAGACACATCACTTATTCCCAGGTACCTAATGCAAACAATTCTCTATCTATAAAATTAATAAGCAATCCCTTTTCTTTGTAAGTGTAAATCCATGAAAATCTGTGCCCTCTAATGATCAGTTTTAGAATGGAGGGAAATGGTTTTTGGTAAAGATGGGTGAGAGTTTAATAATTTCCAAAGGCTCACAAAATTAGTAAAAGACAGTTATCCCTTTCTTTCTTGTCTACACATTTATGTACCCTGTTTGAGCTCTGGTGAGGAAGGATTTATATTACTTACCCTTAGAGTAACTGTGTGGCATGCCCCACAGCCCCCCTTGTATAGGTTATGCTTCTTTAAGTGTGCAATGGACCACTCTACATTATATATTGCACCAAGCTGTTAGGTATGCAAGAGAGAGTTACCAGTCTGACATTCTAAGGACTTCCACAGTGCTTTTTTATGGATGGTGTCAAAACAAAGGCAAATTCAAAATAAATAAAACCGCCACTTTCATTTATAATATGGGGGCTCAGGATAAGCAACAACAGGCCCAAATGAACCATTAGATGACAATGTACTCTTCTTTTTTGTCATTAGTGATACCTCCAATGTCTAATTAGCACATCTCATTGGCTAATTAAAATGTAAGTTGCTGGCCAGCAGGTGTTGTGGTGGTGAAGGTGCTAGATTCCCACATGGCTGGCCACGGTTTGAGTCCCAGACCTGGTGGCTTGCTGTCTCGCTTTTCCTCTCTGTCTCTCTCTCTCTCTCTGGCCAAATTAAAAGAATAATAATGTTAATAAATAAAATAAATAATTCTTTTATAAAAATGTAAGTTGTGGACTGGCAGGTGGTGTGATGGTTAAGGCGCTGAACTCCCACATGGTCAACCGTGGTTAGAGTTCTGGACCTGGCCACTTGCTTTCTCACTTTCCCTTTCTCTTTTGTTCTCTCACTCTGTTCCTCTCTGGTCCAATTAAAATACATAAATAAATGAAGTTAAATAAAATAATTCTAAAAAATATATAGGTTGCAAGAAACTTCTTCTTAGGGTGAATACTGCAGCTATGTGGAATCTATATTCATGCCAGTTGCTCTCATTTGGGGCAGTTTTGTCTCCTTTTGGACTTTGGGCCATATCTAGAGACATCTTTGTTTTTTATAACTTAGAGGTGGGGATTCTGCTGTCGGCTAATAAATAGGGGCTGGGGATGGTACTAAGTACCCTATGCGGCACAGGGAAGGTCCCCGCAACAAATAATCTGACCTAAATGTCAGTAGTGCTAAAATTGAGAAATGCTGATTTATGCCATTTTCTTTTGTGTATATTCACTCATTTGGTTGGAAAGGTCTGTGCAGTGTTCGCAAATGTTCACTAAAAATCATGAACAGGGATGTTTGCTGTGGTAAGTATTGCATCATGTATAATTAATGCATTATTTATCTATGAGGGAACTTCAAAAAGGTCTTAGAAAAGAGGCATTAAAGTACAAGTTTCTTATGGTGCAAAAAAAGTGAAATTCATATGTAGGATTTTTCCATAAACTTTTTGATGGTTCCACAGGTATATGATTTCATTTTTTCCTTAATTTATTTTTACATTATTAGAGACCACATGCTCTCACTTGAGAGAGACAGAAAGACTGAGAGAAAGGGAGAAAGTACCCACACACACAATGGGGCATGGTCATGCTGCAGTCCCTTCTCTGCTTCTCCATCCCTTTGAGATTGGCACACAAGCTGCAAAGGCCAGGACTTGACCCATGGTTGGCCATATGTGATCCAGTTCCTTCAGCCACTAGACAAGGGGCCAGCCTCATTTTCATCTTAATCTTAATTTGATTATTCTTATTTACATACGCATCAACTTGTAGTGCATTATCTTTGGACAGCTCTACAATCTTCCTTGGGTTTTTTTGTTTGTTTGTTTGTTTGTTTCCTTGCTGGCTCCTAGACTTCTATTTTATTAAAACCCTCCTCCTCATACCTAGAAAAATCACAACACTTGTTAGTAGTGGTATGAATATGTACATTAAGAATAAATCTGATCCTGAAAGCACTCCCAGGAACTCAGTGTCTTTAACTCGTAGTGCTTAATGCTTAATATCACATTTGGGATCCACAGTCCACAGCTTCTTTAGCTGCATAAATACAGCATAAAGACAGCTCCAATCAATACCAGAGTTTCAAAGTGAATAATTATTTCCAAGAAAACCTGACCATCAGTAAAATAATTGAGAGGTAGAAATGATCAGATGGCCCTTAGGTCCACTGCTTTAATTCATTTAGACCACATTTAATTTCTTTTGAGCTTAGGCATATGGAGAAATACTAATTTGTGTGGGTGCTTTAGCGGTAATATTCATTAAGACTCTTACAGTTCATTGCAATGTCAAAAGAAACTCCTCTTTTTCTTTTACAAGCTGATATGTATTAATGAGAAACCTACTGATGCCCCCTTTTTTCTGTGTGTGACCCACAGAACAAGAATCACTAGGATAAAATCAGCAATTTCACAGTCCTTGTTCTCTGTCAAACAACTCCACACCGACAGACCCTTCACGTTTGATTCATTAGGCGAGTTTTTCATACGTAAGGCTAATCTGCTATGACTTTCGCTCTCAGTACATTTAATCATCATTCCATTTCCGTGTGCTTATTCATTTTATTTCACTTCATGGGAGGCATATGTGCTTTAAAAAGATAGTACCATATGTGCGCAAAATCAGAATGTGAGAGCTGGAAGGAAACCTTGAGATCATTTACGCAAACCTTGTCATTTCTCAGAGTAGAAACTGAGGTACCTGAAGACTGCCAGACTGCAAATTAATGAATCAGACAGTGAATTTGTAAGCTTCTAACTCACCATTAAATGCTCGTTGTACTATCATTTAGCTTCCACTACATGGCTTCAAAATTAGTCAGGTCTGATTTTATAAAATGATTCTTCTTTTCTTACCAAGAACTTTCAAATAATCATTTTACATTTCAGACAATATTTGGTAACTATTCTCACTAATAAATGAATTAAGTAAGAATTTTTTTTAAATGGAGTACTTTATATAAATCAACATTTACTGTCCAAGGTACCATATGAATAATTTTTTTTTTTTTGGAGAGGTTTTTGCTATAGAGTGCGTGTGCTTGCCAGAGAGACAGAGAGAAACAGAGAGACAAAAAGCAAGAAATCACCCTCCTTGGGGTGGTGAGGATGGCCATGCTGCAATCCCTTCTCCTTCATTCTCTTCTCGGGATCTTGGGCACTCACGCACAGGTGCCCGGCGGGAGTTTAAGCCACTAGCTCTGGGACTCAAACTGCAGTCGACTAGATGGGAGTCCAGTGACATAGCCATTATGCCAACTGCTGGTCCCACCATATGAATAATTCTAATCTTTTACTTTCTGAACTTGTATGTGTATGGTAACAGGAGTAATGAACATATGTGGATATATTTTATTCTATGGCTTTTTTTTTTGGCACTTTGTACAAATCAGTGAGCCTCAATTTTCCTTACCTTCAAATAAATAAATGAGATTTTATTATCATAGATCGCTTTAATAAATAGTCTTAATGAAATAAGATCATTTTTAGTGGTAGTTTTCATGAAATAAGAACACTTTCATAAACTACTAATAGACTTATATGTTAGGGTTTTTTGTTTTGTTTTGTTTTGTTTTAAAATCTGTCTGTCTATTTTGAGCTTCAACTCACCAGATCTGGGACATGAACCATGGTCAGCCATGTGGGAATCCAGCACCTTAACCACAAACTACCTGCTAGCCCAGAGTCGTCATTAGTTGAAAAAAAAGAAAAAAAAATGGCTGGGATACCAAAATTAATGTCTACATTGATCTATTATTGTACTCTTTTTCCTATTTCTTTATTGTATTCTTTTTCCTATTTCTGAAGTTTGTTCTTTGGAGAACTAACACTGATACATCCTAAATGAGTTATTCATAGATGCATTTAAAAAGTTAGCAATTAAACTTTACACATTTTTTTTTTTTTTTTAGAGTTTTTTACTATAGGGTGCATGTGCTTACCAGAGAGAAAGACAGTGTGAAATCTTCCTCCAGGGGGAATGGTTATGCCACAGTCCCTTCTCCTCCATTCACCTCTCTAGATTTTGGGCACAAATGCACATGTGCCCAGCATGAGTTTCAAGCCACTAGGTCTGGGACTCCAACTGTAGTTGGCCATGTGGTTGTCCAGAGATGTAACCATTAAGCCATCTGCTGGTCCCAACCCACAAAATAGTTTTAACAAATTATTTTTAGAGGAGTGTTAAGTTGACAGCAAGATTGAAAGTAGAAAGCAGGCTGGCCCCATAGCCTGTTGGTTACAGAAGCTAGATACCACATGGTCAATGGCAGTTCTAACCCTGGTCATGGCAGTTTGAAAAACACACTGGATACAGATGCATGCCCAAATCCTGACAGGGTGGAGAAATGGCGGAGAAGAGATTGCAGCATGACCATGCCCTGATGGGAGTGTTTTCTCCCGCCCTCTCTCTCTGTCACTCTGTCCCTCTCTGGTGAGTGCACATGCCCTCTGACAATCTAAACAAATAAAAGAAAATGAAGGGCATTCCCACATAGCAACTTTCCCTACAGAGGAACAGTCTCTTCCACAACAGCATTGTCCACTACAGTGTCACATTTGTTATGATCAATGAACCTGGAACAACATCATTTTCACCCAACGTCCATAGTTTATAGTACTCCATTTTCATTCTTAGTTTCATAAAATCTATGAATTTTAACAAAGATTTTTGACATGTATTTAGCATTAGAGTATGAGGAGGTTTTCAGAAAGTTCGTGAAAAATATGTGTTATAAAAAACTATGCATGCATTTAAAATTTTTTGGACTGAGACCAGCAGATAGCATAATGGTTATGTTGCTGGACTCCCATGTAGTTGGCCGTGGTTTGAGTCCTAGACCCTGTGGCTTCAAACTCATGCTGGGCACGTGTGCGTGCATGCTTAAAATCCTGAGAGGAGAATGAAGTGGAAGGGGTTGCAGCGTGGCCATCCCTCCAACTGGGGGATGATTACTCGCTCTCTGTCTCTCTACCTCTCTCTGTCTCTTCAGTGAGGAAAATATGCCCTATAGCAAAAACAAAATCAAAAACAAAAACAAAACAAAAAAAACCCTCTCTTTAAAAAAATTTTTTTTGGGTCCAGTAGGTGGCATGGTGGTTAAGGCACTGGACATACCCATATGGCCGACAACAGTTTGAGTCCCAGACCTCATGGCTTGCTTTCTCACCTCCCCCTGCCATGTCTCTCTCTCTTGTCAAATTAAAAATGAATGAATGAATGAAGTTAAATAAATAATTCTTTTAAAAAAAATTTGGGACCAAAATAAACTTGTCCTAGAACTCCATTTTTCCACTAACTTTCTTACTATGCAGAATGTTTTCATTGCATTGGTTAAGTGCTATACAGAGGAAACCAGACCCCATATTACTGACTGGGGTTCAAGAACCAACCGTGGAGGCTTACATTCCTGGATGAAGAATTGAATCAAAAAGAACTGCAGTGTGACCAGGCCCCATCGAAAGATGTACTACTCCGAATCTTGGTCTCTATCTGTTTTGTGCATATGCCCTCTGACACTGAAACAAATACAAAAAGAACTTAAAAAAACAAACAACAACAACAAAAAAAATCAAAGACCACTAGGCCCATATGTGTGTATGTCCAAAACAGCAAAAGAAGGGGAAAATGGAGGAGAAGGGATTGTGCTGTGACCATTCCCATGTGGGGCAGGGGCTGATTTTTCACTTTCCCTCTCTCTGTCTCTCTCTAGTAAGCATGTATGTCCTCTGGCAAAATTGGGGGGGGGGGGGCGGAATCCCAAAACAAAAAACTCTGTGCTCTACTTATTCATACCAGCTTCTCCCAACTCTTGGCAGCTATTGGCTTTTTTTTTTCTTTCTGTCTCCATAGTTTTACAATTTTCCAGAATGTCATATAGTTTGAATCATGTAGCATACAGTATTTTCAGATTAGCTTTCTTTCACTTAGCAATATGGCTTGATAACTCATTTCTTTTTTAGCACTGAATGATATTCCATTGTCTGGATATACCAAGTTTATTTTTTTCACTCACTAAAGGATGTCTTGTTCCTTCCAAGTTTTGGCAGTTATGAATACAACTGCTATAAACATTCATGTGTAGGTTTTTGTGTGGACATAAGTTTTCAACTCATTTGGGTAAATACCAACGAGTGCCATTACTGGATCATGTTAAAAGTATATTTAGTTTTGTAAGAAACTGCCAAACTGTCTTCAAAGTAGCAGTACCAGTTTGCATTTCCACCAGCAATGAATGAGGATTGCTATTGCTCCATATCCTTGTCAGCATTTGGTGGTGTCAGTGTTTTGGATTTTGGCCATTCTAATAGATGTGGGGACTATCACCTTTTCTTTTTCCTTTTTTTTTTTTTTTTTTTTTTTTTTTAGGTTTTTGCCATAGGGTGCATATGCTCGCTGGAAAAAATCAGATAAAGAGAGAGAAACAGTGAGAGGGAAATGAGCAATCACCCCCCACCAGGGATGGCCACTCCACAATCCCTTCTCCATTCTCCTCCTGGGACCTTCGGCACTCATGCACACATGCTCAGCGTGGTTTTCAAACTGCCAGGTCCAAGACTTGAACCACAGTCAGTCATGTGGGAGTCCAGTGCCTTAACCACCACACTACCTGCTGGCTCCAGGACTATCACATTTTTGTCGTTTAAAGTTTATTTCTTCTATGAGTGTGAGAGACAGAGGAAGAGACAGAGAGAGAGAGCACCACAAGAGGGTCTCAATGCTATGATCACTGCCTGACTCAGGTAAACTCACGGACATACCTGGTATATTTAAGGAGATCTCCAGACAAAAATTAGAACCTTCTCATGTGAGTCTGCCTCTCAGGACATTGTACTTTACTGCTGCACCACTGTCTGGCTACCTCTTCATTGTGGTTTTAATTTGTAATGATTTAGGCTGTTGAGCATCTTTTCATATGATCATTTACCATCTTTATATTTTTGTTGGTGCAGCATCTATTTACATGTTTTACTCATTTTAATTGGGTTTATCTTAGTCTGTTTGGGCTGTTATTACAAAATATCTTGAACTGGGTGGCTTATAAACAACAGATATTTATTTTTCACAGTTCTGGAGGTTGGGAAGTCCAAGATCAAGTTAGTAAGGAGTCAGGGTAAAAGGGGAAAATTGTGGGCGAGAGCGTTTATTATGGTTTCCATAAGAAGGAACAAGTAAGGCATTTAGAATTGGTCAGTTGTAATAATCAAAGTAAGCTCCAGAGCACAGAGGCTGTCCCTAATTGTCTGGAACCTGGTCCTGCGCTAACTAGGACAGGTGGATAATAGCCCAGAGTCATGAGAGTCCAATAAAGGAGGTTATTGGGGATATGGGCCCTGGATTGGTTTGTTTACATTTGCACATCACATTTATAGGGTGAGTTTTTAGCATCTCCAGGAATTGACTAACTCTTAGAGGGGCAGTGCATTTAGAAGCAGCAAAACCTCAGATATCAAAACACCAAAATGCTTTTAATTTTCTTAGTGATTACTTGCTTCTTTCATCATTTCATTTGCCTCCCTACCTTTAATGGTTTAGAAATTACATATTCTGTATCTATTCTTTCAGTGGTACCTATAATATCTTTACCATGCTTCTTAATAATAATCTAAAATGAAATCTAATTATGTCCTCAACTTCTATGGGAGTTTATTTCACCTTCACCTTCATACTTGTGCATGTTTTGTTCTCTTGATAGCTTGCACTGTAAGCATTGCCATTTGCCTTAAATCAGTGTGCTTGCTTGCTTACTGGTCACTATTCTTCACTCTAGTTTCATCTCACTTATCTTACATATTGTGAGTGCATAAATGCATGAATATGACTCATTAAACACTTTTTTTTTAAAGATCTTTCAGATTCACTAAGCCACTCTATTGTGAAAGTTTTATTTTTAAAGTTTACAAATTTCCTTTAGCTGCATGAACAAGAGTTACTAAAGGGAATCATTTTCTAATCTAGGAAATTGACAGTTTCTAATAAGGAGCTGTGTCAACAGCACATGAACCAGCAGGGATGAGATTCCACATTGCCAGTGGCAAGGTCAAGAGGGAACTCAGAACTCTGTAGATCTTGGTTAAGTGTCCTATATGTCCCAATTCTCCCCTGCTTTCCTGCCTTGAAATAAGTACAGTAATCTGCAATTTCTCCCTGTTGAAATCAATCACAGAAAGAAACTCAACACCCAAGTCTTTCTTCATCTCCTTTAATCTCTACACTGTTTTGCACATTCTACTGTCTACTCATTTCTCTACTCCCCTAACTTCTGAAACCTTAGGATCAATCATTATCAAAATCCCTTCTATCTCTACTGTATTTTATGTTTGTGTGTTACTACTTTACTCAAATCCATGCCCTAGGCTTGCTCTTCCCCTGGAAACTTTATCAAGTAGTGGCAATATTCTTTCCACACCTTTCATTCTTGAGCCTTAAAGTGGGATTGATGTACTTCTTATCTCTCATCACTAATTCGATGATTTACTTTCCTCCCTGAATGTTCCAGCTTCAAATATATCCTGAGATTTAGCCATTCTCTGCTTCTCCATTGACAGTCATTTAAAAATCCCAGAGTTACTCCCTTATTTCTTGAAGTTTTTGCTCCTAGTTCACTGTATCTCCCACACTATTCTTGTTGTTCTCCTTTGTTTTTAAAAGATTTTAGAAGTTTATTTCTCCTTAGATCGATCTCTCTTTCTCCCTCTCTCCCTGCCCCTACAACGGGGTCTATCACTGTCATCCTCCCCACAGCCTCAGCCAGCCAGGCTCCTGGCATGTATGATCTTGTCCAACATGCTTAGGGAGACAACAAAGTGTGAACCTGAGACCCACCCAGAAGGCCTCAACTTCGGGGGGCACCACACCACCACAGATAGCATGTGGTTATTATACTAGATGAGGTCAATATCCACATAAGCCATCTTTCTAGTGCTTCTGCCTCTCAAGTCCTTCTTTGTTTCAATTACAATGTCCTCCACCCTACTTTGGTCACTTGGCGACATTGTCCTCACCAATAAGCACATCTTCTGCATAAACTAAATTCCAAGTATCCCATCTTTGACCACAAACTTTTGTATTTTTGCTTCACTCTTTTCATAAATCCAATTCCAACAATTGTTCTGTGTCACTAGCATCTACTCCATGTGTCCTTTTCCTAATATCCCTATTTCTTTTTTGACTTGACTCTTCTTTGGAATTGTCACTGCTCCTAGTCAAGGTTAATCCCTCCACTTGACAGCAGTTTCTAAACCTTCTTGATGACTGAATACAGGACAACAGCAAATCTCTTCTACATCTTTAAATTTATGTCTTTATATGAGGATATAGATACACACTCATTTCTGCCAACTTTAAAAAGAAAAATTTGAGACAGCAAATGGCATGGTGGTGGAGATGGCTATATCCCTCCTGGCTGACAGCATGGTTCAAGTCCTAGACCCAGTGGCTTGAAAAACACTGTATGCATGTGCATGTTTGTCCAAAATCTCGAGAAGAGAATGAAGGAGTACTGATGGCAGGTGTGGCCATCCCCCCTGAGGATAATTTATCACTCCCCTACCTTAGTCCTTCCAATGAGCACATGCATCCTACCAAAACAAACTAACAAACAAAAACATGTCAATAATAAAACATCTGACCTTCCTTTACCCTCACAGTTATCTCATTTCTCTGCTACCTCTCTTTTCAGGAGAGAGCATAGACAGTTGTTTACTCTTTCTGTCTATCCATTTTCTCTTGAATCCACTCAAACTGGCCTTTGGTCCCACCATTTAATCAAAATGCTCTTTGTCTCATTCACTAATTAGTGTCATATAGCTAAATCCCAGGGTTCCAGTCTGTCATTTCAGACAATTGATCTTTCTGCCTTGTTTATGAAGTCCTTCACTCCTTTCTAGGACTCCATGATTTCTAGTTTTCTAACTGTGTCTTCTCTCCTCAAAAACAAAACTTAGGGGATCAGCAGTTAGCGTAATGGCTATGTCGCTGGACTCCCACGTAGTCGACCGTGGTTCGCGTCCCGGACCCAGTGGCTTAAACTCACTCCGGGCGCGTGTGCGTGCGTGCCCAAGATCCCTAGAGGAGAATAGAGGAGAAGGGATTGCGGCATGGCCATCCCCCCTGGGGGGTGATTTCTCGCTTTCTATCTCTCTGTGTCTCTCTCTCTGTCTGGCAAGCGCACGCACCCTATAGCAAAAAAAAAAAAAAAAAAAAAAAAAAAACTCACTCTAAAAAAAAAAACAAAATCTTAGATCTCAGGACTAAATAACCCACTTCCATAGCAGAATATGCAGTCTCATGGCTTTAAAAGCCAACTCTATAAAAACCGGTGGCTCCAAATTTGTATCTTCAGTCTGAACCTGTCTCTTGAACATCAGACACATATGCAGCTGCCTACTTTGTATTTTTACTTGGCTGCCTGATGGGCATCTCTCACTTATCAGGTCCCAAAGTTGAGCTCAGGACTGTCCCTTCCGAGGTCTGTACCACCCACTGTCTTCCTCATTCACATAGACATCAACTCCAACCTCTTGGTTTCTGAAACCTGAAGTCTTGGTGTCATCTTTGACTACGTGCAAATCACGTAGATAACACCCATAGGTGTTATCTCATTTATGTACTCAAATCAAGCCCACCACTTCCACCACTGTCGAACTGGTTGATTTCATCATGCCTTTTGCCTAGGTTATGGCAAGAACCTAATTAGAACATCTTATTTTATCTTATTCTCCCATCTAGTTGGAGTGATGTTGTTATGGAAAATGTAATTCCCAGAACAAGACATTCTAATGGCAGGCTAGCCCAGTAGGCAATGGCTAAGGGCTGTGCCCAGGTGCTGAATCCCACATGGCTGGCCACAGTTCAAATCCTGACCCTGGGGTCTTGAAAAGTAGAGCATGTATGTGTGCAACCAAGATTCTGACAGAAGGGAAAAGAATCGTAGTGTGACTACACACCATTGGGGAATTCATTTTCTCTCTCTGTTTCTCTCTCAGAGTGAGCATGCTCTCTGGCAATAAACCAAATAAAGAAAACATTCCAAATGGCTTTCACCTTGTATAGATTAAAAACTGAAGTCCTCACTAATACCTACAAAGCCTTGTATGATCTTACCCCTCGACCTAACCTTTTTGTTTCAGACTTCAACCGTTGTGTCAGCCACATTTGTATTCTTACTTTTCTTTGACAACCTGAGGCACCCGCCCACCCAGTGACATTTGTACTTGCTATTCTTTCTGCCCAGTTATTTACATGGTGTGCTCCCTCATCTCCTTTAGGTCTTTGCTCAAATGCTAACTTCCTAGGAAAGCTTTTCCAGGCCCTTCTTCTTTTTTTATTTATTTATTTATTTATTTATTTTTTATTTAAAGTGAATCTCTTGAAGGCCAGCAAGACACATGGTAGTTAAGGTGCTGGACTCCCACATGGCCGACTCTGGTTGCAGTCCTGGACCTGGTGGCTTGTTTTTTCACACACTCTCTCAATCACATATGTCCTGTAGTAAATTTAAGATAATAATAATAATGATAAATAAAATTAAATAAATCGTAAAACCTTGAAACCCTCCAACCTGTATAATATCATGTTTCTGTTTTTTTTTCTTAATAGTCAATGTCATCCACTATATGATATTTTATTTATTTTTATAGCAACTCATAAGAATGTATCCTTTATTATACTATAAGATTGTATCCTTAAAAAAAAAAAAAAAACTTCATTTTAAATCCCTAGCACCTACTACCTGGCACATAGTAGGTACTCAATAAATACATTTAAATAGATGGCAGAAAAAAATGAAGCATATTTATCCAATAATTACTTAGAGGAAAGAACTGACTTTTTGGAGATTGATTGTTGGTTTTTTTTTTTTCCCCGAGTTATATCATTACTAACTTTAAATTTGAGTCCTTTTGTGATGTAGAGTTTCTATGTTTTTATCTAGAGACCATATTTTTGTTTTCACTTCCACATGCCTAGAGCCAAATTATACTAAGCAAGGACTAGCCCCTCACTGCCACATTTATTTTTCACATCAAACATCTAAGAAAATAAAGTCTTGATAAAAAATCTTCCCCATTGTTTTCTTACTACTAAAAAAAGAAGGATGAAAAGGCAAAGATTCCTTCTAATTTTCAGATTTGTGAGAGTTTAAGAATCTACACTTGAGATATGTAAGAGAAAAGAATAAAACACACGTGTTTAATTTCTGCTTCTAAGAAACTGAGTAAAACTAGCCAAGATAAATTGTGTCTGAGTCAAATGAGTTCTGACAAAAATTAATTGTGCTATTAACATTTTAGATTCTAATGTTTATATTACATTTGAGCCTTTGATAAAGTCCTACAAATATAAATATAAATATATATAAATATATATGTCAGACAAATTTAGCATTTATAAAAGTTGTAACTAAAATAATTTGCATAGATTGTTTAAAAAGGTAATACTTTATCATACTCATTGTAAATGCTGAACTCTTTGTAGATATATATATATATATATATATATACACATACATATATATATATATATATATATGTATATATATATATTTTTTCCCCCTATATTCCCACTCCATAAGCAGTCTTGATTATACAGGGGAGTGTGACTTTATTTCTCCTAGCAGAACTATTTTTTGATCAGATCAAATCTCTGCTTTGGTCTCTATTGTTCAGCGTTCAATAATTTGTTGATCTGTTTGCAGGACAAAAATAGTTTCACACATTGGACAGAGAATACCTGAGACATGACATTCAATGCTGGGATCCATAATTTAATAGGTACACTATCAAAAATGGTTAGATGAGCGCCTTCTATGGTAAGCCAGACCTTGGATCTAGTTGTAGCTCTGTTTTTTTGTGCAAGTTTGGTTAAGTGATATGAACCCTCTGAGTCACAGAGGGCTTACATTTATAAAATGGAGACAATAGGAGCACCCAATTCATGGATAACAAATTGAGAAAGCATACTCAAATGAGTAAACGTATATACACAATCTAGCACATTGCTCGATAGATTTTACCTGTTGTTGTCATTGTTATTTTTTTCCCAGACAGTGAAAAGATGCTAAAGCACACTGTCTATTCAGTGACTAAAATCACTTACATGCTTACAGATTCTGAGGAGACATGAGCATTGCCTTTACACTTTGTAGGATGCTGTATAGAAGAGAAATTAGACCTATTATGTGTAGTTCTAGGGTGAATAGTAAGCAGTGAAAGGAGGAATTTAACTGGTATAAATATGGGACTTAACATCTGGAATAATGTGGTAGATATAATAATGGTTTCTCAAAGTTTCCCATGCCCCAGTCCTCATCACCTGTGAATGCACTCCATAAAATGGGTAGGAATTCAGGTACCAGATGAAATTAAGGTTGCTAATTAGTTGACCGTAAGATAGGGCAGTTATCCTGGGTTATCAGTATGGATTCAACTTAATCACAGGGTTCTTAAATGTGGAAAAATAGAGGCCACTAGAATCAGTATGAGAGTTATGTGACATGAGAGAGACTCGAACAGCCATTGCTGGCTCTGATGAGGGAAGAGGATTGTGAACCAAGGAAACCAGGCAACCTGGAGAAGATAGAAAAGCAAAGAAAATAGATGTTCTGCTAGAATCTCCAGAAACAAATTCAGCTTAGTCAATACCTTGATTTCAATCTAGTAAGACTCATTGCAGACTTCTGACCACCAGAAATATAGAACAATAAATGTGTGTTGTTTTAAAACACTATGTTTATGGTAGTTGGTTACAGTGGCCGTCAGAAACTAGTATGCATGCCTACTAAACACACGAGCCATCTAAAATAGAAAACAATGATTTGGCAAAAACTAGAGATTTAGAGAGTAGGTATGTATTTGGGGGGACATTTTCTAGAAAAAGGAGTCACATGTGATATAGAGTTTGATTAAATGAGTCGAGATTGGTTTAAGAGAAAGGTTGATAAGAAAACCAGAATGATTCAGTGTTTGATCTATGGCTTTCGCTGCCATTTTAAATTCATAATTCAAATGAAGCGATTCCTGGTGATAAGCAATGTACCATAGACATGAAAATAT
Organism: Tupaia tana; assembly: GCA_026018925.1. Classification (NCBI taxonomy): domain Eukaryota; kingdom Metazoa; phylum Chordata; class Mammalia; order Scandentia; family Tupaiidae; genus Tupaia; species Tupaia tana. The sequence goes on along the minus strand of JAKSZU010000022.1, from coordinate 14,563,433 downwards.
TCAGTATGTCTCCCAAGGTCTCATTCTCATAATCACCTTTAACCTTTTAAATGAAGATAAATGTATCACTCTTGAGATAGAGAACATATTTTTTAGTGCTAGGTTAATGTTTTCTCTCCCTCTGCATCCTTACTTTTTCTTCTACCTTGAACTCTGAGTCTGCCTCTTATGGAATAATACAATCCGTATAGGTGCGAGTCTATGTGACTCCATCTCCATATGTTGCCTGAATAAGTCATGAAGCCAGTGAAGGCTGTTATATATTACCCTTCTGTTTTACCAAGCCCTTTTCTTCGGAAGGTGGATCTCACATATATTTCTTTAAATAAGAAGCAGATAAGTTGCCACAGTATGGATGCATCTAACCCACATACAGAAACACAGACTATCATCATTCCGAAGAAATAGATATGTGACATTAAAGTTAAGTGCATTTTGCTGATGAGCATAATCTTAGTTTGTTGCACAAGTGAAAAGAATACGTGCAGTGTGGCAGAGGACATCAAAAGTGATGTGTACCTTTGTTAAAGAAATATGTAAGACTACGAAGGCAAAAATGTCAGGCAAATCAATTCTTCTGATGGCTGATGATAGATAGAAGAGAGTAGTGGTATTTAAAAATCACTGATTACATGGGAATAATCCAGCATTTTTCTTCATTTTGTTGAATGACAGACAAACAGTATTAAATTAACATCTTTAATTTACATACATTATGTCTGTTTGTGGTTCAATCTGCCATCAAAATTATACTCCTTGTTTCTATCATTTACAATGTGGTGGTGGCAGAGAAGCAGGTTTCCCCTGGTGGGCTGTCTGGCCTGTGGCAGAAGGCATTGACTTTTCTGGCTTTCCTGAGGTACTGGCGTCTGCAGGCCTCCACAGTTTTTTATATGACTTCTCGTTTCCTGAGACAGGGTAACTGGCAGTCTTTATGTTCAACCTTTTATAATTTTGTCACTTTCCTATGTTAGCTGAGTTATTCTACCTTTAATTATGAATGTTAAAACTTCACCAGCAAAGCAGTTTACCATCTTCTGCAAGAAAACATTCCCACCTTTTCCCTGTCCTCCACAACTGCTGCTGTTTTTGCTACTCTCCTACCAGCAACTGTCATTGATCAAAAACTTTAAAAGGACAAGCATTTAGTAGAATGCTTTGCAAATTTCACTTAATCTTTACAAAATACGACTATTTCCACTTTACAGATGAGTAAATTGAGGCTCAGCGAAGTTAAAGAATTCATCTCTAATCACACACGTGTATAATAACATATCCAGTTATCCAGTATTAACCTAGGGTTGTGTGATCCCACAGCAGGTGTGCCGTAGCTAAATGTCTTTCTGTTTTCTGTATCTATTAGCCTTATTCTGGTCACATCCACTATTTTCAATGAATTGTATCTCCAGGAAAAAAAAAATTAGGTAGTTCTTAAAAAGGATTAGAAGAAATTAGTATAATAAGTGACATTACAGCGTGTTGTTGTATTCATTGTTGAACGTACTAGCATGTTGTCTTGTCCTATGTTTCTCTCCTTTCATACTCTACATGAAAGCCAACAAAGCTTCTGTTTTAGACCATGTTTTATATTTAAATGAATAGATCACTGGATATAGGAAAATCACACATTTAAGAACAGAAAGCAATACAAGACTCTTGTAAAAAGATAAAGAAATCTTGGGTATTACTCCTTCCATTCTTTCCTCCCACTTTACACAATTTGCACTAAAATGAAGATTGGGTTAGTCTATGCTGTCAATCTTGTCCTACCTCCTATCTTCCTCACTTTTCTTGACATTCAACATCAATGTCATTTTTCAGGGTTTTAACACTAATGTGATAAATGGTGAACAGTTCCCAGTAACTTCCCTTTATGTTTTTCAACATGATCTAGGACAGAGGCCTCTCTTTCTCATCTTTGGCATGCTTTATTTGGTTACTTTCAAAGGGGTCTTACTTTTTTCTTTTCTTTCTTTTTGAGAGATTTTTGCTATAGGGCACATACACTAGCCAGAGAGACAGAGACAGAGATGGAGGAACAGAAGGTGAAAAATCAAGCCCCTGGGGAGGATGACCATGTCACAATCTCTTCTCCTCCATTCTTTTCTCAGGATTTTGGGCACACACACACACACATGCAACTGGCATGAGTTTTAAACCACCAGGTCTGGGACTCAAACCACAGTCAACAATGTGGGGGTCCAGGGACATAACCATTTGCTATCTGCTGGTCCCCTTTTTCCTTTTCTTTTAAAATAATTTTTTTTAGAGAGATTTTTCTTATAGGGCATATGTGCTTGCCAGAGAGGCAGAGAGATAGAAAGTAAGAAATCATCCCCCAGAGGGATGGCCATGCCGCAGTCTGTTCTCCTCCGTTCTCTTCTTGGGATTTTGGACACGCGTGCACACGTACCTGGCATGAGTTTGAAGTTGCCAGGTCCAAGACTTGAACCACGGTCAACTATCTGGGAGTCCAGCAACATAACCATTATGTCATCTGCTGGTCTACTCTTTTTGCTTTTCTTAAGACAGAGCATTTTAGGAAACCTTAGCTCTACATAATTATCAAAGCATTGCCCGAGGTGTACTGTGTCATTGACTGTCTTATAGGCAGTTGCCAGGAATAAGACAACTGCTGTGTTGCCTATGCCATGTATATAAAGAGATATTATTGAACATCTAAATCACTTGGCAGTCATGATCCTCAGAAGGCTAGAGACAGAGATTACCAAATAGGCTAATGCCATTATTTACTACTTTCTCATTGTATTCTAAAACATACACTGCTTAGACTACCCCATTGCTTTCCCTCATAATCCTGCTTCCTGCTCTACACGTCCTCAAATCAAAGAGTTTCAAACCATAAATTCAACACATTTATTGAGGAATTTGGTTATCTATTTTCTTTTGTATTTTGATCTTGCTCATATTGCTTTTGCTCCCTTGTTAGCATATAGAACAGCCTATATTCTGTTTTGCAGAACTGAACACCAGAGGATATGCTTGTCAATACGACTGGCTGGAAAATCTATGATTAAAAGTTATGTTACTCATTACCATGTAAAATCAAAGTGGGAACAGTGCTTACTGACCATTTTTGGAAACAATTTCTTGCTCATTGCTTTCTGTGATCTTTCTTAAAAACAAAGCTGTAAATTGCCACATTTCACAGAGATGGCAACACACAGAGCAATTTGTATTTATACAAAAAGATCCCATTATTCATTTTTCTTTCAAATTAGTTTCTAAGAGTCTCTACCTGAAGGAGTGCTAACCATGGTAATTATTTTAAGATGGGTGAGCAGCTATTTGACAGAGCAAAACCTCCATATTTTTGAGTTGACAGGTAACTATCAACAGTATTCATTTTCCCAAGGATAATGATTGGAACACGTGAGCTGCAAAATCAATAGCACAAATGATTATTTGCCAGTGAAATCAATGGATCTCACTCTTATTAAATGTGTCCATCATAAATAGAAAACATTATGATAATGATCTCATGCTGGGAGCGAAGCTCTGGGAGGCCCTCAGTTTGTTTACCAGCAAGTCAGACATGGTTCCAGTCCTGTAGACAGTCTCAGCACAATGAAACAAAGCTACAGAAACAAGCAAAGTAGTTTGCAAATGTAAACATGTATTTGAATTGCAATGGGTTGTCACAAAGTCTGTGTAAAGCCTAGCAACCCTCTCCCCATTAAAAGACATTGCAGCTTATCTTTGGGCAGTGAACACTATTCAGTGTCATTCTGTTGAATCCTTATCTCATGCTCCTGTTTCTTCTATTGTGATCTCACCAAATATAGAAAAATACCTCCAAGGATGAGGGACTCACTATCTCTCCTGGTATCCTACAACAAGAAAAGACATTCTAACTGGATAAACTGTATAGGAGTTCATAGATAGGCTAGGACCAAAATTGTGCCCAGCAATAACTTTGCAACAATATCATTACACTTCAAAAGGAAGGAAACTCACTTACGAGCTACACTTTAAAATTCTATTTATAAAAATGTTTTTAACATTTTAAATCATATTTTATGGGATGCGGCCTTGGTGTTATAAAAAATTTTACTGTATACATCAGTTCCTGGCTTGTTGATGAGGTAAAAATAAAGCATAATTGCATTGCTTTTAAAAGCAAAATCGGTGCTCATCATTGCAAAGCATCTGTTTGGTAGTTGTAAGGTGAGTGAAAGAGACATTATGTTTATGAATGAGCAAAATGGTATTACACTGTTCAGAATTGGGATCAAGAGGGCAGGAAAAAACAAAGTGAAAATGTCCTTTCCATGTACTGTCATGATCTAGGTTGACCTACCAACATTCTAGTCCCGATATTGTTGGCATAAAAAGTTCTTTGGCACATAATGAGGACAGTTGGGACTGACCTGTTGAGCATTGTAACAGAATATGAACCAGTGGCATATCAAGCTGCAGCTTATGTTGGCAAACTGCCTTCTCAAAAAGCAGCTAGTATATAATATCAGATTTAGGAATCCCATTAGCCTAAAGCAGGGGGCAGATCTTAGCCTGGATCACCAAAGTTACATCTGTATAAATTGGAAGAGCAGATATTCCCACTTTTAGTGAAATCTATTTCAGTTTAATATAAGAGTATTATTGTAGTTAATGGAGCTACTGGACAATTCAGTGGGCTATTTAATGATATACTCTTGTGGTTCCCAGATGCCTTTTTTTTTTTTTTTTTTTTTTTTTTTTTTTTTTAAAGGACTGATTGGGAACCAGTAGATAATGTAATGGTTATATCACTGAACTCCCACATAGTTGACCATGGTTCAAGTCCTGGAACCAGTAGCTTAAAACTCAGGCTGGGCATGTGCCCAAAATCCAGAGAAGAGGATGGAGGAGAAAGGATTGCAGTGTGGCCATCCCCCCTGAGGTTGATTTCTCACTTTCTGACTGTCTGTCTCTCTGTGTCTCCAGTGAGCATATACGCCCTATAGCAAAAATCTTTCTAAAAACAGCAACAAAAGGATCGACTGACCACTGTAGTGAAATTTGTATAATGCTTGGATTATCCTAGATATGCATTTCAGCTCTGTGATCTAGTCACTCATTTGTTAATGAAATTTTATCTTCTAATTATGATACAAAATGACATGTTTGGGTCAATGGTGGTGTAGTGGTTAAGGTGAATGGATCCCACTTTGCTGATAGCACAGTTTGAGTTCTGGACACTGTGTGAAAAATAAGCTGGGCACTTATGTTTGCCCAAAATCCTGAAAGGGGGGAGAAATGGAAAAGGGAGTGCAGTATGACCTTCTCCCACGGGGAGTGTGCTCTCATTTTTCCTCGTGTGTTCCCCCCTCAAGCATATGTTCTCTCTGGAAAGTTAATAAAAAAAGACATGCACATTTTTATTATATCTTTAATTTGAATAAGTTTATACTGTGAATATATTAAAAAATCAAGAAAGTGAAATGTAAGCGCAAATTCAATTGTTTAAGCTATAGAATTTCATAGCAACCAGTTAATTTACTGAACTGGTCAATAAATTTATTTTGACTAATTAATGGTTTATTGTATAGTAGACAATGTATTAAGGTGATTAGCAGCATTTTGTATGAACATTTCATCATTTCATCATAGTTTGCCCCCTTACTTCATTCAGTTCTCTTTCAAATATCATCTTATCAGAAAGGCTTTCTTTTTCTCCCCATAAAAGATGCCTCATCCTCAACACATCTGTTCTTATCCTGCTTTATTTGTGTTTATACAATTTATTACCTCATGATACTCTTGTTTATTTTGCTTTCATCCACTAGATTGTAAATTTTATGAGAATAAGGATTTTACTGTTTTGTTCACTCATATCTTCCTATTGCTTAGAATAATATCTGGCACATAATTGATGCTGATAAATACTTGACAGATGATTGACTAAATAAATTAATGAAGAAATGAATGAAATTCCATTAGTAAATGGTTTTACATTATATGAATGCATTTTTATTGTCAGCAGTTAGTAGTTTAATATTGGTTATGTAGTCAATATGAAAGAAGACTTTTTAAGGGTAAATTAGCATCTAAATATAAACTAACAAATATATTAAAAATGCTTACTAAAATATATAAAGATATTTAAAATAATTTTGATAAGACACACATTAAAATTTCATCTTAAAAAATTTGGCTAAAGTAATGGATGTTTGGTCAATTTATTTTTTTCTTAAGAGAGGTTTTTGCTATAGGGTACGTGCACTCACCACAGTGACAGAGACAGAGACAGAAAGCCTTGAGCATGTGCATGTGTGCTCAAGGTCCTGAGAAAAGAATGGAAGAGAAGAGACTGTGGTATGGCCACTCCTCCAGGGGATGATTTCTCACTTTCTCTCTCCTACACACGTCATTGCATGTGCTCTGTAGCAACAATAACAACAACAAAGAAATTTAATGAGAGTGAGTTTTGAGTTTTGAAAGTAATCATGACAATAGTAAACTCTCAAAAGTACTCCATTTGCCTGAACAAATTCATGTTACATAATTGCTGGAGAGGATATAGATGCTCAGAAAACAGCATTGTTCTAATGCTTTACCCCGAATTAGGATTTCTGTAATACATCAAAATGAGAGATGCCCATTGACTTAATAAAATAATTACGATCTGTATAATTTCCTGATTGTTAAGTATCATCACTTTAAGTTTATCTGAATATTTAATGATAAATACTAATTTTCAGAAATATATGTGGTTTCCCATACAGTTGATCATCAAGTTATTCATTGCAGGTACTGCTTATGAAAACCAAATTTAGCCAAGGAGTTTTATGATTATCGCTTATATCAATTTAGCAGCAGTTTACTTACAAAATGGCAAACTATGTATCATTGCGAATGTAGAAAAATCAACTTGGTTACGCACAGCAGCAAATTGTCAGTATGCAGGAATGGCTTTCTCAACAATTTTAGAATGGATTTTCTAATTGAATCTTAGAAGACTAAATATAAAAAAGTCCAAAAATATTTTTTTTGAAAATGGCATTGCATTACAACTGTTTGCCCAGAAGAGACCAAATTACCTTCATTTAGAAAAGCAGTATTTGAGGGACCAGCAGTTAGCATAATGGCTATGTCGCTGAACTCCCATGTAGTCGACCGCGGTTCGAGTCTCGGACCTGGTGGCTTAAACTCAGGCCAGGCGCGTTTGTGTGTGTGCCCAAGATCCCAAGAGGAGGATGGAGGAGAAGGGACTGCAGCGTGGCCATCCCCCCTGGGGGATGATTTCTTTCTTTCTGTCTCTCTGTCTCTCTCTGTCTTTCTGGCGAGCATACGCGCCCTATAGCAAAAACCTCTCCAATAAAAAAATAAATAAAGTAATATTTGAAGGGCCAGGAGATAGTGTAAGTATTAAGACACTAGGTTTTCACATGGCTAGCCATGGTTTAAGTTCCAGAACTGGCGGGGTGAAAATCATGCCAGGTGCATGAGGAAAATGGAGAAGGGACTGTGGCATGGTCATCTCCCTTGGAGGGGGTGATTTCTCACTTTCTCTCTTTCTGTTTGTCCAGTTAGCACATGTGCCCTATAGCAAAAATCTCTCATAAATAAATAATAATTAATAAGTTAATAAATGGCAATATTTGCAAGTAACAAAAATATTCAGGTAGTTCTTTTTTTATTATTATTTTTAATGAGAGAAGGGACATCTGGTATATAGAACTAGCACTGGGTTACAAGATCTTGAAATGGAATATCATCCCTTTCAATATTCATCTCTGTAACCCTGAACCAACTATTAATGGAACTCACTCTGTTCTTCTTAAGTCTGAAATGCTATGTATATGTCAGTTCATGGTATTGATTATTGCGCTTAGAAAAATATTAGCATAGGATTTATGTCCCATAGTCTCTAAGAAGCCTAGCATGATGCAAGGAATTAGAAGGGTCAGCTTTATTAAAATAACAGAAAGTCGAATCAAATATTCAGAGAAAGCCAGAGCTTCAAGAATCCTAGAGATCATCATATATGACCTCTTGAGATATGGGGAAACTGAGTCATAAAGAGATTATGTGGAATAAATTCACACAGTTACATAGGGAGACAACACCAACAGATGAAAAATCTAGACCTTCAACAAACATACTAAGACTCTTTTATTCTTTTCTGTAATTTTCTTTCTCTCCCCTCCCTCCTCTGCACCTTTTAATTTTAAAACACATTTCTGTTGTCTAGCTGATATTTAGGTAATTTTTTTCTCTGTTATTATTAAATAAATATTTACAATAGTAAATTTAGAAAATCTAGAGAATCAAAAAATTTCTATAATAGTCTTCTAAAATATTCAGTTATATTCCATAGAGAGTTATTTTGTTATGAATAATTAAGGCTATCTTGCTTTGGCTGTAAAATGAAATTTCAGAGTGCAAAAGAAGTTTGCACAGAATTATTATTGTGGCAAAAGTATTCAGTGCTTGCGCCCCAACTGTAGAAAAATTTATGCAGCAAAGCATTTTGAAATTCCTTAGATAAATAATTAAGACCAGTCCTGCCTTTTTTTTTTTTTTTTTTTTTTTGAGAGGTTTTTCGCTATAGGGCGCGTGCGCTCCCCAGACAGACAGAAAGACATAGAGACAGAAAGAGAGAAATCACCCCCCAGGGGGGATGGTCACACCACAATCCCTTCTCCTCCATTCTCCTCTCGGGATCTTGGGCACACACGCACACGTGCCTGGCGTGAGTTTTAAACCACCGGGTCCGGGACATGAACTGCGGTCGACTACGTGGGAGTCCAGCGACTTAGCCATTACGCTAACTGCTGGTTCCCAATACCAGTCCTGCCTTTACATTGGTATTCCATGAACTGAAATCTAGGGGTAGTATTTTTATAGAATTTATCTTTAGACTTGCCTAATTCCTGTTAGGTAGCATGAAAAATAAGATACATGGGAGAATTAAAAGCTGTTGACTCACTTTAATTTCCTTAAATTTTCCTATAAAATATGGCACTGTCCATGGATTTGGACAAGACTGAGATGGAATATTTGAGAACATCTCATTGGTTATTCAGATCAATGAATCAGCTCTGTTTTACATTTCTTGCCTTTTAGATAATTTTTATTTTGATTGAGGAGAAAACAGAGATAAAGCTTTCTTTTATTTAGTACCACATACGGTAAATGCCACTGGGTGAAGACCCCATTCAGTCCTAAATACTGAATATACTCTTACATCAAATGTAAGTAAGAAGACATTTGAATATTAATAAAGATCAATTTCTTCCACAAATAACAATAGATAAGAAATGAGCAATTGGAGGGACCAGCAGTTAGCGTAATGGCTATGTCGCTGGATTCCCATGTAGTCGTCCACGGTTCGTGTCCCAGACCCGGTGGCTGGACACATGTGCGTGCGTGCCCAAGATCCCAGGAGGAGAATGGAGGAGAAGGGATTGTGGCGTGGCCATCCCCCCCTGGGGGGTGATTTCTCGCTTTCTATCTCTCTGTCTCACTCTCTCTCTCTCTCTCTCTCTCTCTGGCGAGCACACACGCCCTATAGCAAAAACCTCTAAAAAAAAAAAAAGAAAGAAATGAACAATTGGATAGGACTATGCACTTGCAGTTAAGCTACTCATTAAAACCAAATTTACCAATTGTAGTATTGTCAATAAAGATACTATGACACATACACAATGAAATCATATATAATTTAAACTTCTCACTTAACAAAATAGACAAGTGAACAACTGTAATTGATTCATGTATTGCAATTTTCATTCCATTAGTTAGAATACATATCCAGAATTGGAGCTGTCAATCAGAGAAATTGAATACATGTTTTGTATTTCATAATATTAATTGGAGGAGGGAAAATAATTCATTGTACTCAGACTCAACAGGGCTATACACATTTTAGGTTACGCAACAGTAAATATACATGTTTCTTCTAGTCATTTAATTAGCTTGAGCACCTTGATAAATGTATGAAAATAGTTTAACATGAAGCCTTATGAAATAGTAAAAGTAGCTTTCAATTTATTTAAATTCACCTTATTGTATTATTTTCAAGATTGTCATTATATTGACTTGTGTATTTACTGTTGTATTTTGGCAGACTGTTTATTCAGAGTCTAGAAGACTATACTGAATTACTGACTCAAGACCATCTCACATCTCTGGGGATCAATGGACTAAAGGATTTGTCAATGAAACATGGGACAACAAAACACATATACATAGATTTAAATATTCATGTTATTGAATCCAAAGATGTAAAGTGTGTCTTAAGTTCTCAATATTGACTTTCTCTAAAAAATAAACCTTTTTTTTCTTTAATATTCTCTAGATATTCTTTTGCTATTCTTGCAGTGATTTTGTTTTGTGTTGTTTTGTCAAAAACAAAACCCTAGGGGTGATAACCATTCCACAGACCCTTCTCCTCCAATCTTCTCTTGGGATTTTGGGCATGTACACACATGTGCACAGTATAATTTTCAAGTTGTTGGATCTGGAACTCAAACTGCGGTGGACCTGTGGGAGTCTGGCACTTTAACTACCATGCAACCTACTGGCCTCTCATATGGTGGTATTTTTAAAGAGATTTTGGCTATAGGGTGCATGCACTTACCTGAGAGACAGAGACAGAGACAATGTGAAAAATCACCCTCCAGGGAGGATGGCCATGCCACAATCCCTTCTCCTCCATTCTTCTCTTGGGATTTTGGACACTCGTGCACATGTGCTTGGCATGTTTTAAGCCACTGGATCTAGGACTTGAACTGTAGTCCCTACATGGGAGTCATGTGGCATAACTATTATGCCATCTGCTGATCCCTTGTTTGCTGGTTTTAATTTGCATTTTAAAAATAACTTGTAATGTTGAGCGCCTTTTTTATGTATCTGTTGGCCTTTTTTTTTTTTTTTTTTTTTTTTTTTTTTTTTGAGAAAATGCCTATTCAAGTCCACTGCCCATTTTCTAAATGATGTTAAGTTGCTGTTTTTGTTATTCTGCTAACAAGTTACAAGAGTTCTTTATAAATTTTGGGTAGTAACCCTTCATCAGATAGGTGACTTGTAATTACTTTTTCCATGTTTATAGTTTGACTTTTCATTTCGTTGACTGTTGCCTTTGCTGTACAGAAGCTTTTTAGTTTGATATAGTCCTATTTCATTAATTTTTGTTTTGTATCATGAGCTTTTCATGTGATAATAAAAAATATTTCTAAGGGCAATGCCAAAGACCTTTCTCTCTATGTTCTCTTGAAGGAATTTTGCGGTTTTAATTTTTATGTTTAGATATTTCATCCATTTTGAGTTGATTTTTTAAGAATTATTTTATTTGGGACCAGCAGTTAGCGTAATGGGTATGTCGCTGGACTCCCATGTAGTCGGCTGTGGTTCAAGTCCCAGACCTGGTGGCTTAAACTCATGCCGGGCACATGTGTGTGCATGCCTAAGATACTGAGAGGAGAGTGGAGGAAAAGGGATTGCAGCATGGCCATCCCCCCTGGGGCGTGATTTCTCATTTTCTGTCTGTCTGTCTCTTTCTGGCAAGTGTGCGCACCCTATAGCAAAAGCCTTTCAAAAAAAATTATTATTTAACTATTTATTTATTTTAATTTGACTAAAGAGGGATAGAGTGAGAAAGAGAGGGAAAGTGAGAATGCAAGCCGCCAGGTTCAGGACTTGAACTGCAGTAGACCATATGGGAGTCCAGTGCCCTTAACTACCACGCCACCTGGCGGCCCCCATTTTGAGTTGATTTTTGAGTATGGGGTGAAATAAGGGTCACATTTCATTCTTATACATGTGGAAATCCTGTATTCTTAGTACCATGTGTTAAAGAGACTATCTTCTCCCCATTGTGTCCTCTCTATTCCCTTGTCAAAAATGAGTTGTTTGAATTTCTTTCTAGGCTTTTAAATCTGTTCCATTAGATTGTATTTGTTTTTATGGCAGTACCATAAGCTTTGATTACTATAGGTTTGTAATGTAATTTAAAATTGGGAAGTGTGATGCCGTCAGCTTTGTTTTTCTTTCTCAGTATTACATTATGTTAAGTAAAATAAGGCATACAGAAAGAAAATATTGCAGGATCTTTTCCAAAGGCCTCACTTCCAAATATCATTACATGAGAATGAGGATTTCAACATGAATTTGGGAAGGACACAAACATTCTATTTATTAGCAGTTCGCTGCCTCCCCCCCCAAGTTTATGTCTTTTTGCATATGAAATATATTCATTATATCTCAATGGCCCCGTAAATCTTGACTTCTAAGAATTTTTTTTGTTTGTTGGTTTTTTTTTTTTGTTTTTTAAATTTATTCATTCGTTTATTTTTAGTTTGACCAGAGAGGGACACAGAGCGAGAAAGAGGGAAAGTGAGAAAGCAAGCCACCAGGTCTGGGACTTGAACCATGGTTGACCATGTGGGAATGTCCACCACCTTAACCACCATGCCACCTGCTGGTCCCCAACTTCTAAGAATTTAAAGTCCAAAGTTTCATCCAAATATTATCTCAGTCAAATTGGGGAAGACTTAAAATATAAATCATCCCATGGCAAATGACTCTCTAGCTGTGAACCTATAACAAAAATTACAATGTGCTTCCAAAATATAATTGTGAAACAAGCACAGGATAGACATTTCCATTCCCCAATAGGAGATACAGGAAGGAGGCATTACACGTCCCATAACCTAACAACCTAACAGGACAAATAACATCAAGTATTAGTCTTTTTTTTTTTTTTTTTTTTAGAGAGAGAGATATTTTTGTTATAAGGTGCATGCACTCGCCAGAGAGACAGAAAGTGTGAAATCACCCCCCAAGTTGGATGGCCGCCCCACAATCCTTTCTCCACCATTCTCCTCTTAAGATTTTGGGCATCCGGTGTGAATTTCAAGCTGCTGGATGCAGGACACGAACCACAGTTGGCCAAGTGGCAGTCCAGCAACATAACTGTTATGCCATTTGCTGGCCCCACAAATACTATTCTTAAGAATATTTTCATTGGCTAAATGCTCTGCATTCTATAATACACTGGGGTAGGGGGCTCTATTTCCCAGACCCACTTCAGAATAATTAGGGACTCAAATGAGATTCCCAAAATGGATTTTCAGCTTTGAGTATTCTAATTGTCTGAATGGATACAGGATAATGCTCCCATCTTTATGTAAGTCTAAAGATACTTATCCCATTTTGAAATTTCCTGTAGATGGCTCTATTACTTTATCATATTAAAAGATTTTTGGCTACATCATTCCTTTGGATGCATATTAAATAGGGCATGCTAGTTCAAGGGAGAGATCATCTCCCATTTTCATTGCTTTCACAGTAATATGGCTTCTGATTAAAAAAATAAATCTATGTGAGTTGTTCTCCATTATGTTATTTTAGTATTTCTGTTGATAGTACAATCAATACATCAGCCTCTGTGGCAGTTTGTGACCTAGACCATATTGTCATATTAATCAATCAACTTGTAGAGACATTCAAAGTAAATCCCCCTTTGACAGTCACAAAACTGAGAAACCAGAGGAAAGAAACAGCATTTTAACACAAATCAACTGAGTTTAGGAAAAACACTTTTAAAGGTCACTTGAAAAGGAATGTTACATGACAGTTTTCTGATTTGGTCAGTATTCAACAACTACATTTCTTCCTGTGCCAAGTTTAGCATGATATGTCTACTTGATTGTACAGTATAAATATAAACTATTTAAAAATTATGGAAAAAGAACCTAGTTGGCACCAGGGTTTTTTTTTTTTGTCATTTTTATTTTTATTTATTTTTTTCACATTTTTTATTTAATTTTATTTTATATATTCAATCACATTATTTAGCTTACAAAATGAATATTTCAACAGGTGAACATTTCTCCCTAGTCCAGTTGATAAAATTATAAAATATCTTCAACAAATAATACCACATATCTTTGTCCCATTAATGCTTTGCCTCCCCATTTTTCATCTAAATGTCCTTCCTCAGACCCTACTCTTTCACACAAACTATATCTGGCATTTACATCCATATACTGTGTTTCTATATCCTTTAGTCCATCAGTTTCAGTCACAGAGTGTGGACACTCGGTATATACTAAGTGGGGACATACAATGTCTCTCCTTCATAGCCTGGCTTGTGGCTCCAGGTTCTTATGAGCTTGCTCTAGAGATTTGCTCTTTCACTTATTACTTTTGTATATTACTTAAAATCATAAATTATTTAGTAAGATTACAAAGATAGTAGTCATTGCCATCTAATAACATGAAGAAATAGTAGCAACTTAGGAAAACATAAATACTATCTTCGCCCATTAAGTCATGTTAAAGGAACTTTAGTCCACTTGCTCTAAGGCAACTCCATTAGGAGAAGCTTTAATTAGAAAGTATAAGACACAATTATTTAATGATCAGAGAGCAAACACAGATCAGCATGAAAGGTACTGAGAAGTATGTTTTTTTTACTAGCTGAACAGAGAAATCTTTTAGCAATAAGGAAGATAAACTAAAGATTATGTTTTAAATTTATTTTTTATTTTTGTAATAAGTTTAATTACATATATCTTTACAGTGTATAACATTTCTTTTTCCAACACGATTACCATTCATATCAGTCAAGACAAAGACATTACTATCCACAGCATCATCAGCAAATAGTTTTTCATTATTTTCAGATTACTATTATTATAATTCGTATTTTTTAAAGCACTTAAGCAATATAAATTATTTCTCCTGTAAAGAGAATTTACCTAACATGAAATACTTCTCAGACCAATCCAGTTGGGTATACTATACATATTATTATCAACAGATAAACCATTTCTGTGTCCCACAAATGTCAAATCTATTTTTTCTCCTGCTTTCCTTCTCTATACTCTTCCCTTCCCACTCCCCCACCCATTTCACACTGTCTTCAGCATCCATAACTATTTTCACTGCTTTTATGCCCTCCTATATTTCAATCTCTATCATAGAGTACGGATAGTCAGTATAAAGTAGATACGTACAATATCCTTCTTTCATAACATGGCTTGCCTCACTCAGCAATAAATCTTCCATATTCGATCACTTTCTATCAAATGCCAGGGTCTTGTTTTTTATGAATGAATAGTATTCCATAGAGTATAAGTGAAACACTTTTTCAATCCATTCATTTGTTTGTGGACATTTGGGTTGGCTCCATGTCTTGGCAATCATGAATAATACTACAATAAACATTGATGTGCAAGCACTTTTCTGACTGAGCATTCTCCTGTCCTTTGGGTAGATACCCAGAAGTGGGATTGCTGGATCAAATGATAGCTCTATTTGTAGATCTTTCAGAAACCTCCATATTGTTTTCCATAGGGCTGGACCAATTTACATTCCCACCAACAGTGTAGGAGAGTTTCCCTTTCACCACAATCCCATCAACACTTACCCTTTTTTATGCATTTTTAATCTTTGCCATTCTGACAGAAGTTAGGTGATATCTTATTATGGTTTTAATCTGCATCTCCCTTACGATGAGGGATATTGAAATTTTCCTATATACTTTTTGGATGTTTGTATGTCTTCCTTAGATTTTTGTTCAGCTCATTTTCCCTTCTTTTAACTGGGTTAATCATTCTTTTTGGGTAAGCTGTTTAAGTTCCCTGTGTATTCTGATTTTCAGTCTCTTATCTGAGGCATAATTTACAAAAATATTCTCCCATTCTGAGAGGTGTCAATTCACACTAATTATTGTGTCCTTTGCTGTTTAGAAACTACTTAATATGATATAGTCCCATTTGTCTGTTTTAGGGATTATTGCCTGTGCTTTGGGAGTCTTATTTAAGAAGTCTTTGTCTACCCTAATCTCTCCTAGAGTTTCCCCACAGTTTTCTTTCTTTTTTTAATTTTTATTAATTAATTTATTTTACATACTTTCACTGAACATCACCACAGCATACCAAATGAAATTTTCCATCCAGAATACACTGTAAAGTGGCTTAATTATACATGTTATCATCAACAAATAATTTTTCATTTCTTGTTTCTTGTGTGTGTGTGTACATATATATGTATGTATACACACACACACACACACACACACACACATATATATATATGTGTGTGTGTGTGTGTGTGTGTGTGTGTGTGTGTGTATTTTTCCCCCTCTACTTCTCACCCTCTGCCATTTCCCATCATCCTGCCATCTTGTCTCCGGTATCTGCAGTTGCTTTCCATTCCTTTATTCCTTCCTACGTTGTATTGATTCACAAAATATCTTAATTTATCTAAATTTTTTCAGCAGTAAGTTTAGCTGATATGCACATATCTGTGAACAAAAGTTGACTTTAGGCATGAAACTCTGGGTAGAATCAATATACTATAAAATAGCACATGAGGCTATATAGCTTACTGTGGTTACTAAATAGGTATTTTTAAATACACTTTTTAATTTCAAGAAAGGAAGTTTTAGCTTTAATAAATCAAAATAAAAAAATGTTAAGCAAACTTTGCTTAATACTTAAAGCCAGGAAACAGGTTAGGGTTCTATTCAAATAGTAGGTACACGAACCTGTCCACAACTCGAGAGAAGACAAAACTCCTTAACAGTGGAAAACAAAGCATAGAGGTCAGTAATGTTTTAGTCAAAAGTCATACATTTCTATTTCACCAGTTTAGTTGCATGTACTTTATCTTCTGTTGTGGTCTGATCTTTCCGTTTAAATTCTGGAAGATAATGTTCAACTCTGGATTTGTCCCTACCATTATGCTGGCCATTTTCTTAGCTGTTTTAGAACTCTTATTTCTGGATACCAGCAGGTGATGTAGTGGTTAAAGCACCAGACACTCCCACATTGCCAACCATGGTTCAAGTCCTCGACCTGGTGGCTTATGTTCTCACTTTCTCTCTCTCTCTCTCTCTGGTCAACTTAAAATAAATGAATCAATAAAAAAGTTAAATAAAAAATAATTTTTAAAAAAACCTCTTGTTTCTGTGTTTCTGACTTTAGTTTTCCTGGGATAGTACTCCCTTCAGAACTTCTTGGAGAGCTGATCTGGTGTTGGTAAATTCTTTCAGGTATTTATTTGAGAATGTTCTTGTCTTCTCTCCCTATATGAAGGATAATCTTGCTGGATATAGTATTCTTGGTTGAAATTGTTTTTCACTCCACACTTTGAATATATTTTCCCATTCTTTCCTTGCTCACATTGTTTCTGATGAGAGGTCCGCTGTTAGCGTGATTATATAGCCTTTGTAGATAACTTGTTTCTCTCTTACCAGTTGGAGTATCTTTGTCTGTGGTTTTGGTCATTCTGGCTATAATGTGTCTCGGAGAAGATCTTAGGTTGATCATATTTGGGGTCCTTTGTATTTCTTGGGTCTGGATCTTTGAGTGCCTCTCTAAGTTTGGGAAGTTTTCTTCCAGGATTTTATGGAATAGATTGTCAATGCCCTTATGGGTCTCTTTACCTTCTGGGATACCGATTATCTGGCTGTTTGGACAAGTAATGGTTTCTAGTATTTCTTGTATATTATTCTCATTTTGGGGGGTATTTTCTGTCTTCATGATGGATTTTACTAGTCCAGTGACCCTGTCTTCTACATCTGAGATTTAATTTTCTGTGTGATCTAGTCTAGGTTCAAACCTCTTTTGAAAGTATTAAAAGGTTTCCCGGATTATAGCCTTCATCTCCAACAGTTTCATTTGATTCTTTTTTATGGTATATATTTCCTCTTTCAGCTCTCACAAGAACTTCCTCACCTACTGGAACTCATTGGCTTTTTTCTTCTGGTGTTCATTGTCTCTCTTCTCTTCCATCTCTGTTAGTTTTGACAATATGAATACTCTAAATTCTTTTTTTTTTTTTTTTTTGGAGAGGTTTTTGCTATAGGGCTCGTGTGCTCGCCAGACAGAGAGAGACAGAGAGACAGAAAGTGAGAAATCACCCCCCAGGGGGGATGGCCACACTGCAATCCCTTCTCCTCCGTTCTCCTCTCGGGATCTGGGGCGTGCACGCACACGCACCCGGCGTGAGTTTTAAGCCACCGGGTCCGAGACATGAACTGCGGTTGACTACGTGGGAGTCCAGCGACATAGCCATTACACTAACTGCTGGTCCTAATACTCTAAATTCTTTATCAGACATTTCCATGAGTTCCACTGTACTGTCTGTGGATGAAGAGGAGTTATTCTTTTTCCTTGGGGGTGAAGCATTTTCTTGGTTTCACATATTTCTTGTGCCCCACACTGATTTCTAGTCATCTGATAGGTTATTCATTTCTTCCTAACGTCTAGAAGATCAGTCTGAGTGATCAGAGGCACACAGAAGGATGAGCTCTGTAAACTCTTTGGCTTGCATTTTTCTCCAGGTACTCTACCAGGGTAAATTCTCAGCAGAACATCTTCATTGCTTTTTCTCTGAAATCACTAGATCTCAGCTCTCATGGTGGACTCAGTCTTCTTCTCCAAACACATGGTTTCTACCTTATCTCACTCATGCTGGACCCTAGAGTGCACTGAGGACCTGTGGTGCACTCAGGGCAACCACTCGGCTCCGCCACCCTTGGGCCCAGTAAGGCCTGCATGGCAGCAGCTGCCACTGCTGCCTCAGTATCCACCACCGCCGCCTATGGTTGCTTGGTCCAGGTTGTGCAGTTGCACGCGCTAGGTCTGGGTCACACACACTCCCCAGGCATGACTGGGTGATTATAGATTATTCTTTGTCACCAGCTCACGCTCCCCTAGTGTTTTCCACCAGTAGTTTAATACTTTGGGGTCTTAGGTTCAGATCTTTAATCCATTTTGAGTTGATTTTTGCTAATGGTGAAAGATGGGGCTTAAATTTTATCTTTCTGAAGGTGGACACCCAGTTTTTACAGCACCATTTGCTAAAGATGTTTTCCTTTTTCCACTGGATTGGCTGGTATTCTTTGTCAAAAATCAGTTGGCTGTAAGCTTTGGAGTATATTTCTGGGGTCTCTATTTCATTGGTCCACCTGCCTGTTGTTTTGTCAATATCATGCTGTTTTGATTATCACAGCTTCATAGTATGTTAAAAACCAAAGTTTATTTTCAACAATGGGGCATTGAGTAATCAAAGAAACAATGGTAGTCTAAAGACTTAGAGTGGGAATTATAGGTACAGTCTGTACATTTAAAAGAGACGTTTTTAGAATCTCAAATACTCTATCATTCAAGTGAAGCTGTAGCTATAATTAGTTTCTTCATAATTATCTTTACAATTATTTCTTCACCCACACATCCATCCACACAAGTAGCTCTAGAAAGTTTTTAATACATGGACCTAAGAACCTCAAGTTTCCTTAAAAACATATAGCTTTCCTTGTGCAGATTTAATTCACATAAAGAACATCAATCTAGTCATTTTTTAATTAAACATTGTCTTTTTGATTTATTTGTTTTACTATATGTACTCTCGTTTATTTCTACTGCATTATAATCCATTAAAAGAATCCACTGTATTTTGTCACCTTTGTAGTGGCAAAGTACACCCTGTACTTGCCACAATAGGGATCTATGCCTAAGTTCAGTTTTTTTAAGGCTAGAAAATTGAGAGATTGAAGAATAACATCAGTTGTGGTATTGGATCATATATACTTTATTTCACTGCTTTCTTATGAATTGTTCTCCAGAAAGTTTCTACCAGTTTATATCCGTTAAATGGTAAACTGAGGGCCAACAGGTGACATGGTGGTTAAGGCACTGGACTCCACACAGCCAACCATGGTTTGAGTCCTGGACTTAGGGGATTCAAAGTGTGCATGTGTGCCAGAAATCCCAAGAGGAGAATGGAGGAAAAGGGACTGCAGTGTGGCCATCCTTCCAGGGGATGATTTCTCCCTTTGGCTTTTACTGCCTCTCTTTTTTCAGGCAAGCTCACATACCCTATGGCAAAAACCTTAAAAGAATAAAAAAAGATAAACTGAGGCACAAATATGTATTTTTAAAGAATTTATATGAGCAAGTAATGCTTCATTAACTAGGTAAATCCAAACCCAAAGTATTTCGGGAGTTCCATAAAGGGAATGGAAGGGAAGAGGAAGGGGAGAGTTTCATAGGACAGACACAGAAGTAAAGCAGAGAAAATATTTGATTACAGTCACACAGGTGCCTTATGTGGTGTGTTTTGATTGAGCTTAAATTGTTTTTCTTCAATACAGGCACTTACAAGAAAATGCTCACTTATGTTTTCAAATCAGAAAAGGCTTAGATCACATATGAGGCCTAACTGGTTTTGTCTACTTAGAGCCTTTTTTTAGGTTTGGTCTCCTTTTTTTTTTTTTTTAATTTTTAGGTTTGCCATAAGGCTGTATGCTTGCTGGATATAGTGAAAAGCAAAGTGAGAAATTGTCCCCCAGAGAGATGGCCACAGTATAATCGCTTCTCCTCCATTATCCTCCTGGGATTTGGGGCACACACACCTGGCATAATTTACAAACCACAAGGTCCAGAATGAACCGTGGTCAACCATGTGGGATTACAACACCTTTAACCACCACACCACCTGCTGGTCCCAAGCCTGTTGTCCGTTTTAATCTCCTTTAACACAGCTCACGAGCAGAATCCCAGTTATTTTCATTGTTCCATTTATTGCAATTAAAATGATCTCAGATTCAATGTGAGGAGTGTTGAAAACTATCTTATACTTAATATTTTTTTCCTGATTACTAGAAATATGGAATACCTCTTCAAATACAGTTTCCTGTTTAGTAAATTACTTTTTTATACATTAAAAAATCAAGTATGATATTTCTTTTTGTTGGTAAGTGTTTGAAGACATTATAAATTCCACATAGACAATAGTTTTAGACATGTCTCCTTTTCATGTCTCTGACTAGGTCTCAGACATTTTTATTTTTCCTTTTTTCTCTTTAGTTCTGCCTCTCAGTATTTGACATAGTTCCATTCTCAGGCTTTTCTTTTCTATCTCCACTCATTGTCCAAGTAATCCCATGTAATCCAAAGGACACAGTTAACATGTACATGCCTATGAGTTCCAAATCTTTGTCTCTCGCCTGAACCCCTGCTCTCACACCAGATTGGTATACCCAAGTCCTCAGTATCTCAGGTATCAGTCAGGGTTCAGCTAGAGAAGCAGATCCAGTAAGAAACATATATTAAGAGTTTTACCAAGGGAATTAGCTAGTCCAGTGGTGGGGCCTGGACAGTAAAGTTAGTAATCTATAGAGGAGCCTGTGAGGAAAGCCAGCGGGAAGTCTCAGACAAGAGGTGACACTGCTGTCCACTGGAGCAATTTCTCCTTCCTCCTGGAAGCCTCTACTCTACCCTTGACTGATTAAATCAACTCCACTCATACTCCAATTATGTACAATAATCTCTCTCACTTGAAATAAACTGATTATGGATCTATAAAATACTTCCATAGGAAAACCTGGGTTAGTGTTTGACTAACTAGGGACTGTATCTTAGTTTAGTTGAAACATAAAACTCTTATACTTACTATATCTCAACCCAAACTCCTACATTCTTTCTCCCCAAATTTCAAGTCTCCTCCCTTCAACTGTACCATCTCATGTTATGTCAATTCCATTCTACCACTTTCCCCAGCCAGAAACTGTAGTGGAACCACCAATCATCCAATAAGCTGGCAGAAATTGTTCTATTTTCAAAATATATCCATAAGATGACTAATTTTTACTAGCATGACTGAGATATGATCTAAGCCACTATCTTGTTTTAAGATTTACTGCTGGGAACCAGCAGTTAGCGTAATGGCTATGTCGCTGGGCTCCCACGTAGTCGACCGCAGTTCGCATCCCGGACCCAGTGGCTTAAAACCCACGCCGGGCGCGTGTGCGTGCGTGCCAAGGATCCTGAGAGGAGAATGGAGGAGAAGGGATTGCGGCGTGACCATCCCCCCTGGGGGGTGATTTCTCACTTTCTGTCTCTCTGTTTCTCTCTGTCTGTCTGGCAAGTGCACGCGCCCTATAGTGAAAAACCTCTCTTAAAAAAAAAAAAAAAAAAAGATTTACTGCTAACAGCCTCATATCAGATTGGACTTTTAGCCATGTTGCTATATGTTCTCTTATCCATACAGCCAGCCATACAAAGATCTTGTGAACTGAAATCATGTCAGCCCTTCAGAATGCCCTAATAACTAACTTCCTATCACAGAAACAAGGTAAAAGTAGGAAAGTAAATGTTTAGTGGAGGCCAGATAATGAGTTGCACAGCGCTAAAAGCCAGATAATGAGTTGCACAAATTGTAAAGCAAAGGCTGACTTGCATGAGACAGTTCTGGGCATGATCCTGGAGACCACCTTGTGTATACCTGGCAAGCAAGTGTTCATAATCTGGGGTTGGCTGAGAGTGTATTGCAAAGTCAGGACTGTTGGAGGTGCTATCTCTCTCTCTTTCACTCATGTAAGAAATAAATAAACTTCAAAAAGGAAAAGGAATGTTCAATGAAAGAATGCCTATTTTCTTTTTTATGGAATAGTTTTAACTGGGGAAAGAAGCCAAGTGATAGGTACAATATTTTCCTACCCTTTGCAAACTAGATGTTTCAATTAATAAGAATAATATCTAATATTTATTAAGCACTTCCTATGCATCCTGGCACTGTTTAAAGATCTTGAGATATCATTATAGCTAAGCCTTGCAACTACACTATGAAGCATATATTCTCATTGTCACCATTTTCATTCAAGAAACTGAGGCATAGAGACATAAATATCTTGTCTGAACTCACATAAGAGATGGTGCTTGTATTTGAACCTGGGCTCTCTGATTTTAGTGCATGCACTAAAATTTATTAACTTTGGAAAGGACCTACAATCCTTGTTTATAAAATAACAGAAGACAAGGGTTGTTAGAAAGAACCTGGAGCTTCTAGTACACTATAGATTGCAAAGGCACACACAATGCACTGATCCACAGTGTGAGACGTTTGCTAAAACAGCCATGATTAGACATATTTTTTTGTGTGGAAATAATTGGTAGCAAAAAATGGCAAACACTGGAAAGCTGTATAATCTGCTTGAAATATTTTAGAATAATTAAACATTGTTGAAATAGCCTCAAAATTAAAAACATTCTGAGGGAACCAATACTTTGTTTATGTAAGATAAAGTATCAATAAAACATTGGCATAGAAACACAGAATTTGGGGAGTCTTTATTTCTAGTCATATAATCCACGACAGCATCATTATTGTTACTTTTCTTCCTCCTTTCTTTTTTATGATCATGCTGTCGACTCTACATATGTAGAAAAGAATGTTGAGAAATACAGATTCGAAATCTGAGTAAGACAAGTTGAAACACTCTTGTTTTTCCAAGATTGTGGGTTTTATCACTATTATTCTAATTAGTATAATTGGCATTGCTTGGAAATTTAACCAGTGCTCAAAACTAGGAAGTGGTATACTATAGCTCATGGCCAAAATCAGCTCACTGCCTGTTTTTTTTTTAAAGAATAAAGTTTTATTGAAACACAGCCCCATACATTCATTTTTTCTGTGGTTGCCTTCATGCTAAGTGGCAGAGAAGAGTAATTTGGGGAGAGAAAATCTAAAAAAAAGTTACTATCTGGCACTTTATAGAAAAGGTGGCTGACCACTGATCATAAGAAGGCCCTTGGAAATTATTATTGTATGGTAAGTTTTAAATTTAAATTACTCAGTAAAACTTGCTGCAAAACTACCCCCTTTCTTGCTACAATTTTCCGTCATGTCAAGTTTGTTTTGAGGTTAAGGTGGTATTTGGTCATGGAGTCATGATAGTAAACATTCCCCCCCAGAGGCACAAGTAGTGGTTATACCTTCTTACAGAGGATCACATTTAGATGGTGAATCCACTTTAACATCATTTGACACAAATTGTAAAGCAAACTTTGAGCTTTTAAAGCCCTCTGGGAATCATTTGTTTGATTCATTGACTGTTAAACAGATGTCCTCACATTAGGATTTCAGGGTCCATAAAATGTGATAAGATTTGGAAATGCATCTAAAAAAAGAGACTATAAAGACAGTCTTGCTTTCCCAGTCTGACTGCTTTGTGAGCACTTCTCCCCATCATTGGACCCACTCCCCCACTTAGCACCTCTCTTTGCATATAAGTTTGCTGCCTAGGTATTCTTTGTAAAATTGCTATTCACTTTTCTTAGCATTCTCCCAGAGAAAAGGGCAGTCTCAGATCCAGTTATTTTATGATTAAGAAATTCCATTGGAAAGTGATGTGGTAGTTGGGGCACCAGACTCCCACATGGCCAACTGTAGTTGGAATCCCACACCTGGCAGCTTGCTTTCTCATCCCTAACCCCCTTTGCTGTCACTCTCTGGTCAATTAAAAATAAATAAATAAATAATTATTTAAAAAAATTATTATTGAAAATAGAGTATTTTCCAGTGGAAAATAAGAGATAGAAGCTAAGTCTTATTAAGGTGGTAGCTTCAAAAGAAATAAAAATGTGTTATCATTTACATATATACTTGTTACATAGTGTTATGGTCTGAATTTTGTGTCCCCTCACCCCCAAATTAATGTATTGAAATCCTGACCCCAAAATGGTAATGGTATTAGGAGGCTTTCTTTTTAAGAATTATTTAATTCCATTAATTATTGTTATTATTTTATTCACCAGAGAGAGAAAGAAAGAGGAAGGAAAAGTGAACAAACATGCCTCCAAATCTGGGACTCAAACCACAGTTGGCCATGTGGGAGTCTGGTGCCTTAACCACCATGTCACTTCCTGGCCCCTGGAGGTGGAGTTTTGGGGGAGGTGATTAGATCAAGTGGTAAGGAAGAGTGTGGCTTTTCTTCCCTAGAGGGACTCTAGCAATTCCATTCAGAACTGTCCCTTTCAACCAACATTTCTGAATGTTGCTGGTGTCATGATTCTTCAGTCGATTTGTATTAATCCCAAAAGGGAAAACATCAGTCCTGTTATTCTGAGCAGTACATCACCAGTGCTGGCATGCAACTGGCCATTTCTTGTACAAAGTACCTCTTTTTCAGGCCTCAATACTCCAAGCAAAATGAAGTTTGCTTTGGGATGGCTCATAATCTTCGATGCATTTGGTCCATTATTACACAGCAACAATAACAAGCATGAGTTAAGCACTGAGCATAGGATGTCATATTGACTCCTCCCCACAATTTGTTTTGTATTATATTCAGAATTATTTCCACTGTTTTTCACTTGAGGTGACTAAGGTTCCTAGTGGGTGAGTAGTTTATCTAGTGTTACAAAAGAAACAAGGAGAGGCTAGGTGTGAACCTAGACTTGTTTGGGTGCAAAAGTCTTGCCTGTCTTCTGTGCAGTGCAAAGAAATTATATGATGTGGACCTTTAACTTTTACATTCAATTGTCTGTGCTTGATTCAGTATTAATTTTGCTTTTCAAAATTGGGTTGCACATTCTATAACCTCTGTAACCTCCAAAGAAATAGCTAACTTTGTGATAAGGGTTTTTTGTTGTTGTTTTGTTTGTTTGTTTGTTTTAATCTCTAGAAGTCATTCAGTGGACATTTAAACTGTAAAGCTAACTATCAGTAAAAAACTTCTGATAGAAACTAAGCATAATTTTTTTGAGAGGTATTTGCTATAGGGCATGTGTAATCACCAAAAAGAGACAGACATAAAGCGAGAAATCACTCCCTGGGGAGATGGCCACACCGTAATCGCTTCTCCTCCATTGTCTTCTTGGGATCTTGGGCACACATGCACATTATCCTGGCGTGAGTTTCAACCACCGGGTCCAGGACTCGAACTGTGGTCAACTACATGGAAGTCCAGTGACATAGCCATTGCTCCAATTGCTGGTCCCAACTAGGCTTAACTTAACAATGAGGAATTTATTGTTCATTAGCAGATATAAGAAATTGATGTGGGATGGTGGTGGTGGTGGCTCTTTAAACAAAAAATAACAGAACAAAGTCTTATCCTTATGTATTGTAATAGCTCCCAAAATACCTAGGAAGAATTTTAAGCCTTTTGTAGTGTTCAAAGCACTTTGTTTCACTCCCAGATGATAACTTTACTTGCTGTAAATTGTTTTTAAAATTCTGTAAACTATTTCTTTAATAATTTTATTGCATATTAAATAGAAGTGAGAGAACAATGGATTCTTTGAGGTTAGACAGCAATCAACCTTCACTGAGAAAGACTGAAAAGTCAGATTGTAAATTCTCTTTGGTGACTGCTGTGTTTTTCTGTGTTTTCTTTTAGATAGACTTATTTTAGAGCTGTTTTATATTTATAGCAAAATTTAGCCAAAAGCAGAGTTCTCATATGCTTTTGCCCCTACACATGCACAACCTCTGTCGCCCCTACACATGCACAGCCTCCACCACCATCAGCAACCTCACCTTGCCAGAACAGTACATTTGTTATAATTGATGAACTTATGCTGACCCATCATTATCATCCAAAGCCCATAGTTTACATTATGGTTCATTCTTGGTGTGTATTTCCTAAAGGCTTTGACAAATGTGTAAGGACATACCCACAATTATAGTGTCCTGTAGTGTATTTTTACTGTTATAAAAATACTCTGTGTTCTACCTATTTACTTCTGTTTTGCCTAATCCACAACCACTTATTTTACTGTCTTTCTTAGTATGTCTCTTCTAGAATGTCATACATCTGGAATCACTAAATATGTAACCTCCTCAGGTTGATTTTTTAAAAAACTCTGTAATATGCATATGAGACTTCTCTGTGTCTTGCCATGGATTGATAGCTCATTTCTATTTACTGCTGGATAATATTTCATTTTCTAATTATATTGCAGTTTATGTATCTATTCACTTACTGAAGGAAATCTTTGTTGCCAAGGTTTGACAATTGCGAATACAGCTCCTATAAATATCCATTTGTACTTTTTTGCATGGGCAAACATCTTGAATCATTTGGGAAAATCACAAAAGGTGCAATTGTGCAGGCTGTTTAAGAAGTTTCAGTGTGAAAATTTTTAAATTAGACTTGCTTTCTCTAGTTACTGTAAATGTCAGTACTCTATATTGTATTATACCCAGCTCTCTTACTTTTGTAATTTTGTGTATCAGAGGTATGATACAATAGTTAAAGAGGATTTTATGCATTTTATTGTAGGAAAGAGGCATTTTTCATCTAAGAAGGAAAAAAGAAACTCAACTGCATACAGAAATTTTACTTACTGTAATTCACCTTTGATTTTGGGAAACTGGGAAACTAGTCTGAAGATCTCAAGTGGAAACTTACAAGTTTTTTCATTAGGTCCTGCAGGAGATTGTAGAATACTTTTCTTTGGAAATCTTTAATAATGATTTTTTTTTTCTGCATGTCTATCCCTTTCTATTCCAAAGGGGTAGACAATATCCTTAGAAGACATGATTTTGATCTGAATCTGGTAGAAAATAAAGCTATTCCTATTCTGACTGTTTCACTATGTTGTATTGAGGAATAAATGAACTAAAATCTTCATGTAAAGCACAAACATGGGGTGCTTTAAAAATATCAAAGAAGTTTTTGAGTGAACTTTGGTTTAATATTCTAATAATATGACTCTGAGAAAGAGTTCAACTCCTAATCAGTCAAGGTCCCATTTTTTACAAGGCATTTGTTTAGTTGATATGTTCAATTTCAGTAAAGAAGGATTAAGGATGTCGCAAAGGGTAGTACTTTTGAAGGCATTTCTTTCTTGGAGAGTCTATGTATCATTCTCTTGGAGAGATAGCCTGAACAGGGAAGTACATTTTTTTTTTTTTTTTTTTTTTTTTTTTTGAGAGAGAGACTTTTTTAAAAAAAAATATTTTTTGCTACAGGGCACGTGCCCTTGCCAACAGAACAGAGAAAAACAGAGAGACAGAAAGACAGAAAATGAGAAATCACTCTCAAAGGGGCTTGGTCATGCTGCAATCCCTTCTCCTTTATTCTCCTCTTGGGATCTTGGGCATGCACGCACACACCCCCAGCATAAGCTGCCAGGTCCGGGACTTGAACTTCAGTTGACTACGTGAGAGTCCAGTGATGACACCACTATGTCATCTGCTGGTCCCATGAGAGGTACTTGTTTATAAACTTGACTGTAACCTCTTAGTGGTGGTCTGTTTTATACCAAGAAAATGTGTTGTCTTAAAGTGTAAAATGGTGAGAAATCCATGACAAGGTTTGTTTCCATAGGGCCAAATGAATGACATAGAAGAAAGGGATCCAGTAAAAATTTGGCACGGCCTCTAGGTAGAAATAGCTTCTTGTTGAAGAAAAAGTGACATTTTCCCATAACAATTATCTGCATAGTTATGTGTCTTAATGACTAGATCAAGTATAAAAATGGCATATGGATCCATCAGGGAGTATATGTATAGTTAATTATGCCTGAAATAATAAATGTATGATTTCCACAGGATAAGGTAAACATCCAATTAAAATAAGATATGATATACACTTTCTCCACTCATTAGTCAAGGCATAAAACATTTTAACATTGCCTAAATAATTTACTTGTGTTAAAATAAAGGGAAATGCTTAAAACATTAATAGGGTACTTTACAATCCTGAAGTCAGTAAGTTGTTATGTGACAGTTACGTAAATAATTCACAACTCCATTCAGCAGAAAGGGACTAAGTCTTTTCTGCACAGTACAAATAATTTCACGTTTGCTACTGCTTTCCCTACTGGGCCAAGTGTCTTCAATGGCTTCTTACAGATGAAGCCTGGAGGGATTTTAGTACTGATAGTCTACTCCTATTTTTGTCCATGAAAATATTATTATCTATGAGCTCTTATTGATTGCTGCTGTGATCCTAGCACTGCTTCAAGTGCTATGAAAAGACACAAATACACACTGTGTGGTCATACCTGGATTCCTGAGGAAAAATAATATGAAGGAAACCACAAAGTAAAATAAAAAATAACAATAAGTTACATCAGGTAAAAAATAACTTATAACATTCAATTCTCAGAAGAGTTCATAATTTAGTTTGTAAGAGAAATCCTGTATTTGTAGAATACTACTACCAAAAATAATGCATAAAACAGACTGTGTGCCCAAAATATACAGTACAAATAAAAGATCAAGAAGGTATAAGATCAAAGCAGGCTTAGACTCTGATGCACACTTGCATCCTTGACGTGTCTACTTGTTCCATGATTTTTACCAGTATTCCTTTAATAGTTCATGTTAGTAGATTGGGTACATCACCAGGAGGTGGGGGTGGGGGTGGGGAGAGGGGAGAAGGGCTTTGCTAACTCATTTTTCATCACTAATGTATTTTATAATGGGGCCTCACTGCATGCAATCTATTCTACCTAAGTGTACTTGGAGATGCAGCCAGATAATTATAAGCTAATGCTAGAAAACGTTTCCGTTGGTCTGGGAATCCCTTTTCTATCAATAGACTGTAGATATCAGAATACCTGGAGACAGGTAATTTATCAATTTCCCCCACTATACATAAATATACAGAGTGTAATCATCACATGCATTTGACCACAAATTTGCACAGATTCCGTGAGTGGACAGGCACACACATTTTGTACTACCACATTCCTGTTAGTACAGTCAGGAGATTTGTTAATGAATTTGATATTACACACAGTTCTTATAATGAGCAACACAGAAAGAAATAGCTATTTTTATCTTTAATTTGCCATGAAGGTACATGTGTTCACTGGAGAGAGAGAGAGAGATCGAGGAGGAAAGTGATAAGCAAACCCCATGAAAAATGATCACACCACAATCCCTTCTCCTCCATCCCTTCTTCCTTTTGGGATTTTAGGCATACATGCACATGCACCTGGCATGTTTCTCAAGCTGCCATGTCTGAGACTTGACCCTTGTGGTCATTCATATGGGATTAGCCAGCTTAGCCACCAAGCTGCTGGCTGGCCAAAAATAACTGATTTTTAAAATATAAGTACAATAAAATACACCTATAACAAACTTTACAGAGTAAAATCTTAATCTTTCTTACTTAAATATTATAGAGCATTAAATATTTTAGAGCATCAGAAAAATAATTAACTACTGTCATATAGCAATGTACACTTTAGAAATATTTATCAATAAGATAAAAGAGAATATTCTGGAAGGATTATATTTGATTATTTGCTTGCTAGGATTCCAGGCAAATGATAATTTAATAGATTCTCCTAATCTAAACTTTATATATTTGTTCAAAAACTCCCAAATCTGAAGTGTATACTTACAGTGACAATTTCAAAGTAATAAATGCTTATAGTAACATGATTGATAAATCTCTTCCAAATTTGAATAGCTCTTTCTTTGTTTTTACAAAACTGTTTGCATGTGTCCTAGAAATGTTTGAATGAGCCATTTTATGATTACTATATGTTTTGAAAATATGAAACACCTAAAGATGTCATTAAAATACTTTTAAAAAATATCCCTTAAAGGTGATTTTGAGGTGTATTACCCACTTATAGCTTAGAATTTTCAATTGATTTTGCTTTTCTGAGAATCATAACTTTATTTTCAACATAAGATTTGTTATCTTCGTAGAATCAGAAGATGCCTCAAATTAACACTCCTGCAATTGGGGGCACAACAGACTTAGAAAGTAATTTTTTTTTTTTACTTCTTCTATCTTTGCAGATATATGACATTAAAACAACACCCTATTAAAAAGCTTTATAAAGTTGTAATAGGCAAGGCAATCTGAAAGTCAAGAGTGTCAGCTAATAAACGCACACAGCCGTTAAATCTGCAATCTTCACTGGTGATTCTGTTTGTTCCCCACCAAGATAAACCTTGTACAAATAAGAAAAGCAATTTTAGTCTTCCTAAAAAGATTAGATGCACACAAAGTTGGACTATGATAGAAGCTGAGATTGTTATTTTTCTAGATGCTACACAATATGAACCTGAGGATGGATGAGGAGGGTAGATCAGGGTGAAGAAGTAGAATGCTTGGGAGAGAGAAAATTGTGTCATTTAACAGAGAGAACTGTGGCTCTAATGCTGTAGCCACTATCCACATGTGACTAAATTTAACTAATTTACCCTGCTTAAAACGAAACCTAACAAACTCATTAACTAGTTAAAATTAAATAAAGTCTTAAAACCCAACTTCTCAGCCGTATCAGTAACATTCCAAGTGCTCAATGGCCACCTTTGCCTACTGGCTACTAAATTGGACAGTGCAAAATTGAACAGTCTGTCGTTGTAGCAAGTATTTTTATTCAGCTTGAATTGAATAAAGTGATCATACAAATTAAAATGTTAACATAGTCAACATTTCAAAAAACTCTGGAGGGCTTGATTCTTTTTTGTTCTAGGACTATACAAAGCTTGCTGTTTTTCTTTTTTCTTTTTTTTTTTTTTTTTTTAGATGTTTTTGCCTTGAGGTGCGTGCACTTGCCAGAGAGAGAGAGGGAGACACAGTGAGAAGGTGAGAAATCACCCCTGTGCGGGGATGACCGTGCCACAGTCCCTTCTCCTCCATTCTCCTCCTTGGATCTTGGGCATGCATGCACATGTACCCAGTATGAGTTTCAAGATGCCAAGTCCAGGACTCAAACTGTGGTTGGTGTTGTGGGAAGCTAGAGATGCAACTGCTACACCATCTACTGGCCCCATTATTTACTTATTTTTAAATGTATATTAAGTTATTTTAAACTCTTCATTATATGAGGGAACTTTAAACAATTTATAGACAAAATGGAATGAAGGTATGATTTTATTTTACTACAAAACACATTGAAATCTATGCGTAGTTTTTCCTCATAATATGGACTTTCCATGAACTTTTTGAAGACGTCCCTCACCCCTGTCATATATACAGACAGAAAATTAAGTGTAATTTCCCATGAATTTTGACAAGTGAAAATGGAATTCATTCCTATAACCAGTGCCTGGCATCCTATAATATAAATACCCAGCCCCAGATGTCCCTTGTGGTCACTTCCTTCTTCACCCCAATAAAAGTAATCACTGGGGCCAGCAGATGGCTTACTGGTTACATTCCTAGACTCCCACATAGTCAACTGCAGTTCGAGTCCCAGACCTGGTGGTTGAAAACTCATGCCGAGCATGTGTGCATGCGTGCCCAAGATCCTGAGAGGAGAATGTAGGAGAAGGGATTGCAGCATGACCATCCCCCTGGTGGGTGATTTCTCGCTTTCTGTCTCTTTGTCTCTCCAGTGAGCACACGTGCCCTATAGCAAAAATCTCTCCAAAAAAATTAGTGCATAAAAGAGTAATTAATATTGTGACTTTTCATAACACAGGTTGTTACCTGTTTCATTAAAAGGTAAGATAATATTTCATCTTCTGTGTGGAACTTTTTTTTTCTGCATGAATTAATAACTCTGAGATTCATTCATATTATTTTTCATGTTTACATTGCTGTTTAACAGAGGTCAACAAACATTTTTAAAAGAATTAGAAGGTCAGCCCATGGCCTGGTGGTTAAGGTGGCTGGATTGCACATGGCCAGCTACACAGTTCAAGTTCTGGAGGTGGGGGATTAAAAAGCATGCCAGGTGCATGTATATGTGTGTCCAAAATCCCAAAAGGAGTGAGATATGGAGAAGGGTTTAAGGAATAACCATATCCCATGGGTGAGTGCTTTCTTGATTTCTGTCTTTCTCTAGTGAGCACTCACACCCTCTGGCCAATTTGTTTGTTTTCTTTTATTGCCAGAGGACACATGCACTTGCTAGATAAAGACAGAACCCCCCCCCCCCACCACCACCCCTATGAGGTGTATGGGATGTGGTCACATGGCAATCCTTTCTCTTCCATTTCTCCATCCTGTTGGGATCTTGGGCACTCACATACATGTAGTCAGTGTTTTCTTCAAACTACTAGGGCCGGAATTTGAGCCATAGTTGTCCTATGGAATCCAGCCCCCTTAACTAGGAAGTTAGCCCATTGGTTAATCTTTTTAGCTCCTTTCTTGCTCCTCCTCTACCTGGCACGCTCCTTGTGCAGGTATTTCTCATCTAGCACATGCATTGTCTCAAACTCTGGTACAGGTTAGAGCATGTCTCCTAAAAATATGTTGAAGTCTTAACCCACTGTATCTGTGAATATGGCATTATTTGGAAACAGGGGTTTTGTAGATGGTCAAGGTAAGATGTCATTAGGGTGAACTCTAATCCAATAGGACCTGTGTCCTTATACGAAGAGAAACACAGACAAGAGGATGCATAGATGGAATATGATAAAGAAACAGGGAGAATGCTGACTACGAGCCAAGGAATGCCAGAGGCTATGAGAAACTTTGAGAAAGACGGTCTTCTTCACAGCCTTAAGAGAAATCAGCCGCACAGGGAGATACCTTGATCTCAGACAACTAGCCCCGAGAACCTTCAGGAAATACATTTCTGCAGTTTAAGCCATCTGCTTTGTTATGTGGCTTTAGCAAACTGGTATTAACAAGCAAATTCTTCTCTGATGATATATCTAAAATAGCTTTCTCTTCATTATTATCATTCATCCTTGGGCACTTTACCCATTACTAATTTATTTTGTTTGTTTTCTATTTTCCTTACCGTAATTAAGTTTCATGAGATCAAGAAGCTCAATTGTATTTTGGTCAATTCAATGTCCATTACCTAACACAGTGTAACAAAATGTTAGAATAAAATGTGCAAGGTGTGTAATGTTGCAACTTATATCAAGATCTTTGCAACTAAAAGCAATTGGTAGTCAGCCTGTAAGTACATGTTAGTTAACGGTGACAGAACAAATAGTTTCAGTATATCAGAGCTTAATAACATTGGTATAAGCAGGTTAAGAATTTTAAGAGGTGAAAAAAAAAAGTTAATCTCCTAAACTAGTGTTTATTGAGAATGTGCTATGAACCAACCGATATCCTATTCATTTTTATATTTTACTATTTAATTCAAGTGTGCAGTAAATGTTAACTACAAGAATTAACACTGCATTTAATAGCACAAAAAATAAACATTGATAGCCTTTGCCCAAGGGTCCACAACTTGTAAGTTGATAATGCAAGTTTTGAACTCAGAATTATTTGATTCAACTGATTATTTTTTATTCATCCTATAGCAGTAAAAGTCCTTCTTTTTTCATTTTTAAGAAAGCAAAATTGGTGTCTTTGAAAGGTTGCCTCAGTTATTTTGAGATGTGACTGGTGCCTCATGATAAGGGGCCTTGAAGCTTGCATCTGGGATTCATAATGTAGGTCTCTAGAAGCAACCGTCAAGTTTGAAGAATAACACCAAGCCAATTTAAATTTGGTTCAGTGAAGACAACATTATAAAAGTCTTCTTGACTATATGATTCATACATGTACAACCATTTTACTTGAAGATTTTAAACTGTTGATACTACTCATTGAAATTTGGAGATTTGAAAAAAAATTTTGCTAGAGGGGGGTATGTGCTCATCAGAGACGGAGTAGAAGAGTAGAAAGCATTCCCATGGGTAATGGCCAGCATCTCTCCCTTTAGGGCTCTAGGCACACCCACATGTGTACCCAATACGTTTTTCAAGCCACCAAGACTGAAACTCCAACTACCCAATTGGCCATGTGGAATCTGAGCGCCTGAACAAACAGGTGGCAGAGCTGACGGGGAATTGGAGATTTTAACAGAAAGACTGAAACTGTATTTTCCATATTCCCTATGGTGATCTGGGCTGGGAACAATTGGTGTTGTGGTAGGTGAAAGTCCTTAGATGCCATCGTTAGTAATTACATGGTCTTAAGAAATGAATGTATCCTAGCTGGTGAAGCTCATTGGCCTATATTTTAAAAGATAATATCTCAATCTTTTGCCTCTAATATTTCATGTATGTGTCTCTGGTGATAAGATAAACACATTTCAGATTTGTAGAAAATCAACATTTCCAACTTTGCTAAAATTGAATAACAAAAACAAAGTCCTAATTCTAAAGTACTGATATTATTCTCTAGATGTGCATACCTAATGATGTAGCTGTCCGTGTGAACATGCATCTGCAAGCAAATATACTAATATTAGTACACTTACTGTGATTTTTATTCTTTTGGCAGGAGTAGATTTTGACACATTTCTATTGGTAAACTCAAATCCATTACAATTTAAGAATATTTCATAGTGAGAAAGAAAGTCCAGAATACCTAGGGTTAGAACACTGCGGTTCTTTAACGGTCTTTAGTTTCTGTTAGACCAGGAGGTCAGAATGGCACTTTCATGAATGTGTACCAGTGTCAGGCAGATAGTGAATCAGAAAGCAAAGGTTATTTCCCATATAATATATGCTAAATAAAAGAACAGCATTTTCAAAAGCAAGAATACTTCTGACATCAACTCATGCCCCTAGCTTCATGATATTTTAAGATTATTCCCCCCACCCACCCACAGACACCACTGGAGGGCTCATATGCTTACTAGAGACATACAGAAAGACAGGAAGGGAGAAGGAGAAAGCACCTCCCAGTGGAGAATGGTCATGCCACAGTCCCTTTTCCTCCATTTCTTCATTCTGTCAAGATTCTGGGCATGCATGAACACATGCCTGGTATGTTTTTCAAGCCACCAGGGCCAATATTCCAGCCATTTGGTTGGCCATGTTGGATTCAGCTCCCTTAACCAACTAGGCCATGAAGCTTGTCCAAGTTGTGTTTTGTTTTTTTTTTTTAAGATTTTAAAAATAATTGACTCATGATAAAGAGTATATATATACATGTGAGAGAGTAAGTGAGAGAGAGAAGCAGCCTTGACAGGGTTTCATAATTGTGATCCCTTTTCCTCAGCCCTCTAGCTCTTCAGGATTTGGGACGTGTGTTGCACACACCTAGCATGTTTACTGGCCGATTTGTGGATCTAATCCTGTGGTCGCCCCTATGGCTTCCAGTACTGCAATTCAGTTTGCTATCAACCGAATCTCAGGTTGGGCCAAAATTTTGAGATTTTTAACCCTAAGTAATGTTTCTATCTTCCTTTTTTATTTTCAACTTATGGTTGACCAAAAAAAAAGAAACTAAAAAGAAAAAGAGGACTTTTGCAATATTAACCAATGTTTTATCATAGTAAGGAAAGATGTTATTTTATAATGCGAACAGAAATTCTCTGTATTCAAAGAAATAATGTCTTTAAGAACAGTTAGCATGGGAGAAATAGATACAAACACATGCATTTAAGTATCTATTAGTTCGTTGGGAAAGTCATGATGTATTTTTCTGTTTTTCTATGCAAAAATATATCATGACTTTCCCAAAGACCCATTATAACTGAATGCCTGGACCTTCAGAGAGCCAAAGTACATAACATCTTTGTAGATGAACTTTTTAGCTATTCTTGGCTGTCTTATTCAGTGCTCCCTATTCAGGGACTTGTCTTCTTCCTTTGGGATGTTTTCTGCCAGCCGATGACAAGGATGCTGTTCCAAAATGAAATTTGGAACCCAATTTTAAATTGAATCTCACCCTCCAGAGTAAACAATAGATGGAAGCTGCCTATTAAATCATCAACTTTTAATTAAATCCTTTGCAGCTGTAAGATCCCCATACTCAACAAGGTGATAAATGCATTGTGTTTTAATATAGTTATTTTTTGTACTAAATTCACTGTAAAAAGAGGGTATTATAGGTTAAGCATCCCTTATCCAAAATGCTTCGGATCAGAATATTTTAGACTTTAGGCTTCTTTTGGATTTTGGAATATTTGCATATACATAAGGAGATATCTTTAAGATAGGATCCAAATCTAAAGACAAACTTTATTTATGTTTCAATCCACCTTATACACATAGCCTGAAGGTAATCTTATGTAATATTTTGGTATTAAACTATTTTGACTATAACTAATTACATGAGGACAGGATTGGAATTTTCTATTTATGAAGTCATGTTGGCAATCAAATTTTTAAAAATTTTGGTGTATTCTGAATTTTGAATTTTGGTTAGGGCTGCTCTACCTGTACTAATGGATGATAGTGATTATATGTTCATATAATGGAAGATGGAAAACTTAAAATGGATACTAAAATAGAATATCAAAAATAACTACTTGGGTGAAAAATTTTAATAGTAAGTTGTTCAGAAGCAGATTAGAAGTGAAGAAAACTGCAACATAAGGCAAAATACATATTTTGAACCTTTGCAAATGTTTCTCTACAGGAATACATGCCTTGTATGTGTATGCGTGCCCAGGATCCTGATAGGTTAGACAAATGGAGGAAAAAGGAAAAGATATAACCAGGTCCCATTAAAGGCTGGTGTTTTCTCTCTTTCATGCATGTGCGTGCACATGCCTTCCAGCATTAAAAATAATAATACAAAACTAATTTGTCCCTGGGGGCCGGGCTGTGGTGTAGCTCTTCAAGGCCAATTTACATGAGAAGGTTCCAGATTTGCATTCTGGAGACCTTCCTGAGTGTGCTGGCTGTGCACACACATGCACATAACTCATGGCTGGGTGAGGCTGAGGAACACTGCCCAGGGTGCTCTCTCTCTCTCTGTTTCTGTGTCTTTTGCTCATGAAGGAAATAATAAACTGAAACAAAAAGGGAAATGTCTTCCTATTGTAAATACAATCTTTAGGCATATCACCGTATGAACTCCATGTCATGTGCCTCCCGTATTTATTAATTATGCCTTTGCTTTCTGATGGCTTCTCTTAGCCTACCATTTTGGGTTTTAAATAAGAGCTTAAATATAACAAAATACAGGAAAATAATAAGAAAGAAATATAAATGTCAGCCTCAACAAGTACATGAGCCAGGTAAGCATTCTCATATAACTCCATGGCTTTTTTATTTTTCCAGAGACAATGAATTCTACAATATGATTATTAGTTTTTGCTCACAAATCCAAACTGCAGAAGCCATTTACAATAAATATGTCCTCTGAGTGCTTATTGGTATGAAAAAGCAAAAGCCTAGAAAGCCATTTTGTCACATGATCAATCCCAGTGATCTTAGTAGAGATCAGTCATGAGACTTCCTTGATTGAAAGCTGAAGCAGGAGTTAGACTTTGATATATTTATTGCAGCATTTTTTTTTTCATTTGCTTATTCATTCAGCAAATATTTACAAGGCAATCCTATGTGTCTGGCACTATTCTAGTAGCTTGAGATATGTCAGTGAACACAAGACAAGTTTCTGACTCTGAGGACCTTCTATTATACCAGAGAGGCAGATAATAAATAGTAAATGTAGTGACTAAATATAAATTTTAAATATCTTAGAAGGTGATACATGGTATGGGAAAAAAAGAAGGGGAAGGCAGTGTTAGGAGATTAAGAGTGGTGGAGTACAAATTGCAAATATTTAATAGGTGGTTAGAGTAAGACTCATGGAGAATGAAAGGTTGAGTCAAGGCAGAAAGAGGAAGAGTTAGTCAAGCCAATATCTGAGTAGAGAACATTCCAGAAAAGAGAAGAGTTACAGCAACAGTCCTACAGTGGGATGTTTCTAAGCACTACAGGAACAGTAGGTAGGTCAGTGTGGCTAAAACAAAGTGAAAGAAGAGTAGAGCCAGAGAAGGTTAGAAAGGTAGGTATCTGAGGACCTGGTCAAATAATGCTTTTTTTTTTTTTGAGAGAGAGAGAGAGAGAGATTTTTGGTATACGGTGCATGCACTCATTGGTGAGACAGAGATAGAAAGTAAGAAATCACTCCCCAGAGAGGATGGCTATGCTGCAATCCCTTCTTTTCCATTCTCCTCTTGTAATTTTGGCATGCACACACATGCACCCAGGGTGAGTTTGAAGCCTTCAGGTCTAGGGCTATAAGTGTGGTTGACTATGTGGGAGACCAGCAACCTAACCATTATACCATCTGCCAGTCCTGGTCAAATAACGCTTTGACCATTGAAAGGGCTTTGTCTTTGACACCAGATTAAATGGCATGACAGTGTAAGGTTTTGAGCAGAGGAGGAATATGATATGACATGGCTTAGAAACGTGTCTCTGGTGACTGCACTGAGAATAGGCAACAGAGATACAAGAGTTGAATTAGGGAAACTTAAGTTCACTGAAATAAATTTTAACAACTTCCTTTAAAGCAACATTACCACTTCTGTTAAAGCCTAACGTTATTCTGTTCTATCAACTAATTTTAAAAAAATTGTATATAGCTATCAGTGGTACAGAAGACCCTGTCCCTTTCCTAAATCTGGGGTGGCAGTATACATACAAATGAAAAGCATAGAAGATGGTGTGACTTCAAGAAAGAATAAAGTGGGACTGATCATACAAATGGTCAATTTCAAGATCCCAAGATATTCTTAAACAAGAATTAGGAGTTAAAGTTTTCAAGGTGTTACAATAATTCCTTATAAGCACTGTCCCAGAGATGATTCTGCCAATAGAACATCTTTTACCTTTTCCAAATTATCCTCCCTAGCACATGGTACTTGTTTGTAAGCTTTGTGGTTTCCTTACCATGCAGTGAACTCAGAGTGAAATTTAACATGTACTCCAGGGCTGGCAGGTGGTGTGGTAGTTAAGGTGTTGGACTCACACATGGCTGACTGCAGTTTGAGTCCCAGACCTGGTGACTCGCTTTCTCATTTTCTCTCTCTGATCAAATTTTTAAAATAAATAAATAAAATTAATTCTTTTTTAAAACAATTATTTTATATAACTTAATTATTTTAATTTGAGCAGAAAGGAACAGTGAGCGAGCGAGAGAGAGAGGAGAGAAAGCAAGCCGCTGCCAAGTCCAGGACTTGAACCACAGTCGGCCATGTGGGAGTCCAGCACCCTTAACCACCATGCCACCTGGCAGCCCCTAAAATAATTCTTAAAATATAAAGAAAAATAATTAACATGTACTCCAAGTTCATTGGTTTCAGTTCTACTCTGTAGAGCCCTAATATTGTATGTTTTTAAGTTTAGTGACTATTTAAGCTTATTAATACATCATGGCATTATAAAAAAGCAACAAAACCACCCAGGGGGAGTTGGAAATTGGATGTACTTTTTAATTCTCATTGTAGTTCAAATCTAAATCCTCTTTTCTCCTAGCTTCTGTACTGGGAGTTAATGATCTTGGTCAAAGAGAAGTACTCTATCTCTGAATTCCTCTTTCCTGACTAAACTGAGAGGGTAAGAATTCAAAGAAGGTCACTGCAAACTACCTTGTTCTACTGTTTCATATTTAATAAGTGTACCGTAAGAAGGAATGCCCCCAGCAGACCCATTCATTTATATCCTTAATGCTTGACTGTATTTTTTTTTCCTTTGTCATTGATCCTCTTCCCATCTTTAGTCCCGTATTTACTAAGGTGATCATCAATGCTGGGCTGATCCTGGAAAGAGCCAATCTGGTGTATATAACCCACAGTTAAACCATATTTATTGGGAATATGATCTTGCACAGGATATACCCATTGTGTTTTTGTCCCATGTAGTGGTGATTTCTGTTGCATTTTATGCCATGACAGCTTTGAATTGTCCCAGAAGAAAAGAACTAAATGAATCAAAACGTACAAAGTCCTTTAAGCAGACACATAATGAAGAGCTTTGAAATGCCCAGGCATAAAGCACCATAACAGTGGTAGCCATTATTATGTTACTAATAAATGATTTTTCCACTTTCTTTCTTGTGTCATTTTTCTTCCTCAGATCCCCCTTCTGTCAAATTTAATTTTTAAATGAACATG
The DNA here is from genome assembly GCA_026018925.1 of Tupaia tana. Lineage (NCBI taxonomy): Eukaryota > Metazoa > Chordata > Mammalia > Scandentia > Tupaiidae > Tupaia > Tupaia tana. The sequence continues at coordinate 14,522,949 of JAKSZU010000022.1, read as the reverse complement.
AATGTCAGTTATACATTTGATTTTTACAAAGGGGAAACTTGAGTGTGCAACTTCTAAGAATCAACTGCATTTTAGAAAAGACACTGCACTTTCTTTCCTGATCATAGTACTGTATTTTCTTTTCAATTTTATCTTAGGTTATTGGAGTGTGTGTGCATGCGTGTGTGTGCGCATGTGTGTGTATAAAGTTTATTTATGTATTTCTTCTTCTGAGAGAGCAAGCCACAGGAACCCCCAAAAGTGTCTTCAAGTTCTGATCCACTGCCAGCACCAGCCAGCCTGTGTGGCAGGCATGTGTGCACCCAGAGTGTGCAGGGAGATAGAATATGAACCCATGGCTTTTCCATGTGTACAGTTGCAATACCATGTGCCACTTACCTGGTCTGATAGCTAGAGCAATTTGAATTTTCTCTCAAAGAGTTTGAAGATATATTTGTCTGAAATAAATAAACTGTAGTCAAATACTAGTATTTTTGTGATGCTCAGCATTTTATATAAATCTATATTGCAAATAGAAATAAAAAGATAATGTAGATGTGTTGAAAAGTGAAGAGGATAACTTTCCAAATTATTTTAATTCACTTCAAAATAATTAAAACTATGTCAGGAAGTCAATTTTTTAAAAAAAAATTTAATCCTTCTCCCCCCTTTTAAAGTTTTTGCTGTAGGGCATGTGTGCTTGCCAGAGACAGTGAGAGTGAAAGTGAGGAATCACCTTCTGTGGGGATGGCCATGCAGCAATCCCTTCTTCTCCATTCTCCTCCTGGGATTTTGGGCACACATGCATAAGCACTTGACATAATTTTCAAGTCACCAGGTTTGGGACTTGAACCATAGTCAACCATGTGAGAGTCCAGTGCCTTAACCACCATGCTACATGGAAACCACTAATTTTTCCCCTTTTTATTTATATTCCGTCACTGTGTAATCTCTGCAATGCACAATGTGGCTTTCCAACATATGCAGGTAATACACGACAGTCAAATCAAGCATATTACCGTATACATCGTTTTCAAAGATACTTTCACATTCTTTTTACTGTTAAGCGTTTCAATCCTTCATCCCTCCTGCTCACCCTCTGCTATCTACTCCCTTCCTTAACAGTCTAGTATCTACACTTACCCTCCCTATTATCTTATCTTCAGATCTTCCAATTTCTGCCACAGAGTACAGACATTTGGTATATACTGAGTGGGGATGTGTACAGTGTGTGTCTTTCAGAGTCTGATTTACTTCATTCAGCATTAAGTGTCCTATATTCATCTACTTTGAATCAAATGATAGGGTCTCATTGCTCCTTATGGCTGAGTAATATCCCACAGTTTATATTGGGTCATCAGAAAAGTCTTGACTTTTCCAGTGACCTAATATGTGCCACAGCTTTTCAATCTAGTAATCAGTTCTTGGGCACTTAGGTTGATTCCACATCTTAGCAATTCTGAATAATGTTACAATAAAAGTAGACATGCATATGTCTGAGCAGTTTCTTATCCTTCGGGTAAATACCAAGGAATAAATTAACTAGGTTGCATGGTAGTTCTGTTTGTAGGTTTTTGATGAATCTCCACATTATTTTCCACAGTGATTATACTAATTTACATTCCTACCAACAGTATAGGAAAGTTCTCTCTTCACCACAGTCTCACCAGCAATTGTCATTCTTTGTTTTTTTGATCATAGTCATTCTGACTGGGGTTAAGAGGATATCGCCTTGTAGTTTTGATTTGCATTTCCTTTATGATAATGAATGTTGAGCATTTTTTCATATCCATTTTGGTCATTTGTATGACCAATGACCAAAACAGAGTTATCTGTTCAGTACATTTGCCCACTTTTAAATTGGATACTAGATTTTTAAAGATGAGCTGCCTTAGTTTCCTGTATATTCTGGTTATCAATCCCTTGTCTGAGATACAGTTTATAAATTTTTCTGCCATTCTGAGGATTGTCTCTTCACTCTAATTGTTATTTCCTTTGCTGTGCAAAAGCTTTTTAGTTTGATGTAATCCCACTTGTCTATTTTTGGAATTATTGCCTGTACTTTAAGGGTCTTATTTAAGAAATCTTTGCTTATTTCACTGTCTTCAAGAGTTTTCCCTAGGTTTTCTGTAACAAATAATGGTGGATAGTTTAAAAGAAAATGAGAGTAAAGCAATAAAAAAAAAAAAGATGTCACATACCATGTATCTTTTTAATACACTGAAAATGCTTATTCAGAGAAGCCATTTTCAATCTTTCTTCAACTTAATTTTTTATCAGAATATCTGAAATATAATTTTAAGACAATCCCTAGTACTTTAATAACTACACAATTAAGAAGTGCTACCAATATTCCCAGCTTAATTATAACTATTTCTCATAGATTTTATTCCAGCCCTTATTTCAAGTGAAGCCTTCTCTATATTTATCCTTGATCATATACTTTTATTGTATTTAGAGTTGCAACACATGAAGAGGGATATCTAGATACAAGAAAATGCAAAATTATATTGCAATGAGATGCCTCTGTATACCTATTAAAATGGCTAATATTAAAAAGACTGACATAGAAAGTGTTGATGAGGATGACAAGGAAGACAGGAGGAAGAAATGACAAAGGTATAAAGAAACTGCTAGAGTCACAGAAACGTTCATTATTTAGTTTTGGTGATAGTTTCATGGGCATAAAAGTATATAAAAACATCAAATTGCATATTTTATGTGCAATTTGATATAACTCAACAAAGCTGTTGAAAATAATTAAATATTTTAAAATGCATGCTATTATCAATAAATCTATTATCAAACAATAAAATCTATTGATTCTAATTTTGACACAATGAGTCTGTAATATTTGGTATAATGATAGAATATTTAATGGTATACATAAAATACCTGTTGCATGTAAAATATTGGTATTTGTAGAAAAAGATATTATACTTCAAATACATTTTTTTAAAATTTCACCCAAATATGATAAGGAAGAAAACACTTTAGCAAACAAAGTACTTTTTAAGTTTATGCATTTCTGTGAGCAAGAAAGAATGAGAGAGAGACACAGCACATGCCTAACAGGGTCAAAACTCTGATCTATACCCGTCGTCAGCCAGGCCGGGATTACTGTCACACATATGCCTGAAATACTCAGGAAGGTCTCTGGATATGAAACTAGAACCCTTCAGTGTGGATCAAAGAGTCCTGTGTTTTACAACTGTGCCACTGTCCAGCCCTTAAAGGTAGTGTTTTTGTTTGTTTGTTTTGTTTTTTGTTTGTTTGTTTTTGCTCATGGGTACATCCAGCCTGAAAGTATTGTTACAATTGTTGCAGACAATTCTAAAGGCTCATCTAGCTCAGTTGTAGATCATGGGACTCTCAATCTCTGCGTTGTTGAAAATAATTAAATATTTTCAAATACATGCCATTATTAAACAAAAAATCTATAAAAACATTAGCTCATTGATTCAGCGTTGTGGTTTGGGTCTCAAAGTGAGTGCCAGAAACTTCAGGGGAAATAAGTAATGCCTTTCCTTACCTACTATAAGGTTCATGGCTGAGACTCCTATAACAAAAGACAGATTAACACGAGAAAAATCTATAAATTGTATGTGACATGGGAGCTTCAGACCTAAAGACTCAAAGACCTAGGGAGAACTATTTTTAATGAACATTCTTGCAGAAAGATGATTGGAGTACAGATGGGTGTGATTTCATGGTAATAAACTAGAGGGAACTTAGCAAGACCTCTTTGTTCAGATTGTTCTTGGTGTCTCTGTTTGAGATATTTTACCTCTGGGTAAAAGGCAGAACACCTGTCACAGACTCTTCAAGGGAGAAAGAAGGAAGACCAGAGTGACCTTCCTAGGTTATGTGGCCTGCTTCAGGGAAGGAAGGGTTAGGGTAAGCCAAGAGGCCTTCCTGAATTTGCTGTCTTCTCAACTATCAAGGTGTCATATTTGGGGGTGATATTTCTGAGCCCAGACATGGCATATATGCTTTAAGTTATTTCTTCTACAAGTATTACCAAAAAAAAAAAAAAAAAAGGAAATAGACTAAGTTAGTAAAAAATACTGAGATCAGATAAAGCAGCCATTTATAAAAAGGTAATTAAGAAGCTTGATTCTTAATTAATATAGTAAGGAAAACTCTCCTTGACAAACTTTAGTTAGATTTCCAATCTTACTTCAACCTTTGGGCTTCCATGTTTCTTTGTATGACGCAATGTTAGCATGAATCCTCTTAGGTTTGTTTAACCACTATGTTCCCCTGTCCTGATGGTTTCTCTTGGTAATATTCCATCCATGGGCGCCACCCCCCTTGTTTTTGGTTTTAAATTCCCAACTACTCATACTGCATTTGGGATTGAGCCTAGGTCTATTGTTAGGTATCTTCCCCTATATTTGGAAGTAAAGGTTTTTTACTGCATAGCTCTAGTTTTCTTTGACAATTGTATCTTGATTGGAAAGAATGTTCAGAGGAATAGTGTAATGGGCAAAATAGGTTCTGTTTTGGATTCCGAAATTATGACCATCATTGGGACCAGTAGATGGTGTAGCAGTTACGTTGCTGGACTCCCACCTAGTCAACCAGGTCAAGTCCTGAACTCAGTGGCTTAAAGTTCATACCGGGCATGTGTGCGTGCATGCCCAGAATCCCAAGAGGAGAACAGAGGAGAAGGGATTATGGCATGGCCATCCCCACTGGGACATGATTTCTCATTTTCTGCCTCTCTGTCAAGTGCATGCACCCTATAGCAAAAATCTCTTTTTAAAAAATAAAAATAAAAATATTATACACACACACACACACACACACACACACACACACATATAGCCATCATTGTGGTAAGTTCTTTCTAAATCCTTTTCCATTCTATAGCTATAATTAAAGCATTTACTCAGGGTTGTAACAAACAGAGCTCTTGATTTTTTTTTTCCTGTAGCTACATAACTTTATGGGTGATTCCACATTTTCATCAACCTTCTAAAGAGAAGTCTTGATCCTCACTTAATTTTTCATAGTTCTCTATGTTTTATACATAAGCCTGTGTATCCAGACTCCCAGTCCCTCCAGTATTAGTTTTCTAATACTTTCTACTCTCTTTTCAAAAAAATTTTAAAAAGAAAAGGAAAATAAGAAATCAGTGGCCAACACCAAGGCCACCACTCATCTGGCAAAATACTTTAGTGACACCATGCTTTTTTTGTATGTTTTTATATAGGCTGTATGCTCTTTCCATAGTAACTTGGGCTTAAATCCCCTTGCACAAGACCCTTCATTAAGAACATGCAGTCACTTCTCATTTTACTCAGTTGGCAGCCTTGACATTTTCCAGATATCCAGTCTCCCTTCTCCCCTGTGGCCCACTTCTGTCCAACTTTTTTACTACTCCTGGTGTTATATTCTCACTTTCTGAGATCTTTAAGCATATCTGCCCAATCATTCTTCTAGAGGTAAAGGAATAAAACATAGGGTGAAGAGAGAGGAAAATAGAGCAGTGTTTTGGAACTTAGACTTGTGGATCACATGATCTGTCTGAAGCTTGGGTCTAATATTACTACATGTTTGGTTCTGGACAGATGATTTGATGCCTCTGACTCAGTTTCTTCACCTGAAAATCAAACAGAAAAAAAAAAAGGTCTATCTCATGTGTTTCTTGGCAATCAGATGAGATGAATGTTGTACAATCTTAGGCATGGAAAAGCTACTCAATTAATTGGAATTGATGATCGTCACCATTAATGATGGTGGCAGAAGCCACATCTTAAGATGCATCCTTTCCAACATGAGCCTCCCAATTTTTCCAAAGCTTATATTGTCCAAGAACATCTACAAAGCTCTCTTTGAGAAGATGCTAGGCATGGATTCTCCTTGTGTCATCATCAATATTTATTAACTTTCAAATAGATAGGCTTGCTGCATTATTTATTTCTACCTATATTTTTATAGAGCTTTTATTTTGTTTCATTTGCTTTACAAACACAAGGATTAAAATAGTTTTTGAAATGATTCCTGTCTATTAAATAAAAATGGAAACTTATTCTGACCAACTTTTCCACTTAGCAGTAACATTGTTTGGTTTGCTTTATTTCCATTCTGGAGTACTGAGTTTGGTTTTGCCATCATCTTCCCTACTTATAACATGTGCTGCAAAGGTGTCATATCTGGGAAGTATTTGCTCACGTTTACTTTTCATCTAAAACCTGTAATCCAGTAAGTCTCAGGTGGTTAATTCCATAAATGCACAGAAGCTTAAAATTTTTCCCTATTCTTTCAGTGAAAGGATAAAGAAAGAAGAAAATAAAGATGAATTTTGTGACTACTCATTTGGTGTGTGGATAGACTTAACCTAGGAAAGTGTGAATATCCTCATAAATCATACAGTCAATGTAAACTGTAGCTGATGGTAATAAGGTAGACCCCATGCAGGATAGGAACAAATCCTGGCTCAAGATTACTGAAATTAAAAGTCTGCTGAGAGGCCAGCAGCTGGTATAGTGGTTACGTTTCTGAACTCTCACATGGCTGATCATGGTTTGAGTCCTGGAAGCAGTGGGTTGAAATTACTCCGGGAGTGTGTGCCCAAGATCCTAGGAGAACAGAGGAAAAAAGATTGCAAGGTGGCCATCCTCTCTGAGGAGTGATTTATCACTTTCCCTCTCACTGTCTCTGTCTCTCTCTGGCAAGCACACATGCTCTAAGGCAAAAATCTCTTAAAAAATAAAAAAGTCTGATGAACTTAATTCCATCGCTCTTACCTGGATTAGTAGCATTTTTATGTAGGGGCCTGGAAGAATAGTTGAAATACTAACCAGATAGATATGGTACATTGAAATTATCTAATATAACACATAGCCACATAGCTGCCACTATCTTTGCAAAAACTTCTTAAATTAAGAAAAAAATTATTATGTTAATATTTTTGAATGACCTTTAATAGGATTTCATGTAATTGAATAAAATAAAGCATCCATGATACAGAGACTTCAACTGTGCCTGCTTCCCCTGTTCATTTTCGGATAATATCAAGAGTAAGAAGCCCTTAATAAGCAGTGTTTGATGAGGAGCATAAAGCCATACACACTGCTATAAGCCAAAGCACAGTAATAGCTATAGTCAAGAGAGAGATAGTGGAGTGGAGGAGGAGTAGTAGCAATACAGTGGCACAGTATGAAGTTAATTCTTCAGGTATAAAAATAGTGTAATGCTGACATTAATAGGCAAAAGAAAGCTATGAAATTGATCCCCGTGGCTATACTGGAATGAAATGTTCTCTGAAATGTTTGCTATTGTTTTGAAATGAGGTAGCAGCATACTTTTAGATGGTGTTTTCACCAAAATTGCATTTAAAACCAATTTGACCATATTTATGTCTTCTAATGATAAGATGTTGAATACTTTATGGGAAAGTAGAACGCTTTCAGTTTAGTGGAATGATGGAGGGTGTATGACTCAGACTGTGTGGGTTCGGATTTCAGTCCTATGACTTTCTAGGGGTGGTACACTGAGCAAGTTATTTAATTTCAGTGCATAGTTTCTCTGTTAATAAGTGACATAACAATGATATCTGTCTTTTGGGATGTAGTGAAGATTAATTGGGTTAGTGTATTTAAAGCACTCAATGCATGGATGGAAGTGTGAAGATTTGAGTGTAGTAAAGGTCTCCCCGTCTTAGCCTAGGACACTTAGAAATAATGAGATAAGCCTGCATGCACACACACCTAAATTGCTCCTCCCAAAAAGGGCAATGAAAAAGAAGAGATCATGGATACACCATATATATACCAACACTATCCTGCATGTCCTTGGTATTCTTGATAATCAACTATGGCATTCACTTCTCAGCAAAGTTTTGAACTCAGAGTGACACTCAGATTTGCATTCAAAGAGCCACTTATTGTTTTATTTCTAAAATTTTATTTACATATTTTTAAAGTTTACATTTAATCACTGTACATCTTTTTAATGTACTATTTTTTCCACCATAATACAGTGCACATGAGTCTAGTCAAAGATATTACCATTTATAGTATCATCAACAGATAACTTTTCACTTTTGTGTCTATTAAACATTAGAACCTTTTCTTTTTTTATTTTATTATTTTTAATTATTTAATTTTATTTATTCATTCATTTTATTTAACTTGACCAGAGAAGGACAGAGTGAGAGAGAGAGAGGGAGTGAGAGAGTGAGAAAGCAAGCCTCCAGATCCAGGACTCAAACCACAGTCAGCCATGTGGGAGTCCAGTGCTCTTAACCACCACACCACCTGCTGGCCCCAATAATACTTTCCTTTTTTTTTTTTTTTTTTTTTTTTTTTTTTTGAGGGGTTTTTGCTATAGGGCACATGCACTCGCCAGATGGACAGAGAGACAGAAAATGAGAATCACCCCCCCCAGCGGGGGTGGCCACACTGCAGTCCCTTTCTCCCTTCTCCATTCAGGATCTTGGGCATGCACGCACATGCACCTAGCGTGAGTTTTAAGCCACTGGGTCCGGGAATCGAACCATGGTCGACTATATGGGAGTCCAGAGACATAGCCATTATGCTAACTGCTGGTCCCTATTTTATTATTTTTTTAATACATTAGATTGTTATACATCATTTGTCTTGCAAAGAGAGAGCCACTTCTAGTCAACTGGTTGGAGGTGACATGCAGAATATTTTTTCTATTTTCAACCCTTTGATAGAAGAATGGAGAAGATAAATATCTACAAAAGAATATGTGTTTGGGGCCAGCAAGTGGCATGGAGGTTGGATCCCACATGGTTGATTATGCTGGTTGAATGTGGGAGTTGGATCCCACATGGTTGACTGTGCTGTTCAAGTCTCAGGTCCATTGGCTTGAAAACATACCAGGCACATATAAGTACATGCCAAAATCCTGAGAGGAGAATGGAGGAGACTGTGGTGGCATGGCTATCACCCCCAGGGAGTTATTTCTGTTTATCTGTCTGTCTTTCTCTCTCTCTTTCCAATGATTGTATGTGCCCTATGGCAAACTTAAAAAAAAAAAAAAAAAGAGTGTATGTTTAAACATATTTACATTTTCCAAAGGTGCACTGAATATTAGATGCATAATTCTCCTTTTATAGAATTAACCATCAATGAAAGCTGTAAATAAACATGTTTTATATATAAAGGAAGATGATCCCGTAAGTTAAATGAAACTGATGCTTTCTTTCATTTTTGTTCCACTTTAGCCAAATAAATGTGTCATATGCACATGTTGTATGAGTACATTTCAAAGCATTTATTATACTTTTATTGATTTTAAATTTTCTACATGACATGTACACAGGCTAGAGTGAGAGACAGAGGATGGGGGTAGGAGTGAGAAAACATCCCCTACCAGAGGGGGAATGCCATGCCGCCATCCCATCTTTTCCATTCTTTTCTTGGGATCTGAGACATGCATGCAAATGTGCCTAATTTGTTTTTCAAGCCCCAGGTCCAGGACTCAAACCCTGTAGGATCCTATGGCCATGTGGGATCCTATCGCCTTAACCACCATACACCCACTAGCCCTGATTACACATTTTATATCTTCTTAAATAGAAGTTGCTGAGGGCCACATTGTAGCACAGCCGTAGCTCAATGTTCTGCAGCATATAATCCACATGGGAAGGTCTGGTGCTTGTATCCCTAGGTTTCCCTGTACACACCAGTGTGTGCACACATGCCCATAATCTAGACTGACTAGGGGGTGCTTGTAGCACAAAGACCCTGTTGGTAGTGCCTCTATCTCTCTCTCTCTCTCTCTCTCTCTCTCTCTCTCTCTCTCTCTTTCCCTCTCTCTCTCTCTCTCTCTCTCTCTCTCTCTCAGAAATAAATAAACTTAAAAAAAAATACCAACTGAAATCACTCCATATGAAAATTTTTTCCCCCCAAATGACCAATCTCCAAGTAAATAATGCCTCTTAAAGATGCTTTAAAAAATGGCAAACTAGGAACTGACAGATCGCGTAATGGTTACATCACTGGACTCCCACGTAGTCAACTATGGTTTGAGTCCTGGACCTGGCAGATACATGTGCATGCATGCCCAAAATTCCAAGAGGAGAATGGAGGAAAAGGGATTGCAGTGAGTCATCTCCCTGGTGGGGGTGGAGGGTGGATTTCTCACTTTCTGTCTGTTCGGTGAGCACATGTGCAAGAGTCTCTCTCAAAAATAGGGGGAAGGCAAACAATTATATCTGTGGAATTAAAAGAGAACAAGAATAAATGCCAACAGTGCCTAGAAAGATGGAGCTGACAAAGCAACAAACTACCTTCTATCTGGTTAAGGCAGTACACAATTAAAAAAAATGTACGGTGGGAAATAGTAATAGTGATGAAGGAAAATAATGAACCTGCCATAGACGTGGCCCCAAATAGCGAAAGAATCAGTCAGGGTTGCCCACTAGCTCTTAGCACAATTAAGACTGTAATTTGGGAGTGAGCACTATGTATAAAATGGAAAGCATTGCTATCTCCTTCTTGTGAATAAGTCAATTTATTAAGTGGCTCCCTGATGATTCTCTACTTTGAAATCACTGATCTACCATGACTGGGAAATGTTCTTTTTCCCCATGGACCCCAAGAGCAAGCATTACTCTTTACCGAAATATACATAACCACCTAAAATAACAATGAAATTTTAACTGGATGAAAATATTAATACAAAATTAACAACAACCTTTTAAAGATTGATCCCTACATATAGGAGTTCCGATCAGTGATTAAATGAGCCACTTTATCTAATTCCCTGAAGACTTCTCAACCAGGAAACTCTAACCTTTTGTAGAAAGACAAGTTTAGTAACAGGCTATTCAAATGTGCACTGCATTCCACTTCTACCACTTAGTAGCTGTTTGCTATGGGCAGCTTTCTTAACTCTTCCCAGCTGGTTTTCTCAAAAGCAAAACACTTTTACCTTGTGCACACCAAATGACTTATTTCATGGGAAATGACTTGCAAGAAGTAGGTGTGCAAGTGTAGGCCCCATCATCACCCCTGCCACTGTCACAGATAGTATTAAACTGAGTCATCGCTGGAAGTAGTTCGCATCTGTCTGCAGCTTCCTCGTGCATTGTATCTCTCAGCAATCCTCAGCTTAGAACAAAGATCTAGAGCTGGAAATTATAAATGGTAGATGTCAACTCATTATAAGAAAAAAATTTGTCTTCTTAAAATGAATAAGCTTTGGTTCATAGTGAGTTCCCAAGGATGAAACAGAAACTTTAAGACTTTTTACTGGGCTATTGCTGTAAATTAATTCCTGCCATTCCAGCACATCAGATTAGTTACCCCATGATTCACTTCTGTCCCCAATTACCTGCCGAATTACTTATTGAGTGCTGTTATACAACAAATGACCACACTCTTAGCAGCTTGGAACAAAACACATTTATTATCTCACACTGCCCATAAGTGAGAAATAAAGAACGGCTCAACTGAAGCCTCTGCTTAGGTTTTTTTAATAAGACCTAAATCTCAAGGTGTTGTCTAGTTGGAGGTTCTGGGGGAAGGATCTACTTCTAGGCTTATTCAAAGTGTTGACAGAATTCAGTTCCTAGCAGCTGTAGGACTGAGGTCCCTGTTTGCTGGGTCTTGGCTTGGGGCTGTTTTCATCTTCTAGAAACCACTCTAATTTCTCCTGCTGGGCCTTCTTCCTTCTTCAAATTCAGCAGTGGTGTCAATCCATCTGGTACATCTGATTTTTCTGACTTCCTTTTCTGAAATTAACCAGAGAACACCCTGTGCTTTTTTAAAGGGTTTAACTGCCTGGGTCAGGATCATCCAGTTAACCTCTGTATTTTAAGGCAAACTGACATGAGATTTTATTGGGTCGTCAGGAAAGTCATGATGCATTTTTGCATAGAAAAATAGAAAAAATACATCATGACTTTCCTGATGACTTAATAATTAAATATTCAAAATTCTGTCACAGCAATACTAGATTTGTATTTATCTGAATGTCCATGGATTGGGAATCTCAGAAAGCCACCTTTGTACTTCTGCCTCTTACACTTGCACAAAGCTGGATCAACACTTTGTTGTCAACAATGCCACAAACCACACAGATCACCTCTTTACATTCTATATGTGCTTCCAAGTACTTTGGACCTTTTCTTCATGTTGGTTGTCCTTGCTTGTAATTACATACTTAGCTTTATGATTATTTGATTATAATAAGTGTATTAAAGCCATGTCTATTTTTTTCTCACCAATGAACCTTGATATCTAACATATGGATTAGCATGCAGTAGGTGCTTGTACACATTTATTAATAGACAGGAAAGACAAAATAAGTCAGCAAATAAAAATGGGATAATGCTGTTACTTTAGATGGATAGAAAATGTCTTATTTTTGACTATATAAATTTGTCAGTCAATTATGAAATTTATTATATATGGGTTTTGTTTGTGTTTTGATAAAATAACAAATGCCTAGAATGGAAAGGGCATAAATGAGACTTTCCATTAACTTTTCACATAGCATCTGACCCAAGGCTTATCACAACAGATTCACCAGTTTAAATCTCTTCATAATATACAGCTGAATAATCTTCTGAAAAGTGCAAATCTGATCATATCATTTGATATCAGACCACAAACTAATACCCCCTCAATGGCTTCACCAGTTTACTGTCCCTCTGTTAAGAAGTTAAAAGTCACAATTTAGCTTCTGTTGAACTTTGCATTTTTAGCAACTTCCATTGCTACCTCCTCTCCAGTTTGAATTACCATGGTTACATTTGTGCTGGGTTGACTAACATCTCCCAGAAAGTCATGTGTGCTTGGAACCTAAGGATGTGACTTTTTTGGATATCAGTTTGTTGTGGATGGAATTAGTAGTGTGAGGTTATACTCTACCACCTCTGGTACTCTATTACTCCAGCAACAGAACTTTAATGTCTGCCTCTATCATCATGAAGCATTCTTCCCTGTGTCTGTGTGTCTCCATATGATCCTCTTATAAAAACCAGGCAGACATTGGAGTTCTGCTGCCACACATTAAGAAATTCCAAGGACTGCTGGAAACCACCAAAAACTTGGAAAAAGCAAGGAAGGATTCTTCCCTGAAGGCTTTAGAGGAAGTATAGTATCACCAACACCTTGATTTTGAACTTCTGTTTTCTAAGATTTTGAGAAAATAAACATATGCATTCTATATATGCTTCCATGTTGTACTTGAAACCACCAACTTGTACTACTTTGTGACAGCAGCCCTAAGAGACTAATAGAAAATTATTCTCTGCCCCTTTGTGAGTTAGGTTATCTTTTATTCCAAGGGTTTAGCCCAGGCTGTTTCCTCACTGCCTGGTACTTATACAATAATGCTATGTGACACAGCATGCTTATTCTGTGTTCTGTGTCACAGTAGGCATTCATCTTTCAGGCACACCTAGTAAAACATGTACCTCCACTCTGGAGATGTGCTTGACTCCACCTCAGCAATACCTAATCTCTCTGCCTTAGAAGTTTCTTGATTACTGTGTAAGCTTAAGGAAGAGGGGAAACAAAGAGTAACTTTTCCTATACCATGTTTGTGGTGGAATACTCTGTCATTAGAAACTCTAGCCAGGCATGTGTTGTGGGAAAGAGAAGGTAATTCTGTACATGGGCATATGACTCAGATGCCAGAAAATTCTACATTAACACATGCATACAAAAATCAGTGGGAACAGGTACTTTTCTGTGAACCTTCTTTCTTGGCAAAAGTGATTTTGAGGCAACCAGTGAAGTGTATGTCTAGCTTACTTCTGGGTTTACTGTCCTGCTGACTTGTGGCAGCAGAACTCTGATGTCTGCCTCTGTCATCACATGGTATTCTTTCCAGTAATTAACATGCCCAGCTTACTGCCTGTTTATTGCCCTGGTCAACAATGAATACTGGACTAGTAGAATCTCTCAGGAAAAGCTGAATACAGGTTTGGCATTGAAATTTTCCCTATCTCTTGCTGATTTCTATTCACTCGAGTTTGGACTTAGTTACCACCTGGAGAAGGCTGTCCCTGATGTCATCAGACTGAGCTACTTACCTTGTCTTTATGCTCCTGAAGCATAAGGATTTTCCCATGATGACAACTTTACTTGCTTGTTTAATTATCTATTCCATCAGACAGTAGTAAGCACCCACCCTGGATTAGTACATTCTATGTGGCTAATAAAAGAAATACCTGAGTCTTGGTGATTTATAAATAATTCATTTTATCAGGCTCATGATTTTGCAGGTGTAAAGTCCAGTGGTCACATCTGGTAAGGGTCTTTTAGTTGGCAGAGACTCTGTATACTCTCAAGAAGTTACAGGAATCACATGGTAAGATGGCAAGAACATGTGTGTCTATGTCCATGTCTCTGTGTCTGGTCGGTTCCCTTTCTTTCTCTTTATAAAGATACGAGGATCAATTCTGGGAGACCCATCCTGATGACTTTAATCAATCTCAATCACTTCTCAAAGACTCTAACTCTTAAAGCCATAGTCCAGTTAAGTCTCAGCCCTCTTAATGTGGACACAGTGAGAACCAAATCTCAATAAATGAATTCTGAGCGTGGACATTCAAACCACAGTCATCCTTATTGCTTGGTGTAATGGTAGTAAAAATAACAAAAACACTTGATACATGTTTAAAGGATGAATGATTGGTATGAGGTTCAGAATAACATTGTCATTTCCTAAGTAGATGTATGTTTTATCTTCCATGCCATATATAATAAAAATACAAGAACTTTTTCTTATATTGCTGAGGTTGACCAAGTATATTTTTCAACAGAATCTTTTCCAGATGGCCATCCTTAACACTACTTTACATGCATTAGGTAACATTAAGTGCTATTATTATTTTTTAAGAAAAGAAAAAAATAAGTTTTGTCAAGGTTGTGGAGAAATTGGAACCTTTCATATTACTGAGTGGAATGTAAAATGGTGCATTCGTGGTCAAAACCAGTATGGTGGTTCCTCCAAAAATTAACCCTAGAATGATCACATTATCTAACAATTCCTCTTCAGGCAAATGGTCCAAAGAACTGAAAACATGGACCCAAAGGTATATGTACACACCATGTTTATAGTAGTGTTATTCACAATAATCAAAAGATGAAAGGAATCCAAGTGTCCATGGATGGATGGATGAATAGATGAGCAAACTATGGTATATGCATACTATATGGCATATTACTTAACTGTGAAAAGGCAGGAAATTCTTTTTTTAAAGTTATTCAAAAGGAAGGAAATTCTGGCTTATGCTACAACCTTGATAAATCTTGACATTATGCTAAGTGAAATAAGTCAGTTACCAAAGATGAATATCATATTATTCATCTTATATGAGGTACTTAGAATGGTCAAATTCACAAAGACAGAATAAAATATTGGTTAATAAGAGTGAAGGAAGGAAAGGTTACAAAGTTATTATTTAATAGATACATTTTAAGTTTAGAAAGATAAAATAGTTATCAAAATGGAGGGTGGTGGTGATTGTATAGTGATAGAATGTATTAATATCACTGAAGTGTACACTTAAAAATAGCTAAAAGAATAATTTTTATGTTATGTTTATTTTATCTCAATTAAATTTAAACAAATAAAGACAGCAAGAATGAGTAGAGTGTCACCAAAATTTCAAGCTACTCAACTTGGATATTTGAAAGACATTATTTGCAAGTACTCATTCCTATTATCTATATTGTCTAGATTCTTTGTATACTAACAAGACTATAAGTAAGGATGACATGATAAATTTCTTGATAAAAGTATCCACTATATTGAGATATTTGGAATTTTTTTTGAAGAGGTTTTTGCTATAGGGTTGGACTCATTTTTTTTAAAGAGATTTTTGCTATAGGGTACATGCACTCACCAGATAGAAAGAGACAGAGACAGAAAGCCAGAAAACACCCCTTGAGGGAACGGTTACACTAAAATCCTTTCTCCTCCATTCTCCTCTCGGGATTTTGGCACACATGCACATATACACAGCATGAGTTTTAAGTAGTCAAGTCTGGGACTTGAACCAGAATCAACCATGTTGGAGTTCAGTATCCCATGCTGGAGTTCAGTACCGTAACCACTATACTACCTGCTGACCTAGGACTCATTTTTTTATAGGTTATTTTTCAAATATACATTGTAAAAATGAATGTTGGAATTAAATTAAGGAGAAGCAGATCAGGTAGAGCCCCAGGATTTCTAAATCAGCTTTCCTTCTACCATCTTGCATATTCATATACTCATTAAGTGTTCTTCACGTTGTTGGAAACATCTTAGCAGTGACACCCTATCATTAGATTGCTCAAGAAGAAAAGCTTAATAACACTGAAATTTGAAGTTTAAGTTTCTTGATTTTCCACATGAAATAATTTCCTGAGTTATTTAAATATAAGCTAAGACAGTCTAGGGAATTATTTGAAATAAATATTGAGAAAGAGAATTCATTTAAATAGAGTTAATCCTCCCAGAAATGGAAAGCAACAAGATATTTAACCACAGCATATCCAGTTAAATCACATTCAGAAACTGCTGGAAATGGAGCCTAGACAACTTTCTTAATTTAGAGGACAGTGTAATACTTAAGACTTTAATCCCCTTATGATAGATATTGGACTTAGAACTTTGGCATAGTTTTCATGATAAAACCCTTCCTTGCTCTTATTAAGACGTTTTATACATTAGTCAGTACAAGTCATTTGTAAATCAACTAAATGTACTAAAATAGTCCTCTCTTCATGAGGAAACACAAATATTGACATTTTAAAGTCAGACATAGTCTTTGTTTACTGTTTGAAAATCTATTTTTAATTTATTTACTTTTAATCATTATGCATGTTTATATCATACAATGTGGTTTTTCAATGCATACATGCATTATATGTCAATCAATTCAAATATATTACCATGTATATCATGCTCAACATTTAACTTTCCATTCTTGTATCTGTTAAATTTTTCTTTTCCCAGAGCCCCTCTCTTCCACTCCCTCACCCCCACCAGTCACCCCAACCTATTACAGTCTCTTGTATCCACACTTGTTTTTTCTGCTTTTATATCTTCCACTCTTTCAGTTTCTGCCATAGATTGCAGGCATTCAGTATATACTGAATGGGGCCATACAATATCTGTCTTTCATAGTCTGGCTTGTGTTGCTTAAATTTTAGTCTGCTATATTTATCTACTTTGTATCAAATGCCAGGGCCTTATTGTTTATTTATTTGTTAAGTATTTACTTAACTTTTTTTATTATTATTTTAAATTTTTTCCAGAAAGAGACACACACACAGAGAAAAGGAAAGTGAGAAAGCAAGCTACCAGGTCTGGGATTTAAACAGCAATTGGCCATGTGGGAGTCCAGCACCTTAACTAACATGCCACCTGCCAGTCCCTTCATTTTTAAATTTTTTGTTTGGTTTTTGGCCAAGTAGTATTCCATGGTGTATATGTGCCATACTTTTTCAATCCAGTCATCTATTCTTGGGCATTTATGTTGATTCCATGTCATAGCAATTGTGACTAATGCTGCAACAAACATGGATGTGGAAGTGTCTTTCTGACTGAGCATTTTTTTATCTTTTGGGTAAATACCCAGGAGTAGTATTACTGGGTTGTATGGTAGTTCTATTTGTAAGTTTTTGAGGAACCTCCATATTGTACTCCACCGTGGCTGTACTAATTGTCATTTTCATCAAGAAGATAGGAAGCTTCCCTTTTAACCACAGTCTCACCAGTACCTGTATTCCTTTATTTTTTTCAATTATAGCCATTCTGACTAAAATCTTTCATTGTGGTTTTGATTCTCATTTCCCTTATAACAAGGGATGCTGAGCATTTTTAATATGCTTTTGGGCAATTGGTAAGTCTCTCTTGGAAAGTTGTATGTTCCACTCACATGTCTATTTTTTAATTAAATTGTTTATTGATTTGTAGGTAAGCTGCTTGAATTCTCTATATGTTGTAATCAGTCCCCTATCTGAGGCTTAGTTTGCAAATATTTTCGCCCATTCTGAGGGTTTTCTCTTTACTCCGATTATTGGTTCCTTTGTTGCAGAAACTCTTGAAGACATTGGAGTAGGCAAAGATTTCTTAAGATCCTTAAATCACAGGCAATAATCACAAAAAATAGACAAGGGGACTACACCAGGCTAAAAAACTTTTGGAAGTGTGTTTTCTAAGACTGATTAAATACTTAAAAATAATAGGATGGGTCCTTTATCATACAGTATCAGAGATGCTAAGAGTCTAGGAATTCTGTACGTTGAGTGTTAAAGAAATTAAAGGGCATGTGATGTGACAATCAAACTAGAAGATAGAAACCATATGGCTTGGATTCTTTTACTAAATGGAATGGGAATAGTAAATTTTTATCTGATACGTCATGTAAAAGTTACAAAGTATTCTCCATCAAGAGCTCAGAAAATTTAATTAAAAACATATATCTTATCCCCATTCAGTAGATAACCTCAGTAGTGAAATAAAGTCCACAAACAGATTTCAAATGAAATTCCACATTGTATGAAAATAAAAAATCATAGAAATAATACAATTTATTATATGATTTGTCATCAAAAGTGCTATAGTAAAGTTTATATATACTTGCAGACTTAATCTTTATCCTAGAGAAAACAACTTATAGAATTAAAACCCCTCTGTGAAAAGAGTACAGTAATTTATTGCATCATGTAATACCCACAAAAGCTAAACAGAAGTTATCTCTAAATATCTATAGTCTCTAATGCATTTTAGGAAAGCAAATGGAAAAACTACTTATTTCCTAGGGTCAACTTGGCAAATATAACTGTAAATATATTTTATTACTTGGGAGCCTATCCTTAGAGAAAATATAAACAAAGCTACAGCTTGAGAATGTGCATATTGGATTATTTAACTAAATAACACAAGTACTTTGCAAAAAACCAGCAGGGCTTGCAATGGCACTTTACAATGTTTTTGGCTAACAGGACTGTGATACTGTGATATAATAAGAAATATTACTTTGGTCTCTGCTCTTGGTTCCTGGCACATGATTCCCTAAAACCCCTGAAATCTCTAGAGGAAAAAGAGTGTCTTTTATATAGTAATAAGATGACTGGTGTCTGGCAGTCCCTAGATAGTTTCAGGATGAGGGCTGGTCACCAGAAAGACCAAGACAGAATTAGAAGGCTGGGACTTCAGCCCCCTCCCTTTCTCTATCATCCTCCTGAGAGAAGAGAAACTAAAAATTGACCAATGATTTATTAATCAATCATGCCTATGTAATGAAGCCTCTATAAAAGCTCAAAATGGTGGGATTCAGAGAGTTTCCAGGTAGCTGAACATGGGGAGGTTTCCATAGGCAAGGTGCACCTGGTAAATGAATGGAAGCTCCATGCTCCTTCCTACATAACTTGTCTTATGCTTCTCTTCCATTTGGCTCTTCTTCTGTATCCATTGTAATGCCCTTTGTTATAAACCAGCATATGTGTTTGAGTTCTGTGAGCTTTCCTGACTCACAGTGGAGGGAATCTTGGGAAGCACCCATTTATAGCTTGTAGATCAGAAGCACAGATAAAACTAACTGGGACTTATGCCTAGTTTCTGAAATGGGGAACAGTCTTGTAGAACTGAGCCTTTAACTTGTGGGATGTGAGGCTGTCTCTAAGTAGACAGTATCAGAACTGAATTGGAGAATACCCAACTGGTGTCTTCTGGAGTCTTGGTTGGAGTGTAGCAAAACAACACTGGTGTTAGACGTGTTTTGTTGAGTGGCATGAGAGTGGAAAGAACACTGGTTTTTCCTGTCTCTTACAGTGACACATTGACTTTTGCATTTGGCAATTGACCTACTTTTTTTTTTTTTTTTTTTTTTTTTTTTTTTTTTTTTTTTGGAGAGGTTTTTTTGCTATAGGGCGCGTGCGCTCGCCAGACAGACAGAGAGAGACATAGAGACAGAAAGCGAGAAATCACCCCCCAGGGGGGATGGTCACGCCGCAATCCCTTCTCCTTTATTCTCCTCCTGGGATCTTGGGCACGCACGCACACGCGCCCGGCGTGAGTTTTAAGCCACCGGGTTTGGGACGCGAACCGCGGTCGACTACGTGGGAGTCCAGCGACATAGCCATTACGCTAACTGCTGGTTCCCGGCAATTGACCTACCTTTAAAAGCACATGTCTATGAGTTGTTTTATCTGTTTTCATTATGTTTCATTCTGTTTTAATTTCTGAAACTTTGGATTCACAAGACTAAAATTTGTAAGTAGTTATTTTCATTGAAATATAATTTATGATAGCCATTTTGCCTAGTAATTTATTTTCAATATAAAAGTAGTTTTATTGCTTTTTGTTTGATTATAAAGTACAATATGCTTATAAAAGTGACAATCACTTACATCTGCCAAATCAGAGATTACTACTGTTAACATGTTGGAGAATATCCTCCCAAGCTTATTTCTATGCATAATTGTGCAACCAATATACATTCATATGTATGTGTATACTACAGTTACTTAAACAAGGATGGGATTATATAATGCCCAATGTTTTTAAGTCTATTTTTTACCTTTATATTTTTGGCATAATCCATATTAATAAAAGATCCATGTCAATTTTGCCTTGGTTGATTTATAGTCCTTTATATCTGAATATGATTATTTAGTCATCTGATATATATATAATTATTTACAATGATTTATTTGCATCACAACTTTTATAATTATATAATTATTTAACTATGATTTATTTAAACAATCACTTGAATTATTTATTCACCAATTACCTTTTGTTTTTTTTACTTGATAAAAATACAATTATTTTGGTGGCATGATAGTTAAGGCACTGGACTTCCACATGGTCACCTATGGTTTTAATCCCAAACCTGGTGGCTTGCTTTCTCACTTTATCTCTCAGTCTTTCTCTCTCTAGAGAGTGTACATACCCTACAGCAAATTCTTAAAAAAAATAAGTCATTTTAAAAAACATGATTACAGAGGAATTTTTTATTCCTTACCTTTCAGAAACTGAAAGAGCAAGCAGATAACAAACCAAGAATACAACCTACCTGTGGTGGTACAGTGACAGAGTACTAATGCAAAATACTGAAATTCTGAGTTCAAATCCTGAGGTCTCCCTGTGCATGCTAGGCTGTATGCATGTACCAGTGATTTGGGCTGGTCAAAACCAGAAGTGGACTGTGGCATGAAGATCCAGGGGGTGACTATCTCTCACTCCCTGTTTTTCTCTCATGAAATACATAAATAAACTTTTAAAGAGTTAAAATAAATAAAACAGTAAATAATGGAAAGAACTAATGTGTTTGGCTAGGAAGAAAACTACCCAAAGTGGAAATTTTATGAGAAATTTTTTGGAGGTCAGCAGGTGACATAGTGGTTAAGTGGCTGAACTCTCACATTGTTGACTGTGGTTTGAGTCCTGGACTTGGCAGCTTGAAATCCATGCCGGGTGCATGTGTGCCCAAAATCCCGAGAGGAGAATGGAGGAGAAGGGGTTGTGGCATGGCAATCCTCACTGGGGGATGATTTCTTGCTTTCTGACTCGTTGTCTTTCTGACAAGCACATGTGCCCTATAGCAAAAATCTCTCCAAAACTAAAGACATTTTGCTCATATACTGTCTAAATTAGCGATCTAAAAATACAGTTTAATGACCCCTCTATGAAAGAATAAATAAAAGTGTAAATAATGTTCTATCCAGACTCAGAAACGGAGTATTTATAACAAAACTCATGACAAAATAAGTTCTGTGAGGAAAATATATAGCTTTAAATATTTTTATCATTTAAGAAAAGGATTTAAATAGTTATATCCCTCATAAAATTACTATTATTTTTCTGTGGTTTCTCTAGGGCTAATAAGATGAAACTTTAACTTACAGATTCAACCCTCTACCATTACACACATTACACTTGGCCTTGCATTTGATATTTCCCCTTTCCTCTACTGTCTTCTCGCATCTTAAATTCCCCTTGCCGCCTTGGTCTTTTACCATCGACATGAATTGACAATTCAGTTACTTCATTTCTAAGCCCCCTCTCCTACCATTCCCATCACTCAATTTCTCCAGAGACTCAACCTCTGTTTCTATTTGTAATTGCTAGCTATAGGTAAAAGAAGTGGAGGATCTCTAGTTCTCTTTATCTCTTACTTACTTGTTTGTTTGTTTGTTTGTTTGTTTTTGCCATAGGGGTGTGTGTCCTCACCAGAGAGAGAGAGAGAGACAGAGACAGAGGAAAAGTGGGAAATCACTCCCCAGGGGAAATGACTATATGGCAACCCCTTCTCTTCCATTCTCCTCCTGGGATTTTGGGCACATAAGCACACACCCCCAGCTTGATTTTCAGTCTGCCAGGGGCTCAAACTGTAGTTGGACATGTGGGAGTCTAGCACCTTAACCACTACACCACCTGCTGGTCCCTAGATCTCTCTTCTTACACACACTTCTATCTGGTTCATGACACTGGGTCAAAAAACTCTTGAGCTCTTTTCTTATAATTTCTGCAATATGTGATAGAGTTGATGACTTTTTGGCATGAAGTATCATCTTCTTGGTAGCTGGACGCTTCAAGTCCTGTGTCTTTTGTATGGGAAACCATCTCCACAGTAGGCATTTAGGTTTAATTCATTACTTGCTGTCAAGTCAATTAGAGCTCCTCCATTTACTTTCCCAAGAGATAATCTGTCTGTCTGTCTACATACCGACCATCTATCTATATCTGAAACACGTTGGGAGGCTGACCCACGTGGGAAAGCCCAGGATTGAATCTAGATCACATACCCAGGCAGGCCTGTGCCCATGGTGTGAGACTGATGGTGAGAGTGCATTGTGGCATCAAGACCCTGTTGGGATGTTGTCTCTATGTCTCAGTCTCTGTCCCTCTTTTTCATGAAGAAAACATTTAAAATTTTTTATTAAAAAATGGAGTTAAAATGTGACTTTATTTGGTGCAAAAAATTGTGATTCCATGCCTAGATTTCTCATAATAAAAATTATCCATGAGCTTTTTGAAGACCCATCACACACGCCCACACACACATATGTAATCATATTATATATGATTTATATATTATATATCATATATAATTTTGTACAATTATGTTTTTTTAGAAATTATTTTCTATCAGGGCCAGCAAATGATGTGGTGGTTAAGATACTGGACTCCCACATGGCTGACCACAGTTCGGATCCTGGACCCAGTGGCTTGCTTTCTCACTATCTCTTTCTCTCTCTCTTAATCTGTCTCTCTCTGGTCAAAATAATAAATTAAATAAGTTTAAAAAGAAGAAATTATTTCCTTTCTTTAGTGAAGTTTTCAAATGGAAAAAAAAATAAACAGAAATCTAAAAAAACATAAAATTCTTTCAGTGAATTATCTTGGAAATCCTAGATAGATGGCATTTTTATCAATTTATGGTTGATAAAACTGAGGCTTTATGAAGATAAAAATGCCTTTCCAAAGTCTGTACTTCCTATAATGGGTGTTGCCAGGATTCCGTGCCAAAAAAGTTAAGTACACAGAGACTGGCTATGATGTTCCTTCTGCAATGTAGATCTGATCCTTTCTTGGCTGTCATTTGCACTGAAACCACCAGTTTTATCATTTGAAGACTGCTGGGCTTGGTCTTTAAGTTTCTTCCAGGTCTAAAATTAAGGTGTAAGATAGAAAACTGTCAAATTCTTTAAGAATTACCAGGAGAAGATAGCTTAGGGAGTTTTATACCTAAATGTCCAAAGACAATGCAGAAGAGATAAAGATGACGCCAAGTTGGTTATGAAATGCTGTATATTGTTTTCTTTAAAGTTTTCTTCAGTTATTTTACATGTGCTTTGGAAAAGTCATATAAGAAAATAGATATTTCTCAACTTGTATAGTAGAGAAAAAATGTAACATGTATTTTATCTGCAAGCAGTCTAATCATTTTAAATGACCCTCTACTTGGAGGATTGCATACTTGCCATATTTAAGAATTTCCAAGATGTAAAAATAATCTCACTGGGGCCAGCAGTTAGCCATTAGGCTAAGACACTGAAATCCCATGTAGTCAACTGCTGTTCAAGTCCCAGACCCAGTGGCTTAAACTCATGCTGAACGTGTGTGTGTGTGTGTGCCCAAGATCCTGAGAGGAGAATGGAGGAGAAGGGATTGCGGTGTGGCCATCCCCCTTGGGGGGTGATTTCTCGCTTTCTGTCTCTGTCTCTCTCTGTCTTTCTGGCGAGCACTCATGCCCTATAGCAAAAAAAAAAAAAAAAAAAAAAAAAAAAAACTCTCAAAAAAAAAAAAAAATCTCATTTACTGTATTGGTCAAGATCATATTAGCACAGACTATTGTGCCATCATATTGGGCTTGCATCTTCTGGGAAAATGATAGGTATTACAGGTACCAAATAGTGACTATGAATAGTTGGTTTCTTCATGTAGTTTGGCTATTCCAAAGGGTATAAAGAAGGCATTCTTACTAATATGCAGATTTTATTTTTTATATGAAATGTTGCCGTGCTATGCAGCAGTGTCTGAAAAATTATGAAACTGACAATATTTCAGTTAGAACTTCTGTGTCTGAGACAATGTTTTAAGAGAAAATAATAAAGAGATAGGGAAGGCTGAAAAACTGAAATCAATGAAGCTTTTCTTCCTTCTCTTGATATTTTGATTTAAAATAACATACAATATTATATTAAGTTTACATATTCATATTTGACCTGATTTTATAATTGCTTTTAATTTGTAGAGAACAATGATTTGTATACATATCTTGATTTTTCTCCAGGACAGTGGGTACATTCCCTCAGAAGAGAAAACTATTCTAGTGGTGGTAATCAATAATAAGGGTATACTTTCTCTTAAAAATAAAAACAAAAGGCCAGCAGGTGGTGTGGTGGTTAGGCGGCAGGATCCCACATGGTCATCTGGGCATGGTTCCAGTTCTGACAGCTTAAACACCACACTGGGCATGTGTGCACCAAAAATCCTGAGAGGAAAAAGTATTGCTGGGTGGCCATCTTTCCTGGAAACTTTTTTTTTTTTTTTTCCTCTCTCTCTCTTTCTCTCATGAGCACACGAGTCTTATGGCAAATTATAAATACATACATACATACAAACAAGCTACGGAGCTGAAACACAGAAAGATTTTACATATAATCTAGAATGGAAGAATAATATAGAATTAAAAAAAATTATTTTGAGGAGGATGAATGGAGAGTGTTACATCCAACAAGATCACGCTGCACTTTTCAATTTAAGACCAAATAAGAGAACAGAGGAGGCAGAAAAAAATGGGGTCCACCATTAACTTTCTGAATAAAGATGGACAAATGCGACTATTATTACCTTATCTCTGAGTCAAATGAGTTGACCTCCCAAATACAGGCCATGCTGAAAAACTGCCAGCTTCTCCCACAAAAGCAGAGCCTGTGCTAATGAGCTGACAGCATGGCTGAGGAGAGACCAGAGCACACCCACTGTGCTGCTGGGCAGATGTTGAGAGAGAAAACCTGGGAGGGGCAGAGCCAAGTACATCCAGTCCTTTTTCTAGATCCATCCATCCCGTAGGACTCCTCTATAAGGAGAAGTAATGGAGAAATAAGTGAGTATCCTGGCCAGATATGGAACTCTTGCCTATGTCCTTCTACATGATGGTGTGAGCCCATGGAAATAGTATCAAGCATAGTACCTTAAGTAACGGTACCAAGAAGGCAGGTTTTTTTGTTTGTTTGTTTTTGTTTTTGTTTCTTTTAAGAGGTTTTTTGTTTTGTTGTTTTGTTATAGGGCGTGTGTGCTCGCCAGACAGAGACAGAGAGAAAGAAAGCAAGAAATCATCCCCCAGAGGGGATGGCCATGCCACAATCCCTTCTCCTCCATTCTCCTCCTCTCGGGATCTTGGGCACACACGCACACGCACCCCGCGTGAGTTTTAAGCCACCAGGTCTGGGATGCGAACCGTGGTCGACTACGTAGGAGTCCAGCGACATAGTCATTACGATAACTGCTGGTCCCCAAGAGGTCAGTTCTTACGTAAATCCTATTTTATGGATTAGAGAACAATGAGCTTCATTCCACTTAGAACTTCAAAATCATTGAGGTCTTTAGAAAGTCCAGGACTGGGCAGACCCAAAATAGGGAGCCATCCTATCTAAAGCATGAAGTTTCATCATCCAGGAATAAATGCATTGAATCATGACAGTAATAACTTTCATGGGCTTTAAGGAATTTGCCATCAGCTTAGAGAAGGATATGGGGCATAAAGTCAAAGCCACTGCCAGAAAACAATGACCACAAGTCATTAGGGCAACGAAGCTTTCATCATCTAATATTTGAAAATGCCACTCATTTAGATTTATGCCTCAGAATGGATTTGTAAAGTCAATAGATGCTGAATATAAAATGAGAAAAAGAAAGTGATGGTGCTGTTTTATATTCCATTTACATTTTCCTTTACAAACTGTAAGAGGTTTGAAAATTATGTAAGAACTAATAGAGAAATATAAGCCATTTGAGGAAGTGTGGTTTGGATGAGTAAATTGAAAAAGTGAGAACTATAATTAAGCTAATTTATTATATGTATAGATAAGTTGCTAAAAACTGGCAAAATTTCCTTTGAGTGACATTTATCTGATACTGATATCAGTGAAGATGCAATGAACGATATATTGTAAAAATACAATTTCTCCTTCAGAGATAACAACATTAGGATCCTTGTTTAGTAGATGAAGTTGAGTAAAGTGACCTGTCCAAATTCTCATGACTAGCAAGTAAAGAACCACAGTACAGAGCAATTCTATTTATTATAGTGTCCCAAATAAACCCAAATTTAATTCAGTAACAATTATTGCAGTAGTATGGGTCAATTATACAAACTATACTGACATCGATAATTCAGATTTTAAAAAAAACAAAGGTCTAATTCCAGTATGTTTATGTCAGGTAGGGAGATCATCGATGGCAATTTCACTTAACTGCTTACCCCATTCATTTTCTAAATAGAATATTTACTCTTATGGTCCAGGATTTGTAAAAAAAGGGAAGAGAAACAAAACAGACTCTCTCAGAGACAGTGATCTCTATTGCTGTCCAAAGGCTACATTTTCCTTTTTTTTAATTTGTTTTTTAATACATTTCAATTGGTCATTGAGGCATAGGTTGGATTATTTCATTTCACTGTCTACTTTAGAAAGTATTAGTAAATTATATTTGAGGTTGTATAAAGGGGGAGTTCATAAGGTTAGAGACAAGTTGACTAGCCACTAACTTGCTGTTGGCCTTAGAGTGAATGCAGATAGGTCTTGAACCACACAGGCTGTGACTATGTTAAGTTTCATGGCAAAGGGGAATTAAAGTTGGTAGTAAGCTGGCCTGCAGATGGGGAAGTTATCTTGGAAAAATTGGACAGGCCCAATGGAATGACTGGGTCCTTAAAAATATCAATATGGAGGACCAGAGAGATAGCAGCTTGAAAAGGACTTGACTTGAGGTTTTGGCTTTGAAGATGGAGCAAGAGGCCATGAGTGAAAGACTGTGGAAAACTTTTACAGAAAAACTGAAAAGGGTAAAGAAACAGATTTTTCTCGTAGAGCTTCCAGAAAGAAACATGACCCAGCTGGCACCTTGATTTTAGCCTAGGAAGACTCATTTCACACTGCTGAACCACAGAATAGTAAGGTAATATTGGGTCATTGGAAAAGTCATGATGCATTTTTGCATAGAAAAACAGAAAAATGTGTCATGACTTTCTTGACGACCCAGTTCATCTGTGTTGTTTTAAGCTACTAATTTTGTGCAGCAACAGGAAACTTATAATACGTTTACTAACTGAGAACATTAAGAGTGTGGTTGTTGTGAGGTTTCAATGACATGATTTAAATGTAAAGCGCTTCATCCAATGCCTTGCACAGGGCAAGAATCAATAAATAAATAGTAGGTGCTATTAATTATTTCTAGTATTTTACTACTAATACTAAAATACTGATAAAAGCAATCAAAAGATATAGACTGAACTACATCTAGCTAAAAATAAGAACATTTGGATTCATTGGTATGTGATATTTCAGGGAGTGACTGAAAACCTTAATATTTATGGTAGGCAGGATATAAACTGTGATAAGTATTAACATTTAGAGAAAACAGAAACCACAGGAGAGTCCCAGTATTCTTTTTATCCTACTGAGCACTTTAATGAATATATTTAAATACTTGGAATAAATCTGTGTTTATTTCAACAAAACTTGATAACATCAAAATTCCTAAGGGTGTAAGATACTTAGAATTTCCATTTTCATGAATTGCCTCACTTTACAGACAACTGAATATATCTAATCTCCATAGGTTGAATTTTGATCAAAATCATTTAAAATAGCACCTTTTCCCTGAGTTCCAAAAATGAATGAAATCAATTTTAACAAATAATTTTATTCCAAATGACTTCAGATGTTCAGTTTTCAAAGTAATTATTCTATGATACAGATGAGGTTTTCAATTGTTTTAAAGTAAAACATCTTTAATGATATTTATCATATTCATTTATATGAAAGAGTGTTAACATATTTCAAATACCATGTTCTGGTAGGATCTTCAGCTTGTTACTTCTGTTTTCTATGATGTATGAGTCAATCTTTTAAATGTAAAATTGTGGTGTTTTAAAATCGGGAGTTTTGAACATTAAGTATATATTTTAAATTTCTTTAGTGACAGCCCTTTTTTGATACTAATTTTTATGACCCTGATATTCTGTATCAAGTTCTATATTTCTCTTCCATTCAAAACCACAGAAGTGAAGCACTACTGTGATGAGAAAGATTGAAATGGAGCACATAGGTAACAGAATGTCTTGCACATGGAGAGAGAACAAATTTAATGATCAGTTTGCTACTCTGTAGGAATTGTCTCTAGTCAACTCTACACAGTAGACAAAAGAAACCTATGGGCTTAACTTGGGTTAAGCTGATATGATTTATTCATTTATTCAAAAATATATTTATGTTAAAAATACTTGGTAATGACAGGCTAATGTAAAAATAGGTAAGTAACAGTCAGTAACTTAGGAAGTATACCAGAAATAAGGTAGGATTAGAGCCAGGATTAATGTACAAAATGTGTTCTGGGATTAGATGTGTATTGTCAGTAATAAATTGCAGATTTAGGGTACTATTTGTAACTAATGAGACACCTCAATTCACAGTACAGGTTCTCAGAAGTTTTGTGTTTGTGGTACATTTTCAGGTACTCTCGTTATTACCAGTTTGTGTAAATATAGTAAAAGATTTAAAATAAGAATTCATTAAGTCATTTATACATAGAACAACCACTAGAATATAATGGTGGCTCATAGAGTCTACATGAAGACCCACAGTCTTTAGACTTGGTAATGCCTCAACAATGTAAAATTTTTAGAAATGAACTCTTTACTGCCACAACTCTCTTAATTACTCACGGGAATAAATTCTGCTGTTTGCCTTTAGACCTATTTTTCTTGAGATTTCCTGGATGCCATATTTTGTTTATACTTCATTTTGTCATATGACCTATTAAATTATGTTCTCTGTTCTCTTTTACTGTAAAATACTGAAACAGCTTTTTTTTTTTTTCCTCCCCTCCCTTCCTTTTTCTAAAGGACAGAGTCTTCCTGTTGTGATCCTTTGCCTTGGCCTCTCAGCTAAGAGTATGGGTATCGCAAAGTCTGGCTAGCTTTAGACTGAGTCTTGCTGTGTTGGCCAGGCTAGCCTTGAGCTTGACATACTACTGCCTTAGCCTTCCCACGTTGCTAGCATTGCAGGTGCACTTCACCTCACCCAGCCTTTTGGTCGAGTGGGGACTCAAACCTCGGTCTCCCAAGTAATCCAAGCCTGTCGAACATAGTGTCTTAGCAGTGTGTACCACTAAAGCTAAGCCTAAGCATCCTCACCCCCCCCCCCTTTTTTTAAATAATTATTTTAGTTAACTTTATTTATTTATTTTAATTTGACCAGAGAGATTTGAACCACGGTCAGCCATGTGAGAGTTCAGCGCCCTTAACCACTATGTCACCTGCTGGCCCCCTATCCTTCCCTTTTTTTTTTTTTTTTTAAATTTTGGAGAGACTTTTGCTATAGGACACGTGTACTTGCCATAAAGACAGAGACAGAGAGCAAAAAATCCCCCCCCCTGGGGGGGGATGGCCACTCTGCAATCCCTTCTCCTCCATTCTCCTCTCGGGATCTTGGGCACGCACACACACACACCCGGCGTGAGTTTAAGCTGTCAGGTCCAGGACTCAAACCATGGTCGACAACATGAGAGTCCAGTGACATAGCCATTACGCCAACTGCTGTTCCCCACCCTCCCCTCCTTAATAAATGCATTATTTTATGCTATCTTTTTGAAGGTATTACAGTATTTATAATCTCCCTTTCTTTAAAAAGATTTTTTTTTTTTCTGAGAGAGAAAGAAACAGCATGCCAGTAGGATCTTGATATTGCAGTATATTCCCTACACCCCCACCTTTAAGCCATTGCAAGATCACGGGCACCCATGCACTTAGCATACTCAGAGAGGTCTCTGCACTTGACCTGGGGACCTTCCATGTGTGATTACTTTGCAGAGCATCACTTTTGCTACTGTGCCATCATCTGATTGCCTTCTTCTGTTTATTTCTAGCATTATATGTTTTCTTCCTGATTTCAGTTTCAGATTTCCAAGAGTCTCTTGTCTACCCGTAGCATTTCAGGAATAATATGATGTGATATTATATTCATGATGCAGATGTACTTTTAAAGACCTCCAGTGTATTTTCTTTGTGAATAGTTCACTGGTGTTACAAATTTCTGAGTATTTTTGAGGATTTGTTGTACAGATCAAGTGGTTCCTTGAGATTCATCTTATTCCTTCTCTCCCAGAACAGAACCATTGATTTACACTCCAGATCTCGCTTCTCCATCCATCTGCTCTCTTAGGGTGTCTCCAGTTGGCCACCTTCCTTCTAGCCTCCTCAATCCTTTACCTTGATTGCAGTATTCTTGCTATTAAACTACATTAAAATATAATTCAATTTCTGATACCACTTTACTTATTAATCAGAAAATAACTTATGAAGCAAATTTCCTGTACATGAATAGATGACATGTATATTTTCAACTCACACTTCTACATTTATGTTCCCACTCATAGCAAAGAGGAGCACTGCACTGCTTACTCATGAACTTTAGTCTGCTTAATATTTCTGAGACTTTTTAACTTTGCAAATAACATTCATGCCATTCTCTGTCTTGTGTCTTGGGTTGTCTGTTTTTCATCCTAGATTATCTGTTCAATCAGTATTTTTAAGCAACTTCACTCTTTTATCACTAATAAGTACTTTCATCATTAGTTTCTGGATTCTTGCCAATATTTCTACAGTTTTATTAATCAACTGCCAAAACTGGAGTCAGGCACATGGGCACATCTGACTAGCATGACAAGAGAGAGAGAAAGATGATCACATCTTTACTTTTCCCCAGTAGCCTCTTAAAATTTTGTTTGTTTTTACTGACAGATTAAAATGCTCAGTCAACAATGTGCATACCTTTCATCATGACTGATCCTGATGTTTCAGTTATTGATATTTGCATAGATGGTTATCTGTTATAATTCTACAGTGTTTTTACTTGGGAAAAATGCATTTAGATTGTTTGATAAAAAGTTGCCAACAGCCTATGGGAACCACCTATGTCCTCTTGATTTACCCCTCATTCAGAAACACAAGTAGAGGAAAGGGGAAAATGAATGGGAAGTAAAGAATGAGAGATGTCTGGACAGTTAATGAAACTTACTGGTCAGTGACAATATGACCTTGTTTCTTTGTTTAATAAAAATAGATAACTAGGTCATGAGCTTATTGTCCCACACCTCACTTGTTCCAACTTCTTCAGGAAAACATACTCAGTTTCCGAAGTGCTAGGCAGAAATATGTACTTTATCTCATACTGAATTTTTAAGCCATAATACATTACTTTCATTACGGCTGATAATTTAAAACAATGATTATACTCTGGAAAAAATCATGTCCAGTTTAAATACAATTGCACTTAAATTGTACACTTAATCATCACTAATTATAATAATAATACTACAGTATATAATTATATACAGCTTTTTAGTTGTTGACTCTAAGGTGCCTCACAGTGAGGACAGACCATTAATTTACGTATACCTGTGCTGGATATCAAGCTATTGTTTTATAGCTTTAGATCCATCTTTTCACTCTCTGCTTTGTGACATTGTACTAGAACCCTGAGCTCACAGTTCTCCTTTGACAGCTGCTTCTCTGTTAGACTCTCCCACCAGGAATTGCTACAGGGACACAGGAAGGCTGAGGAAGAGAGGACTTGCTCCTTCCTGTTTGTTTATTGTTCCTGTCAGCGTCCTGGAATCCCTTGTCAGATCAATGTGTTGCAAATGCTTTCTTCAGTCCATGGTTTGCCTTCTTACTTTTTAAAGTGTGCTTTAATTTTACTATTTAACAAATTCCAATTTACCAACTTCTCCTCTAATTTTAGTGCTCTATGTCTGTTCAAGAAATATTTGTCTTTTCTAAGATCATTATGGCAGTCTTCTCATTAATTTTTTTTGAGAGAGATTTTTGCTGTAGGGTTTGTGTGCTTTCTAGAGAGACAGAAAGCAGAAAATCACCCCCCCCCCACCACCACCACAACCATGGGTAATAGTTATGCCACAATCCCTTCTCCTCCATTTTCCTCTTGGGATTTTGGACACACACGCACATGCGCCCAACATGAGTTTTAAGCTGCTGGGTCCAGGACTTGAACCACAGTTGACTACATGGGAGTCAGGTAAAGTAACCATTATGTCATTTGCTGATCTCAGTCTTCTCATTTCTATTAGAATACTTGGTGGTTCTGGATTTTACATTTGAGGCTATGATCAACCTCAAAATAAATCTATAGAATTTGACAGGAGTTGATTCTCATTTTTTTTTTCTGACATAACAGTTGTTTCAGAACTATTTATTGAACTTTTTAAAAGTGTTATTCATTTATTTGTCCCATGAGAGAGAGAGAGACATCCCCAACAGTTTTCTTATGCATGTGCACAGGAAGGTGGCAGAACATGAACCTATGACTTTACCATGGGTACAAAACCACAGATCACCACATTACTGCTGTATCACCAACTGGCCCCAGAATAATTCATTAACAGATATTTTTATTTCCTACTAAATTGGCTTACCATATTTGTTAAAAAAACAAACAAACAAAAAGTTAAGCTAGGGCCAGCAGGTGGCATGGTGGTTAAAGTGTGGGACTGTCCCATGGCAGACTACAGTTTTAACAGTTGGTGGCAAGATTGGCGGCATGAAAATCACACTAGGTGTGTATGTGTGTGTGCCCAAAATCTCAGGAGGAGAATGGAAGAGAAGGAATTGGAGAATGGCCATCTCCCCTGGGGGGGGGGGGTGACTTCTCACTTTCTCTCACTTTCTTTCTCTAGCAAGTGTAAATGCCTATGGGGGGGGAGGGAAGACAAAAAAATAAACACCAAAAAAATCAATTGAGCTTATTCAAGTCTGAGAATATTTCTGGAATCTTGATTCTCTTTCAACGATCTATTTGTTCCTCTGGTGTTAATACCACTGTTAGAATGGGGAGGGACAGTAAAGGCATAAAGGCCTTTATAGATCTAAAGGCCTTTATATATGTACATATATACACACACACACGTGTATATATATATGTGTGTGTGTATATATATATATGTGTATATATATGTGCGTATATATATGTCTATATGTATATACACACACATGTGTATATATATGTGTGTGTATATATATGTGTGTGTGTGTGTGTATATGTCTATATGTATACACACACACACACACACACACACTATATATATAGTGTGTGTGTGTGTGTGTGTGTGTGTTTGTATTTATTTTAAGGGACATTTTTGCTATAGGATGCATACCCTTGTCAGAGAGGCAGAGAAAGGAAGTGAGAAATCACCCTGGTGGGGATGGTCACACTGCAATCCCCTCTCCTCCATTCTACTTTCAGGATTTAGGGCATGCATGCACACATGCCCAGCATGAGTTTCAAGCCTCCAGGTTTGGGACTAGGACCACAGTTGACTATGTGGGAATCCAGCTACATACCATTAACGTTTTCAGCTCCTCCCTGTTCTTGTGTTCTTGTTCTCCATCTCCTTCCAATTTTCTTCTCTATCTCATCCTCTAATTTTACTGCTTCCACTTTCTCTTTCAAGATTTTTTTTTTGATTCTAGAGCTGTTCTGTTCAATATGGTACCCATCTGTCCTGTGTGGCTTTGAGCATTTAAAATGCAGCTAGTCTGCATTGAGATCTGAAGTATGAAATACTAATTTTAAAACAGTTTAATAAACCAGCAGTTAGCGTAATGGCTATGTCGCTGGACTCCCACGTAGTTTCGAGTCCCGGAAAACTCACGCCGGGCGCGTGTGCGTGCGTGCCCAAGATCCCGAGAGGAGAATGGAGGAGAAGGGATTGCGGCGTGGCCATCCCCCCTGGGGGGTGATTTCTCGCTTTCTATCTCTCTGTCTCTCTCTGTCTGTCTGGCGAGCGCACGCGCCCTATAGCAAAAACAAAAAAAGAAAAAAAAAAAAAAAAAAAAAAAAAAAAAAAAAAAAAAAAAAAAAAAACAGTTTAATAAATATTCGTAGTTTTGCAAGATTATTTACTTATTAAAATGACATTTTGGATATAGTAGTAAAATGTAATCTCTTATTAAAATTAACTCGACAGTTTCCTTTTACTTTTATACCATATGTACTAAAATTATTAAAAATGCATGTAATATATTTCTATTGGATACTAGTTTTCCTAGATCATTCTAAATTCCAATAAAAATTTCAGAATTAGCTTGATAATTTTCTCAAAATATCTTGCTAAATCTTGGTATGAATGGCAGTCCATCTATATGTCAATTTATAGAAAATGAGTGTCTTAAAACCTACTAATTCTTTCAATCTATAAACATATTTTACTCTTCATTTATTTAGGTCTTCTACTGTATTGAATATTTGTAGTTTTCAGTGTAGTAGCCTTTACAATTTTTTTAAAACTTATTACTAGGGATTTAAAGTATGTCAATCTTTATGAGTAGTATATTTTATCTCTCACTTATAATTTTTCATTTGTTTTGGGGGGGGAGGGAGAAGTTTTTGTCATAGGGTGCGTGCGCTCTCACTAGAAAGACAGAGAGAGACAGAGAGACAAAAAGCAAGAAATCACCTCCCACCCCAGGGAGGATGGCTACACCATAATCCCTTCTCCTCCATTCTCCTCTTGGGATCTTGGGCACACACACACACACACACACACACACACACGCCTGGCGTGAGTTTAAGCCACTGGGTCCAGGACTCGAACCGCAGTCGATTAAATGGGAGTCCAGTGATATAGCCATTACGCTAACTGCTGGTCCCCAATTTTTTCATTTCTAATATGGAGGAATGCAATTTATTTTTGGAACTAGCCTGTACACTGTAAGTTTATTTACTTATTAGTTCTACTAGTTTTCTTGTAGATTACTGTAGATTCTTTATTAATGCAATAACAGTTTAATTGAATAAGACAATTTTACTCTTTTCTATTATTTATACTTTGTATTTATACTGTCTTACATTATTATAAAGGGCTAGGGCATATAGTACAGTTGTCACCATAATGTATGGTAGCCATAGACATTTTGTTGATGACCTTCATAAAGTTGGAGAAATATCATTTACTTACCAGTTTACTAAGAGTTCCTATTAAGAATTGATGAATTTTGTCAAATGCTTTTCCTTCATGTATTGAAATAATCATGCTTTTCCTCTTTTGTTCTACTAATGGGATCTATTTTATTAAATGACCCTGAATATTGAATCAAACCTGCATTCTTAGAATAAAATTCACTTAGTCATAGTGTATTAATTTTTTGCACATAAATGAAGTCTGTTAAAAACTTGAAGATTCTTACACTCAAATCCATAGGAATATTGGCTCATAGTTGTCCTTTTTTTTTTAACATATTTGTCAACAGTTCAGATTAGGTTTATGTAGTCAGTAAAATGATTGGAAAAAGTTAACCTCCATTATCTAAAAAACAATTTAAAATTTATTTTATTCATGATAGAAATCATGTGCATGTGCATTAGAGAGAGAAAGACGTTGATCCATCCATCCTTTACAGGAGCTTTTCATGACATGATCTCCTTTCCCCCACCCTTCAGGGCCTCAGGATCTTGGGAATGCATGCACATGCCTGGTGTATTTTCAGACTGTCCTAGGGTTCCAAACCCACAGTTGTTCATGTCGCTTCCAGCACTCTAGTCCTGTGACTTTCCTGACTGGGCCACCAGGCTGGGTGTCCTCCATTGTGTTAGAAGAGATTGTGTAAGAATAATTTCTTGCATAACTGTTTGGTAGAATTCATTTGTGAAGTCTTTGAAAATGTAGTGAAAGTTTTAGTTATGAAATAATTTTTCTTTCTATAATTGGAATTACTCAAAATTTCTATTTATTCTAATGTTAATTTGGGAGAATTTCTTATTTTTTTCAGAGAATTTGTGTTTTCAAGAAATTTGTTCATTCCATTTTCCCTAATCTTTTAATCTTTTAATTGTTTCATAGGTATGAAACAATGTTCCCTCATTTTTTTTTTCCTGATAATGGTATTTTGTATTTACCATACTGTTTTCTTGCTAGGCTTTCCAATTCTTTTTGTTCTTTTCAAAGACAAACTTCCAATTTTATTGATGTTCTTTTTATTTGTATCTTTTAATTCACTGAGTTTTGTTATTTAAAAAGTATTATCTTTCTTCTACTTGGCTTTTCATCCCTCTGATAAAATTCTCCACTTCAGTATACAGGTGAGCCATTGTTTCCAGTAGACCATTTAATATATGCATTATATTTTTTTTATATTTTTATGATAATCCCAACTTTTATAGCATTTCTAACTGCTTCAATGGATTGTTTTCTCATTTAACTGTGTGTCATGTATTCTTTTTCCATTTTAATGTGTCATATAATTTTTGGTTTTAAACTGGGCATTTTGTACTCAAGAATAGGACAGACTTAAGAAATATTCATTCCCTCAAAATGGCAACCCATTCATCTTTCAGAATGCTAGTGTGGGGAAGTACAAGCTAGCTTATATTGGAACTTGGTCTAGTCTTTGTTGCTGTTTTAATTATATTCAGTTCACTACTTGCTCTAAATATTTTGCTGTGTGTAGAAAAAAAAAAATCCCTTCAGTGGAGCTTAGCATCTGAGCATTGGCATGATTTGAGAACTTTCTTTGTGCTTTCCAGTTGAGCTGACCCTTTTCTTAATAGTTGGAGATTTCTCCCTGCTTTCCAGTATGGATTCCAGAATTTTGAGGCACTGGGGATTCTCGTTCTTGTCTTCCCAAAAATTTCAGTGTCTTGGAGATTTCCTACCACTTTGATGCCCTGCCTCCAGTCTTGTGTGGGTCACTTCAGTGTGTCCAATAAAGACCCAAAAAGTCTTGAAGGAAGTTCTTTCAACTTTTATGCCCTGACCTCACACTTTGGAGGATCATCGTAGTGCACAAAATAAACACCTAGAATGCCAAAGAGAGGTATCAGCTCCACTTCTCTGCAGTCAGTGTTTTATATTCTGCATCGTGCCTATTAAGATCTAATTTGCCACTATGAGTTTCTCTCGTCCTCTTGTCTTTGGTGAAGACACTGTTTCTCAGCTCTTCATTGACCTTAGCGCTTGGTAACTACCCTTGGTAACTATCTCTAGTTAACCTGCACATACTCTATCATGAATAAAATAATGTAAGTTAAATTTGTTTTTTAAATAATAGAGGAGGCTGACTTTCTCAACTCATTTTTGGAGGGCAGCAAAAGCCTATTATGAAATGCTGACAAATATATAAAAAGGTACAACTATGGGCCAGTATTCCTCGTGGACTTAAGTACAACAATCTTTAGCAAGTTTTTATAAACAGACTATCAATGTTGAAAAAAATAATAATAAATCGTTGGGGCCAGCGAGGGTGGCACAGTGGTTAAGGCGTTGGATTCCCACAGAGCCAACTACAGTTTAAGTCCCATACCTAGTGGCTTGAAAATCACACCCGGTGTGTATGTATGAGCTGAAAATCCTTGGAATGGAGAAGGGACTGCAGTGTGGACACCCCCAAGGGGCTGATTTCTCACTTTTACTCTCCATGTCTCTCTCTGATGAGTGCACACACCCTGTGGCAAAAACCTTAAAAACATTACTTAATCATATTCTTTATTAAACCTGTATATATATATATATATATATATATATATATATATATATATATATATAGTGAGGAAATGTAAAAGCCCAAGCTTACTAGAAACTGTGCATTTGAAAACTCCTCTACCATAAAACATGATGAATACCTGTCCTTTCTTAGTGCTGGGGAAATAGGAGTTCTGAAGCATTTGAACCTGGATTGTAATCCTGGATTGTAATCCCTCTATGAGTTGATTTCACAATGAGTAGTAGACATCTATAAAAATATACTTAAATAAATAAAAAAAAATAATACATCATGATCAAGTGAATTTTATTCTAAGAATGCCTGTCTGGATCAATTTTTAGGATTATTCAAAATAAGTACCCTGAAGTGCTTGCTTAAGGTTGATAACAACGTGAACAGAAAAGTAGGAACTCTCTCCATAGTCAGGGGTCCTCATGTATCTCGTCTTTCATGCTAGCTATATATATGGGTAGCTGGAAAAACTATGAAAAGATTGGCTGATTTTTAGTTTTTGTCTTCCATGTACCTTCAGTCTATAATGGATATTTCGTTTTTATGCTCTGGTAAGAAAGAGAAAGAAAGAGCCATGGATTTTTTTTGAATAGTTCTGTCATCATCTGAAATTCAGTTTATTTAGGCTCCTTTGTGTTCTTATTCTGTTTTTTTTTTTCTTTAACTTTGTAGTTTATATGACTTATTGTATTTGTTATGGTGGATTTTGGTCACTTGCAATTTTCTACTTTCTAATCAGGAGATACAGTCTAATATAAATTAGTCCTGAAATTATATTTTTAGCTTACTATAATTCTTTCCTAGCTCATTTATATTCCTTTTTTTACTCTTTATTCTTTATTTTATAATCACAAATTCTTAACTAATTGCTTCCTACTTCCATTTCAAATAGACTGTTCCTTTGAATATATAATGATGCAAACAGGTTTTATAAAAAAAATTAAAAGTATTAAAAACAATTTAACAAGAAATGCTACCCCAGACTATAAATAAGGTACTTTTTGTGACTTACTTCTCAAAATTCTGGTAATCATGAGGTATTCATTGTTATTCATGCTTTTCAAAATTGTGCACTGAGTTATACAAACATTGTTATATGCTTAAAATCATATCATTTAGTTAATATATAATATCATTAGGATTCTAAGAGAGGTTTATCTACTTTTAAATCTTTTATCTTAAACATAATACCATATTGTCTCTTGAATTATTTTCTTAGAAAAGTTTCTAATTCAGAGCTCTCCTAACTCAGAGGTCTCTTTCAATTTTCCTAATTCAGAAGTTTCTTTTGTTCCTTAGGGATAAGATTTTTCTTTTTTTCTGGAATAGTTCTGGGTACACTAAACACACAAAGTTTTTTTTTTTTTTTGAACTATAATTACTAATAAAGTTACCGGCAAAATGGGGGGTGGGGGAAATCAGCCTATAATATCACCCACTCAAACCATTTCAGGAAATAAAAACCACACAAATACTTTGAAATCTTTTTACTGTTACCTAAAACAATATAAACTTTCTTTTCTAATTTTTAAATTTAAATACTACATTTCATAAAGCATTCTTCATTTCTATTCTGGCTGTAATCTAGCCCCTGTGTGATTTATAGAGCCTTTAATCTTTAGGAACAGACCTTACATAAAATATGCATTATCAATGTCTTTTTGTCTCTTCTCAAAATTCATATTGATTATGCCATATGTCGTGTAGAATCATTGATCACTTATCAATTCTTTATACAGAGTGATGAACTCTAGTCTATAAATCTATAGCAATAAATTTGTTAGTTCAATTTTTGTTCACAGAACTTTCCAACACACAAGTTAATGAAGAAATTATTGTCCCCATTTCCAAACACAATTCCACTTACTGACAACTAGGCATTGATTGGGTGTGTGTCCCTTTAAATCTTTGGATTGCATGGAGTTGAAAGATTTAGGCATCAGCAGAATGCACTTTAATTAGCCCCGAGGAAATCACAGTGGGAATGAAACACGTCGGCTTGTTATTTTTCTGTTTGTACTAACGGCAAATAAAAGCATGTAATTGGATTTTTTAAAAGCATTGTCAGTACTCTAGAGTCTGCCCTGTTTACAGTTATGATAACCTTCTCTAATATGAGTGTCACACCTCCTGAAAAAGGGCCTTTTGCAGAATCTGAAAGGTGTTGCACCAGGAAGAGAATCTTTTTAAATCATGCTGCTGCTGTCTAGACCTCCACTCTATGCACTTAAAAGGAGGGCCTGCCATATTACTCAGAATCGCTGTGTCTGCTGTTGCAATACACAGGCTGGTTCACCAACGTGTTTCCCCTGGTAGCTGCAGTAACAGACCAAGGAAAATCAATGATAGATAAAAGTTCCAGGATTGTATCTGGGAGAGTAAGCAATTTAGATGCTTCTCTATACTTCATACAAGTCATAGGGTATAGGAAAGAAACCTAACACTTCTGTATCCTCTTGGCTACTATCACCAGTGCTGTTTTCTTTCTCACAGTGTCAGTCTCAAGCAGTGAATATTCAAAAGAACCATATATGTACATGCAAGAGGTCTTCAAAAATGTTCATGGAAAATATGTATTATGGAAAAACTACAGAAAGATCTCAAAAACTTTTTACACTTATAACTTAATTCTGTGAACTTTTTAAGGTCCTCTTATGTAAATATCACATAATTAAAAAAAAAAAATAAGGGTGGCCTTGTAGCATAGTAGTTAAGGGAGCTGGATCCCAAATGGCTATCAGCAGTTCAAATCTTAGCTCTGATGGCT
The DNA here is from genome assembly GCA_026018925.1 of Tupaia tana. Classification (NCBI taxonomy): domain Eukaryota; kingdom Metazoa; phylum Chordata; class Mammalia; order Scandentia; family Tupaiidae; genus Tupaia; species Tupaia tana. The sequence continues at coordinate 14,481,970 of JAKSZU010000022.1, read as the reverse complement.
TAAAAATCATACTGGGCACATATGCATGTATGCCTACAATCCTGACAGGATGGAGCAATGAAGGGAAAAATGGATTTTTGTGTGATCACACCCCATTTGGGAGTGCTTTTTCTGTCTTTTTCTTGTAAGCACATGTCTTAACAATATGTGTTCATGTGTGTATATATTGAACACTTAGATTTAAAAAAAATCATTCAATTTAGGAAAGAGCCACTGTTTCTCTACCCACTTTTTGATCTCTCACTTCTAAGTTACAAGCCTAAAATGTACATGGCTCTAAACCAAATTTGTTAGAACAAGAAAATTAGGATTACTATTTCTGTGAAATGATTTCTTTTGGATTTACTTTCATGAGTCAAGAAAGAGGTTTCTTCAAAAACATTGTTTGAATTAAAATATAGAGAGGGATTTTTGAAGAATTTTTTAATGCAGAAACAGACATAAAAGAACAAGAAAGTAATAGACCACTATTCCTTAAGAATAAACATGTAAAAATCCTTAACATAATATTATGAAGTAAAATCTAGCAATACTTGGAAAAAATTATATTATAACCAAGAAGTTTACCCAGACTGCAAAGTGAGTTTAACATTTGAAAATCAGTCATTTTATAATGCACTATATTTTCAGAATAAAGGAGAAGATGGTATCATCTCAGCAGGCAAAGTAAAGAATTTTGACAAAATTCAATATTCATTCATGATAGGAACTTTCAACAAACCAGAGAAAAAAAGCAAACTTCTACAAACTAAAGGGCTAATATACTTTAATGAAGAAAGTCTGAATTTTTCCCCTAAGGTTGAGGAATAAGACAAGGATTTCCAGGGACCAGCAGTTGGTGTAATGGCTATGTCGCTGGAGTCCCATTTAGTCAACATGGTTCAAGTCCTGGACCTGGTGGCTTAAACTCATGCTGGGCACGTGTGCATATGTGCCCAAGATCCCGAGAGGAGAATGGAGGAGAAGGGATTGATTGTGGCATGGCTAGCCCCCAGGGGGGTGATTTCTCGCTTTCTGTCTCTGTCTTTCTGACCAGTGCACATGCCCTATTTCAAAAACCTCTTTAAAAAAAAAAAAACAAAACAAAACAAAACAAAAAAAAAACAAGGATTTCCATCCCTGTTATTTTTATACAACACTTTCTTGGATGACTTAGTGCACAAGAAAAGCAAGCCATGAGTCGAGACGCATACCTACACAAACTTTATTTATAGACACCATGATTGAATTTTTTTCTTTTTTTATTATTTTATTTAAATTTATTTATTTGCATTCATTCACTGTACATCATTACAGCATAAAAAATGAGATTTTCCATCCAGAGTACACTGTATATTGTCTCAGTCAAGCACATCAACAAACATGTTATTGTCAGCAAATAATTTTCCATTTCTTGTTTTCTGTATGTTTTGCTTTTTTTCCCCCATCCTTGATTACCTATCTCTTACCCTCTGCCATCTCCCACTCTCCTCCCACACTGTCTCTGGTATCTATGTTTGCTTTCTATACTGTTTTCCCCCCACATTTTATTGAATTACTAAAGACCTTAATTAATCTAAATATTTTCATAGCAAACACAGCTGACATATACATTTCCATGAACACAAGTCTAACTTTAGGCATCCTATAGCTGGGACTATCTATATACCTTACTGCAGTCATTGAATAGATTATTTTTTTCTGAAATTTTTTTTTTGTAACTTAATTTACATTCTTTCCCTAAGCATCTTCACAACATACAAAATGTGATTTCCCATCCAGAATATACTACAGTCACTTAATCATGCATATTACTATTAAAAATTTCCATTTCTAGTTCCTAGAATTATTTTTACCCCTCTTTCTGACCCTCTGTCCTTTTCCAACCTCTTCTCACACTATCTCTGGTGTCTACAATTGTCTTCCATTCCTTTCCCACCCACATTGTATTGATCACACAATTTCTTACATAATCTAACTACTTTCAATGGTGAGCTCACTCGTTACTATTAAGAAAAACAGTTTTAACTTAAATCAAAGAAATGCCAAGGAACTTTGCTTAAAGCCAGGAAACAGGTTAGGACTCTGTTCAAATGGTAGGTGCATGAACCTATCAGTCTCATGTACTTTTTATCTTCTGTTCAGTCTCATGTACTTTTTATCTTCTGTTCTGGTTCAATTTTCCTGATTAAATTCTGGGATATAATATTCAACTCCAGGGACCAGCAGTTAGCGTAATGGCTATGTCGCTGGACTCCCACGTAGTCGACCGCGGTTCGAGTCCCGGACCCGGCGGCTTAAACTCACGCCGGGCGCGTGTGCGTGTGTGCCCAAGATCCCGAGAGGAGAATGGAGGAGAAGGGATTGCGGCGTGGCCATCCCCCCTGGGGGGTGATTTCCTGCTTTCTATCTCTCTGTCTCTCTCTGTCTGTCTGGCGAGCGCACGTGCCCTATAGCAAAAACCTCTCCAAAAAAAGAAAAAAAAAAAAAATTCAACTCCAGACTTGTCCCTATGATTAAGTTGGCCACTTTCTTAGTATTTGAACTCTTATTTCCGTGTGTCTGTATTTAATTTCCCTGATATAGCACACCCTTGAGAACTTCTTGGAGATCTGGTCTGGTGCTGGTAAATTCTTTCAGGTTTTGTTTATCTGAGAATGTTCTTGTCTTTTCTTCCCATATGAAAGATAGTCTTGCTGGGTACAGTATTCTTGGCTGAAATTGCTTCTCTCTTAACACTTTGAATATATTTTCCCATTCTTTCCTTGCTCGCATTGTTTCCGATGAGAGATCTGCTGTTAGCCTGATGAGATGTCCTTTGTAGGTAACTTGATGTTTTTCTATTGCCAATCTTAGTATCTTGTCTTTGTCTGTGGTTTTGTTCAATCTGGCTATAATGTGTCTTGGAGAAGATCTTCTTCAGTTGATTCTATTTGGGGTTCTTTGTATTTCTTGGGACTAGATCTTCAAATGCCTCTCTAGGTTTTGAAAGTTTTCTTGGAGGATTTCATGGAATAGATTATCAATGCCCTTATGGGTCTCTTCACCTTCTGGAATGCCAATTATCCAGATGTTTGGACGTTTGATGGTATCTAGTACTTCTCGTATATTATTATCAAATTTTGGGGCCATTTTCTCAGTCTTCGTGGTGGATTTTTCTAGGCCAGCCATTTTCTCTTCTACATCTGAGATTCTATTTTCTGTATGATCTAGTCTGCTTTTAATACTTTCAAGGGAGATTTTGACTTCCTGTATTATAGACTTCATCTCTAACAGTTCCGTTCGAGTCTTTTGTAAAGTGTGTAATTCCTGTTTTAGATCTTGCAAGAATTTCCTCATCTCCTGGAACTCGTCAACTTCTTTCTCCTTTCTCTTTAGCAGTTCATTGTCTCTCTTCTCTTCCATCTCTGTTAGCTTTGACATTATGAATGCTCTAAATTCCTTATCAGGCATTTCCATGATTTTCACCAAACTGCTTGTGGATGAAGAAGAGTTACTCTTTTCCTTTGGAGGAGAGGTATTTTCTTGCTTTCCCATATTTCTTGTGATCCGGCGGTGATTTCTTGTCATCTGATGGATAGTGTGTTTCTTTCAAATTCTTGAAGTGCAGTCTGAATGTTCAGGAGCAAGCAGACAGAGGTGATCTAGAATTTCTTTGCCATTCTGTTGTGATCGCTGGTGCAGCAGTTCAGTAGATATTGAGGAATATTTTAACCCTAATAGTATTTGGATGTTTAGCTACAGTGCTCTTAGATCCATCTAAAAACACATTAAATGGGTATTGGAGAGTGGGGAGACAGGAAAAAGGAAAATGAAAAAGAGAGAGAGAAACAACAAAAAAAAAAAAAAGAAAGAAAGACAAAAAAAAACCGAAAAAAATTGTAATTACTGTTTTTCTTTTGAAAAAAATCATAAAATAGAAAACCACATGGCGTGCTAGATCACAGGAGCCATGAGGAATCTTCTTCTGAAGGCCTGACCTCTCCTGCCTTGGTGGGAGGAAAACAGCGGATTATTAACAAGATAAAAGGTGGAGCTGAGAGCAAGAGTAAAACTTTACCTTTAAAAAAAATGTAAAAAGGAAAAATTACAAAACAACATGGGAAGACAGAAGCAGGAAGAGACAGAGACAGAGACACAGAAACAGAGATAGAAGGCCAGGAGACGGGGGCTCCCTACCATGCTAGCTTGTTTGCTGGAAGCTGAATTATCAGTAGAAAAGCTTCATTTCTCGTGTGCCCTGAAATACCTAGATCGCAGGAGCCATGAGGAATCTTCTCTATAAAAAGAAATTTGAAAAAGAAAGCATAAGAAATGAAGAATAAAAAATAGTAACAGTAACAGTGACCAAAATATAATTAAGCATAAAAATAATACACTAATGTATGGGATAGACACAGTAATTATCAATGTATGACACATGACAAAATTAAGACCAAATATAGTAAGAAATAAAAGGAGAAGAGGCAAAGGTTTACAAAATAAGGAGTGGCAAAGGGAAATAACTACTAAGAGAGAAAAACTCTTAATTATGAAAACACTATTTTGCACAACTCTATGCAAATGCACTCAAAATCCTAGGTGAAATACAGTATTTCTTAGGAAACTACAGTTTAACAAGAGGGTAAATGGACCAATTTCCATAGAGAGAACAGAGATATTACTAGTGCTATATAAATGCTTATATAATATAGACTCTAACAGATAATATGCAGGTTCTTTTTATGAAGTAATTGTAACATTAATATGGAAATCTGGTAAAGAAAACACTGAACGAAGAGAGCTATAGATGAAAATTATTTACGGATAACAAAGCCAAAATCTTAAGTGGAACTTCAGCATCCAGACCTTGGCAACACATTAAGAAAATATTATATTGGGATGTCAGAAAAGTCAGGACACATTTTTGCAAACACAGAAAAAACACATCCTAACTTTTCAACAACTCAATACAATGGCCTGGTTAGTGTTACTGCAGAGATGGGCCAGCCATGGTGGCACAGAGGTGAATCAATGCTCTGTAATGTCGAAGCAACAGGGGACAGTACCAGATTCACATCCCACAGTCTCCTCTGTGCATGCTGGGTGCATGTGTACCCATGAAGCTGGCCGGCTGAGGATGGGGGGTGGATCGCAGCATGATCTGGTTGGAGGTGCCTCTCTTTCTCTGTCTTGTACTCTCTTAGTCTCTCTCGTAAACAAACAAGAAAACTTTTTTTTTTAAATGCGAGGATGTTTCAGTATTAGGGAATTTATTCATATTGGGTCATCAGGAAAGCCATGACACATTTAAAAATGATGACATAATAGAATAAAACATATTAATAGACACACTAGGAAAATGTAGGTTTCACCCCATGAATGCTGGAAGAATCTTTTAATAAGATGCAATGTCTGTTATTAATAAAAATGGAAAAAATATAAATGATGGATATATGTACAACATAATGAGATATATATGAGATTACCAACATAAATATCCTATTTAGTCTGAAAACACTAGAGCCAATCCCACTAAAGCCAGGGATAAAGGAGAGATGGCCACCATGTCCACTGCTACATAACATTGGAGGTATTATAGTTCTGGAGGTATTATCTAAAGCAATTATAAAGAAGGAAACAGATCAATAATTAGAAGAAAAAATTATCTTTATTTGCAGATTCCACGATAGGCTTTAAAATAAGAATTATTATTTTTATTATTTTAAGTTTTTGCCATAGGGCACATGTACTCTAAAGAAAGACAAAGGGAGTGAAAGTGAGAAATCACTTTCCCAGGGGGAGATGGCCATGCCACAATCCCTTCTCCCCATTCTCCTCCTGAAATTTTGGGCGTGCATGCACAAGCACCCAGTGTGAGTTTCAAATTTCTAGATCCAGAACTCAGACCACAATCAGCTATGTGGGATTCCTGCACCTTAACCACCATGCCTCCTGCTGCCCCAAAATAAGTATTATTGTGAGATCAAGAGATCTATTGTACAATATGGTGATAATAGGGTTTTGTTTTTATTTTTAATGGTTTTTAAGAATTATTCATTTAATTGTAGTTAGTTTTCTTCTTTACTTTGACCAGAGAGAGACAGAGAGAGAAAGGAAGAAAGCCACCAGGTCTTGGACTTGAAATGTGGCTGGCCATGTGGGAGTCCCCAAGCCTTAATCACCATACCACCTGCCAGCCCCCATGGTGACTGTAGTTAATAATAATGTATTATGTCTTAAAAATTCCTGGGACCAGCAGTTAGTGTAATGGCTATGTTGCTGGACTCTCATGTAGTCGACCGCGGTTCAAGTCCTGGACCCGGTGCCTTAAACTCATGCTGACGTGTGTGTATGTGAGTGCCCAAGATCCCGAGAGGAGAATGAAGTAGAAAGGCTTGTGGCGTGGCCATCCCCTCGGGGGGTGATTTCTTGCTTTCTATCTCTCTGTCTCTTTCTGTCTTTCTGGTAAGGACATGCGCCCTATAGCAAAAACCTCTCCAAAGGAAAAAAAAAATTGCTGAGAGTGGATTTTAAGCATTCTTGACCCAAAAACATAATTATGTTATTTAATATTTGAATTAGCTCATTTTAGCCACTCTATTTTATATAATATACATTATATTCAAAATTATATATAAAACAATTCCAAAATAGCATGTGGCATACAATAAACATATACCATTTAATTTATTGTTTAAAATAAAGAAGTAAATTCTTAAAAAGGATTCTGAGAGACAAAGAACAATCTGGTAACAAATAACAAAATAGTCGATTAAACAGAAATATAAGATAACCCTAAATGTATATACATTCAATAATAAATTGGAAGCATTTTAGTCATTGATAATAGGCATTAGAGAAAATAAAAACACATGAAGCAAAAATATACAGAATTAAAAAGAAGGGAGAGAAAATTCACAATTCTAGTTAGATGTTTTAAAGTTCCTCTCTCAAAAATGACACAAACAAGTAGACAAAATCTATAAGGATTTATAAGATTTGAACAAGATGATTAGCCTTATATAGAATACTACTTCCAGTAACTACAGCGTGCATATTATTTTCAAGAACACACAGGTAATTTAGCAAAATAGACCATATTCTGGTGAATAAGGCAAGACTCAAGAAAAAGACTGAAATCACACAGTGTATATTCTGTAAATGATGTACCTTGATGTCAAATTCAATAACAGAAAGATATCTGAAAATCCTCAAATGTTAGATAATTAAGCAACGTGTTTCTAAACAGCTTATGATTCATGAAGAAATCATAATAGAAACTGAAAATCTTTTGAAACAAAGGATAATGAACATATAATTTATCAAAATGTGGAAATACATAAAATAGTGTATAGAGGGGAATTTTTAGCTTTGAAGGCACGTGTTCAAATTGAAGAAGTTAACATTTAGAGACTTTAGATTTCAACTCATAAAGCTAGAAAAGAATAGCAAATTAAAGCTAATGCAACTAGACAAAGGAAAAATAATATACATTTAAGAGCATAAAATCCATGAAAAATAAAATAACATGTGTAATGGATCAAAGTGACAAAGCCAAAAGCCAGTTCTTTAAAGAACTTCTAAATTGCTATTCCCTAAGCAAGAATGATGAAAGAGAATACATATTATACTCATGTGAAATGAAGAGGGAAGAAAACAACATGGATCCTACTGACTTTTAAAAAAATAAGAGCATATTTAAAATTATCTGGAGACCAGCTGGTGGCATGGCAGTTAAGGCAACTGGATCCCACATGGCCAACTGAGTGGTTTGAGTTCTGGACTTGGCTTGAAAAACACTGAGTGCATATGTATGTGTGCCCAAGATCCTGAGAGAAGCATGGAGGAGAGAGGATCGTGTCGTGGCCACGCCCCTGTGGAGTGATTTCTCACTTATCCTCTCTCTGTTTCACTCTGTCTCACTCCTCCACAAGAGTGCACGTGACCTGAGGCAAAAATTAAAAACAAATAAATAAAAATTAATCAGAAATTACTTGGGAAGTGGCACAAGGAATTATTCTTCAGTAATTCACATGGTTAATATCTTCATCTGACTGAGACACATGCAAGGGTGTAAATATATGTAAACATTCATCATACCTTAGAATTCACATTTGTGCATTTCTTTTTTTTTTTTTTTTTTAAGGCTTTTGCTATAGGACACGGGCATTTGCTAGAGAGAGACAGTGAGTGGGAACATAAGAAATCACTCCCCAGGGGTGATGGCTATGCCACAATTCCTTTTCCATTCTCCTCTTGGGATTTTGAGCACACATGCAATCATGCCTGGTGTGATTTTCAATCCACTGAGTCCAGGATTCAAACCACAGTCGGCCATGTGGGAGTCCAGTGTCTCAACCACCATGTCACCTGCTGGCCCCCACTTTTGTGCATTTCAATGGGTATGAGTTGGACCTCCAATTACAGTACCCATGTCATGGTAACCTGTAGGAAAATCTGTTCTTTCTCTTGCAGCTTTGTTGGTATTGCAGACAAGACTGCCTTGATTATCTGTGCTTTGTATGCTTCGCCTTTCATGATTTATTAAAAAACTTCCTATGACTTGTACCTGGTTTACTCCCAAGTCTGCACTACCTTGAGCAGTCCTTCCTAGGTTGGCCAGTGATAACAATTCTTAAGGGGGCATGCATTAAACATAAATACTACCCCGTGGCGATTTATATTCAGTACCTCTCAGTTCCAGACAGTTCTCTCTCCCCTGCTTGCTCTCTCTCTCTCCCTCAAATGTTTCAGTGAGTCCTATCTTCAGCCCAATTTGGAAGCAGTGCCCTAGGTGGTATGATTAATTACTGATGTGATTAATCACTATATCCTGACTTGTCCCACTTCCTCGGCTCCCTTTCTGCCTAGGTCTACCAGGTATCCTACTTATTTTCAAGACTGAAAACTTAAAAAAGAGGTCAGAGAAAGCATTCAAGATAATTTCAGTGACACTAAAAGTTAAAGGAAAATAGTTTTATTGAAGAACTTAAGATTTTTCACCTTCAAGGGAATAAGAGGCATGATATGAAGAAGTAGAAGTCTTTGATGTAAAACCAGTGTTAAGAGAGAAAATTAATACATGCCCACGTTGTTGGCTCAGCATATTGTCAAGCATTTAATAAATGCACTTGTCTCAAATTTGGAGACCTTTATACTACCACCATTATACCTTCATCTGTGTCATGGGATTCTGTGGTAGTACAAAATTTGGAAACATCTGTGTAGATATGATGTTCTCAAAAACTTTGCAAATGTCTGATTTTTTCATCTATTCATTTTCATGTAGAAATAGAAGATGGAAAAAAAAAGAAAACAGGTTAAAGATGAACCATATTGGTATCATTTTGCTAAGGACAGACATTATTTACCCATTTGACATTTATTGAACACATGCTATATACAAGACCATGGTTTCATAGCAGTAAATAAGAAAAAATAAATATATTTCTTATTAAAATATCTAATAGAACTTGCAGTCTAGTAAAGAAGGCAGAATTTTTCCAAGTTACTATTTTTTAAATATTGATGTGACTGTATAGCAAAATCCTCTCCAATAAAAAAAAAAGTTACACTAAGAAATTAAAGATATAATGATGAGATGTTTAATGGAGGGAAAGAAGCAGGTTTAGGAGTTAAAGTTCTCCATGGAAGTGACATTAGAACTATATATTTTACTTTTTATTTGTACTACTTTTTTCTTTCTTTCCTTTTTTCCCCCTAAATAAATTAATGGGTTCTACTTTATAAGAAAGTGAGTTTAAAAGAAACAGGCCACCCTTAGTGGTGTAGCAGGAACTCAGCACTCTTCAATGCTAAGGCAACATGGGGAGGTCCTGGTTCATGACCTGAGGGTTCCTGTGAGTGCCAGGTACATGCACATGTTTGTGGGCCAGTTGGCTGAGGCTGGGAGTGGATCACAGCATGAAAAGCCTGTTGGGAGTTTCTCTCGTTCTCTCTCTCTCTCTCTCTCTCTGTCTTTTAGAAGAAGAAATAAAATATAAACTTAAAAAAAAACAGAAGTTTGCAGTGATGTGTGATTTGATTCTCTTAGAGACACATCAGTTATTGTACAAGACAACTTCCAAAATCAAACTATTTTGTGTATCACAGTGATTCGGCTACAACCATTGTAACAAACCCAGCTCTTCTCTTCCTTCTGTTGTGAAGCAAGTTCCCCACTGCAGTTAGTTTCCTTGCAGATAAACAATAGAAATAGATATGAAAATTTTAAAAAGAGAGAATGAGTATATCTAGGTAGGCGTATGTGTTATTTTTTTTTTTCATTTTTATTGGCTCTGTTCAAGATACGTGACTCCAGAGAACATCAGAAATAGCATAGTTGATGAGACAGTACCATTTCTATTTCTACGTGAACCCAGGGAGATAAGCTACATTTCTAGCTAGATGCAGAATTTGCCTAAATGGATATATCTATAAAAAAGATTAAGAAACAAAAGATTTGATATTTTCTCATGTACGATGGTCACTGGTTCTGTTTTATCAGGTTGTTTAGGAGTAGCTCACAAATCACATCCAAAAACCAAGGCACTTTTTATTTATTTATTTATTTATTTATTTATTTATTTATTTTTATTTATTTATTTATTTATTTATTTATTGCTATAGGGCACGTGCGCTCACCAGAAAGAGACAGACAAAGAGATAGAAAGCGAGAAATCACCCTCCAGGGGGGATGGCCACCACACCGCAATCCCTTCTCCTCCATTCTCCTTTAGGGATCTTGGGCACGCACATGCGCCCGGCGTGAGTTTCAGCCACCAGGTCAGGGACTCGAACCGTGGTCAACTACATGGGAGTCAAGTGATATAGCCATTATGCCAATTGTTGGTCCTAAACCAAGGCACATTTTTGATAGCTGCTAATATTGGTCAGGATTTTATTTTTTACTCAGTACCACCATCCAAAGAAACCTATATCCAAACACAATTCTCTTTGGAGAAGCAGAAATGTATGGCATTTCTACTGAATTTCACTTCCAAAGGTACAACTCTAACATCATTCAGAATGTGAATGTGGCTGAAAATTTGTGATAGTTTCATAACAAGGTCAAGTTCAAACTCACACAACTATCACCTGTATCAAAGGCAAAGAAAATTGACCTGAAAACTCCTTCTTTTTTTTTTTTTCCCTGTCCTGTAAGGGAAAGGAGTAATTCCAAGGGTGCACATAACCAGGCCTTTATGTTCATGCATGAACATAGCTAGTAAATTTATTCACTCACCAAGAGACAGCTGCCATGTTCCAGGCACTGTGAGAACACATGTGAACACAACTAAGAATAAAACAAATTCACTTCTGTGCTGAGCTAGAATTTACATTTTGGTCAGAGATGGACAATAATATACTAAACAAAGCAGCACATACATGATAAAGGATAAGAGTGTATATTATATAGGAAGCAAAGGCGATTCAGTAATAGATACCATTAGTGGAAGGGTCACATAAAAAGGAAGGTAAGGTAAGGGCTCTCATAGGTGGTTATATTTAATTAAATATTTGAAAAGTGAGAAGAGAGGCCAGAAGATGGCATGGTGGTTAAGGTGCTGGACTCCCACATGGCTGACCACATTTTGAATCCCAGACCGGAAAGATTGAAAATAACACCAAGCACATGTGTGTGTGTGTGTGCCCAAAATCCCAGGAGAAGAATGGAGAAGAAGGGATTGAGGCATGGCCATCCCCCTAGGGAGTGATTTCTCATTTTTCTTCTCTCTGTATCTTTCTGTCTCTCTCCTCTCTGGCAAGCATACATGCCCTATGACAAAAAACTAAAAGAGAAAGAAAGAAAAGTGAGAAGAGAATCAGCTATATGAACAACAGGAAGAAAGTGTCACAGTCATTTGTCAAGAAAGATTGGAACACAGGAAAGAGCCCCTTGGGTTTCAAGATCACTGAGGAGATAACTGTGTTTGGAGAATAGGGTGGGATGGGAAGGACAGTAGAAGGTCAAGTGGGGAAGTGACCAGGAGCCAGATCATTCAGTGACTCTTGATTTTTTTATACCACGTACTGAAATTAAACTATAAAATTTTCTTAGCTGGTGAAGCTATGTAGAAAATATAGAAAGAAAAGACTGTAGAGGTGTGCTCTTTATAAAAACAAGCAAACAAACAAAAACCAAAATCTAAGCAGCATGACACCACTTCAATCAAAGCAGTAACACCACTAGCATGATATTAAATGAGAGAGTCACAAAAGTGATCAGAACTTATGCAATCATGGGAATTGCTTGAGGAAGTTATTGTAAGGTTGTTATCTTTGGGTCTGGTGCTGAGCTTGAAGTGAGGGAGAAGAAACATAAACCGAGCCCTCTCCCTGGTTTCTCATCACCTCCAACCTCAATGACATGGGTCACCTGTCAGAAGGGTGATCTTCACCTCAGAGCTGTGCGTTGTGTTATTCCCTTTTGTGTTCACCTGTACTAGCACCGTGCCTGAGACACAGCAGCCTTCACTCGGTGAACAAATGAATTTACTAACTGTACTAATGCGTGAATGTAGCCTGAGTGCATGTACTCTCAGATATGCACATCTACCCGGAATAGAGAACAGCCAAAAGTGGGCCAGCTTGGTGGTGCAGTGGTAACTTACTGCTCAAACAATGCTGGATCTCTGGGATATTTCAGATTCGGTTCCCTGATGAAGCTGTGCATGCTGGGCATAAGCACCTATGACTCTGGCTTGCTAGGAAGGCTGGGGGTGGATAGCAGTGTGAGACCCTGCTGAAGGAGCTTATCTTTATCTCTGTCTCTGTCTCTCACCCTTGTGAAATAAATAGATAAATTTTGGGATCAAAAAAAAGGAAGGGAACCAGCAGTTAGTGTAATGGCTATGTCGCTGGACTCCCACGTAGTCGACCGTGGTTCACGTCCCGGACCCGGTGGCTTAAAACTCACGCCGGGCGCGTGTGCGTGCATGCCCAAAATCCCGAGAAGAGAATGGAGGAGAAGGGATTGTGGCGTGACCATCCCCCCTGGGGAGTGATTTCTCGCTTTCTGTCTCTATGTCTCTCTCTGTCTGTCTGGCGAGCACACGCGCCCTATAGCAAAAACCTCTCCAAAAAAAAGAAAAAAAAAAAAAAGGAAAACCAAAGCACCAGAGCTGGAGGAGCTGGGATGCGGGTGCACCCCACCTCACAAAGGGAGGCGGTAACAGCAATAACACCTACAGCTGGTCCTGACTCACCCTCCACCGACTTTCAGAGCATAGAAATGGCTGCTGCTCCACTTCCCCCTCCCACCTCTCCTGTAAATTTCTCCAGTTTCAGCCTAGAAACAGGCGAGGAAAGAAATCCTGGGGAAGTTGCTGCACTTTAGCTAAGTTGACACAGAACAAAGCCATTGTACAAAAGGTAATTAAAAAAAAAAAAACTGGTATGAAAATTGCAGAGAGTGATAATACTAAACCTTTTAATGGTGCTGGTGTTTGCTGTGTGTGAGAGTGTTTAGGTTTTGGAGAGTTCATTTTGATAAAAAGAAAGCCAATTCTCACATGGTTTTTGTTCTCTTATTTTCTGAAAGCCAAATTATTGCATTCATATAAACTTTTGTTTTATAAACTTTTGTTTTGATACTCTGTGGTGCTATTAATCATCTAAAAAATTACTTTTTCAACAGTTTCACTTTGAGCTACATGCAGCTCTGAGAAATAAATGTTAAAATTAAAAATGTAAATTGTGGAAGACTGTGTATATGATTATAATTCCACGATACTGAAGACTACACTGAAATGGATTCCCAAAGACTCTCAGAGCTGAAGGAATCTATAGATCCAGTGGTTTTCAAATACTATTTGCTGTCTTAAAGGACTCCCTTATGCAGAGCATAAAATTAAGCTGTGAGAAAAGGCCTAATAACAGCTTTGATTGAAGCATGGGTAAGAGATTGAGTGGCACTTGTCATTGTGCCTTCTGTAGTCCCTCAAAGGGACTAAGGAATAAAATAAAATAGAAAGATAGATGTTAAAGACTTCTCAAGATGGCCTCTGTCTTATTGTCTGCACACACATCTCCCTTTTTTTGTTTTTGTTTTATTTTGTCTATAAGCCAGAGGATCCAAGTGCTTACCAGAGAGAGACGGAGAGGGTCGGGGTGGGAGAGAGACAGCATCACCCAGTAGGGCATGGTCACAATCCCTTCTCCTCTTCTCCATTCTGTCAAGATTTGTGGCATGCCCACACAGGTACCCTGCATTTTTCAAGTCATTGAACCGAGATTCAAATCACATGGTTGTTCACATGGGAGTCACCTTTCTTAGCCACTATGGTATAGGACTGGCTCCTCTCCCTCTCTACGGCAAGACTCAACACCTTTATTATAGCCCACAAATAAATGGAATACACAGCACATGAGTTGGAAATGGACATTAGATGGAAGATTCTGAGAGGAGAGAGTGAAGAATTTTAACCTTGTTGCCACACATGAGAACACAGCATTCAAATTATTCCTCCATTTTTATTTTTTAAAAATTGTTTTGCTATAAAGTGCATGAAGTCCCTGGAGATGAGAGAGAGTGAGACAGACAGACAGAGGGAGAGAGGGAGAGAGAAAACACTCCCTCCCACTCCTGGGGGAATGACCATGCTGCAATTCCTTCTCCTCCATTCTCATCTCAGATTTTGGGCACATATGTACATGTACACATGCCAGCTTTTTTTTCAAGCTGCCAGGTCTAAGACTTGAATCATGCAGTTGTCCATATGAGATCTAGCTGCCCTAACTTTCATGCCATCTGCTGGCCCCAAATCACTCCTTTAAACCTTCTTCCTCCAAAGTGTCTCTCTGTTATATACTTCTGTTATATTCTTCTCTCTGTTATATCCTACTTCTCAATTTTTTTAATCCTACATAGCAACAATTATTATTAACTTAGTGAAAGAAATATGTTCAGTTAGCATAAGCTACCTTCCTAAATAATAACTATTACTTATTGGGAATTTAGCATATTTCAGGTACCATGCAAATTGCTTTACATGCACTACCTCTTTTTAAGTCTTAAAACAGCTCAGGGACTGGCAGATGGCATGACAAAATTCTGAGAGGAGAGTAGAGGAGCACGGATTGCAGTGTGGCCGTCCCCCTGGGAGGTGACTTCTCCCTTTCTGTCTCTCTGTCTCTCTGGCAAGCTCAAGTACCCTATAGTAAAAATCTCTCTCAAAAAAAAAAAAAAAAAAAAAGTGATAGAGCTCAGTTACAAATCCTGGGCTGACTTTTTCCTTAAAATGACAATTACCAAGGAAGGTATTATTATTTGAGCAGAACTTTAGAAGACTTCATGGTCCATCAACCCAAGATGTTCAAAGTATTAACCAAAGAAAACCTCTAGGTTGTTGGGGAAGAAGAGTATCGCAATGTGTCCTAAAGAATATATACTATCCTTCATCATGTTGTTTTAACTCTTTGAAAACTAATCGTTTTTATACTCATTTTTTTTCCAGTGGTATGTACACTTACCAGAGAGAGAAAAACATGTGTCTCACCCCCCCTGCCCCCCATTATGGGACACAGTCACACTACAATCATTTTATGCCATTTGTCTATACCATCAAAATTTTGAACACGCACACCACACACACACACACCACACACACACACACACACACACACACGCACACACACACACACACAGTGTGTTTTTCAAGCCTTTGGGACCAGGAGTCAAACTCTAGTTGATCATGTGAGATCCAGCTTTCCAAGCATAGCACTTACCATTCTGTTACCTGGCTGGCCCTGGTCCTCTCAGTTTTTAAAAGCCAAACTCTTCAGCAAGTCACCAGTCACCATTTACTGAACTGGGTTGCATAATGGAATACTTAATTTTCCAAAGATGTTCACAAAAACATCTCCCATCCTACCATCTCCATTTCTTCCATCAAGAGAAAGGGTTTAGGAGCCAGACAGTGGTGCAAGTGGGTAAAATGCAATGTCCTGCAACGCTGACCCCCATGAGAGGGTTCTGGGCTTTGTTCAGAGATCTCCCCGAATGACTGAATATGCTGGGTACCTCTGTGTCCTTGATCTTGAATTGTCTGGGATTAGAGAGGGCCTCAAAATCCTGTTGAAAGTGCTGTCTTTCTTGTTCTCTCTTTTACTCACAAGAAAAAGAAACTTAAAGAGATAGAGGGAGCTGGTGGACTTGCATTTACAGTGAAAGTGTGGTATGTATCTTTCAAGGCTAGTTTCACCTGACTTTCTTGGGATGCTCACACTTGGAACTCGGCTGTTCTTCTCGGAAGTAAACCCAAAGCAGCCCACAGAGGCCACGTGGAGAGGCCATATGGAATGTTCTAGCCTAGACACCAGCTGACAGCCAAATGGACAGCCAGTATCAACAGCCAGACACGAGTGATGACTCCTCTAGATGATTCCTCGCCTGAATGTTGAGTCACCTTCAGCCTTTGAGACTTCCTAGCTGAGGCCCCAACATCTTTGCACAGAGATGAGCAATACAGGGTATTTTCTGTCCAAACTCCCGACTCATAGAATCACGAGCATGATTCCATGAGTGTTTCATGCTACTACATTTTTGGTTGGCCTGTTTCATAGCAATAGTAACCAGAACCAACAGGAAAGAAACAGGTTCAAGGACAAAGCAAGCTCTCAAAAGTTCTAGAGCACACACTTGGTATGCTCTCAAAAATGTTCACTGAATTTAACCGCAGTAAAGCAACAAAGCCAGTATTACATTCTCGATAGCACGCTGTCTGCTACACCACCGTGCTTTCTCCAATTAGGCTTAAAAGTAATAAAACATAAAAAAGGAGATTTTGCTATACCAGCTATTAAAATCCATGGTAACCAAGACTTTTTAAAAATATATAATATGTGCTATGAAAATTTTTGAAAATAGTTTGTTCTCATGAATAAGTTAAATACTCTTCCAAATATTTAATTTTTACTTACAAAGTATAGATTCTTGATTTTCGTTCCCACTTACATGCCTCCTACGTATATTTCTCACTCTATATTTTTGCTCTTTCTCGTTTGGAAGTTCGGTCCAGCTTTTCTTCCTGGCTTATGTAAGATGCAGGTATAGTGAATACTCTTTTCAAACCTGGCATGTTGCTGGCTAACAGATTCTGCAATGGTTCCCCAGCCCCACTGGGAGTCACTGCTTTATGGCACTACTTCAGAAACCATTTTTATACTTGTAAAAAAAAGGTAAACATTAGCTTGTTCCCCATCCAAATTGTGATGATATTCTAATTAGTTGGGTCCAAATTAGCCGTCTATTATCCTCTCCCAGATTCCCTGCCATACTCGACTATTTCTGAACAAACATCAATCGTGCCAATGTCTCGAGTAGTGTCAATCTCAACTGAAATGGTTCCAGCTTTCTTAATATCATCACCAAATGTCTTATTAATTAATTAATGATGCTGTGAATAATAAAGAACTAGTGTTGTTAAACCAGGCAAAAAGCCGTAGGCAGACAACAGCAGCAATCTCTCCGACTTACCAGAGTATCTGTCCACTAACTCAAAAAAGTTGAGTCTTCTTGGGGGACACTGAAACAAAGTGAGCAGGAAAATGATGTATTAATCAGTCTCAATTGGAGACAACTGCCCTGATTTTTAATTCTTTAGAGGTGAGATGCTCTTTGGGTTGTTAAAGTGGGCTTTTATTTTTTATTTTTATTTTTATTTTTTTTTTTGGTCACTTAAAGCCTCAGGTCCCCACCTACTGGTAATCTAATGAGCACACGCTGGCTCCTCTTGTGTTTGTTTTAAAGCACCTTTCAGAATTGGGGAGTAAATGTAATTCATTGGACAGGCCACAGAATGAATAGGTTTCCCAGTCTGCTCTGTCAGCTTTATGGTGCTGAAAGTAAAGGCAGAACAAGAAGAGTGAGTACTCCGGGACAAAATAGAGTGAGTAATAAGAGAACAACAAAGTCATCCCTGTTGAAAAGAGCTGTTACTCAAGAGTATTGAACAACAGACATATTTTCATTCCCTCCTCCGGTCCAAGTGAACTCAGTTTGAGCAGACAGTCATTGCTTCAAATGATTGATGCCGTTTCTTGGAGTCTGTCACATCACGGCAAGTATGATCTGGATCGCTTTGTTTGCACAGTTGTTCCTGGCCTTGCTCATGCCTCAAACCAAGCAACCTGAGAAGTACACGGATCACAGAATCCATCACCTGCCTGATGAAGCCCCGCACCTGGGCCTCCCTCCCCCTCCCCTCATCAATCTCCATTGTCCTGCAAGAAGGTGACACCTGCGACAGTTTGTGCCCCCCTCACACTGTACAACACAGCAGTGCTTTCCGAGGAGACAGGCGTCCTGTGATTGATTAAAGGTTCTTTTGTTCATTCGAGGGATGAGGTGAGAGAGGATGAGGGAAGGTTGCTGGTGATTTGCAATATTGTACCAATTCTGTGAATGGGACAATGCCGTTTCTTGTCATATATGTGTATATATGCCAACTTTATTTGAACCTTGCAGCACTTCTGTGCAGCCAGTGTTTGTCTGTCTGTCTGCCTGTCTTTCTTTTTTTCCATTTTACAGATAAAGAAACCGAGGTTTAGAGGTGATCACTAATTTGCCAAAGGCTAAGCAGTTCCTAACAAATGAATTCAAATTCAAATAATACAGGGATCCTATGGCTTTTGCTCACCATTCTGTTTCTGATGTCTAGCACACAACAGGCATTAACTATCTGTGAAACATTAATGAATTAGTAAACAAAGGAGCAAATGAAGGGGCAAAATGTAAATTTCTATTTACACCCGGGATGTTAGGGCCACCTAACATTTTGTCACTGATAAAG
The DNA here is from genome assembly GCA_026018925.1 of Tupaia tana. NCBI lineage: Eukaryota > Metazoa > Chordata > Mammalia > Scandentia > Tupaiidae > Tupaia > Tupaia tana. Next base: position 14,463,215 of record JAKSZU010000022.1, on the reverse strand, counting down.
TAATGCGAACCCAACAATAACAAGAAAAGGTACGTAATTAACATACATCGGGTGGGTGGCAAAGGATTCATTATGTGTTCATCCGATTTGATGAATTTTTTTTTTTTAGTTTTATGCCTTTTTGTTGCACAAAACAAGTATGTGACTCATTCTATTATTTATTTATTTTTTAATCTTTAACGTTGTTTTTCTGTATGTGGTACTGTGATTTGCTGTTAGACATCTGGGCAGAAGACTTGAGATAATGTTGTAAGTAAAACACTTAAATTAAAACTTCAAATATCTCCTCAACTTATAATTAAATGTACCATATGGTTCTATTTTACGGAAAGTTGGGGCCTAATTTAATGTTTTCCTTTTTCAGCAACAAATTTTATTGGCTTGTTCTCAATCATTTTTATGTCACAAAAACAATTACTACCAAGGCAATATTTTGAGATTATTAGACAGGAACAATCTCTTACCTGGGGATAAAAATATTGTTTTTGGTGTGGCTATATCATTATTTAAGCTCATCTGGGAATAAGAAGTAGTTGCTTAGCTTAACAATTATAGTGTCATTGTACGGAAGGTTCACACTTTTTCCAGGTTTCATCATCCTACTTTCTATTTAATTTGAATGCAATCTAAGACAAAATGCTGATTTTTGCACATTTTAACAGATATGGTTGAACATCATTTGCAGTATCTTTAAAAATGTCCAGTAAGCAAGTTACAAATACAAAGCCAACTTTCTCATCTGAAAAAGTTTGTATCTTCATGTCAACTTTCTGAAATGAGGAAAGTGGGATGCAGAGAGTGTTAATTAATAGTTAAGGAGGATAGCCTCTAAAGGAGGCTATTCCAGTTTCTGATCACCTTGCTTGGTCTGCAGACATGTTCAATGACTACTGTCAACTGAACAATGCAAAATAAGTTATTTGAGTTCTTTAAAAAGTAATAGTTTGTAGTCTTCCCAGGCCGGTATAATTGTTCTTCCAGATGCTATTAGTTACTAATTATGTAGGTGTGTGTTAATATACTTTATTGCCTAAACTCTACAGTTACTCATTTTCATTTCTAAATGTTTCTTGTTTCTGTAGCTTTTCAGTCAAAGAAATGAGTGACATAATCTCTACATTTCAGAAACACACAGTCTAGGACAAACACTTAAAAAAGGTCTGTGAATTCTGAAAGAGAGAATGTGAATGAGGGCAAAAAGACTATACCATCAGCTCTGACAAAACGTTATTGTGCACAGAGAAGGATTCATTTAAAGGAGATACTAGAAGTGCCAGCAGGTGGCATGGCGGTTAAGGTGCTGAACTCCCACATGGCTGACCTCTGCTCAAGTGCTGGACCCAGTGACTTAAATGCACATTGCATGAATGTGTATGCATGCCAAAAACCCAGAAGGAAAATGGAGGAGAAGAGATTGTAGTGTGGCTATCACCCTTGCAGGGTTATTTCACACTTTCCCTCTCTTTCTCCAGTGAGTGTATATGCCCCATGGCAAAAACCTTGAATGAATGAATGAATGAATGAATGAAAGGAAGAAAGGAAGGAAGGAAGGAAGGAAGGAAGGAGGGAGGGAGGGAGGGAAGGGAGGAAGGGAGGGAGGGAGGAAAGGAAAGAGGAAAGGGAGGGAAGGAGGGAGGGAGGAAGGAAGGAGATTCTTGTATATCTACATTGTATAATCTTATGCAGACGTGTGAGAAAAAAAAATGATGTGGAACAAACTGCAGGTATTGACATTGATAGTCACTGAAATATTTTATGTAATAAAGGCTATTTATAAGAATCAGAGGGTGGCACAGCAGTAGTATAACTAGACCCACATAAGAAGGGCCCAAGTTCATGTCCTCAGGCCTCCCTGTACACACATGGGATACACAGGTTTGTGCCCATGATCTGGACTGGCTGAGGGTGTATCATGGAATGAAGACCTTGCTTGAGGTGCCTCTTTCTTCTTGAGAGAAATACAGACTTAAAAAAAAAAAAAAAAAAAAAAAAAAAAAAAAAAAGACAAGTTATGGGCCAGCCAGGAAGCAGGGTGGTTAAAGCACTTGAATGCTGCATGGCTGAATGAGCACATCAAGGCCTGGTTTCAGCACTTGACAGCCTCACTGGGTACATGTGTGTGTACGCCTGGGGTCCTGAAAGGAGAATGGAGGAGAAAGCACTGTCACACCACCCCCACCCCAAGAGGTGATTTCTCACCTTCCTTGTCTCTTTCTTCCCCACTCAAGAGCATGCACCCTATCACAAAAAAATAAAATAAAATAAAATAAAAGTTATATTAACTCAACGTTATTTGGGTAGGGCTTATTCTGTACCGAGCACACTCCTCTCACTTCTGAATGTATTATAGCATCAGTAAGGCCCTGCTTTCATGGATACTGATATAATCCTATACATACACACACACACACACACACACACACACACATACACATTTAAGGTGTTTGCTATAGGGTGTGTGTGCTCACCAGAGAGACAATGAAAGAGAAAGTGAGAAATCATCCTCTGGGGGGATGACCATGCTACAATCCTTTCTCTTCCATTCTTCTCCTGGGATTTTGGGTATGCACACACACACACATGCCTGGCAGGAGTTTCAAACCACTAGATCTGGGACTTGAACCATGGTTGATCATATGGGAGTCCAGTCCTGTAACCACTGTATCACCTGCTGGTCCCCAAATTATATTTTTACAAAAGAATAAAAAGGTCTGTGTACTTTCATGTAGCTGGAAGGGCAGGTGTGGGCTGCTGGAGAGCGACATAGGGAGGAGGAGATGGTAGAGGGGAACCTTGGGTTTGTGGTAGCTTTACATAGTGATGTATTATAAAACATTGTTAAGTGAGAATGCATTTATATTCTAGTTGTGCTTGAAAATAAAATAATAAAGGTAAAAGTAAAGCAAGAACAAAATTATAAATAGAGAGGAGGCATTTTATACATGGGGAATAATTTGAATAAGAGCTGAAGACAAAAGTTAGGGCTAGCAGCTTGTCAGTTTACAAGGAGGGTGTCTTGAGAGCTCTTGGAATCCCCAGATTTGCCCACACAGTTAAGTTTCTCTCCTGAATCGTGGATCCATGGAGAGTCACACACATTATCTACCATGAGGAACGCCGTATCTCTAGCTTAATGCCACTTCAGTTTTGATTGTTTTATATCTCACTTGCTGGACTTAAAAAAAAAAAAAAAAGAAAGAAAGAAAAGATTCATCTTGAGAGGGTGACAGCACAGGTAGTGGAAGGGTGACTGGCAAACCGACTCTGAGGTATGGTTTTGGCTGTTTGCCAAGTTTGCTGGATAACTAACTGGCTTTGCACATCAGTTTTGTAAGGAATGATGGGATGATTAGAATGATTTAGATATGTACCTCAACCAAATGACAAATTACACATAATCAGGGATCACTCCGAAATAATGAAAATATAAATGTTGGACCTGCCAAGTCACATGTCCACTTAAAAAAAGAAGAAAAAAGGGGGCAGGGGAAGAAAGAACAAAAGAAGGCAGTAGATTGTGTCTGGAAAGTTCATTAATTCTGAATCCGGTGGGCTTGTACAAGGTTCTTGCTGGGTTTGGCAACATGGCAGATGTGTGCAGGTGCAGTCAATAAATAGCCTAGTACAAAAGCAAGTTTAGAAATGAACACCCATGCCAGTCACCCAGATGATCCTGCAGACCATGCCGTGTGTGAGAACACCTTCCTGTCAGTGTTAGAAAGGAAAAACTCTGGATTTTGGCTCAGTGTATTTCCTCTGAGGCTTTTGTTTTGCCATTACTGAAGAGCAGCATCAGGGAAGAGATGAGGTGGCAATGATAAGCTTCCTTGTACCTGATTAATGCAAAGCTCTTTCTAGCAGGCCAGCAGTCTGTATCTGGAAAGTGCAACCTTGGCAGGTGCAGTGAAATAATCTCTTCACACTTAGGGAGGTCCGTCTTAGGCTTATTGTAAATTGCTTTGCTTTTGCAAGGGGAGCGTTGAACAGTCCTGGCTGAAAGTGAGGTTGACCTAGGAAAGAGTATTATGATCTATTCAGAAAGTGAGTTACTTTGTATATGAGGAAAGCCTTGTTATCAATAGCCAAATGTAACATGTTCCTGGTTGTGTCAAAGCAAAGCACTGTTTCAAAGGTTTCCTAAAACTCAAAGTTACCATTTTGCTTCTTTATGAATTGGCCTCTATAGGGATTAGGGACCATTGTGTATTTTCTCACAGAAACCAATATATAGGCATATTTTAATGCTTCACTAATCCTTTGAGGCAATGTTTATGAACTGTGTGATAAGGTAAATGGCATGTTTAACACTGATTTTATAATAGTGCCCCACATAAAGTATACAGACAATTAGAAAATGAAATGGAAAGCATTTAAAAAGTGTTTTGAGGAAACTGAGAAAATGGTAATGAATGACAGTTTGAATACTCATTCTGTCTAGTATCTAAACTGATTGGTGGAGACTAGGTGGTAGTGCAGTGCTAAAATGCTCTATAAGGTTGGCTCATATGAGAAAGTTCTCTGTTCACATCCAGAGACCTCCCTGAGTAGAGGAGGTGCACATACCCATGACCCAGAGCTGGAAGAAACTAGAACTGGACTGTGGTGTAAGGACTCTGATGGGGGGCCATCTTTCTCCCTCTCCCTTTCCCATTCATGGATGAAATAAGCAAATTTGAAAAAAAAAAAAAAAAAAACAAAACAAAACAAAAAACACAAAAAACAACAACAACAACAAAAACAACCTTACTGGTGCTTTACAAAAGGTATGCCAATTTTTTAAACATGATTTCCTCATTTGATCCTTTCAATTGTTCCATGCAGTTTCTGGAATGCAACTAAAATTATCAGTAACACCCTGTAAAATATGCAAGTGTCTCCTAATATATTTTTTTTCACATTATCTTCCAGCTCCAGCAATTAAATGAGTGGATAGCCATACATCAGTGGGTGATGCAAGAGGAGGAGAAGAGCTAGTATGGGCTTTGTTAATATGTAAAATGCAGATACATAGGTCCTTGGTCAAAATAGACAGGAAAGCCACAGCTGTGCACCACGTGAGAGCCTGGAACAGTCCATTAAAATACCTCTTTATGGCTTAATAGGCCAATTTGCCTTCTAGTTCCAGATCAGATTTCAGATTATTTATATACAAACACGCTTCACCTAGCATGCTTTTTTTCTAGCCACAGGAAACATTACTTGCCTTATACATTTTCTTATAACCAGTAATTTTCCCACAAAAATCTCTATAATAATGTTTCAAGTTCTTTGAATCATCTTCATTCTTATTGCTTTGGTGGAGGAACACTTTAATAGCATGTGAAAAAATAACAAGTCAAATAAATTATTGAAAGGTCCTTAACATTCAGTGGTTGAGGTAGGACCCTAAGGAAAAGACAACTTCTTAACATCCTAACAAACTAGTAGAACCATACCACTCTCAAGATGATGACAGCAAGTCATTTTGAATATTCATTTCTAGGACTTGACAGTATATTAATAGTATATTTCTTTTTTATTTGTTAATTAAAATAAAAATAGTGGCAATTTCTTCTTCTGCTATTAAAACAGCCTCAGTCAATCTTAATGTGAAGTAGAATTTAAAAAGATTTTATCTTTCCATTTATACATAATAATATCACCATTGAGGAATAAAGTGACCCAGAAAATAAAACTCGTTACATTTTCTTGATTTGACTATGTTACTGAGAGCAGGAAGAAGTATTTGTTGCAAATCATAAAACAGATTCCTTTAGTAAAAATTTCTTATGAACTAGTAGTAATAAATTCAACTAATCAAGCTGAGAAATCAGACAATTTTCTCAAAATTTAGAATTTCTATCAAAATTTAAAAAAAAAAAATTACTTTGGGCATCTACAGATTAAAGTTGCCAGAGAAATCTTTCACAACTTCTATTTTACTACAGTTAGTCCATAAAAGTAGATAAAAGTGAGGGCCAGCAGATGGCAGAGCAGTTACATTGCTGAACTCCCACATGCTGACCTGAGCTTGAGTCCCAGAACAGGCAGCTTGAAAATCACTCCGGGGGCATGTGCGTGCATACCCAAGATCCTGGGGGAGAACAGAGAAGGGGTTGAGGTGTGGCCATCCTGCCCTGGGGTGCAGTTTCCCATTTTTCCCTCATTCCAATGAGCACATGCGCTCTCAGGCAAAAACCTCTTAAAAAAAAAAAAAAAAGATAAAAGTATACCAAATAAAACAAAGCAAATATGTCAGAGTCCCGACAAATGCCTATGTTAAACAGTTTTTCGTTTCTTCACAAGTTTTCTGATTACATTGAATTATTAGGGGAAAAAATGTGTTTATCAAGGGAGGTTTGTGCATAATTATATCTAAGTATGAGATAGTTCTCCTTTTGAGACACACAAAGATTACTTAATAATATATTTCCATATTTAAGGTGAATTAGTGTGTCAAAAAGGCAGGTTTCTATATAATGACTTTTCAGGAGCATTTTGTAATACCATTATTTCAATTAAATAGGCATATTATAAGCATTTATTGTGTATTCACTGTGTGCTATGTAAAACTACACATTTGATTTAAAAAACGATATACATGTATATCCAGATTTTTGCACCAAAATAAAATTATACTTTAATTCCACTTTTCTATGCACATTTGCCTTGTTTGAGAAGGGAGGAATAGATATAACTATGTCTCTCCACTAGTACCAGTATAAAGGATGTTTTAAAATGGGATAGTTCTAAGAAGAATCACAATGTAGCAAAGTCAATGCTTTTAATCAAATAGAATTTCAAAATGTAAATCCAATTTCCTTTAACCGGCATGTATGCTTAACAATTTGGGAAGCACCCTGCTAGTTCTAAAGCTTGGTAGCTAACTTTCTTGAAATTAAGACTTTGCCAAAGAAACACATCTGTGTGCTGTCTTGAGTCTACTTAATGTTTCCCATGACGTATGGAATAGTAGTAATCCAGGGGTAGTGATAATTGATTGATTCGACACATATTTATTGAGCACCTACTGTGTTCCAGAAACATGACGTTCAATTTCAATTAAGACATTTGCAACCTGGAATCATTCTACCACTAATTAACTGTGTGAAATTTAAAAATACATCGACACACACAGGATATCCTGTTGTTGCTGGATTTATTCTGTTCAAATTAATGAACATTTAAATATAGCTGGATTTTACTGAAATAATACATTCCAGTTCTTGTGCTATTGCAAATTATAGCACTTGATAAGCAACCTTTTGAGGAAGAGAAGTATGAGTTAGATAAAGTTGAGGAATACATCTGTTTACAGTAGGAGGTTCAAGATTATTTGAATAAATTATTGATATTATTTCCGATCTAATAGCTGTGATGATTAATTACATCAGACAGTTGGAACTATTCCAGTACTGTTATCTTATAAATGTCACTGCATCCAAATCTCGTTATAACCCAGTATTTTCCTTTAATAAACTATAATATGTCTTTTCTTCTTTTTCAGAAGCTATGTTTTGTCCCACTGTGAACATGATCTAAGGATCGATTTTATTAATCTAGCCCCTTTCCCATTTTAACTGCTTAATTAAATCATCATGAAGTGCACTGTTTTCCTGTGAGAATAAGATCCATTTCCTTAGTCTTTCTCCTCAACATACTAAATCTCTCAATAGTCACCTTCTTAGTATTTCCTAAGCTCTACTTTTTCCAAATCTATTTTCTTTTCCTTAAGGAATTTTATAATGACCAATCCAATACTTCCTCTAGGTGAGGTCAAATCGCTAACTATGCCACTCTCTTGATTTATTACCTATTCTGCTAGAAACATAACCTTTATTCAGTGTCTGCTCATGCTACAAGGCATACTTTAGAAATTTCCCCACAATCCAGTTTTAGGTTACCTTTGTTTGTTTGTTTGTTTATTTATTTTTGCATGTGTGTGGTATTCTGACTTCCCTGTTAAATTGCTTGATATCTTGCTCTAAGCCTATTTACACTGTGTTATAAATATGCTTGCTGCTTCTTGGTCTAGTAACCAAGGGACACAAATCCATAGCTCCCTGAAGCTACCTTTCTCATTGAGAAAAAAGAATGGCCTAAGCAAAATTACATGACAGTAGAGGAGATTATATGATTAGCTTCATTCCTAAAGGAGTGACAGGGTGTTTGGATTATCTTTAGACTCTCTTGTCCCCTTAAAAAAAAAATTCTTTTTAATTGACCCATAAGAATTGTATGCATTTATGGGCATAGTGTCTGTTTCAGTATATGAATACAACGTGAAATTATCACAGCAGGGTATTTACTTATTTATTTATTTAGGCTTTTGCTACAGGGCTTGTATGATCGCCAGAGAGAGACAGAGAGAGAAAGAGGGATAGTGAGAAATTACCTTTCAGGGGAGATGGCCACACTGCAATCCCTTCTCCTCCATTCTCCTCCTGAAATTTTGGGCATGCATGCACACATACCTGTGTCATTTTTCAAACCACCAGGTCCAGGACTCAAACACAGTCAGCCATGTGGGAGTCCAATGCCTTAACTACCACACTACTTGCTGGCCCCAAAAGGTTCATTATTTAGACATTTATCATTACTATGTGTTAAGAACATTCAAAATCCTCTCTTGGCTATTCTGGAATATACAGTAAATTATTGTTAACTCTGGCTATAGAATATTAGAATTTACTCTCCTAATCTACCTGTAATTTTGTATCCTTTAACACATTTTCTCCTACTCTTTCCACCTTAAAGAGACAATATTCTTCTACTTCAATTGAAGGTAAATATTTTTAATTTCCATATTTCAGTAAGAATATGTGACTTTTCTTTTTCTGTGCCTGGGTTATTTCACTTAACCTACTGTCCTCCAGGTTCATTCGTATTGCTTCAAATGACAAGATTTAATTCTTTTTAGTGGCTAAGCAGTATTCCATGTGTATATACACCATCTTTTCATTATCCATCCGTTGATGGGCACATAGTTTGACACCACATCTTGGATGGTACGAATAGTGCTGCACGAAACACTGAAGTGCAGATATCTCTACTAAATGTTGATTTTCTTTCCTTTGGATACATACCTTATATGAGACTGCTGTTCCATTTTTTTGTTGTTGTTTTTGAAAAAAAAAAACACCATACCATTTTCTATAGTGATCACACTAATTTACATTCTTAGGAAAAGTATAAAAGATTTCTCTTTGTTTTGCGTTCTTGCCAGCATTTATTTTTCTGTTTTGGTAATAGGCATTCTAACAGGGGTACGGTTTATATATTTATTGGTTACTTGTGTGTACATATAAATAAAGGGGCAAAGTGCTGTAATACCCTCCCCTCAGAATTTGGGGCACGTGCATGCTCAGCATATTTTTTTTTTTTTTTCTTTTTGAGAGGTTTTCACTATAGGGCGCGTGCGCTCACCAGACAGACAGAGAGAGACATAGAGACAGAAAGCGAGAAATCACCCCCCAGGGGGGATGGTCACGCTGCAATCCCTTCTCCTCCATTCTCCTCTCAGGATCTTGGGCATGCACGCACATGCGCCTGGCGTGAGTTTTAAGCCACCGGGTCTGGGACGCGAACCGCGGTCGACTACGTGGGAGTCCAGCGACATAGCCATTACGCTAACTGCTGGTTCCCTAGACATGTTATTTCTTAAGCTTTATTTACACAAACCTAATTATTGAGTGCACTCAAACAACCAGGGGGACCAGTCAGTGTGATATAACAGCCTCTGTAAGGCTGACCCACATTGAAAGGTTTGGGGTTCGCATCCAGAGACCTCCCTGAGTGCTCCATGTCCTGGTGCTAGCTGAGGCTGGAGACGAATTGTGACACCAAGACTCTGTTGTGAGAACTGTCACTCTATCTCCCTCTGTTTCTTTCTACCTCAGGAAATAAATTAATTAATTAAATAAAACTTCAAGACAACACCAGCAGAATCTCTTTTCAGGGAGGAAACTGGAAGAAATAAGTGGTTACATTATATATAAATAAATTGAGATCTTTTTGTGTTGTACATTTGTAGACTTGTTTTGTTCACCTATGCAATCTACAATAGAAAAAGCAGTCTAATACAAATTTCTTCAATGATGCAAATGTCCTGTGTCTTCACTGTTTAATGCAGTACCCACAAGCTACATGTAGCTACTGAGTTCTTGATGTGTAGCTAGTGTGCATGAAGAATTAACTTAAATAGCCATAGGTAGCTAGGGGTTACTGTAATCAACAACATAGTTCTAGTATATGAAAATAATGGGCAATTCTGAAATCATTTAAATTATAGTTTGGAAACCAGCAAGTGCTGTGGTGGTTAAGGCACTGGGTCCCACATGGCCAACTCCATGGCTCATGTCCCAGACCCAGCATCTTGAAAAACATACAGGGAACATGTGCATAAGTCTCCAAAAATTCTGAGAGGAGACTGAAGGAGAAGGATTGCAGCGTGACCATCCCCTCGAAGGGTGATTTCTTTTATTTTCTTTTTAAATAATTATTTTATTTCACTTCATTTATTTATTTATTTTACCTTGACCAGAGAGTGACAGAGTGAAAGAGTGAGAGGGAAAGTGTGAAAGCAAGTCTCCAGTCTAATACTTGAACCGTGGTTGGCCATGTGGGAGTCCAGTGCCCTTAATCACCATGCCACTAGACAGCCCCCCGAAGGGTGATTTCTCACTTGCCTTCTCTCTGTGTCTCTTACAAGTGCATGTGCCCTGTGACAAAAACCTAAAAATAAAAATACAGTTTTGAGAGAGATTTTTATTTGCATTATAAAGAGCCATTTTCTTAATAATCTTTTAATATAATCACAAAAATCCTTTATTCTAAACATTACTATTTTTTCTTAAAGTGAATATTTAGGGACCAGCAGTTAGCATAATGGCTATGTCGCTGGACTCCCATGTAGTCGACTGTGGTTCGAGTCCCGGACCCGGTAGCTTAAAACTCACACTGGGGGAGGGTGTGTGCATGCCCAAGATCCCGAGAGGAGAATGGAGGAGAAGGGATTGCTGTGTGGCCATCACCCCGGGGGGTGATTTCTCAGTGTCTTTTTCTCTGTCTCTCTCTGTCTCTCTGGTCAGCGCATGTGCACTATAGCAAAAACCTCTCAAAAAAAAAAAGTTTATATTTAAACATTTGCAATACCAGAGTTTAGTTACATTATTAAATTCTCACTTCAATACTCTAAGGTAAGTACTCCTTTAAATTTATAACTAAGGAAATAGTACCTAAGAAAAGTAATTCTCCCAAAGTCATATAGCAAAGTTCACATGGCAGGACCTGTTTGGGATTCATAAATTTTTTATTCTAAATTATAGGATCTTAACAAACATAACCTGTGTTTCTTTAACTGCCTACTATATCTCAGACTTGCTTTGTAGACAATCACCAGAATAGAAATTAAATTTAAAAAAGCTTGTCCACTGGGGACCAGCAGTTAGGGTAATGGCTATGTCGCTGGATTCCCACGTAGTCGACTGCGGTTCGTGTCCCGGACCCAGTGGCTTAAACTCACGCCGGGCACGTGTGTGTGCGTGCCCAAGATCCCGAGAGGAGAATGGAGGAGAAGGAGAAGGCCATCCCCCCTGGGGGGTGATTTCTTGCTTTCTGTCTCTCTGTCTCTCTCTGTCTGGCGAGCGCATGTGCCCTATAGCAAATCCTCTCAAAAAAAAAAAAAAAAAAAGCTTGTCCACTGACATTTATGTGAGATAATATGTAAATACTAGTTATAACTCTTTTATTGTACACTTATCCAAAAAGCTAGACCTAAACAAACACACCAATTCAGGCATACACATAGATATAAATATTTTTTAAGAATGATATTCCTTAAAAATCTTACTGTTATAAAGTGCTTAAACCCACTCAATATAAACATTTTTGAAATGTCCTTAAGTACATGAGTGAGCTGGCTAAAACTTAGGGGAAATGGCAAAAGCACAAACCAGCAGAAATTGGCAAGCATCCAGTGGACAACAGCGCCAGTGACATGAGACAGTTCCTAATGTCCAGAACTTTGGACTCACAGTGAAGTCTACAGAATAGCAGCATCACAATAATCTCAGACTCTGGAGACTTAGCAAGTCAGAACCTACATTTTAACAAAATTCCCAGGAGAGTTGGCAGGCACTTTTGAAATAATTGCTTTTTTGTTTCTGTTTTATGAGAGAGATGTTTTCTATACATGTCTGCACACTGACCACGTCACAATCCCTTCTTACCTATTCTCCTCTTGGGATTTTGGGCATACATGCACATACACCCTGTGTGAGTTTCAAGCCACTGTGTCTAGAACCTGAACAGCAGTTGGGCATGTGGGAGTCCTACTCCTATGCTGGACCCTGGAATGCATGCTTTTAAAATACCTCAAAAAAAGTACTAAAGGGACCAGCAGATGGCATAGTGGTTATGTTGCTGAACTTCCACATGACCAACTGTGGTTCAAGTCCTGGACCTGGTGATTTGAAATTCTCACTGGGCATGTGTGCATGCATTCCCAAGATCCTGGGAGGAGAATGGAGGAGAAGAGATTGTTGCATGGCCATCCTTGCTTGGGAGGAGGGGGTGATTTCCCACTTTCCCTCTCACTATCTCTGTCTTTTTCTCTCTCTCCAGTGAGCGCACACACCCTAAAGCAAAAACCTCTACAGGACAAAAAGCTACTAGAAAGACAAAACCTGGGTCCATGCAAGGTGCAAGTAGGGTCAAGGACTCAAGCTAAAAACTAAAAACTCCAAAAGATAAGTCTAGGTATTAAAGGGGAAACCAAGAAAAACTTATTATTAAAAAAAGAACTATTAAGAAACACACTTATTTCAGCCTTAGGTAAGGTCTGACAGAATGGCAGTCTTGAAATTCCACAACCAAAAGAAAGACCCAACGAGTTTTTGGTCAAAAATTCACATCACTTCTTGTGCTGTCCAAGTCCCAGACCAGAGGCTTGGGAGGCACACCAGGCATGTGTTCACGTGTGTGTATGCATGTATACCCAGAATCCTGAGAGGTGCATGAAGAGACTACCTGCAGAGTGACCATCCCTCCCTAGGGGTGACTTCTCTCTACCTCCCTGCCCCATCACCCCATGTGGCCTGAAATTCCTAAACAGAGAATTTAGACTAATGTTCATTATAAATTGTTAGTGCCTAGAGGAAACTGATATAGTGGATTGATGAACTTTAAATCCAGGCCTCAAATATGTCTGATGTGAACTTTCCATTGAATACAAACTCACAACTAAAAAAAAAAAAAAAAAAAAGAAAGAAAAAAGAAAACAAACAAAAAAAACATTTAAGGAAAAATGTAAGAAAAATAAAAATCGCCAGCCATAGAATCAGCAAAAGTAGGGACTAGCAGATAGTGTAATGTGTATGTCGCTGGACTTCCATGTAGTTGACTACAGTTCAAGTCCCCAACCCAGTGGGTTAAAACTCATAAAAGGTGCATGTGTGAGCATGCCCAAATCCCCAAGTGGAGATTGGAGAAGGGATTGTGGTATGGCCATCCCCCCGAGGGTAATTTCTCATTTTCTGTCTCTCTGTCTCTCTCTGGTGAGCACACGTGCCCTATAGCAAAAATTTCTAAGAAAAAAAGGAAAAAAGAAAGAATTAGCAAAAATAGTAAACAGCAAAATTAGACCCACTGACTATGGGCATCAAATTATTAACTCATAAAAGACTCTTTTTTAAAAAGAAAAGGAAAATATAACTAAAAAGAAAATGTCAGTTTTACAATATCAACAGCAACAAAAGACGATAATCAGGCTACTAATTTTTTTAATTCCCACCAACGTTAAGGAGAAAACCATATTTTTTCCAAAAAAAACATTAAAGGAGACAAAAATAAAAATTGCAACATAACATCTTCACTATCTTCACTAATCCTAAGTGTCTTTAAGTTAAATTTTATTGGCTCCTCGAAAACGTCATGACATATTTTTCTGTTTTTCTATGCAAATATGTCATAACTTTTCTGATGACCCAATCTATCAAGGTATACCAATTCAAGTTAAAATGTATTTTTCATGAAAAAGTTGGTAAATGCATATGGAAGAGTAAAGAGCCCAAAAGAAACAAAGCAATTTTGAAGAAAATATCCAAGGTGAAAATTTTGTCCAATCAAATCAAGACTTATTATAAAGCTACAAGGAATTATGATGCATGGTATTTGTGCAGAGAAATACAAATTGACCAACTGAGCAAAATAAAGATTCCAGAAATAGGCTGATACATATTTGGAAACCTGACACAATGACAAGAATGGTGTTGGTGATCAATGGGTAATGATGGTATTACAGAAAAAAGCGGTGGAGGTGTGTGTGGGGAAGGTTTAAATTCAACCATATGCAAAATCAGCTCCAGATGGTTTACATCTCTTAGATATAAAAGATCAGCTATAAAGCCGTCAGAATTGACCAGCCAGTGGTGTGGTGGTTGGGGCAGCTGGATCCCACGGGGCTATGTTGTCTGAGAGCCAGAGGAGGCTCGGGAGGCACACCAGGTGCATGTGCTTGTGTACCCTGGGATCCCAGAGAACAGAAGCAAGGGGACTGTGGTAGCCTGGCCATCCTCCCACTGCATTGATTTTTCACTCCTCCCCTTGCAGAAGGGCATGCACCCTACAGCAAATTAAACAATAAAAAGGAAAAAACAAAGAAAAACTCAGAACAAAATATCAAAAAAAATCTTGATGACCTTGTTTTAGGGAAAGGTTTTTTGAATGGTATGAAAAGAAATAAAAATTAAGGGTACATTTGAAAATATGTTGCTTCATTAATATATACAATACCTCATCAAAAAAGTATCATACTATTAACAACTAGGAAAAGATACTTACAACATGTTTAAGCAACAAAATAGTGGTATCCAGGATCTATAAAGAATTCCAACAAGTCAATGAGAAAAACACAACCCAAATGAAAATAGGCAAGTGGCTCCAGTATACATGAAAATGCAGACAAGGATAAATGTGAATAAAGTGTGAACCTATGAAAGCACACCCACTCTCACTCATGCTCATGGAAGCACACAAGCCCGCAGTGCTCTTCATACTAGCCATAATGGCAATCATGTAGAAGTTTGACTATTGAAAGGGCAGGCAGAACCCACAGCAATTCTACGGCTGGAGGGAATACAAACCACATTGTTGAACAATTTGGTCTTAATTGGTGTAAAACATTCAAGTTCCTCCCAATCATTCCACTCATAGCTCCATACTGAAGCGGTATCATCATGTATACCAAGAAAATGTTCACCCTATGAGGTATTTTACTAGAAACTATTATGCAGGACTAGCAGATGGTATAAAGGTTACATCACTGGAATCCCGTGTAGTCTACTGTAGTACTGTACTGCATGGAGTTTGAGTCCCAGAACTGGTGACTTAAAACATACACAAGGTCTGTATGCATGCATACCTAGAATCCTGAGAGGAGAATGGAGAAGAGATTGTGGCATGGCTATCCCCCTGGGGGTGATTTCTTGCTTTCTGTCTCTCTGTCTCTCTGGCAAGTACACATGTCCTATAGCAAAATTCCCTCAATAAAGGAAAAAAAAAATAAAAGAAACTATTATGGAAATGATGAGAAGAATTAAATAATTCAATCACTGTAAAAAAAAAAAAACAAAACAAAAACAAAAACAAAAAAACATCAAATGCTTTGTTCTGGGTGACAGTATCTATGGAAGACATTCAGACCAGCAGATGGGGTCATGGTTACATCATTGGACTCCTACATAGTCAAGTGCTGTTCAAATCCTGAACCCAGTGGCTTGAAACCTACATTGGATGTGTGTGCATGTTTACCTAAAATTCCAAGAGGAGAATGAAGAAGGGATTGTGGCATGAGCCATCTCTCTTGTGGGGTAATTTCTTTTTCTGTCTCTCCAGCAAGCACATGTGCCCTATAGGAAAAGATCTCTCTCTCTCTCTCTCCAAAAAAAAAAAAAAAAAAAAAGAAAGAAAGAAAAAAGAAAGATGATGTTTTATAGTACATTTAAGTAAACTGGAAACTTTGGAAAATTACTCCAGTTTATTTTGCACAGGTAAAGGATATGTTTACTTGCTGTCCCCCATAAGAATCTTATATCCTACTCTTCTATAAATAAAAAAACTAAGTTTTGAGAGTTGTCAACCTAGTACCTTTAAAATCAATTTTTAAATTAAAAAAAGCATGGCATTATGATAAAGGAAGTTAGCCCAGTAAAAAATACAGATGTGAAAAAAAGGGAGTGGGCTGAGAAAAGGGAGTGGGGAAGTGTAAGAAATTCTAAGGTTTTGGAGACTTCAGAATGGTCAAATGAACAAGCACGCTGGGGCAAGAACATGGCTATCTGTAAACACAGCAGAGGTGATGAAAGAGTACTGTCCAAGGAGAACAGTGCCTGCTAGAGATGTTGCTTAATGAACAAAGGTGGGAAGCAAACACCAGCCCCGGGCAGCACCCCACATCACCTGAAAGCAATGGAGTCATGTGATTATGGCTCTGACCCTTACTTTATAAAGGCAAACAAAAATATCCTGTGGTATTGAGAGGCTTGAGTCTATAGTTTCGTAAGACTAGAAAATCTAGGGGCCAGCAGATGGTGTAGTGGCTAAGACACTGGGCTCCCATATGGCCAACCACAGTTCAAGTCCTAGACTTGGTGGTTTGAAACTCATGCTAGGCACACCTGAGTAAGTACTCACAATTCCAGGAGGAGAGTGGAGGAGAAGGAACTGCAGCATGGCCCTCCCTCCTGGGGGGTGATTTCTCACTTTCCTTCTCACTGTCTCTTTCTCTCTGGCAAATATATGTGCTCTAAGGCAAAAATCTCTTAAATAATGATAAATAAATGTTTTATATTACAGTTATGTTTCTTGGTTTTCTAATAATTAATACCAAAGAACTTTCAATGAGTTTCTATAACCAATGTAATGCCAACATTAAAGAAAGACAGTCCTACTTGGAAGCCTGAATGTCATAAGTATTTATACATTCCTTATCTAAATTTCCCCAAATTTATTCCAGACTCTCTAAATAATTGAAAAATATTTGCTTATTTTTCTGACATGAAAAGAGTTCATTGCCTTTATCAACTTAGTAAATTTCATGTCTCTCACTTTTTTTATTTTTAAAATTTTTTGCCATAGGGTGCTGTGCTCCCCAGAGAGAGACATAGAGAGGGAAAGTGAGAAATTACACCCCAGTGGGGTGGTCACACTGCAATTCCTTCTCCTCCCTTCTTTTCTTGGGATTTTTGGCACAGGCACACATATGCTCTGCTTGATTTCGCATCACTGGATCTGGGTCTTAAACCATGGTTGGACATGAAGGAGTCCGGTGCCTTAACTACCAAGCCACCTGCTGACCCCATGTGTCCCACTCTTAAAAACAGTAAATAAATTAGACACATCAAGAAAACATTTCTATTATCATATGATCATGTGAATATCTTATAAATATTGCCAGTGACCAAAACCATTAGCAATATTTTGCTTGTTTCTAGAAAACTTATTATGAAACATTGTGATTTGAGATTATCTCCCTTTAAGTATAGGTAAAAATATAATTACATATCCTTCTCTATATTTTTAAATATTGAGAATAATCAAATAGTTTATATGTAGTAAATGGATATTCCCTGACCTTTCCACATTGATTTATAATATTTCTCCACTAGGATTTGTTCTTTCATTTACACTTCCCAGATATTCTATATGATTTAAGCCCTGGTCCACGTCTCCACACCTTAGACTGAAATGAACTCTTAGTAATATGTGTTATATCTCTTGTATATTTGTTCTTAACATATACTGCATAGAGACATCCTTCCTACTGTCATTTTCAACTACTATATAATTCTCTTTGGTATTAATTTTAGTGTTTATATATCTTTGGACATGATTCTAAAATGCACAGTCTTTTTAATGGGCTCTGACCTGAAGTAAAAGATTCATCTTTTTCCCCAGTTCTTTAGGTGAATAGTGGATAATTCCATTGGCTTTCACTTTTTTTTTTAAGGTTTTTGCTGTAGGGTGTGTGTGCTCACTGGAGATAGATAGTGAGAGACAATGAGAGGGAAGTGAGCAATAACCCTCCAGGAGGGATGGTCACACTGAAATCCCTTCTCCTCCATTCTCCTCCTGGGATTTTGGGCATGCACACACACATGCCCAGCATGATTTTGAAGCCAATGGGGCTCAAACCACAGTTGGCCATGTTGGAGTCTATAGTGTCTTAATCACCACACTATCTGTTGGCCCCTATTGGCTTTCACTTTTACACAATAAAGCTAAAGAGTTTTTAACTAGTAACCTATTAAATTTGCAATTAAATGCAACTAAGATTTGGTCTTATTCATAAACTAAAATTGGCAGGTTGCTAGGGTTTATTGAAGACTTTAATTTAATATTCTGTTACAAAATTTGACTGCCACATGGTACTTGGCAACATTTTAAACAAGAAGCGTTGGAATTCTAATAACTCTGGAGTATGCTTTGTTATCTTTATGCTGCTAATAGCATCTTGAGTTAGTTAATATTTTTATTTTCTGCTATTCGTGATTCTTCATTATATAGCAAGTTATAAATAACATCATTATCAATTTGTTTTTTAATGATTTTTGTTTTAGTTTCACAAAGAGTCATGCTACATATTTCCATTAACATGACTTCTGGCACGTCATTTCTCACTAACTATATGTAAGGCACATAATGTCTTACAGATCAAACAGAAATTATTCATACCCAGTTTCTGGAACACATGTACATGTAATGCTCTCTCTTTTCCCAAGGTTTTGGAGGTTTGTTTGTTTATTTGTTTTAATTAGAGTTTCTTCCTTCTTCCTTCTTTTTTTTTTTTTTGTAAGTAACTATGTTTATTTAACTTTATTTATTTATTTATTTATTTATTTAAATCTGACCAGAGAGGGACAGAATGAGAGAGAAAGTGAGAAAGCAAACCGCCACATTTGGGACTTGAACCACAATAGGCCATGTGAAAGTCCACCACCTTAAACCACCATGACCACATGTTGGCCCCTGGAGTTTTTGTTTTTGATGAAGATACTTCATTGTGTATCCTGTGTATATATATATAATTTTAATATCTCTAAATATACTACTAAGATAAGCATAATCCTGGGTCATCAAAAAATATATATCATGATGCATTTCTGCATAGGAAAACAGGAAAAAAGTCATGACTTTTCTGATGACCCAGTAAAAATACTGGATTATGTTTATCTTTTAGGCTTAATTTATAATCAAGATGTATATAAGTATATATGTATATCTTCTTCAGGATATGAAAGAAGATTCTTATATGTTTCTATCCACAAATTTGCATTTTATTTGGCCTCCATTTTTTAGCTACCCAGGAGCCTATTTTTCATTAGAAAGTTCTCAAGATCTTTTGTTCCAAGGAAGAAATTACTAGAAAAGGTTAAACAGCCTGTATATTAAATTATAAGAAGGGTTTATATTTGCAGATAGAAATTCAGCTTATGTTGTTTTCTTTCATAATATGTACCATAAATGCTCCATAGAATGATGCTGGTGATTCAGTTGGACTCCATCCATATGAACAATACTCACTCATATTATTATTATTACTATATCAATTCTGTATTTGATGCACTGAAAATCAAAAATAAGTTGTAGTTATCTAATGCACTTATAATATGGTAAAACTAGATTTCGATGGCTTGCTCAGTTAGATCAGATAAGACAAATGAACATAGAGGTTTCATTTCCCCCACAAAACTGTGAAACAACAATCATTTGGATTATTCTCATTTGCTTTTTGTAGATTATTGATACATTCTAACTTTATACTTTATGTATATCCCAAAGGGATTTAGGCAAACCCTTTTACCAAAAGAAATAAAAACTTTTATATTCAAAACATGATAAGATCCTTTGTTTTATGCATATCAAAGTCACAGATCTATTGGGTTGTCTGGAAAGTCATGACCTATTTTTCTATGCAAAAATGCAGCATGACTTTCCTGACAACCAAATACTAAGAAACTAGACTAAAAGGGAAGTCATTCGTATAATCATTTACTCACAAAAAGGGTAGCAGAAATGTTTTAAATTCCAATCTTCAAATGGAAATTAGAGAAAGGGAAGGTACAGGTCTACCCTGGTGTGTTTTACCAACTAATGCTAATTGGCTTCATTAAAATCCCCCATTGTAGTGTTTCTCGAATTTTGAGAATCATCTGGAGAGTTTGTTAACGCTGATTCCTGATCTCCAACCCCAGAAATTCAGAAGGTCTTCATGGAATCTCAAATTCCCATTTCTAACAAGTTCCCAGGTGACCACACACTAGTAGCATTTTAAGTCCACTGATGTACAAGATGTCATTTATGTCATGTAGGAAACACCTGCCTTGACCATGCAGAAAACATGACTGTCAATAATGGCTATCACTGAGACCAGCCTTGCAAAGGTATGACTGGGTGATGCAGAGACAGGCAGCACACTGGATGCATGGAATTTTCAGAACTATGTCCAGAGAAAAAGGCAGAAGTCAATCCTCCCCCTTGTTTGCTGCTTCCCAAGAAAGGTCACCGATGTCCATGGCTCTGGAGAGGAGGCTGACAGAGGATCTGAACCAAGATGCCTCGCTGGTTGAAGTGGCTGACTAGAGGGTGGATAGAGAGACCCTTCTGGCCTGCAGGAGTCTGTGCAGGTAGTTGCCAGGAGCTAGCACTCTGATTTAGATTAAGGAATGACTTGGTGCAGTGATCGATGGTAGTGAGTCAAAAATAAAAGACATCCAAAGAACTATAAACAGCAGGTACAGGATAAAAACATCCTGAGGCAGAAGCCAAACTTTGGAGCAGCAAGGTGATGCAGACAAAACAAAAGCAGTGATAGATACTTTTGTTTGAAAACAGAAGAAAACTACAATTCTCCATCAGAGTTGATTTATGTTCTATTTCCCATAAAGTCAGCAACAAGCTCAATGCCACAGTGTAAATAGATAATTGAAGGAAGGAAATTTTTAACATAAAATGTGAGGACTTGAAAGATGATGAGAAATTTTCTATCCTCGATCCTACTTGTAAATTTGAAGATTCCCTTCGATGGTCTCCTGAAGTTACAGAAAACATTAAAAGACAGGTTTTCAGAAGACAACACTAATTCAGTCTTGGGCAATGCTAACAGTTCTGTAAGATACAGATCTTATAAGAGCAGCCAGACTGGAACAGGAAGGACATTGTCCTATTTAATGCCTAGATTTATTCATCTAACAATAGATTCTCAAACAATAGCTACAAGAAAAAAAAAGAAAGAAAGGGAGGGAGGGAGGGAAGAGGAAGGAAGGAAGGAAGGGAGGGAGGGAGGGAGGGAGGGAGGGAGGGAAGGAGGGAGGGAGGGAGGGAAAGAAAGACTCAACAAGTGAGTCCTTATACCCACTACAGATTAGCTTTCCAAGTGGTAGCTGAATGTTCTATGTATGCATAGGAACATGTTAGAAGATTTGTACATGTTGTAATGGAAATTTTAAATAATGCAAGACCACACTAAAGGTGTAGACATCATTATTGCAACTCCTGGAAGAATGAATGGTCTTCAAATGAATAATTTTATCAACCCCAAAAGTGTAATCTACCTCGTGAAGCACAGATAAGATGGTGGACATGGGATTTAAACTCCAGATAAAAGGATTTTGTCAGATATGCATCCAGATAGGCAGACCATTATGACAAATGCAACTTGGTCGTAGACTGTCCACCAATCCTATTCGAAAGAGCCAATGTTTGTCTATGCTGGTATTTTTTATCTAGTTGCAGTCACAGAGAAGGGAAATACTGGGTTATTATGACCTAATACAATTTTCACCACGGAAGAAAACCAAACTTGGATCCAAACTTTCTTAGACAGTATGTCACCTGAAGATAAAGTTGTTTTCTCTGTCAGCAGAAAAGCTGCTGCTCACCACTTATCAAAGAATCTGATTCCTTGACATGTATCAGTAGACTCTGCTTGACAGTAAAGAACAGAGCAATTGGGAGAAAGCATTAGAAAAATGTAAAACATGTTAAATGAAGACAGTAATTGTTACCGACTTAGTATCCTGAGGTCTTGATGTTCATGATATTACACATCTATAATTATGATTTTTTGCAGACAGAACATTTGTAAAATGCATACATTGAGTAGGACATACTGGAAAAGAAGGGAGGACTGGAATGTGAATTCCCTTTTTCACTAGAAATGATTAGGGGTTTGTCACTGAATTGATTAATATAGTAGAAAAAGCAAGTCAGAGCATCCCAGAGGAGGTTGTGGCAATGGCTAAGAGGTATAAGGCAAATAAACTAAAAAAGAAAAGGAGAAAAAAAATTACAGATCTCTAAGAAAGCCCAAGAGGTTTTATTATTAGTGTCTATGTCAAAAAACGGTACTAGCCTACCAGAGGTAAAAAATAACACATGGACTTTCAAATGCCTATTTTCTAAAACTAGATTTTGTTTGTGTGTTTATTGCAATCAGCATTATCTCTAAGTCTTTACTATAATCAATTAGGTATTTCCCTTTCACCTATGGGGAAAAAATAATGCTTGCCATCTGTGTAACTCAAAAATTAAAGATTACTATGAATTCATAAAATAGTAAGACCCATATATAAAATAGCCCAGTTTCTACTTTAAAAATCTAATATTATTGAAAATAAATTTTTCTACCCACCTATTTTTAAAATGAGAGAGTGTCTTTAATAAGCTTATGGAAGATGATGAAAAAATTATGCAAGCATTTCCAACATTTTTACTCCAAAAAAACCTTATACTTTAATTCTATGATTCCATGAACTTTTTGAAGTCCCTACATATGTTCTTTTAAAAAAAAAGTTATTTATTTATTTGTTTAATTTCATTTATTAATTTTTGTTGTTGTTTGACCAGACAGAGAGAGAGAGAGAAAGGGAAAGGGAAAGGGAGAAAGCAAGCCACCAGGTCCAGGACTCAAACCTCAGTCGGCCATGTGGGAATCCAGCACCTCTAGCTACCACACCACCTGCTGGCTAGTGGCCACATATGTTCTATTTTTTTTTTTTTTTTACTTTTGCTTTTTATTTCTTTTATTTACGTTCACATTTTTGCAGAAACATTTACTTTATATATCAAAAAATTTTTGCTCCTACTCCATAGTTCTTGACAGTTAATAAACAACTTTCAAAATTTCAAAATACTGAATTTTAAAGATAATGTTCAAAATATTTCTTATAATTTTGCTTGTGACTCTATAACAACAGAGACAGTATGGTTTTAAATATTTTTGAGAAAGTATTTACATGTCAACTACTCAAATTGTTGAATAGCAAATACCCAGCACACAAGTCACACATAAACCTTCTCAATTCAGTCCTGCCTACCAAGTATTCTGTGATATACCATCTGCTAGCAAAGTTCAGGCTCTCTTTCTTCTTTCAATGTCTTTCTCAAGATAATCCTCTGCTGTGGTTGCTCTTCTGCAATCACTACTGATCACAATGCTGGGCTGGAAAAGTCCAGGTTATTTTATGGTACTAATACTTTCATATAGCTTCTCTAATCCTCTCTGCCAGGCAGAACTATTTATAGTGCCAGGCCATCTTTCTAAAAGCTCCTGTTGGCTTACTTGAGATCCACCTTAGTTCCATAGTTTCCTAGTTAATCTTCAGATATGATATTCCAGTCAAAGCCCTCTCCAATAATGAGTATTTCCAATTTCTGATTCAATGCAACAAGCATTATTAAACTTATACAAATAATCCTTCTGCCACAAAATAAGAATACTCCCAAATATTTTCCAATTCCAGAGGGGTTAGGAAGGAAGAAAAGTTTATGTTTCCAATTAAAGAACAAAAAAAAAAGAAAAATATTTTACTAAAATGATGAAACTATCAACAACACAGAAGAAAGTAAAATGCTTAAATTGGGAAAACAACACAGTGTAAAAATATCATTAATGTTTTACTCAAAAGCCACAAAATTCTATTTCGCCAGTTCAGTCTTAGATTCAAACTCACTTCTGTTGAAATGCAGTGTTTCTGTGGTCCAATCTTTCTGTTTAAATCCTGTAAGGTAACATTCAATGATTCAATGTTATTATTGATATTTCTTGTCCCTAGCATTAAATTGGTCATTGTCTTAATTGTCTTTGGTTCTCTTTTTTCTTTTCTCTTCTTTTCTCTTCTCTTCTTTTCTCTTCTCTTCTTTTCTCTTTTCTTTTTTCTTTTCTTTTCTTTTTTTTGCTATAGGGTGCATGCGCTCACCAGAAAAACAGAGAGAGACAGAGAGATAGAAAGCGAGAAATCACCCACCAGGGGGGATGGCCACGCTGCAATCCCTTCTCCTCCATTCTCCTCTCGGGATCTTTGGCACACACGCACATGTGCCTGGTGTGAGTTTAATCCACTGGGTCCGGGACTCTAACAGTGGTTGACTACATGGAAGTTAAGTGACATAGCCATTACGCTAACTGCTGTTCCCAGTTCTCTTATTTCTTTATGTGTCTTTAGTTTTCCAGGCCGATCACTCCTTTCAGAACTTCTTGAAGAGTGGGTCTGCTATTGGCAAATTCTTTCAGGTCCTGTTGATCTGAGAATGTTTTTATCCTTTTTTTCCATATGAAAGATAATCTTGCCAGGTATAGTATTCTTGGTTGAAACTGTTTTTCACTTACCATTTTGAATATATTTTCCTATTCTTTCCTTGCTCACATTGTTTCTGATGAGAGGTCAGAGATTAGCTTGACTGGATAACTTTTATAAAGTAACCTGACCTTTGCCTCTGGCCAATTTTAGTATCTTGTCTTTGTCTGCAGATTTGGGTTTGAATATTTGAATGCCTCTATAGATTTGAAAAGTTTTCTTCCAAGATTTCATGGAATAGATTATCAATGCCCTTATTAGTTTCTTCACCTTATGGGATACTGATTATCTATATGTTTGGGTGTTTAATGCCATCTATTATTTCTTGTACAGTATCTTCATTTTGGGGGGTTATTTTCACAGATTTTTTTTTTTGGCTGTTTTTTCCCTAGATCAGAAGTTTTGCCTTCCATATCTGAGATTCGATTTTCCACATGGACTAATCTGCTTTTAATACTTTCGAAGGAGGTTCTGATTTCCTGAATATGGCTTCATTTCTAATAGCTCCATTTTATTCCTTTTTATGGTGTGTATTTTCTCTTTCAGATCATGGAAGAACTTCAACGCCTCCTGGAACTCATTGTCTCTTTTCTCCTGCATCTTCTGCAGTTCATTGTCTCTCAGCTCTTGCATCTCATTTAGTTTTGTCACTATGAATATTCTGAATTCTCTATCAGACATTTCCATGAGTTCTACTGTACTATCTGTGGATGATGAGGGATTGTTATTTTCCCTTAGGGGAAAGATATTTTTCTGGATTCTCATGTTTCTTGTGCCTCTGCAGTGGTTTCTGGTCATTCTGTGACAAAATCTCTCCTCCATTTGTCTGAATATTTCAGGAGTCTAGAAGATGAATTTCAGAGCACAGCTCCCCTAAACAAGCCAGGACACACCTCAGCTTTAAAATGGCTTGTTGTATGAATATTTCAGGAGTCTAGAAGATGAAGTTTAGAGCATAGCTTCCCTGAACAGGTCAGGACACACCTCAGCTTTATAAACCTTAAGTATTTAATGACTGCAGTATCTATTTGAAGATAGAACTCATCATACATCCTCTATGATAGTATAAAGTAGGCAGAATAGAGAGGTAAGTTGGACCAGATTTTCAAGACACTTCGGTAAATACGGTGCTTTTTAGAATGTGACAAAATGGGTCTCCCAGGGGTGGGGGGCAGTATTAAAGAGTTGATCTTGGCATCTATTTCGTATTTTTCTTGGAAAATGGCACCAATAGCAGCTTCCCCAACACTGTGTTAGGATTTTGTTTAAAGACTGTAGATGGAAGGAAAGAGCACCACCTACTGAATTAGCCGATTCCTCCTTCTGCACAGTGTGTGTGTCTTGGCTGCTCCCTCCACCTTAACACTTGGGGAAAAAATAAAAAATTTCAAATGGTGCAAATTTATTAATAAGACAGTAGAAACAAAATGCCCAGAGATAGGAGCAGTTGGATTTTGACCCTTCAAAATTAAAGGATTCTAAGTTGTTCATTTCCTTGAACCATTATAAAGGAGTTATGAGTTATCATTACACAGGGAAACTGAAATGTTCACTTATTGAATCCAACCCCGAACAAGAGATGAAAATTATGACCAAATTATTCTGAATTTGAAGAAGTAAGCTTAGAGAAAGCACCCTAATAAAAGTAAATTCTACTTATTTCTTATCCCCTCAACTAGGTGAGGATGTATAGATTTCTATTCAAATTGAATGGGACAGGTGTTATCACAGTAGTAACATGTATGGGCCCACATGGAAAAGGTCCTGGATTCTTATCTCAGGACCTTCCCAAGTGTGCTAATAAGCTGAGGCTGGAGTGGATTGTGGCAAGGAGATCATAATAGGGTTGCCTATATCTTTCTCTGTGTGTCTCTCTTTCTTCTGAAACAAATAAATAAACTTTAAAACAAAAACCAAATGTAAAACAACACAATCTTTCAAATACACCAAACTACCAGTTTACTTTGTAGAATTTAGTAAAAACAAAGTGCTTTGCCTAAAGTCTGCTTTAACATTTAACAAAAGCAGCATTAAATGGTTTTCAAAAATCAGATTCCAGCAACACTGTATGGTTTCAAATCCATTTACTAGCTTTATGTTTGCACAGTTATTTATACTTCAATATGCTAATTTTTAAAGTGTGGATGGTAATCTCATCGAATTATATTAGGAAAATGATATAACAAGGGACCAGCAGTTAGCGTAATGGCTATGTTGCTGGACTCCCATGTAGTCGACCACGGTTCGCATCCCGGACCCGGTGGCTTAAAACTCACGCCAGGCGTGTGTGTGTGCATGCCCAAGATCCCAAGAGGAGAATGGAGGAGAAGGGATTGCAGCGTGGCCATCCCCCCGGGGGGGCGATTTCTTGCTTTCTGTCTCTGTCTGTCTGGCGAGCGCATGCACCCTATAGCAAAAGCCTCTCAAAAAAAAAAAAAAAAAAAAGGAAAATGATATAACAAAACAAAGTAGATGTATCGCATGTAAATGCTCAATAAATACAAGTTGCCACAAACATTTACTTAATTTTTTTTAAGTTATATAAAATAACACTGGGTAACCTTAATAGCACAGAGCTGAAAGGCAGGGCACCTGAAAATCAAACGCAGATGTAATATAATTTGGAAATAGAATAAACTTTCTTTTAAAGTTTTTCTCCACATTACATGAGAAATTACTAACAAAAAATGCCATAGTTGTTTCTTTGTGTTTTTTGTTTGTTTGTTTGTTTTTGGTTTTGTTTTAAGAGAGATTTTTGCTGTAGGGCACATGCACTTGGTGGAGAGACAGAGATAGAAAGCAAGAAATCACCCCTCAGGGGGGATAGCCACACCATCTGTAGCTTTGTTAGAAGCTACAGATACTGATTTTGCAATCCCTCCTCCTCCATCCTCCTCTTGGGATCTTGGGCACACAGGCATACACGCCCGGTGTGAGTTTTAAGCCACAGGATCCAGGACCATAGTCCACCAAGGTTGACTATGTGGGAGTCCAGCAACATAACCATTATGCCATCTGCTGGTCCCAATACAACAATTTTTCAATAAAATCTTTAAAGATATGTTGCCAATCAAATTGGAGAAACAATAATATGTTTACCTTATATGGTTTAAAGTCAAATAACTTAATAAGAAACTCAACTATTTCACCCAAATATTTTTGTACTGGGTGCTCTTTCAAACCATAAAGTCAAACTGAATGGCCTAGGCACCAGCAATTGGTGTAATGGCTAAGTCGCTAGACTCCCATGTAGTCAACCATAGTTCCAGTCCTGGACCCAGTGGCTTAAACTCATGCTGAGCACATGTGTGTGCCCAGGATCCCAAGAGGAGAATGGAGAAGAAGAGATTGCGGCATGGCCATCCCCCCGGGGGGTGATTTCTCGTTTTCTGTCTCTCTGTCTGTCTCTGTCTGTCTGGTGAGCGCACGCGCCCTATAGCAAAAACCTCTCCAAAAACTGAATGGCCTAATTAATACTTTCTGCTCTAGCTTGCTTAGTTTGTGGGGTTGTTTTGCTGAGTTTTTAATTAAATTATTCTATATAATAGTCTATCTCATTAAACTGATCTGATTTCAGCTGAAAATTTGTTAGATAAATTATAGAAATTGCATTATTATTTCATAAATAAACACATCCAGGAATGGAGAGATAATTACACAATGAAAATTTTAGGCTTCAATATAAATAATTACCGATAACCAATAATCAAGGTGCTTTACAAAAAGCAAAGTCAAGAGATAAATATGAGAGCAATTAAGATATTTGTTAGATTTCAGGCTATTTTATGTGATTCATCGAGCCTTCTTACTGATTTATTATTTATTACTACAACTTACTTTAATATAGTTTAGCATTGCTCTGTGTATGAGTATGTTTGTTCATTTTCATCTATACCTAAACTCAGTTATCCAATTAAGAAATACAGCCTCTAACATTTAAAAAGCACTCTGCAGGGCCAACTGGTGGTGTGGTGGTTAAGGTAGCTGGATCCCACATTACAAACTATGTGGTTTGCAATGTCTCTTGAAAATCATGCTGTGGGCGTGTGTGTGTGTGTGTGTGTGTGTGTGTGCGCGCGCGCGCGCGCCCAGAGTTGTGAGAGTGAGAGGAGAATGGAGGGGCTAATGTTTTTCCCAATTGTTTTATACAGTTATTTGGTTATTATTGATATTTTCCTTTTGAGTTAAAAAAGAATGAAGGGTTTGTGCACAGGGTAAACAAAGAGAAAAAGAAATTGGGTGAGAGATTATATATACATTAAAATATCTTGGTGTCAGTTTGGGGCCAATCTTATGTGAGAAACAAACTAAATTAAGGAAAATATGGTTTCTCCCCTCCATCTACATGTTTTTTGATAGAAGCTACAGATACTGATTCTATTCTTCTTTTGGAAACATACAGTAATGATAGTTCATATGTGGAGGTCTTTGAAGAGTTCATGAAAAATGTTTATTATAACAAACTATGCATGGATTACAAGATATTTTTGAACCAAAATAAACTAGTAGTTTAATTAATTTTTCCACAAACTGTTTGATGTCCCCTCACATCTATATTACAATTTGCAATGTATTTTATCTATGTAATCTTGTTTTTCATGGTCACCTAATGAGGACAGTCAAAAGATTATTACTTCATACTTTTTATTGTTAAGTATTTAATTTCTAAGAAGAAACTGAATTACAGTGTGATTTGCCTGTATGGCAGGACTAGAACTTTTTATCTAAATTTTCGAAATCCACCCCAGGATTCTTTTATCCACTGCGTATGAACTGGTGTTGAAATACCTTCAAGACCTTAATGCCTCTATTGCAGCTGAGCCTGCCATCATTTGACTTTTTGTATTAATTAAAGAAATCACCATGCCCTGTTTCAATTCACGATTCTACTCTCGAAAGTTATTTTACTTTGTAATATTACTTCTATATAAAGAGCTAATGATTTAGAAATGGCCACAAAGAATATCTATGGCCACCAAGCTATCTATAAAAACAAAGTTGAATTTATTCTTTTTTGTCTTGTTTGTCCCTGCAACTGTCATTGATGGTTGTTCAGAGCAAGAAAAGGAAAATAACTAATAAAAAATGTATCACTTTTTAGATGCCTTTACCTGTCAGATTAAATTTAGTTAAATATAGAAGTGTTTGCTTTTAGTTGGGATCTTTTGTTTATCTATTGGTATAGAGTCTTCTGCTAAGGTCACTAGGAATAAACAAACTATGAAATGTACCACTAGCTGTACTATTCCATTCATAGCCCAAAGAAGGCTTTGTTTGAATGTGTTAAAATGTTTTTATTCTATCAAAAAATATTATCTACCATTTCATTCACAGAGGTTTTTAACCTATTTTATATGAGAGGACTTCAAAATTTATTTTTGAAAATGGTATTTAAGTACAAGGTTTCTTTTTGCCAATTTAAAAAAAATATGCATAGTTTTTATATAACACATTTTCTTTTTCTTAAGTTTATTTATTTCATGAGCAAGAGAGAAAGAGAGAAAGAGAGCACGTACCTGCAATAGGGTTTCCATGACACAATCTGCCCAGATCATGGACATGCATGTGCCCAGTGTGTTCAGGAAGGTTCCCCAGATGGAAACCCACAACCTTATCATGCGAGTCAGCTTCACAGAGCATCATATTTTCACCACTATCCCTCTATCCAACCATCAGAACATACATTTTCCATGAATTTTCTGAAAACCCTCATATGACTACAGAGTCTGAAGAGATGAGTTCCACAGAATCCCAAACTTCACTGTTTAATTAAATTTTTGTTGTTGTTGTCCAAAAATCAGGATAGGAACCTGAGTAATTTTTCAGCTCATCCTTTTCTATATTTCCTGGCTGGCTTCCAATAAGAAAAGGATTTTATTTAAAAATTTAAAGACAGTTAATATTCAGGCTTCTAGCCACTTGAAGCACTCTGTTATCTATAGCAAATTACTTCACCTTTCAGAGTCCGAGTTTCCTTATTTCCTCATGTTAGCTGGATCTGAATCTCATTCATCTTTATAATTGGATTTCTTTTTTTTTTTTTTCCTCTTTTCCCTTGGGCAATCTCTTGTGGGAGGAAAAATGGGAATATAGTTGCTGATCAAGGCCATATGAGGGCAGGACTTCTTTGTCCCTAACAGGCATCTGCTCCTAGAGAAGGATTGCTGACACAGAGAAAGCCCAGCCTAGTGAATGTGTAGTGCCTGGGTTGGAGTCCTTGCTTCATCACTTCCCATTCTCATTTATAGCAAAGGTATCACGGTGATCTTTACTTCACAGAGATATTTCTAGGATCAAATATATTTTTGTACTCTTTTTTTTTTGGAAAGGTTATTGCTGTAGGGTGCTTGAGCTCCCCAGAAAGACAGAGAGAAACAGAGAAACAGAAAGTGAGAAATCACCCCCCAGGGAGGATGGCCACGCCGCAATCCCTTCTCCACCATTCTCCTCTTGGGATCTTGGGCACGCACACACACGTGCCTGGCATGAGTTTAAGCCACTGGGTCCGAGACTCGAACTGCGATCGACTACATGGGACTCCAGCGACATAGCCACTGCACCAACTGTTGGCTCCAGGATCAAATATTTTAAAAATAATGTCACATAAGTTGCATAGCATAAATATCTGGTACATAGTAAGTATTTAATTAATGTTAGTTACTAAAACTAGCATATCACTTTTCCATTATTTAATTTTCTGCATTTAATAGACTTTATTTTTTAAACCATCCATGAGATGGACTATTTTGGTACCTTTGGGAGTGCTGCCATCTTCTCAAACAGAAAGCAATTGAGGACAATTCAGAATAAATAAGACCTCTGAAGATACGTTAGTCTTTTCATTGGTGTCTCATTTTTAAACCTGTTATCTTAAAGATACTGCTACCAGAAGGCATTCTTTAAAAATCTATGTTTTTTCAAATTTTTATTTTCCTTTAAACTGTTTATTCAGATATTAAGGAGAATTTTGTATAAATACCGTAAGTTTAGTGGGTCAAGTTCTTTACAAGATGGAAAGTACTTCAACTGCTAGAACAGCATGAAATTCTCTATTTTTAGTTTGTATTGCTAGAGAGTATGTACACTTGCCAGAATGACCAGAAGAGAAATCACTCCAATGGGGAGTAATCATGCCGCAATCATTTTTCCCCCATTTTTCCATCTCTTCATCTCATCAGAGTTTTAGGTACACAAACTAGACATGGTTTTCAAGCTCTCAGGGCTAGGATTCAAACTAAGGTCTGCCATTTGGGATCCAGTTCCAAGTGCAGAATGCTTAGTGCATGTGCTATGGGGCTGGTTCATGAAAAAGCAAGAATTTTTGCAACCACTTCTTGACAACACCATGTGGCACGACGATTTAGTGCAAAAGCTTTGGAATCCAGCTGCCTGGGTTTTAACCTCATCTTTTCTGCTTTTCAACTGGGATGCCATAGTTTTCTCATTTGGAAGATGGGGATAATAGTAGCAGTTATCTGTCTTCAGGGTTTTTGTAAGGCAATATTGCAGGCAAAGCACTTTACCCAGGATCTGGAACACAATAAGTTGTCAGTTGGTGGCTATGGTTATATAAAAGACGATTTATACTGTGCTGAATTTCAGTGAGGGTAATGACTCACAATTAGCAGATATAAAAGTTGGCCCACTGTACTAGGGAAATGAGATGGATTAGAGACATTATACTATCAAGTTCATTTATATATTTAAAAAAAATCATTTAAGGACTGAGATGAGTTAATCCTGGATTGCAATTCCTCCAGTTGGATGGATAAAAGGGTTTTCACTTGTTTCAC
This sequence comes from Tupaia tana, assembly GCA_026018925.1. Taxonomy (NCBI): domain Eukaryota; kingdom Metazoa; phylum Chordata; class Mammalia; order Scandentia; family Tupaiidae; genus Tupaia; species Tupaia tana. The sequence continues at coordinate 14,430,808 of JAKSZU010000022.1, read as the reverse complement.
TTCACTCTGTCTGCATGAACTCACATAGGTTGCGTACATGTAAGGCAGCCTTATTTGATTTATGTCAGGCTATCTTAAACTGCCATACAGGTCATAGACTATGATAGTAAACAATAAATGAGACAAAACTAAACAACAGAAGGGGAGAGATATTCAAACTTCCATGTAGTTGTTCTTTCCATTTTAAAAATCAGGAAACTTGGGACCAGCAGTTAGCGTAATGGCTATGTTGCTGGACTCCCATGTAGTCGACTACGGTTCGCGTCCTGGACCCGGTGGCTTAAAACTCACACCGGGCGCATGTGTGTGTGTGCCCAAGATCCCGAGAGGAGAATGGAGGAGAAGGGATTGCGACATGGCCATCCTCCCTGGGGGGTGATTTCTAGCTTTCTGTCTCTCTGTCTGTCTGGTGAGCACACACGCCCTATAGCAAAAACCTCTCCAAAAAAAAAAAAAATCAGGAAACTTGTCCCCAAGTTGTGTATGTACTTTTCTACAATAGTTTCTCCAAAATTGCAAGAATTAAAATATTATTTTACATGTAAATGGTTGGTAGACGTTTCCAAGATTCTGTAACTAGGCTTTAATCAAAAGGAAATTTAGACTGTCTGCACTGTGCTTTGTTGTTATTGTTCTTTTAGATTTTTGCCATAGGGCACATGAGCTTGTTGGAGAGAAACAGAGACAGAGAGAATGGATGACAGAGATATCACCTTCCAGGGGAATGACTATGGTGCAAACGCTTCTCAGAATCTTGAGGATGCATGCACATGCACCCAGAGTGATTTTCAAGATGCTAGATCTGGGGCTCAAACCAGCACCTTAATCACTATGCCACCTACCAGCCCCGCCTTTGAGGTTTAAAAAGAGTGAAAATGACATTCTAGGTCTATGCTGCCACCAGTCACATGTACTTGTCTAATTCAACAATAAATCAATTACATTACCAAAAATTTTTAAAGTTCCTCCATTGTACAAGCTACATTTCCAGTGCCCAGTCAACATATGTGGTTAGTGGCTGCCATTCTGGACAGAGAAGATAGACACTGCCATCACCACAGGAGTTCTGTTGGATGGGTACATCTCCAGAGCATCTAAGATGTACTCATAATTGGAGTTGGTGGAGTAGGTTGCATGATAACTGGATGGACCATAGAGTAGTGTTTCATGAAATGCAAAAATTAACTTGCCCAGATGATAAATAAGAAAATGGCTTGAACTCTTTAGGGAAGGTAGTCTAATGTAGTCTAATCCTACAATGAAGAGTCTACCATTTGTGATGTGGGAAAAATCTTCTAGAACAGAAAAAATAAATAAAATAACCTACAGACTGTAAAGGTGGAAATTAAAAAAAAAAAAAGAGGCAAACATTAAACTAATTATGATGGCAGCTCACCTGATTTTTCTTATTTATTTGTAAGCATCATTGAAGTGTTTTTCACTGTCAGTGTCACAACAGGACTTTTCCAATCAATATTTACGTTACTTACGTTACACATGGAGAACAGGTAATACTTTCAAATGCTGATGTATGTGGACGAAGATCATATTGGCTAAGGACTGACTCTATTCATGGACCACGTCCATGTTGATGTAATTCTACCATTCACCATGATGAATTTTAAACAGAAGATACATTTTTATCTGCTTAGATTTTATTTTAGCAGTAAAATATCTAATGATTATACAATTTGGTCTGAAGTATAAAATATCATTAGGAACTCTGCCTGTATAAGTGCTTTAAAATTCAATTTTAACTCTGCCCATTGCACTTTCCCATGGACTGAACTAATTAATATCCATAGTTTCCAACTTTGAAGTCAGGAAGGAAGAACTGGCTCTTTGCCCTCACAACTCTCACCTTTGACTATAATGTTAATCTTTATATTTAAATTGTGTTTTAGACTTTGCAAAATGCCTTCTGGCAGTGTTTTCACATAAAGTCGTTCCCTAGCTCCTAAAAGAATCTCATGAAACAGACAAAGAAGTTTTATTGTTTAGCATTTTTAACTAAGAAACATGGAAACTAGTATTGATAGAATTAAGTAGTGTGTCCCAGAAACTCACAGTGATGAGCAGCACTCAAGTCTTAATTTAGCATCATTTCCACTTTCTAGGCTGCCTTCCTAAGCATCTTATAACCTGCATCAGTTGCCGCCACCAGAATGCATATCAGACTGGGGAGAAGAGTAAAGGGGAAGGAAAAAGAGAAAAAAGGAGGAAATGGGCAAAAATGACAGATTAAAGATTATGTATGCCCTTGGGACCAGCAGTTGGCATAATGGCTATGTGGCTGGACTCCCACGTAGTCTACCGTGGTTCGAGGCCTGGACGCGGTGGCTTAAACTCTTGTTGGGGCGCATGTGCATGCATGCTAAGATCCCGAGAGGAGAATGGAGGAGAAGGGATTGTGACTTGGCCATACCCCATGGGAGGGGGATTTCTCGCTTTCTGTCTCTCTGTCTCTCTCTGTCTTTCTGGTAAGCACACGCAACCTATAGCAAAAACCTCTTCAAAAATAAATAAATAAATAAATAAATAAATAAATAAATAAAAATAAAAAATAATAAAAAAAGATATCATATGCCCTTAATAACAACTGGCAGTAAGTATCAATTGAGTCATCATTACTAAACGTAACATGGTATTCTGGATGGGATCCTAGAAAAGAGAAAGGGAATTAGGTACAAATTAATAAAACATGAAAGAAGTTGAGCTATCGTTAATAATAACATTAATATTGGATCATTAATTGTTAAAAAATGAACTACAAAAATATAAGATGTTAATGAAAGAGAAAACTGAGTTTAGGGTATATGGGAACTCTCAGTACTACCTTTCCAATTTTCCTATCCATCTAAAACTTTCCTAAAATAAAAATTTTATTAAAAATAATTAGGAAAATTTTTATTGTTTCTGCTGAGGAAATCTCTCTCTCTCTCTCTCTCTCTCTCTCTCTCTCACACACACACACACACACACACACACACACACACACATTTACTATACTTTTCAAGTCTTCAAAGGACCAGGCTGAGATTCAAACCACATCTGGCCACATAGGATCCAACTTGGAATGGATAGCACTTAACCACTGTGCTACAGGACGTGCCTAGGAGGAGGACTCCTTTAAAACCTTTCATGGTTTACAATACTCTGTGTGGGCTCTGTTGGATTTGACTCACTTTTTTGATGATGAGAAGGAGTTTCCCACTCAGTTAATGATGTTTTGTTAGATAATACTATACAACAGGTTTGTTAACTATAGCCTGCAGGCCAAATCCAGCCCATCCTCTTTTATAAATAAAATAGTATTGGAATATAGCCATGCCCATTTATTTACATATTATCTCTGGCTACTTTTGTGTTACTATCAGGAGAAGTGAGTAATTCTGAGTAAGACCACAAAATCTAAAATATTGGGTTGTCAGGAAAGTCATGATGCATTTTTGCATTAAAAAAAAAAAAAGCAAAAACAAAAAACACGTCATGACATTCCCAACAATCTAATATTTACTATCCAAACCATCACAAAAAACAAAAAACTTTGCCTAAAATATTTACTACCCAAACCATTATAAAAAAGTTAGCCAAATGCTTGTAAAGAGCATCAGAGTCTTTGTTTAATTTAGTAGCTATCTGTTGAGTGTTGACCATATGCTAAGCATTTTTCTCTGTGGTGGCAACACAGGAGTGATCAAGACAAAGATTCTGCCTTATGAATAACTTACCTTCCAGAAACATGAGATAATGTAACAAATAAAAAACAACATCAACAACAAATTATGCAAGGTCATTGCCAATAACTCTATGTACTGCAAAGAAAATGAAATGAACAGAGTTGATATACAGAGTGATGCTTAGAGTGAAGGCAGCTGATTTAGATCAGGTACACAAGGCATAGTGACTAAGGCACTGGGCTCCCATGTGGTTGATCACAGATCAAGCCTGAGATCCCATGGCTTGAAACTCACACTAGGCGTGTGTGCCCAAAATCCCAAGAGGAAAATGAAGGAGAAGGGATTGTGGCATGGCCATCTCTCCAGGGGGTGATTTCTCACTTTCTCTCTATCTCGCCAGTGGGCACAAACTACCTATGGCAAACACCCGAAAAAAAAGAAAAAGAAAAAAAGAAAGAAAGAAAGAACAAGAGAATTGGATCCTATATAATGGGAAGAAATCAATTACGTAATGATGGAGAAACAGCATTCTAGTTAGAAGGCCGGGAAATGCAAAAGTAATAAGGCAATGAAAAGTTTAATGCTTAGAGCAAGGGGAAGTTCCATTTTTCGAGATCCCAGGCACTTCCAAAATCAAATATATCAAAATAAAAATATTCTGTCATCATTACTGCATCTCTCAGAGTAACACACCTATATATGTCATCTCAGCCATTTAGTTACACATATATGTATATATATATATACACACACACACACACACACACATTGATATACACATATATATACAATATAAATGCTAATTACCCTGATTTGATCAATACTCATTGTATTCTTGTATTGAAAAATCACATTGTACATTACAAATATGAACAATTATTATATCAATTAAAAAATAAAACCACTTTCCCCATTTATTTTTTTATGTTGTTGTAAGCTTTTCGAAAAGTTTTGTTCAATGAGAATAAAATCTCCATATTCCATCGGGACTTTGCAAATGAAAATAATTATTATTTTAAGTACATTCCCCATGGGAAAGAGCAGCACTAAATCTTATTTACTACAAGATTATTTGGCATGCCACAATTTTCTTTGAAGCCTTCTAAAAACAAATTGCCTCTTATCTAAGTCAAAGAAAGGAAGCTTCCAAAAGTTGACTACTCTTGGGTTGTCAGAAAAATCATGACGTGTTTTTCTATTCAAAAATGTATCATGACTTTTTTGATGACACGATATGTTGTACAGCAGATCTCTGAAACGTATTCATCTTGGATAACTAGAACTTCATACCCAATGAACAACAACTTCCTATGTACAGCATATATATATATATATATATATATATATATATATACCATTTAGACCTGCATAAGCCTGGGTGGGATGGTGGGGGGGGTAGGAGATAGACTACTAAAACATCAATTTTAATATGCATCTGTTCCCTTTCTCTGAAGGGCATGAGGAGGAAAGAGATAGAATGTTTTCCAAAGGATGATTTGTGAAACAATATTTCTGAAGGATATTATTAGGTGTTACATGGAAAAATTCAATGATCTGGCCAAATAATAGTTTCTTTACTGTGGAGCTGTTTTTTTTTTTTTTTTTTTTTTTTTTTTTTTTTTTTTTTTTTTTTTTTATTGTCAGAGAGCTCACATACCCACGAGAGAGAGAGAGAGAGAGAGAGAGAGAGAGAGAGAGAACCCACCAATGAAGCAATGAAGTGTATGAAGTGTGGTCACACCGCAATCCTTTTTCCTCCACTTCATCCTGTCAGGATTTTTTTTTTTTTTTTTCTAAAAAGGTTTTTGTCTTAGGGCACATGAACTTATTGGAAAAAGAGAGAGAGACAAAGACAGAGACAGAGAGAGGGAAAGTGAGAAAATCACCCCCCACGAGGGATGATTACTCTGCAATCCCTTCTCCTTCATTCTCCTCCTGAGATCTTGGGCACACATGCACATGTGCCTGGCATGATTTTCAAGCCACTGGGTCTGGGATTCGAACTGCAGTCAGCCATGCGGGAGGTCCAGAAACATAACTGCTGTGCCCTCTGTTGGCCCCATCCTGTCAGGATTTTGAGTGTGCACAGGCACCAGTGTGTTTTCACCATGGACCATGTGGGAACCTGCTCCTATGCACAGCACCTAACCAATTTGCCACAGGGCCAGCCCATGCTGTAGGACTGCTTAGAGGCCTCTGTAAGCTAACATAAATTGTGAATCCACAAAATGGGGCTTTAGGGATAGGAAACAATGAATACACAAAGGCACTGGAGAATGCTTTAAAAAGTTATGCTTTGAGATTATCCTTCATTGGAGGATCCAATGAAATCTTATATATTCTTTTTGTACTTTGGTCATAGATGAGACCAAAAATGTCATACATGTTATGGTCTGAAATTCCAGAAACCTCTTTTCTGAAAACAAATCTGTTCGATGGGGGAAAATCATCAGAAAGGCTTCTTTTTTATTTTATTTTTTTTTTTGAGAGGTTTTTGCTGTAGGGCGTGCGTGCTCGCCAGACAGACAGAGACAGACAGAGAGATAGAAAGCGAGAAATCACCCCCCAGGGGGGATGGCCACACCGCAGTCCCTTCTCCTCCATTCTCCTCTTGGGATCTTGGGCACGCACGCACACGCGCCTGGCGTGAGTTTAAGCCACCGGGTCCGGGACTCGAACCATGGTCGACTACATGGGAGTCCAGCGACATAGCCATTACGCTAACTGCTGGTCCCCAGAAAGGCTTCTTAAAACACTATTACTACTCTCCTTTTGGAGTTTCTGATTTAGTAGGTGTACATAGGGTCTGAGAATTTGTTTCCAACAAATTCCCACGTGAAATGCTGCTGGCTGGGGATTTCACTTTGAGAACCACTGACATAGATACCATTTCCATTTCTTGGATAATATTAATACACATAGGGCCAGCAGGTGGCATGGTGGTTAAGGCCGCTGACACCCACATGGCTGACCACAGTTTGAGTCCTGGACCTGGTAGCTTGCTTTCTCACTTTCTCCCTCTCACACTCTCTCTCTGGCCAAATTAAAAATAAATAAATGAAGCTAAATAAAATATTTTTTAAAAATTAATACACACAATTAAAAGACACTGAAATCACTAGGAGTTGTGATCTGTCAGCAATTTAAACATTCCAATTTCTCTAGTTTGTCATTTTCCCACATAAAATGTTAATGATCACAATGTGTGAGTTAGTTAAGCCAACCATATAAGAGGCAGTGTGGAAGACATACAAGGCAAACAAAAAAAAGCAGAGACAGCCCATGAAATCACGGGGCCATCAGAATCCGCACTTTAGGTACACAGTCAGGCTCACATTTTCTTTTTAGTCATCCTTGGTTATGAGCCACTGAGGCCTTCAGCGTTACTCAGTTGAAAGTGAGCACCTTGGTCTCCAGACCACACATTGTGCTGTCAAAGTGGAGGGTTCCGGAGAGGCACTGTGGCTTATAGCACCTCCACTCCAACCTCAGCCAACAGAAATGCTCCACACTCAGTCTCTTATTTTCCCTTGTTCTTTCTATGGAGTATGTATGGATTAACATATGTGTGTGTATATATGTCTGTACACACATACACGTATACAATATATTCTTGAGGTTAAGTACAACTCCTGCTATTTGAGAACACACTCAGCCCTCCATATGGGCAACCAGAGATGCAGTCTGACCACACCAGATGTTATGAAATGGAGAAGTAGTTTCCTAAAAGAGAAATGCTGAGGTTTACAGTGTTTTTTCTTTTTACTTATATCCAATGCTAAGATCACTGATAAATAATCTAGAGATGATTTAAAATGTATCAGAGAATAGGTGTAGGTTTTGTGCAAATACTATAGCCATTTTATAGAAAGAATGTAAGCATCCAAAGATTTGGGTGTTACTGATGGCAGATGGATGAAGTAGAACCAATCCCCTGCAGATACTTAGGGATGATTCTATTTTTTAAATACAGAACCATCCCATTTTCTTTTCTAAGAGTTTTTGTTTTGTTTTGTTTAGCCTTTATTTTTTCCAGTACGGTGCATGGACTTTCCCCAGAGAGAGAGACAGAGACAGTAAGAGGCAAAGGGAGAAATCATTCCCTGGAGGGGATGGCTACTCTGTAATTCCTTCCTCTCTATTCTTCTCTCAGGATTTTGGGTATGCACACAAAAGCAACCACTGTAGGGACCAGCGGTTAGCGTAATGGCTATGTCGCTGGACTCCCATGTAGTCGACCGCGGTTCGCGTCCGGACCCGGTGGCTTAAACTCACACCAGACACGTGTGCATGCGTGCCCAAGATCCCAAGAGGAGAATGGAGGAGAAGGGATTGCAGCCATCCCCCCTGGGGGGTGATTTCTCGCTTTCTGTCCCTCTGTCTCTGTCTGTCTGGCGAGCGCACGCGCCCTATGGCAAAAAACCTCTTTAAAAAAAAAAGCAACCAGTGTGATTTTTAAGCCACTTGGTCCAGGACTCGAACTGCGGTTGGCCATATGGGAGTCCAGCGATGTAACTGCTATGCCATCTGCTGGCCCTCTTTTTTTTGTTAAGAATTATTTTTATTTAACTTTATTTTAATTATAATTATTATTATTTTTAATTTGACCAGAGAGAGACAGGGTGAGAGAAAGTGAGAAAGCAAACTGCCAGTTCCAGGTCTTGAACCATGGTTGGCCATGTCAGAGTCCAGTGCCCTTAACCACCATACCACCTGCCAGGCCCAAGCTTTTCATTCATTAAGAAATCATGCATCAGCACAAAATCCAGAGATAAGCACAACCAACATTTTGGTGTATTTCATTTTGATTGCTTTTACCCTGAAATACATGTTAAGCTGAAATGTTTTTTGTCTGTTGGTCATTTATATTTCTTTTAGAAATTGCTTCTTACACTCCTTCACCTGTTTTTTTTTTTCTTTTAGATGTTAGTATATTTACCTTAATTTATACAGATTTTTAAAAGTCAAAGAAATTCAATCTTTAATTTTCATATTGTTCAAACTTTCTTCCAATTTACTCACAGATTCTCAACCAGGTTGACCAACAAAAATAGTGACATTAAACAGTTCAATCTAATTTTTACCTTTTTATTCTGTTATGTTTGTAATATTTAGAAAAAATCTTAAATTTCCACATAGTTAAATCATATTTTCCTCTGTGATAATTTTCCTCCAGTTTTTAAAATTATTTATTTTATTTATTTTCATTATTATTTTTTAATTTGCTTTAGGGCATGTGCACTCAACAGGGGAAGAGAGAGAGAGAGAGAGAGAGAGAGAGAGAGAGAAAGGGAGAGGGAGAGGGAGAGGGAGAGGGAGAGGGAGAGGGAGAGGGAGAGGGAGAAAGAAAGGAAAGAAAGGAAAGAAAGGAAAGAAAGGAAAGAAAGAAAGAAAGAAAGAAAGAAAGAAAGAAAGAAAGAAAGAAAGAAGGAAAGTGAAAAAGCAAGCTGCCAGGACCTGGACCAGAGCCACAGTCAGCCCTGTGGGAGTCCAGCACCTAAACCACCATGACACCTGCTGGCCCTTTTCTCCAGAGTTTTAACAATTAGTCCTAACTAGCTAAGATCATTTCAATGTTTACTTTTATGTTCTTTGTATAGTTTAATTATATCACTTTTCTATATAGCCAAATACGTCCATCTAGTAAATACTAATTTGATATTTTTATCCACGTGGATTCATTTTCTTCACACTGCTTATTGAATATTCTATATCTTTCCAGTTAGTTTGTTATACTTGTTTTAGGATATGATATTATGAATTAAAGCTCATATGTAGTTTATTAATGTCTTATTTATGTAAACATTTATTTCATTTATATGCTGTTCCATTTGTGTTTTCAAATGTTGTGTTCTATCATAATATTATTTCAATTATGATAGCTTTATAATTCAGTAATTTATCAATTCTAAGATGCACAGTTTTTCATATGTTGACATTTTTTGAAGTATAGGTGATTCTTATAGTATCACATAGAAAATTAGAAGTATTCTTTTTCTTGGTGGTTTGTTTATTTATTTATTTATTTATTTATTTTTTTTGAGAGGTTTTCACTATAGGGCACGTGTGCTCACCAGACAGACAGAGAGAGACAGAGAGACAGAAAGCCAGAAATCACCCCCCAGGGGGGATGGTCATGCCGCAATCCCTTCTCCTCCATTCTCCTCTCGGGATCTTTGGGCACACACGCACATGCACCTGGCGTGAGTTTAAGTCACCGCGTCCAGGACTCAAACCACGGTTGACTACGTGGGAGTCCAGAGACATAGCCATTACGCTAACTGCTGGTTCCCTCTTTTTGGTGGTTCATAAGAAAGGGTCTGTTACAATCAATATTTCTTATGTTAAAATACAGACTATTTTGTATTGGGCAGGACAAGGCTTCTCTCATTTCTCCTTGTCAAATTGGATTTATTTTCATTTATAATTTTATACTTTTATCTATGTTACAGATTTTTCAAACTTTTATCTATAATGCTGGGGAAAGACCTTTTTAAACTCATCTAATACTTTTGCTTTTTACTTTATCTGAAATAATCTCCCACTTATTTTGTGTGTGAAGCTTGGTAAGTTGTTTTCATTTTTTAATATTTTAGCACTTTATTATTGTCTCTGTGTGTTTATATAGTTATATATACTGTATTTCAAGCCAAATCCAATTGTCTTTACCTTCTAATAGAAGAGCTTAATCCTTTCATATTTATTCTCATAAATGAATCTTCTTTTATGCTTTTTGGAATTTGTCTGATTTTGTTTTCAAGAGAAAAATGGTTTTTGCTCATCTGCAAGGATTTGGAAGTTATTTATGCAGTTTTAAATTCTTAAATAGTTGCTTTTTGTTTTCATATTAACCTCCATTAATCTTTTTCTATTAATTTTATGAAATTATCCCACTTATTTCTTGATTATCTGTTCACAAAGTATGAGAAATTTAGTAAGCTTGTAATGCTCTAGCTTTTTAAAACTTTCACAAATGAATACATTTGTGAGAATTTGGTTTGGACATAACAATTTATGAGATAATTACTTAAATAGTTTCAAAACTCATCATTGGGCCTACCTGCAGAGGCACAGACAGTAGTGGCGTAGCACTGCAATTTTGGAAACCATAAAGAAGACAAGGGCTCAGTTCTCAGTCAACCTGTACTTCCCTGGGTACATGAATGCCGTTGGTCCTGTCTGGCTGGGAATGGCTGGGTGTAGGGATAGGATGGTATCGTTAAGACCTTGTGAGTGCTTGTTTTTCTCTTTCTCACTCTTTCTCATGAAAGAAAAAAAAAAAAGTAAGGAAAGAAAGAGTGGAGAGAGAGAGAGAGAGAGAAAGAAAGAAAAAAGGAAGGAAGGAAGGAAGGAAGGAAGGAAGGAAGGAAGGAAGATTAAAATCATTGCTTAAATCTCAGATTTTGAGTTGGCTCAGTAGCACAGAGAAAGCCAGATTTCATACCAATGACTGGTGTTCGAATCCCAGCCAGGTGGCAACATGCCAGGGCATGAACATTTGACCAAGATCCTAATGGAATGGGAAACTGGAGGAAGAAGGATTGCAGTATGACCAGGATCTATCAGGGGGTGCTTTTTCTCTCTTCTTCTTATGCACACATGTGTACTTTATCATAAATAAGGGCATACATTTTTTAATTCCTTTGGATTATAATTTTCCTCTTGAGTTCTAAAATTGTACTCATTTTCAGCTGTAATATGTATTTAAATTTATTTTAAAGAAAGATATATACATGGTATACATTCTTAAGCATTTCCATATCTGAGACTATCCTCCTGTTGTCTGAAAACAGAGGTGAATATTCAGTTTCTATTTTTAAGTCTCAGCTTTACCACATCAGAATCCTAAAAGCATTGCTCACTTTCCTTTATGTAATGTATATTGTAGTGGAAAAATCTGAGATGATTCAAGATGTTCCTGTAATGGTAACCTGTTTCATTGCCTTACACTCCACTCTCTGCTTGTAAGGATGTCTATCTTAATTATCAGAAATAGAATTCTTGCCTTGATGTGGGTCCTTTGAATTTCACTTTCAGGGAATATTACACAGTGTTTTTATTTGAAGGCTCAGAGTTTTATTAATTGTGAAATTTTTCTCTTTTTTGGAGAGGTTTTGCTATAGGGCGTGTGCACTCGCCAGACAGACAGAGACAGACAGAGAGATAGAAAGTGAGAAATCACCCCCCAGAGGGGATGGCCACGCCTCAATCCCTTCTCCTCCATTCTCCTCTAGGGATCTTGGGCACGCACACACACGCACCCGGCGTGAGTTTAAGCCACCAGGTCCAGGACTCGAACCACGGTTGACTATGTGGGAACCATGGTTGACTATGTGGGAGTCCAGTGACATAGCCATTACGCTAACTGCTGGTCCCTTAATTGTGAAATTTTTCATTAACTTTTTTTTTAATGACTGCTTCTATTCCAATTGTTCTTGTGTCTTCTGTGAGAAACTCTAGATTCTCATTTTTCCCCTTCCCCTCCCTTTTATACTAAACTTTTTTTTTTTCACATTTCATTGATTCACAAAAGATCTTAAACTAAAAGTACTGACAAAGTTAGAATCTAGTGACAAGTGCACTGTAATTTTCTTCTGAAACATTTTTTTCTCTCTCTTCATTCCCCTGTACTAAAGAGAGGTATAAACTAACTTATTTGCAAAAAAAAAAATAAATAAATAAGGTTAATCTCAATTTGATCTGTTATTTGCACAAAGCCCCAGATGATTTCAATTTCTAATGCAGACAACAGATACTGTTGTACTATTGAACTTATGCAAATAACCATTCTGCCACAAAATAAAGATACTCACTAATATTTTCTAATTACAAAGGGGTCAGGAAGGGAGAAAAGTGTATGTTTCAATTTAAAAAATTACTTTCTCAACAAATTGCTGAACCTATCAACAACTCAAAAGAAAACAAAAATCCTTAAATCTGGAAGAAAAAGCATAGAAGAAAATCAGTAATGTTTTAGAAAAAAGTCAGAGAATTCTATTTCACCAGTTCAGTCTCATGCAATCTCTCTTTTGTTGAATTTGCAGTGTTACTGTGGTCTGATCTTTCTGTTAACATTCAACATTATTATTGATATTTCAGAACTTGGCCCTACCATTACATTGACCTTTTTCTTGGTTCTTTTTTGTTCTCTTATTTGTCTGTCTTTAGTTTTCCTGGTATAAGTACTCCCTTCAGAACTTCTCGAAGAGTTGGTCTGGTGGTGGTAAATTCTTTCAGGTTTTGTTTATCTGAGAAGATTTTTTTATCTTCACATATGAAAGATAATCTTGGCAGGTATAGTATTTTTGGTTGAAATTGTTTTTCACTGAACACTTTGAATATATTTTCCCATTCTTTCCTTGTTTGCATTGTTTCTGATGAAAGGTCCGATGTTAGTCTGATGGGATATCTTTTGAAAGTACTTGACATTTTTCTCTTGCCAATTTTATTATCTTGTCTCTGTCTGCGGTTTTGGTCAATCTGGCTATGATGTGCTTTGGAGAAGATCTTCTCCAAGAATTCTAGGTGGGGTCCTTTTTATTTCTTGGGTCTGTATATTTGAATGCCTTTCTAGTTTTGCAAAATTCTCTTCCAGGATTTCATGGAATAGATTATCAATGCCCTAATTAGTTTTGTCACTTTCTGGGATACCAATTATCCGGATGTTTGGGTGTTTAATGATATCTAATGCTACTCATATATTATTCTCATTTTTGGGGGGTTATTCTCTCAGTCTTTTTGGTGAGTTTTTCTAGGTCAGAAATTCTGTCTTTACATCTGAGATTTGATCTGCATGATCTAATCTGCTTTTAATACTTTCAAAGGAGGTTTTGATTTCCTGTATTACAGCCTTCATCACTAACAGTTCCGTTTGATTCTTTTTTACGGAGTGTATTTCCTCTTTCAGGTCATGGAAGAACTTCCTCACCTCCTGAAACTCTCTTTTCTCCTGCATTTTCTGGAGTCCATTGTTTCTCTTCTCTTACATCTCTGTTAGCTTTGCCCCTATGAATATCCTAAAATCTTTTTTTCTTTCTTTTTTTTTTTTTTGGAGAGGTTTTTGCTATTTGCTTGCCAGAAAGACAGAGAGAGACAGAGAGACAGAGAGCGAGAAATCACCCCCAGGGGAGATGGCCACGCCGCAATCCCTTCTCCTCCATTCTCCTCTCGGGATCTTTGGGCACACACACACATGCACCTGGCGTGAGTTTAAGCCACCGCGTCCAGGACTCAAACTGCGGTTGACTACATGGGAGTCCAGCGACATAGCCATTACACTAACTGCTGGTCCCAATATCCTAAATTCTTTATTTGACATTTCCACGAGTTCCATTGTACTATCTGTGGATGATGAAGGACTGTTTTTTCTCCTTGGGGAAGAGATATTTTCTTTTTTAAAAAAATAATTATTTATTTTATTTATTCATTCATTTTATTTTAATTTGACCAGAGAGAGGCACAGAGAAAGGGGGGGGGGGGTGAGAAAGCAAGCCACCAGGTCTGGGACTCGAACCGTGGTTGAGCCATGTGGGAATGTCCAGCGCCTTAACCACCATGCCACCTGATGGTCCCAAAGAGATATTTTCTTGATTTCTCCTATTTCTTGTGTGTTTTTGGTGCTTTCTGGTCATCTGATGGATTATATGTTACTTCCTACAGTCCTGAAGTTAATTCTGAGTGTCAGAGGCATGCAGAAGGAGATGACCTGGCTTTTCACTGGGTCGAGAAAGCCTAGATTCTCATTTTAGATGGCTATTCTCTAATTTTTATATACTTCATGTTTTCTCAAATAGATTTTTTTTTTGAGAGGTTTTTGCTATAGGGCGTGTGCACTCGCCAGACAGACAGAGAGATAGAAAGCGAGAAATCACCCCCCAGGGGGGATGGCCACGCCGCAATCCCTTCTTCTCCATTCTCCTCTCGGAATCTTGGGCATACATGCACACGTGCCCGGTGTGAGTTTAAGCCACTGGGTCCAGGACTCGAACCACGGTCGACTACATGGGAGTCCAGCGACATTGCCATTATGCTAACTGATGGTCCCTCTCAAATAGATTTTTTAAAAATAATTTTCTTTTCCCCTTGTTTTCAGGAATGACATCTCAAACTTGTGCAACACAAAGTAATAGTTTTATTTGCTGCAATAGTAGTAGTTCTTTACTGCCTCTGATGGAAATTTTAATTATGCTTTGACAATTCAAATTACTATATATACTACCTGATCTTGATCAACTTTATAACTTCTGAGCCTTTGGCTCATATATCTTACATTATTTTATTTTTGAACCATTCCTTTGTTTCATATCTTATTCCATTTACCATTAATATTTGCGGCTCATGCATAGATGCCACCTTACATTGCATTTGGGATTTAATTCAAGCTGAAATATTTTAACATTTTCTTCTAATTTCTTTAACACATGATTTTTTAAAAATGCTCTTCAAATGATTCTTCATGATAATGGTCTAGTTTCCCTTCTCCTGCATAGCAATTAGATGATAACAGGGCATATGTCATTTTGTTTTTCTTCTTGTACAAGTGGCATCCTACCCTATTTACAGTGTTTACCAATTACAAGGATGCCCTTGTTCCCAGCTACTGTCCATTTGATTATAAATCAAATCTTCTTCTCAGATCTATATATGAAAAGTAAATTGATGTGCATGATTCTTGGACCAATTCCCAGGGTCTTTTCTGTTGGAATTTTAAAAAGTGTCTTTCATCCCACACCCTGCAGTTCTTACCCTCTAACTTACAGTAGTATATGAAAATCTACTGCATGGATTGTTTCTGCATCTTTCCACTCTCTGTTCAAACCACACTGCTTTACTTTTGTGAGCTACACTTCCCAGAATGCAATGCTCCTCTGTTTAAAAGCTCTCCTCCTCCTATTTCCTACTCCCTTGTGTTCTTGCAGCAAGAACAGAAACACAAACATGATAGGGACCACCGGTAAAAGAAAGTAACAACTATGTAAAATATTAATAGAGAACAGGAGTGCTGGCATCTCTAAGATCCTAGGACTTAGATTTATGGAGCAGACTGTGTAAGAAAGAGAGAACGGAACAGGGCAAAAGAAAGAGAGAAAGGGACTTAAGGAAAACAGTAGAAGGGTGCTTTTTCAGTAGTATAAAGCAATTCTCTTGCACAAAGTCGTCATTATTTTCTCTCAGTCCAATTCCATCAGCTTTATAATTTACCAGAATTTCCTTCCATTTTCTAGCAATGAGCTGTCAGTCTTAATTTTTTGTGATTTTGTGAGTTTTCCTGTATCCTAATAGCTATTTAAGAGGGAATTTGGTAGGGACTGCCTCAGTGACTCTGAGATGTGACTAGCCAGATGTTTAAAACTAAAGCTTAAGGTTTAGTTATAAACACAGAGAACACAATTGCCTCCACTATGAGATAATATCACTAGTGATTCTCCCCATTTGAGGTTAACGGGAGTCGTAATAGTGCTCATTTGTTTTCAGGGTCAAACATTGAGACAAACAAATTATGTCAACTCTTGATTTTAAATATATATTCTCTCCTCTCCTCTCCTCTCCTCTCCTTTTCTTTCTCTCTCTCTCTCTCTCTCTCTCTCTCTCTTTCTTTCTTTCTTTCTTTCTTTCTTTCTTTCTTTCATTCATTCATTCAGATTTTTGCTATAGGATTCATAGGCTCACCAGAGAGACAGAAAGAGAAAAATCACCCCCAATGGGCGATGGCCATGCCACACAATCCTTTCTCCTCCATCCTCCTCTGAAGATTTTGGGCATGCACTACAAACACCCAGCATAAGTTTTAAGCTGTCAGGTCTATGATTTGAACCTACAAGGGAATCCAGCGACATTTTGCCATCTGCTGGTCCCCTGAATACGTATTTTTAAAAAATATGTTCTGTATTGATTTAATACTATTTTGTATGTTACATAGCCTAGAAAATATTAGCTCAAAGTTGACATTTTGTATACTAAATTAATATGGTGAAGTGTCAAACGGTGGCACAATGTTAAGACACAACATTCTGTGAAGCAACCCTACATTGAGAGATGCCTGTTTCATGTCTCAGGAACTTACTGAGTATGCCTGGCACATCTTTATCAGGAGCAGGCTGAAGGGCGTAGCACAGCATTAGGTCCATGTTGAGGTAATTCTCTAGTCAGGGAAGAAATAAATAAGCAAGTTTTTTTTTTAATCATTATTTTTCAAAATTATTTATTTAATTTTAATGATTATTATTCTTCAATTTGACCAGAGAGAAAGGAGAAAAGAGAGAGAGCGGGAGAAAGCAAGTCACCAGGCCTTGGGCTTGAACCACAGTCAGTTATGTGGGAGTCCAGGGCCTTAACCATCACGGCACCTGCTGGTCCCAATAAGCAAGCTTTTAAAAAATTGAGATGTAAAAGTTTGTCTTATGTTAGATTTTGATTTTTTAAATTTTATTTTGTTTTATTTTACCTCAGACATTTGATTTCAGTTTCACTTTCCAATCATCTTCCACACAAGTAAAGATTTACTAAGTCAGTGATTCTAAAACTTTATTGTATATTATTTTCATAGGAGGATCCATAAAATATTCAGATTCCTAGGCATTGCCTGTGTGGATACAGAATGAGTATGAACATGGAATCCTTGTAATGAGCACACACAAATGGTCTAATGCAGTGGCCCAGTCATACTTTGAAGAATTCTGGTGAACATCATAGGAACAGTTAAGGTAGGATTTTTCACTTCTTATTTGCCTTGATGTACTACAATCTTAGAAATGTGTAACTATACATCTCTGACATCAAAGACTTTCTGCTTTTCAACTAAATTTGTGATGTATGAACATGACTATCAATTCAAGAACATGTGACAGCATAAGCTCATCCACCTCCTAGTTGGCTACGGAAGTTCATGCAATTTGTTTCACAGAAAAAAATCATAATATTCTCCAAATGGGTATTATTAACTATCTCTGTTATGCATATAAAGATGCTAATTATGTGAGTAACAGAGTAGGAATAATAGTGGACCTAGGAGTCAGGAAAACTATGTATCCTTGAACCCAATATCGAAACTAAGTTTCAATTTCTTCTTCTGTCAAATAAAGTTAATCCCTCTGCTTTATTAGCTCAACAGGTTTCAGAAATATCAAATGATACCTGTGTTTGAAAGTGCTTGGAGGGGCCAGCAGTTAGTGTAATGGCTATGTCGCTGGACTCCCACGTAGTCGACCGTGGTTCGCATCCTAGACCCAGTGGCTTAAAACTCACGCCGGGCGCATGTGCGTGTGTGCCCAAGATCCCAAGAGGAGAATGGAGGAGAAGGGATTGTGGAGTGGCCATACCCCCTGCGGGGTGATTTCTTGCTTTCTGTCTCTCTGTCTCTCTCTGTCTTGTCTGGCGAGCACAAGCGCCCTATAGCAAAAAATAACCTCTCCCAAAAAAAAAAAAAAAGGGAAGTGCTTGGATACCTGGAGAATTCTAAACACCACAGACATTGCTAAATGAAAAGTATTTTATCTCCACATCTACATTAACAGAAGTTCCATCAATTCTGTTGTTTTACTGAAAAAAAAAATAAACAACTGATTTACTGAGGACTATGCCAAGAACAAACGCTAGATATCCTGAATATAATAAAAAAAGTCTTATCTGCTTTTCTACATTTCAATTAAATACTTGTGTACTTAGTAATCCAAAAGTATATTATGAGTTTTTCTAAAACTGTTAAAATTGAGTGCTGTTCTTTCTGAGAGAGGATGAATTCATTAGTCTAATAGAATGCTACAAGTAACAGTTACCCTTTGGTAATTTCTTCCACTTGTATCCATAAGCCGTATTTCTTTTTTTCAATACTACTTTAATGACTTGTAGACTTCTACTCAGGTACTTCCTAATTAAGTATATTTGTAATAGCTATAGTTTTTATTATCAAATCACTCTTGATTCAGACTTCCGGCTGATAGTTGTTTCTTAATTGCTCAAAAAAATTTTTTTCATTTAATTAGCTTTAGATGGCAGAACAGATGGTCTGAAATGCGCTGGTGCTATATCTGTGATAATACACTTTGGTTTTGTCTAATGGGATGACTCTTCTTTTCAAATTTTTTCATTAAACAGTACTCTTGGTTTCTCATTTTTTCTTCAATTTGTGTCAACAGGAATGTGAAATAAACATGAATTCTTTCAAATTATTGATATTTTGGCCAAACTCAGAATCAAATAGCATAGTTTTATGTTTGATATGTTTAGCTTTGTATATTTATGATTATGGGTACCTTCTAATATTAACTCTATACAAGAGAAATCTTTCCTCAATAGGATACAATCCAACAATTTCCTAATACATTTAGAAAATTATCTAATCGATGATGTAAGTGTCTAATAAGTGTTGGACTCTGGACATAAATAATGAATCAAAACAAGCAGTGATGTACCTGAACCTCTGCTCTAAGGGGCTTATAGACTAAGGGGCATGGAGAAAGAGCCTGTATGTTAAACTAATCATCACAGTGGTGATCATATAGTTGTAGACTTTTAAAAATAATTACTTATTTTTACTTATTATCCTTTTTCAGTTTTGCTACAGGGCACATGAACTCACAGAAAAAGATGGGGGGTTGGGAGGCGGGGGCAGTGAGAAAGCAAGCTGCCAAATCTGGGTAATCATCTGACTCAAGAAGACTAAGCAAAAGTGAAAGGTCAAAAAAGACTTCTCTAAGGAAATAGCATTGAAGTCGAGATTTGCATGAGTATAAAAAACTCAGTTTGTGAAGAATGGTAGAAAGACTGTTTCATACACCAAAGGCACAGCATGTGTAAAGAATATATTTAACATATGAGATCATATGTTAAATTTAAAAAGCCAGAATGTCTGATACAGAGAATAAGGGGAAGAACTGTGTGAAATGACCCTTGAGAGATGGTAATAACCAGACATTTCCAGTTAGAAGAAGAATTTTAGCTAATATCTTAAAAGTATTGAAAAGCTATTAGCTATGTTAAAAGAAGGGTAATATTGGGACCAGCAGATGGTATAGTGGTTACGTTGCTGGACTCCCACGTGGTCGACCACAGTTCAAGTCCTGGACCCCATGGCTTAAATCTCATGCCAGATATGTATGTGTGTGTGCCTAAAATCCCACGAGTAGAATGGAGGAGAAGGCACTGCAGCATGGTAATCCCCCTGGGGGTTCATTTCTCGCCTTTCGTCTCTCTGGTAAGCACATGCACCCATAGTGAAAATCTCTCTTTAAAAAAGGTAATATTTCTATAATTTCATATAAAAAGATAAACTGGTTGGTTTCAACCTGTGAAATTGAGCTACATTGTTATGTCTACCACTGCAGATGCATAAAAGTGTTAAGCATAAAATAAACTCTTAGAAAAAAATTTTCTTCTTTTTAAGATTTATTTATTTAATTCCATTTGTTATTTTTATTATTTTTTAAATTTTATCAGAGAGAGAAAGAGAGAACTGGAAAGCAAGAAAGCAAACTGCCAGGTCCAAGACTTGAACTGCGGTCAGCCATGTGGGAGTTAAGTGTCTTAACCATCATGCCACCTGCTGGTCCTGAGAAAAGAATATTTCTGAGAGCCAGAAGAAATATTTCCTCACAGGATTAGTATCCCAGAAAAAAAAAAAAAAAAAAAAAAAAACTATAGCAAAACATACATCAAGGAATAGGAGATTGTCCTGGAACCTGTGTGAGTAACAGAGCTGAGATTTGGGTATTTACAGAAAGCAGGAGCATTGGAATCCCTGTCTACCACACCAAAAGATCTTGAAAAATTCTAATATCTGGCCAAAGAAAGTACATAAAAATAAAAAAAGGTCCCAGCCTCATAGCATACTGAATTGCAGCGCAGGAAGCCACATGGTCAACACAGGTTCAGAACCCCAGTTGACTTGAAACCTGCCAGGTATGCACAAATGTCTGAGCTATAAAGAGCTTCAGAGCCAGGGGAAGGAGATTACAGTCGTGCCTCTCTTTCTCTCTTGCGCACACACATTTATGCACTCTCTATCATGAACACAAAATAAATAAACTTGAAACAACACAATGATACAAAACTTTTTATAGAGGTACCTCTACAAATACCATGATGTGTAGGACTCCCATCTTAAAAAGTACATCCCCAATTAAAAAGGAATTTAAAATAAATGGATAAATAACCTCTCCTGAGAAGTAATGAAACATAATAGAAGTGACCTTAGACAACAGAATAATTCTTTTGAGAGGACCATAAAATAAGAATGTTTAAAATGATAAATTATAGAAGCAATCAAAATCATGACAGAACAACAGAACACCATGGAAATGTAACAGATTTGGAAGTGAATGAAGTAGAACTTACAGAAACAGAAAAGTAATTTTAAATTGAAATTTTTTAAATCTTTAAACAGCAGATTCTACATTGTAGAAGAGAGGATTTTTTTAGAGAATTATTAATTTAATTGTACTTATCATTACTATTATTTTTTTAAAATTTGTTATAGGAAACATGTGCTCACCAGAGAGAGAAGGAAAGTGAGAAAGCAAGCTGCCAGGTCCAGGACTCAAACCACAGTCGACTATTCGGTGATTCAGCGCCCCAACCACCATACCACTTGCTGGCCTTGAAGAGAAGATCTTGAATTAGAAGATAAATCAGATCTATGTGAATCAAAGCACAAATACAGAATGGAAAGCATGATAAAGACAAAGAGAATAAGTAAAGATCCCAAACAAAAAATAAAGAATTAAGGGGGGGGGGGGCAGTAGGTGGCATGGTGGTTAAGGCTCTGGACTCTCACATAGTTGAATGCAGTTCAAGTCCTGGACCTGGCAGCTTGCTTTCTCACTTTCCCTTTCTCTCTCTCTTTCTCTCTGGTCAATTTTTTTTAAATGATATTAAATAAAATAATTTTTTAAAAAAAGAATAAAGAGGGAGAAGGTACTTGAAGAGATGAATCACTGTGAATTTTCTAGAACATGAGAAAGAAGGAATATTTATTTTGACAAAGAACAAAAAAGCCAGATTAAAGCAAATGAAAGTCAATTGTGTTTCAAGTATGTCATAGTGAAACTAAAGAATCCCAAAGACAAAAACGGGTTCCTTGGTTTTCAGCTTGACCAATATAGAGGATGAGGGGAGCATTTACAGGGACAGAAAACAGTGAAAGCAAGAATAAGAGCTGATTAGCTCAGTCTTAAACTTTTTTGATTTTTTGTGCCTTAAAGCCAGTCATGTGGTGAAGTCCAATGGGCAATTAAATATACAAGTATGAATCTAAATGCAGAAGTCTGGGCTAGAGATATTTAGCTCTTACATGAGTAGATGTTAAATGAAGTTGGTTGTCTGGGTAGGACTGCCCAAGGTAAGGCAAATAAATACACTAATAAATTCCAGAATTTTCTGGAATATTTTCTGCATATAATAACTGATAAAAAATAGACTTGTCTGCAAAAGAAGCATAGAAGAATTTCCAAAATGGAAGAAATGCCAGGGGGAATATATTCTCACAGAGGTAAAGTAAAATACCAAGAAAGGATATTTTTATTCTATTTTTCCATTTTTAAGATGATCACTACATGTAATAGCATCATGTCAGTCGGACATACTTTTCCTAGCATTAAATGTAAACATTAATACACATTCCTAAATATATGTCATAACGTGAACAGGATCCTTTAAAAATAATAGGTATTACAAATGATCACTTTATTTTTTTAGAGATTTGAGTCTTTGTTATCTTCTAAGCTAAGGATCTACACATTTATGCTAAAAAGAGCCAGATAGTAAATATTCTAGTTGTTGGGGGACATAAGATTTTTGTTGCAAGTAGTCAACTCAACCACTGTAGTATGAAAGCAGCCACAGACAAACTTAATCAGTAAGGATAGCTGTATTCCAATAACACTTCAAGATTAAAAAAAAAAAACAAACAGAAAACAAGCAGCAAGACTAAGAAATAAAAGTTTAAAATCATGGGCCTGGTCTTGGCAGGCCTCCGTGTGTGAACCTGTGCTCTGGCTTGGGAGCAACTTTGGGACTTTTGGCGCCCCATCACACACTGCTTCAACAGCCTGGGCTTGCTCCACCCACCACCTGCTGGGATACTTAAGCCTAGTCTGATCAGGCCTCCGTGGATGAGTCCAGCCTCAGGGTCTGGGAACTATATTGGGACTTTTAGCACACCAACCCATGTGCTGTGCTTTACAACTAGATCCTCTTCACTAAGTGGTATCTCCTTGGCTCGCTACCACTTTATCAAGAGCTGAACATTTTTCAGAGGAGCCAAGCACTTGAAGTTGTCCATGCCTGCTCTCACCTGGGAGACAGAGCCCTCCAGGTGACAAATAAACAACCTAATGACAAAACTCAGGGAACTGGAAAGACAACAACAACAAAAACCATAAAAATTCCAGGAGAAAAGAAATAATAAAGAATCAAGCAGAAATAAATGAAATAGAAAATAAAATAAGTATAAAGAAAATAAATGAAGCTAAAAGCTGGTTCTTTGAGAAGATAAACAAAATCGACACACCATTAGCTAGATTAATCAAGAAAACAGAGAAAGGAATCAGAGAAATCAAATTAGCAAAGAAACAGGAATTAATTACAAGGAATATAACAGAAATAGAAAATATTATCAGAGAATACTATGAGTGAATATATACCAACACACAAGAAAACCTAGATGAGATGGACAAATTTCTGGACACATATATCTTACCAAGAGTGAACTAGGAAGAAATAGGTGGTCTGAATGGACCCCTAACAAGCAATGAGATTGAATCAGTAAGAAATAGTCTCTTAACAAGGAAGAGCCCAGGTCCCGATGACTTTACTTCTGAATTCTAAACCTTTAAAGAAGAACTAACCCCAATCCTCCTTAAACTATTTCTAAAAATTCAAAAGGAAGGAACCCTCCCAAATTCATTCTATGACACCTCCAACATCTTAATTCCAAAATCAGACAAGGACATGACCAAAAAAAGCTTCGGACCCATATCCCTGATGCAAAAATTTTCAGTAAGATACTAGCAAGTCATATTCAACAACATACTAAAAAGATTATGCATCATGACCAAGTAGGCTTTATTCCATGGATGCAAGGACAGTTCAACCTACACAAAATAATAAATGTAATACATCACATTAACAAAAGAAAAGATAAAAACCATTTGATCATATCAGTAGATGCAGAAAAAGCATTCAATAAAATACAACACCCCTTCATGATTAAGACTTTCAGCAAAATCAGCATAGAAGGGACATTCCTCAACACAATAACAGCCATCTATGAAAAACTCATATCTAACATCATACTGAATGGGGAAAAGCTGAAAGCGTTTCCACTGAAAACTGGAACAAGACAAGGCTGCTCACTTTCTCCACTCCTTTTAAAGATAGTACTGGAAGTTTCAGCCAATTCCATTAGACAATAGAGTCAAGTAAAAGGTATGCCAAAAGGAAAAGAAGAAGTGAAATTATGTCTACTTGCAGATGATATGATGCTATATGTAGAAAATCCAAAAGAAACCACAAAAAACTCCTGGAAGTGATAAATGAATGTAGTAAAGTGGCAGGATACAAAACCAACATACACAAATCTATAGCATTTTTATATACCAGCAATGGACAAACTGAGACAGAATTGAAGAGAGAAATCAAATTTACAATAGCCACAAAACCAATAAGGCATCTAGAAATAAACCAGACTGAAGATGTCAAAGATCTCTACAAGGAAAATTATGAAATACTAGAAAAAGCGTTAAACATGATACAAAAAGTGGGAAAACATCCCATGTTCCTGGATTGGAAGAATTAATATAATTGAGATGTCAATCCTACCCAAATTAATCTACAAAGTTAATGCAATCCTAATCAAACTACTACAGATATTCCTCACAGAAATAGAAAAAAAAATCACAAAATTTGGAAACATAAAAGCAATACTGTGCAAGGGGAATAAAGTCAGAGACATCTCACTTCCTGACCTCAAAACATATTACAAAGCTGTAATACTTAAAACATCATGGTATAAAAACTGACAGACCAATGGAACAGAATAGAGAACCCCCAAATGGATGCCAAAACATAAAACCAACAGATCCTTGACAAAGGACACAAGACAGTCCAGTGGAGGAAAAAATATCTCTTCAGCAAATGGACTGGGAGAACTAGACTTTCACCTGGAGAAGAATGAAACTGGATTTTTTATCTCTCATCACTAACAAAAATTAACTCAAAATGGATTGAGTATCTAAACTTAAAATCTCAAACTATAAAAATATTGGTGGAAAACACAAGGAAAACTCTTGGAGACCTTGAAGTAGGCAAAAACTTTAAAATAATAAAATTATCTTATTTAATTTTATTTATTTTTTTAGTTTGACCAGAGAGGGACAGAGTGAGAGAGAGAAAAGGGAAAGTGAGAAAGCAAGCCACCAGGTCCCAGACTCAAACTGCAGTCAGCCATGTGGGAGTCCAGCACCCTAACCACCTCACCACCTGTAGCCCTGGCACAAATTTCTTAAAGAAGACCTTCAAAACACAGACAACAGTCCCAAAATTAGACAAATGGGACTGTTTTAGGATGAGAAGCTTTTGCACAGCCAAAGAAACAGTAAGTAGAGTGAAAAGACAACCCTCAGAGTAGAAGAACGTGTTTGCAAACTAAAGGGACTGATAACCAGAATACACAGGGAACTCAAGCAGCTTATGCACAGAAAATATAATCCAATTAAAAGATGGGAAAATGGACTGAACAGACAGTTCTCCAAACAAGATACACAAACGGCCCAAAGCATGTGAAAATATGCTTGACATCCCTTACCATAAGGGAAATGCAAGTCAAAACCACAATGAGATATCACTTAACCTCAGTCAGAATGGCTAAAATTAAAATAATAAATAATGGTAAGTGTTGGTGAGGCTGTGCTGAAACGGAAACTCCTACACTGTTGGTGGGAATGCAAATTATTACAACCACTTTAGAGGATGATATGGAGAAACCTATAAAAAGAACTATCATACGACTGAGTATTCTACTTAGGTATTTACCCAAAGGATAGGAAAAACCCTCAGTCAGGAAAACACTTGCACATTCATGTTTATTAAGCAGCATTATTAACCATTGCTAGGACATGGAATCAACCCAAAGGCCCAAAAATAGATGACTGGATTGAAAACATGTGGCATATGTACTCTATGGAATACCACCAAGCCGTAAAAAAACAAAATGAAACCTTAATATTTCATACAAAGTGGATGAATATGGAAGACTTAATGCAAAACAAAGCAAGCCAGACTATGAAAGACAGACTTTGTATGTCCCTACTCAATATATAGAGATCATCTGCACTATATAGCAGAAACTGAAAGTTTGGAAGGTATAAAAGCAGGGAGGGTAACAGTAGATACTAGAGAAAGTAAGGATGGGGTAATACAGGCATGGGTAATAGAGGGAGGAGAAGAGGAGAAGAAGAAAAAAGTATGTTTAATTGAGAAAAAATGAAAAGCTATTTGCTGATGATAATGTATATAGTAATATCTTTACCTTAACTGATCTGTATGGTATTCATGCTGGAAAAAGCAATGTTGTACATTGTAAAGATAAATGTGATTAAATGTAAATGAAAATAAACTAAAATCATGTAAAACCACTTATCAAGGAGAATTCCACAAATATCAGGATAAGCAGGACTCCCATCATAATAAAAGATGTAATTCTAACTTAAAAAGAACTTAACATTAAAAGTAAATAAATAACCTCTCATCAGGATTAATACAACAAACTCAATGGCAAGAACTTCAATGACAGAATAGTTTAGAAAAGGCAGTCAAATGAGAGCTTCCAGAATTGCTGTAGGGCAGACCCTGAACTGTTTTTAATCTTCTTCACTACACATAAGTAACCACTGCATGCACAGCATTTATATTCATCCTCCATATCTATGTTAGGTCAAAAAAAATTCTGTCTTTCACCAGGATAAACTTAGGCAAAATATTCATAGATGCAAACAATGTGCTAGAAAAATACAGATTTAATTAGAAAATATCTGTAAACTATAAAAAGAGTAATGAGAAACTCTAAATGGCGATTTTTTTGGATTAAAGAGTATGCCTATAGATGCCAAAAGGAAAATGATATAGAAAATCAATCTGATAAGAGAAAGAGAAACTATAAAAGAATTTATGGTCCATGTAATGAAAGTGTCATATTTGTTCGTTTGCTTGCTTTTTTGTTTTGGAAGTTCCAAGACATAACCATGAATACTCTGAACAATGCTATGGGGGACTACTAATAATAGCAAAGGAGATATGCTCCCCCAAATAAAAGTAAACGTGTGTGTACATGTATGTGCATGTACATCAACACACAAACATACAGAATGCTATGCTTTAGAGCTATATGGAGGTTTCAGAAATTTTTGTACTACGATACACTTAAAACTTCAAAACAGAATTGAGGGCTGGCTCTGTACCGCAGCAGTTAAGCACTGTGCATTGGAAGCTGGATGCTACATGGCCGACTGTAGTTCACCTTCTGTTCCTGGCAGCTTGAAAAACATGCCAGGCACGTGTGTGCGCATGCCCAAAATCTTGATGGGATAGAGAAATAGAGGAAAAAGGATTGTGGCATGTAGGAGGGTGCTTTCTCTCTCTCTGGCAAATGTATGTGTGCTCTGGCAGTAAAAGAAAAAAAAACAAAAACAAATACTTTTTTTAAAGTTACATAATTACTTTAAAACATGTTTTTAAATAATACATATATAAAAATAGACTGAATATATTAATATATAATAGACATATACATTAATATATAGCCAAATATATATCAAAGCCTAAATATCTTTGTCTCCATGCTGCAACTAGAGTAAATAATTAGTGATTTTTAAAAAACTAAACTGAATTTCAGGACGTTGGACTAGACATACATTTCCCTATTCCTTCCCCTGAATACAATTAATACCTTGCTAATTGTATGTATAAGGAAACTCTCCAGGCAGGGAGAAAAAGGTAGACTGGCTAGGTACCTAAGAATACAAGGAACAACAGATAGTGAGTTTTCTGCATTTTCTTGTTGCCTCGTACATTCAAAACATCAAGCTGAAGAAACCAGTCATGAAATATCAAGAGGTACTAACACACACCACAAAAATCAATAAACCAAAAAAGCCTCCTCAAAAGTGTGCTCTCTTTGCCTAAAGGAGCAGGAAAGGGACAACCTAGCAAGACAGAACCCTTTTAGACGAAAATTGCTTTACTCCTGCCAAACACCACAGAATAAAGTGTGGTTGAAATAGTGGGGAGGGCCTTCCACTTTCTTTCTTTCTTTCTTTCTTTCTTTCTTTCTTTCTTTCTTTCTTTCTTTCTTTCTTTTTTTAAGAGATTTTTGCTGTAGGGCACATGCACTCACCAGAAAGACAGAGAGAGACAGAGAGACAGAAAGCGAGAAATCACCCCCCAGGGGGGATGTCTACGCTGCAATCCCTTCTCCTCTCAGGATCTTGGGCACGCACGCACACGCGCCTGGCGTGAGTTTAAGGCACCGGGTCTGGGACTCAAACCGTGGTTGACTACATGGGAGTCCAGTGACATAGCCATTATTCCAACTGCTGGTCCAGGTCTTCCACTTTCAGACTGTGTAATAACAAAGCATCCCAACACCCATCCCCATCTCCACCACCAGGGCGTACCAGAGAAGGCTGAATAGAGACTTCTATCCACACTGAGAAATAAGGAAGTCCACTGCTGCAAAGTCCCTGCAGTACCAGCAGAGACCACATAGGGAGCCTAGATTTGTACCCCACCAAGCAATCCCCCTTCCTCACTGGCAAGGAGAGATTGAGGAGGCCTACTGAACAGTTTCAGTGGAGCTACACAGGGAGCATTCATGAGGCCCTCTTACTCTACCTGCTCAGGGAAACATTGGTGGAGCCATAGAGGGGAGCCAATTCAACACTTCATCCATCAGTGAAGACGTGCTCTACTCCAAGTGCAGAACTTCTACATGCATCTGGCTGCAATGAAGAAGTGCCATCCTGGGAACCAGCAGTTAGTGTAATGGCTATGTTGCTGGACTCGACTATGTAGTCGACCGCGATTTGCGTCCTGGACCTGGTGGCTTAAAACTCATGCTGGGCGCGTGTGCGTGCGTGCCCAAGATCCCGAGAGGAGAATGGAGGAGAAAGGATTGCGGCATGACCATCCTCCCTGGGGAGTGATTTCTCGCTTTCTGTCTCTATGTCTCTCTCTGTCTGACTGGCAAGTGCACACGCGCCTTATAGCAAAAACCTCTCCAAAAAAAAAAAGAGAAGTGCCACCCTCTGCCAGAATGATGTCAGGGGAACCACCTAAAACAGAAGGTTCAAATGAGCTCCTGTCTCATAACCTAATAAAAATATAACAAGGTTTCAATTACATGTCACTCAGCAAGCCAAGAACCAGTAAGATCTTAAACTGAATGAAGAAAGACAATTAACAGGCGTAACACTTGGAAGGCATAGTTGTCAGAATTATCTGAGAAAGATTTTTCTAGAAGCCATAATAAGAATGTTCCATAGAGCTATTACAATTGTACTTAAAATAAATGAAAACAAATAGCCTCAACAAAGAAATCTAAAGTCTCAGCAAAGATACAGAAGATTTAAAGAACAATCTTGGGGAATTTTAAAAATGTAAAATTCAATCACTTAATTAGAAACTCAGTAGGAAGGCTCAACCATAGGATGAAAAGATAGAGAAAGTAATCAGTGAACCAAGAGGTAGAGCAATCAATATGACCTATCTAACAGAGAGAAAATAAACTAGAAAACAAAAATAAACAGAGCTGAAGGAAAACATTGACCTTGAAAGCTTACCTACTTCCTGATTCCATTTATACAACATTCTTGAAATAACAGAATCACAGAAATGAAGAAGCAAATTAGTGGTTGCTAGAGGTCAGGGATGAAGTAGAGGGAAGTAAGTAGAGGCAGCTCTCAAGGAGTGACAGCAGGGATTGCTGCGGTGATAGAAATGTGTGCTGGCTGCATCAAGGTCTACATTACGATGATGATACTGCACTACAGTTCATAGATATTACCACTGGCAGAAACTGGGGGAAAGGTATATAGGATCTATCAGTAATTTTTTTTTTTTTTACAAATATGTATGAGCCAATTTCTGATTATCTCCAAGTAAAAAATTAATTAAAATGAAATGCCCTCAAAAAGATATACAAATTCAATGCAATTCCTACTGAAATTCCAATGATATTTTTTTCCCAGAATGGGAACACTAATTCTAAAATACATGTAATTTCAAGAGAACCAGAATAGCCAAAGCATTCCTGGAAAAAAAACGAGTTGGTATATTAACACTGACTGGTGTCAAAAGTTACAACAAAGCCACTGAATTCAAAACAGTGTGGTATGGATATCAAGATAGATGTATAGACCAGTAGTCAAGTGATTTTTGACAAAAGTGCCAAGACTTCTTAATGGAGAAAGAATTGTTTGTTCAAAAAATAAATAAATAAAAACAGAAAAATAAACTGATTGTGTCACTTTGTTTCTCATAACTCTTCCCTGGCTTCTCACTACTGTTAAGATAAAGTGAAATCAGTTTGAACCAAGACTCTGTATATGCTCACCCCCAATTACTTCGACATACCTTTGCAACAACTGCTCCCCTCTTCTTCCCATTACCACAGCCACCTAGCACTTCCTGTCTGCCAACCTCACAGCTGCTACTGGGCTTAGGCTTGTGCTACTCTCTATGCCTGGAGTAAAATTCCCTTCCTCATTACCCTAAACAGCCTGTTTTTCTTCCTGTCCTTAATCAAGATTCATATGTCTTCAATAGACTATGACTTAAAGATTTGCTGCTATCAGGATATTAATAGCATAAGACTAATTTGAATAGTCATTCTTATTTAGTGGTCTCATATTGTTCATTTGTAACACATCATGGTCATAATTTTTAAATATATTTAAAATATAATTTTTAACATTTAAAGTATTTAAATAATTAAATAAAGTTATTTTAATCATTAATAAATTATAGCAATACATTATTAATTAGGTAATTATATTTGTTTAGATATTTATATTTATACAGTTACATATTAATTTTAAAATATATTTAAGACATATTTTTAAATTATGTTATTAGTATTTGTCCTCTTTCACAAGAATATGAGATCCATGAAGGTAAAAACTATGTCAGGTTATATTCACTGGTGAATTCCAAAACCAGCACCACAAGGGCATGAATTGATAATAATTATTAGTGGAATGAATGAACATGGTTCTTTTTTAAAAATATATTTGTTTATTTAATTTTGCTATTATTATTTTTTAAAATTTTGATGAGAGGAGAGAGAGAGAGAAAGTCAGAGAATAAGCCACAAGGTCTGAGACTCAAACAGTGGTTGGCCATTTGGTAATCCAGCACCTTAACCACCATACTACCTGACAGCCATGGTTCTTATTTTTATGCAATTATCTTCCCTAAGAAATCATGTGTAATGGGCTAACAGATGGTGTGGAGGTTAAGGCAGCAGGATCCCACATGGCCGACTTTGCAGTTTGAGTGTCAGACCTGGTGGCTTGAAGAGCACACAGGGCAGATGTGCATGCCCAAAAATGCCATGAGAAAAATGAAGGAGAAGGGATTGCAGCGTGGCCATCCCCTATGGGTGATTTTTCACTTTCTCCCCCTCTTTCTCTGGAAAGTGGATGCGCACTGTAGCAAACTATTACATATTCTTTTTATTTTAGAGGTTTTTGCTATAGGGCACGTGTGCTCGCCAGAAAGATGGAGAGAGACAGAGAGACAGAAAGTGGGAAATCCCCCCGCTCCTGGGATAGTCACTCTGCAATCCCTTCTACTCCATTCTCCTCTCAGGATTTTGGGCACACACACACGTGCCTGGCATGAGTTTAAGCTACCAGGTCTGGAACTTGAACCGCAGTCGATTACATGGGAGTCCAGCTACGTAGCCAGTACACCAACTGCTAGTCCCTAAACAAGTAAATAAATAAGAAACAAATAAATAAGAAATCATGTTCCATATCCACGTATCTCAGGAAATCAGAATAAGATATTATTTGATAGAAAAGCAGGGAATTTGGGACCAGCAGTTAGCATAATGGCTATGTCGCTGGACTCCCATGTAGTCAACCACAGTTCGAGTCCGGGACCCGGTGGCTTAAACTCACGCCGGGCGCATGTGCAAGTGTGCCCAAGATCCCGAGAATGGAGGAGAAGGGATTGTGGAGTGGCCATCCCCCCCCCCCCGGGGGGGGGTGTGATTTCTCGCTTTCTGTCTCTCTGTCTCTCTGGCTAGTGCAAAAAAAAAAAAAAAAAAAAAAAAAAAAAAGGAAAGAAAAGCAAGTAATTTTGAATAGCACATGTTTAACAGAGGCAGCATTTAACATTCCACGGATTCACTAATGAGTCATTGTTCTACATTGTATATTTTACCTTGAAATTTTAATGAACATATTTGTTGTTAATAACAATATATAGTATTTTAAGTGCTTGATATAGCTTACATATTTTTCTTATTAACACAAATATTATCTACTTAATTTATGGATAAAAAATTAAATTTAGATATATTTAAGTTTATTATTAAATTAGTATTTTAGTTTTAATAACTACTGTAGGTACTAAAGTAACAGTTCATTTTCTACATGGGTCTGTGACCCAAGTAAGTTTCTTTTATGAACAGTAGAATCTTGGGGATTTGAAACTGTGATAATGTGAAAAGACACCAGTCAAGTGAACTTGCCAGGATTAAGACATTATTTTTGTTTAATAAATAAAAGAAAAATACAAGAAATAATATTTATTATGTATAATATCACAGACTATACATTCCATATTGATCTTTACTACAATGTGCATGAGTGAAATAGGTGTTTCATATTACATTGGGTAGAAATTATATAGAAATAGACATGATTCTGCATTTAAAAGTGAAGTTGGAATAGTAATGTTACATCTGATACTAAGTGCGCCATTGCCCCCATCTTAAATAATCCTTTTTTTTTTTTTACATCTTATAGCACATCATCAAAATATTTCAAATTAGTCCTTTCCTATTCACAGAGGTATGGAGCTATAATATTTCTTATTTATCTCAAATGGTTCCAAATTTATGGCATTTGCAGCAGTCACATTTCCCAACTTAATTTAGGAAAATGTACATTTTCCTCTAAGCCTTTTCATTGGTCTGCTGGGAAGGAGAAAAAAAAAAAAAAAGAAGCCTCTAGTACCTGTTGTTTTTAATAAGAATGTTAAGCAAAATTGTAAAATTCAAGTCAGCCTACAGTTCGACTTGAGCTCAAAGAAATATACAGAAATCAGTCACCAATAATTAACAGGCTCACATAAGCTTTGTGGTATCTGCTAGGAATTTCATCTACTTGCATCTAATCCCACACGAGCGGGCCTCCAAAACTATTGCTTAATGAAAGATTTTACCGTAAATCTAACAAAATGGACAGAGTGATTTTTTCTTTCTCTTTGCTCCTAAACATTTTAATTCTTTATTATTTTGTTTTGCTCTTCTTGGGTATTTGTGGAAACAACGACCGTTAGCTGAACTAGAGCATAGCAAGAGCTCAGAACAAAACAAGGTGCTCAGTAAATATCCAGGCGATGTCCTGATTTATTGCTGTATTAATTATTATGCTCCTAACCACTGCTTTTCCCCTTCCAGGTTTCCCAGGAACTGTAAAGCCTCTAAAATAATACTTTCTCTGGAGAAAATTATTTAATTTAAGTATAACTTCTTGTGAAAAAATCCAGTAATATTACCATATTTGTGTGCTTTAATATTTTTTAAAATTTAATAAGTTTAATTACATTTTATATTTTTAATAAATTCATAAATTATTCCAGCATAGGGTAAATGGACACACTGTTCTCTGAAATTGGGGAAACTAATTAAGGAAGATGGTAATTTAGGAAACTGGTTATAATCCAATTGTAAATAGCAATCTTTAATCTTATAATTATTTTTCTTTCAATTATTTCTTGAAGATTTGCTACTATTAAGAGATATCGAGACCATAATAGTAACTCAGAACACATACCAGTAGTTAAAAGGAATTCTTACTCCATACTGAATATCTGAGTTATAGAAATAAAACAAAAATACATTAAAATGCAAATTACCGTATTACTTACTTGGTTATGCCAATAAATTTTAGGATATCAAGAACTAAGCTTTCAAAAGTATAATGGTAATTTATCTAAATTTCCAAATTTTAAAATTTTGATTATATAACAGATGGATTCCATTATTTTTTTAAATTGCAGATAAATTTGTTTTGTTTCTCCCAGTGGAGATTTTTGAGTATTTAATTAAAGGCCTCATTGCCCCATCATTAAATTCAAAGAAGCATATCTAATGTGAACACTTAAATGTAATGTCACTCATTAGTCTTTAATGAAGAGAAACTTATTCTTTCTCTAAAGAACAGCTGTAAAAATAGTATCTGTCACCTACAAAATTATATATTCCAAAGATTATTAATGTGCGTTTAATGACTTTGAAATATGTCTTTGCAACAGTTACTGTGCATGTTTCTTTCCTTTTGGCTTCATCTGTAAAAAAGGTTAACTGAAGTCAGGAAGCCTGGAATTCTCATAGCTCTCAGGACACCAGGCTAAAGCAGAAACTGCCTTTTCAGAGCTACCTGTAACAGATTTGGCATGAAGCCTTTTGGCGTTCTATTCCACACATTCTCTCATTGGTCCTGTACCTTGATAGCAGTTTTCATAATGACAGTCATAAAATCTGTCATTAGACAGTTAAAATTCATCTGGAGCTCCTTTATCCTAGGATCCAGTCAACAAGAAAATTGATTTTAATGTCTGTGCCATTTCCTGACTGTGCAAGATGCAACCCAGAATACAGTGCAGTCGACAGTACACTGCCGTTGACTCATGAGCATTTCATCACCACGTCCTCATCGTCACTATTATCCTCACTGTCATGGTCCCAGTCAACACTAACTCTGTTATTGTTTTTGTTTTTGTTTTTAGAGAAATTGTTTGCTATAGGGTATGTGTGCTCACCAGAGAGACAAAAAATGAGAAATCATCCCCGACGACAGATGGCCAAGCCACATCCCATCTCCTCCATTTTCTTCTCAAAATTTCGGGCACACATGCACACATGCCTGGCGTCATTTCAAGCTGCCAGGTCCAGGACTTGAACAGCTGTCGGCCATGTGGGAGTCCAGTGATGTAACCATTATATCATCTGCTGGCCCTAACTTTGTCCTTCTTGAAAAAGATGTTTATACCTACATTCTACATATTTGTCTACTAGGCTACAGTAGCCTCCTAAATGTCTGCTTTTTATTTTTTTTAAGCAAAGAAAGTCCTTAATTGGTTTTGCTGACACTCAATAAAAAGATTAAAGAGATTTTCTTAAGACCAACAATTATGCATACCTTAACATAGCTAGACTCACATGGGAAAATGTCCATGGTTCAAGTCCCAGGACCTCCCTCTCTATACCAGGCACTCGCACTGTGATCTGGGGTGGCTGAGATGGGGAGGATCATAGTGTGACGAGCTGACTGGGAGTCTCTCTCTCTCCCCCCCCCTTTACTCTCTGATGAAATAAATGAGCAAATAAGCTTTTTTTTTTTTTTTTTTTTGCTATAGGGCATATGTACTCATGAGAGAGAAAAAGAAAAAGAGGGAGAAAAAATACACATCATCAAAAAAAATAAAATTCTCCCGGGGGAATGGCTGTGATGCAATCCCTTCTATTCAATTCTCCTCTAGAAATTTTGGGTATGCATGCACACATACCCAGTGTGTTTTTCAGTCTACTAGATACAGAATTCAAATGATTCACTTGGCCATGCAGGACCCAGGCACCCCAGCCACCATACCATGGGATAGCCCATAAATGAGTAAAGTATTTTGTTTGTTTTGTTTTAGACTTTTGCCATACAGTGTGTACATTCACCAGAGAGACAGAGACAGAGAGAAGGAAAGTGAGGAACCCCTCCCCCCCAGGGGAGAAGCCCACCCTGCAATCCGTTCTCCATTCTCCTGTCAGGATTTTGGGTGTAAAGGTACATATACCTGGCATGGTTTTCAAGCAGCTAGGTCCAAGACTTGTCAGCCATGTGGGAGTCTAGTGCCTTAACCACCATGCCACCTGCTGGCTCCAATGAGTAAGTTTCTTTCTTTCTTTTTTTTTTTTTTAAATTATCCGTACCTTTCTAAATATATATCTGCTATTGGCAAACACCTGTATTTTTTTTAATAGAGGGTAAGTCCCCTCACTAGAGAGAGGGAAAGGACAAAGCCTGCCAATAGGAGGCAGTCACACTACAATCCCTTCTCCTCCATCTCCCTCTCCTTTCAGGATTTTGGGCAAGCAGGTATACACATGCCCAGAGTATTTCTTAAGCTGCCAGGTTTGGGACTTGAGCCATGTGGTTGGTCATATGAATTCAGTTGCGTTAACCATAAGGTATGGGAACAACCAAACATCTGTATTTTTTACTGAACTTTTTAGATGTAGTATTAATGGGTCATCAGAAAAGTCATGATGCATTTTTCTGTTTTTCTATGCAAACCTGTGTCATGCCTTTCCCAATAACCCAATAAGTACAACTCTGTTACTTTCTTGAGAGTATTACTACCTTGTTGAAATACACATCATCAAGCAAAATTTGTTACTGAGTTCCTCCTTGCAGTATATCCCAAATACTTTAATTACAGAAAGACAACAAATATTTCATCATAGAAACATTTGCATTCATATGGTTCCATGGCCTAACTCCAAGAATAGTAAAATTGCATTAACCGAGCAATATGCATTTAGTATCTCTTGTGCCATATGTAGTGCTATGTATTAGAAATAAAGTAGCATAGAAGCTCAAATTTGTATATATAAAACAGTTCATAAGTACAATTATATTTTTTCCTGCATTGAGAACATGTTCTTTTTATTCTTAAATTTGCTACAGGGCATGTGTGCTCACTCAAGAGAGACTCAAAGGGAAAATGAGAAAGCATCCCTCAGCAAGAATAGCCACACTGCAATCCCTTCTTCACCGTTCTCCTCTTCGGATTTTGGGTATGTACACACGTGCACTTTGGCATGATTTCCAAGCCACCAGTTCTGGAACTTGAATCACATAGTCAGTCATGTGGGATCCAGCCACCATGCCAATGGCTGACCCCAGAAAAAGTTGTTCTTTATATTTTAAACACACACTTTTTTTTCTTACATTAGGAAAGTAAAACAAAATAACATTAACAAGTGTGTTTCTTCTGAACTACTGCCAACACGCAAAGAAGGTTTAAATCTTGTGTCTTATTTGACTTTTATAATTCAGTTATTCTGTACCTTGTATAGGACTACACATGGCCAACTGCTTGGTTATAGTCCCAGACCCAGTGGCTTGAAAACATGCAGGGTGAATGTTCTTGTGTGCCCAGAATCTCAAGAAGGAATGGAGGAGGGACCAGCAGTTAGTGTAATGGCTATGTCGCTGGACTCCCATGTAGTCAACCGCGGTTCGCGTCCCAGACCCAGTGGCTTAAAACTCACGCCGGGCGCGTGTGCGTGCGTGCCCAAGATCCCGAGAGGAGAACGGAGGAGAAGGGATTGTGGCATGACCATCCCCCCTGGGGGGTGATTTCTCGCTTTCTGTCTCTCTGTCTGTCTCTGTCTGTCTGGCGAGCTCACTCACCCTATAGCAAAAACCTCTCTCCAAAAAAAAAAAAAAAGAAGGAATGGAGGAGAAGGAATTGTGGCATGGCTATCTGCCACCCGGGTTGTGCGGTTGTGCTTTTTTCCTTTCTCTCGCTCTCGCTCTCTCTCGCTCTCTTTCTCTCTCTCTTTCTATTTCTGCAACATCATTTAATCACTTCCCAAAAGCCCCCCCCCCCCTTTTCTAATACTATTGCACTGAGGTTAAGATTTCCGTATAGGAATTTAGAAGGAGAAGGAAATAAATGTTCAGTTCATAACAATATCTGATTATTAACTTAGAGAGAGAGAAAGCAACTATTTTCATGTCATGCTTCCAGGCTCTCTGAAGAATAGACTTTTTGTTTAGTTTCATCATAAGTATTTTGTTCTCAGCATATGTGAACAACTCAGTGTCTCCCAGTTAGATTTCATATTGAGTCTAAACCCAACTCTACTATCAACCAAATTTTTAAATATTACTTGTGTCTGGAGTAGAATGCTCAAGATGCTATTATTACATGTCTCATATTGTAACAAAGACTTCCTGCTCTCCGCCCCCCCCCCCCACACACACACTACACGTATAAGCCGAATCACTTGTTGGTTAGCCGAATGAAAGAAATAAGACAAATCACCTCATTTTAAAAGTGAGTTGGGTGTTAAAAACTTGAAACTACTTAAACACAAAAAAATTCTCTTTGCATAACTGTAAAATGTTTTTATAGCTACTTTGTTTAATTAACTTAATTTGTTTAATATTTTGTTGAATTAAATATGTATAATACTTTATAAAAGGCTCCTGATAGTTTCACTGGTACAATCGAATACCCCTTCTTTTCTTTCCCCACTGTATCTTATTTGCATTTAAATCAAAATAAAAGTATCATTTTGTTGCATTTATTTGTTTCTAGGTGTAACCTTTATAAAAGCCAGGTAGCTTCTGTTGTGCTACCTCAATTGCATTTGTACTCAAAGGCAGCTGGATATCACATGGCAGACAGCAATATTGGAGTTCCAGATCCCAGCATGTGTACATGCACACCCAAAATCTCAAGAGGAGAACAGAGAAGAGATTACGTTGTGGCCAACCCCTACTGGTGTGGGGATGATTTCTCACTCCCTCTCGCCTCTCTTTGGCAAGCACACATGACTTATAGCAAACTAAAAAATAAACAAAAATAAACCACATACACATACAACCTTTCATGTTAAAAAAACATTTAAATGAATTCATTTTTATACTCAATCTCCCAGGGAAACATCAAAAGGAAAACTGCATTTCTAAAACATACAATTTAAAAAGAACGTTTGTCCTGGGTCAGCCCTGTAGTACAATGGTTAAACACTGTGCATTCAGAACTGGATCCCACATAACCAACTGTAGTTTGAATCCTGGCTCTGGCAGCTTGATAAATATGCTGGGTAAATGTACATGCATGCCCCAAATACTACTGAGATGCGGAAGTGGAGGATTGAAGCATAAACAGGACCCATTAGAGGGTTCTCTCTTTCTCTGTCTCCTTTCCCCTCCCCCAATGATTGCACATACCCTTTGGCAATAAAAACAAAACAAAACAAACAAAAAAACCCAAAAAAACCTTTGTCCCAATATTTGCTATATCCAACGTCTTACGTACAAAATTGATAATAGCAAATAATTGTTTTGATCAGAAGTCAAATAAGTGAGATGTTCTCAGTTGTTAAAAATGATAAGAGCATAGTTGAAATTACTCAACATGGGGCTGCAAAATAGAAGATAGTTGATAAGCAGGAAGAATACAATGAGTTTGTTAGTTTAATTGTTTATTTTCAGAGGTTTTTGCCATAGGGTGTGTATGCTCGCGAGAGAGGCAGAGACAGTGACAGTGAGAGGGAAAAATAAATCACCTCCTGGGGGGGATGGCCACTCCATAATCTCTTCTCCTGACGGGATCTTGGGCATGTACACATGCACACATGCCCTGTGTAAGTTTCAAGCCTCTGGGTCTGGGACTCGAACAGTGGTCAGTCATGTGGGAGTCCACCTACATAAACATTACAACATCTGCTCACCCTGAGTTTGTATTATTTTAAGACCAGACTCTCTACTGTCACTTATTGCCAAGATTTTTTTACAAATGACAGAAATTTAATTCAAAATGGCTTGGATTCATTACTATGAAGTCTAGGTACATCTTCAGGTTTGGCTTCATCAAGATGCCCAGTGTTGTCAAGAATTATGGGCTGATTTCATTCTCAGCAGGGATTTTTTCCATGTGGTAGCCCCTACAACTCAATCCCTACATTAAACCAGTTTACCAGTCCCAGTAGAAAGAAAAGCTCTTTCTCAAAAGCTCCCCCAAAAAAGTTAAAGAATTTATTTTTATTCCCCAAATTTGGAACACCCAACTTAGGACTCTGACCAGCAAAAGTTAGGTCACATGAGTATTCTGGGAAGTGGAGGGTTGATTAATCCCATCTGAACTGCAGGGTTGAGATTAAAAGCTCAGTGGTCTCACAAACAGAAACCAAGGAACTGTCACCAAAAGAAGGGAGAGATGAAGGCTGGTTGAGCAAAACAAAAAAT
Organism: Tupaia tana; assembly: GCA_026018925.1. Taxonomy (NCBI): domain Eukaryota; kingdom Metazoa; phylum Chordata; class Mammalia; order Scandentia; family Tupaiidae; genus Tupaia; species Tupaia tana. Next base: position 14,390,868 of record JAKSZU010000022.1, on the reverse strand, counting down.
GTGCACCACACCTCTCGTGAAATTAAATACACTGTAGGTGGGTATTCTTGTTTTTTTTTTTACAAAGATTTTCATGCTGAAGTACAAAATGGAGCCCATAAAATAAAAAGACACATCATCAATCACCTACAGAAACTTTTCACATCTCAAATTTTCAGAAATTCAGTTTCCCTTTAGTTACATTTTCATATCGACAGTATGAATGATATCTTTTGAAACCTTAGTTGCCCTGTTCTATTGACTAAAAAGAGCAAATAACTCACGTGAAATAGGCTTTCTCTCTCTGCCTTTCTGTTCTCTGTATCTCTATATGCATATAGATCATATATATGATGCGTTTCAATTCTTCTCAGAGTGCCCATTAAGGACAGCGAGTATATATGGTACCACTTCACAGTGCTCAGTAAATTTATTGAACGTTTCACTTGGACTATTTCATTCTCCATCTCTTACTTTCTCAGGGCTCTTCCAAGAATGAATGTGAGTGTACACAGAATCTTTGCATGTGTATACATTTCCCCCACCACATCTTATGTTTGGAAACTGCTTTGTATTTATGTGTTTTCCTCTACTTTCTTCTCTTATCTCCAAACTGTCTCTCTACCTGGGCTCTGCATTACAAGCTCAGAGATGTTCTTGAGCCTTTCCATTTATAAATGGGTTCCAATTCAGCCCTGCTTCTTCATAAGTACACCCTTTTCTCTTTCTTATCTCCACCGTCAAATTTATTTAGAGATATTCCACTCTCCATATCACTATTACCTCAAACTCATTTTTCCAAATTTATGTATCAGGGTGGTAGCACAAGTAACCCCACCAGGGTTCCCATGGATGATTCTTCCAAGTCTCAGCTGGTCTAGATCATGGATATGTGTATGTATACGCAGTGTTTCCAGGGAGGTCCCAGGACACAAACTCAGAACCTTTCCCATGTGGGTTCAGTTGCATTACTATAGCATCACCATCTGGCCCTCATTTATTTAAAAAAATCTACCTTGTTGTCTAACATTTAGGCCTACCTCTCCTACAGAAGCTGCAGTCCTGAGTACAAATAACCCAGGCCTTTATCTCTGAGATGATGTAATGTTATAACAACCATTACCTTTTTTTCAAGCTGCCAGGTCCAGGACTCAAATCGTGCCATTTGCCATGTCGAATCCAGCCATCTCAACCACCGTATCACCAAATGGCTCTTTATTTTAGTTTTGCCAGAAGGCATATGAACTCTCTAGAAACACAGAGAGAAAAAGTAAGAAAGTACTCCCTGTGGAGGATGGTAATGCTATAATCCCTTCTTTTCCATTTCTTCCACCTTTCAGGATTTGGAGCATACAAATACACATGCCCAGTGTGTTTCTCAAGCTACCAGGTCTGGGACTCAAACCATGTAGCCATCCATATGAAGTACAGTTTCCTTCACTACAATGACACAGGCTGGTTCTGGGGCTGAGTATTTTTAAAGACTTCCTGGTCTCAGTACTAATTCTCATTCTCCTACTCACCTTCCACACCAGCAATTTAGTCCTTTATTCATCAGACACAAATGTGTGACACATGTGTGACAATGCTTGTTCTACTTGGGAAGCAACTTGTTAAAATATATACAAACCTTGTAATATTCTTCTACCAGCATTTTGCTAAGATTAAAATGGTTTTTTGGGAAATCTTGTAAAAATTTTTTTACATGATTCCATGAGAGGAAAATCTTTTCTCTTGCAACTACTATATTTTAAAAATGACACTTAGTTCATAATCTCCTGGGTAACTAGTATCAGTAAGATTTGGAGTATGCTATAAGACATAAAGTAATTTGTGTTCACGTCAGTGATGTGACTTATTACTTAAGATCTACCTGGTAGTGTCATCCTCTTTCACTCAGATTTACTGTATAAGTTTATCAGTTCACTTAGGAGGTTGATCTTGTTTTCTATTTAAAATACAGTACAAATCTTAACACTCAGAGGAAATTATATTGCAATCTTGGCTGTCACACTCTCCATTAATCCATTACCTTGATCTTACTTGGATTCCTAAGTCAAATGAAAGTCAGGAACATAAAAGGAAGAGGAAAAGTTTTACAAGATAGTTTATGGGTTTTGTTTTTGGTTTCATGGGGGATTTTGTTTTGTCTTGTTTTGCCAGATAGTGTGTACATTAACCAGAGAGAGAAAGAGAGAGAGAGAGAAGAAGAAGAAGAAAGTACTTCTGCAATGGAGAATGGGCATACCACAATCTCTTCACCTAAATTTCTCCATCTTGTTAGGACTTTGCACTAGTATGTACATGTGTCCAGCATGTTTTTCAAATAGCCAGAGCCTGAATTTAAACTACTATTGGCTGGAACCAGCAGTTAGCGTAATGGCTATGTCGCTGGACTCCCACGTAGTCAACCGCGGTTCGCGTCTCGGACCCGGTGGCTTACAACTCACGCCGGGCGCGTGTGCGTGCGTGCCCAAGATCCCGAGAGGAGAATGGAGGAGAAGGGATTGCGGCGTGACCATCCCCCCTGGGGGGTGATTTCTCGCTTTCTGTCTCTATGTCTCTCTCTGTCTGTCTGGCGAGCGCACGCACCCTATAGCGAAAAACCTCTTCAAAAAACAAAAAAAAACTACTATTGGCCATGTGGGATTTAGTTCCCTTAACTACTAGACTATGGAGACAGTCCTTTTCTTTTTTTCAATGGTGAAGTCCTTACAACACAGTCAAATTCCTTTCTACCCTGATCAAGACCTCATCAAGCTATAATATTCTTGATAATCATTCACATCTGCTTTGGAATAAAAGAAACAAGCAAAATGGCAATAAAAAAGGATCTTTGAGTTTTGTTGCAAAACCATGACTGAATCTCAAGGATGTATTATTATTCATAATTCACTCATTTAAGTTCAGTTAAATGGAAGCATATGGTTTTTCCCTACATGTGTCAAGTCCATTTGGGGAAGATTGCTCATCATTGAGGTGAAAACAAAAGAAACTACTTCATGCATGCACTGATGAATAAATGAGCATTTGTTTCTAAATTATTCCTATATAAGTTCTACTTCCAGTAAATAAACTCATCTGTCACATTAGTAATATGACCCATTGACTAAGCATTTACAGACGTGTAGTTAGTATGACGATGCTTATAATTGTAATGGGTCATCTAGCCTCTGAAACGTTATGAGCAAAGCTAGGCATTTATAGGCATTGTACTTGTGTATTTCAAACTTAGTATTTCTAGAAAAGTTAACAGTGTTCCCTATCTAGCTAACAATTTTTTTTTTTTAATTTGGCAGAGGATGCATGAGCTCTCCAGAGAGAGAGAGGGAAGTGGAAAAAGTATCTCACATGAGGTTGATTTCACTACAATTGCTTCTCCTCCATTTTTCCATCGTGTGGGGATTTGGAGCACACAAACACACACACCAGCATGTATTTCAAGAAGCTGGGTCCAGGACTCAAACCACAGAGTCACAATATGGATCCTGCTCCCTTAACCACTAGGGTCTGGGGCCAGCCTCTATACAGCCATCTTAAATGTTTGTTTGTCATAGCATTACTGGTGATGCTCTGCTATTGTCAATGGCAGGTGACATGGAATACAGGTGCACTGGGTTGGCACCAGTCTAATGGATGTGTTACTTCGAACTTTGAAGGAATTCAATCTATTAGCAAATTGTTGAGCACACTGCAAAGATTCCTCCCACTCCATAGACTGAATTGAGCTTTTGTTGGGAAGAGAAGTAGTACACCAATAAGAATGAAACACAGTAACAACCCCAGGCAACAGATGACATGCTGGAAAGTAATAGGGAGAGGAAAGGAACCTGGACTTCACAGGCAAACAAGACAGCTTTACAAAGTGACCAGAGTCCGAAGTGATGCTTGAAGTACAGGTCAGACAGCGATGAATGAGAAGTTACAGAACATCATAGGCACAGCAAAACAGAGTGAATAAAGGAAAGAGATGGAAATGATTCCCATAGCTAACTTTTACTGAGTAATGACTCTGTAATAGGCATGGTACTAAATATTTTATGTGTAAACTCTCTTGAAAAAATTAGGTAGAACTTAGAGTTATAGTTAGAAAAAAAAAAAGTTTTAAACAGTCAATAATTTGGCTTAGGTTTCATTCAGGGTTCTACCACTGTGTGACCTTTTACCAAACTGAAATGTCTCCCTTTGCAAGTCTCATGTTTTTCCTTTGACAAATAAATGGTAAACACTGGGCAATGTTTAAGTTTCCTCCTGCTCTGAACTCTAGATGAAAATGTTAATATAGAATAAATTATCAAATATCAGAATAAAAATGGACTGAAAATGATTGTGCTAAAGCCCCATCCCCTGCCAAAGATGGTAAGGTTGTTCAGTTGTTGTTGAAATGTTCAAGGTATTTAAGTCATCCCTCTCTCCCTCTCTGGTTTTGTTTGTTTGTTTTTTGTTTTGTTTTAGCCATCTCACTTGAATTTTATAAAATCGAGGCCTGATTAACATTTATTTTATGACTTCACATAAAGGAAACCCATTCAGACGCCTATAAAGAACAAGTAAACAATGTTAATGAATAAAATTGTGTAGTGACCATGGCAATCTGGAGAGCAAATGTTCTGTCTAAACAAGGAGGTCACTATCAGTTCCTGCCAGTAGTTAATTCTATGGGAAGGATGTTGTGCCCTCTGCTTGCAGCAGTTAACGAAAGAGTCATGGGCCAGTTCATGGCATGGCAGTTGGGACACCCAGATCCCATATCGCCAACCACACCGTTCTAGTGTGCATGTGTGTCCAGAATCCCGAAAGAGGAAGGGAAGGTGGAGGAGAAGGAATTGCAGTGTGACCACTCCCCATTAGGGGGTGCTTTCTCCCTCTTTCTCTCTTTCCAATGAGCACACATGCCTGCTGGCAAAATTAAAAAGCAAAAAGGGGCCAGCAGATGGCTCTGAGGTTATGTTGTAGGACTCCCACATGGCCAATTTTGGTTCAAGTCCTGGGCCTGGTGACTTAAAACTTGTGCTGGGTGTGCAAGAGAGAATGCCCTATAGCAAAAGTCTCTCTGATGATAGAGAATAATTTTTAAAAAAATACTGAACTTTTTCCTTCTCATTCTCAGTAAAGAGTTTTATAGAACCCAAACCAGCCCACGTGTTAAACGTCTTCAGCAGTCTGCTGCTGGGAGCTGATTTTTCAGGAATGTAACAACTTTATAATTTGAGCAACTTTAATCAAGATTCTTACCTTGGCAGATGCCAAGATTTTTGTTTCAGATTTATACCAGCCTCTTCTGACAGTCTGTTTGTTGAAAAACTTGCCCTTTATTTAATCCCCCATGATTTCTTGTTTCCTGAGTTCCTTTAGATTAATATCTACCAGCTGTCTGTCTATCATGTGAAAACTCCTATATAATTAAGACTTTACCCCCTCTACACCATGTATATTCAAACCTGTTAACTTGATCTATAGTTTAGACAAAGTTTCTTCAGTGTCATTTCTTATGCATACTCTAAAATAAAGATCTACTTAATGGGCAATGATATCCCATGGCCTATAAATATTAATTTGAGTGCCATTAGTTAGAATGGAAGGCACTCATTTATGAATGTTTTTAAAGAATATAAATGCTAATTTATTTCTGCATTAGAGGATGTATTCTTAGCATTTGAAATCATTTTTGCTTAATTGGTATCAGCTATTCTCACATAAATAAATGAAACTCAAATTGCAAGCCCCCAGTGACATAAGAAAAGCTGACTTCTGGCACCTTCCTAGACCTTGTCGCTGATTACTACACTTACAATCATCCAATTAATGAGAAGAATCCTTCTGGTTGACACAACATAGCTTTGATGTAGAAGCATAGCTAGGATCCATGAAGCTTGTTTGTTTGAGAAACTATCTCATTAGATATAATTAAGATACAAAAAAGGGGGTACTCAGATTTATACCTTATTGTCACCAAATATTTCACCCATTTACAAACAGATCTCACCGGTCGGCTTAATATAATAAGCGACTCAGTGTTCACATGCTTTCTCCTATTGAATGCTCCCAAGGGAAAAGTAAAATTAAAAACAAGTAAGTATTAAATATAGCACCTTTAGAAAATATTGCACGGAAGGAATATGTAGTGAATTATTTGACAAAAAATAAATGTAACATAAACTAACAAGTGGTATGGAGGTTAAGGTGGCTGGATCCTACGTAGCCGACTGGGCAGTTCAAGTCCTGAATCGGGCAGCTTGAAAAACACACTGTGTGTGTGTGTCCCCAAAATCCTGAGAGGAGAATGAAGGAGAAGGGATTGAGGCATGGTCATCCCCCCTGGGGAAGGGGTGATTTCTCACTTCCCCTCTCTATCTTTCTCTTTCTCTCTAGCAAGCATAAGCACCCTATAGCAATCTAAAAAATAAATAAGTAAAAATGAATATAATTTTTTAAAGTTTATTTATGAGAAAGAGACAGGGTCTCACCATATCAGGATCTTTCTGTTCCAACCTCCCAGTTAGCTATAGGACTGTAGGTGCATGGTCTGCTTAGTTAGGCTGGGAACTCAGAACCAAACCCTGGCCTCCTATGTGGTGTTAGCCTCTGATCAGCAGTCTCTTAGCAGCATGCATCACTGCAGTGGAGCCCGATGTAATAGTTACGTTGTGAGGTTTGATAGATCATTTAAAAATATATAGAGACAATTGAAAACATTACAAAGCATGAACTTTGGCTCAAGAAAAAAAAAAAAAAGTCTATTTAATCTCATAGATTGCCTCTCAAATAGAGTAGCAGACATTATTTAAAAGATACTACCCAGGATGGCACAGCAGTAATGCACCACTCGAGAAGCCAGATCCCACATGGTGAACATGACTTGAATCCCAAGCTCAGTTGGCTTTAAACACGCAGGGCACACATGCAAATGCCCAAGATCTAATGGGCTAGAAGACTGGAGGGAGGGGATCATGGCATGACTGAATCTTGTGAGGGAGCTTTTTTGTCTGTCTCTCGTTGTGTGCATGTGCTATATTATGATTAACGGTAAAAAAAAAAAAAAAGGTAATCACTCAAATATTATTGATATGCTCAATAATGTGATAATTAAAATGTTATTGCCAAGCTTGTGTTGGCTGTTTTAAGGATATGGAAAGGGTATTTTTTGTTTTTCTTTTTTGCTATAGGGTGTGTGAGCTCATAGGAGACAGAGACAGGAAGTGAAAAGTAATCCCTCGGGGGGATGGCCATGTCACAATCTTTTCTCTTCCATTCTCCTCTTGGTATTTTGGGCACGCACATATATGCATCGGGCATGAGTTTCAAGTCACCAAGTTTGGAACTCAAACCACAGTCTTCTATGTAAATATCCAGTGCTTTAACCATTATACCACCTCCTCCAATATGAGGAGGTTTTAAGGAAGATTTCTTAACTTTGGTTTTCAGAGAATTACCAAATTTCTTTGCAAGAGCCTCTCTGATTCTTTATTAGTTTCAGAATTCTGTCTCTTGCTACAGATATGTACAGTGAAAAACTTATGGTTAATCCAACAACAACTATTGCTATTTGTCATACCAGTGAACTGGCAATCAACAACAAGGAATCTATGAAAACAGAATAATGAGTGTCATGACTTTCCTTGTCTAAATTCTTGATGCATTATGGAGTGTATACTATCTGCCAAATTCTGTACTATACACATATCATTCCATTTACTTGTTTTGTTAGCCTGGGTAGCTACTTTTTTTTTATTATCATCATTCTTATTTCCCAGGTGTTGAAATTTGGTCCCTGTGAGATTATACAATTTACCCAAGCAGCAGCTACCAGGTAGTAGAGACAAGTTTCTAAACTTAGCAGTTCGTCCTTAGAGCTTAAGGCTCTTGATGCTAATAGGTCGTCAGGAAAGTTATGATGTATTTTACTAGGCAAAAATGCATCAAGACTTTCCTGATGACCCAATATTTCATTTAAATTCTGGGTAGTAGTATAAGTAAACAAATTAATCTGTGTCAGACTGCTAGAGTAAATTAAGGGCTGATTGCTCTGCTCATGGTAGAAGAAAATACTCACTAAATTCCATATATCCTTTCATTTGTTAAGACTGTACAAAATAGCTTTCAAGGCTAACCTCAGGTGATATGCAAAACCAAAGTTTCTTTTAAAGTGTTTCCACTTTAGTATAAAGAATCCCAGACTTTTACAGGATAGCTATTGCAGAATATTTAGTGCTCACAATTATTCAATATGCTCCCCTACATTTTCCAACCTTCCTTGCATTTCTCCTGGAGGGCATGCTGAGAGGAAAAGATATGTTTTATGTCTCAGTTACGACAGTTCCTCTATTCCTCTCTTTTCCCTGTGGGGTTCTTAGAAGCCATTTCAGATGGCATAGCTACAAGATACAGAGGGCTTCTCCAGGTGCACTGCTATTAGAATTTATGCAAAACTCTTACTGTATTAACAGACTCAGCTTTTGGGGCCACCATTGCTTCATTGAAGCCTAACCTAATTTTACTTACACCAAAGTTTAATTGTCCATGGGTTAAATATGGAGTTATCTGTCCATCCATGCATGTCTTTTTGGTCACCTCAGAGACACGCTTCCTTGGAAGGCAGAATTGGTTTTGTGTGTTAGCCATGAGCAGGATGCCCAGCACCAGTCATTATCTCGTGCCAACGAACAGCATCAACAGGCTTCTGGGACATCAGAACATAGAAACTGGAGATGATGCTGCCTGTCTGATTCAAGAACAGGCTCATGGTTACCTGTAGCCTGCAGGATGTGGCTGGGCAGAAGTCTCTCTGCTCACCCCTGATCAAAGAGATGTGCAAATTTTCTGTGGTGGTCACCATTGTCCTGGTGTGATGAGAAAAGTCATAAAAAGCTTCACTGTTCTTTGGCAGATTTTCAGGAAAACCACAGGCATTTGCTCAGATTCTTTGGCAGGGATTACTGTATGTCAAAATTCTGCCATTAAAAAAAAAATCAAATGAAAAGCAAGGTAGTGTCTTTTTTTCTCTTATTGTTAGGAAGAAATATATGCCAGTTTAAATGCATGCTGTTTAAAATCTTATCGCTTTGACCAATGTGGAATAAAGTTAATATTTAAATAAAATGCTGTAGTATCTTATCTCCTGAGATGTACTGCATCAGAATAAAATGTGTAGATATTAAAGGAGGGAAGTTTAAATGATATCTCCTGGGTTTTACGTTATAATCTGGGAGTTTATTAGAAGAAACTGGAAAAAGGCAAGGCCCCCCTCCCTCCATGTTTTTAAAGACTCAAAATCATGCCTCACTGTTATAAAAAAATAATAATAATAAAAAAATAAAAAAGACGAACCACACACAGATACATTTAAGGGTATCAACTCAGAAGATTTCAGAACATCTCAGATTTGCTGGCAACAAATACATTCTCTCTCATACAAATAATACATAAACTTAAAGGAAATATTAAATGCCAAATAACAATGGTATCAGCCAATCTGAGAGCTTCTATCTTGAGAATTTATCATTATGCTTTTCAAATTATCTACAAATCCCACCTGCTTTCAGATCCTCAGAAGCTGGCTTTCTGTTTTGCTATGATTGCTCAATAGAAAATAAACAGATGGGGCTGAAAAAAAATCCAGAAATACAAATGGGGTAGAAACTGCCTCAGGCTTTTGAACAGCATCAAAGTAAGTTGTATTTTTTTTTTTTTTTTCTGTTTGACAAACAAATCTCCTGGAACACAAACCTCGATATGGTCTTACTCTCAATCACTATCAAATATGTTCTATTTCTCTTGAAATCCAAAGCTAATTTTAAGATTTTTCTTTTTAATTTTGATGAGTGAATGATCAATGATTGGTATTTGAAAAGTATATTAAACTGGGAGAAAATCTGTGTAAGACATTAGGATATATAGATTCTTTTCTTTCATCAGTGAAGAACTTCAGGGGCACTAATCTTGTTAATTAAATTGCTTTCACATAAAGGCCAGGTCCATTGACAGCTGACAAGGATAAATTATGCCCAGGATAGATTTCAGTTTTCCTGCATATGCTTGCCCTTTATGTGTGGGCTTCCACATTCAGGAATCTAAGTTAGACATGTTTTTGTTTGTTTCCAAGTACTCTGTTTTCGACCTGCTTTCTTGTTTGCAGGACTTTATTAGATAACTTCAAGTCTAGGACTTTGAGGGGGAAATTAAAAGGCAGAAATTCTAAATGATGCAGGCCAAAGGGAGCAGAGTACTGCTGCACAGGGGTATCCTGAACAAGGCTCTGGGCCAGGGACATACACAGGGACTTCAATCTAACCCGAATTTTGCTTTCCAAGTGCCAAATCTGATAGTGCCACATCAGTTTGGATTAGGAAATTTTAAAGTGAGTCTCATCCCTGGTGAAACGCAAATGTATCACCCAGAGACGGCACCATTTACTAACTCACACACAAGTAACGTGTAGTCCTAGCAGTACCTGGTCACTCTGAAAAAAACAAAGCTGTTTTATGATCTCTTCATTCCCAAGATTAACAGTCATGATCTCACTCCAGTTAGTTCAGAAACATACATAGGAGGGACCAGCAGTTAGCATAATGGCTATGTCGCTGGACTCCCATGTAGTCAATTGTGGTTCGAGTCCCGGTGGCTTAAACTCACGCTGGGCACGTGTGCGTGCGTGCCCAAGTTCCCGAGAGGAGAATGGAGGAGAAGAGATTGTGGCGTGGCCATCCCCCCTGGGGGGTGATTTCTCACTTTCTGTCTCTCTGTCTGTCTGGCGAGCACACGCGCCCTATAGCAAAAACCTCTCCAAAAGAGAAAAAAAAAAAAAGAAACGGAACACACATACGAATGCCTGAACAAGTGAAGTAAAAAATTGTCTCTTAGAGCCAGCAAGTGGTGTGGTGGTTAAGGCACTGGATTCCCACAAGGCCAACTGCGTGGTTTGAGCCGAGGCTCGGTGGCCTGAAAAACACACTGGGCATGCACATAGGTGTTTCCAAAATCTCAAGAGAGAAATGGAAGAGAAGGGATTGCAGCATGGCCATCTCCACTGATGGTCATTTCTCATTTTCCCTCTCTCTCTCTCTCTGGCAAGCACTCAACGCCCTATGTTAAAAATCTAAAAAAAAATGTTGGTTTTTATGTTTTATCACTATGACTTTATGACAGTCTATCAAAAGGAGAGGGATGAAGACTGATATGTTCACAAAATGCTCTAGCTACAGCAAATATTAGTGTGCACTTGAAAAGCAACTAAAAAGCAGTAAGGCCATAGGATCTAGATTTGACCAATCTTTGCTCAAATCATGGATTTTTCCATCAGTTATGTGTGTGTACATAACTATTTACTACATACTCTTTATGTCCCCATTTCTTTTTTTTTTAAATGATTTATTTAACTTTATTTATTATTTATTTATTTTAATTTGACTAGAGAGGGACAGAGTGAGAAAGAGAGAGAGAAAGGGGAAGTGAGAAAGAAAGCTGCCAGGTCGGGCACTCAAACCATGGTCAGCCATGTGGGAGTCCTGCACCTTTAACCACCATGCCACCTGCCGACCTCATATGTCTACATTTCTTTACAGGCAATAGCAAAATAAATCCTGCCCACAGAGCTATTCTGTGGTGATTCATAATGTCATAGCACATTAAGGTGACCCAAGAAGGGTGGTTACTGTATGAACATCATCACCACAGTCATCTTTGCAGGCCTGTGTGTTAAATCCTTTCAGAGGAAAGCTCTGCTGTTAGCTCGAGAGCAGAGCTGTTTATGTCTACAACTTCTATCATAAAGCTTTGGATTCAGTGTGTATTTAATAAATCCTTTCTGAATGATGTAACTGAATGATGTTTTGAAGTTGGCATAGTAAACTTGAGTTTCGCCAGTCAGGTGGTATGGTGGTGAAGGTGGCTGGATCCCACATGACTGACTGCACAATTTGAACCCCAGACCTGGCAGCCTGAGAAACACACCAGGAGCATATAGGTATGTACCCAAATCCTGAGATGAGACATGAGAAGAAAGGACTGTGACATGGTCTTCTCCCCCCTGCCCCAGAGAGTGATTTCTCACTTTCTCTTTCTGTTTCTGTCTCTCTCGAGTGAGTGAAAATGCCCTCTATCAAATTAAAAAAAGAAAGAAAAAGAAAACTTCGGTTATCATCCTAGTGTTACCATTTACATACTTCATACAAATTTTAATCATGTAAATTTTTTTAGAGAGGTTTTTTCTATAGGGAGCCTGTGCTCACCAGAGAGACAGAGAGAGAAAGTGAGAAATCATCCCCCAAGGGGCTGACCATGCCACAATCCCTTCTCCATTTTTCCATTCCCCTTTCGGGATTTTTATGGACATGCATGCACATGTACCTGGCGTGAATTTTAAGCTGCCAGGTCTGGGACTCAAACTACAGTCAACTATTTGGGAGTCCAGTGATATAACCATCATGCCATCTGCTGATCCCAATTACCTGATTTTTAATAGCCCGAATGAAGTGATCTGGCTTGTCTGAATAATAATTTCATCATGAATCCAAAGTGAAACTCTGTGCACCAGGCAAATCACTTTGTAATATACAATGGCTGCAAACAGCAACTTCCTCAGTGGTGTCCATAGCCTTGTGCTTGTATGAGTTGCCCAAGGGACATTGGGGTCAGCAGTTTCCAAAGGATGTGCATGTCTCTGACTTCATGCTGTCGTCTGTTGAGGCTCCAGACAAGTATGTAGGTGACTTTGGGAAGTCCCAGGGCTCAGGGGCCAAGGTTCATATTAGCCAAGTCACCATGTCCACCTATACCATCTATACCAATCATCTACATGTGATTCAGGCCCTACACAGGAGGATCAAGCTCAACTCTTCTAGCTACCAAAAGTCCACATCTAAATAATTTGGGTTTTATTGAGTTGTTTTTGTTGTTGTTCTTGTTTAACTGCTAGAGGGTACATATGCTTGCCAGAGAGAAAAATAGAGACAAAGGGAGAAAACACCCCCTCCCCAATGGACCATGGTCCTGCTACAATTCTTTTTTCTTCATTTCTCCAAGCCATCAGGATTTCTGGTATGCACACACATCCAGCATATTTTTCAAACCACCAGGGCCAGGTTTGAAACCACAGTCTACCGTGTAGGATCCAGTTCCATATGCAGAGCTCTCTACCACTGTGCTAAGCCCTGGCCCCTTACCAGGTTTGAGGTGGACAACTGAAGACAGCATGACCGAGAAGCAGCCCATCCTGCACAGCTATGGGGTCAGATACATCCCTAGTCATGACCTTCTAGATAAGTGGCAGGCTCTGCACTTTTAAGAGATTCTAAATATTGGAGATTTCTAGATCCCATGTCTGTTAATTCTGAATAAGTTAATCAAAGGTGAGGGCTGGAACAACACGTGTTTAACATGCACTCAGGTTGTTTTGTCATTGGCCACAGATTATGGCTTACGCTTTGGGGATCATTACAGCCTTCTTTATTCCGTAAGCTAATGACATATTGACTTTTTTTGATTATCAACTTTTATGATTCTGAATGAAACAAATATATTAGCCCTTGCTAAAATTATAATCATAACTGCTACATCAATATACTTATTTTTAAAAAATAGATTGTATAGTGAAGGCAATTTACCTCTACTTTTATGAAGTTCACCTGTCATAAGAATTGGCAGAAAAAAAAAAGAGTAGGGTCCAGCAGGTGGTGTGGTGGTAAAAGCACTGGACTTGCATGTGGCCAACTGCAGTTCAAGACCCAGACCCAGTGACCTGAAACTCACTCTGGGTGTGCATATACATGCATGCCCAAAATTCTGAGAAGAGAATTGAGGAAAAGGGATTGCATGTGGTCATCCCCTCTACGGAGTGATTTCTTGCTTTTTGTCTCTCTGGCAAGTGCACACACCCTATAGCAAAAAAAAAAAAAAAAAAAAAAAAAAAAAAAAGACAGGATACTATTTCTATGATTTTAGAAGGAATTTCTGTAAAATAGCATCATATTATTTCCCTCTAATGAATCTCCTTTAGCTCTCAGTGTATTTAATATTTCCCCCAAGTGGTGTATTTCGTGTTGGGTAAATTCTCTTTACAAGTCAAGTGATATATAGCAATAGGATGTTTAAACACAAATAAGAATTATATATATATATATATATATATATATATATATATATATATATATATTCCCAAGTAAATTGCCCATAGATTCATTTCGAAGATGAACTTATAAAAACAGAAACACATTCTAGGAGAATTTTTTAAAAAATATATCTTAGAAGTTGTTTTGATTTTGAAAATCACCTGGTAATAATCAAATAGAGAAAAATTATCCAGCTAACTATTATAAGTATTCTCTTTTCTCAGTCTGTATGCAACAGGGTAATCATTAAGGACAAAGCTGCTGGAATCAGAAAGACTAGAATCACATTTTTGGTCTACCATACCGCAGGTGTTTTCTCATGGAAAGTTACATTGTCTCTTTAAGCCTCAGACTGTAAAATGGAGGTAAAATTGTACCTAACTCAGAAGGTTGTTGTGGGAATTAAATGAGATAACATATCTGAATGGCTTATTTCAGTGCCTGGCATATAAGTGCTTAAAATAACTAATTTCTAGCTTCCTTTATGGACAAGCGAATGAACCTTATTATGCTTTTTATTTATTTGTATTCATTTTTGTATACCTTTTTGAGGAGAAAATACTTCATATTTGCCAAACTTTGTATGATATCCAAACTGCTTTTTCTTTTGTTTTTGGTAGAAAGAAGGTGAGCATAAGGAGGGGCTGCAGGCCTCATGCTTGATGAGCTTAATCAGAATTAACAGACTTGGGATCTATAAATCCAATTTTTGACATGTTTAATATGCGATTCTAGTGAAACCTTGAATTGGAGAATTTCTTAGATGTTCTGCTCCAGAGGGCTGGCCCATAGCCTACAGGTTAGATCTGGACTCTACATGGCCAACTATAGTGTCAAGGCCCTGGCATCTTGAAAAACATGCTGGGTACCTCTGTGTGCCCCAAATCTCAATGGGACAGTGAAATGAAGAAGAAAGGACTGCAACCACACTAGACTGGAGGGTGCTTTCTCCCTTTGTATTTTTGGCAAATGCACATGCCCTGTGGCAATTAAAAAGAAAAAAAGAGGGGGGCCAGCAAGTTACATGGTAGTTAAGGCACTGGATTCCCACATGGCCCACTGTGGTTTGAGTCCCAAACCTGGAGGCTTGCTTTCCCTACTTTCCCTTTCTCTGTGTGTGTGTCTCTCTCTGGTCAAATTAAACAAATAATAATGATTATAATAAATGAAATAAAATAATTCTTTAAAAAAGAAGAATAAAAAAAGAGGTTTTTCCTCGGAGACAGATCATATGGATTAACTCCTTGTTTTTATATATGAAGGAAAAAAAACATGTTGGGTTAGCTTCTTCTCAAAGGTAACATGGCTAGGTTTTCTATATCCTTTTCTGTCTCTTCCAGCATTTTGATGGTTTCATCATTCAAAAAATTCTAAGAACTTCTATCTACACAGTATGGGAAGGTGAATTAGAGACTAGGTTAAGTTTTCCAGAGAAATGAAAACACAAGTGTATTTTCTTATTAGACTACCATCACATTGAAATTTGCCATACTCTTAGGCGCTTCAAAGCTCTACCTTAATGCTCAGTCGAGTGTAAACTTACAAGCCAGAGACAGGTAGTAGGTAGAATAATACCTTCCTTGGGACCAGCAGTTAGCATAATGGCTATGTCGCTGGACTCCCATGTAGTCAACTGCAGTTTGAGTCCCAGACCTGGTGGCTTAAACTCACGCCAGGAGAGTGTGCACATGTGCTCAAGATCCTGAAAGGAGAATGGAGGAGAAGGGATTGCAGCGTGGCTATCCCCCCCGGGGGGGGGGGGGGGGGGTGATTTTTCACTTTCTGTCTCTCTGTCTCTCTCTTTCCGGCAAGCACATGTGCCCTATGTCAAAAACCTCTAAAAAAAAAAAGAACAATACCTTCCTTAAGAACCAATTCCTAACTGACATTTATGTATAATAGTCCATGACTGTCGGTGACTATGGAAATATACAAGTAAAATTGGTCAGTAGCCTCCAACTCTGGTTGTCTTAATGATTGATGTCAGGCTTTCCCAATTCTAAAGAATAAGATCATTTTCCCATTGACTAACAAACCAGGAGGCATAATGTTGTAAAATTTTGCCAGGTCACATTTCAATTATCTGGCTGCTATAGAACTGGTATTGAATTGTTGTAGATATGGCCCTGAAGATTGGAAATCTGTTAGTCAGACTTACAAACACACCAGAATGAGAACAAAACAATCATTATCCTACCAGTTGAAAAAAAAAAACAAAGTTTAAAAAGAAGGAGATGTAGAAATCACCTGATACATTTTTAATTTTAATTTTATAGGGAAGGAAACAAAGTCCCTACAAAGTCAAAATTTTTTGACAAATAATAGTCACATGGAAATATAGTGGCAAGATATTTGCCACTATATCTGGGACAATAATAATAATACCAACTTATAAAAAAATGTTTTCCATACATTCTTTTATTGATTCCTCATAGCAACCCTGTAGAGTAGGATGATACATATGAAGTTCAGACCTCCTTTTTGAAAAAAAAAAAAAAAAATTGCTACAGGGCACATGCTCTTGCCAGAGAGAGAGACAGAGAAAGTGAGAAATCACCCCCCCCCCCCCCACACACACACACAAGGGGGGATGCCACACCACAATCCCTTCTCCACTTTCCAGATTTTAGGCACATGCGCATATGGCACCCAGCATGTTTTTCAAGTCAGTGGGTCTGGGACTTGAACCACAGAGTCAGTTATGTGGGATCCAATGCCTTAAGCACCACACCATCTGCTAGCCCAATAATAATACCAACTTTAATTCAACACAATTCTAGGTATTTTGTTTTTTTATTAGCTCATTAAATGTCAACATTTAATTAGCAAGATGGAATATGAAGTTCAGAGTAGCTAATTAATTTTGCCTAGGATCACATATCTAGTGTAAATAGTGGAACCTGAGATGAGAACCATGTTGCATAGACCAACCTAACTCACCCTGTAGCATGCTGCTCTCAGCCCCCAAATTTTCAGTATACACATTTAGTGCCCCTTCTTTAATCAAACCCTAAATATTAAATTGATTTTGTATACCGAATGTCAGTTCATCAAGACTTCAAGGAACACTTTTTTATTGCCAAGCTAATAGATGTCAACAAATGAAAATCATTTAGGATAGGTTTATAGAGCCAGCTAAGAAGAGTTCTACACTCACAAATGTCAATGCTGTCATTCAGATGATTAGCAGACTTGCACAGTAAATGGAAGTTTGGGACCAACTTGGAAGCATTACTTCTCGAGAGTAGAAGGGGACGTGACACCAGAGCATCTCCAAAATGACACATTTTGTAGCAGAAGTCTTTGATAATGAGATAAATGGAGACAGGTGGATACACACACCCACACACAGACAGACTAGCTAAAAGAAGAGAGGCTAGACAACCAGTGTAAGCATCCAATGAATCTGCTGAGAACAGCACATAAGCTTTTCCAACAGAGACTGCAGGGGAATCTCATTTACTTCCTTACCCAAAAGGACAGAAGCATTGCATCTGCTGAACTTAAAGGAGATTAAAACACAGAGGGGATATACTTTATATCCTTTGTTCATTCTCATTTCTCTTTGTAGATTTCTAATTACACTACTCGATTCTAAAGCGATATAAGTTAATAATCATAATATTTAAAATAGAAGATTTTTTCGATTCTTAGATTTAAGCTATCTGCAAAACATTAAGGACTTAATTGCAGTTATAGAATCAAATTTAAATTAGATAATCCTTGAAAATTAAATAAAAGACAATAATACAACTAACAAAAGTTTAAAGGTAGGAGAGATCAGCAGTTGGTGTAATGGCTATGTCACTAGACTCCCACGTAGTCAACTGTGGTTTAAGTCCTGAACCTGGTGGCTTAAACTCACGCCAGGTGTGTGTGTGTGCATGCCCAAGATCCCAAGAAGAGAATGGAGGAGAAGGGATTGTGGGGGTGATTTCTCGCTTTCTGTCTCTCTTGGTCTTTCTGGCGAACGCACACACCCTATAGCAAAAACTTCTCAAACAAAAAAAGTTTAAAGGTAGGTAAATAGTGTAAGTGCACTAATTTACTCACATTGCATAATCAGAAGTGAATATATATATTGTGTAAAAAGTTATTATATTTCAGAAAGAATGGTATAGTATATGGAGTATAATGACAACCACTGGAAGAATTAAAAAATAAAAAAAAGAAGCTAAAATGTGAAAGTGGCAGTTGCTTCTAGGGAGTAAAACTGGAGGTGAAAGGAAAGAATGAAAGTCTTGCTTTTTATTTCGTGCTCTCTAAATTGTTTAATTTTTTAAAACCGTGCATTTCTTTAATAAAACAATGTGCATATCTTCAGTTCTGATATGTATTAAAAAATGAAAAGAAATGAGGTGGGATCAGTTCACTTTTTAGGTCTTCTTTATCTTAAGAGTCTGTGATTTTGTGATCAGAGATGCAGTTTAGGAAGATGTGCAGTTTAGGATGGACTGAACTGGAGAGAAGTGGAAGTAGAGGAGCCAATTACGAGGTTATCATAGTTAGGAAGGTTGGAAACTAATGAGGATCTGAACTGAGATATAGGCAGCAGGAATAGAAAGAAGGTTAAACATATGAAGCCTTTGTGAAGGTAGAATATATGTAATTTGAAAGTTGATTGGATGGATGCACAGGGTTAGGAAGAAGAAGGTATTAAATTGACTATAAGCTTTCAGATCAGGGTAATTATAAGACTAGCATTAACTTAAATAAGAGACTCAGAAATAGTGGGAATATTCCAATGGTGAGGCCAAGCTAAGTGAAAAAAGACTGTAATTATAAGGAGTGCCTTCATCATTAGCGAATGGGTTTTCGGACACCATGGTTGTGATTTAAAGGAATTTAGGCAGGTATTTGTTAAAGCAATTAGCTCCTGCACCCCAGCTAGGATGGATTGGAGCTTTTTCCTGAACTGATAGTTTATTTATAGCGCAATGCAATCTGGGTTAAGAAAACCTTTAAAAGGGACCAGCAGTTAGTGTAATGGCTATGTCGCTGAACTCCCATGTAGCCGACTGTGGTTCGAGTCCTTGACCCGGTGGCTTAAACTCACGCCAGGCACATGTGCATATGTGCCCAAGATCTGGAGAGGAGAATGGAGGAGAAAGGATTGCGGTGTGGCCATCCCCCCTGGGGGGGTGATTTCTCGCTTTCTGTCTTTCTCTCTGGCACGCCCTATAGCGAAAAACCTCTCCAAAAAAATAAAAATAAAAATAAAATAAACCATTAAAAAAGTGTTTTGACAGGCCTGTAGGTGGTGTGGCGGTTGAGGTGCGGGACTCCCACATGGCAGAACACGATTCAAATCTGGGGCCTGGCAGCTCGCTTTCTCCCTTTCCCTTTTTCCCTGTCTCTCTCTTGTCAGAATAAAAAATAATAATAACAAATAGAGTTAAATAAATAATTCTTTTAAAAAAATGTTTTGAATATTGAGACAGTTCTGCATTACTCTTTCGACTAACTTTACCATACATATTTTAGAAAAGAAGTAACAGTGTTTTTTCTATGCACAAATGCGTCATGACTTTTCCAATGACCCATGGGAAATTTCACAGTGTCTGTCAGACACTGCCTAGGTTATAAAATTAAGTGTTGCCATAACATACCTGATAGTCTCTGTAGACACAGTGGGGCCAGTCTGGCTCCCTCAGTCCCTGTCTTCTGGTTGAAGGCCGAGGCTAAACAACTTAGGTTGTTCCTCGAAGCGCGCCTGTGCGCCTGTTCATGTAAGAACGACTTTGTTTTTTTACGACACTGTACGTGAGGCACATGCGCCTGTGCGACAGTTTCATTTTTGGCACTGAGCCGCTCCTGTCTGCAGCCTTCGTGAGAAAGGCGCCTCGGCCACGTGTTCCCGCCCAAAATCCTGAGAGGAAAATGGAGGAGAAGGGATTGTGATGTAGCCATCCCACCTGCCGGGTGATTTCTCACTTATCCTCTTTCTGTCTCTATCTCCAGTGAGCATGTGTCCTAAGGCAATAATAATAATAATAATAATGATGATGAGAGAGAGAAAGGCTTTCCTGGTGACAGAAGTTTTGCAACTTTGGGAGCCCTGGGACTCATCCCAACTTCAGCAGATTAAACAGTATGGCATCCGTCCCCAACAGTCCCTCGTGTCTTCTTACAACTCCCCTGTCTCAGTTAGACTCACTCTACCGACGACAGACTTCACACAGCAGTATCAGAAAGACACTCCCTAGGTAAGTAGATGTTGGTAAAAAAAATGTACTGATACATTTGCAGCAATTACCCTTTATTTTCTTGCCAAAACAGCACAAAGGAATGAACTTTCTAATTTTTTAAAAAGAGGTATTTACCTTAGGGCGTGTACTAAGAGAGAGACAGGGAGACAGACGCATACAGTGAGACAGAAATTGAGAAGTTACTCCCCAGCAGGATGGCCATGCTGCAATCGTTTCTTCTCCATTCTCCTCCTGGCATCCTGGGCAGTCAAGCACATGTGACCAGCATGATTTTCAAGTCACTGAGTCTGGGACTCAAACTGTGTTCAGCTTTGTGGGAGTCCAGCAATGTAACCGCTATACCATTTGCTGGCCCCAAACTTTCTAATTTTTATGGAAGTATATTATACTACGCTACATTAGACTACATCAGTTCATAGCTATCCACTTTATTTGGATGCTTATTTGTGTTTACATTTGCCTTTCTTTATTGAACAGATTATATATATATACATATGTATATATATGTATATATATACACACACACACACATATATATAAAATTTTATATATATATAATTTATATATGTGTATATATGTATATATAAAATTATATATATATATGTAATCTGTGTGTATATACACACACACATATACATAAAATTAAAAATTGTAATTAATTTAAAATAAGGAAATTAAAATAAGGCATAATATAATGCCAGCTGCTATTACAAATAAAAACTGAACTCTCAATGGATTAACAGAACGGGAGTTTGTTTCTCTCTGAATTAAAGGTATCTGAAGCAAAAGTTAAGACATAAATTGTCATGATTTTTGTATCTTCTACATGTTTCTTGCAAAGTCTCCCAGAGAGTTGACTTGCCTCTCAGCAGATGAAATTGCCCAGGAAGTTTTTATGTGCCAGACCCAGAAATGATAAACATCACTTTTGCTTGTATTTCATTGGCACAAACTCAATAAAATGGCCCCCAACTAACTCTTAATGAATGCTGGAAAAGAGTCTTGCTCTACACCCTGAGGAAAAAGAAGATTTAGTTGATTTGGTAAATAGCTAATTAGCCCCTGCCACAGTTCACCCTACTGACACCAGATACTTGGTTTACTTTTCATTCTGTACGTGGAATTCTTCCATCACTTTACCAAGTCCCATCCAGTCACTGCAGGTAGCTCGATTTCTGAGGTCTGAGTAGTGCATTGATAGCTCCAAAAGGACTCCACATGGCTCCTTATGGATCAGCTACCTTTGACTGAGAGGGCAAATTTTCTGCACCCTTGTCAGTGTACACTCACACACACACACACACACACACACACACACACACACAACATATATACATACAACATACATACACACACATGCACACCTAGTATTAAAGAAGCAACAATAAATTAATCAAAATCTCTTTAAAACAGGGAAAAACAAGTGACACATCGTGGCACTGGCCAATAGAATTATAAAATCCTATATATACCTCTACCCTGCCACTGGAATCTTTCTTTTCCCTCCTTCCTACCTTCCTTCTCTTCTTTTTTCCTTCCTTTCTTTCATCGCCAGAAGGTACATACCATTGCCAGAGAGAGCATGTGCAATGGGGCATGGTCATGCCACAATACTATTTCCTCCATTTCTCCACCCTGTCAGGATTTAGGGCATGCATGCATACCCATCTTGCATGTTTTTCAAGCCCCTGGGGCCAGAATTACAATGGTGGTGGGTCATGTGGGATGTGGCTCCCAATGCATAGTGCTTAACCACTGCACCACAGAGCTAGCTTGGGAGGGGGTCACAGTTTAGTAATCAAATCCTGATTTTAACTGTTTCTCGAATGCAGGGGGATTTTCATCCTGTGTTTTCATGTTCATTGTTGTGTTTGGCTACATCTGAAGAGGGTGATGAGAAGGATACCCTTCTCAGAGACCACTCTGCTTCCACAATGTGCCTTCTGTCTATACGAAGCCTCAAGAAAGTTTTTTGTTTTTGTTTTTGTTTTTGTTTTCTCTTGTCTAGGCTCATGTGATATGAAAATATAATACAATGCCTTCAAAATTTTAATAGGCATCTGATTTATTTGCTTTCAATTCTGTTTTGATAGACAAAAAAGTTTCTTTTCTGAGACATAAGTTTCTAGTGTGAATTTTTTTTTCTTTTTCACACATATACTTCCCTTTAACAAATAAATGTTGGTCATTTTGGTTTAAGTGGAAAGCCTTATTCTAATTGGTGTAGGCTACAGATTGAGTCTAAGTGGATTTTGTCACTCAGGGGCTTTTTTTTGGTCTTATTTCCTGATTCACATCTGCAAGCATCCATTTTTCCATATCTTGCAGGATCTCTAATTTCTGGACACTTTTTATATTATTTTATTCTCTGTGCAAAGCAGCTAATTATTGTTCAACTTGATCTCCATCTTCTAGTTCATGTTTTGCTCAACTAGTGGCACTATATACTCACCAATAATACTGTTTTTCAATCCTTTTACGTATACCAAAAGGTTTTGTAGATATATTATCTGTCTTCCTTTTTATCATGGTGAACAAATATTTTGCCTCTGAATAACATGAATTTCCTTCTTTCTTTCCTCTGACATCAGTTCTTTCTGTTTGTTTGCTTTGTTTGTTTTTTTTGCCACCTACTTGAATTAACTATTTGGCCAAGGGCAACATTGGAAGGAATGTTTTGTAAACGAAAGAGTCTCTGTCAGCCAGGAATCAGGAATATCTATGCAGCCAGAACTCCCTCTTCTACAATTTTTGTTAGGCAACACCCAATCTGTTTCTTGTTTGTTAATTAATATAATGGTAACTGATAAGCTCTGAAGCCCTGGTGGCTTTATGCATTAGAAGTTTGTTTCTTGTTCACATAAGGTGTAACTGTTGGTAGGAGGTAAGAAAGCGGTTGAGAGAGGCTCTGCTCCCTTTAATACAGACATTCAAGATGACCCTAGAAATTGTTAGTTATCAGGCAATTTGGGGAAGAGAGAGAGCACTAGCTCTGGGTACACAGCCTGACCACAACATAGGTAACTGTTACCTGCAAGTCACTGATTAGGTTCTGGTATGAGGCTGGAAAACATGATCTTACTGTTCTCACTAGGGAGAGAGAATAGGAAAACTATATAGCTTCTGCATATGCTAAATGATTGTTTTCACAGAGCTTTTGTATTGGGGTTTGAGTTTCCCAACTGCTATGATTAAAATAAAGTATGTTGGAGGCCCACAGATGGCATGGTGGTTAAGGGTGCTGGACTCACACATGGCTGACAGCAATTCAAGTCCCCGACCTGGTGGCTTGCTTTCTCACTTTCCCTCTCTCTCTGTCTCTCTGGTAGAATTAAAAGAAAAATAATAAAGTAAATGACATAATTATTTTAAAAAATAAATAACCAGGGTCCATCAGATGGCATGGTGGTCGAGGTGCTAGACATTCATGCATGGCCAACCATTGTTCAAGTCCCAGACCTGGTGGCTTGCTTCTTCACTTTCCCTCTCTCTGGTCAAATTAAAATAAACTAATGAATTAATTAAATTAAATAAGTCTTTAAAAACAAATAAATAAAGCATTATTGGGCCAGCAGGTGGCATAGTGATCATGGTGCTAGACTCTCACATGGCTGACCACAGTTCAAGTCCTGGATGTGGTGGCTTGAAAATGAACTGGACACTTGTGCATGCATGAAATACCAGAAAGAAAATGGAGAAGAAGGGATTGTGGCGCAGCCAATTCCCCTGAGGAGATTTCTCAGTCTCTCTCTGTATTTCTCTGATTAGTACGTGTGCTCTATGGAAAAAAAAGGAAAAAAAGGCATGTTAATAAGAAAGGCAAACAGTTTCTTAGAGAAGAACTCTTTTTTAAAAATAAATGCCAAAAAAGAACTTGCTTTTTGACATGTAAACCTGTATAGGGACTGTGAAATGGTATAACAGACAATGCTTCTGACAAGTCTTAAAATCAATTTAATAGTGCTTCTCATATATTTCACAAGGCATTAAGTAGTAATTTGAGAAAAGTTTTTCCCTCATTAGTGGGAACCAAGATCCTCATTTTAAGGATGTACAGTATTTTATGCTGCCTCTGTCGGCATTGGAGAATAGCCTTGTCCCTTAATTGTTCTTCTCTAATCTCTTCTTTAAAGAGAATAAAATGTTCTAATGCTCTTTTCTTGAAAGCAAAAAGCCAAGTGATTTTCCTTGAGCCACTTTTGGTCAGATTAATCATGACCACTATCCTGAAATCAACGATTTCCAACCATGCAGTTGACTGCTTTGTTGGCATAAAAAAACAATATTTTCTAACTGTAACAACTGGGTAAAAAGAGGCTATGACACCACTGGTGAGAAGCTGCAGCTAAACACAGAGCAGGCAAAGGTGCATTGTAACTTAAAGAAAAGAACTTATGCTTCGGAATCACGGAGCCAGGGACTCTAAACTGAGCTCAGTCTCAAGAGTGTTATGTGATGTTGGCAACTCATTTCACTGTTTAAACATGAAGTTTTTCATCTATAAAACAAGCATGTTAATAATAGCACCATCTTCATTTACTATAAGAACCACATGAGTGGGTATGTGTGTAAAATGGTTGTCACATTCCTTAGTAAAGAGAAGGGTACTCAATAATGAGAAACTGGAATTATTATTACCTATTTATTATTGTATAAAATATGTGTGTAGCCAGCATAATGATTATGACATCATACCTACCAAACAGATGTGGACTTTATAAAGTCATTCTCTCCTTCAGCTTGGCTATGTGTAACATGTATCTGTTTCTATAATTTGTCCTTATAGATTAAACAGTACCGAGGGTACTTCAAAAATTCATGGAAAATGGGATTAAAGTACAAGTTTCCTTTAGTACAAACCTTTTTTTTTTTCTTTTTAATTTGCTAGAGGGCATGTGTGCTCACAGGAAAGAGGCAGAGAGAGGGAAAGGAGGAAAGTGAGAAAACACCACCTATGGGGAATGGTCACACTGAGATCTCTTCAACTCTATTTCTCCTTTTGGGATTTTGGGTGTACATACACATGTACTTGGTATATGTGTGTGCACGTGCGCATGTGTGTATGTTTTAAGTTTTTGCCATAGGCATATGTGCTCACCAGAGAGAAGGAAAGTGAGAAATCATCCCTCAGGAGGAATGACCATTCCACAATCCCTTCTCCATTCTCCTCTTCAGATTTTGGGCACACAACACATGCACCTGTTGTGTTTCTCAAGCCGCTGAATCTGGGACTCGAACTGCAGCCATGTGTGATCTAGCCATCCCGATCACCATACCACCAGCTGGCCCAGTGGAAAATTTTTTGAAATCCATACATTTTCTATGAACCTTTTGCAAACTTGTTGCATATCACCAACCACATCAAATGATTTTTTGGATTTAGAATGGGAGAAACAGGGATCAGCAGCTGAATGGTGGTTAAAGTGCTGGACTCCCATATGGCAGGACATGATTTGAATCCCAGACATGGTGGCTTAAAAATCATGCCAGATGCATGTGCCACGTGTGCATTTGTGCTCAAAATCCCAGGAAGAGAATGGAGGAAAGGGGGTTACAGTATAGCCATTCCACATAGGAGATGATTTCCCACTTTCCCTCTTACTGTTTCTGGTTCTTTCCAGTTAGTGCACACACCCTATGGCAAGAAAAAAAAGGAAAAAAAGAAATAAAATCATAAACTTTATCTGAAATATCTACTTGAAAGAAACAATTGAAGTGTCTAAATTTTTGCAAATAGAAACAAAGATTGTGATTCTTGAGCATACTTCATGGAAGAAAATAGAGGAAGATTGTGCTATTACATAAACTAATCTTATCTATGGCTACAGTAAAAACACTCCCCAGAATATGTGATTTTTTTTCAAAAATCCCATAATACCAGAGGGGATAACTTGTTAGTACAATAAAACCAGCCTTCTTAGTCTGACATACATTTTATTTGCCAATAACTATCTGTAAAATTAACAATCAGAGCTTTATTTTTTCCTGTCAGATTCACTGGATTAATCCTATTCTTGCAGTTCTTTGAAAAGCCATAAATAAGAGAACAAATATGACAAACAAGCATTTACCATATGCAATACCAAATTATTAAGCCATATGCTGCATTCTAGTAGTACATTATGTATTTTGGTTATGGGTATGGATGACTCATCTATTGTCCCATTTTAGAATTTTAATTACATTAGTAGATTCATTGTTTATATATTCTTCTGTTTTACTAACATAAGACTTTCTTCCCACTTTCTGATATGCACTTCTCAGAAACATCAAAGGGAAGATTTTAATCAAAATGCCAAGAACAGTTGGATTACTAACTTCTGTAGAAAATTACTAAAAGTAAGTTTTTTGTATTTTTTAAATATTTTTAAACGCAACACTTGAGGTAGGCATTTATTCCTTCTATTTAATATGCATATGTCTATTCAGGATACCCAAAGTCTAGATTTTTAATTTTTATTTAAATTTTCTTATTTTAAATAATTTCTACTGCAAAGACGTCTGATGATTTGAATATTAATTTCCCAGGTCTATGAAATCAAACAATAAGAATTTTTTCTTCGTGATGTGAAAGAATAATCTGAATAAAATAACTTTTTCTCACCATATGAGAAGGCTATTAGCTAAAGAAAAATTACAGAAACATACTTTTTATGAACCTCTTATGATTCACTAGTATGTGTGAATAAATCATAAAAATATTAATGACATCATGGTTAGATCTTCTACAGAAAAATCCTAAAAATCAGACTTGGGATGAAAGTTAAAATCTCACGACTAAGAACTATGGGACCTAGGTAATTTACCTAATATAAGGGAAGTTCAAAAAGTTGGTAGAAAATAGGATTAAAGTATGAGTTTACTTTGGTGCAAAAATATTTTGAAATCCTTGCATAATTTTTTCATAATATGAATTTTTCATGCACTTTTTGAAGACTTCTCATATTTATCAGTTTCATTTCTCTCACTTACAAAGCAAGGAAAATAACAGTATCTATGCCAGAGATGCTGACTGATCCCCTGGTATCTCTCGACACTCCCATAATCTCTGCCCGTTGCACTTAGGCAGGACCAAGTAATAGTTATGACCAGATAGATTTTTTCTGGGTCACTTCTGGGTTGATGACAATTTTTTAATTCTTTTTTTCCTCTGGATTTAAGGATGTGGAAGGCACACATTGAAATAGTGGCATAATGGGACCAGTGGATGGCATAGCAGTTATGTCACTGGACTCCCACATGTCCAAACACAGTTCAAGTCTCAGACCTGGTGGCTTGAATACCACCCCAGGTGCATGTGCATGCATGCCTAAGATCCTATGAGGAGAATTGAGGAGAAGGAATTGCAGTGTGGACACCCACCTCCTTCTGGGGGGGTGGTGGATTTCTCACTTTTCCTCTCATTGTCTTTACCCCTATCCCTGCAATGTACTTGTCCTAAGGTGAAAACCTCTTTAAAAAAAAAAAAAAAAAAAAAAAAAAAGGAAATAGCAGTATCATGAAGTTGAAGGTTGAAGCAGCCTGAATCTCTGAGTCACAACATGCCAGAGATTTTCTCTGATGGTTTGGTGACTCCATATCAGAATATATGTGTTAAGTTGCTGAGATTTGGAGGTTTATGTGTTGAAGCAGCACAGACATAAATATTGTTGTAGTTGGTTTGGTTTGAAGATTACATAACATAATGATATGAATTAATGTCACACTGTCTGACAGAGCATAAATTCAATAAACAATGTTGGATAGCAGTAGTAGTTGTTCTTGCACAGTGGCCTCACAGTGACCCTTTGAAATAATCAAAAGTACATTTTTAACCTTCACTCTTTATAAGAAATAAAATTAGGGCCCACTCCTTATGAAGAGCTTACCTACAAGCATGTAATAATGCAGCTGGAAGGGCTGACAGGTGGCATGATGGTTGGGGTGCTAGACTCCCACGTGGCCAACCATGGTTTGGGTCCTGGACCTTGAGGTTGGTTTTCTCACCTTCCCTTTCTCTCTGTCTCTTCCTTGTCAAATTAAAATAATAATTAATAAATAAAATTAAATTAAATAATTATTTTTAAAAAAATAGATCTGGAGGTCAAAACCTGTGGCTTTGTTTTTTGAGCTCTTCTTTTCCTACTACCACTATGACACTAGTAAGTTTTCTGCAGCATTATCACAAATACACCAAAAATTAACTCCAGCATATCTGGCTTTAACTGTCTTCCAACAGATGCTCATGTTGAATATCTCAGCAGACAAAAATATCGGAGCATAGAAAATAGTCAACATAGGAAACAGCCCTTTTGTGGTATCTCAGAGAGGCATCTAATTAATAAAGTAGTTAATATTCTTGTATAGTACAAGGTATTGTCTCAGCCATATTTGCCTTCCAAAAGCTTATTAAAAATATTTTGTGTTGAGTTACAAAAATTGTCCTGGGGAATAGACAATCTGTTTACAGTCCCTCCCCTTCCCCCTACTGGTAATTACCTGATAGCTCAGGAAACTTTTTCTTGGTACTTCTCCCTAAATAGCATGGCTGGGTCAGAACAATTAAAATGGTTAATTGCAAATGAAGAGCCTTTTAGGCATCTGAATGGATTTTGAGAAATAAGTATTTGCTAGGTGGATGAGGTTCAAATATGCTGAAACTGCAGCCTGCATTGTTCCAGGCCGTTATTTTTGGTCCACTGAAGAACAGCTGCTGCATATGGTAGTCGTTGAGTTTTCTGCAAAAGATCCACTTACTGGCACAAATAGTAAATGTTTGCATGTGCTATTTTGATGTATCTCCTGTGAGACTCCATTTCCACATTTAAATATGGATCACATATGGTGAATCAAAATAACTTTTTGTATGTAAAGCATATGTGCAATGAGTAAACCAAAGATACATAGTCTAGGGCATTGTCATGTTCCATATGCCTTTTATATGGGCAAAAATTTAATGAAAAATAATATAACCAGAACCACAGAAGAAAAAGTTTAATTCTTAGTTATACCACCAGTTGACAACAGGAAGCATAGACATATATAATGTATATTAAATGCTATTGCTCGGGCATGGTGATTAAGGACACTGGACTCCCACATGGTCAACCGTGGTTCAAGTCCCAGACCTGATGGCTTGCTTTGTCACTTTCTCTCTCTCTCTCTCTCTCTCTCAGTCTCTCACTCTCTCATTTTGTCTCTCTCTGGTCAAATTAAAATAAATAAATAAATAAAGTTAAAATAATTGTTTAAAAAATGCTATTGCTCAAAATTAAATTAATGTGAAGACTGTATAAAATTATAACATGCAGACCAGTCCTGCGACACAGTGATTAAACCTTGTGGAGAGGAAACTGGATCCCACATACTTCAGTAGGGTTTGAGTCCTGGCCCCGTGGCTGGAAATACATGCCTGATGCCTTCATGCCTGCCCAGGATCTACCAAGATGGAGAATTGGAAGATACCTGACCCCATTAAGGGATATTCTTTCTCTCTCTCTCTCATTCTCATGCAGGTGTACATGCTATGTGGCATAAAAAATTATAACACAGAAATAATAAGGATAAGACATATCACTAAAATGTTGCAATACATTCCTATGTATTTGAATTTATAACAACTATTAAGTTCAGAAACACGATTGCTTTCTTGAACCCATAATTTGATTTTATAAAAAATTAAATAGATGCTGGTCACTGTGTCAACAGATGCTTTAGATATAGAATCACTCTTCAGGGAACTTACTGTGTTGTAGGATGGATGTAATTTGTGGGCACATCACCATAATAAAGAAGGAAGGTAAATAGGTACTAGTTTTTTTATTTAAAGAATTATTTTTTTAATTTTATTTGTTGTTATTATTTTTAAACTTTGACCAGAGAGAGACAGAGAGAGAAAGGGAAAGAGAGAAAGGGCAAGCCACCAGGTCCAGGTCTTGAACTGTGCTTGGCCATGTGGGAGCCCAACACCTTAACCAACACATCACCTGCTGGCCCAGTAAATAGATACTATTAAAGTCTGGTAAAGTACTTTGGGTATTTATGAACCAGGAATCATGAGACTTGGGGACTGGTTGAGCTCTACAAACAAGCATGTGTGGTTTTGTGCTAGGAATTTTATTACCGCTGAGTTAAGGTTTATTCCTTTGTAAAATTAGTGAGTGCTATAAACTGAACTGTGTCCCCTCCAACATTCATGTGTTGACACTTTAATCCATATTATGATAGTATTCAGAGGTGAGATATTTGGTTGAGAAGAGGTCATGAGGACCAAGCCCCCAGTTATGGGATTAGTGACTTTATAAAACAAGAAAGAGACTAAAGCCCTCTCCCTCCACCCTATAAAATTCTACCCCCGTGGGAAAACATGGCAAGAAGGTGGCCATTTGCAAGCTAGGAAAAAAGTCCTCATGGAGAATCAAGTTGACGGGAGTCTTATTCTTGAACTGCTCAGCCTCCAAAATTGTGAGAAACAAATTCCTATTGTTGAGAGCATCCTAAAGAAACTAATGTAGTGGGTAAATTCTAGGAAGCTAAATGGTTTTGTTTACATGTCATACCTGTCTAGTTGGTAACAGTTTTGTTTCGTGACTCTGAAACACTGTAAGATCCTGAAAATGAATTGAAATTAAATTATGTTCTATTTTGTGTTTCTTTTACTGTATTTTATTTTTTAATTTGTTTTCAAATACTTTAAAGTTGAAAACCTTGTATAGTTTATGTGATAACTGAGTAAAACAGAATATTTAATTAAACAAAAGCCCTCATTCCCCAAGCATTAGAAGATTTACTTGTAATTTAGTTATATAAATCCTACTGATACCTCACAGCAACTCAATTAAGTAAGAACATCTTAATTTTGTTCTCTCTAGAACTCAAAATTATGAAGCAATGACTAGGTATGGTTATATCTTTGTTCACAAAATTTTCAAGCTAAAGTAGATATTTGAAATCTGTTGGTACATTTAAAATAAGTACTGTTCACTACAGTACATATTTGAAAGAAACCTTATTTAAACATTCTAGGAGCTAGCAAATGGTGTGATGGTTAAGGCTGGACTACTACATGGCTGACAGGTTCAAGTCTCAGACCTCGTAGCTTGAAAATCTTGCTGGGTACATGTGTGTGCATGCCCAAAATCCTGAGAGGAGAGTGAAGAAGGGATTGTGGCATGGCCATCCCCCATAGGGGATGATTTCTCACTTTCCCTCTCACTTTCTCTCTCCAGTAAGTGCATGTGTGGTATGGTGAAAAGCTTTTAAAAAATGAAATAAAATAAATAAAATAAAATAAATAAACAAGGCATCCTAAACAAAATAATAAAATTTCACATGAATACTCTATTCAACTATATGGTAAGTAAAAATTCACTTCATAATGAATACCAAGAATAAATTAATACCGTGGGAATCTGTCACCAAAGTTTTACATTCTCATTATAACCTGCTAAATAATCTTAGTTAAATTTTAATGAAGTCTGTCAAAATGCACATTCCTGGACATTTATTTTGAGGGCTGCCTATTATTCTATTATATGGATGTCCTGCTGTTCATTTTCACAAAACTCTGTCATGGTCTTTGGATCTTCATTCTATTGTTTTCTGCTTGTTTTGTTTTTGCCATAGGGCATGTACAGTTGCCAGAGAGAGAGAGAGAAATCACTCCCATAGGGAGGTTGGCCACATTGCAATCCCTTCTACTTCATTATTCTCTTGGGATTTGGAGTACACGAGCTTGCACACACACACCTGGCGTGAGATTCAAGTTGAAGGGTCAGTTCTTCAACCACAGAGTTGGCCATGTGGGAGTCCAGCACCTTAACCACTATGCCACCTGTTGGCCACCTGCTTCCAGTTTTTTAATTGTAAACAAAAATCTCAGTAGGGCCAGCCAACTAGTACAGCAATTAAGCACTAGATAGAGGAAGCTGGATCTCATATGGCCAACCAGTGTTCAAATTCCAGTCTCATCATCTTGAAAAACCTGCTGGATACATACGTGCCCAGAATCCCGATTGGGTGGCGCATTGGGAGAAGGATTGTGGCACAACCAGGCCCCATTCAGGGATGATTTCTCTCTTTCTCCTTCTGTGTGTGTGTGTGTGTGTGTGTGTGTGTGTGTGTGCGCACACATCTTCTGACATTAAAAAACAAAGCTAAACTAATATTCGTATACACAAATCTTTGCTTATTGGCATGAGCATATATTTAACTTAGATAAATTCTTAGATGGCAATTTGCTGGGTCATATCAACATGTAGTGATACTGAAATTTATGTAGACAATGTTGGTGGATAAATATGAACTTAATTTCTCAGTAACAGGACTCAACATAACCCATGAGTTACCATTTCAATGGATTACTGAAAATAATTACATTTGTAAATTCAGAGTGTATTGGTCATCTCTTGTTTAAAATTCAGTCCCTATGGAGTAGGCATTCTGTTAAATGTGGAATTTTCGTTGCTTTTCTTTTTCCCACTTCCTGTGGATAGTCAAAGTCCCATGGGGCCAAGAGAATATCACAGCATTCTGGCCTTAGCAACACGTGCTGTTGTTGAGGTGTCTGTTCATGCCTTGTCTTTGGGTGCCATTCCCTGTCCTCCCTGCCTTTTATCAGCATAGCCTGTGCCCTTTATCCCTGGCCTAAACTCAAGACGTCTTTCTATCCTGTGACTTTCTCGCCTTTTCTAAACCAAACGTTGTATGGCTCAGGGACTCCCAATTTCTTTTTTCTTACCTGATACTCTTTAAACTGCCTTCAGGTCTGGGACCGTAGATGGCATGGGGGTTGAGTTACTAGACTCCCATACAGCTAAC
Organism: Tupaia tana; assembly: GCA_026018925.1. Lineage (NCBI taxonomy): Eukaryota > Metazoa > Chordata > Mammalia > Scandentia > Tupaiidae > Tupaia > Tupaia tana. The sequence goes on along the minus strand of JAKSZU010000022.1, from coordinate 14,357,777 downwards.
TACGGTTAGAGTCATGAAGCTGGCAACTTGCTTTCTCTCTCTCTCTCTCTGTCTCTGTCTCCTCTGTCTCTGTCTATGGTAAGCATATGTGCCCTCTAGCAAATTAAATAATAATAATTTTTAAATTAAATAAATAATTATTAAAAAAAACCTGTCATCATGTCACAAAAATCTCTTTATGGTCATTGATATCCTACTACTATTCAGGTTTCATGTGATTTCTTGTTGTGCTGGATACAGGTATCTATGAGAGGTCTTGAAAAGGCTCATAGAAAATATGTACTATAAGAAACCTGTGCCTGAATTAAAGCAAAACAAAGCAAACAAAAACCACTTTTTTCACAAAATAAACTTCCACTTTAATTCCATTGTCCATCAACTTTTTGAAGTTCCTGCTTATAAGATGTTGGCCACCTTCCATGATATAAGCCTATACTGGGAAGTCCCCCCAAATGACTTCGGAAAGAGTTAGAGTGGGGTGCTCCTTCTTAGGCTCCAGTTAGTATCTACACTTGTAACTCATCCCCTCTGAATTTTTTTTTTTTTCTGGTCAAAAGCTTACTCACACTGGAGAAGAAGAATGTGATCATATTATACATCTTAAACATTCTTTTAATACATTTTCTAAAACTTGTCAAAGGGCATGTGTACTAATCAGAGAGAGACACAGAGAGAGACGGAGACAGCTTTCTCCCATGGACATCATGCCACAATCCCTTTTCCTCCATCTCTCTATCCTTTTGGGATTTTGGACACATATGCATGTGCTCCCAGCAGTTTCCCCCCCCCCCCCCAAGTCACCAGTGTTGGGATTAGAACTGTGGTGGGCCATTTTAAGTCCAGCTTCCTTAACTACCACGCTGTGATATTTTTAAAGCTTATATTGGGTTGTGGGAAAGGCATGAGATATGTTTCTATATTTTTCTATACAAAAGTGTGTCATGACTTTTCCGACCACCCAATATTTTGGAATATGTGTATTAACTATTAATATAATCACAATTTTTCAAACTGAAAAGAGATGTCATTAAGTATAATTTACTTACGTTAAGCTTTACAAAACTGATTCCCAAAGAAGGAAAGTGATTTTCTTAATACCTAAAACTACTGTATTATTGTTCAGTAGCCTATGTCATTGAGAAAAGAAAACAATATTTCCACTCATCATTTATATTATCCCTGCATAATGATATCTTCCTAGCTTGGTCCTCATTTCTTAGTCATTTGAACACAGATCCAGAGAGGACCCAGCTGTACTTTTTGAAAGTCTGACCACTGAGCTCTCTTTGAATGGAGAGAGACTTGGGTGGAGTGAAAAGACTCATATTTGCATAAATAATGTGTGCTAATGGTACATGTGCTGCTAAGAAAATGCTCATGCTTTCAAACTATGCTGCCTGGAGAACACAGGTGGGATTTGTGGATTCACTGTTTGAATATTTATGAAGCTATTTAGACATATTTTATTTATTGCAAAAATGTTTATACTATAATTATTTTAAGAATTAAGCTTTCACATGCTATCAGAGACTTAAACTAAAATTTAATTTTCAGTCATATCCTTCTAATGCCAGGTCATGTCCAAGCGGAAAAGGATGAGAGAAGTTTTGTAGGGGGAATTTGTTGCCATAAACCCATCAATTTTTTAATCAGTCAACTCATACTTTAAATCATCTACTGTGAGGGACCAGCAGATAGCATAATGGCTACGTCACTGGACTCCCATGTAGTTGACTGTGGTTCGAGTCCCAGACCCAGTGGCTTAAATTCATGCTAGGCACGTGTACATGCGTGCCCAATATCCTGAGAGGAGAATGGAAGAGAAGGGATTGCAGCGTGGCCATCTCCCCGAGGGGATGATTTCTTGCTTTCTATCTCTCTGTCTCTCTGTCTTTCTGGCAAGCACATGTGCCCTATAGCAAAAACCTCTCCAAAAAAAAAAACTCAGCTTCTGTGTGAAGATCATTACAGATACATTGGGTATTCCAGAATATATTTATAATAACAGTGAACATGTTTACTACCTTTGAATCTTCAGGAGCTGGTATGCATGAACTCATTTAACATACAAAATAACCCTTGAAGTAGATCCTATCATTCCCGCTATATAAATGAGAAAACTTTCACTAAGTTCTATGAGCCCAGAGTTAAGTTGAAGGCATAGATTATTCCCATAAATACAACAAACAATTTTTTTGATCATAAAGCAAGTTTATTTCTGCAGAGAAGAGGTGTCATGCTTGTCACAGGGCAGAAATAAGAGGAAACTCAGATATTCAGCCTGTTTGTCCCTAAACAGTATACTGTCCCACTTCCTCAGCAGCATCGTGCTTCAGTGTCTTTACTGGGGACCAAAGATGTTGGGATCATGAAGGGTCAGACTGGTAACCAGCTGTTCGAAGTCACCGAGGCTCCAGGGTGGCAGTGACAGATTTTCAGGGCCAAGAGATAACAGGGACTGATTGAAGGTGAGCAGGAGATAAGTCTGGTACTGAGGCAGCCCCAGCAAGGCCTGATGCAATATCACATCCTTTCCTACCTGCTTGTTTTCCTTAGCTACTTGCTGCTTGCCTGAGAGGACCCAGATTCTTGACAGCAGCTGCTCAGGGCTAAGTTTTCCAAACCGAGGGGCTGCACAGACTCTACTTGCACAGCCATAGCCCCTGGCACCCCGCCAACATCCTCAAAGTGGTACCGCACAGCCACTTCGCCCTGCACATGGGCCTGCAGCTCCAGAAGTTCCACGATTAGGCTCTGGTCTGTCACTGGATGGCAGAAAACTTCTTGATTGTCTGGGACCAGCCGGAGGTCGCTTACATCAATGGCTCTGGGGGATAGGATGGCGGAGAAGGCACCCCCGAAGAGTGGATAGTTTCTTGTGGGCTCCATGGGCCTGAGACTAAAGTATAGTCATTACAGAAGTTTATAAGAAACCCCCTTGGGGCTGCGTGGCATCATTTCCGTGGGTATTGCAGCCGTCACTACCACAGCCACCTCTGGTCTTTCAACAATTTTTTTTCTTTTTTTTTTATTATCATCATAATCTTCTTTATATTACATTGGGTTACATATAATTTTACAGTGTATTACATTGCTTTTTCAAAAGGGAATGCCATGCATATCAGTCAATACAGAGACATTAATCTCCCCACTTCATCATTCAATATCTTTTCTATGTTTTTTCCAATCATTATTATTATTATTCTAATTATTTTTTAAAACGGTCAATCACTATTTCTCATTTTGCTTGTAAAAAGACTTTACCCATCATGAAATACTTCTCAGACCAATCCAGTTGAGAATACTATACATGTCATCCCCAACAGGTAATAAGCCATATCTGTTTCTCACTAACGTCTTACCTCTCTATTGTTCTCTTGCTATCTTTCTCTATCCTCTTCTCCTCACCGCCCCCACTCCACACTGTCCTATTCTCGTTAAGTACCTTCACTGCTTTTATGTCCTCCAATTTTTCACTCTCTACCATAGAGTACGGACAGTCGGTATATATTGAGTGGATACATACAATATCTTTCTTTCATAGCCTGGCTTACTTCACTCAGCAATATATCCTCCATATCTGACCACTTTCTATCAAATTCCAGGGTCTTGTTATTTTTTATGACTGAGTAGTATTCCATAGAGTATATATACCACATTTTTCCAATCTATTCATCAGTTTGTGGACATTTAGGTTGGTTCCATGTCTTGGCAATTGTGAATAATGCTGCAATAAACATTGATGTGCAAGCACTTTTCTGACTGAGCGTTCTCCTTCAACAAACAATTTTTGACAAATGTCAAAGTAGAAGCAAGAATCAGTTCCAAAAAATGAATGGGAGTTGAAAACATAATTTACAAAACTGAATGATTAAAAAACAAAGAAATAAGACATCAGTGGTGACTAGTGTACCATATTTAGCTTTCAAATGTATATTACATATTTCATATTTTGACAAAATCAATGAACTCTCAACATTAAATAATCAGCAAACTTCACATAAAATTTCATATTTGGAGATTCTCTTACAAAACAAAATAAAACAAAAAATCAGAAGATCTAGAATTTTTTTTTATGTTTTCATATGGCCCAGATCAGCTGGATCTAAGTACCATTTGCATATTTTCTATGAGTATTTGCTCTCCACTTTACTGTAATCCTCATTGCTCTCCAATGCCTCTTTTTAAAAATATATATATATATATTTATTCATTCATTTATTTTAATTTGACCAGAGAGAGACAGAGAGAGAGAGATATTGAGAAAGCAAGCCACCAGGTCCTGGACTCAAACTGTGGTCGGCCATGTGGGAGTCCAGTGCCTTAACCACCATCCACCTGCTGGTCCCCTCCAATGCCTCTAAAACCAGTCTGACTCCTTTAGGTATTTTACTCCCCTACTTTTGTAATCACATGTGCTAAATACCCATTGTGTCCTCATCACATGTATATCAACATTATCTGTTGGTACTGGATGGAAACAAGCTCACCCAAATGACTTGTTTTCACACACAGGAAATGGATAAACAGTACTATTATTTTCCATGTCCAGACACAAATAGTCACATTTAAGGGAGACGAACAGGAATTGCTCAAAGTAGACTTTCAGTTAAACTTTCTCTCTCTTATCCTCCAAATACATTCTAGTTTATTTTCTTTTCATTTTAAACTTTCTATTGGAGTCCCCCTCATCCTGGAGGGGAAAGGGGGGAACACCACTCAATTTTTAAGCAAATCATCTTAAAAAGTTTAAAATAATACTTTCTACTATTTTCATTTTTATTTGAAATGAAATGACCTCATACATCTCTCTGGTAATTTTCTTTCTCTATTCTACTGAGTTGTCAGAAAAGTCATGATGGATTTTTGCATAGAAAAACAGAAAACTATGTCATGACTTTTCAGATAACTCAATACTTTGCTTTAAAAACAAAAAATTCTAACTTCCAGAAGAGAACATAATTCTGGCCACTGTGCAACTTAGTATGACAGGAGCAGCCAAGATCATGTTCTCTGGAAGCTGCTACTCAGAAGGCTGAGGTCATATGGGAGGCCTGTGTTCGATTCCCATCTCACCCTAAAAGCTGCATGTGGTGACAAACAATCGAAGTCCCAGCTACTCAGGAGGCTGAGGCAGGGAAATTGCACATAGTGAGACCTTGTCTAAAAAGAAAAATAGTAAGTTTGACCAAACTTTAAACCCAGTAAGACAACATGGTTGATGCACCATGTGTGTGTAAATCAAAGACCGCAGACACAGTCCTTTCTCCATATGGTCCACTGACTGAAAAGTTTGGGAATTTTAAATTTCAGGCTTCTTGATCTCAAGAAGTTCCTGTTGAATATCATGGTCACATGTATATGCTGCAATACACTTCTTTTCCTCAGTCTATATAGGAAGTTTTCTCTGTGCTCCAGCCCTCAAAATTTCTCATGCTGTGCTTCTGAGATGATGGCTTGTTGACTTTTCATTGAGTTGAATTACAAACCAGAAGAGAATATAGGAGCAACCTTCTTACCGTCTGTGGTCTTACAAAATTTCAGTCCTTATTTTTCCTTCTTATCTTTTCTCTCCCCCTCCCACCCATGGCACTTAGGCTTAGCACCATAAAAGACAGAAAACATGCCTTTAAAAGATGCAATTGCTGGTAAAAACTTTTAGGAGGGAAAAGGTACACGAGGAAGGGGTGACTTGGCTTATTTTGAAAGTGTGAATCACACACTGGAATCGTTATGCCACCAAACAAACCATAGAAATACACCTTTGGAGGTGAAAATACGATTTTCAGGAATGTGATAATAGTTTCTATAGAGCACACAGAAAATACCATTGAAAATTTGTTATTCCTTTTATTTCTCACTACAAACATTAGAAAATTGAAACTAAGACCTTGTCATAAAAAATAAAATTGTTACCTTCCTTTGAAGTTTTTGTCAAAATTAAACCTCAGAATCCTCTTGGAAAAGGATGTTCTGCTACCATGCCCATTCCTTACTTTAGTGCCATAGTTTAGTGACCTTGGAATAAGAAAGAAGTCAGTGGAGTTTTCTGCTTGTGTGGAGGGACTAGAGTAATTGTTCTCATACTTGACTGGATATTGAAATCATGTGGAAGTTGAAAAAGTACTGCTGTTTGGGTCCCAACCACAGATAATCTCCATGACATTGACTTGGGGCATAGCCGGGTATTAGAAGGTTTTCAGCTCCCCGGTGATTCAAATTTCAACCACGTTTGCAAACGACTGAGAAGAAAACATTATTTTAATTGTAAAACTAGGGAAAGTGTAAAAGGGAGGGAAGAAATTAGAGTTCCTCTTTTCTTTCTGTAATAAGGTGTCATACATGTAGGAAAGAGGGAAGTAGATGTTCTTATAGAGGAGATAAACACTAAAGCATTATTGTTTGCATGAAAGTGGTTATTTTGTATTTTTTCACTTACTCCAAAGTTAGCCAACAAATATAGATATATTAAACAATAGTAAAAATGTATAGCAATAAAAAATGAAACTATTTTATTTATCAGGTTTACTAATATACATAAAATATATAATTGTGTATCTTAAAAGAGTCTTACAGTACTTTATAGTTTTCTAAATGCTTTCATATTTGTTGTCTCGTTTGATTGTCCTAATAACCCTAGGTGGGAGAGTGGGAAATGACATTCAGTTTAGCAGTGAAGATACCAAGACCAAGAAAATTAAGACATACCAATGGTAACAAACCCTTGAGGCTGGCCTGAGAAAGAAAGTCCAGTGTCCCTGTGGATAAAACCTTGATTTCTTTTCATACTTTTTTTTTAAAAGAGATTTTTGTTGTAAAATGCGTGCTTTTTCCAGAGAGACAGAAAGAGACAGAGATATAGAAAGCGAGAAATCACCCCCTAGGAGGGATGGTCATGCCACAATCCCTTCTCCTCTAGTCTCCTCTCAGGATTTTGGGCATGCATGCACATGCACCTGGTGTAAGTTTTAAGTCGCAGGGTCTGGGACTTGAATCGCAGTTGACTGTCTGGGAGTCCAGAGACATATCCAGTAAGCCATCTGCTTGTCCCAGCCTTTCATTTCTTAAACATCTTCTTTTTGTCTTGGAGGGCTGCTGGCCTTTCAGATAATCCTGACTTCAGGATTCACAGGCATTACATGTTATAATAACATCTTTCTTTACAGCTTTCTGTGAATAAGTTGAAGATGTTATGACCGAATGTATAGAAAAGATGGCTCTGTCCTCCATGAAACCAGGAGAGTACCAATTCCATGATTTTTCAGGAATGGAGAAAAGATAGCTATCATAAAGAAAAATACAGTGAAAATTATAATATGAACTCCTTCGTTTTAAGACTGTTTCCACGGTATATTTAATATTGGATTTTAATTGCCTAAGTAACTTTGTCCTCATTTAACAGAGGAAAAAATTGAGACTCAGAGAGTTATAAAAATTTAAAATCTGTGCTCTTTCTATAATTCAAGAAGCATAATAAAACAAAACTTTCATGAAAATGATTAGTCCTGAGTTCTAACCTTGGCTCTTTCACTAATTTTTTAAACGAATCTTGAAAAATACTCTGTTTTTCAAAAAGTCAAGTCTTCAAGATTTCATTTACCTTTACAATTGTGTGAATATAGTGGCCAGCAGGTGGCGTGGTGGTTAAGGCATTGGACTTCCTCATGGCTTACCGTGGTTAGGTCCCGGAACTGGTGGTTTGAATATCACTCCAGGCACTTATGTGTACCCAATATCCTAAGAGGACAGTGGAAGAGAAGGGATTGCTGTGTAGCCATCCTCCCTGGCGGGGTAATTTCTCACTTTTCTTTTCTCTATCTCTCTTCTGCAAGCCTAATGCCTTATGAAAAAACCTGGGGGAAAAATGTGTGACTATATAAGCTATAATTCAAAATTTAACTCTAAGACCAGAGAGTGGTGTAGTAGTAACACAATTGAACCCACATGAGAAGGTCCCAGGTTCCTGTCTTGGGGCCTCCTTGTATACTATGGACATGCACATGCCCATGATCTGGGGTTAGCTGAAGCCAGGGGTGGATCGTGGTATGAAGACTCTATTGGTGTTGTTGATCTCAATCTCTATCTATATCTATCTGTCTATCTATCTATCTATCTATCTATCATCTCTCTGTCTCTCTCTCTGTCAGTCTCTCATGAAGAAGTAAATAAATAAACTTAAAAAATGTAACTCCAAGGGGCTAGAAGTTGGCATGGTGGTTAAGGCACTGGACTCCCAAAGCCAACCAACCACACTTCCAGTCCCAGATCCAGTGGCTTTAAACTCACACCAGGCACATCTGTGTGAGTTCTCAAAATTCTGAGAGGAGAATAGAGCAGAAGGGATTACGGCATGGCGATCCCTCTTGAAGGGTTATTTCTTACTTTCTGTCTCTCTGGTGAGCATATGTGCCCTATAGCAAAAGTCTCTCTCTCAAAAAAAATTAAAAAGTATTTAGACTATGCAACAGGCATCTGCTGACTACCCTCTCTCATCTATTTCAACTTTAGCTTGTCCTGTCCTCTATTTTATCTCCCATGAACCATTCCTGTTCCCAAAATCTGTGTGAGAACTTCAGGCAGAATTGCCTCTGTCCCTGGCCTCCTGAATTGACATGGGACTTGAGCTTCTTCATCATATACTCTCTACCACAATTATTCATAGGAAGGAGGTAACCTAGTTTTAGTCAAAGAGATAAGGGCTGAGACTTACTTTTCCAAATTAGCCAAAGAGCAGTTATTTTTTTCTTCCTTGATGAACTTTGAGGCAGAATGACACAGGCCTAGAGCTGTGGGTGGCCTTTTAGCCACTTGGTGGAGCCTGAGAACTGGACTAATAGAGGTATAGAGCCAATAGATGGAGATAAAGTATGATCTATCAACATGGATTGAATCCCTAAACCAGGGTTTCTTAAAACAGTTAGTGATATGAGTAATAAATTTTCTTTTTTTGTTTAAGTTAGTTTGGTTTGATTTTCTGTCACTTGGAAGTGAAAAGGTTCTAGCCAATACTTGTACCCCATGGGTGTCCTTCATTGGCAAACACGGAGATCCATGGGTGATTTCAAAGAAAGAACACTGAGTGATAGAAAAGATACACTTGGTGATTATTATGGATTTAGACCATAGATGCCTTTGTGACAAAAAAACTCAATTTAATCTAGCGCTCTAGCAGAACAGATGACTCAGAAAGCCTTGATAATAACTGAAAGAATGTTTTACTGAAATAGAATTAAATAATAGTGGTAGTTAATGACACAAGTAAGTGTAAAAACTAAAGATTTGTGAGGATCAAGCAGACCAACAATATTGCAAAGACCCAATTTATTTCTGTATTTCTGCTTCACCCTTTGCAGTGACTATTTCATCCTAACACAGTCACAAAATGGCCACCAGCAGCTAGAAGAGCTACAAACTACTTTGTTCTCTTCTACAAGTCAAGAGAACATTATTCCCTATAGCTTTCTCAAAGTACAAAGAAGCTTCTTTCTCAGATGTCTTTATTAAATGTCTGCTCATAACTAATTGGACCTCCTTGGTTCCAGTGCCCTGAAACTGTACCTGTGGCCCTGGAAATTGGATGTGCTAATGGTTTGAGCTGGGAATGGGTGCATTTTTAGCAGGAGCATGAATGCTAAGTGAGGGGAGAGAGGACATGAACATTACAACCATTATCAGGATACTCTTGCCAAGAGAATGAAGGAATCAAATGCTGAGCAGAGAAAAATTGCAAATGCATCAAATGGCCAAACAATTTACAGCAGATTAGATATGAATAGAAATGAGTTGGGCATCAAGTCTGTGAGCTGTATGTTTGTGCCAAATTGATTAATTGCCACAGCTCTTCCAAGTTGTGCAGGGTATGTGGAAGGACCTTAATAAAGAAAGTTATGTGGAATAAAGGATGGGATGAGGCCTGTTGACCCAAGGTGGCCTTGCCACTCCATCTTAGAAGCTCTCTGCAGAGCCATATGTGAAATCTTGCTTAATTAATTCTGATGAATACAACTCAAAGAGGAATGAAATTCTGTATAAAGTGAAGCCAAACTGTTTCCAGGAATGGTGATGTCTGTGATACTGAACATTTTGGTTAAACACAAATATGTGAGTTCAGTGTCCACATTGATCACAGGCATGGGATTTGTTTTCATGAAGCATGCAAAACTGGTTGAGGCTGAAGTATAATTTGGTTTTCTCACTTCTCCCTGTAATTTATGTACTCACTCAGCAATGTTTATTTAGTAGGCCTACTATGTGCCAGAAACCATCGTACTCACTATGTTATAGCAGTGGGTCCATAGACCAAACTCTGCAAAAAAGTGCCCTGCAAGATTATTTAATTCTTACCGAAGTTATTTTAGAGTAAGGACTTCATCATCCAGCATTTACATTGAACAACTAGATGGAGATAAATTAAGCAAAAGCAAATTAATTGAAAAGACACTGGACAGATAATGGAATCGACAGGATCTAAAGAACTTGGGTTTCAGAAGAATTCAAGAGACCTTTAGTGGCACAGCCTACAAGAATACCACCAATTTTCTATAAGCAATGAATTCTAATACATTATGAGTGCTTCTTGCAACACATGTATTACAGCTCTCATAAAACTTGTATCACTTACTTGAAGAGGAAGCATATGATTGGCCAAGTCAAAGTTCTGAAGTGGAGAAAGGAGAAGACTCTGGCCCCACCGGGCTCTAAAGAAGCACAGGCAAAAATTTTCATCAAAAACTGGTATAATCAAGTATTCCCCTAAAGTGAACTAGGAGTGCTAGTAGAAAGTGGTTTTGCCTGCAAGACAGTCAAAATTATAATCCCCATTTTACAGGGAAAGAAACTGAAAACAGACAGGATGAGTCATAAATTCCTTTATTCTCATACTGAGAATTAACAAATCAGTCATTGTGATGTGAGGTTAGTTTATAATGTGTATGAACTTCTGGAGTATAGGATTTATTTCTGTTCTGTATTTTGCTGTATTTTGTCTTAGTTTTTAATATTTATAATTTTAATTTGCAATGTAAGGATTAAATTGGATTCATAAAACCTGTCATTGGTAGGTTACCCTTAATTTCATTTTCCATATGACTTTGCTTCAAAAGTTTCTTCTAAAGTTACAATTAAGTAATAATGAGAGTCATTAATCAATAGGTTTATCACATATTTTTTTCTAAGATTTTATTTAAATTTATTTATTCATTTGTTTATTTATTTTTAATTTGACCAGGGAGGGACAGAGTGAGAATGAGAGCAGGAGAGAAAGTAAGAAAGCAAGCCACCGGGTCCGGGACTCAAACCACAGTCGGCCATGTGGGAATCCAGCATCCTTAGCCACCATGCCAACTGCTGGCCCCGGTTTATCACATATTTAACATATTTAGATCTCATTTGATCCACAAACTATGAATTAGAATCAATATGAGCATGCCTTTCTATGAAATATTTAATTTTCAGTCCTCATTTAAAAATATTTATTTACTCATTTTTTATTCCAGAACTAGTTGAATGTGTTTGACACTATGCTTGATGCTATTAATATAGTGAATTATTAGTTAGAAATTTGGTTGTTTGTGAAACCCAACTCATACCCAACCCATATTTAGTGAAAATAAATAATAAATTAAAAATTGAATGTTTTCAGAACCAGCAGATGACATAGCGGTTACAGTGCTGGCCTTCTGTATAGTCGACCACAGTTCGAGTCCCAGACCCAGCGGCTTGAGTCACTCTGGGTGCATGTGTGTGCATGCTGAAGATCCCAGGAGAAGAATGGATTCTGTGTGGTCATCACTTCTGGTAGGGGTGACTTTTCACTTCCCCTCTCACTGGCTCTGTCTCTCTGGTGAGCACACACATGCTAAGGTAAAAACCTCTACCAAAATAAAAGGAGTTTTTTTGACTAATTTAATCAATTTGTGGATGGAGCAGAAATGGAGCCAACCTTGGGGTAACATAATACCAGGAACTACAGTACCTTAAATCTCGCTCTCATTCTCTTTTCCTATTTTTTTCCTTCTCGCTTTATATTTTATCTTATGTCGTATTACTGTTTGTACATATTGATCTAATTCATTCAGGCCAGTCATTCTTACAAAGGCAGAACTAAGGCATTAGACAATCTTGAGATTATATCCATACAACTACCAACCAACAAGAAACAAGCTCTTCCTCACCATTTCCAGTTTAATAACTCTACCATGGGTCATATGCCTCTCCCTAGAGCAACATTCCAAATCTGTGGCCAAAGTTAGTATGATCTTCAAAAGAAATTTAGAAGAAATCATCTAATCAGATATGATCCTTGTCATTGTCAGAGCTTGTAGTATGGTAGAAAAACAATATGTTAAACACATTAAGTAGTATTATTACAATTAAGTTGAATGCTACTCCAAGTAAAAGTATAGGATATTTGGAAAGCATTTTAAGGGCCAGCAGGTAGCGTAGTGGTCAAGGCACTGAAATCCCATGTGGCCGACCACGTTAGAGTCCCAGATCTGGTGTCTTGAAACTCATGCTGGGCACATGTGTGTGTGTGTGCCCAAAATCCCAAGAGGAGCCTGGAGAAGGGATTGCAGAGTGGCCTCCCCGCAAGAGGGTGATTTCTCACTTTCTGTCTCTCTGTCTTTCTCTTTCTTTCTGGTGAATGGATGGAGCAAAAAGTCTCCCTCTCAAAAAAAAGTACTTTGAAACCAGCAGTTGGCATAATGGCTATGTTGCTGGACTCCCATGTAGTCAACCACAGTTCGAGTCCGGGACCCAGTGGCTTAAACTCATGCTGGGCACGTGTGCGTGCATGCCCAAGATCCCAAGAGAATGGAGGAGAAGGGATTGTGGCATTGGCAATCCCCCGGGGGGTGATTTCTCACTTTCTGTCTCTCTGTCTCTCTCTGTCTTTCTGACGAGCGTATGCACCCTATAGCAAAAAACTGTCTCTCAAAAAAAAAAAAAAAAAAAAAACATTTTAATATAGATTGTCAGAAAAGAATTCTTTCAAGTAAGTGATAACTAAAATGACATATTGGATTGTCAGAAAAGGCATGACGTATTTTTGCAACAGATGGCACTAGTTCATTTTTGGAGGCACTAGAGTCTTCGCATCTATGTTATTGCTATGTCATTTGAAGTTGACAGTTCTAGCTTCGTTCTAAAAAACATTAAATGATTTGGTTGAGTTTTGGAGATTTTATAAGTTTAAGATGGAATACCGAACTATGCATTTTTGCCATATTTTACTGTTTTGCTTCCATGAAAGGAGTAATGCCCATCAAGTTTTTGAAAAGTTGCATGAAGTTTACGATGACAAAGCTCTACAAGGATGTAAGTGCCACTGATGGTTCATGAAATTCTATGTTAGTGATTTTGATCTTCATGATGCTCCTTGATCGGGGAGGCCCACCATGGTTGATGACAAAATAAATGCATTGATTGAGTCAAACCCACATTACACAACAGAAGAGATTGCAGAAACGTTGAATATCCATCACTCAAGCATTCAGGACCACCTGAAGAACCAGGGATACATAAGTAAGTTCAGTATTTGGATTCCTTACGAAGTCAAAGACGTTTATTTGGCAGTGTATATTAACATCTACCATATGCTCATTAAATGTGAAGAGATGAGAAGTGGTGTACAATGTAGTGCACAAATGGTCTTGGTCCCATTGTGATGATTCACCTCAAATGGCATTGAAAGTAGACATTCATCAGATGAAGGTCATGCTCTCAGTGTGGTGGGATTTTAAAGGTGGTGTATTTTTCAAATTCCTACCAAGGCACCAAACAATCAATTCACATGTGTATTGTTGGCAATTGGACAGTTAAAATTAATCCATCATCACGATACATCCAGAGCTCGTTAATGGAAAAGGAGTTGTGTTTCATCGTGACAATGTGAGACAATGTGCAAGTTTGATCACCTATCAAAAGTTATTGGGGGTAGGAGGAGATGTGTTGCCACATCCATTATACTCACCTGACCTTCCACCATCAGCCTTCCACTTGTTTCAGTCTCTTCAAAACTCTTCATGTGGTACATTGTTCAATTCAGACAAGGCTGTAAATCAGCACCTTATTCAATTTTTTTTGCCAATAAAGACAGGTCCTTCTATGAAAGAGGAATTATGAAGCCCACTGAAACCTGTCAAAAGGTTATCGAACAAAACAGGCAATATATCATTGATTGATCTTTATTCTTTATATAAATAAATGACCTTTGAAAAACATAGAAAAAAATATGTTATGACTTTTCCGACAATCCAATACAAAGAAAGTACAGGAATTAACTACATGCAGGGTGTAAAAAGTTCCCTGGGTAGCTAGGGGACAAACTGTGACATCAAGACTCTGTTAGAGATCTGTCTCTTTCATTCATGGAAGAAATAAATAATAAGTAAACTTTTTAAAGAAGAAATACCTACTTTAGTACTTCTGACACTACCTATGTGATAATAGATGATCTCAAGCAGATCATTTTCCTCTGAAGACCTTCATTTTCATATATATATATATATATATATATATATATATATATATATATTTATATATATATATATATATATATTTATATATATATATTTATATACATACATACATACATAGGTTTGGATGAGACTAAGATGCCATTCCTAATACTCTGTGTACCATGCCAATGATGAACACTTTGAGGCCAATATAAAGATTAATTTGGGTGAGATTAGATGCGATTAAGGGTTACTTTTTTGAAGAATTATTTGATCAGAGTGATTTCTAAAATATCTAGGAATATTATGAGATGGAGAAAAAGCATAATTTAATAGTCATTGTCAGAAAAAGTTCATTTGAAAAGTCTCCTTTGATGGCTTATACAGGTTAGAGGTGAGGCCTGCAGGGGCCACATTCCTCAAAGAGGAGTCTAAGCAAAGTCAGTCTGGTAACTGGGTAGTTTTATTTTTCTTACGAGGGTCTCCTAGTTTATCTCCAGGTGTGAATTGTTTAGGGAAGTAAAATAGAAACTGAAAAATGCTAACAACTTTGATTCTCCATCTCCATCTGTTTCCTACACGTACCTCAGACTATCTCCTAAATAAACATTGAAGGGTTTCCAGGGTGTTAGGCTGTCCAGAATACATGCAGGCTCTGGTAAAGTTCTAGGTGAAAAATATACCTTTTAGGTTAATGAGCAACAGACTCTTGCACTCCAACTAAGGTAGGGGCCAGAAGTGGGGCAGATCTTGATGTTCTTTAAATGTTTGAAAAGGAAGTTAAGCATCATAATCTTAGACCAGTTTGTGAGTTATCTGGTCAAGTGTGACATCATTCAAGGTCTATCACATTTATAAAGTAGCAGTGATGCCATAGATATCCCCTAAGAAAGAGAACACAAAGAAAGCCCCTGATTGTAACAGGGCAGACTTAAAAAGTATGTGCCTAGGGCACTGGGTGATCAAAGGCACCAACTGTGACCTTCAGAATGAAATTTGGCAATAGAGTGCAGTAATATCCTATCAGGAAATTGAGAGCTGAAGGTCTGATCACGTTTTAGGGACACTGGTAGACCTGGAAGTAAAATATCAATAGTCATCTTAACTAAAAAAGCAGCAGATTTAGGTATATCTGGGCTCTTCAGAAGTAGTTACTGTAAATATCATTTATTCTATTATATGATTTCTGGAAAGAAAGATATACAGACTAATTTGGTTGTTCATTGCATTGAAAGGAGTCATTAGGATGCATATTTAATCTAAGTAGATCTCTTGTGAAATTATCTTCCGGAGACATAGACTAATGACACAAACTAAAACAAAATCTATAGCTAATTTTGGAATCAGTAGAAAACGGTAAGATTTCAGACATTTTTAGTTAGTGCCATGTTCTTATATAGTTAAGAAAAACATGGTTTTAGCTCAGCGTTCTTTGTCTTTTTTTTTTTTAATGTTGAAGGTAAGGTTGAACTCTATCTTAGACAATATCTGTATTCTTATTGATGAAAGCTTTGTTTTCAGTTGTTTTTAGAAAATTATCTCTTTATTATTAAAATATCCTAGTTCTTCCCTCCAGAAAAGAATAATATGATAGAGAACATCTAGACAATTAGCATAACTAAGTTGATTCCTTTGATGGTATTTATTTTTTCTCTTGAGTAAGCTACTTTTACTTATTTTAGGCCTAGTTTTTCTTGTTGTAAAATGGAGATACCACAATTCCTAATTCACTGCACTCAAATGGTAAATTGAGATGATAACATTTCACATCAATTATACGTTTAGTAGGAAAAAACGGAAATTTATTTCATTATTTTTAAGATCAGTGACTGACTATTGTGACTATTGCATCTATGAGCTCTTTGTGATGTGTTTTTATTGGGTAAACAATAAGTAATCCTTGGTAAAGATGATGAAAAAGATAATAATAGTGATAATCATATCATAAAAATAAAAATGTTAATGTACGAGAATCATTTTCTATACTGTAAAAACTCTAAAAAATAAAAGCTACAATGTTAAAATGGATTTGAGTTGTCAGTAATCACAATTATTACTTTAGTGATGTTAATAGTATTCATACAACTATGCAGTGACTTTACTTTCATCACCTCATTTTGCAACTATTTCAAGATAATATATGCCAACCTGAGTTTTTAGAACAAAAGACAAATGGAAGTTCATCAGCAATTTAGCAACATCAGTATTGTTAAAATTGTTAAAATAGGGACCAGTAGATGGAGTAGTGGTTACATCGCTGCACTCTCATGTGGCCAACAATGATTCAAGTACCGGACCTGGTGGCTTGAAAATCACACCGGGTACATGTGCTTAAATGCCCAAGATCCCAGAAGAAGAATGGAGGAGAAGAGATTGCTGTGTGGCCATCCCCCTGGGGGATGATTTTTCACTTTCCCTCTCACTGTTCCTGTCTCTATCTCTTTGGTGAGTGTACACACCCTAAGGCAAAAATCCTCTCAAAAAAAATAATAATTTGTTAAAATAATTGAAAACCAACTTAAAAGCAATTAAATCTGCTGTATTTGCAAGCCTTAAACGCTACCTTTAAAAATTGTGTGAACAGGGCCAGCAGATGGTGTAATGGTTACGTTACTAGACTCACACGTAGTTGACCATGGTTCAAGTCCTGGACCTGGCCACTTAAAACTTATTCTGGGTGCATGTGTGTATCATCCCAAGATCCCAGGAGGAGAATGAAGGAGAAGGGATTGTGGCAAGACCATCCCTCCTGGGGGATGATTTCTCTCTTGCTGTCTCTCTGTCTCTCTCGGTCTCTCTGGTGAGTGCACACACCCTATAGCAAAAAAAACTCTCAAAAAATTGCATAAATGATATTGGTTTTATTTCCAAAGGTCAAAAGAGGGACAGATTTTGTCCCTGAACTTTATTATTAACAGTTTGGAAATAAAATAACCAGAATACATTACACAACATAAGTCACAGTCATTTGAATGTATAATCTGTGTATTAGCATCATTAACAAATTCACACTGTCTGATGTCTGCCAAGGAATTATAAATTGGTGTCTCAAAAATTACCCAAGTATGTTTCAAAGAAAAGCAATGCAAGAGGTGGAGAGTAAACCAAAAGGTTAAAATATAGCATTTCTACCAAATAGAGCTAGAAATGTCTCAAAACACTAGATTTGCAAGCAGGCAATCTGACTTAAATTCTTAAAAAGGAAACCACATAGGACTGTGACTGTGTTTGGGACAGGAGGTGCTCTCATATTATTGTAACTGATACTTAAAAACACAAAGTGCTGCAGAGAAGATGCTCCTTACACCCTACTTTAACATACACAGCTTCTCAACCCCACTAACAATGTCTAGAGTGACAAGAGTAGCATGCAAAGACACATACTTAAGTAAAAAGATATGGATAGTTACATGAATAGAGGCTAGTGAACTTCTCAAGAGTCCAGAAACTCTAGGAATCTGATTGACTTGAACACTTCTTTCATGAACAATTACATGCCAAATAAATGGTTTGGTATCAAGGGCTGCATTAAGTCAAAAGATGTTTCTGTCTGGTGTCTCACTTGAGAGTGTGCAAGATTTGCCTTTACTTGTAAATGTGAGCCAACTTTCCATACTGATAGACACTAATAGTGAAGTCTACTGACTACTGAACAAGTTAACCAATGTTAGAATTGATATTAAGTAGATGTAAGTATTATTAATGAATGTTCTAATACCTCTACATAGCCTCATAAGACCTCCCAAGTCATTTATGTTGTTGCTATTCTACCTTGTAAGTAGTACTTTTTGATGCCAGGGTACATATATTTTTTTGTGGTGGTAACAAGGTCCAGTGAAAAATATTCATTATCAACAAATAAATAAGCCACCAATTTAATTGCAGAGATCCACCCAATCACAATTGTGTGCAAACATGAAAGACATACGCTAAAAACTGATGCTCACAGAGATTCATTTAGAACTTCTAAAGAAGTCAAGAGAAGTCAAGAAAGGCCCAGAACAGGGCGAGCTCTGTAGCCTTGTGATTATGGAGCCAAATCTCAAATGACCCACCACAGTTAAAATCCCAATCTTGGTGACTTGAGAAATGTGCTGGGCATGTATGCGTGCATGACCAAGACCAAAATTCTGGCAGGGTGGAGAATGGAGTAGAAGAGACTGCATTATGACCATGTTCCATTCGGGGGAGTTTTCGTCTTCTTTTCTGTGTCTCTCTATTGATTTCATATGCCCTCTGATACTTAAAAAAAAAAAGTATATATATATATATATATATATATATATATATATATATGTGTGTGTGTGTGTGTGTGTGTGTGTGTATGTGTGATATATATATATATATATATATATATATATATATATATACATAAAATAGACCCAGAAGCTTCTCATGTTCTGACATAGTAAAAATTAGGAAATGATAAGTAGAGTAACAAATTCTAAAATGTTTCAAGTGTTTGCATTTAACAATGAATGCCAGATTATGATCATTTTTTCAGTTCTGTCAATATTTCTGGGACCAGGGCCAGCAGGTTGCATGGTGGTTAGGGCAGTGGACCCCCACATGGCTAACCACAGTTTGAGTTCCGAACCTGGCAGATTGCTTTCTCACTTTCCCTATCTCTCTCTAGTCAAATAAAAACAATAACAATAAAATAAATAAAAATAAATAAAACAATTCTTTAAAAAATTTATTGGACTACATATATCTTATTTAAAGATGAGATCAGAAATTTAAATTTGAGCTACTATTCAATTGTGATTGCCAGTCATCTTCTGTGATATGAGATTTGATTTCCAAATATGAGTATGGGGGAAAATACACAAATACTTTATACAAATATCATTATATAGGAAGGGTTGATAGACAAATAGAAAATACTGTTTGAAAGTCAAAAATAGTCAGGGGTGGAGAAGAGGAATAAATATTTAAAGTACTGAAAGCATAATATTTGAAAGTGACTTCTCACTTTAAATGATTCTCTAAAGAGCATCGTAATATTCTAGTTATTGGCATGCATGTTCTGCCTCTAGAAGACAAGGACAGTGTGTTAAGCACATAAAACAAATATGCACTGAGGTTACAAAAGTGAGCAAAATAGGCAACACCCCATAACACTGTCCTGGAAATGTCTGAATTATTATTAAGGCTCAAAAAATATTTTTATATGATTAAATAATGAAATGAATACTAGCCTTATTGCAATGTTAGAAAGCAAGGTGATTTTTCTTATTTTATTTTATTTCCAGGACTCTTTTTCCTTTTCTTTTTTCCTTTTCTTAATTTAGCTGGAGAATCTAATCTAAACTGAGTCTCAGGTGCTTTATCTCTTAACATACTTTGTTTCTGCTGAGAAGGCAATTTTTGGTTTATTGGCCTGAAGTACGAGGAGCTTTTCAGCAGTAGTCCGAGTCTGTGTCTTTCATAAGATGAGTAATCAATCCTGCTTTGAATATATGAACTCTTGCTGAGGGCATGTATTCCATGAACTCTCTATTTGAATCCAATGCTTCGTGAACAGTATTCAACTTTTAAGAAATAGTGAGCCAAGATCACATTTCTGCAGTCCTTCGCTGCCTTCACTGATGACCCAGCTATTACTCAGAGTGGGTCTAATGGTCCCTGACGATATATTTCCCTAATTCTTGACATTTTTAAGATGACTAGCTCCAGATGCATAAAATCCCAGGGAACCTAGTCAAGATAGAAGTCTATTTTCTCAGCAAGTACTCTTATGTCTAAATAGTCTATAGGAAGAGCACATTTCAAGCAGTAGCCCTGACATATAGCACACGCATCTTCTCTGCTGAGAAATTTAAATAACTAAGATGAATTATTATTAGATTGACTTAGGCCTTACATGTTCTCCTTTTTTCTATGCAAATTAGAGGGTAACAACTCTAGTCCTTCTACCTTCTACCCAGTCAACCAGATGCCTAATTCTTTCATCTTTCATGCTTGAATGCATTCAGTGGTAATAAAAATAACCAGAAAAATTAGAGCCTGCTTCTCTCATGTTTTTCTCCATCAAAAAACTCTTACATTTTGAG
Source organism: Tupaia tana (assembly GCA_026018925.1). Classification (NCBI taxonomy): domain Eukaryota; kingdom Metazoa; phylum Chordata; class Mammalia; order Scandentia; family Tupaiidae; genus Tupaia; species Tupaia tana. Next base: position 14,337,262 of record JAKSZU010000022.1, on the reverse strand, counting down.
GAAAATGATCAATTAAACCATGACCTCTGTCACAGTAGGGTCTTCAAAAGAGAAATGATTCTGTAATGACATTTTAATCAATAAATATACCATGTACAATGTTGGCCCCTTAAGATTATATTGTATAGCCTAAATGTGGTAGGGTATATCACCTAGATTTGTGTAACTGTATTCATCACTGTGTTTAGACAGTGATGAAATTATCTAGTGACACATTTCTCAGAACATATCCCCATCATTATGCAACTCATAACTACCCTTGTTTAATCACTTTATGGAAAACAATAAGCACAGGGGGAGACAAATATTGCAAAATTCTGTACATGCTGAGAAGCAGTCTTTCAGCAATCTTTCTAAGACTGGTTTCAGTGGGCTTAGAGATTTCTCTTATAATAGCAATAAAGAAATTAGTCACATAGGCCACAGTAAAATATGCTTGTTTAGCACAAAACAGTAAGAAAGGAGGAGGTGATGATTCACCTTGACTACAGGGAATGATTTTGGAAAGAATAGAAATGATAAGTAAAGAAGTTTTATTTGAAAGCATTTAAGAGGCAATTACAGACAATGAAGAGAAAAAATAAATGATAAAGTAGTGAGTACTTGAAAGCTTATGAATAACAAATAAGGCTTATTCAGGTAATAATAGGTTGCAGCAAAGTTGCTAGAGTACAGTATTCTGTCAAGATTAAGGAGAAGGACAAATATGTTCATGCTTAGCTATTTGAAGAAGAAATCCATGTGTGTATTTTTATCACTCCTCCAAAGAATAAAAGGGTACACTTGGTAAGCAAGTTAGGGTTTTATGGTCCTAATCAGGGTCAAATTTTTAACAATAAGTCAACTGCTAACGTACACAAAAGGGCCCTGCACAGCAATAACATTAGTTAAAAATGTGAAATTCTCCTGAGCTGGTACAATTTCCCAACAAAGACATTATGCTTAAATTGTATTCAGAACTTAAATTACCAAGACTAAACAGCAAATGCTCCTAGCTAAGGCTGTTTCATGATATCTTGGGTTGTAAATTTCACAGAAAGAAGGTTTCTAATATGCTTTTCTTTTTTTTTTAATTGTAATAGAAAATGTATTCTTTCTCGTTGACCTTAAAAGGGCCAACACTATTCTTAAATAATTATTTTTAAAACTCGCTAAGGAAATGTGCTGCTCTTGACATGGAGATATAGAATAACCTTAATTTAAGAGATTTTAGGATATTCAATTAAAAACTCAGGAAATTATATATTTTCAGAATTCAGTGCCATAACATAAAAAGAGATACTGTGTGTTGTTACCTCCCTAATACTTTGATTGTAAGAACATAATTTTTTTCTGGAGAGTTCAGGTTGTATTTGCATACACATTAGTTCATATATTTTTGTAGAATAGGTGATAAAAAAGGTGAAACTACAACAAACTGATTCGATGTACAGGTGGTGAATCCAGGGTTTCAGATAACTTCTCTAATCACACCTATATATTTTTAAATAAGTGTTCATTTAATTTTAATTCTATGTATTATTATTGTTTTTCAATTTGACCAGAGAGAGCCAGAGAGAGAGAGAGAAAGGGCAAGTGAGAAAGCAAGCTCCCAGATCCAGGACTTGAACCACAGACAGCCATGTAGGAGGGAGTCTAGTACCTTAACCACCACGTCACCTGCCAGCCCCACCTCATGAGTTTTTAATGTCTAAGGTAATTTTGTTGAAGAACAAGTTGAATGTCATTCAAGAATTGTTTTCATTTCCATTCCAAACTATTTGCTAACATAGATAACTGTTATTGAACTTTGCCATTAATAATTCTAATCATGAAATAAGATGAAAAGCTAATTCTGTCTTACTTGTTGGATAAAAAACACACTTGTAATTCCTGATGTAGATTAAGTGCATAGCAAATGTTATGAGGTTAAGGAGACTTGAGAGTGCACTAACTACTGTGGTTCTTGAACTGTACCCTCTTGAACCTTTACACAAGGGGTAAGTCAAAGGAGGAGCCTAGCAGTTGTGATTGCTTGGCCCTTCCCTGTACAGATTTTACCCAGTACTAAAGTATACTCATATTACACAATAGATAAAAATTTTAAATATGCTTGTAACTTTGCTATTGAAATTGTGTGGCTGTGAGAAACTCATTTAATTTATTGCCTATGACTTCTCAGCAATCATAATGCATATTCAAGAATTTTTGCAAAGTGAGAAAAATGTAATCCACAGTGTTCTCATATGTGATGAAATTTTTAGGGATAGAGAAGTTAACAAAATATGTTTTACAGATCTTCAGTCAAATATTTGCTAATTTATATTTTGAGGTTTATTTTTAATCTTTTTGGTGATTACATCCCAGTTCTTCTGAAGGTGCTGACAAGCTTATAGGCCCTAGACTCTGGAGGCCTCAAGGATAAAACAATTCTACTTTCACCCCTACTTTAACTAGAGCAGATCAAATTTGAACTATTTTACACATTGGGTGTCTGCTAAAAAGCAATATTTGGAGTTGGTAAACCACTGATAATAGAACTTTCTAGCCTACCAAATGTGAATGTGGAAACATAATAACATAAGATCCTATGTTGAGAATTCAGGAAATCATAAATATGGAACTTTTTAGGAAAGAAATCAGCTTATTTTTAAGGAAAATTATAAAGCTATCAGCTGGACATTTCGTTTATTTAGATCCAGTGCAGTAAACTGCTTTTGCTTCAGAATATGTAAATTACCTTTGAGATTTGAATGCTGGCTAGCTAAATTACTTGGGCTTTTTTTTTAAATCTAATTCAAACTTACTCTGCTACACTATGTTCTTTCTCATGTGGTTTAAGCTGCCCAAGTATCCTGTCACCTAAACCCTGAGAAGATAATGATCTAAGATGAGTATGAGGCGCATTTTAATTTCTGTTAGAATATAAATTCTAGGGACCAGTAGGTGGCATGGTGGTTAAGGTTCTGGAAATTCCCACGTGGATGACCACGGGTCAAGTCCTGGACCTGGTGGCTTACTTTCTCTCTTTCCCTCTTTCCCTCTCTCTCTCTCTTTGTGTGTGTGTGTGTGTGTGTGTGTGTGTGTGTGTGTGTGTTTATGTGTCTCTCTCTTTGGTCAAATTAAAATGAATGAATAAATTAAATTGTATATAGATATAGATATAGATATAGATACAGATATATATATTTTTTTTAACCACCAGGTCCTGGTGGTTAAGGAAGCTGTATCCCACATGGCCTACTGCACAGTTCAAATTCCAGATCAGCGGTTTGACAAACACACTGGATGCATATGTGTGTGAGCCTAGACTTCTGAAATAAGGGAGAAAGAGAGGAAAAGGGATTGCTGCATGACCATGCCCACGAAGATTGCTTTTTTGCTCCCCTTCTCTCTGCCCTCTGTGCCCATTGTTCTTTGGCAAGCAAACACACACACTGGCAAACAACAACAACAAAACTCAAAGAATATAAATTCTAGTGCCATACTAGGTAGATAATAAATACTATGGAATGTAGCTTTAATACTTAAAAGAAGTTATAAAATATAGCTTGTGTAGGAGATAGCAGTAGTTTAAAAATGAGATCTAAATGATTTCCCATTGAACTTGTCCTTCTTTCGCAACTTGAGTTGAAACCTCTGCTTAATGCCCCTTTCAAATGCTATGCAAAAATATGAAATATGACCCTAGAGCGTCTCCTGACAATATCAAAGTAATATGCCTGCAATATAAATATTCCTAGAAGAAAATTAACTCCTTTCTAGAGTAAGATATGATCCTCTACAGATAACACTTTTTCAAACAGTGTCCAGTACTCAACACTACCAAGCAGGTTAGGGAGGAAAAACAAATGACCAAACACAAAAAGGAAGGATGGGATGCTGACAAACAAACTATAGAAACAGACCCAATGTGATAAATATGTTGATAATTTTAGACAGAAACCTTATAATAACTATAGCTGAAAAGAAATTCTCCTTTGATTAAGGTCAATTTTTTGGTTTTCTTTTTTTGTTTGTTTGTTTGTTTGAGAGAGAGAGTTTTGCTATAGGGCACATACACTCACCAGAGGGACAGAGAGACAGAGTGAGAAGTCACCCTTTGTGGGGAATGGCCACACCAGAGTCTCTTCTCCTTCATTCTTCTCTTGGGATTTTGGGCACACATGTACATGTGCCTGATGTGAGTTTCAAGCTGCTGGGTCATGGACTCGAACTGCAGTTAGTCATGTGGGAGTCCAGAGCCTTAACCACTATGCCACCTGATGGCCCCAAGATCATAGTATCAGTTAAACTTCCTATTTAGATAGCAATTATAAATCTATGAAACAAAAAAATTTAAAAAGTTAGACTTCATATTTCCATGAACTTCCCCTTAAGCACATCTCAGTTCACTATTACAGGGAGAGGTAAGTCAAGTAGAAAGAGGTAGGGCTGGGGCCAGCCCCTGGGCTGGTAGTTGGGGTAATTGGATCTCACATGGCCAGCTGAACAGTTCAAGTCTTGTGACTTGAGAACCATACTGGGCTCCAAATCCTGAAATGAGAAAGAAATGGAAAAGAGAGGATTGCAGCATGGACCCTAATGGGTAATGTTTTCTCACTTTCACTCACTCTCCCTGTCTTTCTTTCTTCCTCTCTGTCTCTTTCTGGTGAGTGCATGACTATCTAGAAAAAATTTTTGAAAAGAACTAGAAAGCACAATATCAAAAATGCAAATTCGGGTTGGCTTAGTGGCACGGTGGTAACATACTACTGAAGCAATGCTAGATAATAACATAAGAGAAAATCTAGGTGACTTTGATTTTATTGATGACATTTTAGATATAACACTGAAAAAGTAATTCATGAAAGAAAATTTTAAAATTGTACTTCATAAAATTTTAAAACTTTATGCTTTGTAAAAGACACTGTTAAGAGAATAAGACAAGCAAATATATGAAGTTTTAAAATTAAATGAAAATAAGACAACTTAGTCAAAAATGGTCACAAGATAAAAACATTTGGGGCCAGCAGATGACGTGGTGGTTAAGGGCGCTGGAATCCCATATGGCCAACCGCAATTCGAGGCCCAGACACGGCGGCTTGCTTTCTCACTTTCCTTCTCTTCTCTCTCTCTCTTTCTCTCGCTGTCTCACTCTCTCTATCCGTCTCTGGTCAAATTGAAATAAATAAAATAAGTATTATTAGTTAAATGAAACAATTTTAAAAAGATTAAAAAACATTCATAAAAGTGAAATATATGATGAAAAGAGCATAGACAAAAAAGTCAATAGAAGACATAAGATGAAATTTTTAAAAAAATTCAATCTAAAGCAAGACAGGAAAAATAGGAACAAAGAAGGTGACTCAAATACAAAACAAAATGGCTAGATGGTGTATTTAAGTTAATCTTGCATATAATTACTCAAGAGGGGATTACAAAATGTTCATGGAGGAGCTAGACAGTGGTGCAGCAGTAAAATGCATCTGCAGTACTGACCCACATGGGAAGATGTTCCAGGTTTATATCCTGAGACTTCCTTGAGTTCACTGGGCACATACAGGGGTTAGATAAAGCCTGGTAAGGGATTGCAGTATCGAGATACTGTTATGGGTTCCTGCTCTCTTATTCTCTCTTTCTCTCTCTCATTCATGGAAGAAATAAATAAATAAACCTTTTTAAAAGTTCATAGAAAATGGATTTAAAGTATGAGTTTATTTTGGTGCTAAAAATTTTTCTTTTTAGAGAGAGTTTTTTTCCCACTTTTAAAATTTTCTAAATGGTTATGAATGCTATTGTTTTTTTCCTGTTGTTTAATCTCTTTGAAGTACAATGAATGTAATCCTTTTACATTACACAAGGTTGTCTTCAAAAAGTTCACAAAAATTAATATTACAAAAAATCTCCACATGGATTAAAATTTTTTTCATACCAGGACCAGCAGATGGTGTAATGGTTATGTTGCTGGACTCCCACATAGTAACCATAGTTTGAGTCCTGGACCCAGGAGCTTAAAACTCACGCTGGGCGTGTTTGTGTATATACCCAAAATCCCAAGAAGAGAATGGAGGAGAAAGCATTGTGGTGTGGCCATCCTCCCTGGGGAGTGATTTCTTGCTTTTTGTCTCTCTATCTCCCTCTGTCTCTCTCACAAGTACACACGCCCTATAGCAAAAAATATCTCAAAAAAAAAACATTAAAAAAGAAAAATAGTTATGTTTGACTTGTTGTGGAAATTGGTATGTGGCTGGACTCTCAAGACTAGGCAAAGAATTACTGTTTCAGGGACCAACAGTTAGCGTAATGGCTATGTCGCCGGACTCCCATGTAGTCAACCGTGGTTCGCGTCCCGGACCCAGTGGTTTAAAAGTCACGCTGGGCGCGTGTGCATGCGTGCCCTAGATCCCGAGAGGAGAATGGAGGAGAAGGGATTGTGGCATGGCCATCCCCCCTGGGGGATGATTTCTCGCTTTCTGTCTCTCTGTCTCTCTCTCTTTGGCGAGCACACGTGCCCTATAGCAAAAACCTCTCAAAAAAAAAAAAAAAAAAAAAAGAATTACTGTTTCAGGAGGAAGTGTAGAAACAAAAGCCATTTCCTCTGGTTGAGGGGCAGGAAACCCATTTACATCCAGAATTTTTGTTTTGCTTTTTTTTGCTTCCACAGAGATGTTGGGCAACAATGCAGAAAGCCCAATGTAAGCCTTGAACTTACAGGATCTGTTCAATAAATAACCATTCAATGATGAGATTTTAGGTCCTTTACATTATGGGCAATAATTTGTTACATAATTTTTTAAGAAAACAGAGTACTAATATAGATAGTCTGAGTTTTGCAAACCTTTTTGAAACTATTGGGTGTTTTTTCCGAATTTGGAACTTTTTCCTGTTTATGCAAGACATTTTGAACAAGTTTTAATAAGGCATTTAAACATTTCTTCCCTTTTTTAAAACATGTCTTTAGTAATTGGAAAGAAACCATTACCTTTTTTATCACAATTTGAAGTTCAGAGCTAGATAATGAAGTTTAACAAGTATACTCTTCTTTTAAGATTTCTAGGTAGATGACTTCTTTAAATCTCAATTAAAATTTCTTCATATTATTTCAGTTGCGAAAGCTTTAGGGGTTTCTTATAATTGCTTAGATTGACTTTTTCAAGACTTTAAATTCAAAATCTTGCCTTACAATTAAAATAATTTCAATTACATTTGTGGTTTTTGTTTAAGAACGTAGGAAGTACATTTTTTCTTTAATAAGCAATATGCACTGGTTTTCTTTACAAGAATTTAGATATCTTGACCGTGAAAATAAATAGCTGATTTTTTAAAATAAAAAACCATGAGTCGGTTCCATATTTTACAAGAAAGGTAATACTGGAGAATTTATAATATCATTTCCAAATTCTAGTTTGTCTAATAAAGTTCTTAAATTAATCTCTAGTTTTTAATATATTGAAAAGAGAGAAACAGCATAGAATTCTGGAAAGTGCTTGATTAGGAATCACTTGACCTGGTTTTCTTCCCTAAGTCACTAACCAGCTGTGTGACCCCATATGTCTCAGCTTTTCCTCTGTGTAAGTAAGGGTTTAGGTTATATTATCTCTCTAGCTTCTTTCACATCTGATATTCCTTGTAAGTGCCAAAGTTCTATTTATTCTACATTTAATTTCTCAGTGCTGTCTTTAAGGAAAGTATCCAGATTTTAAGTAGAAGCTCTCAAACTTGAATATGCATAAGAATTACCTGGTTTTTTTTCCTTACTTCCACAAGTGAGAGAATGAAGAGAGACAGAGAGATAGTACTCTCAACAGATCCCAATGTTGTGATCTATCCCCAGCCTTCAGCCAGTTTGAATCATTGAATCACTGGCTGGTGTATGGCAGAGTACTCAAGGAGGTCTTTGAACTTGAATCAGAAACTTTCCCATGCTGTATTGCCTCACAAAGAGTTGTATTTTACCCCTGTGCCACCATTTGGCTCTACCTGAAAATATTTATTAAAAAATAGATTTAGGGGCTCCAGTCCTACAACTTAATAGTTATACAGTTATTTGAGGGTTTTTTTTTTTTTTTTTGAGGATTTTTTTTTTTTTTTTTTTTGCTATAGAGCGCGTGCACTCGCCAGACAGGCAGAGAGAGAGAGACAGAGAGATAGAAAGTGAGAGATCACCCCCCAGGGGGGATGGACACGCCACAATCCCTTCTCCTCCATTCTCCTCTCGGGATCTTGGGCACGCATGCACACGTGCCCAGCGTGAGTTTAAGCGACTGTGTCTGGGACTTGAACCACGGTCAATTACGTGGGAGTCCAGTGACATAGCCATTACGCCAACTGCTGGCCCCCCAGTTATTTGAGTTTTTAACCGTCATGCCAAGTCATTTTGATTCAGTGGCCACAGATAAGAGAAATTGAAATCTGAGATAGTTGACTGTTGTTTGTTTTGATAAGCTCTATTTATTATTCAGACAAGGAAACTCTACTGCCTGCATTCTGTGGACATGGAAGAAATTGGATTGATTTGAGACATATTTATAAACTGTGCCAAATTAGAATTTTAATTTCATACCTATTTTGAATAAAGTCATAGAGAAGGATAGAGGAATCCAGAATGAAGACCATAATCTTGGCTTAGGCAACTAGATGGATGGTAAGGCCTTTTTCACTCCATGGGCAACTAAAGAGTATGAATAAATAAGGAGCAAATTAGAAAAATAGTCAAGAAAATTGTTAGTTTGGGCATTCTTGTCTAAGAAACATCCACAAGGCAAACAGACATACGGGTCCACTTCTCAGGAAAAAAATTTCCAAAGACAATACAGATTTAATGTTTATTGACATACAGATGCTAATTGATGAGTAAAGAAGAGTAAAATGTCTAAGAAAAAATGAATATGCTATCAGAGAAATAATTTTTAGGATACTTGAACTTGTATAAGGTATAAAGAACACTGATACAGTTAAGGCAGGAGATATTCATATTTAATATGCCTGAAAATCATGATACATTCCATTTCTAATGACTTTTTTAAAAAAGATTCATATTTTCTAAAACTGGGCTGGACCTTGCAAAAATCAATGCTGATTTTTAATAAGCATCCCAAGTGATTCTGATACAGAGATCTTTTATTGCACTTGGAAGAGATACTGAATTATAGGCTCAAGAAGGAGATATATTCCATTACACAGTAGATGAATAAGTAGACATGCTTGGACACAAATATATGTTTGTTATTCAGAATATGAATTTGTTCCAAAATAATTACTCTTGCATGTTGTAACTAAATAAAAGTTATGACCTTTTATATTTAACTTTCTTCCAACTACTGGACTGAGAACTAAGAAAAAGAAAACATTCTATTCATTCTTATGTCACTGCTTCCCAGGGCTTTACTGAATGTTTTGGACATAATAAATGTTTAATAAATATTAATTAATATTAGTCAAACTCAATTACAAAAATAAAAATTTTAGGGAACCAGCAGTTAGCGTAGTGGCTATGTCGCTGGACTCCCATGTAGCCGACCGCGGTTCGCATCCCAGACCCGGTGGCTTAAAACTCATGCCGGGCACGTGTACGTGCGTGCCCAAGATCCCGAGAGGAGAATGAAGGAGAAGGGATTGCGGTGTGACCATCCCCCCTGGGGGGTGATTTCTCGCTTTCTGTCTCTATGTCTCTCTCTGTCTGTCTGGCGAGCACACACGCCCTATTGCGAAAAAAAAACCTCTCCAAAAAAAAATTTTTACAGATGTTGCTTTTCATATTTTGAATAATAATTGCAAAATAACTGATCACCACTCAATTGGAAAGCCTAGTACTGTACTTATGACCATTTCTCTCAATCTTTCATTAATTAGATATTAGACATTATTATGTTTCCTAATCAGTAAAATTAGGTGATAGTAGATACTACTGAGACATCTATTTCTGACAAAGGCAGACTAGGTAATTCAGATTACCCATTACCCATTCCATTGATAACAAGTTGAATTAAGTCTTTCATAATTATACGTGCAGTTATCAGAGAGGTTACAAGACAGTGGAAGTCTTTATAGGTCAAAGCCTGGAAGGTAAACATAGTTTTGAAGGTTGTTGTTGTTCCTTTAAGGCCATTTCTGATTCTGGAAGAAGGACTGAAACACAGGGAATTTTTTTTTTTTAATTTTAGAAGTCTCATTGTGGAGACCAGCAAATGGTGCAATGGTTACATTACTGGACTTCCACGTAGTAGACACGGTTCAAGTCCAGGTCCTGGCAGCTTATAAAACTCACGCCAGGCACATGTGCATGTGTGCCTAAAATACTGAGAGGAAAATGGAAGAGAAGGCATTGTGGCATGACCATTACCCCTTGAGGGGAGTGATTTCTCACTTTCCCTCTCACTGTCTCTGTCTCTCTCCAGTAAGCACTCACACCCTAAGGCAAAAATGTCTCAAAAAAAAAAAAAAAAAAAAGGTCTAATTGTGCAACTGGTCCATTACTTAGTGGTTAAGGGAGCTGGATTCCATATGGCCAACCATGGTTCTGGATAATAAAGTTATTAATAACAAATTTTTAAATAAATAAGGTCGTTATATTCAAACAAGATGAGATAGTACGTTGGTATTTTGTTATAGTACGAAATGCAATAGAAAATACAATAATTAGAGTTACAAACTCATTGGAAGAGGATGAAAGCAGATTAGCTATAACCAGAGAGAAAAATAGTAAACTAAAATACAGATCAAAAGAAAAAATTCAGTTGAATATTAAGAGCCAAGGGAAAAAAAAAAAAAAAAAAACAGAGGACAGAATGATAAGCATAGGAAAATAGAATAAGAAAGTCTAATGTATAGGTCATTGGAGTTCAAAATGAAACTACAGAAAGAATTACACAGGAGCAGTATTTGAAGATAAGATGCCTAAGAGTTTAACAAAATTTAAAAAGATATTAAGTCACAGATTCCAAAAGCTCTATTAATAATATGATAAATTGTGGGCAAAACGAAACAAATCAGCAGAAATCCCTCCCCTCCCTGAACGAACACCATTTTGTACAATGACTTCATTGTTTACTCTATTTAAAAAAACAGAATGTATAACTTCATCCTCTTGTATTTTTTCTGTCCTTGTTTGAACTCATAAGAATGTGGAAGAAGTTTTGATGTGGGATTTCTGAGTATAGCCCTCTAGAGGAACCTTGGAACTTTGGCTCCCACCGTCTTACTGCCTGTAGATTGTTATGTGAAGAAATGGAGGCTAGCTTCCATGAGGATAAGAGACCATATAAACAGAAAGGCCCAGTGAATAGCCAGTCCCAACTATCACACATGAGGCTGTCCGGCACCTGCTGGGCAATCAACTGATTACAGTATATCATTTTTAATAGTATCATATTAAAATACAAAACAAAACATTGCTCACTCTGTCTAAAGGGGACTGAAAAACGTCCAGACTATTCAATATAAAAGATAGCCTATAACTCTTTATGGGAAAATATTTGAGGAGAAATACATTTAGCTCTAAAAGTGGGCCATTTCATATTGAGATGAAATGGTTGTTCAGAGGGTTGCACCAAGAGCTTCAGACAATGATGGACTAAGGAACTACTCCTAAGGAGCACAAAGGAACCAAAGCACAGGAGCATTCTCCATCTGGAAGAGGAGAAACAAATAATATGCATGTTCCTATATTAAAAAAAAAACTGTAGACCAATGATTGCTATATACTTCACATTCTTCCCCTTTTTGGACACAAGTCTCTGTAAGGTTATGCTATCCTGTCTCACTATTGTATTTTAGGTGTTATCGGGGATTTAACCTGCTGTTTGAGTTCAGAAGAAATGAAACATGAGGCCAACAGGTGGCATGGTAGTTAGGGGCTGGATTTCCACATGGCTGACTGTGGTTTAAGTCCTAAACCTGGTGGCTTGAAAATCATACCAAGCACATGTGCATATGTTCCCAAAATCCCAAGAAGAAAATGGAGGAGAAAGGATTGTGGCATGGCCCTCCCCCAGAGGAATAATTTCTCATGCTCCCTCTCACTGTCTGTCTCTTTCTCTTTCTGGTGAGTTCACATTCCTGTGGCAAAAACCTAGAAAAAAAAGGATATATATATATATAGAGAGAGAGAGAGATGACACACAACATGAGTTGTACTCTAGGAGCCTGCTACTGCAATTGGATGAGAATTTAGGAGTTATTCAGAACATATGAGTATATTTTGCCTGAGAGAGGAATGTGAATAACTTGTGTCCAGATAATGTATTGTGATAAATTAGCAAAATTAGCCACAAATTTCTCCCATTCATGATGTATATAACTTTCCAGTCCTTCCTCCAAAAGATGGAGATTATTTCATCATCACTTTGAATCAGGGTTTGCCTGTGACTATTTTGAGCAACATAATATAAGAAAGGTGGTATTTGGGGAGTTATAAACAAGATCTTAGGAAGCCTGCAGCTTTACTGCACAGCAGTGAGTGAGGTAGCCAGGGCTAGCATCCTTGGGAATGAGAAACCATGTGAAGGATGTCCAACCAATGTGCCACATATAACAGCAGATACGTATAAGAAGCCATCTTTTTTTTTTTTTTTTTTTTTTTTTTTGAGAGGTTTTTGTTATAGGGCACGTGCTCTCGCCAGACAGACAGAGAGAGACATAGAGACAGAAAGCGAGAAATCACCCCCCGGGGGGATGGTCACGTCGCAATCGCTTCTCCTCCATTCTCCTCTCGGGATCTTGGGCACGCATGCACACGCGCCTGGCGTGAGTTTTAAGCCACCGGGTCCAGGACGCGAACCGCGGTCGACTACATGGGAGTCCAGCGACATAGCCATTATGCTAACTGCTGGTCCCCAGAAGCCATCTTAAAATAACCAGCCCTAGTCAAGCTTCCAGATAACTACAGCAACATTAGTAAGATGGGTAGGACCAACAGTAGAATAAACCCAAATAACTGACGCACATGATTTGAGAAACTAAAATGATGTTTTAAACCCTTCAGTTTCAGGACTTTTTTTCCGAGAGAATAGGTCACCAATATAACCCAACATGGTGCTAATAAATTCTTTACAAATAAAAGAAAAATAGAGAAATTCTCAAATAATGTATAAGAGATGAATTCATTAACAGAAGGTCCTCAATATAAACACTTCTTAGGGAATCTGGATAAAACACAAGAGATACAGGAAAAACTGTGTAGGTCAAAGAGTAAGTATGTGGGTAAATACTGAGTTGTCAGAAAAGTCATGACATATTTTTTCTGTTTTTCAAAGGTCATTTATTTATATAAAGAACAAAGATCAACCTATAGTACATTGCCGAGTTTGCTAGGTAACCTTCAGCCATCTTTCAGTGAGCTTCATAGTTCCTCATTCATGGAAGGACCTGTCTTTATTGGCAAAAAAAACAAAAAAACAAAAAACTGACCAAGGTGCTGGTGTACAGCCTCTTCAGAACTGAATGATTTACCACACAGTTTTGAAGAGAGTCAAACAAGCTGAAGTCTAACGACAGAAAGTCAAGTGAGTATGGTGGGTGTGTCAATACATCCCATCCAACCTCCAGTGATTTTTTTTTTCTTTGAGAGAGAGGTTTTTGCTATAGGGCACGTGTACTCACTGGAAAGAGACAGAAAGAGAGAAAAGACAGAGAGACAAAAAACGAAAAATCACTCCCTGGGGAGGATGTCCACACAGCCATCCCTTCTCCTCCAGTCTCCTCTTGGGATTTTGGGCACCCATGCACAGGCGCCCCATGTGAGTTTAAACCACAGGGCCTGCAATTTTGAACTATGGTTGATTCTGTGGGAGCCCAGTGACATAACCATTACACCACCTGCTGGTCACCTAAGCTCCAGTATTTTCTGATGGGTGATCAGACTTGTGTGTGGTCTTGCATTGTCATGATGAAACACAATTCATATATGATCAACAAGCTCTGGACATCTCTAGATGATGAATTTGTTCAAACCGTCCAATTGCCAACAGTACACATTCAAACTGATTGGTTTCTCAGTAGGAGCTCAAAAAACACAACACCTTTAAAATCCCACCACATACTAGATTTCCACATGGTCAACCACAGTTAGTCCTGGACTTGACAGCTTAAGAATTACGGTAGGTGTTGGTGCAATGCATGTGGAGAAGGATACATGGAGTTGTTATGTTCTAAGTTTCTTGTATACTAGAAAGGGTAGAAGTTCCAAGGAATTAAACATATCAAGGATATATTTGAGTGTATAACCTTCCTCTGATGAATGTCTGCTTTTTTTTCTTTTTTTGGAGAGGTTTTTGCTATAGGGTGCGTGCGCTCGCCAGACAGACAGAGAGAGACAGAGAGACAGAAAGCGAGAACTCACCCCCCAGGGGGTATGGCCATGCCACAATCCCTTCTTCTCCATTCTCCTCTCGGGATCTGGGGCACGCACGCACACGCGCCTGGCGTGAGTTTAAGCCACCAGGTCCAGGACTCAAACCGCGGTCGACTACATGGGAGTCCAGCGACATAGCCATTACGCTAACTGCTGGTCCCATTAATGTCTGCTTTTGATGTCATTTGAGGTAAATCATCATGTCGGGACCAAGATCGTTTGCACACCACATTGTTGTAAACAATCCACCTCGCCTCACCAGTTATCAATTGTTTCAAAAAAGGATTGTTTTCCTCACATTTAATGAGCATATCACAGATGTTTATAAGTGCTGTCAAATGAACTTCTTTGACATGAAGAACCCAAATATTGAACGTGCTTATGTATCCCAGCTTCTTCAGGTGGTCATAAATGCTTGAATATGAATGTTCAACATTTCTGCAATCTCTCATGTTGTGTAACATGGGTTTGATTAGATCAATGCCTTTATTTTGTCCTCCTTAATCTTGGTGGGCCTCCCTGACTGAGGAGTGTTATTGAGATCAAAGTCACCAGCATGGAATTTTATGAACCATTAATGGCACTGTTTGTTCTTGTAGAGCATTATAAACATAAACTTTACACAAGTTTTCACAAGCTTGATGCACATTCTACCCTTTACAGAAGTAAAATAGTAAAATACGGTGAAAATGCAGTTTGGTATTCCATCTTCAACATGTTGTAAAATCTCCAAAACTCAACCAAATCACTTGATTTTCTTTTTTTTTTTGGGGGGGGGGGGTGGATAAAGCTAGAATTGCCAGTTGTCAAATGACATAGCAATAACATAGATGTGAAAGACTCTAGTACTTCCAAAAATGAACTAGCGCCATCTGTTGCAAAAATATGCCATGACTTTTCTGACATCCCAATATAAATGAATAATTACTGCATAAAACAGTAGTAATTGTGCTTAAGTGGATTGGATAGATACATACAAAAGTAGGTAGGAGTCAGATTATAGAGAGAAGGTAAAAGTAAGAGACATTTTAAGATTGTGATATTAATAGTAATGCATTAGGAGAAGGATACATGGAGTTAATATATTGTAAGTTCCTTCTATTACTAGAGAGGGTAAAAGTTCCAAGGAATTAAACATATCAAGGATGCATTTGTAATCTTTAGGGCTGTTTCTCAAAGCGAAATAACATAGTAGGCAACTATCAAATTAATAATGGAAGAAACTGATAAAAACAATGACTCCAAAACAAGACAAAAGGGGGAAGAAAAGAACATAAAGCAGGCAGGACAAATAATAATGTGGTGGGTGAAAACATAAATATATCAGTAATTACACTTTATGTAAATAAAATATTATTCTATTTAAAATATAGTGATTGTCAGCTAGTAGGTGATGTAGTGGTTAAGGTGCTAGATTTCCAGATGGCCAACCACAAAGTTCTGGACCTAGAAGCTTAAGAATTACACTGGGCATGTGTGTGTGTGTGCCCAAAATCACAACAGAATGCAAGAGAAGGGATTGAGGTGGTCATCCCCTCAGGGGGTAATTTCTCACTTTCTCTCTTTGTTTCTTTAGCTCTGTCTCTCTCTGGGGAGGACACATGTCCTATGGTAAAAACCTAAAAATAAATGAATTCCCACCTGCTATGTCTTCTTTAAAAAAATACAAAACTAACAAATAATGATTGTCAGACTGGGATAAAAAGTAAAATAAAACAGAACTATTATTAATTGTGAGAAACACCTTAAATATAACAATAGAAAATGATTGTTAGTAGTCAGGAAGACAGTAGTCTTTAGAGAGGGGAAGGGAGGAGTAATTAAAAGGGAGTACAAAGGAGTTCTTGGATATTAGCACTGTTCTATTTCTCAATACAATTGCTAGTTGCACAAGAGTTAAATGCATAGAAATTTATTGGTCTCTACATTTATGATCATGTACGTTTATTGGACAGTTTAGAAACTTACACACACACACACACACATACACACACACACACACACACACACACACACACACACTACCTACCTACCTCATAGAGGTCTTATGAAGATCAATTGATATAGGGCATGTAAGGATTAAGCTTATTATCTGACAACAAAAACATTATATAAATGCATGCTAAGTATTATATTTTCCATATCTTACACAGTCAAAATGAAAATATTAGTAAAATATTTTAATTTTTTTCACATTTTTATCTGTCCTTCCTTTCTTTATTCTTCCTTCCTTCCTCCATTTCTTCCTTTTGTTTTCTCCTTTCTTCCTTCCCTCTCTTTCATTCTATTTATTCGTCTCTCTATCCTTTCTTCCTTCCTTTCTTAGAGACCAGTACCCTTGACAGGATCTCACCATGCTGTGATCCTCCCCTCAACTTCCCAGCTATCCAGGATCACAGGCTCCTACGGACTTGCCCAGCAAGTTCATGTTGATCTGGGATCTGAGCACAGATCTCTTACATCGCTTTATAGAGCATCACATAGTGGCTCCCTGCTTCCTGCATCACTATGACATGCCCATCAACCTGACAAAAACAATTCTAAAATTGATTTGGAAGAATCAAACAATAAAAAACGCTAAAAATTTTCAGTGAAAGAAGAATCAAAATGTTTACCTGTCCTAACAAATATTAAATTCTGTCATATATAAAATAACCAGTAAGGATACTACTAGTAGATCTCTACAAAGAATATAATGAATAAATAACCTAGATATACATTTAAATACATGTCATATTTTATCAAAAATAAATAAGCACTTCAGATTTGTAAAAAAAAAAATTGCTAGAAAAATAAAATATGTATGACTTGATGTTATTTTTAGTTTAGCAACAAATGCCTTATTATCTGACCCACCTCCACCCCTCTTCTGCCCCTGCTGCTGTTTCATCAGTTTGCTTTCATGGTACTCTCATGAGAATAACTATTCTCTCAACTTGTTAGGAAGATGCTTCTCTTCCAAGAGTTAATCATCTTTTTATTTCATACTTATTCTTCCTCAAACCAGGATCTTTGAGTAAAATGTTTCCAACCAAGTGCTAAATTTTGAAATAAGTCTCTTCATTATTTTAATTATGTTCTTTTAATTAATTTTTCCCACAAAAATCGACATCCTTATTTCTTTTGCAAATGCAAAATTTATAATGATATGGTGGACCTACCATGTATAACAGGTCTTCAGAAAGTTTTTTGGAAATGTATATAATTTTAAAATTATGTATGGATTTTGAAATGTTTTGCACCAAAATAAACTTGTATTTTAATTTCATTTTCCACAAACTTTTATTAAAGTTCCCTTATATTATGATATTGGTTCAACTGGCTAACCATTTATATAACAATATCTTTAAAAGCAAATAAAAATTACCCAGAAAATAAAATTAATGCCCAAAGGATTAGACATATTTCATTTCATTTTTTAAAAGAGAGATTTTTGCTCTAGGGCACATGTGCTCAACAGAAAGATAAAAAGTGAGAAATCACCCCCCCACACAGTGTGGGGATGGCCATGCCACAATCCCTTCTCCTCTTGGGATCTTGAGCATGCGCGCACATGAGCCCAGAGTGAGTTTTCTGCTGCCAGGTCTGGGACTCGAACATGGTTTACTATGTGGGAGTCCAGTGATGTATCCATTATACCATTTTCTGGTCCTCTTCATTTCACTTTGAAAAGTTTATTTATTTATTCTGAGAAAGAGAGAAAGTCAATACCCTAGTTTAGTCAGCCTAGGTCAGGGATATGCATGTACACCTGACATGCTAAAGAGTTCTGCAATTAGAACTCAGGACCTTTCCCACGTGAATCCAGTTGCATTACTGCTGTGTCACCACCCAACTTAAAGACATATACTTAAAAAATAAAATCATAAATGGAGTAGGAGAAAATACAAGTGAATATTTACGTTTTCTTGAAGTGAGACTAGAATTTATGTTTTTGGCAACAGCTTTATTGAGGTATCATTTACATACCCTGCAAATACTTGGTTTTTATTTTGTTCTAGTTATTCAAACCTCACCAAAATTAATTACTGAATATTTTATTCACTAAATAAGCCCTACACCCTTTAACTATCTGTTTCTAATCTGCCTATCCTTCCTAAATCTCCAGCCCTATGTGACCACTAATCTACTTTCTTTTTCTCTAGAGTTCCCTATTCTGGGCATTTTATATGAATGCAATTTTTTTAAAGTTATTTTATTTAACGTTATTTATTTACTTATTTTAATTTGACCAGAGAGGGACAGAGCAAGAGAGGAAGAGAGAGAGAGAGAGAGAGAGAGAGAGAGAGAGAGAGAGAGAGAGAGAGAGAGCGAGAAAGCAAGCTGCCAGGTCCAGGACTCCAAGTGCAGTCTGCTATGTGGGAGTCTAATACCCTTAACCACCACGTCACCTGCTGGCCCTATGAATGGAATTCTATATGATGTGGTCTTTCAACTGGTTCCTTTAAGTTAATATAAAGTTTTCAAAGTTTATCCATGTATCATGTATCACTGATTCTTTCTAATTTATGGTCAAGTTATATTCAACTTTATGAATATACCACATTTTGTTTACATATTCATAATTTGATAGACATTTAAGTTATTTTAATATTTTGGCTATTGTGAAAAATGCTGCTCTGAACATCTATGTATAAGTTTCCTTTTAGTTATTGTACTTTTCAACTCCAGGTTCCATTAGTTCTTGGGTGCCACCAGGCCCAAGGTTCCATTAGTTCTTTAAAAAATAATTTCTATCTCTTTAAGCAAAACAGTCATTGTGACTTCCTTTACTTCTTTAATCATTCTTCCCTTTAATTCTTTGAACATCCTTATAATAGTTACTTTTGTTTTGTATAATAAGGCTGATATTGGTTTGCAATCCCCTAATCAGTAATATATATTCCAGAGGTAGGTCATTAGCATCTGTAAGTTTCTTTTAAGAAACCCACCTGGGGCCAGCAGATAGCATGGTGGCTGACCATGGTTTGAGTCCTATACCTGAAGGTTTGCTTTCTCTCTCTGGTAAGCACATGTGCCCCATAGCAAATTTTAAAAAATATAATAATAATAATAATAATAATAATAAAATAAATAATTATTTAAAAATTTGAAAAAAAGAAATACACCTGGGGTCCAACAGGTGACATGACACTTGAGGCACTGGACTCTCACAAAGATTCAAGTCCCAGACCTGGTGGCTTGCTTTCTCTCTCTCTCTCTGGGGATTACACGTGCCCTATAGCAAATTTTTTTCTTTTTCTTTTCTTTTATTTTATTTACATTTTTAATACATTCAATCACATTATTTAGCTTACAAGGTCATCGTTTCAATATGTGAACATTTCTCCCTGGGCCCTATAGAAAATTTTTAAAATAATAAATTAAATTAAATTAAAAAAAGTAATCCGCCTGAAATTCAATTAAGTTTCTTTGCTATCAGTGATAGAATCTTTGATAATTGAAGGTAGCAGTTATTATTATCACTGGGGAATAATAATTTTCACAGGTGAAATAAGTGGTGTTCAAATATGAGTTTGACTGTAAATATTGCACAGTGAGTTTTGCTCTTGCAGAGCACAATATGAAAATTCAGTCAGCCCAATAGCCTGTATCCTTAGGAATGGTGCTTGTGCTTATGATTCCAATTAGTTATATATTGAGCAATTTTCAAAGGATTTTGTCTCCAGAGTCCAACTAAGATGTTAACTGAATCTGTCCTTGGACTATTTATGCATATGCTTCTAGTGAAGATTTCATTCAAAGGGCTGTTGGAGAAACTGTAAGAAGAGTTAAATGGACTGGAAAAGTGTGGCACATATACTCTACGGAATACTACTTTGTCATAAAAAAAACAAGACCATGGCATTTGATAGAAAGTGGATGAATATTGAAGATTTGCTGCTGAGTGAAGCAAGCCAGCTTATGAAAGAGAGACACTGTATGTCTCCACTTACCTTATACGACTGTTTGCACTCTGAAAGATTAGAGGACACAGAAGCATTGAAAGCATAGAAGCACTGAAAATGGTTATAGATAAAGGAGACAGTGTGGAAAGAGGGTGGGAGAAGAGGGAGAGTGTGAGGAAAGAAATTAAGGAGGACAATGGAGAGGCAAGACATTTATGGGACACAGAAATGGATTATTATTTGTTGATGATAATGTCTTTTGTATCTTCAACTGAACTGGTGTGAAATGTATTCATGTGGGATAAATTCAACTTACAAGCTAAGTGATGTATAGTGATTAATGTATAAAATATATTTAAAAAATAATAAAGCTTGTTATGTGTTGCAGAGGGGAAAAAAGAGAGCTGAAATTTTAATGAGCTTACTGCTCAATTATTAAAAAAATTTTATGTCTGCCATGTTGTTACACGTGAAAAATTTGGCCTGAAGTCTTCTTTTTGTAAAATTTATTATATTATTTTTTGAAAGTGTTGAGAATGAGCCCTAGAGCCCTCACCTACCTCCAGTCATTGAAAAATCGTAGATATTTACTGACAAGATTTTAATAATTAAGAATTTACAAAATCATAATACTTTTAACTCAGCAGTTAAAATTCTAAGAATTTATTCTAAGGACATAATTAAGGATGTGCTTATAATTTAACTTCAAGTTGTCTATGAAAAAAATTATTTACCATGGCAGATCACAAACAATTTAAATGTTCAACAATAGGGAATTGATTAATTTTTAGTATATTCTAAAAATAAATATTAAGTAGCTTTTAAAAATTAAGGCATAGCTGAGGCCCAGCAGATGGCATAGTGGTTTAAGTCATTGGACTCCCACATGGCTGACTGTGGTTTGAGTCCTAAACCCAGCAGCTTGAAATTCACGCCAGGGGCTTATGCGTGTGTGTCAAACATCCCAGGAGGAAAATGGAGGAGAAAGGATTGTGGCATGGTCACCCCACTTGGGGGGTGATTTTTCACTTTCTCTCTATTTCTCTATATCTCTTTCTCTCTCTCCAGCGAGTGCATGTGCCCTAGGGCAAAAAACCTCTTCTCCGCTTAAAAATAAATAAATAAAAAATTAAGGCATAGAAAGCTACTAGGGAGAGGATTCCAGACTGCATCACATCTGCTTGTTGGTCTCTGAGACCTGAAAGTTGACAACTTCTTTGCATCCAGGAGGTTGCTCCCTGCAACTCTGCAGCTGTCACCATGCCACAAAATTAATATATTGAATAACATCGTAAATGCTGTGGATACCGTTTGGATTGCCATGAGAAAAAGAAAAAGAAGGGAAGTTGGGAGGCTAAGGAATGTTCAAAGAAGACAAAAAAGATGATTGGTCCGAAGGTTAAGCTCTATCATAAACCACGCCATGCTGAGAAAATACAAATGAAAACGACTATCAAGATGCATGAGATGAGGAACACCAAACAAAAGAATGATGAAAAGACTCCACAAGGAGCAGTACCTGACTATCTGTTGGACAGAGAAGGACAGTCCCAAGCTAAAGCACTTTTCAATATGATTAAACAAAAACGGAAAGAGAAAGCGGGAAAATGGGAATCCCTGCTACTCAAAGTTCGAGCTCAGGGAGAAACAGAAGTATCAAAAAGTTATTCAAATAGGAAAGAGAAAGAAGAAGGCATGAAAGATGATGGTTACGGGAACCAGCAGTTAGCGTAATGGCTATGTCGCTGGACGCCCACGTAGTCTACCGCGGTTCGCGTCTCGGACCCGGTGGCTTACAACTCATGCCGGGCGCGTGTGCGTGCGTGCCCAAGATCCAGAGAGGAGAATGGAGGAGAAAGGATTGCGGCGTGACCATCCCCCCTGGGGGGTGATTTCTCGCTTTCTGTCTCTCTGTCTCTCTCTGTCTGTCTGGTGAGCGCACGCGCCCTATAGCGAAAAACCTCTCCAAAACAAACAAAAAAAAGAAAGGTGATGGTTACAAAAGTCTGCTTTGTTGGAGATGGCTTTACTAGAAAACCACCTAAATATGAAAGATTCATTAGGCCAATGGACTTACGTTTCAAGAAGGTCTACATAACACATCCTGAACTGAAAGCCACCTTTTGCCTGCCAATACTTGGTGTAAAGAAGAATCCCTCATCCCCACTATATACAACTTTGGGTGTCATCACCAAAGGTACTGTCATTGAGGTGAACGTGAGCGAGTTTGGCCTTGTAACACAGGAGGCAAGGTTATCTGGAGGAAATATGCCCAAGTTACCAACAATCCTGAAAACAATGGATGCATAAATGCTGTCTTCCTGGTTTGATAGCAGTTGCATACAAGTAACTCATAATTTTTGAAGATGATTCACCAATCTAGAAAACCATCATGACTGATGTTTCTGAATATAACCAGTCGTACATGTCTGCAGCCATCAAAAGATTATTTATTAAATTGTACAAACATATTAAAGTGGCCTGGTTTTACAAATAATAAAAAAAGAAAGCTATGAGGGAGAAATTCAGGTGATTAAGGGTGAGGGAGAAATTCAGCTGATGAGGGTGTGCTGGACTCCCATATTTTCTTCACCTTGATCTGAAGAAAATGATATTAAAACAGAATGTACAAAGTAAAAATATTTTAGAACATATATAAGTAATGTTTCTGTGAATATAGTACCAATTGTCTAGATAAAATCGAAAGATATATAGTTTGATGAATTATTTATAACTCTTTCATCTCCAAATACCAGGGCTTAAGAAAGAATGGTCTATGAACCCTTGCATCAAAATCATTTGGTGCGTTTATTAAATCGTGTATCCAAGTCCCATCCCAGAATTATCACCAGAATGTCTTCGGGGACATATGAGGATACTCCAGAATGTTTATGGAAAATGAAATTAAAGTACAAGTATATTTTAGTGTAAATAATTTAAAGTACACACTGCTGGGAACCAGCAGTTAGCGTAATGGCTATGTCGCTGGACTCCCACGTAGTCGACCGCGGTTCGCGTCTCGGACCCGGTGGCTTACAACTCACGCCGGGTGCGTGTGCGTGCGTGCCCAAGATCCCGAGAGGAGAATGGAGGAGAAGGGATTGCGGCGTGACCATCCCCCCTGGGGGGTGATTTCTCGCTTTCTGTCTCTATGTCTCTCTCTGTCTGTCTGGCGAGCGCATGCGCCCTATAGCGAAAAACCTCTCCAAAAAAAAAAAAAAAAAGTACACACTGTTTTTTTCACAACGTGTATTTTTCCATGAGCCTTTTGAAGATCTCTTGCATTCATTAAGTGTAACGAATACAAAATATAGAAACAATAAATATTGGGCTATCCATATAGTCTAGTGGTTAAGGGAGCTGGATTCCACAGGGCTGACTCTAGTTCAAATCCCAGCTCTGGTGACCTGAAAAACACAGAGATCATTCATGCATGTGTGCTCCAAATTCTGACAAGGTAGAACAATGGAAAAGAAAAGATTGTGATGTGACTGCCCCATTGGAGTTTGTTTTATTTCTGTCTCTCTCTGGAAAGTACATGTGTCCTCAGGCAATTAAAACAAAGACATAAACAACAAATATTAATTACTCAATATTGATCTAAAATCTAGGCACTTTAATAATTAAAGAGGTTATTGAGGCTAAGACTCATGAAATCTCAACCAAGCTGTTGACTAGTGATTGGATTATCTTAAGGATGGGCCAGGTTTTGGTGTATTGGTACACAACTAGGCCCACATTGGAAAAGTTCTGGGTTAACACTCAGGGACCTCCCTGAGCATGTCAGACCTCTTTGTGCCCATAACCCAGACTAGCAGAGGGTAGGGTTTGAATCATGGTATAAAGTAATCTGCTGGGATACCTGTCTCTATGTTTCTCTCTCTCCTGGAACAAATAAAATTTTTTAAAAAATGATGCTCTTAAAAACCAAAACTCAAGTTTTACTGGGACTGGATAGTCTGCATCCAACCTCTCACATGTATCTGTTGGTAAGCCTCTGAAGGTCCACTACCAAATGCATTGACAGGCTTGCTAGCAGACTTTGATATTTGCCATGTGTGTCTTTCCATATGTTGTCTGAATATCTTCACAGTATGGTAGCTGATGGTCTCAGAGAAAGCCAAGAAATTCCCAAAATGGAAGCCACCATTTTTGTATAAACTAATCTCGGAAATAACATCCATCATTTTATTGAATCAGTAAGTCTACCCAACATTGGAAAGGAAAGGAATTAAAGAAGGGCAGGGATACCAGAAAGCCTGCATCACTGGGAACTGTGTTATGAACTTCCTAACATGGGCTAAAACCCTAGAATCTGAGTGTTTAACAGTACCTTTAAAGGCGTGCAGAGGCGTACAACTCTTGTGGTTGTTGGAGCCCGCCCCTCAGAGGCTACGTTGAATTAAAGAAAATCATTTTAACAGAAGAAGATGGCCACGGCACAGTTGCAGAGAACTTCCATGAGTACCTTCATATTTCCCAATAAGATATCAACTGACCAGCAGTCTTTGGTGTTAGTGAAGAGGCTCCTGGCAGTTTCAGTATCCTGCATCACATATTTGAGAGGAATATTTCCAGAATGTGCTTATGGAACAAGATACCTAGATGATCTTTGTGTCAAAATTCTGAGAGAAGATAAAAAGTGTCCAGGATCTACACAGTTAGTGAAGTGGATGCTAGGATGCTATGATGCTTTACAGAAAAAATACCTAAGGATGGTTGTTCTAGCTGTGTATTCCAATCCAGAAGACCCTCAGACAATTTCAGGATGTTACCAATTTAAATTCAAGTACACGAATAATGGACCAGTTATGGATTCATCAGTAAAAACCAGAATAATAAATCAAGCATGTCATCTGCTGACACAAAGAAAGCAAGTATTCTCCTCATTCGCAAGATTTATATCCTAATGCAAAATTTGGGACCTTTGCCTAATGACGTCTGTTTGACCATGAAACTTTTTTACTACGATGAAGTTACTCCGCCAGATTACCAGCCTCCTGGTTTTAAGGATGGTGATTGTGAAGGGGTAATATTTGAAGGAGAACCTATGTACTTAAATGTGGGAGAAGTGCCAACACCTTTTCACACCTTCAAAGTAAAAGTGACCACTGAGAAAGAACGAATGGAAAATATTGATTCAACTATACTGTCACCAAAACAATTTAAAACACCACTTCAAAAAATCCTGATGGACAAAGATGATCTAGAAGATGAACAGGAACATTATATAAGTGATGATTTTGACATCGAAACTAAAATGGAAGAGCAGAAAAAAAATCCTGAATCTTCTGAACTTGGAGAACCAAGTTTAGTTTGTGAGGAAGATGAAATTATGAAATCTAAAGAAAGTGCAGATCTTTCAGGTTCTCATTCTCAGGTTGAACAGTTGGTCAGTAAAACATCTGAACTTGATGTGTCTGAAAGCAAAACAAGAAGTGGAAAAATCTTCCAGAATAAAATGATCTTGCATCACTTTGGATCTTCTAGTCAGGAGTCTGCACCAAAAAGGAGAAAGTTTAGTGAACCAAAAGAACATATATAAGAATGATTTTTTTTCTTCACATTTGCAAAGTTCTCAACATTAAACTGAAGGACACTATATTACCATTTTAAGGTGTGTTTTCCCTAATTCTGAAAGTCGATATGTAGTTTTAAGCAGTTCATACACTAAAATGAAATTCTTAGCTGACTGTCATATTGTGGGGGAGCTCTGATTAGCTTATATGAGATTAATCCAAGAGAGCTTTTGAGTAAAACCAAACGTACAAATGTCATAATTGATTCTGTTATTTACTCAATATTGGTCTATCTTCCATTTTGGCAGACTCTTTAAATATATATTAACTTTTAAGGCCCTCCAAAGCCAATTTTTGAAACATTCATTTGTTATTAAATTTGGTAGGAATTCCCTTTTTACTTATGTTAAAACTATACCATTTAAGTGGCTGTTTATCAATGTATTATTAAAACAATGTTCTGTAATCTTTAGATTCAGTGTATTAACATGATGGTATATAATGTACAATTTAAAAGTTAGTGCTTTACTTTCTTATATTTTTTACTGATTTTTAAGGTCTGACATTTTTAGCAGCATGAATGAAATACTGTTCAGTATGTAAAAAAAAAAAAAAAAAAAAAAAAAAAAAAGTACCTTTAAAGATTCAAATATACGGATCATTTCCTTCCAGAGTCCATTAATAAAATAAGAAAATTGATAGGTAGAATCCGATTAATTAATTTCAGCCCATGGATTGGTTTCCTCCACATATAACCTTCTGGAGAGATAATTCTCAGTCTTTGTTTCTTCTCTAAGATCATATTGCTTTGGGAACCAATACCAGAACTCCAGTTTTCTCAATTACTACAAAAGACACACTTTTCACTTCAATAAACTCTCTTTCTCTACACTTTAGTTCTTGGAAGTATCCTACTCCATGAACAGCTGCATGAATTATAATGGTGAATAACGAGTCACCAAAATCCACTTTGGAAATAAATGCAAAGCAACTATACTATATAATAAACAGGAAAAGCCTATGTGAGTGTAGCAGATAATTTACTTGAGGAAGCTGGCGGAAGATAGAACAGAAAATACTTTCTTTTTTTTTTTTTTGAGAGGTTTTTGCTATAGGGCGTGTGCGCTCGCCAGACAGACAGAGACAGAGAGATAGAAAGCGAGAAATCACCCCCCAGAGGGGATGGCCACGCCGCAATCCCTTCTCCTTCATTCTCCTCTTAGGATTTTGGGCATGCACGCACACGCGCCCGGCGTGAGTTTTAAGCCACCGGGTCCGGGACTTGAACCGTGGTCGACTATGTGGAGTCCAGCGACATAGCCATTATGCTAACTGCTGGTCCCCAATACCTTTTCTTCTCACAATAATGTATTTCTAAAATGATTGTGTATAAACTAAGCACCTGTAAATTGAGTCACAAGCCATATAGACTGATGTGGTTAGGCCTTTAAAGGTGATTTTTAGTATAGGTGATCCTCATTTTTGCAGATTCCATATCTATGAATTTGTCCACTTATACAATTTATTTGAAACCTGAAAGTCAATACTTAAGCCACTTCAGTAGATACTTACAGACACACAGAAAGCAGTTAAAATTTTGAGTCACTGTCCTAGCCTCTGTGGCCCAGCTGGTAGCATGCTGGACCGTGAAACTAGAAGCCATAGGCCAACCACTGTTCAAGTCCTGCCTAAGGCAGCCTAAAAACACACTGGGATCCTGGCAGGCTGGAGGAAGGGATCATGACATGCGTAAGCCCTATGGAGAATGTTCTCTTTTTCCCTTTCTCACGTGCTCTATCATGAATATATAAATATAAATGAGTTGTCCAATATGCACCTTACAGCTGAGGTCAAACAAGGTGATTCTCTGCCTTCTTAAATGGCTCAGTATAGTGCTAGAGTGCTGTTTGGTGATCCTAACCACAAAAAAAGCTGTTGTGTGCCTTGAGGAGAAAATAACTATGTTAGATAATGATGCAGGAGGGTCCCTGTCTCCTACTTCAATAGGCTTTGTTTAGGCAAGGGTTATGATACTGCTGGACATAAGTTTAATGTCAATGAATCAACAATCTATATTAAATGAGGCATTTTTTATCAAAACTACACATAAAACAAGGTATGTATTGACTGCGTTATGAAAATCTTGTCACCAGATGTTCTCGGGAACCTAACCCTCTGTCTTTCTGTCTTACCTAGGAGCAATTCAGTGTTTGCAATGACTTTATAGAATATAACTTTTTTTTTTTTTTTTTTTTTTTTTTTGGAGAGGTTTTTTGCTATAGGGCATGTGCGCTCGCCAGACAGACAGAGAGAGACATAGAGACAGAAAGCGAGAAATCACCCCCCAGGGGGGATGGTCACGCCGCAATCCCTTCTCCTCCATTCTCCTCTCGGGATCTTGGGCACGCACACACACGCGCCCGGCGTGAGTTGTAAGCCACCGGGTCCGAGACGCGAACCGCGGTCGACTACGTGGGAGTCCAGCGACATAGCCATTACGCTAACTGCTGGTTCCCTAGAATATAACTTCTGAGAACAACTAAAATTAACTAGAAGTACTTTTGCAAAGTAAAGACCTCTGACACTACAATTTTTTGATTTTGTACAAAGAATCCAACACAATCTGGAAAGAGTATAGAGAAGAACCTATACTCCTGATTGATTCCTAATTCTACCTCATTATACTTAAGTTCAGTGGGAGTCTCAGCCACTTGTATGAAGGAATCTTGGCTGGGATGTCAGGCTTTTAGTTTACTTTGACTCTGTCTGTCAGTCTATGTCACAACCTTCACAGCAAATAACTGTGCTTTTGTGTGCTAATTATCATTATCCCACTATGTGGCCATTATTATTTTCATGTCCTTAGTGTGAAACTCAAGCATCAATCAGTCACTTAAAACAATTGCATAGCAGGGAGCTTTGGAAGGCTGGACTGACAGTTCTTACCTGAATTCTATTTTACCATACTCCATTTCAAAGCTGAACACAAAACTCTTCTTGACACAACTATTTATAAAAACACTGCTTAACCACTTGATCAAAGCTATTTTAAAGTTACGCATTCAAAACAAGGGTGGGAGTATTAGTTGTGCTTTTTGGATACATAATACGTTAAATTAAAAAAAAAAAGCTAATTATAAAACCTAGATATTTTTTATCTGATTGAGTCACCTCTGCCATTGGGTGACCTATTCAAGTCATTTGGAACAAAGAGGGTGGTATTTACCAATTTGTTTTCAATCCCACTGGGTGCCAGGGGTAAGAAGAAAATCGAATCAAATTAGATGTAGTCAGAAGAGACATAGTTCTTTTCCTGTGATGCTCTTCTCCTTTTCTCCTCTTATATTAAATCCACACCCACTAAATTCCTAGCATGTGTGGAGAAGGAATAACAAAGGCAGAGGAGGAGACAGAGAGATTCCCTTTTCAGAATTCGCAGAACTGTTACACACTGAGGTAAAATCTGATCATGTATTCCATCCATGTTTCAAAAAAGTCAAAAGCATTTTGAGCGTTGATTTCCCTTAAGAGTTATCAGACCTCATTCAGATTGGTTTAATGAATGTAAGAGGTGACCTTGTGTCCACATAGCTACCCCTGCATTAAAAGACCTGCAAGTAAAACTTCACATATGTGTGTAAACAGTTACTTAGGAGGGTGTGGTAGGGTATTATTGCAGCTCTCTGCTGAGGTGCTACTCAGTCTAAATGGTTCAGAGAAAATTTCCACAGCATTATGATGATGATGATGATTTGCAAAGTATTTGAGCACCAGTAATTCATTCATGCACTGACACAGAGCTAGGTCTCAGTGCAGTGGTATTGAACTTGCTGTTGGCGGCGTTAATTGATTCGTTTGGAACATTTCCCCCCAGAGAATCCCAATCACAGTTTGCCTGAGCAAGAAACTGACACCCAGCCGGGGTCCCGGATATGCAGGGACACGTGTGAGGATGTTGCCTTCAAAATAAACCATTTCCATCTCCTGGCAGAGGCTGATTCTCTGAGGAACACTCCCCAACGCTGGGAGCTTCAGTGAGAGGCATTCTTTCTGGGCTGAGCTGGCAGATGAGCATAGCTTCTTCTCTGCAGGATGGAAAAAAGGGACTGGATTGTTGGTTGCATTTTAAAATAGCCCGCTGTTTTCTGAAGGAGATGCTGGCAGGTGCAGATTAAGCTGAGCATTTGATGAGGGAGGGGGACATGTTGCTGAAAAGAAAAAAAAAAAAAAAATGCTGCCTCCCAACTTAATGTTTAACTGACATCCTCTCAATACGACCCCAATCTGTCTTTCCCTATATATAATGTCTGTTTTCCCAACCACATGGTGAACTGTGTGGCAGTTCTAAGTCTTGGTCATGTTTAGTTTCCAGCACCTACCAGATAGAAAACAATGCCAAACATACAATAGGTATAGAATACCTGATAATGGGAAAAATGAAAACAAAATATTTACATTTGAAATTTGGAAACACAATTAAGGGACTTGAAATCTTCATGAAATTTAGAAAATTGCTTCAATTAGTAACCCCATTGAGAGAAGTGACAGCCTATGTTACTCTTTCTTATTTGAAATTTTGTGTCAAGTCTAATCTATCACCTTTCCTCCGAATGTGATAAGCATATGCACGTATACACAGGAATATTTTCTGGAGAACTTTGGCTAGAATTTTTTGTTATTATATGTTTTTACTGAAATTTATACATACATATAAATATGTATGCTTTTAATTGACTAGTTGCAGAAAAATAATCTGAAAAACATTATAGTCCAGGCAATATAAGTCATGGTTTTGGCAGGAGCACAAAACGCCTTCAAAGTGAGTGGAAACTAATCATCTTAAGTAGTTATTTGCCATGGAAAGCATTCTCATCAACAAACCAGCTTTGCAAAAGTGCCTCTGTTAGACAAACACATAGGACAAGAAAGAGGGGAGTTGAGACTTAAAATCTTCCTCAAAGTTTAAGTAATCAGGACATCTGGAAAAACAAAACCCCAAAATAATCCTTTCTTTAGCATTAACCTCAGCAGTTATAAAAGCCGTGAAAATTTAAGTGAAGAAAATATTGACCACAAAAATATCTATCGCCATGTCTGTAATTTGCCCACTTCTGAAATAGGAATTTTTAGTAATTAATTACAAAATAAAACAAGACAAGAACATAAAACAAACCAACCCTGTGTGAACAAACAGGGCGTCTGCATATATTTGTAGGAGTTGGGTGTTTGTTTGCTTACTACGGTAGTTTAAAAATAGTTTTCCTGTTAACATCTTTTCCACATAATGGAGATGTCAGGGTAGGTTTACATGATTGTGTAAATGGTCAGAAGTTGTTTATGTAGCTCTGAACTGCTGAGCAATGCACAGGAAGACCAGAGCTGAGCAAAACCCTTGGGGCTTTTTCCCTGCGAGAGAAACCCTGGCTCCTCTTGAGGGTTGCTAGAAATGCATTCCAGATGAGTTCCACAGGGCTGGCTTTCCTCTCTGCCTGTCACTCTGCACAGTACTGGTGAGGGGCTGGGGCCTCGCCGCCAATCTCTATGGTTACCCTGAGGTTTGGAGTTGGAGTAAGCCGAGCCATTTCTGCAAGGAAACAGATTTATATTGTAGAATGACCATGATAACGTCTTTGTCCAAAGCACACGCTTTTGAATAACAAAGCGTTTAATATGCACACACACACACCACAATTTGATTCTTGTACCTATTTCATGGCAACCGTTTCCTTTCCCCCACACACATTCCAGTTCGAAAACACGTTGCATGAGTGAGACTTCAGGTCCGTAAGGCTGCCAGTTTGGCCGGTCTTACGCCTAAGCACAGGCAGGTAAAAACCTTTCAAAAGCCCCCTCTTCCGGCTTCTCAAGTTCAGTGCCACCCGCCCATCCCCACCCACCTCACCCACCCGCTCAGCAATTCTTGGTCCCAAAGCAGAAGTATTTGTTTACGCCTTAAATATTCCCCGAATTCCGAGTTTCCTGGAGGCCCGAGGCTTGGGTACTCGAGCAGGTCGCGCCTCCTCGTGCCCCGGTACTCAGGTTGCAAAGGAAAGTGACAACGCCTCGGTATATATCTGGCTGCTGAGTAGCACATCCTCAACGCCCCTTCTCGGGATCCAAGATGACCATCTCCGCGGCCTAGGCGGCCTTTCGCTGTTTTGCGCCGGGGCACTGGGGGCCGCCTCCCCCGGTCAGGGCCCGGCAGGTGCAGAGCCCCGGCGCGCGCCTCCTCCCGCGGCGCACTGAGCATGCCCAGCTCGGCTGCGCGCCGGCTGCTGCCCTCCCCGCGCCTCCCCGCCTCCTCGCGCGTCTCGCTCCGGTCGCAGCTGCGGAGCCGGCAGCTTGAACTCCGGCGCGCCGGGTTTTTAGAGCCGCCACGCGCGATAAGAGGGAGGGGAGCGCGGCACCAGACAGAGCTCTGGGTTCAACACCAGGATTGGTCGCAAGTAGAGAGCTTTCGCCTTGACACCTGGACCCTCGGACTGTGCGGGCGCCGCACTCGAGGCAGTTGCCCGCCCTGCGCTCAGGTGCTGAGGTAAGTGAGGTGCGAGCTGCTCGGGTCCGGCTGCCCGGGCGCGCACTGCCCCGCGCTCTGGCTCCCAGATTTTGAGGAAAAGACGAGGTCCCCACAAGGCTGTGGGCTGGAGAGGGGCCACCAGAGACTCTGGCTCTTGCAAGGCAGGACAGGTGCTGTGTGGTCGTACCGCTGTGACAGGGCAGCCCTGCAGTGTCGGGAGGCAGGGCCCCGACGACGCCACTGCCCTCCCAGGCGACCCTTCTCCTTTTTAGTCAGAAAATAAGTTTGTTGCGCTGGGAGGCATCCACAAAACAAGGAGCCGAAAGCCTGGAATTCGGGAACCGGTAGAATCAGCTCCTCCGACCCACTCAGGTCGTCGCTCCGGCTCCGTCTCCTTGCCCCTGGAGCGCCATTCTTGTCGAGGGGTCTCTTCTTAGTGCCCGGGGTTCCGATAGCCCAGGTGCAGCCCGCCGTTGGGGGAAGCGAACTTGAGCTGGCGTTTGAAGGGACTTGGGACTAGGGAAACGGGGGCCGGTAGTCGTGACGGAAGGAGCCGTGTTGAAACAGACCCTGATTTGGGAAGCGTCCGCTGTGCGCCAGGCGCGGTGCTCGGCGCCGGGACCAACCACCCCGACCGGGTCCCGGTTCTAGTGGCGGGTATCTGGTTTCCCCAGTCTCTGCGGAGGGAGCGTGTAGGGGTGGCATTCATTTTCAACAACTTCTGGGGGGTTTTCAGGTTCTTTGGTGAGGCAGAGGCAATCGCCTCGTCTTTCCCCCGACCCAGACAGCAGCGAGATGTGCGCCAGGCGCCCCGCAGACACCAGCCGATGCTCACTCTGCTTTTGGAATGGAGGGCTCAACACCTTCTGCATGTCCTCCCTTTTTGCTTCGTGTACATTTTTTACTATTTATGAAAGGTGTGGAGGTGAGAGTAGGAGGACGTGGGCTCTTCAATCTCTCGGAACCAGTCAGGGAGTCTGATGCATGAGAACATTTTGCAGCACAGCAGAGCTGGGGCCAGGAGGCGGCTTCACGCAACGGGAAGATGAGGCGGTTGATTGCTGGTCTGGGGGTCTCCGGCTTCCAAACGAGAAGGCTTGCGGGGCTGGTGTAGGGTAAATCAGTGTGACTGATCAGCCCGGGTGTGTGGTCTGCAGGTGGGCTGCATCTTGGGGTAGTTTCCAGCTTTGCTTGTAATGAGGAGTTCCTGAGGTGAATGCCTGTGGAACTTTTTCTTTTGTAGTTTTCCTGCTGGAATTCATATTGGGGCGGGGACGTGTTTATCAAAATAACAGTGTTTTTTAATTGCACGGGACGCTCCGGCAGTGTATTGTGGTGGGACCTGGATAATTTCAAAGCATAACTCCACGTACCTGATTTATTTGGGACCCTACATAATTTGGGATGTACTTGTCTGTTCGCATTTCAAGGCTTATAGTTTGTGTCCTTTAGGGAGTAGGGTAGGAGGGATTAGACTTCCAGACAGGCAGGTCCACACAATACAATTTTAAGTTGGACTGAATCGCAATTTTATTGTCTCTGTCCCTACTCAAGTGGGTGAAAAAGAATAGTGTCCTGGAGGCAAACAATTTGAGGTGCTTTTGGTGGTATTCGTAAGAAAGTTCAATTTTTACCCATTAATTTATTATTCCTATCTTCATCTTGATTTCATTCAGGACTTTGAGAGAGTCTTCAGGATGTGTCATGGGAATAGATATGATTGAGAAGGACGGAAAGCAAGTTCCATGAGAATATTACTTTTTGCCTTCTTATAAAATGCTATTGATTTTTATGGTTTATTTAAACTAGCTTCAACTGCCCTGTCTTATTGAAGAGAGATCACGATTATAAAGCTCATTATTTTTGTCTGGACCTTGTAAGCATAGAAAAACTGACTTTTTAAATTTAGAGACTGAAAGTTTAAAAGAAGTGACCTGTTGTTGAGACTGCAGGTCAGACATTGGACATTTCAACAGAGATGCGTTCCTTATTTTGCAGTTTTCCTGAAAACAGGTTCAATTTCTTTGACTTGGAGGACTTTCAAGTCATATGCGGGTCAGTACAGAACCTGTTCCATAGTCATTTCATATTGGCAGGTGACTGAGAGTGATTAGAGAACAAACCTTTCAAATGCTGTTGGTTGTTTTTTTTTTTTTTTTTTTTTAATCATCCATTTGT
This sequence comes from Tupaia tana, assembly GCA_026018925.1. Classification (NCBI taxonomy): domain Eukaryota; kingdom Metazoa; phylum Chordata; class Mammalia; order Scandentia; family Tupaiidae; genus Tupaia; species Tupaia tana. Next base: position 14,302,849 of record JAKSZU010000022.1, on the reverse strand, counting down.
TTTACCTGCTTCTCTCTTTTCCTTTATGTTCAGAAGTAGGTCTTTTCATTTTTGCCCTTTAAGCACTAAGTCTGTTAGCTGCAATTTATCTTCTTAAAGGTACACAAGGCATTTGTTACTTCAATTTAGGTCTTAAAAAAATAAAAGTAACCTTTTTAAGCTTCTCAGCAGAAAATTTTTGTTCATAGTTTTGACCTTTTTTTAATGAACTTTTCCTTAAAATGGTTTTAACTTGTTGGATTCTCCTATATTATATTCAAAGACATACGTTAGTTTCAATCTCTCTTTTTATCTAAAGAAATTAACTTTCATGAAAACTTGCTTTTATATGATTTTAATTGAATTTATTTTATATGATTAGCAGGGGAATGCTTCTACATGCTGATTTTTGTTGTTGTTGCTATTCTGTTTTCCTTAACACAGTGTTTTAAGTCTGTTAAAAGAGGCAGTGAGGCAGGACTTAATGCCTACATTTCATGGTCTTTTTTTTATTGCTTATTATGAGAAAGATATCTGATCCCAAGTCTCTAAAATTTGTCTATGAATTAAATACACTGCGTTATATCATATGCCACTTATAAAACATACACAAAAATAAAAGGACAAATAAAACTTATGAAACACAATACTAATATTTTTGTATATTCTAGTGGATTGCTTTGTGTAGTCCCTAAAGTGTATATCCTGTGTTGAAGATCACTGCTGGTTTGGGATTGTATTTTTTTTAACCTTCCCTCCTTATGTCTGCTATACCACTCCTTATCATTGATACCGTCGCCACTTAGAAAACTTCCAGGATTCTGTGTCTCTTGTAACATGTGAATTGAGACTAGCTACTTCACTGTCATAGAGTCGTATGTGGATGTAGATGGAATGGAATGAGGTATCCGAGATAAATGTACTTGGGAGATGTCATTCTAGATCTCCCAAAGTTGGTATATAGCTGGGGGGGGGGGGGGGGAAGAACTTCTATTTTAAAAACGAAAGTATCGGAACCAACAGATGGTGTAATGGTTATGTGGCTGGACTCCCATGTAGTTGACTGTGGTTAGAGACCCAGTCCCAGTGGCTTAAAACTCATGCTGGGTGCAGGTGCATGCATGCCCAAAAACCCGAGAGGAGAATGGAGGAGACGGGATTGTGGCATGGCTATCCTCCCAGGGGTGATTTCTCTCTTTCTATCTCTCTATCTCTCTCTGTTTCTCTGACAAGCACACATGCCCTATAGCAAAAATCTCTCTTAAAAAAAACAAACAAAAAAAATAAAGAACCAGTTGCCAGGAAGTAAAGAAGGACACTTTCCACATTGCAGTGTTGTGTGGAGGCTGGAAAAGTTATAAACCTTGGAGCAGATTAACCTGGACCCACATTTCCTCACCATGTCTTACACTCACAATATTGGGCAAGGTGGTTCCTGACTTCTGTGAGCCTTAGAGTCCTTGACTCTAAAAATGGGATCAGATCTATTCCAGGCATCCTGATAGGAATTACATATGAGAGTATAGGTAAAGAGTTTGGCTGTGTTAGATTGGCTAGTGAAATAGCTGTAACCAATAAATTTTTCAAAGTAATGTCTCAAATGTGAAATGAATGTATTACTCATTTGTATAAAGTCCCAAAACGGTGATTGAAACAACACTCCTTCAAGAGATCCAGCCTTTATCCAGTGTATGCTCTTGCCATCTTCAGCAGGTCACCTCACTCTGGTTATCAGCAACTAGCCATTAGAAAGAGAAAGATGTGTAGGTGTTAATTGCCCAGTTCTGGAAGCATTCTACTATTGGCCAGAACTCAGTTTCATGTACTTGTATCTCACTGTAAGGGAGGCTGGGAAATGTATTACAGTCTACCTGTGTATCTATGAAGGAGAAGAACTGGTTGAGGAAGAATCAGCACTCTCTGATATTATATTACTGTATGTGTGACATTTCTGCTATGTCCAATAAATGTTACTATCCACCTGCCCCCCCCCCCCCCCCAACACTGTTCTTTTTTTTCTCTGGCAGAAAAACACCGGATATAAGAAATAAAATAGTGGAACAAGCAAGTGGTATGGTGGTTAAGGGCTCTGGACACCCATATGGCTGACTATGGTTTGAGTCCCTGACCTGGCAGCTTGCTCACTTTCCCCTCCCCTTGTCCTTCTCTGGTCAAATTAAAATAAATAAATAAAGTTAAATAAAATAATTCAAAAAAATCACACACACAAAATGAAAGTAGTGGCAGAAGCAGCTCATTCCTACACTGTGCTTAATATTTTTGAGATTCTTTATTTTTATAGTTTATTTATTGTAAGAGAAAGAGAGAGAGATACAGCACCCCCAATAGGGTCTTGACACTGCAGTCTACCCCCAGTTTCAGCCAGTCTGTATCATGGACACATGTATACCTAGTGTACTCAGGGAGATTTCCAGATGTGAACCAATAACCTTCTCATTCGGGTCTGCCTTGCAGAGAGTCATATTTTACTGTTGCACCACCATCTAGTCCCCTTAAGGTACTTTCCTAAAAACCTCATATCCTATGTAGGTATTATTATTATTCTTATACAGATGAGGAAAACCAGGCATAGAGAAGTTAATTCATTCACTCATAGCTAATAGTGGCAGAGCTGAGATTTGAACCAGTTTCTCTGATTTTAGACTTGATATAGTAAATGGTTTTCTTTACTTGTCATAATACTTTTTTAAAAAAATTTAAACCATTGAATCACCATTACCTTTTCCTTACTCAAAAGTCAAGAGGATTTTAAAAATCCTATAGAGGAGACAAGATCAATTCTAAAATATACTGGAGTAAAAATAGATATAATACTGGTTTGTCTTGAATGCTTACCAGGATCAGAAGCAGATATTTAAAGTAATATCCACCCCCATCCTATCTACTATAGTTTTTTTTTTCATTTCTGATGAATTTTAGGGTCTGTGCCCTGATATTCTCTCAAGCTTTTATTGTGGGAATCCTGTGCTACGACTTTCATGTTGCAGTATGTGAGGATAAACTCCTTACTTGTAAGCATAAGCAAATATCTTTCTTGGTAAGTTCAGAGCTAAAATAGTCTTTCCCAACTTTCCTTTTGATCAGGGGATTGTTCTTCCTCAATATATCCAACCCCCAATAAAGGAAAACCTCCTTTTATTCTTTCTGTTTTACAAAACAGTTTTTGTATAACTAAAGTGACTGGTACTTAGTATCCTTTAAAAGAAAATAATCTTTTTGTTCTCATCCCACTGACATTAGAGAATCTGCCTCATTTCACCTCTCCTGTATACTTGCCTTTCATACAAACCCTGTTACACTTTTGGTGTCTAGTGGCTGCGATGGAAGTGTGAAGTGGGCAACAGTGATTACTATTGTACTTCTTGCAAGGCAGCTCTTGTCCCAACACAACAGAGTCATGATTTAGTATGTATGTATAGAATCTTCACAATTAATTAATCATATGTGTCTTTCCACCATGTAGGGCAGGCAACTAGAGTGTATTCTCACCAGTCGCCTCTTTTCCAAAACCCCTGCTTATTTCCTCCTGACTTTCCCCAAACCTCCTGTCCTTAAATATCTGCTGCTCTCTTTTTAAAACTCCTCTTCCAGTTTTTTTCCACTTCCATACCATTTATGTATGTGTATGTGTGTGTGTTTTCAGGCTCCTTTTTATGATTTTAATGGGGTTGGAGGGATGGGGTTTAGCAGATTTCCTGTTATGTTTTCAGCTTCCCAGCGAACTAAAATCCTTGAAACCCATGACCAGGTAACTTGAGCAGCTATAATAGATTAATTTTTCAGTGACTTACTGTTACTTCTTGTTCATATGGAGTAGTCTGATGGTCACAGTATAGTTCCTGTGGCTTTCCTTGGGGTCATTCAAGGAATCAGGTTCCCAACATGCTATGGCTTTGTCTTTAGTTCCAGCCCTCTCATTCAAACAAGATACAGGATGTGAGGAGAGAGACAGTTCAGGAGCATCTCAAAGGAGGTTGTCATAGGCTCAGCTGGAGGTGTTATCATGGCTCCTCCTACCTTCCATTGGGCTGAACTAAGCCATTTGGACATTCTTTGCTGCAAGGGAATTTGTGTCTAGCTTCTCTTCTAGCCATACAGGAAAAGAAAACGTGTTTAACAAATCACTAGCCAGACTCTGTCACAGTTTCCAATGAATATGTGTGAGATTACCATCCCAGCTGATTTTCCATTTCCTTCTTTAGGTATGGGAAAAAGACAGTGTAGATAATGATTATTTGCCTGTTCAATACCCATTTCACTTAAAAAAGTTTATTTTTATTTATTTCATGAGAGAGAGAGATTGGTACTTCCTATAGGGTCTCATCATGCTGTGGTCCTGTTCCATCAGGTCTCCAGACAGCCAGAATTTTGGGCAGGTGCACCTGGAATGTTTCACACTGATGGGATCTGAACCTGGGTTGGCCACATGGCTTCTAGTACTGCAGATCAGTATGCTCCAGCCTGCACTACTAAGCTGGGTCACCTTTCTTCCTTTAACCTTGGCATCTGTGAAGGTACATCAAAAGGTTAATTGGGAACCAGCAGTTAGCGTAATGGCTATGTCGCTGAACTCCCACGTAGTCGACCGCGGTTCGTGTCTCGGACCCGGTGGCTTACAACTCACACCGGGCACGTGTGTGTGCGTGCCCAAGATCCCGAGAGGAGAATGGAGGAGAAGGGATTGCGGCGTGACCATCCCCCCTGGGGGGTGATTTCTCGCTTTCTGTCTCTATGTCTCTGTCTGTCTGGCGAGCGCATGTGCCCTATAGCAAAAACCTCTCCAAAAAAAAAAAAAAGGTTAATGGAAAATTTGAATTAAAGTAATGAATTCATTTTAGTACAAACAGTTTTGAAGTCTGTGCCTATTTTTTCATAATATACATTTTTCATGAACTTTCCAAAGACACCTCATATTTCTTTCTTTCTTTTTTTTTAGAGGTTTTTTGCCATAGGGCACATGCGCTCGCCAGACAGAGAGACAGAGAGACAGAAAGCAAGAAATCACCCCCCCCCCCCGGGGGGGCATGGCCACACCACAATCCCTTCTCCTCCGTTCTCCTCTCAGGATCTTGGGCACGCACGCACACGCGCCTGGCACGAGTTTTAAGCCACCGGGTCTTGGATGCGAACTGTGGTCGACTACATGGGAGTCCAGCGACATAGCCATTATGCTAACTGCTGGTCCCCGACACCTCATATTTCTGTCCCATTCATAGTGCATATGGTCTAGGTGGCCCTCCATTTCCTACTCAGAGATTGGCACATGTGAGCTAGACCTGTTCAGGAAGAGCACTGCCTCTCCCTGTCCATAGTAATTGCTTCTTGCATGGGCCAGTGGTCAATGAAAATCACCATGCAACAGTGAGATGCTTTGCTGCTTCTCAGTGGCTGTAACTGGGCTCTATGCTTGCACCCAAACCAATTCCTACTGACAAGGAGACTAGCCGGTGAGGATGTCGGCCTAATATCCTTGCCGCTCTCTTGCCACTGGAAAGAGAACCTTTCAGAACTGCTGGTGATTACCACGTGCTACTTGAGAATGAAGCCAGCAGAAAGGAAACCAGAGGTGAGGAGGAGAAAAACAAGTCATCAGAAAAGTTATGATACAGTTTTGCATAGAAAACTGTGACTTTTCTGATGACCCAATAGATCCTCTTGCATTGCTTGACCCCATTAACCAAGCTATGGCTAAAGTGATTTTAACTGGTGACATCACTATTCGTTGAGTTCATAAATTTCCTTTTGACTAGGTTTGGGTTGGATTTTTATAAGTCAAAGTCAATGCTGATTTTCTTTTTAGTTCAAGGAGAAAGGAGAATCGCTTTCTGGGTAAGAATGAGAGGAAGATTTTGTTTGTCTTTGCCTCTCTCTTCCCTGAATTCTTCTGATTGTCACTTTGATTATTTTTATATCCTTGTAATAAATTAGACTTCCAGTCAAGAATCATTTTGTATCTCCTTACCCGGCACAAACAAGGGATCGTCACAAAGTTTGTGGATAATGCATACTGTGAGAAAACTGGCATAGATTTCATTCTTTTTTTTTTTCTTCGTCTTGCACCGAAATAAACTCATACTTTAATTCCATTTTTCTGTGAACCTTTGAAATCGTCTCGTAATTCCTCAGTAAATCATAAAGCCAAAGCTCTCATTTCCCCCAAAGCTTATCTCTCTTTTTTAGAGTTATGGAAGGAAATGAGGCAAAGCCACATCCTCAGGCTTAATTCACTCTCTGAAGATTTACTCTGGTCCCTTACAGATGATGATTCCCTCTCCATTCTCACTTCCCTGTCCATTCCTGCCCCGCACTCCTCCTCCCCCAGTCTGCAATCCCAGCTGTATTTATCTAATTACCCTTCCGGAACTTGTAGTGTGTGGTTTTATTTCCACACCTTTGTTTACATGGCTTCTCTATCTGGTCTACCCTTGTTGTCTTTTTCTCTTGTGTTTGTTAGAGTTTGCACAATGCCCAACCCAGATGTCACCCTGTTAAACCTTTTTCAATACTGCTGAGGCATAAAGAATGGCTCCTTGCTCTGTCCATTCTCCCATGGTGCTTGTTTCCATGCCACTGAAACCACACCCATCACGAGAGTCATCAACTTTTCTATTTTTCCCGGGACTTGGTGGGGAGGTTCCCAGAAGGCTAGACATTTCATTTTAAAGCCAGGACCAGGAAAGTCCTGGGTGAACTGGGACAAGTTTATTTCTCTACCTACTATAGTGTAATAAGCTCTTATTTCACATGTCACTTAGTGTAATGTGAGTTCCTGGACAGTGGATAAGAGCTTAACATTAGAGTCAAATAGGATGCTTACGAATCTTATATTCATTTTGTACCAACTGTGTGATTATGGGCAAGCTATTTCCCTTTTTTAGGTTTTAGTTTCATCATCTGTATAATGAGATAGTGTGCATTTTTAGCTTTATTAAGATAATTAAAAGACATAATAAATTAAATCACTTAGTGTACTATTGGGCACATCTATAAAACTGAGGAGTACCTAAAGCACAAGAATTTTGTGAAGACTGTGCGGAGTTGTCTGCAAGTACAAGTAGCACAGTGCCTAAATCCTATAAGCTTCCAGTAAACAGTGGTGTCATTGACCAGTGCCATTCACATTTGAATATCTATTGCTTAAAACATGGTAGGTGCCAAAATTACAATTAAACTCAGAGAATACAGGTCTACTGCACATCACTGCTATTACCAGGAGTTCATGATAAGTGGGGCCAAGAAGTCAGCAAGAGTGGTTAGAAGTCTTTGAGAGAGTTATTTGGTCTTTGCAACTTTGGAAAAGCAAGAATTGACTATAGAATTACTTTCTGTTTTAGACAGTTTGATTTATTTTCTGGTTTTCTTTTTTTTTTTTTCTTATTTAAAGCCAGAGTCAACAATATCCATGGTTTGGAAAGAGAAAATATTTTCCAATTTCAGACAGAGTCTCTTTCTACTCAGAACCTTTAAATATGTATTTTCACTGTCAATTAAATATAGCTAGTTCATTTCTGAGAAGGGAGATTAGTTTATGAGAAAATGAGGGTTAGAATAGCAGAATCACGGCTGATCCATAATGATCTGGAGATTTAAAAATTCATACAAAATCTCTTTTGTTCTTACCACAGTGAAACGTTCTCTCTACCATGCTGAACTTTTGTGTGTACAAAAGTGTGTATATACACACACACACACACACGTCCTATATGTATGTATCTATATCTATATCCTTTGTGCCCTGCACAACTGTTTTAGTATAAATAAATCTGGAGCATTTGTGTTGCCTATGCCTTTCAAGTGTGTCATGGAAATTTCCAGTGGGGACAGGTGTTGTATGTGTGCTTATACTGAGATGGGTCCAATTTGGATGAGAAGGAAATCAAACAAAAAATGATATGACTCAAATCATCGAGTATGTTTTGTAAGGCTTCATTCTAGGCACACTGCCATCATTTTGAGTTGTACAGATTTGTATTGTCATCTGTATTATGATGGCTCTTCAACTATCAAGTATAAATATGAATATTTTTGTCTTTAGTGACTCATTTGATTAGCTATTAGCTAGCTATTGATTCTAGACTTCTTGAAGATTAGCAACTTAATCAGGAGTCTAAGCACTACTTTTACTGTATTTAATTAGGTAAATGACATAGAGATAATGATTACTTAAGTCACACATCTAATTCCTAGTAAAATGTACAGATAAAACGGGTTGTCTAGAATTCTTGGATCAAAGTAATTGAAAATAAATATAATATTAGATAATAATATATAATAATATATAATATTAGATTCTTAAAAGTAGAAATCCCTGGAAAGTATCCCTTTCCTGCTTAAACTGGGAACTTATTTACTTTCTGCTGTTTGAATGGGTCTCCCCAAAAAATCATGTGTTGCTATTTATATGTGAATGATTAAAAAGATAAAAACTGGGTCAGCAGGTGGTGTGGCGATTAAGGCACTGGGTTCCCACATGGCTGACTGAGGTTAGAGTCCTGGACCCAGTAGCTTGAAAATCACACTGAGTGTGTGTGAGTGTGTGCCCAAAATCCCCAGAGGAGAATGAAGTAGAATGGATTGCAGTGTGATCATCCCTGATGATGGGTGATTTTTCATTTTCCCTCTCTTTCTCTGTCTCTTTCTGGTGCGCACACATGCCCTATGGCAGAAACCTAAAAGAGGGGGGGGGGGTGTAAAAATTGATCCAACTGTGGTGTTGAAAGGTGGGGCTTTAGGAGGAGATTGTAATAAGGTCATTAGGGCAGAGCTCCCATGAGTGAAGTCTGGTGGGTTTATAAGGAGAGGGAATAATACAGAGACGCAGAAACACAAACATGCTTGCTTTTGTCCTACACCATGTAACCCTTCAGCAAGAAGACTCTCACCAAATATGGACCTAGACCTTGGACCTCCAGACTATGAGGCAAATAAGCCCCAATTTGTATAACCACCGATTTCAGGTATTTTCTGTTATTAGCAGCAGAACATTTTAGAACAATCACTATGATAAGTGTAGTATAGTGGTTTAGAGAATGGGCCATTTAATCAGACAGACCTGTGTCTAAACCTTTGAATTGTCACTTACTGTCTGTATGACCTCATACCTATACTTTGAAGACAGTTTTTAAAATCTTTGAAGTGAAGTGAATTGTGCCTACCTTATAGAATCTGCTGTCATTAAGTAGTTTGAATTGAAGACTTGACTACACTGTGCATGGCATATTCTAAGCACTAGGTAAATTAGCCCTGGAAGCTTTACGATTTACACAGAACACATTCGTGGAGATTTATGTTTACATTTGTTGAAACAATGGATGTTCATTATTATTACACTCATAGCCACAGTCCTGTGATGCTGGATTTTGCAACAGAATCTTTTCAAATGCAGCTGAGATGTTGATCTCAATGCTGATGACACCATCTGTTTTCTGCTGCCATTCAGATTGTCATCTATGATCCCTCCCTTTGGTCAGCTCACCTTTTCTATTTGCTGTTTCTTTCTCTCTCTTTTTTTTTTTTTAGAGTGATTTTTGCTATAGGGTACGAGTGCTTGCCAGAGACCAGAGAAACAGAAAGTGAGAAATCAACACCCATGGAGGACGACAACACTGCAATCCCTTCTTCATTCTTCTCTCAGGATTTTGGACACACACACACACTTCTTCAGCATGAGCTTTAAACCATTGCTTCCAGGACTTGAACTGTGGTCCATGTGGGAGTCCAGCGACATAATCATTTCACCACCTGCTGATCCTATCTATTTGCTGTTTCTTACTGTTTGTGAACTAAAAAAAAAAAAAAAAAAAAAAAAAAAAAAAAAAAAAAAAAAATCAAATATACAAGCTGTTGCAACTGTATTCATAACTAAACTCTTAAGAAAAGGAACATGATATACATCCTCAAATAATAAATCTTTTGTGTTAGGTTGGGATTCAGTCTCCACTTCTTTTATGTGATATAAAAGAAAGGCTGTTGGCAGACTCGATGATTTGGAATGATTTATTTGATGATTTAATCCTGGCTCTACTGCTTGTGTATTTGTAACATTAGACCAAGTTGTTTAACCTCTCAGTTTCATTTTTTTTCATACATATAATGGAGATATTTCTGAAGGACTGTGAAGAAGAAAATGAGTTAATTGTACATACACGTAGTCTGGTGCCAGGCTCATAATTAGACCAACCCTAAAAATGCTGTTTATCATTATTATCTTCCTTTTGATGCATCTATTCAACATGACACCTGTGTGGTAGATGGAATATGTGAGTGCTATGATTTACAAACTTGAAATTCCATTCTTTTAAAATACTCAATAAAGTGATTGATGTTAGCTCCTGTGTCTTTATCCACGAAATAGACAGTGCAATCTCCCTGGCTGTGTAGAAACAGGAAGGTAACACTTCCATACTGCATTGTTTTATGGTTGACTATTACAGCGAGCCACTGTTTCAGAACTGAGATGAGATTAGCACTATTTGAGAATTCATTTTGGAGAAATGGTTTTGGCTATGGTCAAGAATCTTATTTATTAAAAAGAATGAATTACTGAATGGGCTCTCATCTGTATTCTTTCTACTTCAGCTATAGTCCATCTTACTATCCTGCCAAAGAAATGCTGACATGTGACAGAGTAGAAATATAAAAATGTTTCTAGCCACTTTCAGTCAAATGTGATTGAAATTGTATAAAAGATTTACACTTTTTTTTTTTTATTTGTAATACTGACAGTACTGGGAAATGAATTTCTGTTTACTCCAGAGAGCAGCAGTCATTTTATGGGCGTTTTGAATTTTAAAATTTAGCAAGCTGACAATAATGACTGGTGTCATTATTAATATGCAAGCAAAGGAATTTTACAGATTTGAAGATAAACTAGTTAATGTTATTTTACTTCCCTATGTTTTTATAGACTTTCAAGAATTTGAGTATTTTTTTAAGAGATTTTTACTATAGGGTGCGTGTGCTTGCCAGAAAGAAAGCAAGAAATCACCCCCTGGGGGCATGGCCATGCTGCAGTCCCTTTTTCTCCAGTCTGCTCTCGGGATTTTGGGCACACATGCACACATGCCCAGCATGAGTTTTAAGCCACTGGGTTGGGGACTCAAATAGTGATTGACTACATGGGGGTCTGGCGACAGAACCATTACACCACCTCTAGACTCAATAATTTGATAAGTTTGATTTCATTATTTCCCTACTTCTTGTATGTAGGTTTAGTATCCATTTTATAGGATTCAAAGAGTACTTGTGTAACAAATTGTTTTATCTAGAGTTCAGCATAAAATGTCATTATTTAGTTAACTGTTTTAATTACTTTTATGTTTCTTTCTGTATTTCTAGCACATACAGTGATAATTAATTTACTGTTTTCATTATGGTTTTTAAAGAATTACTTTATTTAACTTTATTTATTGTATTTATTTTAATTTGACCAGAGAGAGACAGAGTGAGAGAGAGGGAGTGAGAAACCTAACCACCAGGTCTGAAACTAACATGGTCGGCCACATGGGGGTCCAGCACCCTTAACTACCACACTACCTGGTGGCCCCTGTTTTCACTATATTTTAAATTTTCCCTCATATCTATTAAGTTAATTCACACTATACTTCTGTCCATTTCTTTACATCCTGTAGAATCTGAGCTGTGGCTTTGTTGGTAATTGTCTTGACAGTCTTCTAGTTATTAATGCCCTGCTATTCCATGCCCTTAGATTATTCCCAAAGTGATTTTTTTTTTTTGGAGAGGTTTTCGCTATAGGGCGCATGCGTTCGCCAGACAGACAGAGACATAGAGACAGAAAGCGAGAAATCACCCCCTAGGGGGGATGGTCATGCCGCAATCCCTTCTCCTCCATTCTCCTCTCAGGATCTTGGGCACGCACGCACACGCGCCCGGCGTGAGTTTTAAGACACCGGGTCCGGGACACGAACCACTGTCGACTACATGGGAGTCCAGCAACATAGACATTATGCTAACTGCTGGTTCCCCCCAAAGTGTTTTATATGCTACAGATTCTACGTGATTTTTCTGAGCACCAAACCAAGTATTCATGAAAGTTCTGGAATTCTTCTCATGGAAAGGATAGCTCAAGGGTAGCCTTCTGCCTCTTGTCTTTTGGAATTTAGAAGGAGCTACAGAAACATAATTACACTGTTGGATTTCACCACTTCCAATTGCCTAAATTACCTGGGCTGAGTAACTGGAAAGGCAGAAGAGCTATTTCCCTTATTATCTGAATATAATATAATATAATGAATTGCTTATCAGTAGGGACCATTTGATTTTGATATTGACCCTTGTTGTTATGTATCCTGCATCTCATTGAATATACAATTATAGCTGTACCTAGTCTGAGGGCACAGTCTACGGCTCAGAAAGACAGAGAGAAACAGTGAGAAGGAAAGTGAGAAATCACACCCTATGGTGTATGGCCACACCGCTATCTCCTCTCCTCCATTTTCCTCCTGGAATTTTGGGCATGCGTGCACACATGCCAGCTATGATTTTCAAGCTGCCAGGTCCAGGACTTGAACTGCAGTCAGCAATGTGGGAGTCCAGTGCCCTTAACCACCACACTACCTGCTGGCCCTAGCAGCATATTCATAACTAACCTAACCAGCTGGTTCACTGCTACTAGGCTTAAAGACAAAGCATTAACATGCTTAATACCTGATACTATAGGATTAAAGATAGGTATAGTAGAGTGTGTCCAAAGTATGTAATCAGAATCTATGCAGTTGAAGACATATATACATTTTTTTCAGATATACAGGTAGAATATTGTCAACATGAATGAAATAGATAAAGTTTTGGAAATCATCAGAGAGAGGCTGTATTATTTAGTGGGGACATGCTCTTATCACTTTCTGTTTGAAACCCTTAGTTAAAGAGTAACTGAAGTCACTCTTATGTTGAAAGTAGGAAACCCTAGTACCACACTTACCATCTAACCCAAGAGTTTGATCGATTAGCCTTTAGTGAGTCTCTAAATAACCAATTTTAAGGATAGATTTCTGGCTTACGTATATGAACAGGCATGTTACATGTGACTTCAAGAACTCTTTGCTCAGCAGAATAAGAAAACTCACAAGGTGATATGATATATTAATGATGACCATTGTATAGAGATTATGGAAATGCATTGGTAATTGGGATAAAATGGAAAAGTAGGCAGATTTTTCAAGTTTGTTTTGAAAAAAGCACTTAAGAAAGAAGCTATAGTGTGTACAGTGGCCGTGGAGTCTGGGATATGGTGAAATACATGTTTTTGTTTTTATTCCTGTTTCCTGGCATCCAACTCCTAAAATCCTTGGACTCTAAAAAGTAATATGTATCTTTTTGCATGCTAATAGTTGATTAGTGATTGGCAGCCCCTTGGTTGCTTAGGGATGGGGCCTAGTCACTGGAAAGATCAAGGCAGTATTAGAGGGCTGGGACTTTCAGCCCTGTCCTCCAATTTCTGGGGATGGAGAGAGAGATGCTGAAGATTAGGTTGATCACCAATAGCCAATGATTGAATCAATCATGTCTACATAATGAAGCCTCTATAAAAACCCCCAAAATCTGAGTTGGTGAAGTTTCTGAATGACTGAAGACATGCAGATTTCTGGACATGAACTGAAGACATGCAGATTCTTTTATTCCATAGAGGGTATAGAAGCTCCACGCCCTTTCCACATGCATGCCTTGTCTTAAGCATCCCTTTATCCATATCCTTTAAAATACCTTGAGCTGGATCCCATATGGATGACCATGCAGTTTGATATCCAGCCCTGGAGGCTTGAAGGACATGTACAGGTGTGCCCAAAACCCTGACTGGAGGTAGAAATGCAGGAGAATAGACTGTGGTGTGACAACATCTCATTGGAGCAGGGGTTCTCTCCATCTTCCCATCTCTCCCTCTCCATCTTTCTGGCAGTCACTTGTATCTTCTGACAAATTAAAAATAACAATAATGATAAAACAAAATATCCTTTATAATAGAGGAGTAAACAAAACTGCTTTCCCAGGTTCTGTGATTCTCTCTAATAAATGGACTCCCAAGGAGGGGATCATAGGAACCCTGATTTAAGTATGTCAGTTAGAAGTACACGAATACAATCTGGGGCTTGCAATCAGTATCTGAAGTGGAGTTGTAGGGAAGTCCTGGGGACAAAGCCCTCAACCTGTGGGATCTGACTCTATCTCCAGGAAGATAGTATCAGAATTGACTCGAATTGAATTAGAGGACACCTAGCTAGTGATGGCTTGCTTGATGTGTGGAAATAAGCCCACACAATTGATCTCTTGTTAGAAGCATGTTGTGAGTATACAGTAAGTTTGTTTTCTATTTCTTTGTCTTTAGAGAGTCATGAGGAAAAATGGTTAGTTCAGAAAATGACAAAGGTGTGAATGGACTTCTAGGATGTGGGAGGGTGATAGCAGGGTCTTTGCCTACACGGTTTAAAAGTCTAGATTGTGAATGATACATACATAGTTGGGCAGCAAACAAGCAGTGACAGTTATTGTTGTGTCATTGATTTTTTCACAGTAGCATCTCTGGCATTTGGGTCAAATTGGGGATTATGAGAAAATTGGGTGATATTCTTTATGTGATAGACAGCTGTTACAAGATTTTAAAGGGCTGGGTGACATTAGACAGTTAAATTTGAGAGATCTATCTGAATTAAATGCAGAGATCTAAATGATAGATACAGGGTGGTGGGCGAGTTACATTAAACCCAGTCTAAGCTTTGAAAAGTTTGCCTGATCTATGATTAATTTTTATTTTCTATTCTGGCTTATGTTAATTATGTAAGATAACAGTAAACTGAGCACAAAGGTACATTTGCATTTTGTATATAAAATATTTATACCTGTTTAATATATTTTATATTTAAACCTAATATACATAGGAATTAACAAGTAATTTGGACCTTAAATTAGAGAACTAAGAAAATGAGCAAACAATAAAGGTTATTATGTATAAAAAGAAAAAAAAAAGCCTCTTACCAGGTAATGAAGTGCTTTTATATTGTAGTATAAGAAGAATTATCTCATGGCTGTAAGATTTTGAAGTGGACAATTTTAGTGAGTACAAGGCATCTTTTAACTCCTAATTTTGAAATATTTGGATGTCAGAGGTTTACATGGCAAAGTATCCAATGCCTATCTACTATCCAGAAAAGTTTCTGGTTTTATTTCATATTTTTCTCCTGTGAGAATGAGATGCATTCCATTGCTTATAACATTTGCTGCCCTTAGATTTCACTGAAGAAAAACTAATGCTGTTTACAACATTTCAAGTAGTAGCCATTGACATTGTAGTGGATAATTTAAATTTTCTAATTGATAAATTAAAGAAAGAAAAAGAAAGATCAATTAACCAGAGTGTGTGTGTGTGTGCTCACCAGAGAGAGAAAGGGAGAAAACACCTCCTATGGGGCACAGTCATGCTGACATCCCTTTTCCTTTCTTTCTTTTTCCTTTTGGGATTTTGGGCACACATGCCCATAATCTTTTTCAAGTCACAGGATCTGGGACTCCAACTATGCACTTGCCCATATGGGTTCTAGCTACATAGGTTTCTTTCCTTTTCCCTTTTCTGTTCTTTTTCCCTTTCCTTTGTTTCTTGAGAGAGATAAAGATAAGCACCCTCAGCAGAGTTGCATGCTGGGACCTTTCCTACCTCACAACCTGATTTAGGTTAACTAGGGAACCAAACCCCCATTGTGCTGGCTTCCAGCATTATAGAACATGGCACTGTTGTTACACCACTGTGGCTGGGCCAGTAGGCTTTTTTTTTTTTTTTTTTTTTTTTTTTTTTTTTAAGATTCACAGGAACACGTTTTCTTTCCTAACAACAAAATCTCTTTCAATGTTAGTGGTCTAGTTGGATGATAAATCTCAAGTTTGTCATCTACCAGGAAAGTGGACCAGAATATCTCTTTGGTGGCTTCTTCAGTTAAGCTCTTCTTATCACTGCTCCAGTATAACAAAGATGCAGGTGTTGATTATCAGACCCTCTTCTCATATGTGGATTCTGGAACTCAGTAACATAAGCATGAATAAATGGTTAGTAGGATTTATTGTCTTCCCTGTGTCACTGTCCTGGCTACATTGTCTAATGGTATCTGCTACTGAAGATTCTTGGATCTGCTCCAGCCTCAAGTTCTCTCTTTTGTCCCATGAGCTCTCATATCCTTTTATAGAGTCTCCTTTTGCTTAGGTTCTCAGAGTTGATTATTCTTGCTTACAACCATGGAACTATAAAGAGAAATGGAATTTCTCCCAGTTAACTTTGTTAATCTTCTTATCTTTCTATTAGGAAGTTCCACAGCACAGACACACAGGCTGCTTTTCAGGGTGCATCACTGATAAGCTTAAGACCACTCCAAAAATTTGGAAAATGTATCCTCTTGGACAGCCTATGGCATTTTCCTACAATAAGTAAATAATAAACAGAAAAATGACAATATTTAGAAGACAGTAAAATGACATTTATAATTACAAATTACAGAAGAAATCCAAATCATGACAATAGAACATCATGGAAAAAATAACAGATACATTTTTAAATAAATTAAATATAACTCCTGGAATGGAAAAACGGAATAAATTAAACATTTATTTGTTTTGTTTTTAGAGGTTTTGCCTAGGGAGTGTGTGCTCCCCGAAGAGAGAAGATAGAGACAGTGAGAGGAAAAGTGAGAAATCCCCAGAGGGGATGGCCATGCCACAGTCCTTTCTCCTCCATTTTCCTCCAGGGATTTTGGGCATGCACACATATGCACCCAGCATGATTTTCAAACCACAGGGTCTAGGACTCAAACCATGGTCAGTCATGTGGGAGTCCAGCAGCATAACAGCTATACCATCCACTGGCTCCTAAATTAAACATTTAAAAGTCTTCACGTGGGATGAGATGGTGATGCAGTAGTAAAATATAATGTTCTGCTAGGTAGTCCCACATGGGAAGGTTTGTAATTCAAGTCTAGAGACCTCCCTGGGTATACTGGTCATACTCATGCCCATGATCTAGGACTGGCTGAAGGATGATTGTGGAGTGTGGCATTGTGACAATGTTGAGGATTCTGTTTCTCTTGTTAATATAAGAAATAAACTTAAAAAAAAAAACACCTTCAAATTGCCTGTTATACGTTATAGAAGAGAGGATTTTGAAGTAGAAAATGTATCAGAAGAACTGTATGGGGTCTAGCTGTGGTAATACATACTGGATATTACTTTTTTGCAGGCTGGGACTCCATGGAGGCTTGAGTTCAATTCCCAGCCCACTCTAAGCAGCCAAGGTGGTGACTCACTCCGATGGTCCCAAATATTAGGGAAGGTGAGGCAGGAGAATCACAACATGGTAAGACCTTGTCTAAAGAACACTGCAGACAGACACACACACACACACATACATACACACATACACACATACGAGAAAGTCTATATGGATCAAAGAGAGAATATGGAATGGGAAGTATGAGAAAGAAAAAGAGAATAGAATAACTAGAGATCTCAAAAAATAAAGAGAGAATGAACGGGAAGAAACATACTTAAAGGGATAATGGCTGTGAATTTTCTAGAATGTGCAAAAAGAAGGAATAGTTATTTTGATGAAGAACAACAAAGCCAGGTGAAAACAAATGAAAATCAGTAATATAACAAGTACATTAGAGTGAAATTGAAGAACATCAAATACAAAAAAATGACCCTTGTATTTTAGCTTGCCCAATATGATGAATGGTGGGACCATTCACAGAGACAGAGAACAATAGAAACAGGGATTAAGCTGGTAAGGTCAGTCTTGAAATTGTTCAATTTTTGTGCCTGAAAGCCAATCATGTGGAAAAGTCTAGTATGCAGTTGAATATATGAGGAGGCTTCAAAATGTTTGAAATGTTTGAAGTATAAATGAAATTAAAGTAAAAGTTTATTTTGGTGCAAAACAATGAAATCCATGATAGTATTTTCATAATATGCATTTTCCATAGCTTTGTTGAATACCTCTCGTACAAGTATGGATTTGAAAACAGAGGTCTGGGCTAGAGATATTTGGCTCTCACAGGGGGAGATGTTAAATGGAGTTGAGTATGACTACCTATGAGAAGGCAAAATTAATAAATAAAGCAAGTCCAGGACCTTGTAAAGTACCTCTAATGATGGAAAGAAGCACACACTTTCACTTCAGTGGTCTAAAGAATGCTGAAAGATGCTAGAAAATTTGGTGTGTAACTCCCTCTGCCTTTTGCTGGCTTTTAGGTTTTGGCGTATGGCTTTATTCAAAAGGAGTTATAACGTTTCATACAACCACAGTTGCTGAGTTGCTTCTTTCTGAGTTTGTGCTTTCTCTGAATAATTCACATCACCCAGAACCTTCTGATGTTTTATAAGATCAACACCTGAAATAGCCTTTCTTGGTCTAGCCAATACTTAAAGTCTTCTCTGCAAATGCATTTCTGGAAACTCTAGTATCACACTAAGAAGTGAATATCTAGCTTTTTTGGGTGCCTGTTCTGCAAACATCCTTGTTAACTCTGGAAACCTTGAGTTGGTACTTAAACACAGAAACATAAATCTTTCTCCTGGGTGCCTTAGTATCCCCTGAGTATAAACGCCTCCGCATTTATCTTGAGCCTGGTGTTTGTAATTAGGTTGGACCCCAGTCCCGATGAACTTCAAATAATCTTTTTTTAACATTTATATTTTATTATTTTTATATTACATTTAATCCATTGTATCTTTACAGTGTCTAGAATTTCTTTTTCCAGCATAATTACCATGCATATAAGACAAAGACATGACTATCCACATCATCAGCAGCAAAGAGCTTTTGATTTTCTCAGATTATTATTATTATTATTATTATTATTTTAAAATTCTCATTTTTTTAAGCATTCGATTACTATACATCATTTGACTTGTAAAGAGAATTTAACATGAAATACTTCTCAGACCAGGAACTTCAAGTAATCTTATATTAGTTATTCACCACTAAACTCTTTTTTTTTTTCTTTTCCCTAAGGGTGCGTGCTCTCACTGCAGAAAGACAGAGTGTCAGAGAGAAGGAAAGTGAGAAATTACCCCTCCCAGGGGGGATGTCTCACTGCAACCCCTTCTCCTCCACTCTCCTCTTGGTATTTTGGGTGAGTGCACACATATAGCCCCCTTGTGCTTTTCGAGCTTCAGGTCTGAGATTTGAACTACAGTCAGCCATATGGGAGTCTGGCACCTTAGTCACCATACCACCTGGTGGCCCCTTTCACTAAACTGTTAATGAGCTTCTATTAGAAGAAAGATATTGCAGGAGACTCGATGTTAAATATAAGGACCAATTCCCTGTCCTTAGCTTGTAAGTAGAAGAGGAAGATCATGTTTATGGGACCAAATATAGACTCTCTGTGGGTATTTACTTTAATCTATGATCCATAGAAAAATCTGGGAGCTTTAGACGAAAATAAAGATTCACAGCCCCACTGTAGAGGTACTGAATCATAGTGTCTAGAGATGAGCTTTAGAAAACTATATTTTGAATATGTTCTCCATGTGATTATGATGTTTAGCCAGATTTGGGGACTAGAACATCTCTATGGAATACTAATTCTTCTAGACATAAATAAGATTCTCTTTTTAAAAATATTCTTAACAGAAATGAGCTTAGACAATTCTGGATTTTAAACAATTTTTTTCATTTTGTTTTGTTTTTGTGTAGACTTTTCCAGAATCTTTATGTGCATATAAAATGCATGTTTCTAAAACTTACTTATCATGGAACAATCTTGCTTCTCCATTCCCTCTCTCAACTCCAACCAACACAGGTGCTATCTAGTAAAGATCTAATTTAGTGGCTCTTAGCCCTGGCTACTCATTAAAATCAACTAGTTTAGTTGTTCTGGGGTTAGAGTGGGTTCTGGATAATGAATATTTTAAAACATTCCAAATGATTTTATTGGGCACAGGAGGGTTTTAGGCCATAGATGTAGTGGAGTATTCTTTGAAACATTTTGAGAAGTTAAGTCCCAGTGTGTTTCCTATCATGTTCCCTATAACTCAGTTTTTTTTCAATTGTTTCACATCTATCAGATGCTTTTACTCAATTTGTATATGTAGAGTATTCTTTTCAAATATATTTTATTTTTTTGACTATAATAAAAACTCCTTTTCAGTAAGAAATGCACCTAGTCATTAGAGAACTTCTGTGAGAAAAAAATATAGGGGTTGTCTAAATGAATTTTAATCATAATAAGTAACATTAACTGAATATTTACTATGTACCAGACAAGTTCCTAAGTGGTTTTATTATCTTATTTATTTTATTTAAATATATAATAATCCTGTGAGCTAGATGCTATGATAACTCCTAGTTTCTAGAAAAGAAAACTGAGAATTAGGATCAGCCAGTGGAGCAGTGGCAATGCAGTGCTCTGTGATGCTGGCCCCAAGGTTTCCCTGTACATGTTTGGTACACACGTATGCCCATGCTGTTGGGGGGGGTCTCTCTTTCTCATAGAATAAATAAATAAATAAATAAATGTATGTATGTATGTAAAAAAGAAAAGAACATAGAAACTTAGATTAAAGAATTTGACTTGGGCCAGCAGGTGGCGTGGTGGTTAAGGTACTAGACTCCTACATGGCTGACCATAGTTCAAGTCTGGGACCTTGCAGCTTACTTTCTCACTTCCCTTCTCTTTCTCTCTCTGGTAAGCACACATACCCTTTAACAAATTAAGTAATACTAATAATAAATTAAAATTAAATAATTATTTTTTTAAAAAAAGAACTTGACTCAGGTCATGTAGTTACTAAATGCCAATTCTGATGTCAGATTTGGTATGCCTTATGGTGAACTGAAGTTCTTAACCAATGCAGACTATTTGCTTAAGGAAGGGAGTTTTATGTTTAATGGTCAATATCATGGTCAAAACACTTCATGATGTATACTTTGTTTTTAGAATTACATTTTATTATACAGCAGGTGAATTTTCATAAATTATGGGGGTTTGGGAAATGATTCCAAATATTAAGAACTATTTAGAAGGGAAGAATTTTTAACCAAACATTGGTGTATGAATGTAAAGAGATTTTTTTGTAGTTATATTGGATTAGTAATTTGTGTAAGTAAATAACACACTGTTCATTAATTGAATATTTAAAAACTAAAAACTCACTGTTTAAATATGTTTCCACTCAGATAAGCTTCTAATACTGCTAAGTTTCTAGAAAATATTGCGTTTGATAGATTTCGTTACTCTGGCCACAAATTTAAGCAAAAGGGAAATAATGATTTTGACTGCTGGCAATAAAACTCAGCAGAGGGGATTTATGTATGAGTTCAAATGCATACTTATTAGTCACTCAGAACATGATGTTTCATTTCAAAAGTACATGCCTTTGCATCTTGTTATGACATTTAGAAAAAGTTTTTAGTTTCACGTCTTTCATTTTGTCAGAGACCATAAATTGAGTAATATGTAAATGACATCACAGGTCCAAGTGTGATGGTTAATTTTATATGTCAACTTGGCCAGGCCATAATACCCAGATAGTAGGCAAACACATCTGGATGATGCTGTGAAGATATTTTGAAAATGAGACTAACATTTAATTCAATGGACTTGGAATAAAGCAGATCCATAATGGGGGTGGTCTATATGCAATTAGTGGAATGCCTTCAGAAAAATCTTGATGGGGGCTGGCATGTGGCATGGTGGTTAAGGCACTGGACTCCCTCATGATTGACCATGGTTCAATTCCTGGACCTGGTGACTTGAAACTCACACCACGTGCATGTGCCCAACATCCTGAAAGAAGAATGGAGAAGGGATTGTGGTGTGACCATTTCTCCTTGGGAGTGAGTTCTCATATTCTCTCTCTCTGTCTCTCTAGCAAGCACATATGTCCTATAACAAAAATTTCTCTCTCTCTCTCTCTTTTAAGAGAGATATTTTTGCTATAGGGTGTCTTTACTAGCTGCAGAGACAAAGAGAGACAGAGAGACATCCCCAGAGGGATGGCCACACAGCAATCCCTTCTCCATTCTTCTCTCGGGATTTTGGGCATGCACACACACATGCTCAGCGTGAGTTTTAAGCCATCGGGTCCAGGACTCAAACCACAGTCGACCTCGTGGGAGTCCAGCAACATAACCATTACGCCATCTGCAGGCCCACTAAAATCTCTCTTTAAAAAAAAGGAGAAAAAATAGCCTAATCTCCCTTACTTAGTCTCCAGCCTGCAGTCCTACCTTGCAGATTTTGCACGTGTCAGCCTTCACTACGTTGTGATCCACCTCCTTAATATGGATAACAGCCTCCCTCTTTCTCTTTCTTTGTGTGCTTAGGTATATATCTCCATCCTTTTTCTTTGTGTGTGTGTAGGTATATGTCTTCATTCTATTGGTTCTGTTTGTGTGGAAAACATTGACTGCTACATCAAGATTCCTTGCTCTACCTGTTTAAGCAAGGTTCTCCCATTTTTTTTCCCAAATAAATTTACTTGGACATTCTTGTCCACAGAGTCACTTTCAGAGTAAGTTATGGATGGCACCAAATTCTGTCATCTCTAATACTGATGATATTTCCTCATGAATTGGACAGCTTCATAGATGCCATATAGAGTAAAATCTAGAAGTGGAATTTTTTAGGGACCAGCAGATGGTGAAATGGTTACATTGCTGGACTTCCATGTAGTTGATCACAGTTTGAGTCCCACAGCTGGCACCTTAAAACTCACACCAGACGTGTATGTGTGTGCATGCCCAAAATCCCGAGAAGAAAATGGAAGAGAAGGGATAATGGCATGACCATTCCCCCTGGGGTGTGATTTTTTGCTTTCTGTCTGTCTCTTTGACCTGCAAAAATCTCTCTTTAAAAAAAAAAAATGTGTCTCTCCAGCAAGCATACATTGCCCTATAGCAAAAATCTCTCTCTCTCAAAAAACAAAAACAAAAAAAAAAGAAAGAAAAGAAAAAGAAAAGAAAAAAAGAGAGAGAGAGAGAGAGAAAGAAAAAAGAAAGAAAGAAAGAAATGGAATTTTTTGCTTCCTGCAAATTTTGGTGTTATAGGTTGCCAGACATGGCTTTTTTGCCTTTGAGTCAAAATGGGATGATTCAGAGAAATGTGAGTGGAATCTCCTTTTAGCATTTGCTTCATTCTTCCATGTAACTTACAGATACTAAATGCTAGGACAAGCTAAGTCCCATGTGTAGAAATGAGAAGTCATACATGAAACCTGCTGTCGTGGAGCTTAGCGTCTTCTAGGGAATACTGTATAAAGAACAAACAGCCAGTACTTAAAATTAAGATAATTAAAAGCTATACAGGCATTCTGAAAGAGAAAAGCAGGACATTGAGGTTGTGATTAATGTTCGCAGTAACTATTAGGTCGTGAGGAAAGTCATGCCGTTATTTTTCTGTGCAAATATGTATAATGACTCTCCCAATGACTTAATATTTTTTGCATAGCATAGTCAAGGAAGGCTTCTTGGTGAATGTGAATTTGGAGACCCCAAATTTGAGGAAAAGCTAGTTATACAGTAACCAGAGAAGAAAATTCTAGGTAAAAATGACAGCATATGAAGGACAGTAGACAAGAGGTTTATTTGCGACTTGATTTAAGTGTTTTCTTTTTTTAATCACCAGCAGGCTCATAAAATTGCCACAGAAAGAGAGAGGAAGAGAGCGAGAGTGAGCGTGTTCTCTAGTGAGTCATGGTTATGTTGCAATCCCCTTTCTTCCACCTCTCCATTTCGTTAGGATTTGAGGCATGGACCCACACACTCACATGCCATGTTTTTCAAGCCACCAGGGCCAGGACTCAACTTTAGTTTGCCATGTGGGATCTGACTCCCTTATGTTCAGGGTTTAACTGTTGTACTGTGTAGCCAGGCCCTGACTTGACTTTTTCTGTAATAGCAATCAAGTTTTCATTGGTCAAGAAAGCTTTAGACTAAGATGAGTAAACGAGACTTTTAATAGAATGATGTGGGAAAAATGCTAGCACTGAGGAAATGAAGATAGTTTACCTGGGTTCCAGTTTGAGAGTCCGTTAAAAGGGAAACTTTACTCTTGTACTTTATTAGTTTTAAAAATATGTTAAACTTCCATATTATTGAAAGTTCACGTCCTGGACCTGGTGGCTTAAAACTCACGCCGGGCCCGTATGTGTGCATGCCCAAGATCCCGAGAGGAGAATGGAGAAAGGATTGTGGCGTGGCCATCCCCCCTGGGGGGTGATTTCTCACTTTCTGTCTCTCTTTCTCTCTCTGTCTGGCGAGTACACGCGCCCTATAGCAAAAACCTCTCCAAAAAAAGAAAAAAAAAAAAAAAGATGAATCTTAGATCTCAATCTACAGTAGTCTATACATAGCTAACCCTTGCTTGACAATGACTATTCAGGATGCTCATACCAAAGCCATAATACTAGACCTGTGCTCATCATCATTTATGTTGTTTATAGATCTTTGCTCCTATAAGCAATATTCTGGTAAACGTGTGTGAGTGTATCTGTAGAATAAATTCCTGAAAGAGAAATCGGGATGTCTCATTCAAAAGTGCTTTGCATTTTTTTAAACTTTTGTAATTATTTCGGATTTTCCTGCAACATAATTATCGCAATTTACATTCTCAAAACAATGTCTTCATAGCTTCTGACTTGATGCAGTAGCCCCTTAGTGATTAGCAGAAGTTTATTCCACAATCTGTCAACACTAGCAGTTTTCACGAAACTTTCTAAGTGGTCATGTACTCAGGCAGAACAACTTCTGTTAGGCATTCTTATGCAAGATATTGTTGGGTGGTGTTCCTCTCCTATCTAGCAATAAGAGCTCATTGGGGTCTTTTAGTTCAAGGTCACCATGTTATATTATGAAGTAGGGGGTAGTTTAGGTAGGTCAAACTAGTCTTTGAATACATGCAGCAGGTAGAAGACAGGAAAATATGTTCTTGGCTTTTGTATCTTTTGGTACCAAAGTGGTAACCTAACTGATCCTTTGGAAACCTACAGTAAGGCACAGTAGAATTAACAATGAATAATTGCTTTCCTTTGTTGAGCGTTAACTGTATACCTGCCACTTTTGCATACATTATTTTTAATCTTCACAACAACCCTCAATGGTAGGAATTATCCTCACTTTACAGTTGTGGAAATTTAAGTTAGAAGAGACTGAATGTGTTTCTCAAGGTTACATAACTAGTATTTAGCGGAGGTATTTCAATTCTCAAAGTTTTTTATTTTTTTCTCTTCACTGCACCATACCAATATATCTGACATAGCTATATTTGCTTCCAGAAGGGTTTTCCCTCCTCTGGTATCATTATAGTTGACCACTTTGCTTCACCAATCTTGGTCAATCTTGGTTCCAGGCAAATTTAGGCAGTCCTTTTCTAAAGGGTCTCTTTCTTTGGTTGATATAGCC
Source organism: Tupaia tana (assembly GCA_026018925.1). Taxonomy (NCBI): domain Eukaryota; kingdom Metazoa; phylum Chordata; class Mammalia; order Scandentia; family Tupaiidae; genus Tupaia; species Tupaia tana. The sequence continues at coordinate 14,277,450 of JAKSZU010000022.1, read as the reverse complement.
TTTTTTCCACTGCTACTTAGAGGGATGCTCAGATATCTCTTCTACACCTGTACCCAACAGTGGTATGTTCCCTCATGCTGCCTATACCCTGGTGTTTCAAACTGACACCTCACAAGATTTATTGAGATGCTGTAGTTTTCTACCACTACACTGCCTGCAATTAGTGGCTGACTTATGATGATTTATTGTTGCAGATTTCCTTAGAAATGTACTTTGTGTTTTGGGACTGAGAAATGATTGTTAGAATTTCAGATTTACAGCTCTTGTCCTGCACCACTTAACACATCAAAACTAGGTTTGGGATCGCCAGGCAACTTGACATCATAGCACAGGTCATCCCTACTGTCTGAGTAAAACTAAAATGTGTAGCAAATTAAGAGCACTGAAGATGCTACACGGCCAAATTAATTCTTCTTGATTAGGCCTTGGTGAATTTTTAAATATATAAACAGATTAGAAAAATTTATGGTGAGGATAGTCAAAGCCAAGAATCCAGGAAAACTTCTAACAGTTCCACAAAGACAAAAACAAAGATGCCAGAGGCTAGACCATCTTTGTGTGAAGGGTAAGCAAGAGAATCTCCCTATGGTCAGACCTGCATGTAGAGTGAAAATTTGGGGGGAGGAAAGTGTCAATAATAAGTTGTCAATATATCCTGCCAGAAGAAGTAAGATAAAATTTCTAATCCACTGGCAGAGATTGTGGAGAGTTCGTGAAAAATAGAAGCAAAGGGTATGAAAGGAAAAAAGGTGAGCAGGGTGGTAGTAAGAGAAAAGTTGTCAGCATCAACTGTCACTCTCCTTCATTTCCTCACCCCTATTAACTGTGCCACCAAGATCAGCTTATTATATTGTTGAAATGGGATGGTTTTCAGTAATGGTGACTTCCTGAGTAATAGAGGATTCTTTTCTCTTGAGTTGGGTTATTTCTTTTTGTTTATTTTTATTTATTTATTTATTTATTTATTTATTTATTTATTTATTTATTTGAGAGCTTTTTAGCTATAGGGCACATGTGTTGGCTGGAAAGACACAGAGAGAGAAAATGAAAAATCAACCACCAGCAGGGATGGCCAGGCTGCAATCCTTTCTCTTCCATTCTCCTCTCAGGATTTTGGGCATGCATGCACACACGCCTGTCCTGAGTTTCACGCCACCAGGCTTGGGACTCAAACTGCAATCAGCCATGTGGGAGTCCAGTGCCTTAACTACTATGCCACCTGCTGGCCCCTGAAGTCATGCATTTTTTTTAAGTCTTTGCATAGATTTAAAACAAAAGCAGCTTTATTGAAGGGCAATTCATAAATCAAAATTATACATCTTTAAAGTTCACAATTCAGTGAATTTAAATATGTTTATTCACTTCTAAGACCATCATCACAATCAAGATAATACATATATTCATCACTTCCAAAATTTTCCTTCTGCTCCCTCCCTGTTTTATTGATGATAAGAATGCTTGAGATCTACTCTCTTAAGGAATTTTTAAATATGCCATTTGGTATCATTAGCTGTGGGCAGCTTGTTGTACAGCACTTCTCTAGGACTTATTCCTGTTGCTCAACTGAAACTTTATACCCTATATTTGTCAAACAGCTCTCCATTTACTGTGGCTCCCAGACACTGGAAACCACCCTTACACTTTCTGTTTCTAAGAGTTTGACTATTTAAGATACCTCCCGTAGGGAACCAGCAGTTAGCGTAATGGCTATGTCGCTGGATTCCCACGTAGTCGACCGCGGTTCGTGTCCCAAACCCGGTGGCTTAAAACTCACGCCGGGTGCGTGTGCGTGTGTGCCCAAGATCCCGAGAGGAGAATGGAGGAGAAGGAATTGCGGCGTGACCATCCCCCCTGGGGGGTGATTTCTCGCTTTCTGTCTCTATGTCTCTCTCTGTCTGTCTGGTGAGCGCACGCGCCCTATAGCAAAAACCTCTCCCCCCCCCCCAAAAAAAAAAAAAAAAGATACCTCCTGTAGGGTGAATCATGTAGTATTTGACCTTCCTTGGCTGGCCTGTTTTATTTATCCTACACTGTAGCATGTGGCAGGATTTCCTTCTCTTCAAAGGCTGATAATATTCTGGTATGTGTATGCACGCGTGTGCACATGCACATTTTCTTTGTCCATTCAGTCATTGATGGGTATTAAGGTTGTTTCCATATCTTGGCTATTGTGAATAATGCTGCAGTGCTAGTGTAGATATCACTTCTAGATGTATCTCTTTGTGTTGATTTCAGTTCTTTCAAGCACAGATTTTTAGTAACATTTCTAAGTCTTTCATTTCTTTTTATTTTTTTTTCCATCTTTGTTGTGTCTGTGCCTGTGTGCTTGTGTGTGTTTTGAATTCATTTTACTTTTCTTTTTAGAGAAATTTTTGCTATAGGGTACGTGTGCTTGCTGGAGAGACAGAAAGATAGAAAGCGAGAAATCACTCTCCAGGGGGAATGGCCACGCTGCAGTCTTTTCTCCATTCTCCTCTTGGAATTTTAGGCATGCACTCACACAGGCTTGAGGTGAGTTTTAAGTCATCGGATCCAGGACTCGAACCATGGTCAACTATGTGGGAGTCCAGCAGTTTAACCATTACACTATACTGCCTATATGTGTTTTAATTTAAAAAAACCAGCATAGTTAGGACTTTCCTCCTGGTTGATGTTGATCTTGACTGTGTGTTGTATCTAAAGCCCTTTTAACAGTATATATTAATTGTAAGCATCCATTGACTCTGGTGTCCTGAACACAACTAGCTCATTGTTGAGTATTAAACAGCTCTTTATCTTTATGGAATGACCTCCAGTGAACATGTTTTCTTTTTTCTTAAGAGTTCACTGATCTTTGTACATTTAGAACCCAAAGGCTCTTACTTGATAGGATGGAAAATGAAAGAAATACCTCTCTATGTCATGATGGTTCTTATTCATATTTCCTTGGACTTAGCTCCTTGAGATCACTGTGTTTCTGCTTGCATCTGCTCTCAGAGCATGGCACATTTCAGTGTGTCAAGGAACTCCTAGTAGTAAAGTGCTCAGTAAATATACGAGTAAATTCAAATTTTGGTTCATTATTTGGCTCCTCTAATTTTGCTTGTTCTTCCTGAGCAAAAAGAAGTAGAAATCTGTATTTCTACTAGATTTATGCATTATAATTAAGAAATATTGATTTAATAATTTTTTTGTCCTGTGGACTTTATTTAATCATTAACTAATAAGATTTATTGAGCATCTTGCAGATCTGTAGCCGTGTATGTGATGGTGTTAGCGTCTTAGCACATAATTGTTTTGAACAGAATGGTATTTTAGGGTAATTTGATATACAAAATTAATGTGTATAGCAAGGTTGCACAGAGGAGAGGAAAATGTAACTTCAAACATGGTTGAAAACTCATTATAAGTATTTTTCTTTTAAATGTGAGCAATAATTCTCTGTATCTTCCCTGACTGCAAGCAGTAGAGACTTATTTAAGTTCCATTAATTGTGGGTTTATCAGAAGGCGATATGTAGCACTGAAGCAGTAAGAATTGTCTTTTATTTGAAAAATTCTGGTGGGCATTCTGGAAAAGTTTAGTACATCTGGACTTCACTGAGAGAGAGGGACTAGAAGGCTATGTGGAATCTTCTGTGACTTTCATCTGATCAGAAGTGCTAGCAGTTTATGGCTTCCTGTTTCACTGTTATACAGTTAATATGATTTATCTACTTATTGTTTTTCTCATCATTGTGGTTTATGTTTTACTTCTTTTGCAATGAATTGCTAGCTCTTTCCTCAAGAGAAGAGTGCATTGATTAGGTCATTTTCTCCTCGGGGCCAGCAAGTGATATAGTGGTTAAGGCACTGAATGAGGCTTACAAAGTTGGCTAACTTGTCAAGGTCAAGTACTCCCACATGGCTGACCAGATTTCAAGTCCCAGACCCAGCAACTTGAAACTCATGCCAGGTACTGTGTGCATGTGTGCCCAAAATCCCGGGAAGAAAAAGGATAAAGGATAGTGGTGTGACCATCCTCCTGCGGAGTGATTTCTTGCTTTCTGTCTGTCTCTCTGGTAAGTGCACATGCCCTATAACAAAATTACTCAAAAAAAAAAAAAAAAAAGTCACATCTCCTCAATTTTGAGGGTAGAACCCTTCCTAGGCTCTTTTTGATTCCCTGTAGATGGTCTACTCTTTTTCAGGTTCTCAGTATAGCCCCACTAGGCTGTGGTTGAGGGGGTGGCTAGGATGTTCAGAGATAACAAGTACATGAGAGAATGTTTATGAATACCTCTTGTGAGTCATCTTTCAGATCCCAGTGGGTGCTTTATTTGTTTTTTAATTTAGTAACAAACTCAATATTTGATCAAATTAAGTGGAGGGAGGTAGCAAGTAGTAGCCTCATCCTTACATAGAGGAAAATTCAGGCTAATTTAACGTGTGTAATGCTCTGTAATCCTTTGAGAACAAAGCACCATGATTGAAACTAGTCTCTTCTATTTGCTTTTTCAATTGATTGTTAGAAATCAAGAACATTCCTAAAATATCAAAGAAATTACATGAGAGATAATTTGAGTCTCTTCACTTTTTATACTCCTGCCAAGACTTCTCTGCAACCCCGCTAATTATAGAAGGATCAGAATTCATATTGAAAATACACGCCAACTTCAATTCAGTTTCTCAGTGCCAAGAATTCTTGCACCTATACAATGCTAGAGGTTTGGACTAAATGAAGCCATATTCATCATTGTTATAGAACCCTGCCAGTGTTTAAAAGGTGCTACAGGGAGCTGTAAGTCATGCACCAAATTAAAAGATTGCAAGCTCCACTGGTGTAGTCGAAAGCAAGTCTGTAGCTGAGTGGCACCACACCAAAAGTAGATGATAACTTGACACTGAAATCGGTTGTCTCTGAATGCTCTTCTTTTCATGCAGAGCAGGGAAAGGATGAAGTCCAGGTTGTTAAAAGATGTTTATTCCCACATCCCCATTTCTCTTTCAAGTTGAAGGCTTTTGCAGAGTGTATTTCATTTTGAAACCTTTAAAAGTAAGTGACATGTTACTACATGGGAAGACAAAGCTAGAGTCTGGTTGGTAACGATTATGCAGTCAGGGCTTTATCTCCTTGCAGATAATTTGTGGCTTATTTTTAATCCTCTGCCAGTTTCTTTCCTCACTATTCTATTTACCTGCTGATTGCAACCCCGAGCCAGAGCCAATCAGTCACTGAGCACTTGGCAAATTCTACTTTTTCAAATTGGCTGGAAGAAAACACATATATCCAAAATGGACACATTTCCAATATTAATAGTGATATGAGTTAATATTTATTGAACACTTATTATGTGGCAGATTCAATATTTTAAATTTAATGTTTGCAGAAACCTCACTATGGCATAATTACTGTAATAACTGTTTTACTGATGAGTAGAATGAGGTTTAGAAAGTTGGCTCATTTGTCAAGGTCAAAATAGGGAATGGCAGAGCTAGGGGTCGGACCCAGGCAAAACCTAGTCAGCATGAATCCAGAGCTAATGTGTGATCACAATCTGAGGACTGTGATCATTAATAAGAAGGATTTTTCCAAACAAGAATGTATCATGAGGAGGTTAGCTTGGAGGATGATGGCATCTTAAACCATGCCCCATGAAGAACTTGGGACATTTGGCTTATAGCAATGGAAATTCAGGGCAAGATGTTGGAATAGATGTGGGTAATACATTGTGACTTTCCCATTGACCTAATATCATGTATATGAAATGATTTCAAGTGAAAGTCAACTTAGATCTGTTTTGCATTTCCATAGAGGTCAGATCCAAGACATAATAAAGGAAACCATAAGGAGGCAATTAAATAGAATGATCCCAAAACAAATGTTTTGCCACAGCATGTAATGAATTCCCTATCACTGGCAACTTTAAAAAATAGACTAGATTTTCGTTTTAGAGGAAACCTAGATGCATAGATTGATTAAGATTTATTACAGGAATAATTGTCCAAAGTATACACTATGGAACATGGAGGAAATACAAACTGACATTTTTTGTGGTCCCATATTTGGGAGATGCCTTGTCTGTTGACTGATGTACTAACACATCCAAGGCCAGAGATATTAGGATAACAAAGTGAAACAAAATTACACAAACTTCATTAACCTGAAAATTTCCAAGCTTTAAAATGTTTTTTATTATTTTTTTAATACTGTGAAAGCTTGCTTTTTTGTCATAGTATTAACATACCACAGAACATTGCAAATGCTCTTCTCAACCTATTAAAAAAAAAAAAAAAAAAAAAAAAAAAAAAAAAAAAAAAAAAAAAAAAAAAACATTGTTGCAGAGACCTTCCATGGGCATTAGATTACAGCTATTTGTACTGAGAAACAAAGTAACTGTTGGCTTCGTTGGTGGTCTTGTGAGAAATCAGTAGTTTGTGGGGTTCAGAGATGGATAAAGAAAATTGTTCTAGGTATGCTATTTTTGCATCCTGTTTAATTCTCAGAAATAATCAAGTGTTGATGGCATTAAATTTCTTTTAGTACATGTGTGAAGAGGGCATATTTCTGGACTTTGATTTTAATTTCTTTTTACAGGTCTTATTTTCCCTGGGTACGTTTCTACTTACTTAAAAACAGATGCTCTCTGAAAAATTCATGAAAACCAAAAATATGCCCGACACTTTGGAGAGAAGTTCTTCAGCCTGTTATTAAAGTTAGAATGTTTTTAACGACTGGTCTTTTGCATCATCTGCTTAGCAGTTAACTTTATGACCTTGAGCAAGCTTCTTGGCTTTTATATAATTGAGTTTCTTCATTTACCTACCTGCTTAACCAGATTGTACATAAATTACATACCCTCTATAAATGCCTATATGAACAAATGGATCTTTTCAAACACATATATAGGTGGTTTAGTGAATGATCCTTGAAATTGTGGAAGACAGATGTGTTTTCTAAAATGAGGGTTTTCTATACAGACATTATATGAAAATTTTACATAGTTATCATTTACTTGCTCTCCCCCCAACTATTCACATTGTGAATTAGAAAACATCTTAAGGAAGAATTTTTTCCTAAAGATCTAAAGGACTACATTGGTAAAGTGATGAAGTACGTCGTAACTTTATTCATTATCATCAGTAATATGGCTGAGTCCATATGTTGTTCTGATTTGAATTATATATTTTTATTTGTATCATATGGTGGTTTACACACTTTTATCCTCGGCTTTCCATTTTTATTTAAAAAAAAAAAAAAAAAAAAAAAAAAGAAAGAGCCTCAGACTCTTTCTTCCAAAGTTAAAATTTAACCCAAGAGAAACAAGACTGCAGCATGTTAGTCTTTTACTGGAGCTCTGAACTGTCAAGAGCCAGATCTGAAAATGTAAGGACAAATTAAACTTCTAATTTATCCAATCCAGTCTGAGGAACAGGATACAGCAAGAATGAATAGCAGGCCTGTAAGAAACCTGCAATTGTGAAACCAATTTAATTCAGGTAATAAGATATAATTCTTAAACACACACTAAATTAAAAAGCTAGAAGATGCATTTCTAATTACATGCCTTAACTAGAAGTAGGATATTAGTAGAGTACTTTATCAAATTATACATACATTTGTTTCTTAGATACAACTTACCTATATAAGCAGTGTTAGTTCAGTATAAAACACTTGTTTGTTATTGAAATTGGCTCTAGTGTAATTTTGGGGTTTTGATAAATAGTCTCAGTTTTGTAGAATTAACCATAGTTCTCCCTAGCCACTTTTTCAGTGGTGTAGTTTTTATTATAGATTTTTTAAATCAATAATAACTTACAGATCAACAGTCTCTTATCGTAAACCCTTGGGGTCAGATGTATTTTAGAGCTTTGGAAAGGTAATAATGTACCTATACTGCAAGCCTTGTGACATTTCAACAGGGTCTTGAGCTGCAGCTAAGCATATTGATATTTCTGGAAGCTTGAATGGGATAAAGATCATAATGAGCTTCGTTTCAGCTGAGGTCAGGTTTTGCTGACAATAGGCTTGGTTTTTCAAAGCTTTTGGGATATTAGAATTGCAGATAAGGAATTACAGACCTGTAATATTACACATAATAATATTTAATTGAGTACTTGAGGCCAGACAGGGAACTTTGCTTGTATTATCTCATTTAATCTTTGCAACTCTTTGAAGAAGATGATAGCATTAATTTCATTTTACAGATAACGAACAAGTTCAGATAAATTAAGAAGCTTACCTTAGGATGCATACACCTAGTAGTGAGGAAGTGGTAGAGTTGTATTTAAACTGAGTTAGACCCCAAAGCTGGTATGCACAATTATTACATTATCCTTCCTGTACTCAGTATCTCTAATCCGAAACTATAGACTGTCTAACATCAGCAAAAAAGAGTATCAAGTGACAAGAATACAGGCCCAGGTAAGAACTGAAAAAGGGAATGGGCCTCAGTAGCAAAAACTAATTTATAGTCTCGGACATTGCTACTAGAATAAATGTGCTTTGAATATTGACTAATGCAGTCCTTTTGCTGCCTTTGTTGGGATTGGGATCTGAGAGAGAACAAGAAAGAGAGGGAGAGAGAGGATGTGTGAGCACATGTTGGCTCGGCTAGGGTAGAGCAGGGTACCATAAAGCCAGTGTTGGATGGAGCAGTGTTCTGAAGGGAAGATTAATTGCTGTTACCACACACCCTCCACCCACAAATGTCCACTCTACTTGCAAATGAAATTAATATTTAGAAGGAAACTTTATTTACCTTTTTGGAGAATCTGAATACTCCTCTCCCAGTTTGAACAATTTCTAGGTCTTGGATTTCAGACCTAGACTCAAGGAACCTGTTTCTTATTTGTAATCTGAGAACAACAGTAACGTCTCACAAGTTATGCAGTGGGCATTGTGTTAGCTACGAGGGTCGAACAAGCCTCTGGAGATTCATGTTTTATGTGGCCATCTCCCATACTTCATCTGCGCAGGCCATGTGTAACCAGTAGATGCAGTGGAGGAGACATTGCATGACTTCTGTGGCTATGTCATAAGGAGTCTGGCAATATCCACCGTGTTTTCTTGGCATACACTCTGGGGGAAGTCACTGCCATGAAGTCTGATTACGATACTGTGAGGAAGCCCAAGCTAGCCATGTGGAGAGAAAATAATCCTGGCCGGCCAACCTCCATTCCAGCTCTCCCAGCAGATAGCAGACATGTAAATCACCTTGGATATCCTGCCCAGTGAACCATCAGGTCATTTCAGTTTGAAGTGCCATCTGACTAGATGTGCATTAAAGACCCTCAAGGGATGACCACCCAGCTGCCCCCAGACCACTCTCAGGAACATGAGAGGTAATAATCCATAGCAATAAGTCTCTAAGTTTCCTAGTGGTTTGTGATCCAGCAGCACATATCCAAAAACAGGTTGTGAAAAAGAGGGGAGATAATGTGTTATATTCCTCAAATGAAGGTGAGCAGCTGTTTTATTGTAATTGTTTTGACAATCTAGTAACCAAGGCCTTTCCCTCTAATATCCTCAGAGGTTTCATTATAATTTGCCATTGTGATGAAGATAGTGATCATTCTGCACTCTCTGGAAAGTATAGAGGATGAGTACTTGTGATTGGCTGGGATCCAAGATGGTTATCCTTTTTCCTTACTGCAAGAGCTTTAACATTTCTGCTTTTCTCTCTCTCATTTTTCTGCATTTTCCCCCCCACAATGAATGGGATTTTCTACAGTAATAGACCTTTGTTGTCATAAAGTCTCATATTTAGAACTTCTGATGGATCCTCATTCTGGATGACAGGGCCCATTTCTGTTTTTATAGACTCTCCATCTGTCTGGAAACTATAGGGGAAATAAGATGTGGTAGATTCTGAAAAAGTGACAGCAAGAGTCAAAGAACAGTTGGCTGAACAGCTTCCCAACAATTGGGCAAGTCTGCCGGAGTGAATGTCAAAGAGAAGTTGGTTCTTTTCTGGTATTACAGAGCAAGGAGATAATGAAACAAAGAAAGAAGTAGGCAAGAGGCAGAGGGGAAGAAATGAAGGATTTTATATTAGAACACCAGAGCTATCAGTAGGTTGGATGGGAGGAGTTGGGGAGAGACAAAAAGAACCAACTGAGGTTTGGTTGGAACTTCAATGCATAATGGGTTGCATCTCTCCTATCTGTAATTAATCCTAGCTTCCCTTAGTTCATTTCTCTCTAGAGAAGAACAACAGTGTCCTGGACTGACTTCTTTATGATATAGTTGTTAGACATTAAAGGGGATTTGTTGGTAAAGTCTCTTTTCGCATGGAATTCTCAGATTTCTTAAGTGAAGAAATTTAGAGTTCTCACGTGTTTTATGACTATTTCTAGAAGAGGACATTAGAAGATAATGGTATTTTGTAAATACTAATAAAGAACAAATTGTATATTCCAATGTTGATCTATTTTCCAAAGAGAATTATCAGGTCTTTTCCAAAGCTTTTTGAAAGGCCTCTGTTTTCTGTATTTGTCCTAGCTAGCTGTATGTGTATTTTTTTGTAGTTACATTATGTTTAATATTTACGGATTTGATGTAGAGTTTGAAACCAGACAGATGAAAGCCCTAGAGGATGACAAATTTATATTCTAATGTAGAAAAGTAAATATATGTCCTACCGCTTGAGTTATTGTTAGAGAATTTTAGGAAATTACTTGTGTGCCTGAGTTTATGAATTATTTAATTTAGGACTCCTTTCCTTTTTAATTTACCACTAGCTAAGTACTTTAACAATCTTTTGATTTATATAGAGTCACTTTATAGAATTAGATTTAAATGTGTATTTTTTTCTTATGATTTTCCTATGAAAACTGGGTATATCACTAATGAAACGTGTATTTGTTCTCTGTGACTTGGTCCATTTCTCTGTTATGAAGGATTATCTGTTTAGAACTGATGGAATTTAAAACAAATTGACCTTATCTGAAGAACTAGCCCATTTCACAATTTTTATTTACTTACTGGAAAGACTATCAAGTTGGAAGTGGGGGAATCTGCAGCCCTACTGCTGTTAGGAGGCAGATGGCCTGCTTGTGTCTAGGGGCGTTTGTGTCATTTGCCTCTCTGTTCTTGCTGTAATTTTAGGGAAATTGTGCTCCTGCTGGGGTTATGCGTCAGAATCATCTATGAAGCTTTTTAATATTAGAGATTCGTTGGCCCCATCATGATGTATTAAATCAGAATCTCCTGGGTATTAAACATGAACAAGCCCTGCAGGGGATTTGAATTCATACCCAGTCCGGGACTGAGAACCACTACTTTGCAAAGACAGAGAAGGCAGGTAGATGGATGATAAATAAGATCCAGATGGAAGTATAGAGAAGCTATGAGAAGAGAACATGGAGGAATCCTTAATTTAGAGAAAACTTGGGTGGCCAGCAGGTGGAGTGGTGGTTAAAGGCGCTAGACTCCCACACATGGGAGAGCTAGTTAGGAGAGGGCACTGGAGATGCCCTGCATGGACCTTGAAGAAGGCAGATGAGATAAAGAGTGGGAGGCATGAATATAGGCCTGGGACAGGAGAAACTGGTATTACAGTGAACATTAGGGAGTTGGAAAGTTGCATGTTCATTGGAATATTGATTTTTCTAATAGTGTGAAAGCAATAGGAAAATGTTAATATCCTATTTAAAATATCCTCTATCCTATTAGAAATAATGGTAGTTTTTGAGCCTCGAAAACTGGAAATGCTTGACAGTGGTAGCATAAGTGAGCCAGGGATGGTAAATTTGTAGTACTCTGGACCTGTCTTTACCAGGAGGAAATATCAGAGTAAGAATGATGATACATTTGTTGCCTTTCTTAAGGCTAAGAGTGGGGCTACAGTGTGTGGGTAGTTTTTTGTGTGGGGAGATAGGTTTGGTCATTGCAGATGAAGGGGTAGTATAGAAACCATGTGATTTAAAACACAATGTTTTACTGTCTTCACAAATAGAGTTCTAAATGCTTGATATAGATTTCGATTCAGATTTATTGTGAGGAAGATGTGGTTATCATAAATTATGGGAAATAGTCACTGCCCTCTGGAATTTATACTTAATCAGAGAGATGAGACCAGTGCTGTGAAACTGCAGCAACCTATCTAAAGTCTCTTTCCACAATCCTTCTGGAAAACACAAGGGGAATTCAAAAAGTTTGTGGGAAAATGGAATTAAATTTTAGTACCCCCCACACACAAAATTGAAATCCTTGCAGTTTTTCATAATACACATTTTCCATAAACATTTTAAAGATTCCTCATACCTTCTAATCTTCTCTTGAGATTATACTTTCCCTGTATAATCTCTTTGTTTTGGCAGGTGTTGGCTTCAAGCCTGGTCCTAGCGTTGGGTTTGTGACATAGACATACCGTCTTAGAGGCATTTTGTCATAGTATCATTCAGGTAAGGTCTCCGGACTCTGGGTCAATCGAATCAGGTCTGCTGATGCTAATTCTGAACCTCCTTTCTCCCATTACTTTTGTATTTGGAGTCATGAGAATGTATTTCAGTTCTTAGCCCCATCACCTCACCACCCTGATGGGAGACACTTGCTGAAACTATAGTTAATTCAAAGGAGAGCCGAACTGAAAGACATGATATTATTTGTGCTCCTGAATGAAGCTGTATCTGAAGTCAGTATAATCCCAGAATTTAGTATTGTGACTCACTACATTTCCTTTTTTGATTACACTAGTTTTGGTTTATTATTTTTTTAAATTTGTGACAGAAAATAATTACTATAAGATGAAACAAATTATTAGAAACTATACAATAAGAGAGAATGTTACAGGCAACTGATAACTAATGAATTACTCTTTAATACTCCATCATTTAGTTTTATGGCCATGTTGTCAAGAAGTGATGGGATAATAGTTTTTGAGAGTATAATTATTAGAATGTCAAATGATTGTTACTTCCTTACTCCAAAAAAAGAAAATAAAAAGAATTCCTAGATTACTTCAGCTGTGTAAACAAGCATAACACACTTAATAGCATTTGTGATAACAAACACTACTCAACAGAATTGACTGGATTTTTTTTTTTTTTTGGTTGTGTTGTTTTCATTTTTTTGCTTTCTTATCAGTGCACCATAGAAATTAGTTATTTGCAAAGTCTCTTCTTATTCAATAACATGAAATTAGTAAGTGTGGAAATAATATGGCTTACTAGTTTGAAGGACCAGTTGCATAGCATTTAGATTCATATGACTGCAGAAATATAAATAAAAAGGTTTTTAAATAGGACATTTGTGACATAATAAATTAGGATCTGAGAGAGGAAAAATATTTTCACAGTGTCTAAAACCATTGAATCAAAATAATTGTGTACATCATACTTGAGTTTGAATACTACCTACATAAATTCTCTAGCTGTGGCACCCATCTGTCAAAAAATAAAACTCTGGCCCTCACTTAAAATGGCCCTGTTAGACTAAGGTCATCTTTTTGTATCTAACATGGACATGAAATGTCAATTTCATGGGTTATAGTGGCACATTTCATATTGCTCTACTTAAAGTTATGTCAGCTTTACCCATAAAAAGCAAGTGATTTAGGTCTTATTCTAAATGAACTAAGCAGAGTTAACAGCAATGAGCATTGCCTTGCCACTGCAGTCAAAGAGAATGGGTGAAGGAGCCTAGAAACCACTTTTTCAGTTTCTGTTTTCTTTTCTACTTTTTTCTTTCTTTTTTTAAAAGATAGTGTCTGATTGTGTTGTGATCCACCTACCTCAGTCTTCCAGCTGGGACTACAGGTGCCACTACACCCAGCTCTTTTTAAACACAATCTTTCTACATTGGCCAGGTCACTTTCAAATCCACCATTCTCTTTCCTCAGTCCCACAAGTTGCTGGGATTCCAGGTGGATTCTACTGCACCTTCAGGTCACTTGCAAGTCCGTCATCCTCTTGCCTTAGCCTCCCAAATTTCTAGGATGCCAGATGCATTCTACTACACCTGGCTTTAGGTTGGACCAAGAATCGAATCTCACCATATGGTTCCAGCCCACAGAGTATAGTGGCTTAGCAATGCCCATCGCATTCTAGAAATGTGAACTGTTCCAAGTCAGGGTGTCTGCTCTGTATTTTTCCATGTTCTCATTCCTTGTAAATGATAATTTTGAGGGAAGAAGAAAATTTTTTTTGACAGCTGCTTCATTCAAAACAAGTTTTGTTGCCTTCAGGTGAATCACTGTCTTAAGTTACATCTGTGAGTTATTCTTTTTTTGACTTTGTTATGTTGGGAGGTTTATGAACTTTGTGTAGAGAGAAGATTCCATCATGGCAGAAAAATACTGCAGGCCTTGCCAGAAGGCAGCATGGTGGTGCGATCTGGGCTTGCACGTGGCCAACTGTGATTCAAGTTCTGAACCTGGCAGCTTTCTTTCACTTCTGAATGCATGTACCCTATAGCAAATAAAAAATAACAAATAAAATTAAATAAGTAATTCTTAAAAAAACAAAAGACTTAAACATACTTAAAAAAATATGGCAGGTGTTTTAAGCAGAAAGGACTGAATGCTTTGAAAAATGTTGAGTCCCACAGGGAGCTTGGAGAGTCAGTCTTTGAGGAAGGAAAGGTTAAAAGAAGCCAGGCAGTCATACCTTAGTACAGCCATACTAAGGGAACTCCCTACCATCATCCTGCTTCCCCCGAGACTGAATGTTGCCACTGACTCTGTTGCTACTGTGTAAACTGTTCCTTAGTCTCTGCTTGTCTGGATTCCGATTTAGAGTCCTCAGAACTGTAGGTCTGGTGGGCTGAGTATGTATCAAGCACTGATACCAAATTGCAAAGAGACTAGGAAAGTAAATAGTCTGCTATGTTGGCTTCCATAATGGGAATCTTTTTACCTCTCAATATGTTTCATTATGATGGGGACATCTCATAAGAGGAAGAGGCTGCAAATGCTTGGTAGCTGTGATACTTAATTTTGTGTGTCAACTTGACTATGCCACAGGATGCCCCAATTAAACATTTTTTCTGGGCATGTCTGTAACGTATTTCTGGCTGAGATGAGCATTTGAATCCATGGACTCAATAAAGTAGGCTGCCCTCCCAAGGTGAGTGCCATCATTTTATCCATTGAAAGCTTGAATAGAACAAAAATGCAGATGGAGAAAGAATTTACCCTTGTCCCCCCCCCCCCTTTTTTTTGGCTCCTGCCTGACTGGTTGAGCTGGAACATTGGTCTTCTCCTGCCCAGAGACCTGCTGTTTATACCATCAGATCCCCTGGTTCTCAGGCCTTTAGACTCAGACAAGAACTGTACTAGCAACTTTCCTGAATCCCCAGTTTGCAAATGATAGATTGTAGGCTTCTCAATCTCCATAATCATCTGAGTCAATTCTTCATAATAAATCTCCTCTCTGTCTGTCCACCTGTCTCTATATCTTCCTTGCATGGTTTGTGTGTCTCTGGAGAACTCTAATACAGCAGTCAAAGCAGAGGTAATTGCTATGTGTATAGTTTTATGAGGAATGGGGAGGAGATGAGTTTTCTGGAATACAAGAGAAAGAAATTTTTCTAGAACACTTGGGTAGCACATCTTTTTTCCTCTAACAGATGAAGAATGTGTGCCCTTCTGGGCCAAAGGTCTCCAAATTGGCCCACACAGCAAAAGATGAACACTTGGTGAGCAAGTGAAGTTTCATCTGTATGTACAGCCACTTCCCATCACTCACATTACTGCCTGAGCTCTGCTTCCTGTCAGATCAGTGGTGGCATGACATTCTCATAGCCACATAAATCCTACTGTGAATACTGTGAATACTGTGAATTGCATGTGTGAGGGATCTAGGTTGCTCACTCCTTATGGTATCCAATACCTCATGGTCTGAAGCAAGCATGCCACCTCAGCAGTGATGCTAGTACTGGAGAGAGGGGGCAAATACTGCATGATGGTGAGTGTATATTATTTTATTATATATTACAAAGTAATAATCGTATTAATAAAGTACACAATAAATATAATGTATTTGAACCATCCTGAAACCATCCTCCTCCCTACCCGCTGGTCCATGGAAAAATTGTCTTCTACAAAACCAGTCTCTGATGCCCAAAATATTGGGGACTGTTGTACTGGGTAACTAAGTTTGGTTTATGTACCAAGGGAGCAGATATTCCCTTAAATGGAGATTCCTAAACTTTTTTGTCTCATAGTGCCCTTAGTATCTCAATAATACTTTCATAACACTACTAGGTCAAAATAAATACCTGGCAGTTTCATTCATTAAATAAACTGAAACAAATGAATAAGTATTTATATACTAACATAACTTGAAATCTCATACCATTTAAACATAGGCACCCATTGAAGGAAAAATACTTTTATTTCATTTCTTAATCATAATTACTAATGGGATATTCCACCTGATGGAAACCAAATGACTTCTCAAACATTGGAGTTAGATTGTACCCTGACATCTGATTTCCTGTCCTTATTGATTTTCGTGCAGCGTATTTTATCATAGCAATGGCTATGAATCCAGCTTTGCAAAGATTTGTAGTGCAATCTCACATTGACTCTGAACAACCTTAGGTTATCTCGAAGCTATAACATAGCTTGAAAGCCATGGTCAGTGTCATTCTAAGGGGATGTTGATAGAAATCTGAGTAGAAGGGTACTCTTGCAGATTTCTTAGTTGGGGAGTACCACAGCAGCTGGGTGGTTTCAGAACCAAAGAGTTGGGAATTGCCATGCCAATGTGCACCATACACGTTTTTCCTCTGCATAGTTCTCTGCATCAGCTCTGTGTTTTCTTCACTAAATCAGTTTGGCATTTATCACAGATGTATGCAGCCTTCTCCTTTCAATCCACAAAACTCACGTAAAAAACTGCAGCTTTTAAAATCATGTTTTGTTGACTCATGAGAAAACACATCTTTCTTCTTATATGATTAATAGAAGATGAGTACCTCTGTTGCCTGGATCAGGATGTCCGAGTCCATTTGGGGCTGCTATAACAAGTTAACATTAACTGAGTGGCTCAAAACAATAGAAATTTATTCTATACAAGTCTAGAAGCTGGAAGTCCAAAATCAAGGCGCCTGCAGATTCAGTGCCTGGTGAGGGCCTTTCTTACTATGGCCACAACAGAAAGGGGCAAGAGAGTTCTCTAGGATCTCTTTTATAATGACACCAATCCCACTCACAAGGGAGTGGGATTTTTTTTCCCTCATGACCTAACCCCTCCCAAAGGCCACATTTCTTTATACCATCACCTTGGGAGTTAGAATTTCAACCTATGATTTTGGGGGTGAACACAAACATTCAGACCAAGCACAGGTCAGTTAAGAACTAGAGATCAGAAAGCATGGCTTCCTTTATTTGGTACTGTGCATATTATCACAATGCTGATATGTGCCTCAAAATTTGTTTTTAACTCTCTGAAAACCACTTCTTTATTTTTTTCTTGAGCCTTTTTAATATATCTACTTCTATGTGTCCAAGTCTGTTATATATGCCTGGATTGACTATTTTAATTCTGACAAAATCATCCTCTGCTTTTGCTAAGAATTCCAGCTCCTTGGAGCCAGATGATGGCACAGTGGTGACACAGTGCTCTGGGATGCTGGACCCATATGAGAAGGTGTCAGGTTTGTGTCCCTAGGCATCCCTGTACACGCCAGGTGTGTATTTTCCCATCATCTAGGCTGGATGAAACTGTTGGGTAGATCATGGAGTAAAGAATGTCTTGAGGGTGTCAGTCTCTCTCTCTCTAAATAAATTTTAAAATCTCTAAAAAACTAAAAACAAAAATAAACTGTAGTTCCTTTTCTTTAGAGTCCTAATATTTTTTAAAATATAATTATTTATTTAATTTTATTTATTTTAATTTCATTTATTTTAACTTTACCAGAAAAAGACAGAGAGAGAGAAAGAGTGAGAAAGCAAGCTGCCAGGTCCGGGACTCGAACCATGGTCAGCCATGTGGGAGTGTCCAGCATCTTAACTACCACGCCACTTGCTGGTCCCTAGAATCCTAAATTTTATAATCTGCCAGCCTGACCAAACTCAGTCTACAGTCTACAGGATAAAGAGTTCAGATGGGACATTATTTACTGTGGCTCTTCAGCTCGATTGTTAGTTGCTGGCAGAGTTGGAGAAAATTTTCTAAAATGCACAACTCCTTAGCCTTTGAAATGTCTTTTCTTCACAACAATAGGCAGTCTTCTAAGAAGTTGCCACTTGAAGTGTTATAAGTAGAAAAATGCATTGCATCCCCACCCCAAAGGTCCCCATCCTGATCTCTGCAACCTGTGAAGATGCTACCTCACATGACAGAAGGGACTCTGCTGATGTGATGAGTGAAGGATCTTGAGAATATCCTGCTAGATGGAATATGTTTACAAGTATCCTTACTAGTGAAGGAGAGAGGTGGGAGACTTAAAAAAGGAGCTGTGACGATGGAAGCAGAGGTCAGAGTGATGTGACTGCTGTCTTTGAAGTTGAAAGAGGGCTGAGCAATGAGGCCAGCCCCTAGAAGCTGGTAAAAGCCGGAGAACAGATTTTCTTGCAGACTTTCCAAAAGGAACAAGGAACAGAGCCCTGCCAACACTTGATTTTAGCCCAGTGAGACCCATTTTGGACTTCTGACTTATAGACCTATAAGATAATAAATTTGTATTGTTATAAATCACTACCTTTGTGGTAATTTGTCACAGCCGCAGTAGGAAATAAATACAAGTGTGAAGTTGAGGGAACCATAGAAAGTTCACTGAGGCTTTTGAAATTAATCTCTAACTCATATGCTAAAATTATATGGCTCCCAGAGTCTTAAATAGATAACTACATAATCACACTTTCACTATGCTCAGGTTTACCATGAGCAGAATTATATCATACTGGTGTTCAGGCAGATGTATTCTCACTATGAAATTCTTTTCAAGTGGTGTTCTTGTGATTGCCTCCAAAAAAGCTTAAAGCCTTCCACAGACGCATGCTTTTTACAAATCCAGCTTCAACAGTGAAGATGGAAATGTGCAAAATCACTGACGTTTAGTGGCTTAATCAGGAATTGAAGGTAGGTCTACAAATCCTGGTTGGGGGGGGGGAGGGGAACGAAGCTGCCGGCCATTAGACTTTGCTACCATTATTACATATCTCCTTATTCTGATAATCTCCCTTCATTTTATGACACTTTAATAGTTTCTGTCATATACATATGCCTAAACCTAATGGACCTTGATTCAGTTTACCATAGGGCTATTTTAACTGACTATTGCAAAGAGTAAAGCCAAAGACACAAACAGTGTGGGTACTTACTATTTTTTTCCCAATATTTGGGGAAGCATCTGTCTGTACATATGAATACCACAAATAGCATTTTCTTATAAAAATAATTTTTTAACTCTCCAAAATACGTTAGTCTTTCTGGGTTTGTTTTGGAGTGCTGAGGTCTTTGTCTGCCTTTTTGGTTTTTTGATATTCTTTCGTTTTTCACTCTAGTCTTCTTAATCATCCCTTCCCTTACCAGTTCAGAAACTAGTGCAACTGCCTTTGCACATTATGAGAGAGGGAGAAAATGGGTGGGGGAAGAGTAGAAGCATCTCCTAGAAACTAAGGATTTGGTTCTGGGCATGTGATGTGAGATCTCAAGAGAGAAGTGGGGAGTGAGTTTCACATGGCTTTCAGGTTTTGTGAATGAGCTGCGTCTGTTTTTTCACAGTTGTCAGACAGTGATACTGTACTTCTGCTGTCCTCTGAAGGAGCCAAATGAGTGCTCTGTAGCCTTACCCTTTTTCTCTCTTAACTAAATTCAAATGTGTGTCATGTTTTGTGCCTTCATTGCATAAGTGATTTTTCCTCAAGGTCACTCAGTGCCATACTCACTCCCTTGGGATGGTTCACTCTACTATCATACTGCTTTCTAGACTATCTCAAGATCTGTAGTTCAAATTTATTTAATAGACTGATTTTTTAAAAAGATCCACTTTCTGTGTAACTTAGAACTAAACATGGCCAAATTAACTACTTTAACAAAAGTTCTGTTTGCCTGGGTTTGTGCGTGTATGTGTGTTTATAAATTTGTGGGTTTGGTTTTTAGTTAACCTTCACATATGCTCTGATGGCTAGTGAGGTAAAACTGAAATTTGTCAATTCTGATTTTGGAAAACCTGTGTACCCAAACTGTTAGGTTCAATTATGTTCACTTTCTTATTTAGTGTTCACAAAAGCTTTTAGAAAAAGGTGAAAGTACTCTTGCCTTAGAGATGAAGAATCTCAGGCTCAGAGAATCATCAGCAAAATGCACTTCTGAGCAAGTCATCGACTTAGACTGAATTCTTTCCCTATTTAATATACCCTTTTGCTAATATATTAATTATTCATATTTGTTAAATGCGAGTGCTAGGCATTACACTCTGCCCCTTATTTACAGACTCATCTAATCAACCAACAAGTAAGGTATTATTATCTGATTTGTAGATGGGAAAAGTGACTTTAAAGTTAAATGATTGTACAAGGTTCTAATGTTATACATAAAGAATCAGTAATCACACAGATGTGCTTTGGTCTTTGGAGCCAGAGTCCTTCCATTATGATGAGTCATTAAAGGCAAGTACTAATTAAAGTCATCCGTGGGAGGATTTGAAGATGGAAGTGGGGTGGCTGCAGAGCTGAGGGCGTTCCTGTGTGGTAAGGAGAAGTCACGATACTAATTTCTGATAAAATAGGCTTTAAAACAAAGCTGTTTGAAGAGACAAAGAAGGGCACTATATTATAGTAAAAGGGTCAATCGATCAAGAAGATATGATGCTAATTAATATCTTTGTGCCTAACACAGGAGCACCCAAATATGTGAAGGAAAGACTGTTAGATCTAAAAGGGGAGATAGACTGCAACACACTAATTGTTGGAGACCTCAACACTGCACTATCCTCTCTGGAAAGATCATCAAGACAAACAATAGGTAAAGAGATAAAGGATCTAAATGATACCATAAATCAAATGGGCTTAACAGACATCCAAAAACCACAAGATGCACTTTTTTCTCATCCCCACATGGAACCCTCAAAGATTGACCACATCATAGGGCACAAAGCAAGCCTCTACAGATTCAAAGGCATAGAAACTATATCCAGCATCTTCCCCCTTCTCTGACCATCATGGAATTAAACTTGAGTTTAATTACAAGAGAAGATCTCAAAAATACTCAAATACATGGAAACTAAATAACCTACTCCTGAATGACTCCACAACTACTGAAGAAATAAAGACTGAAATCAAAAGATTCATGGAAGCCAATGACAATGAGGACATGGGTTTCCATAATCTTTGGGACACTGCTAAAGCAGTCATAATAGGGAAGTTCATAGCAATTAGTGCACATAAGAGAAAGATGGAAAGAAGGCAAATGGACCACCTAACATCATGCCTCAGAGAATTAGAAAAGCAACAGCAAAAAGATCCAAAAAACTCTAGGAGAAAGGAAAAATAAAGATATGAACAGAAATAAGTTAAATAGAAAATAAATGAAGTATATAAAAAATGATGAAAGTAAAAGCTGGTTATTTGAAAAGATAAACAAAATTGATACACCACTAGCGAGACTTATTAAGAAGAAGAGAGAAAGGAACCAGGTGAATCAGATCTACCATGAAGCAGGCAAAATAACAACAGACAGTAGAAATACAAAACATTATTAGAGGATACTATGAGCATCTGTATGACAAGAAACAAGACAATCTGGATGAGATGGACAAATTCCTGGGCACATATAATCTACTAAGATTGAGCCAGGAGAATATAGACAGTCTGAATAGGCCCATAACAAGCCAGGAGATTGAATCAGTAATAAATAACCTCCAAACAAAGAAAAGCCCTGGCCCTGATGGATTCACCTCTGAATTATATAAAACTTTCAAAGAAGTGTTAACCCCCATTCTGCTCAAGTTATTTCTAAAGATACATAAGAGTAAATCTCTCCCTAATTCATTCTATGAAGCCTCTATCACCCTTATCCTTAAAACAGATAAGGACAAAGAAGGAAAACTATAGACCAATATCCCTGATGAATATAGACACAAAGATTCTCAACCAGATACTAACAAATCATATCTGACAATTTATAAAAAAGATTATACATCATGATCAGGTAGGCTTTATTCCAGGAATGCAAGTTTGGTTCAACATATGCAAAACCATAAGTGTAATACACCATATTAACATGAAGAAATATAAAAACCATATGGTCATATCAATTGATGCAGAAAAAGCATTTGATAAGATACAACATCCCTTCATGATCAAGACTCTCAGCAAAATCGGCATAAAAGGGTCATTTCTCAACACAATAAAAGCTATCTATGAAAAACCCATAGCAAACATCATCCTCAATGGAGAAAAGCTGAAAGCTTTTCCACTAAAAATGGGTATGAGACAAGGATGCCCATTTTCTCCACTCCTTTTCAATATAGTACTGGAAGTCCTCACCAACGCAATCAGAAAAGAGGGGAAAAAAAAAAAAGCATTCAAATAGGAAAAGAAGAGGTGAAACTCTTTCTATTTGCAGATGACATGATTGTATACATAGAAGACCCAATGGTTTCCATTAAAAAATTTCTGGAAGTAATACATGAATACAGTAAAGTTGCAGGATACAAAATTAATATCCAGAAATCTATAGCATTTCTATATATGAACAACAGGCAGACTGAGATAGAACTGAAAAAAGTCATTCCATTTACCATAGCCACAAAAAGTATAAGGTATTTAGGGATAAGTCTAACCAAAGAAGTTAAAGACCTCCATAAGGAAAACTGTGAGAAAAAAAAAAAAAAAGGAAATTGAAAATGACACAAAAAGGTGGAAAGACATCCCATGTTTCTGGATTGGAAGAATTAATATAATCAAAATGACAATTCTATCCAAATTAATCTACATATTTAATGCAATGCCAATCAAAGTACCAGAAACTTTCTTCACAGATCTAGAAAAGCCAATCATAAAGTTTGTCTGGAATCACAAAAGACCCCGTATTGTCAAAGCAATTCTGCACAAGAAGAGTGGAGTGGGTGGCATCTCACTCCCTGACCCAAAAATATACTACAAAGCTGTGGTAATCAAAAGAGCATGGTACTGGCAAAGAAACAGACATGTGGACCAATGGAACAGAATAGAATCCCTAGAAATAAATTCCAAAACATACAGTCAACTGATTTTTGACAAAGGGTACCAGTCAATCCAGTGAGAAAAGGAAAACCTCTTCAGCAAATGGTGCTGGAAAAACTGGATTTCCACTTGCAGAAAGACCTCAAACTATAAAACTGCTCCTGGACAACAGTGGGGAAACTCTGGGAGACATTCGGGTAGGGAAAGACTTCTTAAATAAGACCCCCCAGAGCACAGTTGATAATCCCCAAAATAGACAAGTGGGATGACATCAGACTAAGAAGTTTCCACATGGCAAAAGACACAGTAATTAGTGTGAATAGACAGCCCTCAGAATGGGAAAATATTTTTGTAAACTATGCATTAGATAAGGGACTGATAACCAGAATTCACAAGGAACTCAAGCAGCTGTTCTGAAAAAAAGAGGACCAATCGTATTAAAAGATGGGAGAATGAGTTGAAAAAAACACTCTCTGAAGATGACATACGAATAGCTAAAAAGTATATGAAAAAATGCTCGACATCCTTCATTGTAAGGGAAATGCAGATCAGAACAACAATGATATACTACCTAACCCCAGTCAGAATGACTAAGATTAAAAAAGAAAAAAAGGATAAGTGCTGGTGGGGGTGTGGTGAAAGGGGAACTCTCTTATACTGCTGGTGGGAATGTAAATTGGTCCAACCACTGTGGAGAACAATTTGGAGATTCCTCAAAAACTTACAAATAGAACTACCATATGATCCAGCAATCCCACTCCTTGGTATCTACCCAAAGACAGAAGAATACTTAATTGGAAAAGTGTTTGAACATCGATGTTTATTGCGGCACTATTCACAATTGCTAAGTCATGGAAACAACCCAAATGCCCATGATCAGATGAAGGGATAGAAAAACTGTGGCATGTATACTCAATGGAATACTTTTCAGCCATAAAAAACAACAAAACCCTGGCTTTTGACAGGAAGTAGATGAATATGGAACATTTACTGCTGAGTGAAGCAAGCCAGGCTATGAAGGAGAGGCATTGTACATCCCCACTTAATATATACCGAGTGTCCGCACTCTATGCTGAAACTAATTGACTGAAAGATATAGAAACACAGTATATAGATGTAAATACCAGATATAGTGTGTGTGAAAGAGGAGGGTCAGAGGAAAGACATTTAGAAGAAAAATAGGGAGGCAAAGCATTAATGGCACAAAGAAATGTGGTATTATCTGTTGAAGATATTTTGTAGTTTTATCAACTGTACTAGGGAGAAATGTTTACCTGTTGAAATATCCATTTTGTAAGCCAGATAATAATGTGATTGAATGTATAAAAGAAAATGAAGTTAAATTTTGTTTTAATTAAAAAAAAAATAAAGGCATCCATCACTACTGTCAATGGGTCATACAAGTTTGGTGAAATTGATTTATACCATAATATTTTGGTTATTTTTTAGGCCCACTCAGATATACATACTTGAACTGGAGCAGCAAACAGTGGATGGAAAAATAGTGGTCTGAGTACCCTTTATGGGATTGTAGTTATATGTATGTATGTATGTATGTATGAATGTATTTATTAGGAGTTTTGCCAAGGCTGTGTGTGCTTGCCAGAGAGAGAGAGAGAGAGAAAAGACAGAAAATGAAAACTTGCCCCCCACAGGGGGTGACCACACCACACTCCCTTTGCCTTCATTCTCCTCTTGGTATTTAGGGAATGCACACACATTAATCTGGTATGAGTTCAAGCTGCTAGGTCTGGAACTCAAACTGTGCTAGGCCGTGTGGGAGACTAGTGCCTTAACCACAATGCCACCTGCTGGCCCTGTAGTTGTATTTAGAACCAAGATGATAAGGTAGAGTTAGATGTGAGTAAAGATAATTTCTTTCTTCAACAGGTAAGAAAAGCAAGTTAGAGGCCATGAGAGATAAGCAATACCTTATTCTTAGGCCTTCATGAGGTTGGCATTGGTAGCAGGTGGGACAGGAACAATTGCTGTGATGTTCATGATTTTTGTGTGTCCTGCAGTCTTTTTTGACCATGGTGTACACGTGAGACCTGGGGATTCTTCTGGAAATGAGGTCGTAGCTTCCAGCCTTAAAATTATTGTTCAACTTCTAGGCCCCTAAAAACAACAGTTCTTTTTACCTGAAAACTTGCATATAAGCAATTCCTGTGGTAATTCACTCAAATTGATGCATCTAAAGAGTTTTTCTGTATCTATCTTCTGGGTTGTCCTAGAGTTTCTAGAAATGGAAGACAAGTGCTTGAATGAAAAATCTTTTTTGTTTGTTTGTTTATTTACTTTATTTATAAGAGCAAGATATGTACCCTCAATATACTTTTCATGACACAACCCACTTTCTGCCCCAGCCAGTCTACTTCACAGGCATGCATGTGTTCCTGACATGTAAAGAGAGGCTCTGGGATATGAACCTGAGACCTTTCCATATGGGTCCAGTTGCATTACCACTGTGCCACTGTCCAGTCCCAAGGATTATTCTTATTGTAGAAAGTTCAGTGGCCTTGACTAAGCTCATAGATCAAGGAGTTCAAGGCAAGGGGTAAATGGTGATTGTGAGTGGTTTGTGTGGCACCTGCCTACCTATACAATCATCCTTCAGTATCTGCAGGAGATTAGTTCTAGATCTCCCACCCTCATCCCCTCACGGATACCTAAATCCATGAACGCTCAAACTCCTTATACAAATTGTGTGTAGTATTTGTATATAATCTACCCACCCCTTACTGCATATTTAATTCCTCTCTAGATTATTTATAATACCTAATACAATATGAATGCTATGTAAATAGTTTATTATCTAGGGAATAATGACAAGGAAAAAAATTTGTATCTATTTAGTACAGGAGCAATAAATAAAAAATAATAATTTCAATCCTCAGTTGGTTTGGCTCTGCGCATGCTGAACTTATTGCTTTGGAGGGCTGACTCTAACAGTTCATTTAGCTTTGTCTACGAGTGACATTGTTGCACATCTGGCTTGTATTGCACATATCCTCATGGCTTCAAATTCTTCATGATTATTTTTAAACCTGGAGGTGAAAACCTGAAAATGAAGCAGTGCCTAGCATGTAGCAAGTCCTTAATTAATTTTATTGAATTATATTGAAAATTGGAATTATATATAAAAAGCCAGATCACCTCTCGTCTGTTGTGGTATCCTCTTATCAAGAGAGAAAAACCTGCCCAGGATTTCCCTGGAAAGATTCCTCAACACCAGAGTGGTCCTGTTCACATTAGATTTTATTTGTGTATATGGTAATAGATATGCAAGGAAGATTAGATACCACCATACGGCTTTTGTACCCTTTTTTCTCCTCCCTCTTCCAGGATAGCACTGCTTGTAAGAACAATTTAGGGGCATCGGTGGTCTTATGAGCTCTGATATTCAGGTGGAAATTCTCTCTGATGCTCTGGACTTATTTATAATTTTACCTCCATAAGAGAGCGGTTTCAACCTCACAATTCCTTTGCTCATTTGAAAATACAGTAGCAGAAGGATGGAGAGAGTTTGTGACCCACAACTAAAACCTGTATTCTCTTGTCACTTCGTCAAATTAGTTCCAGTGGCATTTGGTTTCCCCTGGAAATAAATCACTGTTAAGCGATTCTTTATAAAGCAGTCCACACATTTATCACACCACAGTGATCCAAACCCATTCAGAGAGTTTTAAGGTTCAGCTGGCCATGTGGCTGGCCTAGCAACTGTGGCCTTGTCACATTGCATCTGTCTCCACTCCCCGTGCCACCATTAATCCTTCAGAGCAGAGACTCGATGCTTTGCCACTCAGAGGTATGAAATATCATATAAAATGTAATAAAGTGGCAAGGTGAGACTGAGTTTCTTTGTTTTCTTTTTCTTTCTTTTTTTTTTTTTTTTTTTTTTAAGGTTTGAGCCACAGGGTGTGTGTACTCACCAAAGACAGACAGAGAGAGAAAGTGAGAAAACACCCCAATTGCCTCCTGGGGGATGGCTACACCATAATTCCTTGGGATTTGGGACATACACACATACATGCCTGGTATAATTTTCAAGCCACTGGGTCCAGGACTCAAACCGCAGTTGATCATGTGGGAGTCCAGTGCCTTAACCAACATGGCACCTGCTGGCCTCAATATTGAGCTTTTAATGTATATTTTCAAGTTAACAGAGTGATCAGGTGGCTAAGAATAGACAGGTGTAGTTGGGCAAAAGTCAGGAATAATGTGGAAATATCCTGAAAACTTTAGCTTTTGTGATTCATTCGCCTCAGAGTCAATTTAATTGTTATGAATTACTGAAAGTAATGATTGTTATTTAGTACAAATGAATCATGTCGACCAGTAAACTTAAGATGCAATTTTAATTAAATTTGTTCAACATTTTCTAGGAGCTTGGCATTCTTGCTCTGTACTTTATACATAGTTTCTCCTTGTCTGCTTTATAAAATAGGGTATTATTATCATTCTCACTTTTTATATGAGAATTTTGCAATTTGGAAAGTTTAAATGATTTAACCAAGGGCATTAGGTTAATGTGGTAGGCTAGAGCACAACCTAGGATTCTGTAATTACTACAGTAAAGAATAATCTTTATTATTTTTAAAAAATGAAGTGTTTGCATTTTTTTTCTTTTTGATACTTTTATTTGGGAATTTGTAATTAACCATTTAAAAAAGGTAGTTACAAATATTAAGAAGTAATTAAAAAAAAAAAAACCTAAAATTGGGGACCAGCAGTTAGCGTAATGGCTATGTATGTCACTGGACTCCCATGTAGTTGACCGCGGTTCACATCCCGGACCTGGTGGCTTAAAATGCACGCTGGGCACGTGTGCATGCGTGCCCAAGATCCCGGGAGGAGAATGGAGAAGACGGGATTATGGCGTGGCCATCCCCCATGGGGGGTGATTTCTTGCTTTCTGTCTCTCTGTCTCTCTCTGTCTGGCCAGCGCATGCCCTATAGCAAAGAAAAAAAAAAAAAAAAAAGACCTCTCCCCCCAAAAAAACTTCACTAAAATTGAAAATAAATAAATAAATAAAACGAATAATTCTTAAAAAGAAAAGGGAGGGCAGCACGTGACATGGTGGTTAAGGGATTGGAATTCCCACATGGCCAACCGTGGTTTGAGTCATGGACCTGGTGGCTTGTTTTCACACTCTCCTTCTCTTTGTCTTTCTCTGGGAAAACTATGTGAAAAAATAATAATAAGCAAATAAAATAAACAATTCTTTAAAAAAATAACTAAAATTGCTCCATTAATTTATGATGATTTGTTTAAAAAATACTTTTTAATCTATATTTGAGGGGTATGTATTAATCCAAGACTTCACCTGTATCAATGTTAATTACTGACTTCGGTTATTCCACCTTTGGGGAATTATTAAATTAACTGTTCTATTTAGACATCATGTGCAAAACCCAGAGTAACTGATACTGGAACTTTAGAGTAAAATGTATTTGTTTCTTGGAGTAAGCTGAGTAGTGTCTAAATCTACGTTTTGTTTGAGGAACTTGTAGTGTAGTAGCTTTCTGATTTATTTTGCTAATATCTAAAGTAAGAAATACATTTTATATTCTATCCCAATAAAGACACACAAATAATACGCACACCTTTACTATAGTTAGGCTCGCTGATATTGTGTATTTTATCTCATTACTAAATATATACTGGTCATGACTTGCAATATTGATTTCCTCTCTAATGGTTGTAGCCGGTAGTTTGTTGTTTGTTCAACTGTAATGTTGCAGAAAAAAGAGGAGATTGTGGGAGGAGGCTGGGACACGGCAGAGGGTGAAGGATAGGGAATCAAGAATGGCAAAAAAAAGCAAAATATACAGGAAATAAGAAATGGAAAACACGTATGTTGAAGTGCTTGATTGAGCCAATATACAGTGTATTCTGGATGGGAAATCTCATTTTGTATGCCATAATGATGTATAGTGAATGCATGTAAATAAATAAATTTAAATTAAAAAAAAAAGAAAAAAGAGGAGATTATTATTATTATTATTATTATTATTATTTTGGAGAGGTTTTTTTTTTTTTGCCTTAGGGCGCGTGCATTCACCAGACAGACAGAGAGAGACAGAGAGACAGAAAACGAGAAATCACCCCCCAGGGGGGATAGCCACGCTGCAATCCCTTCTCCTCCATTCTCCTCTCGGGATCTTGGGCACGCACGCACACACGCCCGGCGTGTTTTAAGCCACTGGGTCCAGGACGCGAACCGCGGTCGACAACGTGGGAGTCCGGTGACATAGCCATTATGCTAACTGCTGGTCCCAAGAGGAGATTATTTTTCAGTCAGATAAACCTGAGTTTTGTCACTGTCCTTGTGTATGGTATTTTTGTGTCATCTCACCTGTAACATGGTGATAATCAATAGTTCCCAGTGAGGCTATGAGGCCTTATAGTTAGTAGACTCTGTTTCTTTTGGTTTTAATGAACATTCCAGCACTCTAGTTTGGATTTTTATGTTATTTGTGATTTTGACTATGTGTATTCTTCATATCTTGGTTTAAAATATTAAAAATATAATATAAACAGCAATATTATATACATGTATATACAAATAATTTTTATTCATTCATTTATTTTAATTATTTGACCAGAAAGAGAGAGAGAGAGAGAGAGAGAGAGAGAGAGGGAGGGAGGGAGGAAGAGGGAGAGGGGGGAGAGAGCGAGAGAGAAAACAAGCCACCAGGTCCAGGACTCTAACCATGGTTGGTCATGTGGGAGTGTCCAGTACCTTAACTACCATGTCACCTGCTGGACCCCTATAGAAGTAATTTTAACAGACCAACATTAAGTATTCCAGAAAACAGAACAGAGTCCAGGGGATCATTAATTTTTATGTGTCCTCTCTGTGGTGCGATGGCCAGGCTGAAGAAAATCCCTTCTCCTTCTTTGTTCTCTTGGGATTTTAGGCACACATGCACATTTCCCCGGTGTGATTTTCAAGACTCTTAGCCTGGGACTTGAACTGTGGTCGACTATGTGGGAATCCAAGTGCCTTAACACTACACCACCTACTGCCCCGTTAATTATTATTATTTATTATTATTATTTTTTTAGAGGTTTTTGCTATAGGGCGCTTGTGCTTGCCAGAAAGATAGAAAGAGACAGAAATAGAAAATGAGAAATCACCCACCAGGGGGGATGGCCACTCAAACTAGTCACAGGCTCAGCCTGAATTTGGGCCTTTGTGATACAATTCTACCTACCCTTGCAGATTTATTTCCTTTTAGTCTCCCCTTTGTACTTTATACTCACTTCTCTGAACCATCAAGGTGGCCGTTTTTCCTCAAATACATCTCACAATTTCCACTCTTTGTGTCTTTCCTTATGTGGTGTCCTCACCCTACAACACCTGACACCTGTTCCATCTCTACTCATTACAAACACTGTCCCTGATTCCAAATTCCATATCGGAGCAGTCTGTTTCATGGTGACCTTCTAATTGATTCCACTTTCACTCCCACATCATTTCCATTGATGCTGATTTTTCTGAAGCTCCCACCTAGGGCCTTCTTTTTTCCTATCTTCAGACATATATAGTCTGTCTTAATTTAGAAATATTTCATGTCCCATACACCAGATTGGTGGTGGAACTTTGTCCCTGAAGACAATTCAGTAGGATAGTAGTAGGACTAATTGCACTTCTGGAACTTTGACCTAAACACACACAGCCTCTTGGTCTGTGGCAGCTGGATAAATTTATCTAGGTCGTATGTCTCTTAAAAGATAAGATTATTTATAAAAATAGTAGCAGGACTAATTGTAATTTTATAACTGTTGGCTTTAAACATTAACTATTTCTTGGGCTGTGACAGTAAGGTAAAATTATCTAGTTTATATAAATCTTATGAGGCTTGATAAATGGACATAATAATTATCAGATGTTGATTAAATTAAATGAGTCAGTGAATGCTAATGCTTCTTTCTTTCCATATATCTGGATACCTTGGGACATTTCCCACACATGGCATTTATATTGTACTGTGATGTGTTAATAACTTAGATTCCAGAGGAGCAAAAGCCAAGGATAAATGTAACTTCAGTGACATGCGTATTTAATACTTTTTACCTTTTAGCTGAATTACCTTTGGATACATTATGTCCCTTTCCTCTTATTATTTGTTTCATTTTGTTTCTAGTGTGTGTATATGGCCTCTATTGAGTTCCTCTCTTAATTCTCTAAATTTGCAATCTCAAATATTAAAGTACTGTGGGTGTTCTTTAATTGTATTGACTTTTGTACATTTTTTAAAAATTTTATTTATTTCTTCTGTGTGTAAGACATACAGAGAGGCACCACCCCCAATAGCGTCTTGACACTGTAATCTACCCCCTGCTTCAGCCAGCCCTGGATCATGGACACATGCATGCCTGGCATCATACTTGGAGGTCTTGGACATGAACCTGGGACCTTTCCCCATGGGTCAGTATTGAAAAGCATCATGTTTTATTGCCAACCCACTATCCAGTCCCATAGGTTAATTATTAGATTATATTATTTCAGAAACAATCTATCAGCCTTATTTATTTATTTATTTATTTATTTAAGAGAGGTTTTTGATATAGGGCATATGTGCTTGCTGGAGAGACAGAGAGACAGAAAGTGAGAAATAACCCCCCAGGGAGGATGGCCATGCCACAGTCCTTTCTCCTCCATTCTCCTCTTGGGATTTGGGGCACACATGCACACATACCTGGCATGAGTTTTAAGCATCTGAGTCTGGGACTCGAACTATGATTAACTATGTGGGAGTCCAGTAACGTATCCATTACACTGTCTGCTGGTCCCTTAGCCTTATTTTAACCTTCAAGTTTGCTGAAGTAGTGGATTAAAGCGAAGATAATATTTTAGAAATCCCATGGCAGCGGACAGTAGTTTTATTCTATTTGACTGTTTTTATGCAGAGCACAGAATTTATACGAGGACAAGTTAAATGACAACCTTTAATCTGTAGTGCGATACATTGAGAAGTATGACACTGGCCATAAATTATCGACTTGAGATTAATGCATATCTTGGAGTCCTCACTGGCTCACTTGCTGTACTCTAAAAGGACTTTCAGGTGTATGTGCTGAACATAGAGCCCTTCATAGTTAGTTAGAATATAGCATTCCCCTAGGCTATAGGAAACATTGCTTACAATTCTATAACTCTTATTTATTTGATGTTTTTAAAACAGCATACTGTATAGATACTACTCTGGGTCATGTATGTTTTTTTTCCCTCTACTTATACAGATTATTAAGATCACAGTTTTTAGGAACAGTATTATTTGTATTTATATAATTTGATGCTGTTTTCCCTGTAATATAAAATTAATTTACAGGTTAGTAAAAAAGGCAAGAACCAGATGCCTTGCAGGTTACATAGCTGACTTGTGTGTTTTCACTTCCTCATACTAATAACATAACCAGGGGCCTGACCCAGGCTAACTGTATAATAGAAGATGATTTACATGAACCCGTCAGGCAGACCTTTGAGTTTCAATGGAAATTCAACAGGGTATAGGGTGTACATATCCTTTTTAATTCTGTGTTATATAGTAGGTGGATATATGTAGGATCAGAGTTTAAACAATAGTGATTAGGTTTATTTAGATATCTTTCAAAGTTTATAATCTACATGATGCTTAGCACTGAACTTGATACATGATATGCACTCAGGAAACTGACATCCTTCAAGAAGCATTTACCAAAGCTGGAGGCTACATGGGAGGTCCTGGTTTGGTTCCAAGCCAATCTGAACACACTGAGCACAGCTATGGATGCCTGTAATTCTAGCTAATTGAGAGGCTGCAGCGGGAGGATAGTGACAGAGCCAGGCCCTGTCAAAAAATTCCTATCTCTGTCTCTCTTTTCTTCTCTCTCTTCCTCTCTTTCTCTCCCTCTCTGTCTTTCATAAAGGGAACATAGAAACATTTACTCAGAGGTTAAAAGCATATTTTGAGAACAGCAGATGGTGTAATGGTTACATTGCTGGTCTCCCACGTGGACTCAGTGGGTTAAATCTTACACTAGTTGTGTGTGCTTGCATGCCCAAAATCCCAAGAAGAGGATGGAGGAGAAAGGATTGTGGTATGGCCATCTTTCCTGGGGAGTGATTCCTTGCTTCCTGTCTGTTTCTCTCTGTCTCTCTGGTGAGGGCACGAGCCCTATATCAAAAATCTTTCCAAAAACAAACAAACAAAATATTATATTTTAGAGCAAAATTCAATTTGAGTGACTTCAGACTAAGTGTTTAAACTGTCTCTGCCTTTGTAGTCAATGTAGGCATAGGTTGTTTACCTCACAGGAGGTAAACAAGTATATATAAGCATTTGTTTTTTTATTTTGTTATGTATGTATCTGTAATTTTTACTAAAGGGTACATGTGGTCACTGGAGAGATAGGGGTAAAAGCATCCTCCAGGGAGGATGGTGATACCTCAGTCTCTTCTCTTCCATTCTTCTCTTGGGATTTGGGATATATACTCACATGTGCCCAGTGTGTGTCTCATGCCACTGAATCCAGGACTCAAACTGACCATGTGGAATTTAGTTGTCTTAACCACCACACCACTAATTGGCCCTGTATATAAAGCATTTATAATGTTTTAAATAAGCCAAATAAATAAATAAAGTCAGCTAAATGTTTGTTGTCTATTATTTGTAATATAGCAGTCCTCAACCTTCCCAGTACCAAGGACCAGCCTGTGGAAGACAGTCTTTCCACAGACAGGGTGGTGGTGGGGGGGGGGGAGGAGTGCATTGGTCCCAGGCTGACTCAAGCACACCACATCTACTATGTACCTCATTTTCACCACTACCACAACATACAGTGAAACAATCACACAGCAGTAGGGTTTGCTCTCCCATGAGAATCCAGTACTGCTGCTGATCCAACAGGAAGCAGAGTATCAATGTGAGCAATGGGGAGTGGCTGCAAACACAGACAAAGACTTGCTTACTCACCTGCCCACACTCTATTTTGTGGCCTGGGGGACCACCACTGTTACACAGCCTGGCTCCAAAAAGGCCACTAAGCAGCACCAATCTGTGGTGCCAGTGGTTGGGGACCCTGGTTGTAACATATTCAGAAACCATTTAATTCTTTTTTTTTTTCTTTTTAAGAGAGATTGTTGCAATAGGGTGTGAGTGCTCACTAGAGAGACAGACAGAGAGACAGAAAGTAAGAAATCACCCCTCAGGGGGATGGCGTGCCATAATCCCTTCTCCTCCATTCACTTCTCAGGATTTTGGGCACACACACACACACACATACCCGACATGAGTTTTAAGCCACTGGATCCAGTACTAAAACCTTGGGTGACTACATGGGAGTCCAGCGATGTAACCCTCACTCTATCTGTTGATCTCAAAAACCATTTAATTTTTTACATAAATATACTTTTAAACATTCTTGAAGATTAATGTATCATCATTTCCTTTCTTTGGATATTTGAAACTATAAGTAGCTCTACACAGGTGTAAGACATATGTTTTTCTATTTTTTTTCCCCTGTTGGAGAAATCTATTTCTAAGGGATGGTCTGGTTATTTGTCTACAGATCCTCCCCTGGGGATTATGTAGCAGCTCCTTCAAAGCTTCCTCAGTTCGCACTTAATCATTTGAAACATCAAATAACTTGCTTGTTCATTTTATGCATGTTTTCTTATTGAGGAAATTAGTCAACCTAAAATGAGCACCAGAAGCTTATTTTTCTTGTTTTCACTCTTAAAGTAGTTCTCAAGTATGTTTATCTTGGAAGAACAGGGCAGTCTCCTGCAGCTTTTAAGGATGACTGAACTTGGGAACATTCTGTTTAACCACAAAACTCATGTTCCCTGCATTTAATTTCTTAAAGCTTGCCCTCCCTTCAAGGCAATTACCATTTTTCTTCCACATTAGGAGGATAAGATTTCTTTTGCTCCCTCTTTGAGGGTTGGATTTTTTTTTTTTTTTTTTTTTTTTACATAAAAATCCACAAATACTTGTTGAGTTCTTCCTGGTCCACTCAGCACCATTCTAGGTGAGTTGTGAATACAGTGATGAGCATGTGGACAAGTCCTTGAACTCAGGAAACTTTCACTCTAACAGGAGAAAACAGACAATAACAAGTAAACAAATAAAATGTTTTTAAAAGCATAGACATATGATGAAGAAAGTGACAGGTAGATGTCAACCTAAAAAGAAGACAGAGACACAGTAAGAAAGTAATATAAGTTCCTGTGAACCAAGGACTTAGTACAATTGCCCAGGCAACCTAGATTCTAATTGCCTAGAATATGTACACCCAAATGGCTAATGAGAGGGCTGGTTCATATAATAAAGAGACATGCCAAGAGTTTGTCAAGAATTCAAATTGGTCCATTTAAAACACCAGATGCAGCTGATTTGCTACATGTTATTTTTTACAAGGGTAAATTCTAAGAATGTTGCAATGAAAGAATGTTGAGTGTTTCATTAACAATTTGTAACTGTTTTCAGAGTCAGGTTTGTTTACTGTAAAGTAACATATACCTTTGAACAATTATCCTGGACAGCACAGATGTGGGCATGACCAAGATCTCAGAGTCATGCTTTTCTTGCACTAGAAAAATTTTAGTAGATCACACATTGCACAGATTGTTTTGAACCATTGATTTATTTTTATTTATGATGTTTTTTCCTCAAGGGAAGTTGGACTAAGAGGCAAGGAGATGGGAAATATCTATGAGGAAGAAGTCTGTGGGCAGAGATTTGAGGACAAAGAGAACGACAGCTGAGAGCTTGCCTAGACAGAGAAGTATTCAGGCAGATGGAACAGAAGATGCTGGGACTCTGAGCCAAGAAAAGGGTTGGGTCTAGGTGAGAAGGGGAGAAAATGACTGCGTACATTTCTGTAGCCTTCTGTGTTCCAGGTGCTATTTAGTGAGCTTGGGATAAACCAGTGAAAATAATAAACATTTTTTTCTCTAATTTAATGATGTAGAATATTAGCTGATTAGTGTTATAAAAAATATGTGGGGCCAGATGGTGGCACAGAAGTACAGTGTGATGCTCTACGAGGCTGATCCGCATAAGAAGGTTTGTAGTTTACATCTGAGACCTGCCTGAGTACGCCAGGCATTTACATGGCCCTGATCTGGGGCTGGCTGCAGTTGGAGGTAGATAGTGGTGTTGAGAACTTGCTGAGGGTGCTTTCTGTCTATCTCTGTCATTCTCTCTTTATCTCACTCATGAAAGAAATAAATAAGCTTAAAAAAGAAAAATCATGTATGTTGGGGTGCAGTAAGAATACAGGGGTAGGTAGGCTACAATTTAAAAGAGGTCCAGACAGGTCTTATATAGCAGGTGATTTTTTTTTTTTTTTTTTTTTTTTTTTTTTTTTTTTTTTTTTGAGAGGTTTATGCTATCAGGCGCATGTGCTCACCAGAAAGACAGAGAGAGACAGAGAGACAGAAAGTGAGAAATCACCCCCCGGGGGGATGACCATGCCAAGATCCCTTCTCCGTTCTCCTCTTGGGATCTTGGGCACACATGCACACATGCACCCAGCATGAGTTTAAGCCACTGGGTCTGGGACTTGAATCGCGGTCGGCTACATGGGAGTCCAGTGATATAACCATTACGCCAACTGCTGGTCCCACAGCAGGTGATATTTAAACAAATTGTTGAAGGAGCTAGAGATTGTCAACATGTGAGTATCTGGAGGAAGAAATGACCAGGCATAGGTAAGGGCTTATGCAAAAGCCATCGATGACAGTAGGCTTGGCTTATTCAGAAAGCCTTAGAGAAGTCTCTACTACCGGAGCAGAGTGAGTGAGGTGAAGGCAAAAATTCAGAGAAGTGGTAAGAGGTTATATCATGAACCAGTGTCAGGACTTTAGTTTGACTCTGACTAAAATAGATGCCATCAGGTATGTGGTTTCAAGTGGCAAAGACTGGGTGGGGGCCGAGGCTAGAAGCAGAGAGACTTGTTAGCAGAATAACAGAGTAACCCAGGAGACCCACTAGTGGCTCATACAAGGGAACATTAGACATAGTGGAACTTGCCAGTCTGGGTATATTGCAAAGGCTTCTGAAGTGGAGAATGAGAGAAAGAAGTGTTCAGAGTGACTCCAAATGTCCTGTCATGAATAAATAGAAGATTGAGATGGGAAGAATGACATCTGGAGCAGGTAAGGTTTGGATATGTAAAGTGGGAGATGTCACTGGTATAGCTCCAGATCCTGACTTTATCTTGGGGGTGTGATTGTTCTTGGCCAGTAGGTCATTCGTGGTGACAGAAAAGCAGGGAGTTGAAATGTGCTCCCAAGTTCCATTTAGCCTCATGTGATTCTGTCATCATCGTGAGAAGAGCTTCCCCTTGGTGGCTGTCGCTTTCTCATTCTGTCCCCAAAGTCAGTGCCAGGAAAGCAAAGCCACCCCAGCTAAGTCAACACAGATAATCCTGCAGGCTAAAGCAGAGCTAGCTGCCCACTGAGTTCACCGTAGATCATCAGACCCTCTCCAATGTACAGATCCATAATAATTAATAGCTATTATTATTATTATTAATTATTTTGGAGAGTTTTTTTGCTATAGGGCACACGTGCTCGCCCGAAAGATAGAGACTGAGAGACAAAAAGCAAGAAATCACGCTGTAGGAAGGATGGACACACCATAGTCCCTTCTCCTTCATTCTCCTCTCAGGATCTTGGGCACACACGCACACACACACGTGGCAGGCATGAGTTTAAGCCACAGGGACTGGGACTTGAACTGTGGTCATCCACATGGGAGTTCAGCGACTTAGCCATTATGCCAACTGCTGGTGCCTATTAGCAATTATTTTAACTCACTGAGATTTAGTGCAGTCTGTTATTGTGGAATTTCTGTGGTAGTAACTTACCAATAGAGGATCTGGGCAGTGAAGTGAAATAGGGAGTCGGATATAAGAGTTTGGACTCAGAAATCTGGGCTCTAGACAGAGATTTAGAAGTTATGATCACACTGATAGCATTCAAACCCTCAAGGTAAAATAAGATCACCACAGGAGTGATTGTAGAGGAGAAGGGGTCCTAGGATTGAATCACAAAGTCTGGAACAAGAGGACCACCCTGTGAGGGAGAAGGAAAATGCATTTCCTTAACCACTAAATGGATAGAAACACACCAGGTGATCAACAGTGTCAAAGGAAACGTCTGGGAATTGGTCATTGGATTTAGTAACTTGGGGATCATTGTTGACCTTGATCAAATAAATTCTACAGGAGTGGTGGAGGTGAAAACCTGATGAGAGTTAAATTTAAACATGAATATACCCAGAGAATAACTGGAGATGGGAAGCAAAGTAACTTTTTGAGGAGAGGGGAGATAGATATTATATTAATAAGAGGTCCTATCCCAGAAGGAGTGGTAAATCATAGTAAGATGGCTGTGCTTTATTCTGAGTGACATGGGAAATAGTTGAAGTGTTTATGTACTCATAAGTTTGTCTTTCAGTTATTGCTCTGGCTGCTGTATTGAGAGGGGTCTGAGTGAAAGGAGGTAGGACAGTTATGAGGCTATTTCAGTTTCCTAGGTGAGGGATTATGTTGGCTTTCTCTAGAGTTGTAGCATTGGATATGTGGAAAGTCATGCATAAATTTCACGAAGTGCTGATAGTATTCGAAAGCAGCGTATGACCTTTAGTTTAAAAAAATGTGAAAATTTTTTCATGATAAATGAAGATCACAAATGTACATGAGAATTATTTTTAACTTATCTCCTGCTGCAACTTATTTTATGCAAAAAATGCCTGTTTAAATGATGTGATATTGACTTAATTTATTACAGTTTCATTCTGCCACTTTTGGAACTAATTCGCATTGTCTTAAGTAAAATGGAAATGATCATTTTTCTCTCCTTCAAGTTCCATTCTTTTCTATTCTGAACCACTGCCATGACATTGACCTATTATTTTGCTCAAGTGATATTAGGGACAGTTTCTGGCATGAATCCTAGTCTGAGTCTGTGTGCAAAATAACTTTTTACGAGTGGAAAAAGTTTCATAATCTTTGCTTGAGATAAAGATTAAGCAACACTGACTCTTACTTCCTTAGATCTTGGATTTATATGGACTAGAGAAGTGCTTCTACAGAAATCGTGAATAAAGTATGTTGCCAAGTGTGCCCTCAGTAGAGACTCAAATGATTGTCTGTGATCTGTTTTGCTCTTATACCACGTCCAGAGGTTCCCGTGGGAACCACCCCCAATTCGTGGGAAGAGTCAAATTTAACAAACAATACATAAAAGCCATTTAATCATCCTCTGTGTGCTCCTTGAAAGAGCTAGGAATACGAAGGAAATGAAATCACTACAGTCTCTTTCTGTCTATATGGGACTGTGGGGACGGGCGGGGGGGGGGTCTTGCTCATGGTAAATGCATTTGATAGATGACAGAAAAAAAATACGATGTCCTAAATTTGACAATAACAAAACCTCTCTTGTCATGTGTTTCTTTCTCTGTTCAGATACCTTTTCAAAATGTGTTAAGTGTTTTGGTGTCTTTGACTTGGGCCTCTTACCAGTTAATTTCATTTAACTATTTTTCCCCTGAAAGATTTGTTTCTAAAAAAAAGCTTGGGATTGTAATACAGTAAGCCTTACACATAATCTTCTCATTTTGTTCAGAAAGCTAATTTTAAACCTGATTTTCCCATTTCTGTTTCTCTCTATTCCAGTGCTTACCTGCCCGCATTAATTAATTCCTGTGCAACAATGAAGATTTGGTTCAGATACCAGGCCTGTCAGCTATGGAATGTGGAGGCTCTGTGTCTTTGATGGGGCTGTAGGACACCTGGTATCATAGGACATGTGAACACAGATTATCCATATCTGGAAGGTGACATTTGTGAGAGCAGAGATATTAATGTTCCCCAGAAACAGCTACTTAGAAGACTAGTGATAAGAATAGAGGGCTCTCCCACACTCTCTGTATTACAGAACACAACTCGTTTTCTTTACCTGAATGGATTGAAAACTAATTTTAGTTCCTTCCCCTACCCCCCTTTATTTTTATTTTGTTGCTACAGTGGTGTTGAGTCCTAAATGTGGAAATCTGGAATGATCTTGGAGAACATATAATCCAAGCTTCAAATGATATGAACCTCTGATGCATCCTTTCATTCTTACTTTGTTCTCTACCTAGAAACCATACTGCCTTTTTATTTAACTCCTCTGGAACACCTAGTTTTGTCTTGTCTCAGAGTCTGCATATGGAGTTTATTTTATCAGAAATGCTCCTAGATGACTTCAAATAAAGATCTTAGATTGTATGTCATTTCCTCAGAAAGCACTTCCTTAACATTCTAATCTTACCTTGCTTTCCCTGTGCTATGTCCTCATAGCACAGAATACTTTTGTCAAAATATTTAACATAGTTTATAACTACGTTTTGCCGAAGAGGTCCTACAAGAAGAGGTATTTTACTTGGGTTGCTTCTTTTCTTCTTCAGTGAAAGGGATTTCAGAAATCACTTGCCTTAGGAGAATATACGCAAGACTTCCCCCTAAGGGTGGGCTGGTAGCAATGCTGCCTAAAAAGGGGTATAGTCAGACTGCAAAGCAGATAACTAACTTGTTATCTCAGAGTAAAAGCAGATGGAATTTTGGAAATGGTAGATGCCAGAGCCATTCCTGCCTTAGTGAATCCATGACTGGCTGGAGACTTGGGAAGTGGCTGTTCGTGGGATTAATACACAAACTGAGCCATGAGAATCTTGGCAGCCCAAGTGCTAGTCATCTTTGATGCGTTTAGCATCCAGGACTTGAAATCGTCTTCCATAGGCCACATGGGGGACTGTGCAGGGACCAGCTGAGGTCCATTGTAGCAGAGGCCCAGCTTCCTCCGCTGCATCCTTAAGCAGTGCCACCGTGTGGCAGCAGTCAGCAATTGCAGTGACCAGTATCCATTCCCTGACCTGGATGTTCTAGGAGTTCTTGTCTTTTACGCATATGGGATATCAAGCGACAAATTGGAAGAATAAAGAATAAACTGTATATAAATCCTGATTTAGAAAATAATTTGAATTTTATTTCAATGGCCTATAGTATTTATTGTAGACCCTCATTGAATGTCTGCTTCAGAGATGTGATGGGTATGAAGAGAAGCCAAGTCACTTACCAGATAGAGCAGGTCC
This sequence comes from Tupaia tana, assembly GCA_026018925.1. Classification (NCBI taxonomy): domain Eukaryota; kingdom Metazoa; phylum Chordata; class Mammalia; order Scandentia; family Tupaiidae; genus Tupaia; species Tupaia tana. Next base: position 14,236,238 of record JAKSZU010000022.1, on the reverse strand, counting down.
TAGTGACGGGGTTACAATAAGAGCATATGAACCTTCCGGCCTCAGTTTTGGTGGTTTGAGGTTGAATATGAAGAATGCTGGGCAAATTTTCATAATGTGTATTAAGAGCTCATGATCTATTTTCTCCCTCCTTATAAGAATACTGAACATTATAGGCTGCCAGGGATAGTCCTCACAATTTGGGGAAAAGGAAATCTGAGCCTCTGGTGTGCTTATTTCATAATTTTGTCAATTATTGTAGGCTCATTAATATTTCTCATCTGTTTGTCTGTATCTCTTCCTTTCGGTTTTCTTTTTCTTTTTTTTTTTTTTTTTTTCCACTTCTCTTTCTTTTTGCCTGTGTCTTTGAGGTGTTTCTCTTTCATTGCTTCCCCAAATAGATGCCACTTTGAGCTGTGTGTCATGGAGTCAGTCACATCTTGAGTGAGAATGAGAAATTCCAGGAGGCAGACTATGGCAAAGGGATAGATTGCAATGCTCTTCATGGCCGACTCACATGGTAACGGTACCCGTTCAAGTCTAGAGACCTTCCTGATTGTACCTGTGCTCATGATCTGGGCTGAAGTGGGAGGTGGATCATGGCATAGAGACCCTGTTAGGGATGCTGTTTCTCTCATGCATGAAATGAATAAAGAAGCTTTTACAAAAGAAAGAGATATTCAAGTTACTGATCTAAAATCACTGTTTTACACATATATAAGGGGAAGAAAATATTTTAAAAGTTAGGTAAGTGAAGTAAGTGTATACACACACACACACACACACACACACACAATGCATAAAACCTGGTAGGTAGTAAAGGTAAGCATGGGGTGGTACTGATGGGTGATGGCTTCTTAAAGGAGGAGGGTTTTAAAGTTAAGATATATGAAAATGTAGGGAGGAGAGCCCAGCCACTGTGATGCAGGTAACGTTAGCATCCTGCAGTGCTAGAAGTCATACGGTGAACACAGTTTGGATCCTGGGTGGGTTCGGAAAATATACCAGGGGTGTGGGCAGGTGACCAGGATCCTGAGAAGCTGGCGTGCTGGGGAAAGAGGGTCATGGCATGGTGACATCTGTGGAGGGTGTTTATTTTCTCTCTCTCTCTCTCTGCCACACACACACATACCTTGTATCATTTAAAGAAAGAAGAAAATATAGAGAGCAGATATGTACTTCAAGGAGAAGTAAAGACAGGTGGGGAAGAACAGTGTATGTGTATATGATAGTAGGAGAAGAAAATTGCTAAGACTTGATGGGATCACCCAGAACCAGACAAGGAAAAGATGGTTTAGGAAAGGAGTTCCTGGAATCAGTAGAAACTTAAGCTGCTAAAGGAAAGTGAAAATAAAAATAGTGAAAAAACTCTGGAATAATTTCTGTTTCAAGATGTGACTTTAATGTTTACTACCTAAGTGACTTTAGATAAACTATTTAAAATCTGAGTCTACTTCCTCATCTATAAAAATTGCTTTTTGTGAGGATCAAGTGAAATAATCTATAAGGTGCCCTAGAACAGTACTGGTTCATAAGACGTGTCCAGTAAGTGTTAGTTTTATACATTAAGCTATATAATTATTGTCATAACTAGAGTTTTGAATGAATGTTTTCAGTTTATCTTGAATTATGTCATTGCTAGTTAATAAACATTTTCCTCTAGATTTTCTCAGAAATTAATAGTCTTTTATAAATATGTGTAGAGTAAATAATTGTTTTCATTCAAGAAACATGGATGAATAAGCACTCACTTGCATAAAATCATTCTCAGATATCTATCAAAATGAATGAAAAGAACTTCAAATTAGAGGGGGGTGAGTTAATTTATACTGAAATTAGAATGGAGTCTCAGATTTAGACCCTAAGTTACAAAGGCTAGTTTCTGGATTTGATGTCACAGAAGCTACCAGGATTTCACCCACAGGCTCTTTAATCTCAGATATGCTGCATATACAGGAGATGAAAAATGTTTGAAGGGCCTCTTAATAACTCTGGTAAACAGGGCGGGGTGGCAAAGTTACACATCAAAACTTATTTCCCAGAAAGTGCAACTTAAAACAAGAAGAGTTAAAAAGAAAAGTGTTTTTATTTTAAGAGTATTATGAGAAGTGTAGATATATTTCTAGAAGTCTACCATCCTTATTATTAGTCCATTATTTCAGTACACACATACTCCATGTGTCTTAAGACACATTCCATAAATAATTAGGAAATAAACACTTTTATTTACAATTTCTTACCATGCAAATGTTGTTGTGGTCTCAACCACTACTAAAAGAATTACAGGAGATTCTCACTCAGCTGGTGTACCTAAGACAGCTGTCATAAATTCTTGCTCTGAGACTGGTCGGGCAGATTATCATCATACTTTTTGCTGTTCCACATCTGAAAAAGAACATGTTCCCCATAGAGCATATCCTCACTGATATGGAGAAGTGAAAATGTTCAGACTTGCAAGGATCACAAATCAGCAATTAACCTAAATATGAGAACCAGACTAATTACAGAATGAGAGTTGTGGAGACTGCAGAGAAGTCTGGAAAACATGGTGGCACAATTGCTGGTCAGCACCAGCTCATTCTTGCAATCTGGGAGTGAAAGCCCATTGTTTCTGGATCTTCGGTTTTTCCACAAAAATCACAGAATCTTAGTTTTTGATTTTTGGAGAAGTGAGATATCAGATTATTAAAAATTGCCAGTGTACTTTTTCTAAAAATATTTGCTGTAGGGTATGTGTACCCACAGTAGAGAGACAGAGAGAAAGAGAATAAGAAAGAACCCCTCAGGAGAGTTGGCCATGCCATAATTCCTTCTCTTCAATTCTCCTATTGAGATTTTGGGCATGCACACACAGGCACCTGGTATGCTTATCAACACTGGGTCCAGGACTCAAAATGTGCAATCAGCCATGTGGAAATCAGTGGCTCTAAGATTGATACTCCAGAATTATATTGAATACTTAAATTTTTTAAAATTGTTTTTCTCTGTTTATTCATGATAGGGTGCATATGTCTGCACTTGAGAGAGAGAGAGAGCAAGACAGAGAGATGAATACTCTTCACAGGATCTGATCAAGCTGTGATCCCTTTCCTTCCAGTTCTCTAGCCCCCCACCCCCACCCCCCCGCAGATCTTGGGCACTCGCACACATGCCCAGTGTGTTTCAGTCTGACCAAGCCGGGGATTCAAGCTACAGTCAGACTGGAATCTGACTTTTCTTGACCAGTGTATTGCCACAGTGCCATGGAGCTGCTCTAGACTGATATTTACAATCAAGATCTTTACACTAAGACTTTTGCTCCTAAGTAGGAACACACTACTTTTATGAGGCTAAACTTTTTTATTTCCTTCTTAAAAGAAAATAATGATTCTCAACATAGCTTCAAAGCTTGCTATAGTTAAACCCCTGACTCTTCTTTATGAACTTCTCAATATTCGAAGAATTAAATATTAAAACAGAACATGAAATTGTTAGGTGTAATTTAATTTTCTAGTTTTATCCTGACTTGTCTTGGATTCTTCCTTTAAAAAAATTTTGTTTGATCAGAAATCATGTGCACTCTCCAGAGAAAAACAGAAGGAGGGAGAGGGTAAAAGCACACTCCAGTGGGGTGCTATCATGTCACAATCCATTCTTCTCCATTTATCCATCCTGTGAGGTATTTGGGGCATGCCTGCACGTGTACTCCATATATTTTCTAGGCTGCTGTTTGCCAGTTGGCCATGAGGGATCTATGGTCTTTAACCACCTGGCCATGGCTGGTCTGCCCTATTTTATTTTTAAAGTTATATCTGAAAGGATTGTATTTGTACCTCTGTGAGCTTTATTTTCTATCTGAGCAATAATAAGGTCAATTCGACACAGCCTGATTTATTTTAACATCTAGTTTAATCCTTTGACAAACTTTGTCCTCATTTGTGTTTAACCTTGGGCCACCTGCCTTGATTGGTTATGCAATTTGTAAATTAGGAAATGGCTATGATTTTCCTATCAATCTCACCCAGATTTTTCTTTTTCTTTTCTGTTTTCCCTTTGTAGGTCCCTGATTTTTTATGTTTGTATTAAAAATATTGCTTGATAGATAATAGCTAATCAAATGAATTGTTACTTAATTTGTCACCTAATCTATTACCTAATTTCTTTATGAACAAATTTAAGTAGGATGGGAAGGCCATATTACTAAATTATAATTTTAAGCTTTTTAAATCATTGAATGCCAGTCTCATTGAGTTCCTTCCATGACACTATAAATATGCATTCTCTTTTTTTTTAAGTTCCCCCCCCCACACACATAGGGTGTATGAACTTGCTGGATAAAGAAAGAGAGAAAGAGAAAGTGAGAAATCGCCCCTTGGGGAGGGGGTGGCCACATTGTAATCCTTTCTTTTTCATTCTCATCTCAGGATTTTAGGCACACATGCATATATATCTGGCATGAGTTTCAAGCCACTGGATCCGAAACTTGAACAGCAGTCAACTATGTGGGAGTCCAGCACCTTAACCAGCATACCACCTGCCAGCCCCAATATGTATTCTTCTTAAGGTTAGAAGTGGAAGGCAATTTGATGGTCACTTGGATTAAAATCATTACTTTACTAAAAGGGCAATTGTGAACTAAGTGGGAGAGTTATCTTGGTCAATATTATACATTTGTTGGCAGCAAAATTGCAAGATAGTATTGCTTTTTAGCTAAGAGCTTAGGATACAGAGTCAGAAAATTTGAGTTTGGGTCCTGACAGGCTATATATTGATTATGTTGCTATGACTTCATGAAGGTCAAATAACTTTTCTGAGTCCAGTTTTAACAATTTTTTACTTATAATCACCATCATAACAATTTCAGTATGATTTATGAGGAGGAATAAATGGTAGATTCCACATCAAATGAGGACACAGTGTCTAACATCTCATATGGTTCTCCAGAAGTCGTTACTGTTATCGTTGTCTCTCCATACTTGACATTCTGATCCCCTGTCCCTGTTTATTTTATCACACAGCTCTAGCAATGTTTCCAGACTGTCTAAATGGTGTCTTTAGGTCTATTGAACTTCTTCAATGAGGGCTTGGTGTCTGTCTCTATTGGTTGAGGATGGGTTTCTTAGGAGTTTCTATAATGCGTGTGGTGTGTATTACTAAGTTTGCTACTTCCCTTGATTTCTATTCTTCACATTGGTCTCCCAACTTCAGTAGTTATGTATTCGATGCCTTCCTTTTCTGTAAAAGACTTTGGCTAGATACAGAGGATACAATGTTAACAGGAAGGCAACATCCCTATCCTCCTGGATCTTCTGGGTGGGAGAATAGATGCTAAACAACCACTCGTACTTTTGGTTATTATGGTTTTGCTAAGTGGTAAAAATGAGTACTGAATGCCGCAAGTGAGTAACGGAGGAAGATCAAAGATGGACTCCAGTAGATTGAATAGATATTATCTAGGTGAATAGGGCAAAGCCTTTCTATTTTCAAGAGAAAATATCTACAGAAGTTCAGGAAGGTAAAAACATATTGAAATTCCAGAAACTGATGCAAAGTCATTGTGACTGAAGCAAGTGGATGCTGGAGGATGAGAGTGGAGAGGAAGGAGGGACTAGATCAGGAGTTTGTAGGCCATGTTAAGTTTATTTATTAAGAGAAATAGGAGGGTACTGAAAGATTATAAGCTGAAAAGTATCCTAATAAGATCTTTTAGAAAGATCATATCTATGCTTTATGAAGAATGGATGGAGAGGGAACCAGCAGTTAGCGTAATGGCTATGTCGCTGGACTCCCACGTAGTCGACCGCGGTTCGCGTCCTGGATATGGTGGCTTAAAACTCACACCGAGTGTGTGTGCGTGCGTGCCCAAAATCCCAAGAGGAGAATGGAGGAGAAGGGATTGCGGCATGACCATCACCCCTGGGGGCTGATTTCTCGCTTTCTGTCTCTATGTCTCTCTGTCCGTCTGGCGAGCGCACGCGCCCTATAGCAAAAACCTCTCCAAAAAAAAAAAAAAAAAAAAAAAGAATGGATGGAGAGATGAACAAAAATAGAGGATGCTGTTCAAGATAGAGTTTGGGTTTAATAGAGTGGTGTCAGTGGAGGTGGAGAGAGCTGGGTGATACATGAGACATCCAGTGAGCCTGAAGTGGGGTTGTGTCGACAGAGACAGAGAGAGGTGTCCGGAATGAGTTCAATTCTGAATTGAGCTCTAGGTATGAATATTGGAGTAAGTTTTATCCATGTCCAGGATTTAATTTTTTCCAAATGGAACCAAAGCACAAAGGAGTTTCATGTTCTGGCAAAAGACTGACTGAAGTAAGAAGGAAGTGAAAAGAGAACTCAAAGTCATGACTAAGATAGAAAATACCCATATTTTAAATATATTAAGTAAAAAGAAAATCAAATACTAGGAGCCTTTTTAGTTAAGTTATGAATTGTGAGGTGAGTATATTAATCAGAGTTGAGGAATTCCTGTCTCTTGCTATTTCTGTGACACACAGTATTTTTCAGTGATAGCAGTCAGATCTAAGCAAACCGCTTAGATCAACTAAATTAATCAGTTCACATCAAAGAACTAAGACAGATTACTCTAGGTTAGTTCTTTGATGTGAACTGATTAATTAGAATATTTGAATCTTGAAATTAAGCTAAAACCATTGCCGTTTGTACCCAAGGTACTGATCTTACAACTTTTAATATTTCTCAATTTTGTTTTTTAGTTTTCTGTTTAGTTTTACTCTTCTTCAATGAGCGAATCTAAGTTTTAGAGTAAATATGGTATAGTCGTGAATGAAGCTGAAATAAAATATCACATAATTTAGTTGAATTTTAGTATATGCATTTTATACATTTTGGCATGCTTTGATTTCATTTTGATTTACTCTCAAGTTACTCATTTTTGCTTATCACCAAGAGGTAACCATCTGATCCAGAATTAAGTATTTTATGTTCAGAGTTCTATTCATTGTGTCAAAAAATGTTTAACGTTCATATATTTTCAATGTTTATATATTGTACACATGTATGCATGCTTGAGTAAACACAAAACTAAAATAATTCTGTCAATGTGAAGAAATTTTGGTGTAGCATCACAATCACAATTTAAGCAGGTTTTGTTGGTTGGTTAGTTTTAGTTTCTTTTGGACCTTTTATTCTTCTAACTTCCCATCAAATAATGTAAGATGGGGGGAAAAAAAACTATGTGTCACAACTAAAAAACCCTTAATGGTCCCAGTCCATCTTCCTAAAATCTTTTTTTTTTTTTTTTTTTTTTTTTGGAGAGGTTTTTGCTATAGGGCGCGTGCGCTCGCCAGACAGACAGAGAGAGACAGAGAGATAGAAAGCAAGAAATCACCCCCCAGGGGAGATGGCCACGCCGCAATCCCTTCTCCTCCATTCTCCTCTCGGGATCTTGGGCACGCACGCACACGTGCCCGGCGTGAGTTTAAGCCACTGGGTCCGGGACTCGAACCGCGGTCGACTACGTGGGAGTCCAGCGATATAGCCATTACGCTAACTGCTGGTCCCATCTTCCTAAAATCTTGAGGAATGTCCATTTGTCCAAAGAGCAATGTTGGTGTTAGCTATTATGACTTATTGACTCAAAAGTAATTGTCAAACTTAGGGAATGGAGAAAGATGCTTTTATGATCTGCTGGCCATGTGGTCTGTCAAATCTGGGAACCACAAACAGAGAGTAACCATAGAAAAGGATAATTGAAAAACAAAAACAGAAACGAAAGGAAGAGGGGAGGGAATTGCTAGAGGACAAATAACAACAAAGTATACACCTTAGTAGAGATGGTAAATATTTAAAAGGATGCTACTGGAAACCAAATTAATTAACTGGAAGCCTGGCAAAATTAGACAGTTTATAAAAGAGAAGATGGGATGTGCAGGCTGGGTCCTGGGGCTCATCTCATAGCTAATAATAGGAGTTTTAGAAATACAGAACAGATGTGAGGAATCACAAGAAATAATAGATTACCATTTCTCCTAAGTTGAACTAATTCTTAAAGCTTCCACATTAAATGAACTCACCACAGGCTGGTGAAGATTAATGAAAATAAAAACTTTTAAACATATCATGGTGAAATGTTTGAACTGCAAAGATGAAGAGAAAAATTCTTATGAAAATTGACAGGAAAAAAAAAATAGGTTACCTACAAAGAGGAAAGAATTTAACTGTTACCCTGTCTATCATATGTAACTCAAAATGCTAGCTGACATTGTAGCATTCCTCTCACAACTCCCAGGGAAAGGGATGGCAGCCCTGGTATTTTTCTACCAGACAGTTTGCTCATATTTGAAGGGAAACACACTTATCCATATAGGAAAGTCATCAAAATATTCTTTAAGTCTATTGTTTCTTTTCTTTTCTTTTTTTTTTCTTTTTGACTATAGGGAACTTGTGCTCACCAGAAAGAGACAGGGAGAGGAAAAGTAAGAAATCATCCTCCCAGGAGGATGGTCATGTACAATCCTTTCCCCTCTATTCTCCTCTCAGGATATTGAATTTGCACACACAGGCGCCTGGTGTGATGTTCAAGTTGCCTGGTCTGGGGCTCGAAATGTGGTTAACCATATGGGAATCCAGCACCTTAACCAGCACACCACCTGCTAGCCCTAAATGTATTGTTTCTTTAAAAATTGAAAGAGGGAGGGGAGATGCCTAATGAAATATGATAGCCAAACTGAAAACAGGTCAAAACATACCACAAAAAATTTGCAAATGCAGAGTGCGAAGTATATAGGTCACAAATGCTTCCATAAGACTGGCTGTGAGCTGACTGCATTGAAATTAACTAAGGAGACTTTTCTTCAACTTTATTAAGGTATAGTTGACAAATAAAAATGATATAGATCCAATGTTTTGATATACATAAACATTGTGAAATGATTACCACAATCAAGTTAGTTAATATCTCTCACACCTAACATAGTTTCCTGCCCCCCCCCTTTTGTAAAGAGAATAGTTAAGAGCTATTCTCTTGGCAAATTTCAGATTTACATCATTATTAACCATAGTCACCATGCTGTACACTAAATATCTAGAGATTATTCATATTGGAACCCCAAGTTTGTACCCTTTTACCAACATCTCCCTTTCCATCCCCTCCCCTACCACCTAGTAATGACCCTTCTAGGAGTTCAACTTTTTCAGATTTTGCATTGAAATGTTTCTGGGCCTGGCTTATTTCAGTCAGTATAATGTCCTCTAAGTTCAAGTATACTGTTGCAAATGGCAGAATTTCTTTCTTTATTAAGGCTGAATAATGCTCTATATTACATACTCGCATAATTTGTTTATCCATTCATCTATTGACAGACACAGGTTGTTTCCATATCTTGACTGTTTTGAATAGTGTTACGGTAACGAGAGGAGTGCAGATATCTTATTGAAATAGTTATTTTGCTTCCCTTGGGTAGGTATTGCAAGAGGATATGGTTTTTCTACTTTTAGGTTTTTTTTTTTTTTTAACTTTATTATTATTTTTTGTTAGGCAGGGTCTCACCATCATGGTTTACCTACCTAAGCTTCCAGCTATTTTTAGTTTTTTAGTAACCTCCATACAGTTTTCAATAATGGCAGTTCCAATTTACATTTCTACCAACAATGCATAAGGGGAGGGGGGCATCCCATTTCTCCCCATCCTCACTTGACATTACTAATCACCTGGAAAATGCAAATCACAACCACAAGAAGAGTTAAAATGATTCTTAGAATCCACAGTTAAAAAATAAAAGCATACAAACCTGAGATGGCACCCAGCAGTGTGTATATTTTGTAAATTTTCCAAGGAACCAGAACTTAGCCAAATATATCGACCTGGGAGAAAAGAGTCCAATAGAAAACATAATTAAATAATTTTTGATAAGGTAGTCCTGAAATATTAATGAAATGGCTCTTCAACTGTAAGGTACACAATATAAATGATTTTTTCCCCTGAATCTAAAATTCTAGCTTATTTCAAGAGAACTCAGATGATGTGTGTATGTTACAGTAAATGTAAGTCAAAGGAATCATTGAAGAAATAAAAGCATGTAAATACCTAGCCTTTTTGTCTGAGGGAGAATTCTTAGAAATGGTAATGGTTGAGATTGATGAATAAGTATTAGTTACATAGGCTTATGCATTTAAAGATATCTAACGGTAAAATAGAAATAAGATGAAGATCTCCTTAAGAACTAGAGAATGGAAAATAATAAAGAAAAAAAAGAGAGCTTTAATGTAGAGTAAAATTTGGGAGGACGGAAACAACATAAAATAAAAACAACAAAGAAAAATGAAAATAAAGTAATAGGGCCAGCCTGTGGCCTGATGTTAAAAGTGGCTGGATCCCACATGACTGACTATATAGTTCGAGTCTTAGACTCTGTGGTTTGAGAACATAAGGAAAAATCCAGAAAGAAGAGAGAGAGGAGGAGAAGGAATTGAAGTGTGGTCATTTTTCCATGGGGTGCTTTCTCACTTTTTCTCTGTCATCATCTGTCTGTCTCTCTCTCTCTCTGATGAGCATATGTGACCTCTGGCAAAAATTTCAAGAAGTTGAAAAATAAAAAAACTGAAGAAAAAGTAGTAGTTTGACCTGTAGTAATCAACTTACTGTGCATATGTATATCAAAACATCATGTTGTATACCTTAAATATTAGGTTGTCCAGAAAGTCATGATTCATTTTTCTGTACTTTTCTATGCAAAAATGTGTCATGACTTTCCCAACTATCCAATATATACAAAGAAAGTATATTAAGAAAACCATATATCCAATATATATTTAAAGTGAAAAATAAGATTTGGTTACTGGTTGCATGCAGGGGGCCAAAAGAAAAGAAAGGCAAATGTGATTGAAATTTTATGTTTCTGTGACAGATACTGTTGACACTACAGATCAGAATGACTATCTGTGATCTTAAAATTGGTAGATTGTCTTTGTGTTGATATCAGTCATCATATAAATGATTGGTTTGTTTGGATGTCTGAATTGGGGCTTTGAGTTCATCAGAAAGATGGTTAAAATTCTCAATGATTAGCATTAAAACAAAAGAGAACACAAATACAGTTGAGTACTCTGCCAGACTCATCAAATATGATTTTGATGGGCTAAGAACTCCTAATGAGGACACAGTGATCAACTGAGCAAACAGACCATTTGGCTTGAACAGTAATGTCAACATGGCATAATCTGCTAAGTTGCTGATTGGGGATGGTACTAGCTGGTTGATGGACTTTAGCCAACACATACAAAATGATAGGAAGCCAGGGCTGCAGAGCCTCTGGGAATCTGGATAATCAATTATTTTCCATCCTATCATGTAATTTACCTGTATAAGACTTTATATGCAGAATTAAATGCTTTGTCCTTCCAGTTTCCACAGTGCTTCATTTAGATTTTTGTTGATATATTTATTTTAATGGTTTATTTATGTTGAGCAGAGCTTTTTGTGGGCTGTAGAATTATTAATGAGTGTAAGGGCTAGAGTCACCGTTCTTAGGAGGTGAATCAGTGTGACTCAATGTTTGAAGCCCGTTATACCATAGTAACTATAATGTAAGGATGCAGAAAATCTTTGGAAGTTTGAAAGTTAACTTACTCTGTATCATAATTTGTATGGCTGAGCCCTGTGTCTCCTGTACATGCAATGTTTAACACAGACTAAACTTATTTTATTTAACAAAAAATAAGTTCTCACAGAGGGCAGCTATTGCTGCTATTATTGTTTTCTTTTATTGATAAAGCCTTTTAGAATCAACCTGAAGTGTGCCGATCTTTTTTTTTTTCTTAAGTATTTTAGAAAATTATTTATTTAATTTCATTTGTTTGTTTGTTTTAAAATTTGACCAGAGAGGGACAGAGAGAAAGAGAAAGGGAAAGCAAGAAAACAAGCCACCAGGTCTAGGACATGTAGGAATCCAGCATCCTTAACCACCATGCAAACTCTTAGCCCCAAAAGTGTGCAGATCTTGTGGTAAGAAGTCTCTGCTGCATTTTTTTTTTAGCACTATCAGCAATAAACTGAGCAAGTATCACCAAGTCTGAACTTATTTTGTGACACTTGAGTAAGGGATTAGTACAGTCTACATTGATTTGACTTTACTTATAGGATAGAAGGGTATAGCAATTTAATAATATTAGAATATATCATTTGTGTTTTCTGTGGAAAAGGAGGCAAAAGTTGATCATTCAGCTTGAACAACTGATGATAAAACTATAATTATTCTTTGGTGGAGGTAGATTTAACAAAAAACAGACAACAGGCCACCCCCCCCCCCCCCCGGAAATATGTGTGTATGTATCTTAGTTCATTCCACCTGCTGTAGTGGGACACCTTAACTAGGTGGTTTAGGAACAAAAGAAATTTATTTTTCATAGTTCTGAAGTCAGGGAAGTCCAAGATCAGGCACTGGTAGGTTTGGCATCTGGTGGGGTCCCTCTTTCTTGTTTATGCATGCTCTCCTTCTCCTTGAGTTCTCACGTGGTAAAAGGGGTGAAGGAGCTCTCTAAGAATCCCTCTGTAAGAGCACTAATCCCATTCCTGAGGATTCCATCATCATGATCTTATTACATCCCAAAGTCCCTACTTCCTAATACTATCACGTTGAGAATTAGGATTTCAACATATGAATTTGGGGAGAACCTGAACTTTCAGTCTACAGAAATATATATATATATTTCACTTTCAAATGTTTAAAAATAAGTTTTCTACTGGATGGGTCATAAATGGTAACTTTCAAGTTTACTGTCCAATTTTAGGAAATTTCAAAATGTCCATCAATCCCCTAATCTTTTGCTGATGCCTTACTTTTTTCTGTGGCCTTGAAATTTTTTGTGGGTTTCTATGCCTAGGATATCCTAACTTGACATTACTAAACTTGAAAATCATTGATCCTTCAAGACTGAGTTCACAATTCTCCTTAGCAAAGTGATTCCCCTTCACTTTAACCAGGAATGAAGTTTGAGTAATTCTGTAGCAATTTGGACCACTGTCATGACATGTATTTCAATGGCTTTCTACCATGTATGTTTGTATATAAGCCTTATTAAATTGTAAACTCCTTAAGAGAGCAGTAAGAAAGTCAATTAAGGGGGAACAGCAGTCGGCATATGGCTACGTCGCTGGACTCCCATGTAGTCGACCATGGTTCAAGTCCCAGACCCGGTGGCTTAAACTCACACCGGGCTCGTGTGCGTGCGTGCCCAAGATCCCGAGAGGAGAATGGAGGAGAAGCAATTATAGTGTGGCCATCTCCCCTGGGGGATGATTTCTCGCTTTCTATCTCTCTGTCTCTGTCTTTCTGGCCAGCGCACATGCCCCATAGCAAAAAAACTCTCCAAAAAAAAAGAAAGAAAGTTAATTAGGAAATATGGAGAAAGCTGTGGAGCTGAGGCTTAGAAGTACAGGCCTTTTAAATACGTGAAGAAGATTTAGCTTGAGTATAAGCAGTGATTTATACTACATGACTTAACCTCACTGTGGTTTAATGATTCACAGATGACTCCCTGTCCCCAAGGATGGTCATTTTCAAGAAGTGAGATGGCAAAAGCTCTGGCTAACAGGTCTGTTGAATACATCATGGTTACACTGACTCTATTTGATTATACAGACAGAGTGAACAGAATTGATTGGAGTAAAGCTAGGGCATTAATACCATAGGAAAACTGATAACACAGTGTAAAAGTCAATGTGAAGAAAGTACTTAGTAGATGCAGGAGAACATTATCTGCCTTCCTTACTAGCTCAGATATCTTTACAGTAAATTCATTGACTAATATTACCTGCAAATGTGACTTGTTCCTTGTATCTGAAGAAAACCTAACTAATGCAGCATCACTTTACAGTAGAAATGACTCTTTGTGTGATGAGTTTAAATATACTGCTTTGTAACATTTATGCATAAATACTTGTCATGCACTGTGAAATCACACAAGACATGCACTAACCGTTAGGTGAATGGCAAGCCTTCTAGGATGAAGAGATTTTGCAACAGTAGGGAGATATTATCTCTTACAGGAAAGAAAAGTGAATACCTGAGGGCTTTGTGTTGTATACTTCCTATCAATATCCTCATAAGGAATGTTGGAGTATAACCAATGACTCTAAAGTGTATTTATGAGTGGACTTTTTCTAAGTGGACTATCTATACCACCTCAATGTATTGTGATTGTTTTGCATGGCATATGTAAGGTCAGCTTTTGTCTTAATAGTTATGTAATTATTGGAATGTGTATTAGGAAAGTATAACTAGAATGGTTTCCTTGATCCTGTTGATTAGAAAAAATGGAAAATAGGTACATAAATTTAAAATATGAATTAAAGATTGCTAAGTAAACAGTTTTGGTGGCATGTACATATGACCAAAATAATTGAAGATGTTTGCTAATCATTATAATTAGTGTAACACCTCTTTAAAGAAAATGTGTTACCAGATTAGCATGGTATGCCATAGGCAAACTGGACTAAGATTAACACTTTTTTTTTTTTTGTCTTCTAAATCCAATGAGTATATTTTAATATATTTGATATAGTTGAAGAGATGCATTACCTTAAAGGCCAGCTTAAATATAAAAGAAAGAAACTATTCTCTATCTACCGGAACAAGTACTGCAAGACATAGACATCACTTCAAGGTCAATATAATGAAGTTGAGGTCTTTTTGAATTTTTCAGAATGTATTGAGAAACAATTTTTGTGTCAAACAGAAGTCAGTAAAAAATGAACAAAGAGTTACCTGTGTAGCAAGCATTGAAGAAAACCTGTAGAGAGACACAGCAGTATGAAAAAATATGAACTAGGAAAAAGAAAAAGGAAAAATAAACACTTTCAGGAGTCAGAGGGAAAAGAACTTTTTCATAAATATCATTAGATGATTTTTCCTTGTTGTAAGTCACAGTTTTAAAAATGCAGATGAAAGCAGCACTATGGAGAATAAGTCTAGGGTATATATCCACTAAGAAATCATGAAGATAAAAAGTTTAAGGGAAGAAAGGCTAAATTCAAGTGTTTTCTCAGATGAGGTATTAAGACAAATGCAGAGGAGAGAATATATGATTTCATCACCATATCATTTTATTACAGGGTAGAATTCAACATAATCAGTGCAATTTTCATGGCATTTATTGGGTTGAGAAGGTTAGCTATTAAATGTTAGTAATAACCTTCTACCTGGTTTCTCTACATTTACTTTTTTAATTGTAATTTCTGATTCCCATATAATATTGTACATCTTTGTGGGATAAAATATGATTTTTTAAAGCCTGTATATGGTATGCAGTAATCAAATCAAGAATGCAAACATCATCTTTAACATTCAAGATTACATTATGCTGTGTGCATTTTTTATTTGCTCTAGGTTTTTTGGAATTACATATTGAATTGTCAATGACATTTTTCACTCTTCTGTGGTACATGTTTTTTTTTTTTTTCTCTCTCTCTCTTTGATCCATCAGGACTACTACTGGCGCATTTGTTTCCTTAAAGCACCTTTTGAATTATTTTGTTCCTTGGCTCTGCATACCCTCAGGGCCTTCCTGATTTCTTTCTGACATGTGAATTCTTTAGGATGCCATTCAGGGGTCTCTACTGTCTGTTTCAAATCTACTTTTCAGTCATTTCCTGTTATTCTTATATTTGTTTAATTACTTTTATCTTAACATGATTATCAGTCAGAGTTCTCCAGAGTAAAAGAACCCGTAAGAGTGTGTGTATATGTGTGTATCTCCAAGAAATTTCTATTTCAACTCTTAAGGACTTCAGCTGATTAGATGAAGCCCACCTGCATTGTCTTTACTTAAATTAAACTGATTGGAGATGTTCATCTCATCTACAGAATAGTTTCACAGCCACATCAAGACTCGTATGTGACCAAACAGCTGGGCCCCATAGCCTGGCCAAGTTGGCATACAAAATTTAACCATCAGCTATGCATTATTTTATTTCTCTATTGTGCTGATATTTAAATTTTTTTCCTCTACCTCATATGTCCTTACTCAACATTCCTAAACGTGAATACCCTTAAAGCCCCAGCTCATTTTCTTTCTCACTTGTGAAGTCATTACTGTGCACTGCAGCCTGGAATGATAGCCAGGACCTGTGAAACTCTGTAGGAGGATGTACCACGTTTATAGAATGGAATTCATGCTGCCTGGTATTGAATGTATTTGTGTAAGGCTTTTATACTCTATGAGAGCTTTGAGCTCCTCAAGGGCCAAGGCTGTAACACATATGTCTTTGAATTGACTTAATACATAATACATTGCTCTACACAAAGGTGCTTACAAGTTTTTTGTTTTCTGAAATGCAGAATGCTATTCTAAGGCATTTTTAACCTTAAGAAATTATGAATTTGTTCTAGCACACAATGGGAGTATGGTATATAGGGAGTGTTTCACAAGAAATAATGGGCATTCTACCATAGAAAATAGTGTTTAATAGATGCATGTTGATTTTAATGTGATTTAGGAAAAAAATGTAATTAACATTGAACCAATGAATTCTCAAATATTAATGTCTAAGATAGCATTTAAATAGAGATCTGTGCCAGGAATGACTCAATTATTGAATAAATAATTGAGAATCAATATGCAGTTATGATAATGTTGTTAAGTAGTATGTGAAGGAATTAGGTTTGTGAAACATTAATGTAACGCAGTCCTAGACTGGAAATGAGATCGGAAATTACGTCTCCCTCAATCAGTTTCTGTACAATCTTAAGACATTTTACCTATCATTTGGATCCTTTTTATATAGGTATTCTGTTATCATTCAACACTAAAAGTATGATTTTTTTACTAAGAAGACTTTAAATGCAGTCAAGCTACACCATAAATGGTACATGTATGAAGAAAAATTTCTAATTGGTTAGGCTAACGACAAGTACGCTGTGTATGTGTAGAATGAAATAGGACCAAAAAAAAAAAAAAAATCTGCTAATAGCAGGCACAGAGCATCCTTTAGCTTGAAAATGAGACAAGCAGATTTATGATCTAATCTTACTTATTCTGTGACATTCCTGTTAAATGAATGTCCCTGATCCTCCTGCCATCTTACTCACATTTCTAATGTGCTCAAAGTACTCAAAGGTAATCATGATCATTTGCAATTATAAATGTCCTGTTATCAATTAATTTGCAGTTCACCAGTAACTATCTGATTATCTTTAACAAAGCTGCACTGGCATGGTAATTACATCGAGAGTAATTATCATGTAATTGCACATAATTATTTGTACCTTATTAAGTGCTCACATGATTAAAATATTTCTGGTCAAATAAAGATTATCCATGACTAATTTTTTTTTTTTTGAAAATAAGAAATGCTGCTTCTGAGTCTTCTCTTTCTATAATACTTTAAATAGGATGAATAGGTAAGGAGAGGAGCAACTTAGATTTCATTAATACAGTTCCTTATACTTCCAATGAAGTTGAGATAATAAACTTCAACTTTCAGCATGGATGAATGCTTTCCTTGTAGTAGCTATAACAAAAAAATATTACCCTATTAAGAGTGTACACTATGAATGTCATTGAGGACAATGTGTTTTTCATGTCCAACACCACCATTACCAATTTCACACTGAACTTTTATTTTTCTTATAGTATTCTCTCTTCAAAACTTTTAGTATTCACCTACTCTAACTCAGTGTCTATTTTAATTTTCAAGGGCTGTGTTTAGGGTGGGGTGAGCTACATATATAATTCTAAACACATCTTCCAAATGTGTTTATTCAGACATGATGAATGTATAACTATATATAAAAAAACTGTCATTAGAAATATTATGGGAACCATGGAGCCAAATCAAATTTTTCTAGTAATTACATTAAAAAACAGCAAAAAAATAGAGATTAATTTTTGTAATATATTTTATTTGAAATAGTTCTAAATTTAAAGACTCTCAATATGAAATTATTAAAATACTTTTTTTTTTAAAACTATGTTTTGGAAATCTGGTGTGTATTTTACTAATAGCACATATCAGTTCAGATTAGCCACATTTCAAATGATCAACAGTCACATGTATCTTGTGGCTACTGAATTAGATAGTGTAGGTATGCTGATTATATTGGCAAGGTAAAAATATGAGAGTTTATATTTTCTAAGCTGTTAAAAAATGCGTACAGCCTAAAAGTCCCATTTTGTTTTAAATTAAAATGTTTGCTAGAAGGGTAGGGATGCAAGTAACATTTATGAACTGTTTTACTAGGTTATATATTGTGTCAGGTATATTTGTATTTATTGTTTAATTTCCACAATAGCTCAAAAAGATATGTATCCACACTTTCCAGATTATAAAAATGAGGTTCAGGAGTGGGCTTGTGCACAGCAGTAAGCTGCTGCTCAGGAGGGGCCAGATTCCACATGGCCACTGCAGTTCAGCTCCTTGGCTTCCTCAGCCTGAAGCATCTTGAGAGCACCTGAGTGCCCAGGGGTCAACAGCCTGGAGGACTGCAGGAAGGAGATTATACTGTGATCAGACTGTGGAGGGTGCTCATCTCTCTCTCTCTCACACATGTATGTATGCATACACTATCTTCATAAAGGAAGAAAAAAACAATTTTTAAAAATAAAAGTGAGCTCAGAAAGTTTAGCCTTATCACAGTCAGCAAATAGTATAACTGGGATCCAAACATGGCTGTTTTTGACAACGTATTTTATTTCATGCTTTTCAAATAAGAAACATGTATTTTGAGTCCACTTCATGATGGCTTTAGTAAGAGGATTTTGAGTGTCCCATCCTTCCCTAAATATTGTGTAACAGGCTTGATTTGAAGAAAATTACTAATGAGTTTAGTTCGTTGGGTTATTCTTGACCTCCCATATCCATCGATTGAAATTTTCAAATTTATTTAATTGAATTTGGACTTCCTGATAGCTAGTTCTAGCAAACTTGTCACAAACACAGCATAAATTGTCTTCGGTGGCATTTTAACTGAAAGTTTGTTGACTATCACACACACGCTGGAAGGCTACTTTGGGGGATAACTCAGTGACTGACAGCAATGCCTTAGCAACCATCTGATTGTAGTTACAGAGGAAATTTACCTTGAATTGAAGAATCACATGCCACTGTGATCGACAGAGTCTGTAAGACAATGAAGGTCAAACCAAGAGTGAACTGAGTATGTGGCTATGAGCATTGACAGATAAGTCACGTGTCAAATATTGCCTAGCCATCCGGTTACTCTTCATGATTAAGCCAGATTCGTTGTGTTTAACATCTTATTGAGGGCAACTAAATGGGAAACTTGTTTGTTTTTAGTTTATCAGTAGAATGTGCTTTATCTGCAAACACAACATGACTCTGCTTAGAGTAAACTTGAAACACCATCAGCTGTATGACTCCAGGATAACTTTCATAAAAGCTTTATTTGGGAGATTATCATAACTGTGTTATAAAATACATTCTTGTCATTTTAAGTGATTAATGCATTAAAAATATCAGGTACTAAAAATAGCACTCATGAATTAGTAAATAATTCTTTAAGTGGTAGTAAAAAAATAAAGAGAATTTAAAAACTTGACTACCCTATGAGGTTTTAGAAGCCCCTGAATGTTTAAAGACTGTATCAGATGTGTGAATAGTAAGAAGTAATGGGATGTCACTGATAAGTCATGCATAAAGGGACAGGTGACTTATGTGAAATTCTGAAAATTTATACTCAATATAATGTGTCAAACACCAGGAGTCATTGGAGTGAAATTCTCTCAGAGAATTTTAGTCTAGTTTTGAGGAAAAAAGGAATCATGAGGAGGGGAGTTAAATTTTTAGTTGGAATGAGTCTCCAGGTCTTCTGAGTACTAATCCAGTGCTGTCCTCCTACAACTCTGCTGCCATTGTAAATCATTGCAGTTTAAATACAGCGGCTGCTTGGCATATCACCAGTGTTAAAAAAAGCCAACAGTCTTTTCAACACTAATGGGTTAGTAACTTTTTTATTCTGTTTTCAATATCCAGATTGTCCTTCTTTTTATTCTTTCTATTTTTTTTTTTTTTTTTGTAGAGATATTTGCTATAGGACGTGCGCTCACCAGAAAGACAGACAGAAAGCCAGAAATCACCCCCTGGGGGAATGGCCATGCCTCAGTCCCTTCTCCTCCATACTCCTCTCATCTTGGGCACATACACACGCCTGGAGTGAGTTTAAGCCACCAGGCCTGAGACTTGAACCACAGTTGACTACATGGGGAGTCCAGTGAAGCAGCCATTACGCCATCTGCTGGTCCCCTAGATTGTCCTTTTAACTGGATAATTAAAAATGTTTTTTTTCTGGGGCCAGCAGGTGGCATTGGTGGTTAGTGCACTGGACTCCCATATGGCTGATCATGGTTTGAATCCTGAACCTGGTGGTTTGCTTTCTTTCTTTCTCTCTGATAAGCACACATGCCCTATAGAAAATTAAAATAACAATAATAGTAGATAAAATTAAATATTTTTAAAAGTTTTTTTTGGGGGGGCTAATCAAGCATGAATACTCAATCACAGAAAATAGCAATTGGACCAGTCTGGGTGATATTCTAGTTACGTTTCCATCTGCAATGTAGAACACTACAGAGTAGATATTATGAACAACCATAGAGGCTGATCTGTGTGTCATTGCTGGTTCCTCTGCACTGCAATAGCAGGTGTTGAATGGCTTTAGGCAGTTACAGTAACCATAGCACATCCATTCCAACAGTGATGGATTCTTGAGAAAACAATATAATAGAACAACTAGGTCCTAGCAAAGTGTAATTTTTATCCTCCATTACATGATGTTCCACCATGTTAACACTTCTGATCCAGCATATTTTGGGCAGTACTGCTGAGACTGGAATATTCAGCAAGTACATTAGGTGGTGCCCACTCAAGATCTCTCTCTCTCTTTATCTATCTATCCACATACATATATAGTCAAATATCCAAAGGAAAGAGTCTAAATAAATTTACAAGAACACTACTTAAATTGAGATGATATGAGATTAATAGTCCTTTTTTTATATAGAGATTTTTGTCTTAGGACATATGCGCTTGCTGGAGAGAGAAAGAGACAGAGATAATAAGAGGGAAAGTGAGAAATTATCCCCCTCAGGAGGCTGGCCATGCCACAATCTCTTCTCCTCCATACCCCCACCACGGGATCTTGGGCATGCATGCACACATGCCTGGCATGAGTTTCAAAATACCAGGTTTCAGACTCGAATCACTATTGGACATGTGGGAGTCCAGTGATGTAACCACTATGCCATCTGCTGGTCCCACTAATAGTCTTTGATAAAGTCTGGAGATATAATATTAGTTTTATCTTTTATTCCTTTATCATTAAATAGGAGACCCAAATTTATGTCTTTCCATTAATAAGCAGTAAATACATAATACCTGTTTTTTTAGTCGCCAGAAGGTATGTGTGCTCATGACAGACAGACAGAGAGAGAGAGAGAGAGAGAGAGAGAGAGAGAGAGAGAGAAAGCACTTCTGAATGGGCCGAAGTCATGCTGCAATCCCCTTTCCTCTATTTCTCTATCCTATAAGAATTTTAGACATGCACCCAGTGTGTTTTATGCACAGGACCAGGATTTGAACCTCAGTTGACCATGTAGGATCCAGCTCCTCTAACTACTAAGTTAGGGGCTGGCCTGACAGTCTATAGTACCCAACATCTGTATAAATTATAAATTTTTTGAATTAGTGTTCAAAAATATGGGTCAGTCAGTCAAAAGACTATTGAATATTTGACTTATTGTAACGTTAACAGAACAAAATGTATCTTTCTATAGTCCAATTATTGGTTATGTGGGAGTTATTTTCCAAGCAAAACTTCCCTGTAAGTTTTATATTAGTTGAGAACTGGCACTTTTGAGATAAAGTCACCAACCCAGCATGTGTATATATATTTTTTCTCTTGAGTGATTTTTTTTTCAACTTAAAATGACTCTTACTAACAGCAGGTGCTCTCTTCTTTGTTTTGAATTATACCAAACATACTTTTGGTATTCACAGATATTGAAAAGTCAACTATAAAAATGCTGGATAAAAAAGGAGCTAGATAATATGGTAGAAAGATAAAATTTTAGTTCTAATTCACATCTTCTCTGAAGAATATTTTTCAGTAAGTTCAATAACTAGCATTATACATTCAATCTTTCAGAAAATCCCAGGCTTTACTTTCAAAATAAATCCAGAGCATAAGGAAGCTACAATATATGACTAGTTCTCTCATTAGAAGTAAAATAAAATATTTAACATCTATTTATCGTATTTATGTATGATAGGTATAATTTTACATATAATAAAATTTTTTTAACTTTATCTTTTTTATGAGAAAGGGAGACAGAGAGAAAGAGGGAGAGAGTTAGAGGCAGCTCCAATAGGGTCTTCAAGCCATAATCCTGTTATTTTAGCCAGCCTGGGTTATAGGCATACAAATTCATGTGCAGCACACACAGGGAGCCTTGGGACATGAACTCAGGACCTCCATATGGCCTCAGTATTATGGAGTATTGCCTACTGCTGTGCAACTGCGGCCAGACTCTTTCTGTAAAGTTAATTATCTTTGAACAGTTTTGGAGATTCTCCACTGAGATAGCCAATGGATTCAACTGCCAACACCAGGCAAATGTTGTCACCAGGAATGTACTGCAAGATTATTTATTTATATATTTATTTTCTTATTTTTAAATTTTTTAAAGAAGTATTTAACTTTATTTATTATTATTATTTTCCAGTTTGATCAGAGAGAGACAGAGAAGGAGGGAAAGTGAGAAAGTAAACCAGTAGGTCCAGGACTTGAAGTGTGGTTGGCCATGGGGGAATCTAGTGCCTTTAACCACCATGCCACCTGCCAGTCCCCTGCAAGGGAAATTTAAGTCTACATATGTTTTTCTTGATTCTCATAGGTGAATAAAAAGCATTAATAGAATTTTACAAACTTTCTTTTTTCTGATTTTCATTGTTCTCTCTACTAATTGTGTGTCTTTTTTGTTGTTTTTTTTTTTTTTTGCTCAATAAATAATTTCTTATTATGACAAGGGATGATTAGAAAATTTTAACTTAATTTTCTGGGTCTGTGTTCTATGAGGCATGACTATGCTATGACTGGCGTTTCCTGATGGCACAGTTCCCATTCTTATCCCTGGGTTTGTGGTCTGCTGGTGCTCAACTTGTAGTTAGTTCTGGGTTACTCCAGGATCCCCCAATTCAATCACATTGTATTAGGTTTCTGCTTCTGTTGCATAGTGTGAGAAGCTGACAGTGTATTTGTTACCTGCTTTAGCCTGATAGGTCTACTCAAGACCATTGCAAATATCAAAGCAGGACTGTTGGCCTTGCTCATCTGTAGGGGAGGGCAGGTACTTCTATTTTTTTAGTGCCCTTTTCTTCTTCTTCTCCTCCTCCTCCTCCTCCTCCTCCTCCTCCATCATCATCATCATCTCCTTCTCTTTCTCCTTCTTCCGTCTTCCGTCTTTCTTCTTTCTTCTTTATTCTTCTTATTATTATTACCTGTCCTCCCTATTTTACTTTCAAGCCTTCCTCTGAACTATGAGTGAGCAGGGAAATGTGGCATGGTAAAAAGGCCAGAGTTTAGGTTCTCTTATCTGACACCATGGTTTCACAAACTTAAGATGTAAGCTACACTTCTGCCACTCATGAAAGCAAATTAGGTGGGCTGCAGCACCTGCTTTATCCTGATGGGTCTACTCAACACCATTGTAAAGGAAGGAAAATTCCCAAGAAGTATTCAGGTTGATGTTTCTGGCTCAGTTTGGGTACCACAATTCTAATTTCTTAGAGGGTATGGGACTTCATAGGAGAAGACAACGTAGAATAGCCAGAAACCTGTAAAGGATGCTCACTGTCATGGATTCCCACCTCATAGATCTGCCCCTTTTTCCTGCCTCAGTGTATTTTTTTATGGTATTTTCAGGGTACTTTTGATACAGATTTTCTCTTGGGCCACTTGATAATTTCCTGAGTGACTCATTAAATTTCTTTTGTCTTCTTCTCGGTGTAAGTCCATGAATTGTTATTGAATAGCTTTCTAAACCTCTATGATAGATTATCTTTTGGGTCCCTCCTCTGGTAATTCCCTAGTTAGAATTTTATGGATCTGCTAAATAGCATCTTCCTAGGTACTTCAGCACAGTCTCCTCAAGATCCTTGTTTCTCTGACCCTTCAACACAAAGCTCCATGGGAGTCCATTTTTGCCCTTCAATCGAGAGGATCCTAGCCGCTTTATTTTTGTCTACATTATTGAAAGTCTCTTGGATGCTGTGGGCCTGGCCTCTTTCTTGTTCTGTGAGCTCTTTTGGAAGGTTGTGCCCAGATTGCTTCCTCATCTCCTTGCTAAAAACAAATTCTTCAAGAAAGATAGGGACTACCACATAGGATTGGAAGGTCAAACTTTCCTAGGGAAGCTTGGGAGCTGGAGAGAGAGAGATCTCTAGAGATTTTTAGATCTCAGAAGGTAAATAAAGCCCATTAGCTTTCTAGCTGTATCTTCCATAGTGCCATTTCAAGTGTAGAATTTCAGGTGGGGTGAGCAACTGGGCCTTTCTAGGCTCTAGGAGGGATACTCTCTAGGCCCATATGTGTGTGTGTGGAAAAGAGGCCCAGATTTGGGCCTGAGACAGAGGTAAGGGCTGTAAATAGGGCAGAGTTCCAAGAGGGTGCTGGGGCTGGGCTGTGGGGTAGGGCAGGCTTGCAACTGAAGCAGTGAGGTTTGTTTAGCCTGCTTAGGCTGTGGATAGTAATGGGTTTTATAGTTAGTAAGACAAAGGAGACTCTCCTAAGGAACAGCTACCAGAGACTAGGACTATAGCCAATAAAGACTATGCCTACCCAGGAGATCCCAGAAGAGAGAACTTCATTTATGCTGCAAATTATGTCCCAAATTCTTGGGATTTGGGAGATTCTGGGTTCTCTGCAGCTGCTCTGGTTTCTCTTTATTCCCAAAACGTTGCTTATTATTAAGTATCTCTATAAAATTAAGGGAATACTTCTCATGAATTGGCCCAAAATGTTTTAGAAATAGCCTCCTCTTCCTCCCTCCCTCCCTCCCTCCCTCCCTCCCTCCCTCCCTCCCTCCTTTCTTTCTTTCTTTCTTTCTTTCTTTCTTTCTTTCTTTCTTTCTTTCTTTCTTTCTTCTTTTCTTGCCTTGCTTTGCCTTTTCTTTTTTTGCTTTCCTTCTCCTCTTTTCTCCCCTCCCCTCCCCTCCCCTCCCCTCCCCTCCCCTCCCCTCCCTTGTCCTCTCTTCCCCTCCCCTCCCTTGCCCTCCCCTCTCCTCCCCTCCCCTCCCCTCCCCTCCCCTTCCCTTCCCTTCCCTTCCCTTCCCTTCCCTTCCCTTCCCTTCCCTTCCCTTCCCTTTCTTTCCCAAATCTGAAAATCCATTCTCTTTATGACTCATATATTCAAATGCTCATGGACATCCAGGTTTAGAAAGAAGAGATTCCTTGTGTAGGATGTGCCCAGGGAGAGTTCTGTGATGTGTGGGGAGAAAGATGCTCTTGATATAGAACATAATATTTGTTATGGGGAAGGGAAACAAGCCATTATGATGCCCACCACTAGGAGAAGGCTGACTTGAGTGTTGTGATCCATGTTGGAGGTTAACAGACAGAAGGAGTCAACCAGCTAGGGACTTCTGGAGTAGATCTCTGTGGGATAGTGCTCAGTGGAATAATAGGCACATTAGATTTAGTTAACATTGTATATGGTAGTGCTTGAATAGAGAAGGTCACTGTTGTAGGATGACAAGTAAATGAATCAATTGGATCCATGGGGTGAGAAGAGATTTGAGAGAGATTGTTATCCCAGGAGGGTGAAGAATCAGATAAGGCCATACCTTGCCATTGACCCTGAAAAGCAAGAAATAAATAAGAGGCTGGTGTCCTCTCTGATTATCCTTTCTCCAGGCAAAAACGGGCATCATCATTATTTATAAAAAGTAAGACTTTTTACCTTGAATTCATGGAACACTGGGTTTCTTTCTATGTTATTTATTTTTATAGTGGATAAAATATTTTCTAGTGTTCTTCCTTTGTAAGCTTAAATAATAAAGAGCTTTCTAGGATGTGATGCTTAAGTGACTATCTACTGAGTGATTTGCTGAGGGATGGGTGTATAATCTTAGACCTATAGTGACTAGAGCTAAGTTCTTCCCATCTGATTTGAAAATTTCAGAGGCTCACCGTTGTTCCCAAGGTAAGCCCTTACAGTACAAACACTTGAACCATTGTCACCTCATATAATAATCCGAATCAAGGAAATGGAATCATAGGATTTTCTATTTTACCTTGGAGCCTTTTGTGAGTTGTATGAACTTTGGTGAGATACTCTACTCCCCATTCTAACTTTTGCCCTGTACAGTCTGTTTCACTAGAAGGATAATGGTCTGCTCTTTCCTCAGAGGTCCCATTTCATTGATTTAGCAAAATGCAAAGAACAGGAAAAATAAGTCAGCCTAAGCTACATGATTTTTGTATCTCTCTTCTTGTTTTTTCTTGAATAATGACATAAAATTATCCTTTCAGAGGAAACAGAGAAAGAAAGGGTGAGAAAAATAAATGTCCCACACTATATAGGAAAATGAAAATAGATAAAATGCTCTATGAAGTTGAGCTGGAACTCAGCCATGGGCATAAAGCCTCTTCAGGAAATAGAGACATTTCTCCATTTTCTGCATTACACTAATTCCTTGAGAACTGAATACTGTAGCCCAGAGTTCCAGGTTGGCATCTCAAGAGTTATGAGATAATCCCAGAGATTTGGGGGAAAGGATGGAGGTGAACAAAAAAAAGGTTTTTTTTGTTTGTTTATTTGTTTTTAACCACCGTGTATCCTAGCATATCTCACCACCCATCCAAACCTATATCTTAATAACCTTCTGAGAGACTTGCTATTTTCAAAATTCAACCTTTCAGCATATTGTATATATTTATATGCAGGTTTGGGTCAGGACTTGGAAAAAGTTGCTTTTTTAAAAAATTATTTATTTAATTTTATTCATTCATTTCATTTTAATTTGACCAGAAAGACACACACACACACACACACACACACACACACACAGAGAGAGAGAGAGAGAGAGAGAGAGAGAGAGAGGAAGTGAGAAAGCAAGCCACCAGGTCCGGGACTCGAACCGTGGTCGGCCAACGTGGGAGTGTCCAGCACCCCAACCACCACGCCACGCCACCTGCTGGTCCCGGAAAATGTTGCTTTTATATACACACACATTTTCTAAGTATACGTGCATAGGTATATGAGACACACCCATACTCACCTACCTTTACACAATTTTCTATAATATGTTCCACATATATCCAGGTATTTCTTAGGTTGATCTTTACACCTTAGAGTTTTAACTTTCACCCCAGGGATTCAAGAGCCTTGCAAATCTGGGGCTTTCAAGGAATTTTGGTAATTTCCTGTGCCTTAGTTTGTCAGAATATCCTTTATCTACATCTGAGTGTTTCCTGCTTAATGGATTTTTAACATTTTTTTTTAATTAACCCATTCATAGATCTCAACTACCACACTCCCTTCAAGTTTACTCATAATAACTTATTTTCAAATGAAAAGCATTAGTGAGCATTGTGAGCACACCTCACAGAATATAGTTTTAAAGTCTGTTTTAGTAATTGTAGGTCATCCTTGTCCTTTTTGGACTATTTTACACCCAGGCCTCTCAAATGTCCCTTCTTGTACCCAAGTAATAGCCCTCTCTGCCATGATCTCTCTCTCATATAACTCCTCTACCCCTTCAGGATTTTAAATTACTTTTCATATTCATACTGACCAACTTAGGTCTTTCAAGTCCCTACCTCAACCTGCTACATATATGCATTCTGATTTGGAGAGTAGGCGAGTCTGTTTCTAATTCAGCTTCTTAAGAGAGCAACTGGAGTTATATAGACAATATTTTGATTCGTTCTGAATTATACTTATGTCTACAATCTCTGTGGATAGTTTATTAATGCTTTTATTTCATATCTTTCACCAGAACAACTATTGGCTTCCTAATATTAATTGCATAAATAAATAATAAGGTCAAATGTTGGGTGGTGGTGGTGGTGTGAATGTATACACATGCATGCATTTTGCTATATTATCCAGGCATATATTTCTAAGTATATACTTGTAATATGTATAGCTTTAGTATTATGATTACAAAGTGATAAAAACAAGCACTGTCTCATGTCTTTGCTTTGATTTCCTCATTTTCCACTTACTCTATTAGCCACAGCAAGACACACAAACCTTTCCAATCTTCATGATGAAAGTCCCTTTCTTTTCCCATCTTCTCCTGTAACACTAATTTCTCCATAGTTTCCTTTACCAAAAATACCCTAGACATCAAGTTGCAACCCCTTATGTATTCTCCCTTCACTGCAGAATTCTCTCCTGACTGAAGAACACATATCCCTAGTGTCTCTGGCATTGTCATTTATAGACTGATCTGACCTTGACTGTCCCTAAAGTCGCAGGATTTCTCTATTAAAAACAAACAAACAAACAAATAAACACCCTTATAAGAGAAAAGAAATAAAAATTCAGGAGTGAGAATATCAAGGGGACAGAAGGGACACTAAAAATGGCCCATCAACTTTATTCTTCAAAAATATCAATATCACAAAAGGAAAAGAAAGGCTTGGAGACATTTACCAATGAAAGGATATTAAAGTGATGTGATAACTAAATGCAATATGTGGCCATAGACTGGATTTTGAAATGGAAGAATGACAGTTAGAAGGGATATTACTGAATGAATTAACAGCATGGAAATTCAGTTAATAGATGAGGAAAAAGTTGTGCGTAAATATTTAGTTCGATCAAATTGGTAACCATACTATGGGCATACAAAGAAATGTCCCTTTTTTAAGGGAAATACTGAAATATCTAGATATAAGGTCTATGATGTCTATCTCAGATACTCAGGGAAAAAATGATATGGATATGTTTTGGCTCATTGGGAAAGTCATGATACATTTTTGCATAAAAAATATGTCATGACTTTCTCAATGACGTAATATAAATATATAAACACACACACACACACACACACACACATATATATATATATATATATATATATATATATATATATATATATTAATGAGGTTTATATTGGTTGAATTTTGTTCTCCCCAAAACACATGTTGAAACCCTAGTCCTAGAACTTCAGAATGTGGCTTTATTTGGATTTAGGGACATTGCATATGTACTTTTCTTAGATGAAGTCAAACTGGAGTAGGGAGGGTCCCAATCCAGTATGACTAACCTCATAAGAAGAGGGCCATCTTGGGACCAGCAGTTAGCATAATGGCTAAGTCGCTGGATTCCCATGTAGTCGACCATGGTTCGCGTCTCAGACCCAGTGGCTTAAAACTCACGCCGGGCGCGTGTGCGTGCATGCCCAAGATCCTGAGAGGAGAATGGAGGAGAAGGGATTGCGGCTTGGCCATCCCCCCTGGGAGGTGACTTCTCGCTTTCTGTCTCTCTGTCTCTCTCTGTCTGTCTGGCGAGCGCACGTGCCCTATAGCAATAAAAAAAAAAAAAAAAAAAAAAAAAAAAAAAAAAGAGAGCCATCTGGGCCAGCAAATGGTGTGATGATTAAGGCACTGGACTCCCACATGGCCAACCACGCTTCGAGTCCTTGACCTGGTGGGTTGCTTTCTCACTTTCCCTCTCTCTCTGTCTCTCTCTAGTAAAATTATAAACAATAACAATAATAACCATGAATAAAATTAAATAAAATAATCCTTAAAAAAAAAAAGAAGAGGGCCATGTGAAGACAGACACACACAGAGAACGCCTTGTGCACAGAGGCAGAAATGGGTGTTGTACGCTTCCAAGCCAAGGAATGCCAAAGATTGCTAGTAAACTGCAAGAAACTAGAAAGAGATAATAAAGGATTTGATTGCAGGTTTCAGAGGGAGCATGTCCTTACTGACATCTTGATTTTAGACTTCTAACCTCTGGAACTGTGAGACAATAAATTTCTCTTGTTTGAAGCTACCTAATGTGTAGTAGTTTGTTAAAGTAGTCCTGGAAGCTAGCATTGTAGGTGAGTCTGGATAAAATAGTTGATGTTCTATTTACTATTCTTGCAACTTTCAGTGTGTTTGAAATTACTAGAAAATAAAAAAATTTTAAAATTAAAATATATATGTACACATACACAGATATACATACACACACACACATACACACACTCAGAAATGGACAGTCTTTTACCATCTTCACTTTCACTATATCTGTCTCTTGGATCACTTTACCTTTTAATAGTTCTCTATTCCCCAATCACGATAGCCTAGTCTTTCTATAGTGTCACCTATTTAAATTGTGTGCAAATCATGGCATTTCTCTGCTCAAAGTTCTACAGTGACCTTCTCCCCCCCTCTACTCAGCCCTCCATTTCACTTTTTAGTAAAAGCCGAAGTCTTTTTTTTTTTTTTTTTTTTTTGTCTTAAGAGAGATTTTTCTATAGGGCATGAGCATTCGCCTGAGAGACAGAGAGACAGAAAGTGAGAAATCACCCCCCCCCCCCCCCCACATCCAGGGGCGATGGCCCTGATGCAATCCCTCTTCCTCTATTCTCCCCTTATGATTTTGGACACACACGTTCACAAACCCAGCTTGGATTTTAAGCCACCAGGTCCAGGACTTGGACTGTGGTTGGCATGTGAGAGTCCAGTGACATAACCATTATGCCATCTGCTGTTCCCAGACCAGTCTTTATAATGACCTACATGATGTGGCCACCCAATTTCTTTTCTCATGACCTTTGTTCCACACTTATTCTCTCCAGTCACAGTGGCCTTGAACATGTTAGGTAGGAGCCTATGTTTTTACTTTTATTCTCTAAATGTCTTGACCCGACTCACTTCATTACCCCTTGAATTCCTTCAAGTCTTTGCTTAGATTATATCTCATTGAATCTATGTGCACACCCCTGTGTAATATTGTGTCTCTCCTTCCCCAGGAATATCTCCAACAGTCTCAATTCCCTTTACTAGGCTCTATTTCCTTCTATCATCTATCTACTTTGCTTATTTGCTACTATATATTATTTTTTGTAGGAATTCTTTTTTCTTTTCAGTGTGCTGTAGGGAGTGTGCACTGACCAGAGAAAGAGAAAGAGAAAGAGAGAGAGAGAGAGAGAGAGAGAGAGAGAGAGAGAGAGAGAAATCACACCCCAGTAGTATGACCACACCACAATCCTTTTTCCTCCATTCTCCTCTCAGGAGTTTGAGCACACACACACATGCGCACACACACGTACCCTGTGTGATTTTCAAGCTGCCTGGTTCAGACCTTGAACCTGCTGTCAGCCATGTGGGCATCCAGTGCCTTAACCTCCACACCACCGGCTGGCCCTAGTAGGAAATAAATTTATCTATCTATCTATCTATCTTTCTATTTATTTATAGAGATTTTTTTTTTTCTGTAGGACACATGTGCTCACCAGAGAGACAGAAAGTGAGAAATCATCCCTGAGAAGGGATGGCCACTCTGCCATCCTTTCTCTCCTACTCTCCTCTCAGGATCTTGGGAATGCGTGCACATGTACCTGGCATGAGTTTTAAGCTGCTGGATCTGGGACTTGAACTATGGTCTGCCATGTGGAAGTCCAGCAATGTGACCATTATGCCATTTGCTGGTTCCATGGTAAGAAATTTTAAATTTAAATTTCATAGCCTCTTCTTACCCTAGTTACTTTGAAATAACATGTCATTTTTCTTTAAAAATAGATAGGT
Organism: Tupaia tana; assembly: GCA_026018925.1. Classification (NCBI taxonomy): domain Eukaryota; kingdom Metazoa; phylum Chordata; class Mammalia; order Scandentia; family Tupaiidae; genus Tupaia; species Tupaia tana. The sequence continues at coordinate 14,204,548 of JAKSZU010000022.1, read as the reverse complement.
AAATTAAGGACTGTTTGCAGCCACAGATTATTGTCAAGCAGTCCAAAGCAGTAGTAGTAATTGATTTCTTTGAATAGAATTTTTAAAAACTGCAATAGAAACAGAATTCTTACTACATTTTGTCAAAATCCGTGTAGGTCTTCAACTCATCCTTCCAATCCTACATTATCATAAAAACTGAATATCATTTTGGGCTGGCTCCATGCAATTCAGTCTCCCAGCCCAGTTAGTCTGAAGCACACTTGGCATGCATTTAGGTGTCCAGACCCTTTAAAAGGTGATTCATCCATTCTTTCTCTCTCCTGTGGATGTATGTGCAATATCAGAAATTAAAAAAGGAAAAAAAGTTAATTAAAAATTTATTCAGTATAATTTTGGAGCATCATTTTTATACTATTTCCTAGATCAGATCCTGTCTTTTTTTTTTTTTTTTTAAGAGAGAGAAATTTTTGTTATAGGTTGCATATGCTTGCCAGAGAGATACAGAGAGAAAAAGAGACAGAAAGTGAGAAATCACCCTGGTAGCACTGACTCATTTTACTCTAGAAATTTCATAGCTTTCCAACTCCTGGAGAGTTGCCTTTAAAAACAAGAGTGAGTGGTTTCTCAATATTTCAAGATAATACTTATAAGTGACAATTATTGGTTTGGCTTAGAGCAGCCTAGAGCATCTTTTTTTTCTTTTTTTTTTTTTTTTTTTTTTTTTTTTTTTTTTTTTGAGAGTGCTTTTTGCTGTAGGGTGCATTCACCCGCCAGAAAGACAGAGAGACAGAAAGTGGGAAATCACCTCCCAGGGGGATGGCCATGCTGCAATCCTTTCTCCTCCATTCTTCTCTCAGGATCTTAGGCACACACGTATGTAAGTGTGCGTTTAAGCCACCGGGTGAGTTTAAGCCACCAGGTCCAGGACTTGAACCGTGGTCAACCACATGGGAGTCCAGCAACATAGCCATTACGCCAACTGCTGATCCCATCCTAGAGCATCTTCTGAACCGACCTATTTCTGGAGATAAAATGATGTCTTTGGAGAGATGTTCTTTAATTTTCACTTTTTTCTGTGAATTTTCAGTGAAGGTTATGGCATTACTTAACAGGTTGCTAAGTTTTTAGTAAGTATTCACATACGTTTGTTTGATCCCTTTCTGAGAACAAACTTCCCCCCCGAAATCTAGAGAGGGCATGAGAATAAGGAAATTTCTGCAGGTTCAGTAGTTATCGGAATCTATTTGATCAACAGAAGACCCTAATTTACACAGAGCTATGTCATGTGTCAGGTAGCCTGTAAGGAGAATGGGCCGGGATTGACACCTCTTTGCTATTTTGGAGGCACCTGGCTTTTATGTTTTACTTGGAAAGAACTGGTCTGAGCTGGGGATGGAGAGAACAATAGTAGTGTCAAGTGTTTCTTGACATGATTAACTTGAAATTCATGCTTTACTGTAAACCCTACCATGAATTCTGGCTTCTACTCTGGACTTCAAATTCATTGACAAGATATTCTAAGAGCATATTTGTGCTTTTATTGGTTGGTTGGTAGGTGCAATGGCATCTTTGTTTATATGTTCATTCCTTTAATCATTCTATCATTTGTTCATCACTTCATTCATACAGAAAGTATTTATTGAGCATCTGCTATACTGCTAATCATTTAACCTCTGATTTCTTTTCAGTGTTTCTGTTGGTATCTATCTTTATAAATCATTTAACATACATGAATGCTTGCTGTGTGCCAAGCATGATGGAATAAAGACAAGAGACATCCTTCTTGTGAGGTACTTGGGCTAAGATGACTGCAGTATATTATCTTCTCTGAGCAATGATCCATCCCTATTTTTTTAGAGATGCCTGGACTCAGAGTTCTTTCGTTAGCAAATTAAGATGCAGGCTTTCTCAAAGTTATAGAAACGTTTAAGAAATCATCACAATTTAGTATCCTTTCCCTAGGTCTTCCCTCTTCCAACTGCACCCTAGGCCCTACAGCTCTTAACAGATTTCCATAGATGCTTTGTTCACCTGGATTCATCCTGTGTATTTAGTGGAGGGTGTTGGCTCATTTTCAAATTACAAAGCCCATTATTTCTTTTTGGCTTGCTAGCCAGGATTAATCAATACACACACATACACACACACACACACACACACACACACACATTTATAAAAGAAGAAACTGGAAAAAATATATCTGAATTGTTCTACATTTAACATTTATTGAGCGGGGGCCAGCAGATGGTGCAACGGTTATGTCACTGGACTCCCACATAATCGACTGTGGTTAAAGTGCTGGATCCAGGCGCTTGAAACTTATGCCAGGAGCCTGTTGCCCAAGATCCCAGAAGAAGAATGGAGGAGAAGGGATTGTGGCATGACAATCTTCCCCGGGGGGGGGGGGGTTGATTTCTCACTTTCCCTCTCACTGTCTCTGTCTCTCTCTCTCTCTGCCTAGTGAGCACATGTGTGCTAAGGCAAAAAACTCTAAAAAAAATTATTGAATGTAGATCACGTGTCAGGATCATGATGTTGTGATTCAGTACGTTTCTGAGAATCCTCAAAATAATAATGTGGGATAAGAGTTGCTTTCTTCTTTTTATAGCTGAGAAGACAGAGAACCAGAAGTTGTGTCAATGCTTCATGTTAACTTATCTTTCCAGTGGTCAGGTCTGGATTTGAATGCAATGTTTTCTGGCATCAATTTTCTATTCTTTTAATTCTCTCCTAAATAAAGAGTGCCAATCTTATGAAAAGGTCAAAGTTCTCTAAAGGGGCTCAGTGTGCCAGACGTGTCACTTTCACCACATGGGGTTCTTGATTAGAGACAAATTTATACTGGACCATAAACCTTGTAACATTGTCATGCCAGGAAGAAGACATGTTTGTTCTCCTAAGAATGTTCTTTGTAGCACAGAAAATTTTAGGCTTTTTAAAATTATTATTAACTGAACTGCTTTCAATTTTATTATTATTTGAAATATATATCTTCTCATATCACATAGAAGATATATTGCCTTTGGGTAATGAGCTGCTTTAATATTTGAACAGAATTACACATAGGATTCAAACTGATACCAGTTTTCAAGTCTATATTATGCTCTTTTTTCGTCAGTACATGCAATTTAAAAGTATGTGTATTGTAGTGACTTTTAACAACTCCATGGTAATTTTACTTATTGTGAAATCTTATACAGATGGATCATATCAGAGTCACAAAATGCCTGCTCTAATTAGGATCCCCAAAAATGTTTATTTCCAAATATCCAAATTTATAAATAACTTTGGAGCTCTGAATTGGCATTAAATCAGTCAAGGAGACAGAGTATAAAGAAATATTCTCTTCCTCCTCCCTGCACCCCCCACAGTCATTAGAGACTTGTGTAGAATATACTTGAGACTTAATTTGCTTCATTCTGAGTTTCATTTTCAAAGCTATTTCTTTTTCAGGCTGCCCATTACACTTTATTTGGAAACTAGCTCTTATCATTTCAGTCATTATTGTCACAGATCCCAAGTTCTTAAATTATGCTGATCACAAAAGATACTAGTTTTATGTGCTCATCTCCTTCAGGGGTTGCTTACGTATGCCAGCCCAGGGCCACAATGACAGCATTCAGCCCAGATGACAGCTTTTGTTCTGAGCAGACACACAGAGCTGAATCACCATTTCTCTCAAGCAAGGAAGAGCGTCTCTCTGGGTCACGTAGCTCATGGCTAAGGGATGTCAGAATACCTACAGCAAACAGAAACTCTGTGTAATTAGCTCATTGTCTCTACCTAGTAGTTCTCCCTCACTTGTCATTATTAATCCAGACCTCCTAAAGGCCAACATGTTGACAGCCTACAGTTTGCTGAATTGCATGTCGACCTATGCTTTTTTTTCAAGATGTAGCTTAAACTATTAAGCTAACCCTCTAAACGAAGGTTTCCATCACTCTACCTTCTATGCCTTCTTCTCTGCTGTTTCATGTCCATATCACTATTTTGGCATTTCTCACACATACTTTTAAAAAAATGTGTGTGCGTGCACATGCAAATGTACATAAATATGACTTCCCTATGGGTTGTGAGCTTTTCCATTACAGAGAACCCCGCCTTACTCACTTTCCATATTCCTGTCTCTATTAAACTTCTGTTATAAATATTTTATGAATTGATAGCTTTGAGCTTTTTCTTTTCTTTTTTCTTCTTCTTTTTTTTTTTTAGTTTGCCACAGGACATGTGTACTCATCAGAAAGAGATTGAGAGAGGGAAAATGAAAATGCATTCCCTATGGGGAATGGGTCATGCCACAATCCTTTCTCCTCCATTTCTCCCTCCTTTCTTGATCTTGGACACACATGCATGTACATCTAGTGTGTTTTATAAGCTACCAGGTCCACGTCCAGGGCTTGAACTTCACAGTCAGCCATGTGGGATTCAACTCCAATCATCGCACTACAGGCTGACCTGAGGTGTTCTTTTGTGTGTGTGTGTGTGTGTGTGTGTGTGTGTGTGTGTGTGTGTTTAGTAGTTTAATGGAAAGAGCCATTTATATTCAGGTTCAGACTTACATGATTTTTAGTCAGTATTTAATGTTTTAATTGAACATGCATTAGTTGTGTACTATATGCTACACTGTTCCAGGTGGTAAGAATATACCAGTGAACAGAACAGTCAAGATATAGACAAGACATTTCTACTCTCCTAGCATGCATTTTGTGGAGAAGAGAGATGATAAATAACAGCATGGAAAAAATCAAGACAAACACCCAATAAATGATATGCCGAGAAAACATGGGAAATGTATAAATTGTTTCTTTCGATAGCTAGTTTAGTTGAGATCTGAAGGAACCAGTCATGAAAGTCAGAAAAAGAGCATCCATAGCAGAGGGAACAGCTTCTGTATTCCCTCGTAGGTGGCAATGACTTCGGCATATTCCAAGAATGTGAAGGAGGAGACTGTGATCAGTGTGTTGGGTGAGGGCAAGATACTAGAAAGAAGCTGTGATATATGACTAGTTCTCTCATTGGAAGTCAAACAAAATGTTTAACATCTATCAATCTCTCAGAGGGCACACATGGCTCACCAGACACAGAGACAGCACCCCCCAATAGAGCATGGTCACTCCTTTTTCTCAATTTCTCCATCCCATCAGTATTTGGGATGCACATACCAACACCCTGGATGTTTTCAAGTCTTCGGGACTAAGATTTGAACCATTGAATCTGAGTGTCGTTCACAATGTACAGTACTTACTCTACAAGACCAGCCCTGGACATTATTATTATTATTATTAGGCTTTTGCCATTGTGCATATGCATTAGCCAGAGAGAGAGAGAGTAAGTGAGAAATCACTGCCCAGCGAGAGATGGCCACACCACAATTTCTACTCTTCCATTCTATTGGAATTTTGGGCACACACACATACATGCCCATGTGTTTTCAAGCCACCAGACCTGGGACTTGAACTGTGGTTGGCTGTGTGGAAGTCCAGCACCTTGACCACCATGTCATCTGCTGGTCCCTGAATATTATTCTCAATGCATTGCAATAACATTGGACTCTTTGAGCTGCATGTTATGATTTGGTTTACTTATAAAATATTACTCATGTGGTTTGTGGAGAATAGGTTTAAGAGGAGAAAAGTTAATTAACTAGCTCAAGAAAGAAAGTATTCATTGGTCTAGGTAGTAGTAGTGGAGATGTAACTGGGTAGATAGATTTGGGGATAGATAGAGTTACAAAATTACTGATACGTTGGAGTGGCTAAATAAAGAGAGAAATCAAGGTCTTTGTAAACTTGAGTAAGTCACTTAAATATTTTCAGTGACAAATGTTCCTAAAATCAGGATTATATTGGGTTATCAGAAAAGTCATGATGCATTTTTGTATATAAAACATAGAAAAATACATTATAATTTTTCTGACGACCCAATAGATATATCAGTGGTTCTCAACTGGGAGTTATTTTGCTACTTCTTACTCCATAGTGGACATTCGACAATATCTGAAGATAATTTTAGTTGTCATCACTCTTGTGAGTGAGTGATGTTACTAGCATCTACTGGGCAGTGACCAGGTATGTTGCACAATATCCTACAAGATGTAGGACAGCCCTTCAACAAGAATTATTTGGCCTCAAATGTCAGTAGTGCCAAGACTAAGAAACCTTGAAATGCCACCTCACAGGGTAGTTGTGAGTACCAGCTGAAATAACACATGTTAAGGAAAGATGAGAGGTTTAAATGCTTTTTTGAGATAAACTTTTACTGATGTCTGCATTTTCCAATGTCTGTTGGGGTAAAGACAATAACTTCTGGCAGTTGCATAATCCAAAGAATTTATTCTTTCCTAAATTTGAATATGTGTAATGCATTTTGAATGTGGTACTTTGGGCTCTAGCCCCATTATACTTCAGTAGAGAAATAGAGAAGCATTGAAAATTTTTGCTTCAAGATTTCTTTTGACTCCACTACAGCCAGAATTTTAAATTATGCTGAAGAAAGACTGATTATAACATTCCCTGGAAATGAGAGTTTTAAAGTAAACTTTTGTTTTTAAGAGAAAGTAGTGAGTGGGAGAACATGAGACTTTGTGCCACTATTTTTTTCTCTGAGAAATGCCTTGGGAACTAATTAAAGAAGCTGGATAGAGAGTGCGCAGGCACAAATACAGTATCCAGTTCTCCATTCCTTCTGTCTCCAGCACTGAGCGCCCACCCTGTACTGTACCCTGCACCAACCTCTGGTTAGTCAACTCCCACAGGACAGGACACCTGCCCTCCAGGAAGTTTCATCTCAGAATGCAGGGAACAGTAAACCTGACTTGTAATTAACTTCAAGAATACTTCCTAGTAAGGGGGTGGGGGGGGGGGGTGGAACAAACCTGCCTTAGTAAGTCATTAATTGGGTACAAGATAATGTTGGTAGAAGTTTAAAATATTTAACCAGCAGTAAATATTCAAGGCAGTCATTTGAAGTAATCAATGGCTAGGTGAATGCATATACATTAGTGGGCAGAGAATCACTTAATCAACAGTTCACCTAAACAAGAGAAGAATTCAAAATGCAGAACAAAAACTACAAAGAATTAGGGAAGATGCTAATGACATCCAGGTATTTTCTTCCTCCAGTCACTGACTTTTTAAGCATTTGTCCAAGTATTTCTAAAAATAACCAGCCATCAAAGATTCTTTTTTCCCTCAGAAGAGCTGCTTACTTAGAGTGTGATTGATGGCCCGGTCCAGCAGGCAGCGGGAAGTACCCATGAATCAAATGCTAGGAGGTGACCTCAGAATATCAGGCCTTGAGAATCCTTCAGTTGGTATGTGTTGCTGGCTCCAACGAGAACAACAACAAAAAAACAACAAAAAAATAATGAAAAGCAATTTTGTTCACTTTCGATCGTTACCACCTCAAAGTTCCAGACAATTTTCCTTTCTTCAGACATTACATAATAGAACCTATCAGACGGACATGAGCCACATTTATGGTCATATGCAAAAACTGGCATATGGTATGATTAGATGTATGTACAACGTTCTTAGTTATCTTCCTTTTCCAGTCCTTCTCAACCTCTACAATTGCCTCTGTATAAAACAGTATTAAAATGGCTTTATTACAGAAGGGACTGTTTTCCATATCTTTAACTAGAAGAACAAAATTCTTAAGTCATCTAGAATCACTTGTTAGGATACTTTCTTATAGATATTTTTCTTTTGCTTTTTAAAGGAAATATGGATCCTCCTCTCCTTTAAAGAGCAACCATTTCTTCCTCTAGCTTCACTAGCCATTAAACAATTTTTCATTTTGAAGAACACATAGAGATCTTGAGATATTTTCTGGCTAGAGAAAAAGTGTATATTTTTAAAGCTTCCTAACTTTAAGGCTTTTGTAATAGTTCTTATTAAAGTAGCAGGATAATCAACTTAATGTGTAGTTGTTAATGCTTTCTGTGGGAAAAACATGTGGGTGGGGGTTACAAGTATAGATACTCAACCTCAGGTAGGATTATGTTTCAATAAATCTATTGTAAGTTGAACATATGTCAAAAATGTATTTAGCATACCTAACCTACCAAGCGTCATTGCTTAGGTTAGTGTATCATAAAGGAGCTCAGAACACTTAAATTAGTCTACAGTTGGGCTAAATCATCTAACACAAAGCCTATTTTATAATAAAGTATTGAATATTTCATGTGACTTATTGAATATTATCCTGAAAGTGAGAAAGAGAATGAGGATATGGGTACTTGAAGTATGGTTTCTATAGCATGCATATCACTTACACACCATCTTAAAGTTGAAATAAGTCTGACAGTCCTGCCAAGAAGTACTGTCTGTATTTGTTCTACATTCAACTTCCATTCACTGCTACCTGTATAGCCTTGGGCAAGTTATTTACCTAAGTTTCAGTTTAGATGCAGGAATGTTAAGTAGAAGGTCAGTTTGTTAAGAGGATTTAAAACTTGATGAGAGTGTTAGTACACTACCTAAGGCTTAATTACTATGTCTAGGGACCAGCAGTTAGCATAATGGCTATGTCACCAAGCTCCCATGTAGCGGACCACATTGGAGTCCCGTACCAGTGGCTTAAATTCACACCGGGTGCGTGTGCATGCGTGCCCAGGATCCCAGGAGGAGAATGGAGGAGAAGGGATTGCAGCGTGGCCATCCCCCCTGGAGGGTGATTTCTCACTTTCTGTCTCTCTGTCTCTCTCTGTCTTTCTGGGGAGCCTCTGTCTCTCTCTTTCTGGTGAGCGCACATGCCTGATAGCAAAAACCTCTCAAAAAAAAAAAAAAAATTACTATGTCTAGGTGTTTCCAAAGTCTCAGTCTGATGGAGTCCTAAAACCAGTCTTCCAGTGCTTATTCACCTGGATCATTTACTCCCTTTCGTTTGCAAACGATAAATATTTAAGGTTTAGAGAAACTTAGGAATTTATTCCAGGTCTCATTGCTAGTTAATGGTAGTCTGGACTCTAATGATAACCTAGTAACTCATTTCTCATTTTACTAAGAGGTTGTTTAACCTGAGAGTGCCCATTCATTGTGTGTAAAATCTTACTTTAATATTAAAATATACAAATGTGCATTTACACACACACACACACACAACACACACATATATGTTGACCTTTACATAATTGACTAGGCCTTAGAAAGGTTACTTATTATTTAACCATTGATAAGGCACTTAATTTGAGTGCTTAGTTTTCTTCTTAGAGGTCATTATGAAAGTTTCAAGTATAACCAGTGAGAGTCCCTTAAAATGGTTCATGTAAAGATAAAAGTGTTTATTATAATATTTGGTGGGTATTCTTGTAGGGCTATAATACCTATCATTTTAATCACTAAAATTAATTTTAATGCCTTTTATCTTATGTAAATAACATAAATATACCACAGGTTAATGCTTTCCTATCTATAACTTAGGGAACACAATTCATTTATTTTGTCCTTGTATTTAACATCTTTTGATGTATAAAATAGAAAGATTTGGACTAAATGATTTCTATCTGGTTCTTCCCCTCCTGGGGAGCATTGGTACCACTACTATTTTATTCATGCACATCATGTGTGAAATACCATGTCAGGTATACTTAGGTACTGAGAAATGGGGTCCCATTACTACGGTGGTATAGTAACAATGCGCGTGAATAATATTCACATTCTATTTGTCCAAGAAGATCTTTCTGTCATATATCTAAGAGAAATAGAGGACATTTAAAAATAGAAAAGAAAGGGAAGGCCAGCAGGTGGTGTGGTGGTTAGGAGCACAGGATTCCACATGGTTGACTGTGGTTCAAGTCCTGGACCAGGTGGCTTACTTTCTCTCTTTCCCTTACTTTATTTCTCTGTCTCCATCTGGCCAAATTGAAAAATAATAATAAGAAATGGAATTCAATGAATAAATCTTTTAAAAAATGGGAAAGAAAGGAAATGAAAGCACCTTGTGTTTACATGGGGCTTTGGCCAACATAGAATAACAGTGTAATATGATGTACTTGGTTGCCCTAAGCTAATTAGTCCAATCTTGGCCTGCTATGGTATATTCATGAATAGAAATATCTATTTACAGAGGCACTGAGGTAGCCCACTACTCTGTTAACCCATTACATTGAGAGGGAGAAAAGAAAAAAGGCCAGAGCATATCTCTGGATATTGACCTTCAAATTTCCTTGAAAGCTCAATCCATGGGACCAGCAGATGGTGTAGAAGTTACACCACTGGGCTTCCACATGGCTGACCTTGGTTCAAGTCCCAGACCTCCCACACACATGTGTGTGCATGCCCAAAATCCCAAGAGGAGAATGGAGGAGAAGATTGCAGCATGGTCATCCCCCAGGGGGAAGATTTCTCACTTTCCCTCTCATTGTCTCTGTTGCTGTCTCTCTGGTGAGTGTAAGTGCCCTAAGGCCAAAATGTCTTAGAAAGAAAGAAAGAAAGAAAGAAAGAAAGAAAGAAAGAAAGAAAGAAAGAAAGAAAGAAAGAAAGAAAGAAACCTCAATCAGTAGAACATGTGTCTTGGGCCAGCAGCTGGTGTGATGGTGGATCCCACATGGCAGACTTACCAATTTGAGTATTGGACCTGGTGGCTTGAAACACACCCTGGTCGCGTGTGTGTGTGTGCTCAAAGTCCTGAGAGGTTAATGGTGGAGAAGAGATTACTTTCTCCATTAACCTGAGAGGTTAATGGTAGAGAAGTATCACCTCCTGGGGGTGGATTTTTCACTTTCCCTCTCTCTGTGTCTTTCTCTGGCAATTGTGTATACTCTATGGCAAAAAAATCTAAAAAAAGAAAATAGAAGGAAAAAGGAAAATGTGGCTCAACTAATGCCTTCTAATTGTTCAAATCATATCAATAATGTTTTTTTAGGTAGAAAGTGTAATCCCTTTATACAGATGAGGAAACTGACAAGCAAGTTCAAATCACAGGACCAAAGTTGCTTACTCCAGATTTCTTCTATTTTTTTTTACAACTTTATATATGAATGGTTTGTGTATATATACCTTAAATCTACATATTCAAAAATGCATTCCATAGATGTAATTTTAAAATGTAATTTTAAAATTGTAAACTTCATAGTAAACTATTTTAACTCCTATTTGTATTTTGTATACTTTATAGCTTGTATTTGACATTTTCTAATATGTTTTTGAGGTTTCGTATTTATTCGCTTGTATTCCATGAGGAGCACTTGTGAATACTTAAAAATGCAGAGAAATGGTTAACTTTCAAGATCTTGGATAAAGGGAGCTGGACCGTGTGCCCCGTGATAAAACCCTATGCTCTTCGAGGCTAACTGATATAGGAAAGTATGCTGTGTCTGAAGACATCCCTGAGTGTGCTGAGCACACCCTCGTGTGATCCAAGGCTAACTGAGGCTGGAGCGGATTGCTGCATCAAGACCCTGTTGGGGTCTTCTCTTTCTTTCTCTGACGTTCTTGCTCATGAAAATAAACAAACAAACTTTAAATAAAGCATCTCAGGATGGCCCCACAGCTAGTAGCTAGCTAGTGGGTGAGAGCCCTAGATCACACACAGCCAATTTTGATTTGGGTTCCAGCTCTGGTGACTTGAAAAAATGCCAGGCTTGTATGCTATATGCTCAAAAATCCCAATAAGATGGAGAAATAGAGGAGAAGGGATAGCTGTTTGGCCACATCACTTTGGGCGTTGTTTTCTTCCTCTGCCTGTCTGTTTCTCTGTCTCACTGTACTTCTCTAGCCCTTCAGCAATTAAGAAAAAAATCTTTGATGTTTGCACTTTAATGAATATGTTCAGTTAAATTCATATTTCTTGACATATTCCCTACTAAGCAAAAACTGTAATCTTTTAAATTATTCCCAAACTTCCAGTGCCTTCAAATCTTAACAATGAATTAATTCCTTTGATATTATTACACACATTTAATAAAATTATATGCAACTACATAGAAAAATAACATAAGCTTCTCTTTTGATCCTAAAAATAGGTAATTAAATGGTTTCACTTTCAACTATAGAATTTGTTCACAGAATCTTCTTGGAGTTTTGTACTTTTGTGTGTTTCTACTTACTATTTTACTGGATAAGCAAAGTAAAAGTTCTGGATGGCTTTTAAAACTGTATATTCATTGGGCCAGCAGGTAGCATGGTGCTTAAGGTCTTGGACTCCCACATGGGCAACTGCAGTTTGAGTCCTGGACCTGGTGTTTGTTATCTTACTTTCCTCTCTCTCTCCCCCCTCTCTCTCTGGTCAGTGCACATGTTCTATGGCAAATTAAAATAATAATAATAATAAAATTTAAATAATTCTTTAAAAAACTTCTATACATGCTTCAAAATCATAAACACAATCTTTAAGCAGGTAACACTCATCTAAAAAATACATTTAAACTTTTATTTTCCTTTCAGATATAAGGCACAAATGGGAAGTGCTTTTATATTAATTTTTTTTTTTTTTTTAAGAGAGAGATTTTTGTGATAGGGCACGTGCACTTGCCGGAGCCACAGAGAGAGACAGAAAGTGAAATCACCCCCCAGGGAGGATCACCACACTGCAATTTCTTCTCCTCCAGTCTCCTCTTGGAATTTTGGGCATGCATACACACGCGCCTGGCATGAGTCTTAAGCCACCAGGTCTGAGACTCAAACCATGGTTGACTATGTGGTAGTCCAGCGATGTAACGATTATGCCATCAGCTGGTCCCTTGTATGTTAATTTTTGTTTGAGGTTTGTGAAAGGCACCTCATGGGATAAAGTTAGTCTGGTCAAAGGCATATCCACCTGTCAGTTCTTAAAGAACCATGTGGAATTTGAAATTGTAATTTGCTGAGCAGATAATTGAGAAGGCTGACACAATTCCTAGTCTTAATAGTATATGAATATTTCATCACTGTTACTATAGAATCCTATTAAATCTACTTTGAAACAGTGAAGTTTTCATTTATGTTGTATTTATTTACATGTAGTAGAAACAGGTAAGTTGGGAGGTTTTAGGTTTTGCTTAATAAAATAGTCACATTTATATCAAATTAGGAATTATTTTTTGACTTTTTGATCAAAAGAGGTTGTGTAAAAATGAACTATTTTTAGCGGGATTTTAGTAGTGATTTTGTGAATTGTTGGTTTTAAAATAGCTTGTTAGCCTATTTAACATACTTTTTGATAAATGAATAGTTTTCTTCTATACCCAAGTTTTGATTTTTTTTTATTTTATTATTATTTTTTTATAGGGCACATGTGCTTGCCAGAGAGAGAGAGAAAGACCGAAAGTGAGAAATCACCCCCCCCCCCCCCCCCAGGGAGGATGACCATGCTGCAATCCTTTCTCCATTCTCCTCTTGGGATTTTGGACATGTATGCACACGCTCCCAATGTAAGTTTTTTTTTTTTTTTTGAGAGGTTTTTCGCTATAGGGCGCGTGCGCTCGCCAGACAGACAGAGAGAGACAGAGAGACAGAAAGCGAGAAATCACCCCCCAGGGGGGATGGTCACGCCGCAATCCCTTCTCCTCCATTCTCCTCTCGGGATCTTGGGCACGCACGCACACGCGCCCGGCGTGAGTTGTAAGCCACCGGGTCCGAGACGCGAACCGCGGTCGACTACGTGGGAGTCCAGCGACATAGCCATTACGCTAACTGCTGGTTCCCCCCAATGTAAGTTTTAAGCCACAGGGTCCAGAACTCAAACGTGCTCGACTATGTGAGAGTCCAGCCATGTAACCTTTATGCCATCTGCTGGACCTATCCAGAATTTTTTAATAATACAATACTTTTTCTAAAAAAAATTTTTTTACAATCACTGGGACCAGCAGGTATCGTAGTGGTTAAGGTGCTGAACTTTTACGTGGTCATCCACAGTTCGAATACCAGACCGTGCAGCTTCAAACTCAATGCCAGATGCGTGCACACATATGCCCAAATTCCAAGAGGAGAATGGAGGAGAAGGGATTACAGCACCGCCATTCCCCCTGGAGAATGATTTCTCACTTTCTGTCTCTTTGTCTATCTTTGTCTCTCTGGTGAGCACACATGCCCTGCAGTGAAAATCTCTGGAAAAAGAAGAAAACATTTAATTGCCAAAGGATGCAAGTGCTCACCAGAGGAAGAAATGAAAAGAGAGGGAGGAGAAAGCACACTCCTCCCACAACAGGGTACAGCCACCCTGCAATCCCTTCATCGTTTCTCCATCTTGTGGGACTTGGGGCATGTACTCTCATGTACCCAGCATGTTTTTCATGTTTCCGGGGCCCAAATTCAAACTGTAGTCATCCATGTGAGACCTGGCTCCTGTAACCATGGCTATGGGTAAAAGGTTTTTGATAAAACTTTCATCACAGGAAGAAAAAAAAAAATTTTTTTTGAGAGATTTTTGCTATAAGGAACATCTGCTTGCCAGAGAGATAGAAAGTAAGAAATCACCTCCTAGGGAGAACAGCCACACTACAATCCCTTCTCCTCCATTCTCTTCTTGGGATCTTGGGCACACATGCACACATGTCCGGTGTGAGTTTTAAGTCACCAGGTCCAGGACTCAAACTGTGGTTGACTATGTGCCAATGATGTAGCTATTATGCCATCTGCTGGCCCCTTTTTCTGCTTTGTTTATTAATTTCCAAATATTGCTGTTACTGTGTTTTCTTTTCCCAACTGTCAAAGAATACTTTGAAAATGCAGAAAAGTCTCATCGCTGATTTAAGTGAGATTCCTTAACCTAATTTTACATTTCTTTGAGCATTTTAGGAGCCATCTTGTTTTTCCCCAGTTCCAACTTTTACCAGGGACTTGAGGTCCCATGGACTATAAGGACTATACTCCTGGAACTAATTTGGGCTTGATATGCAACGTGCTCAAGTTATTACCAAATTGCATGCTCCCAAAAGGCAGACTTTTTCTCTGTCTTATTTTCAAGAGGCTAGCCTAGAGACAGGCACATAGTTGCCATGCAGTAATGAATGACATGTATGCTTACCTATCCTTAAAACATAGACTCAGGACCAGCAGATGGCATAATGGTTATGTCGTTGGACTCCCATGTAGTTGACCGCGGTTTCAGTCCTGGACCTGGTGACTTAAAACTTACGCCGGGTGCGTGTGCATGTGTGCCTAAGATCCCAAGAGGATAATGGAGGAGAAGGGACTGTGGCATGGCCATCCCCCCTGGGGGCTGATTTATCACTTTCTGTCTCTCTATCTCTTCCTGTCTCTCCAGCGAGCACACAACCCTATAGCAAAAATCTCTCTCTAAAAAAAGAGAACAAGTCTCTTGGTTCCTCTGCCTTGGAGTTCAGTAAGCATACTAAAAATGGTGCCAACAGGGGTGTATGTTTAAGGTGCTGGACTCCCACATGGCTGACTGCATTTCAAGTACCACACCTGGTGGCTTGTTTTCTCACTTTCCCCTTTTCTCTCTGTCTCTCTCAGATCAAATTAAAACATAATAATAAATAAAATAATTTAAAAACACACACAGTTAAAAAAAAAGAATACTAGAAGTCCAGAATGAAACAGAAATAATCTTTGTCCCAGCAAAGTGATATGTATATGGTTCTCAGAATACTATGTTTGTTTCTTTCAGAAGCTTAGATTATTAAATAAACTTTTGTAATGAGTGGATAAAATGGTGTATCCTATGCAAATAACCACAGCATCACTTAATCAGCAGTTCCGAGGGATGAAAGTCTCATTTTGAGGAAATGCAAAACAATTGAATACAATTCATTACTTTGCATTTAAAGCAGGAAGATGATGAATACCCAGAAGAGCATTCCAATTTTGTTTCTTAGTAGGCAATTATTCTTTCTGATAGGTGAGAACATTTCACCTTTATTCGTTTTATAGATACAAGCTCTTATGATGTGCTATTTCCTTCCATGGATCCAAGTAAAATATTGAAACTTGACTATTTCAAGGTAGCATGAGGAAAAAGAAATAATGTCTCTCTTCTTCTTCTTTCCAAACAATAGAAAAAGATCAAAGTTAGGGTCAGAGCTAATATTGTCAACGTATAAGAGCCTGCTCATCATATGTAACTTTCTTTGACAGGATCTACAAAGGCTTTTGTATCTAAAGATGATTTTTTTGTCAATATGCAATCAGGCAGGTCAATGTTCATTTCACTTATGAAGAAAACCACATCAAGCAAATTTCATTATAAAACCTAAAAATCAATATAGATTTGTGCCAGTCTTCTCTAAATAATGAATGTGAGTAGTCCTTTACCCTGAAATAACATTTTTAAGGATCGGATTTTTACTAAAATAAAAAAAGTAAGAAAACATATTTGGTATTTCTTTGGACAATATTTGTATTTGATATGAAGACAGTGATATGATGAATGACTTTTGGGGTCTGTTTCGTTTTAAATATGTTTATAAGTCTGTTATGGTCTCTACACAAGTTGAGAATGACTACAGTAATAAGATATTTAGACATAAATACAGTATTAGAACAGTGATAATTGTAGTTAGTAGTTTAGTATGTACTGTGATAAAAATGTTCATTTATTATTTTTTTTTTGCACTTAACTGCCCAAGTGTAGGAATACAATAGTATGAGTAGGCTAACTGCTATAAGCAAAAAAAAAAAAAGTGTTCTTTCCTTTGTGGTACACCATTTCCCAGAATGTCTGCGTCCTCCAATGGATTCTCTGTGGCACAAGAGAAGGGAGAAAACAGAACAGCACAAATATTTTACATGAGCTGGATTTGAAAGAGGTACCTATCCCTTTATTCACGTTGCCCTTGGCAAGACTACACCTAACTGTAAGGGAACTTGGGAAATGTAACCAAGCTTGGTGAACATGTAGCTGTTCTCTCCCACAGAGGGTGTTATTCCCCTTTTATAGATGATGAAATGAAGGCTTAGAGCTCCACTGAGAATCAAAGAGGTGGATAATGACTGTATCAGATTGAACTAGGGACCCATTTAAGTGCCTCCTACTTCAACCTTGTGCTGGGTCGTTTGCCAGCTTGCTGTGATGGACCCTGGAGACAAACGGTATCTTCACTTGACCTTGCTATAGCTCTACTGGCGAAGCTGCAATACCAGGACAGAAGTAGTACAAGGAAAGATTTTAAGAACCAGCCAGCAATTCCTACACAGCTGCCAATGGCTATGTTTTATTTTATTTTATTATTTAGCCATATTGTTATTACAACATAACCTAGCCTTTCCTGACTGAACACTTTTATTTTATTTTATTTTATTTTATTCTTTAGCTGTATTGTTATTACAACATAATCTAGCCTTTCCTGACTGAACACTTTTATTCTATTCTATTCTATTCTATTCTATATTTTACTGTATTGTTATTACAACATAACCTAGCCTTTTCTGACTGACACACACTTTAGCCCAGAATGTCTTTTAGTGTTTATCTCAGAACTGTTCACAGAAATATGCGACATATCTGTGTCTCTGCATCTATCTGTCTATCCAATGACATTCATTAGAGACTTGTTTTAATAAATTGTGATTGAAAGGCCAGCAGATTGCTTGGTGGTTAAGGCACTCGAATCCCCATGGTCAACTGGTTTCTGTCCTGGACCTGGCAGCTTAAAACTAATACTGGGTATGCATGTGTGTACATGCCCAAAATCTCGAGGGGAGAGTGGAGAAGGAAATAGTGTGGTTATCCCCCCCTTGGGAGGGGGATTTTTCATGTTCTTTCTCTCTATCTCTCTCCAGTGAGTGCATGCATCCTATGGCAAAAACCTAAAATAATAATAAATTATGGTCAAGAAAATTATGCTTAACTGTATAATGGAATATATGGTTCTGATAAAAAGATATGGTAGATTTATGTTTACTTACATGAAAAGGTGCCCACAAGGTCCATAGTTCACATAATATAGCCAGTGTGGTCTTTGTGAAGGTCTTTTAAATACATTTTTACCTACTAAAACACTGAAATTTGGCCCAGCTGTGGTGGCCCACACAACTATGTTGCTCTATTCTTGAGGCTGGGACTGCTTGGGATACCCAGGTTTGATTCCTGGTCAAATCTAAAGGCCAAGTGCTGGCTGGTGGAGTGAGTGATGGTTAAGGGCACTGGACTCCCACATGGCTGACCTTAGTTCAAGTCCTGAACCTGGAGGCTGGCTTTCTCTCTCTCCCCCTACCTCCCAACTATCCCTCTCTGGTCAAATTAAAAATAAATAAATGAATAAGTTTAAAAAAAGAAAAAGGCCAGGTGTGGTGGTCAGTGCCTGTAATCCCAGTGACTCAGGAGACTGAGGCAGGAAGATCGTGAGCTTGCAGTTGGGGAACATAGAAAGATCCTGTCTGAGAAGGACCTGGGAGAGGAGCCGTGTGCCTACAGTACCAGCTGGGAAGCTGAGACAGGAGAAAGGATTGCAACGTGGTGAGACCCTGTCTTAATAAAAGTAAAAGTAGGACCAACCGATGGTGTAATGGTTACATTGCTGGACTCCCCACATGGCCAACGGCAGTTCGAGTCCCAACCCTGGTGACTTGAAACTCACACTAGACATGTGCATGTGTGCCCAAAATCTCTAGAGGGGAATGGAGGGGAAGGAATTGTGGCCTGGCCATTCGCCCCTGGGGAGTGATTTCTCACTTTCTGTCTTTGTCTCTCTGAAGAGCATGCACTTTACAGCAAAAATCTTTCTCAGGAAGAAAAAAAAAGTAAAAGCAAAAAGCAGGAAAAAAATACTCTGAATTATTCTGCTGTTATCATTAAAAAATCTAGGTCTTAGCCTTGGGATCCTAAAAAAAAGAGCCTAAGACAAAACTTAGGTATTAAAGTTGGCCTGGGAGATACAGTCCCCCAGCAAGAAGAGAGAGGAAAGAGATCAGGAGGGTCGGGAGGACAGACCCCAGCAAGATATGGTGATGCCACAGTGATCTCTCTATGTCCCTTTAAAATCAGGAGTAGTTGTTCAGTGGGTACAGCTGTTTGACCTTGTGGGACATTTCTTATGTGCATATACTCGAAAATTACAACTTGGGAAGTAGTAAAACACCTCCGAGGGAGGGAGTGAGAGGGAATTCAACTCTCTGCCAGGTCCCATTGGTGAACTTTCCCGTGCTCCTGGGTTGCACCGTCAACCAAGAGTTGTATTTCAACCCATGCTGTGGTGATTCATCTGAATATTAAATTAACAGGAGGTCTCAGAGACTTGGGGTCATGTAGCAGTTGTCCTGCAGGAGGCAGAAGCTCATACTGCCCCACACAGGCTGAGACTGAACCACGTGGCAGAGTTCTCTCATGGGGAAGGCAGAGGGCTTTGGAAGAGATAAATAGGTCCCAGCAGACTCACGGCCTTGCAGTCGGTCAGCTCTTGACTTATTTCTACATTTCTTTTCTCTGGCTCAATGGTACTAATTTATTAAGGGCTTCACCTTTGTTTCTCCATTTTCTGTGAGAAGACGCCTCATTGCGGTTAGCTGCTCCTCTGCATTCTCACTGCTGTCTTAGCATCTTCTAATCGTCTTTTTGAATCTGCCCACTTCCTTCTCCACATCAAAAGCTCATTGGAAGCAAAGTCTTTTTGTTATTAGCCACTGTATCTTCAATATTAAGCACACAATAGAAAAGAATAATAATGTGTACTAGTGTGTATTCAACAGTTACCATATTGTATCATATTTTATCCAATGCAGCAATTTCTCTTGATAATCATGTCTTTATGAGGTTCTCGAGTAAGCAGCATCTATTGCTTTAATTCTTCCTTTTTCTGTAGGTTCAGAGAATCTGCATGCTCTCATAGACAAGTGCAATTTTATGCCAGTCTATAATACACACTCCCCCCCCCCCCCCAATTAATACAGAACTATGTGGGCCAACAGAAGGCATGGTGGTTAAGGCGCTGGACTCCCACATGGCTGACTATGGTTTGGGTCCCAAATCTGGTGGCTTGCTTTCTCACTTTCCTCTCTCTCTCTGTCTGTCACTCTTTTTGTCTCTCTGTCTCTCTCTGATGAGCACCACTGCCCTGTAGCAAATTGAAACAGAAAATAATACTGATAAATAAAATTAAATAAATAGTAATTAAAAAAATAGAGAACTATGTGTATGTTTTCTAAGATGGATAACAATAAGTCTTTTAAAAATTTGCATATTTAAGGCATTTCAAATCCTGTAAGATAACATGATTCTGTCATGAGGACTTTAAAAGAAAAAGTTAGTGAATGCCTCATATTGAATTGAATTATTTTCTTGGTTGTTAGTTAAAATTTTGAGAACATGGGACCTGTGGTGGCATAGGAGAAATACAGTTGGACCCACAGGGGGGGTCCTGGGTTTGTGTCCTGGGTCCTCAGTGCATGCTCAGTGTGCACATGCTCATGATCTAGGCTGGCTGAGACAGAGTGGACTGTGGTTATGAAGGCCCTGTTGGGGATGCCTGTTTCTCTGTCACTCTCTCATTGAAAATGTAAATAAAGGGGCTGGCAGGTGGCATGGTGGTTAAGGGCACTGTACTCCCACATGGCCAACTGCTGTTCAAGTCTCAGACCTGACAACTTGCTTTTTCACTTTCTGTCTCTGTCTCTCCCTCCCGCCCCCCGGTCAAGTTAAAATAAATAAAGTTAAATGGATAATTCTTTTTAAAAAAAAGAAAATGTAAATAAATAAACTTTGAAAAAATATTGAGATTACTTTATGTAGAATTCTTCCACATGACTCTCATTCCTTCCATCAGTTACTTAACAAGCATTTATTGGATACCTTCTCTGAGCAGACTTTGTGATGGACTAAAGCCACTTCTTTGACATAATCTTCTTAGTATATACTTTGAAACATTTTCACACATCAACTGTTTCTGTGGCCACTTTTATATCAGAGATTTAACCTATTTTATAATAGATATTCTGATGCTTTAAAGATGTTTCTTTCTCATCCTGTGTTCTTGAATAACCTTAAAGTGTGTCCTACATAATTTTTCATAAATTTTAATTTAGTTTAAAACAGTGGTTTTTCAGGGGCCAACAGTGGCATAGTAGTTAAGGTATTGGACTCCCACATGGCTGTCCACGGTTCAAAGTTCCAGACCCAGCAGCTTGAAACTCATACTGGGCACATGTGTGTGTATGTGCCCCAAATCCCAAGAGGACAATAGAGGAGAAGGGATTGCATTGCAGTATGGTCATCCACCCTCCCCAACTCCTGGGGGGTGATTTCTTACTTTCTGTCTTTTTGTTTCTCCAGCAAGCACATGCGCCCCGTAGCAAAAAAATCTCTCAAAAACCTCCCACCCCTCCCCCCAAAAAAACTGATGTTTCAGTTTTTTACATTCTTATTGACTGGGGACATGCAAAAAATTAGCAATGACAAGGCCTTACTTCCAGATATTTTTAATTTAATTGGCCTGAGGTGGAAGCTGAAGATATTTTCTAAATTTACCTTAGGAGATTCCTATATATAGCTTGGGTTGAAGTTTAATTGAGAAGAATGTTTCTCCGTGTGTGAGCCACAGATCATTGGAGATTTTTATGAATCTGTGAGATCATCAAAGCTCTAAATATTAATACAAATTTATTTCTGACATGAAACAATGGATTTTTCAGTTTTAAGTATTTAGGTATCTTTCCAGGAGGGGCATCAATCTCGTAAATTATATGATTTATTTTGTGCTCATTAGCAAGTTGGGAACCTGGTTTACTAAGTGAACTGACTCTTCGAAATGCTCTAAAAGTCAGGTGACATTGAGAATGTTGGAGTTTCAAGTTTTAGTTGTCTGTAATCAAACAATCATTTTGAAAATAAGGTTGAGATCAGAGCGATGAGATGGTTTGCCCATTGTCACATGATTAGTCTGTTGACTAGAAAGGACTAAGAACTGGGGCTCCTAACTTGCAGTGTGATGTTCTTTCTGCTTTATTTACCCCATTGCCCCTCAGGGACCTCATAAAATATCCCAGGACCTCAGACCTATTTGTTCCCTCTGAGTCAGGTCTTAAATATTCTAGCATTTATTATTTAAATTCCAGCGCTAAGTTCTAATTACCACTTCGTAATTACTGTACAGTGAGCAGATGTGTGTTTTTTTCTAAGGGGAAAAAAAAAAGCTGGAATGTTATTTTCACCTGTACCTTCGGCAGTGTTTCTCCACAGAGAAGTAGCAATCAACATTAATATATAAACCCAAGTTGCCAAGATTTCAAATTTAGCTGATGCAGAGTGCAGTGTTAAGAGTTTCTGTTGCCAACAGATCAGACGCTCTCTGGGCTCCCATCAGCTTCCCCAATTGCCAGTCACCAAAATCAGCTTTCTCCCTGAAAAGCAAGTTTTGTTTTTGTGCAATTAACTGATACATTGGTGAAATGAGATAAAACATGTCTCTTAGGAAATGATTTTTCCTTGGGAGTGTAAAATAACAGAGTAACAAAATGTATCTAAGCTTGTGCTACTGTTGTTGTTATATATGGTTAACAGCCATGATGACAGCCGGCTGGGATGAGGTTAGCAATAGACAACAATGACAGACTTTAACAAAGCCAAAAGAAAACAAAACAAAATAAAACAAAACACCCAACTAACCAAACAAGCAAAAAGCAAAAACCTTTAACAGAATGGACTCTTTAACATACTGTATCCAGTATCATGTTCAGGAAGGAGGATAAAAAATGCTCAGAGGCTTACATACTTCATACTGTGATTCATTACATCATGCTATATGGTGGATTATTATGTTTGTTTCATTCTCATTTCATAGTTATAAATCCTGTTCCCTTTTCATCAAGGCCTAACCTATGTGGTTTCCGTGATTGCGAGGTAAACTGATTTTTTAAAGTGTGTATTTGTGTCTTTGCTTAGGGTTTGCTCCTAGAGATAAGGTCAACAATGTAGTTTAAATACATTATCTTCTTGAGTGTGGGAATCTGGTTCAATGTAGCTTACGGGGATAACAAGTATGAACACTTCAGCTGAAGTATGAAATCTTCGTATTTCTTTGTAACCCCAGTGACCAGTCTTAAATGTCTTCATGGTAGTCATCTGTGATTAGATTTATATGTATTTAATATTGAATTTTTATAATTGTCATTTTTTTGGAGGAGATAATGTTCATGCCTCCCTATATTTCTTTTCCTTTCAAAAATCAGTAATGGCAGTAAAACAGACAGTTTCTCAAATGGAAGGAGAGGGAAATTATGCATGACTGGGTTTTGACAATATAAGTTGACATCACAGTATAAATCTTCCTAATATGAAATTTGACAAAATAAAGCATTTTACAGTCAGGAAAAAAGAAAAAAAGGCACAGAGCCCATGAAAACAATCTCTTGATGTTAATCATAATGGTCAAGTGAAAACCATCAGATTTAGATAAGATAGCACATCTAAGAGGAGAATGTTAGACTGCATCCACAGATACCTAAAAAATTAATCAATTTCAGTGAGTCTATGCTTTAGGACTGCTAAATTTAATCTGATAATCTCACTTAGTAGTAATATATTAGTCCTTTGTGTAACAGAATTACCTTCTTTGGATCTTTTTTAAAGAATAGATGTGATCTCCAGCCAGTAATGGCGCGGTGGTTGAGGCGCTGGACTCCCACATAGCCAACTGCCTTTTGAGTCCCAGATGTGGCAGCTTGCTTTCTCACTTTCACTCTCTGTCTCTCTCTCTTGTAAGCACACATGCTCTATAGCAAATTTTAAAATAATAATAATGAAAACTAAGTAATTCTTTTTAAAAAATGGAAAAAGAAAAGAAAAAGAATAGAGAGGGTCTCAACTCATAGTTTTGCAGGTCTATGTTCCAGAGTTGGTATGTAGTGAGTATCTTCTTGTTAGTAAGTAACATAACAGAGAGCATCACGTGGTGAAAGAACAGCCATGTACGTATCTACCTCCATGGGTCTCTGTTGTGGTCTCATTCCTTTGCCTTATGGTCCACCAGTATTCAGGCAGGGGCCCCCAATTGATAACCTTATCCAATTCTAGTCATCTTTTAGAGGTTCCACTCCTTCCTTCCTTCCTTCCTTCCTTCCTTCCTTCCTTCCTTCCTTCCTTCCTTTCTTCCTTTCTCTCTCTCTCTCTTTCTTTCTCTCTCTCTCTTTCTTTCTTTCTTTCTTTCTTTTTTCAGGTTTATTTATTTATTTCTTCTGAGAAAGAGGGAGAGAAGATATTCTCAACAGGGTCTCAACCTTAATCCTCCTCCAAGCCTTCCCAGTCAACCATGGTTTTGGAGTCCACCTGCATATACCCAGTGTATACAGATCATCCCAGGAATTGAACCCTGACCTATGTGGATCCAGGATTAGCAAACAGTGTGCTGCTGTTGCACCACTGCTGTTGGCCCATCAAAGTCTCCACATCTTAATCCCGAACACAGGTTAAGTTCCTGTCCTCTTTATAACTTCACAGTAGCTCATCACATTTTAACACATGAATTGGTGGAGGGTACATTTCAGACATAGCAATAATTTAAAATATTGGTGACCACTTGAAATGGAAAATTCTGCAAAATAAAATCCTGTTATTAATTAATTAATTAATTAATTATAGTTTTGCTATAGGGCACATGCACTTGCTGGATAAAGAAAGTGAGAAATTACCTTCCAGGGAATGGCCACACCACAACCCCTTTCCCCCCATTATTTTCCTCTAGGGATTTTGGATGTGCACACACATGTGCCTAGCATGTTTTTCAAGCCATCAGATCCAGGACTTGAACTGCACAGTTGGCTATGTGGGATCCTGCTGCTTAACCATCAGGCCACTGGCTGGCTCTCAGCCTTTTAATTTTTAAAAACTAAATTATAAATATTCAAAACATTAATAATATAGAGAAGATAATATCAATCTATATTCATGGATTCATAACCACCTTAGAAATTATGTTAATATTTTTCTGTATTTGTTTGAGGTCCATTTTAGTTACAGATAGAGTTAAATACTTATAGATAGAAATGAGTACACTTTCACCTCAATCTGCTCTTTTCTGCCTCTTCAGAAGTATTAAACTTCCTCAAGTTAGTTTTCTTTACCATTCATCTATTTTTATTTTTATTACATATCTTTTTATCAAAAAAAGTATAGCATGGGGCAAAATGTGGCATAGTGTTTAAGGTGTTTGGCTCTCATGTGGTTGACTACAGTTTGAGTCCTGGACCTGGCATCTTGGAACTCATGCTGCATGCATGTGTGTGCATAACCAAAATCCCAAGAGGAGACTGGAGGAAAAGGCATTGTGGTGTGGTCATCTCCCATTGGTGTGTGTGTGTGTGTGTGTGTGTGTGTGTGTGTGTGATTTCTCACTTTCTGTCTCTCTAGTAAATGTATGTACCCTATAGCAAAAATCTCTCTCTCAAAAAAAAGTATAGTTTCTCTTTCCCACTATACAAGATGGAAGGTGAAAAAGCTGAGAAGCAGAATACTAAGAGAAAACTTGAAGCTAAGAAGGTTGATGCCAGTGGCAAGCTTATTAAAAAGGGTGAACTCATGGCTAAAAAGCCCAAGAAAGGGAAGCCCCATTGCAGCTGAAACCCAGTCCTAGTCCGGAGCATCAGCAGATAATCCCAGTCTGCCATGTATTCCAGGAATGCTGTGTACAAGAGAAAATACTCGGCCACTAAATCTGGGATTGAAAAGAAAAAGGAGAAGTTTCTCCTCACTGTCACAAAACCATTTGGTGGAGATAAGAATGGTGGTACCTGGGTGATTAAACTTTGCAAAGTGCCTAGGTTATTCTACTGAAAATGAGCCTCGAAAGATGTTGAGTCATGGCAAAAAACCCTCAGCATGTGAGGAAGCTGCAAGCTAGCATCACTCCTGGGACCATTCTGATCATCCTCACTGGACACAACAGAGACAAAAGAGAGGTTTTTCTGAAGCGGCTGAGCAGTGGCTTGTACTTGTAACTGGACCTCTGGTCCTCAATCGAGTTCCACTGTGTAGAACAAACCAGAAATTTGTCATTGCCACCTCTACAAAAT
This sequence comes from Tupaia tana, assembly GCA_026018925.1. Taxonomy (NCBI): domain Eukaryota; kingdom Metazoa; phylum Chordata; class Mammalia; order Scandentia; family Tupaiidae; genus Tupaia; species Tupaia tana. Next base: position 14,178,686 of record JAKSZU010000022.1, on the reverse strand, counting down.
TGATATTAGCAAGGTAAAAATTCCAAAACACCTTACCAATGATTACTTCAAGAAAAAGAAGCTGCAGGAGTCCAGACACCAGGAAGGTGAGATCTTTGACACAGAGAAGGAGAAATAGGAAATTTCAGAGCAGCACAAGTTTGGTCAGAAAGCTATAGACTTGCAAACTTTACCAAAAAGCTGTTCCTGGGCTCCAGGGCTTCCTGTGGTCTGTGTTTACCCTCAGAAATGGATTTAATCCTCGCAAATTGGTGTTCTAAATTTCTTGACAAGAACCTAATTAAATAACTAATCATAAATTTATGGGACCAGCAGTTGGCATAATAGCTATGTTGCTGGACTCCCATGTAGTCGACCACAGTTTGAGTTCTGGACCTGGTGGCTTAAACTCACGGCAGGCGCGTGTACATGTGTGCCCAAGATTCTGAGAGGAGAATAGAGGAGAAGGAATTGTGGCATGGCCACCCACCCCCCGGGGGTGATTTCTGTCTGTCTCTCTGTCTGTCTCTATCTTTCTGGCAAGCGCATGTGCCCTATAGCAAAAACCTCTCAAAAAAAGTTTTAAAAAAATATAGTATTTCATATAGTTGAAATATACCTAAATGACATGATATGATGTATCTTCTTCGACTGCTTTTTTTCTTTCCCCTGTATTTGATATGATCAACATTAATTCTAGTTTATTTATTTTATTTTTTAGAGAGAGGAACTTTTACTATAGGGCATATGTATTTGCCAGAGAGACAGACTGAAAGTGAGAAATCAGCCCCCTGGGGGGATGGCTACACAGCAATACCTTCTCCTCTATTCTCCTTTCAGGATTTTGGGCACATACACACACTCCATGTGAGTTTTATGCTCCCAGATCCAGGACTGAAACTGCAGTCAACTATGTGGAAGTCCAGTGGTGTAACCATTATACCATCTGCTGGTCCTAAATTCCAGTTTATTTTAAATGTAGTTAATATTTTATTATCTGACCAGAGTATGATATAGTTACCTGTGACTCTATTACTAGGCATTTAAATTTCCTTTTTGGAAGCTGTGGCAATGAATTTCCAGATACATGGAACCCTTATGAATATTTCTCTAGGGCACATCTCAGCAGATGTTGAAGCAATGGGTTGTAGAGTATACATGTCAACTTTAGTAGATGTTGATGGATTGACTTTGGATATGGTTATTCTAATTTGCATTCCCACTGATACTGTTTAAGTGTTCCCTTCATTTGCTATGAGTCGATGCTACTATGCCCTGGCTTGTTCTGGTCTGCATATTCTTCCCCACCTCATAGTTAACGGCCTTTTGAAATGCCTTGCAGTCTCTGTCTCAGCTACTGCTCTTGAACAGATGTTGCCCTTTCACTACAGAACTACAACCTACTACTACTCTTCAGCTCATGGGGAGATTATGCCTGCTGCTAGTCTAGCCTTTATGTTGTGACTCAGTTCAAAAAGTAGACTTCTCTTTTATATTAAAGGCACTTGGACCTCATTCTGAAAAGTAGATCTTCCTGCTCTGTCTAGAGCCTATTCCTTTAGGATCTTACATTAAATATAGGATAAGACTTTATTGGACTTCTTAAAGTTTCTCTTCTAAGGATTGAAATTCAGCCCCTGAAATTTAGTCGGTTTCCCAGGACTTTGATTGATGCCACTGGGCTCTTTTTGTCATGTGTTCTTCATCCTCATGCTCCACCAATCTTCTCTTGTCTTTTTTTGGACTGCCTGTCTATATTTTGAGAAGGTCGCTCTTTATTTGTTGCCATATTTGCAAGCAATGTGTTTTCTGACTGGGCTCTGTTGTCACCTTCCTGCCCTCAGGGGCTGGTTTCTTTCCAGGACAAGTCAATCTTGTTCAGCTCTAGATTCTGCCATTGGTGCCACTGAAGACAGTTTATTGCTGTCACCACCTCTGGAAGTGATTTCATGCAGTTGAGCCAGTCTCCTAAAAATTCTTGTCATTTTTTTTAAAACTCTGTTTCCTTCTTTACTACGTTTGGGAAGTCATAACCACTTCTAAGATTCACAGATCTTTTAATATCTCCTTTACTGATATGACTAATACCTATATTCTGGTGGCCAAGCAGCAAATTTGAGCCTTTGGCTCAAATACAGAGTATATCACAAAACCAAAGACCTAAGCAAAGCACCCAAAGAAAAAGCAATACTTTAAAATGGGAGGATTTTATTTTTCTTGATTTCTTAAGTAGTACATATTCATTTTAGAAAATTTAGAAAATAGGTGGCATGGTGGTTAAGGCACTGGACACTCCCACATGGATTAAATTTAAAAAATTTGGAAAAGATACCAATGTATAAGAAAGAAAATAAGAAAATAAGCCACTATCAACATTTGCACCAATCCAGATATGAAAATACTCATACAAATGCTAATTTAATAAATGTTTGAGTGCCTTCCAGATGGTGAGAGTAGGAAGAGAGTAACAAATAAAATATGGATCTGCTACTTATGGAGGTTAAAATCTATTGAGGAGAGACAGGTAACAAATAACCAAATTTCTAATAAATAAATAAATACATGAAATAGTGGAAGGTTGGTATTTCTGGCAAGAAATGATTTCAGCTGAGTTTCACAGGATTTGAAAGGCAGACACATGAAGATCCAGCTGGAGAACTTTACTGGAAGAAGGACTGCATGTGAAGAACATCTAGAAATGGGAGAGATTGGAGTGTGGCTAAATTTAGAAAGAGACACCATTAATTTAATCACAGCTTTTTTATGGAGGAGTCGAGGGAAGATAAGATTAGATGTATAATTTGAAGACATTACCAGTTTCTGATAAATTAAAAGTTCAGGAACGTGCATTATTATTATTATTATTTTTTTTTTGAGAGGTTTTCGCTATAGGGCGCATGCGCTCGCCAGGCAGACAGAGAGAGACAGAGAGACAGAAAGCGAGAAATCACCTCCCAGGGGGGATGGCCACGCCGCAATCCCTTCTCCTCCATTCTCCTCTCAGGATCTTGGGCACGCACGCACACGCGCCTGGTGTGAGTTTTAAGCCACCGGGTCCGGGATGTGAACCATGGTCGACTACGTGGGAGTCCAGCGACATAGCCATTACGCTAACTGCTGGTCCCCAGGAACATGCATTTTAGAATTAAATAATGTGATATTTTTAAAATGGAATTGGGAACATGTACATACTAGTCCACATTTTCTTTTTTCTTTTTAAGTCTGGTACCTGATTTTCAACACACACACACACACACACACACACACATACAGCCAAGGACAAACATGGAGAAATATACTTCCGTGTAAATTGGCTTAACTATCCGGTGGAATGTCATTATAAAAAGTACATGTCTCCAACTGTTTATATATTATCTTGACACACATTTTTATAGTATTAAACCAAAGAGATCCTTTCCTCTGATATAAAGGAATGATAAATGTTTGTGTATAACAAAGAAGTATTGGTCTCTATCTTCCATTCTCTTCCCCCAAATTCTCCTATCATGAATGAGATCCTTCTATTTCTCATCATGATAGGAGTGGTCTATCAGATTGCCCTATAGCAATTCCAATTTTGCTTATCAGTTAAGACCAAAATGTGTCATCCTCCTTTCTATATTTAGGAGTCGTAGGAAGCTGTGCTATGACATGTGAAATGTGAAGAGCATCTGTTAGAGAATGCTAGAGTTGAAGGTGTGAAATGTTTAAAGAAATGATAAGCTTTGGGCTCAGCTTCTTCCTCAGATGACAAAGGGTTTGCAGGTATTAGAGAGCTAATTCTCAGCTGTTTTCTGTGAGGTGGATTTTATCTACCAGAAATGCAAGATGTGTAGAAATGGTTAGTTGGCTTGCTGCTAACCCTTATATATCTACCTTGATGTTAACTGTAACTCTGGAGGAAAAAAGTTGGTGATTTATATTCTAACCAGTTCCTTATTTGGACCAATCATTTATCTTAGCTATAATTTAACATCTTTTTTTAAAGGCTCAAAAAATACTTATATATATATAATCTAGTTTTGGATTTCTATCTTAGTCTTGCAGAAAATTTCTAGAAATGTACATGAACCAGTCAGATATTCTCTTAGTGATCTGAAATTTATTCCTATTTAAGTTTTTTTTTTTTTTTCTATTATACAACTTTGACTGTTATAGAAAGGTTGTTTGGTTTGGCTTTGCCAAAATCTACTATTTGTGTTATGTTGGGTCTGCCGGGCCGTTTTACTTTTTCCAAGTTTATTACTTAGAGATCCTCAGTTTTCTACTGGAGTGTCTATTAAACATCTCCTAGAGCTTTGATGTTATCTCTTTTTTTTTTTTTTTTTTTTTTTTTTTTTTTTTTTTTTTTTTTTTTTTTTGAGAGGTTTTCACCAGAAAGAGAGAGACAGACAGAAAGCAAGAAATCACCCCCCAGGGGAGATAGCCATGCCGCAGTCCCTTCTCCTCCATTCTCTTCTTGGGATCTTGGGCACACACGCACATGTGCCCGCCCTGTTTAAGCCACCGGATCCAAGATTTGGACCACGGTCGACCACATGGAAGTACAGCGACATAGCCATTACACTGACTGCTGGTCCCTGATGTTCTCTCTTTAAGTTTTAAATCATATTCTTGTTTTTAATTTTTTTCATTATAATTATTATTATTTTTTTTTAATTTGACCAGAGAGAGAAAGATAAAACAAGCCATCAGATCTGGGACATGAACCATGTTTGGCCATGTAGGAGTCCCATACCTTTAACCACCACACCACCTACTGGTATCAAAATCACATTCTCTTAGAAAAGTCCTTAATTTAGGCCCATATCAATAATAAACAATAAATAAAATATAGGACCAGCAGGTGGCATGGTAGTTAAGGTGCTGGACTCTCATATGGCCAAATGAGATTTGAGTCCCAGACCTATAGGCTTGTTTACTCACTTTTCCTTTCTGTCTCTCTCTGGTCAAATTAAATAATAATAATGATTAATAAAAATAAAATAATTCTTTAAACAATAAAATAATGGCTTTTTGTTTTAATTATGGCAAGGTAATTTATAACTGTTTATATACTTAGAACTCACAATTGTTATTCACATTTCAGTCTGATTTTAGCATTACTTTAAATGGTTGGTTTGAGATGGATCTTTATTTTTAATTAATTAATAAATTTCTTTAGAATTTCTTGCTTCAGGGCACATGCGCTGACCTGAGAGAGAGAGAGAGAGAGAGAGAGAGAGAGAAACAATGAGAAGGAAAGTGAGAAATCACCCCCTGGGCAGGTGGCTACACCATAATTCCTTCTCCTCTATTCTTTTCCTAGTGTCTTGGGCATGCATGCACACAACCCCTGTGTGATTTTCAAGCCTCTGGGTCCAGGACTTGAACTTTGATTGTCCATGTGGGAATCCAGTGATGTAACCACTATACTATCTGCTGGCCCTGAGATGGATCTTAAACCATCATGTGTTTCCCAGTAAAAGATGGCATATTTTAGAAATATAGACCTTAAAGTCAATGGAATTTGCCCAGCTAAATTCTCACTATGCTTCTATTTATTTCCTTATGGTAAATTTTCTTCTTACATCTAATTATTTTAGATTGTCTTTCCACTGCTTCTTATTGCCCAGGACAGTACTGTTTTCCCAATGTTCAGGATATTAATTTAAATGAGTTTATCAATATGTCACTACTTCTTGTTAGGCAAATAAAACTACTCATTTCTTTTGTCCCTTCACTCATAGTATTTCCTTCATTTGGTATATTGAACTTCTCTTGGCATATTCATTTACACCCACCTAAATCCTTCCCCATTTTCAAAATAGAACTCAAATGACATCTTTCTGGGTGTCTCCAGATCTTCCTGTTTGGAATTAGTCTCTCTCTTCAGTAATTACACATCATACTGTGAAAAATTAGCACCATCTGTTTTGTGTCATAATCAGGTAAGAATGTTTTTATTTTCTCCCTGTGATAAAAACTCTGAAACAATATATTTCTTCTATTGTAGAACACACAGGTCATCTACCTTATCTATAATGCATATTCAGGAATATTGAGCATGTCTAATAAGAAAGTTTCTTAGCCACACCATGTGTTCCATGAATTTATTGGTCCCTTCTTTGTTAGGAGACATAAGAAAGGCAAGTAATGACTTCAGTGTTCCTACATGGAAGCTTGGACATTCTCCAGTGTCTATCAGACTTTTGGTTCTATTTCACTTCCCAGCTCTGTGTTAGTCAACAATCGATAAATCTTTCTAAGCCTAAGTTTGATCATCTGAAATAAGCGATGATGATACCTCCTCATGTTGTGAAGATTAACTATTAGATTGTAGTTAGAAGGAGCTTCTTATTAGTTCTCTGGACTATAGTGAGAGCTCCAAAAATGCTAATTACTAAAACTACTAGTAACTGTTAGAGTTATGTTTATTGTTAACCTTTTATTCAATATATACCTTAATTATGTAAAGAATTGACTTGAGAAAAATAAGAAGTAGAACTAAATATTCCTAACAGGACACTTATCTAAAAAACAAACAAAAAAACCCCCAGAAAACAAAAAAAGGAAAATGAAGAAGAAGAAAAGTGAATGTTTCTGTCTATTTGATGAAAGGACAATCTTGATGCATATTAATAGAATACTTATTCTATAACCAACAAAATAAGGTTTGGGAGGAGCCATTAAATAGTCTTGCTTGAATGATTCTTTCATGTTTCTAAGAAGATACTGCCTGAAGAAATTTAATGAAACATCTAATGGAGACGTTTTGGAGAAGTATTTTAGATATAATTGCAAGAATATAATTTTTTTATACTGAAACACCTTTTTTTAAAAAAAAAACTTTGTTTATTTTATTCATGATAGAGAATGTGAGTGTATACATGCAACAGAGAGAGTGAAAGAGGAACACCATAGACAAGCCCTGGTCATGTCATAATCCCCTTCCTCTAGCCCTCTAGCACATCAGTATCTTGGGCACAGGTGTGTGCCTGGCATGCTGAAACAATTTCCTTACACAAAAGGAATGATAACATCTTGGATACTTATCATATTTGGGGACATTTTGTTTGTGTTTATGGAGGAAGAAACTGAAGGTAAAAAGGATACAGATTTCTTTTCCCTCTATGGGAAAGCCCAGAAAGTCTTCATTTCAGATTTTAGATTTTTGTTTTCCATTCATATAGAACCTTTCTTCCTTTTGGCTGATGTAAACCTCAAAATATGTCAGTACCCACATCACACTACATGTAAATATTAACTCAAAAATAACCATAGACTATAAAATCTACCTATAAGCTAGAGCTCTTAGAAGAATACATGGGTGGGACCAGCAGGTGGTGTAGTGGTTGCATTGCTGGATTCCAACATGGCTGACTGTGGTTTGAGTCCTGAACCTGGTGGATTTTTAAACACATTGGGCACACGTGCCTGCATGCATGCCCAGAATCGGAAAGGAGAGTGGAAGAGAAAGGATTGTATCATAGCCATCCCCTCTGGGGGGCGATTTCTCACTTTCTGTCTCTCTGGCAAGCACATGCACCCTATAGCAAAAATCCCTCTCTCTTAAAAAAAGAAAAATAACACATGGGAATAAACCTCATGGCCCTGGGAGTTAGGCATTGGCTTTTTAGATATAACAATGAAGTAAAAGTGACAGAAGAAAAAAGAAAAAAAAATAGATTGCATTGTGTTAAAATTTAATTTTTTTTTTTCTTCAAAGGCTACCATCAAGGAAGTGAAAAGACAACCCAAAGAATTGTAGAAAACATTTGTAAATATATGTCTCCTACAGGGCTTATATTTAAAATACGTAGGAACTCTTACAATTCAACCATAAACAGAAAAATAACTCAGTTCAAAAATGAGCAAAGGGGCCCAGACATGGTGTTGCAGGTGATAGGGTGCTCCTGCACGATGCTGGAATTATAGGGCAAGCCTGAATACACTTGGCATACTCAAGCACCCCAATGACCTTGCCTGACTGGAAAGCTGGGGTGTGGGATGGGGATCACCGTGTGCTGAGATTCTGCCAAGGCCACCTCTCCTTCTCTCTCTCTCATTCCCTTTCTCTCTGGATCTCAATAAATAAGCAAACAAGTTTTTTAAAAAGTGGGCAAAGAGTTTCAATAGATATATCTCTGAAGATGTACTAATAACCATTAGACACATGAAAAGATGTTCAAAGTGATTAACCATCAGGAAATACAAAACAAAGCCATATTGAGATACCTTGTCACATCCATTAGGGTAGCTAAAACAAATAAACAAAAAAAAAAAAACAGACAATAATAAGAATTGGCAAAGATGCTGAAACATAGAACCCTCATCAACTGCAGGCAGGATTGTTAGTTGATGTACATACAATTTGGTAAACATCTTAGAAATTTCTGAGAATGTTAAAAATAAAGTTATTTCTCTAAGCAATTTAACTCTTATGTATATACCCAAGGGGAATGAAAACATACATGGACACCAAAACTGTGAATGTTTATAGCAGTATGATTGATAATAGCCAAAAAGAGGAATCCACCCAAATGTCCATTAACTGATTAGTCAGTGAACAAAATGTGCTTATCAACATTTAATGGAATGTTTTACACAACAAAAAGGAGTGCCACTATGTGCTACAGCATGGGTTAACCTTTAAAATATTCTGCTAAGTGAAAGAAAATAATCACTAAAGGCCAGCTATTGTATCATACCATTTATATGAAATGGCTAGAATAGGCAAATTCATAGAGACGGAAAATAGATGAGTGGTTTCTAGGTGCTGGGAGGTGGAGGAAATGAGCATTGACTCCAGTGGAATCATGACGGTGATTTTATATTAGAGTTTTTTGTGTGTGTGGAGATGCAGCTGTTCTGAAATTGGATGATGATAATGGCTGAACAGTTTGTGGAAGATACTGAAAACCACAATCCATTATCGAGAAATCTGACAGAAACCCACCTTGCTGACTCCATGGGAAACTCACACTTCCTGTGTTCTAACATGGATTGTATAATGTCTTTTATGAACCATCTTGCATTCTCTTGATGCAAACTTTGGCTTTCTCTTTTTCTGCAAAATCAGATTGCACTTTCCCTTAGGGCTTCTTGCTTTCTGCCCTGAGGATTCTCAAATATCAGGAGTTAATAGTTCCCAGGAATCTTAACCTAACCTATAGGGATAGAGAGCTAGTAAATAAATACACTCCACTTCTGTATGTATGTATGTTTGTGTGTGTGTGTGTGTGTGTGTATATATATATATATATATATATATATATATATATATATACATTTTTTGGGGGAGGGAGAGATTTTTTTTGCTACAGGGCGTGTGCACTAGCCAGAAAGACAGGGACAGAGAGACAGAAAGCGAGAAATCACCCCCCAGGGGGGATGGCCACGCCGCAATCCCTTCTCCATTCTCCTCTTGGGATCTTGGGCACACACACACACACACACACACACACACACACCTGGCATGAGTTTAAGCCACCGGGTCTGGGACTTGATCCGCGGTCGACTACATGGGAGTCCAGCGATATAGCCATTATGCTAACTACTGGTTCCTCTACTTCTGTATTTTAGGTGAAAAACTTCAAAGTTAATATTACATAGTACTACTCACTTGTCCCTTGGTTGCCCATGGTGCTCTAATCAGTTTAATAATCCACCTTGGTTAGTCTTCTTTTTCCAGACTTTCTAGACATCCCTCCACCTCTCTTCTCCTTTTTTTGTTTCCTGGGATTCTTTCTAAAATGAAACCACTTGCTATAAACTCTTGTGTAAATGTCTGTTTTAGATGTCAAGTGAAGACACATTGACTCAAAACCTCTGAGGACATAGGTAAATTTCTTAGTGTCTCTGCCTCAGTTACTGCACCTTAATAATAATAATAATGCATAATAATAATAATTGCTTGCTGTACACAGAAGAGTGGGCATACTAGGCTTGTGACTGCTAGAAGAGAGGCCTGCTTATGAGATTGCCCTTTGGCTGGCCCCTGAGATCTTAGCTGGTATTGATAAAAAATCTTCTCTAATTCAGAATGGCTCACTGTGCTTAGTCTGTACAAACACGTGCTTCCTTCTGTTAGTTTGGAATGTTGGCACATAGTAGGCAGAGGATACCAATGTGAACAACTTCACACCCCCCCAAAACTAACAAATTAACAGAAAACCCTAGACATTGAATTCCTAACATGTTGCTGCTTTGTCCCTGGAACACTAGATTCTCTTTGACCACTTCATGGGAGGGAGAGAACATAAAGAAGCTCCTGCAGAAATTCCTCCAAACTCTGCCTGTGACTTTTCCCCTCATTATCTACCCGTGTCTCTTTACTGCATTGCTGTAATACACCTTAGCAATCGACTTAAATCTGAGTCCTGAATCTGAATCCTGAACTTTGAGTCCTGAATCTCTGAATGGATGGGTGATCTTGGAAATCTCTGCATACTTGCTGTGGTTATTGTGAAGACTGAATGAGACGAAGAATGTACAAGACTTTAGCACAATGCTTCTAACATCCTAAAGGTCCAGTAAATGTTGTGAGTTACCAAAGTGCCTCTTGTTAGCCTCAATATGTGTTATCAATTACTGCTAAGATTTCCCAGTTACATTCACTAAGTCTGTAAGTCATATCAGATTTTCAACTGATGTAAAGTTATAAATGGTCCCTAGAAGTAGTGGAGTTAAATTTGCTTTGGTCACTTTCAATTCAATTGCTTTTAATGCCTTGGTTCTCCTCCACCCCATCTTTTGCACAGCCAATAGGAAATGAAGCAAACTAGCTATGACTTCTCTGTTCTTATCAACACAGACTTCTATTCCAAACACTCCATTTAAACTCACTGACCTGAACTTGTCCTTTACATTTTGTGCTGACACCGTTTCCCATTTGGAGTGACCTTCTCCTGCCTTCAGCCTGCGCACGTCTGATTCACTCATTGTGAACTGGCTCACGTCCTCTCTCTGGGAAGGTGTCACAGAGTTCTTGAAAATCCTATAGGTATCTTCTTTCAGGGGGAAGAGTGCCTTCCCCAAAGTTTTTTTTTTTTTTTTTTTTTTTCCCCAAAGTTTTAAAATCGTGTGTTTGCATGTGAAGATCTGAATTCTGTGCTATAACTTTGCCTCTAACTGTAAAACCTTAAGCAAGTGACATAGATTTGCTGACTCTGGTCATCTGTTCATACAAACATAATATAGCAGTTTATCCACCAAGGATTTATGTACCAAGTAGTTTACCTGTTTATTGGCTGGGATGGGAAGGTTGGGGAATAAATGAGTTAAAATACTGGTGAAAGCATTAAGACATCAAACCATCACCCCCATGTTTGCTTTTTTTTTCTTCTTCTTCTTCTTTGTAGTGCTTCCTTGCTGTATAGATTCATGTTGCCATTATGTTCTTTTTTTTTTTTTTCCTTTCAATGTTGTTTCTTCAAATAAGATTATAAGGTCATTGATGGTTAGTGTTGCCTCTTCTACATGTTGATATTCCCTAGCAGAGTAGAGAACTATTATTTGGGGCTCAGTAAGAAACTTATGTTTATTGATGAGGGCCTGTGGGTTTGAAAACTGTAGGTCATTGAGATTTTTGGAAGAGAAGAAAGCACTAGATTAAAAGTAACACTTTACATACAGAGCAGGAGCTAATGAAGTGGCAGATTTTCAGGGTTATCATGAGGGAGTCAAATCTTCTACACTGTTGCTTAACAGCGCCTTAATTATTAGCTGCTTTAGAAATAAGTGTCTTATTGCCCTGTAATTTTGTTTCATTAATTATGCTCAGATATAGAGCTATCTGAGGCAAACAATCCTTAGGTTTCCATTTCACCTTCATCATTGGCAAATATTTATCATGCATAGGGCTAATTAAATTCTTTAGATATTTTTCCTCACTCATCTCTAAAAAAAGGCATGGGGTTTTGACCTATGAAAATGCAAGTATTATAAGGAAGCAATGCTATGAAATACTTATTATTGAGTAACAATTTTTAATTAATTATTGAGTAATAAATAATCATTTAGCCATTATTTTATTTAACAGATAGTTCTTACTATGTGCCAGATAATGTTATAAGACCTTTCAAAATATTAGTTACTTTAATCTTTGAAACTCTTTACAGTAGCTATGATCATTATTTCCATTTTATAGATGAAGAATTAGAAGCATAGAATGCTAAATTATCTAAAAGTACAGAGATGTTAAGTAGCTGAGTTCACAGACTAGTCCAACTGTCCCTTCAGTGTGTGGTCTTAGTCCCTGTCCTATGCTGTTTCCTGTTAATACCTCTATACTTACATAGTTTCAGATAAACACATCTATGGTGAAGGGGCTATGTCTCACTTTGTCACTCTCTCTCTCTCTCTCTGTTTTGCCAGAGGGCATATTCACTCACCAGCGGGTGACAAACAGAGAAATAGAGGGAAAGTGAGAAACTACACCCCTATAGGGAATGATTATACTGCAATCCCTTGTCTTCCATTTCTCCCTACTTTGTGGATTTGGGACATGCAGGCACACATGCCTAGTGTGTTTTTCAAGATGCTGAGTCTGGGACTTAAATTGCATGGTAGGTCATGTTATATCCATATGCCTTAATCACCATATCACCAGTTGGATTTGCAGTTAATGATTTTAATAATTTGGGTTGTCAGTGGGATATTGTAATGAGAGAGAGAGAGAGAGAGAACTATTTTATGGACTTGAAACCTTATATAACGTTTACCTTTGTATTCCTGTATTTTCACTTTGTATAATAAGTACATTTAAGGAGATAAGATGGTAGATGGTTAAATAGAGATAGAATATGAATACTAAATAAGCAGCACCAAACTCTGTAAGTTGATGCAGTGAGTTCAACGAATGTGGATCTCACATCCTTAGGTGCCTTTGTCAGTCAGTTTGATAAGTCTCATCAGAGCTGACCTGATATTCCTTATCCTTGTTCACTTTGCACGTAATCTAGCATTAAAAGCATAAGATATAAAAGGATGAAAAGTCTATGTCCCACTTTACTTATGCAAGTAAATTATTATGCCTTGACCTTTTGACCAAATCAGATTCATTTTCTCTTTCCCTGCACTTCCACCCATTTTAATACTGCAGCACAGAATTAATGGATTGAGAGTCTGTGAGTAAGTAATAAGAACACTGAAAAGAGTGGCCAACATGATTAAGATTTTATTTGTAGTGTAATTCCACTATAATTAACATTATGTATCTGGAGAAATATGGTGTTTGCACCTCTTCCTGACAGATGTTTTTAAGTCAGTGGCAGAAAAGAGATTAAATAATAAACGAAGACCTATTTATTGAAAATTGTTTTTGTATCCTGTATTGTTAAATTCATGTGTTTGTTTCACAAACCACAGTTAATGTAGTGAAGGAAATAAGCAATATGTTTAACAAGCATGCTAAATAAATTTGTTTGCAGTGCTTTGAAGTACTGCCGGTGAATATTTTATATTAGAGGTAAAATTCTACTAAAATGCCTTCAAATGAAGGGTGCTTAGTGAAAGCAGAGTGTTTCTTTTTTCCAAAATTACCAATAGAATTTGAAGTTAAGTAAAATAAAAATGATATGGTTCCACAGGTATTTTTAAAAAGGCATTTTGAATTCATTGCGAGTTATTTTTTTTCTCAGATACAAATTAACCAATTATATAATTAATTTATATAAATTTGAATCAAGCTCCTCTAGCCAAGGCATTGACCATCTATGGCCCATTGACCAAATTTGGTTCCCAGTCTCTTATTGTGTCCCCCAACCTAAGAATAGTTTTTGTATTTTTAGATGATTAAAAAAAAAATGATATTTCATGACATATTAAAATCATGTAACATTCAAATTTCAGTGTCCATAAAGTTTTATTGAAACACAGCCTCAATCATCTGTTTATGTATTCTCAATAGCTGCTTTTGCACTGCAATGGCTGAGCTGAGTATTTCTAATGGGGATGGCATGACCTGCAAGGCTGGAAATCATTTATCATCTAGCCATTTACCAAAAACTCCACAGATCCCTGCTGTAGAAAATAAAGTAAATAATAACATCAATAGTACTAATAAGGATGTGGTAGATAGACCGGAAGTAGAGACCTTAGTTCTCTTTCTCATTGTACAAGGTGTCGAGTGAAAAAGCTAAGAAGCCAGACACTAAGGAGAAGAAACCTGAAGGCTGATACCAGTGTTAAGGTTAAAAAGGTGACCCCAAGGCTAAAAAGCCCAAGAAGAGGAAGCCCCATTACAGCTGAAACCTGGTCTTGGTCCAAGGAATCGGCAGATACTCCCAATCTGCCATGTATTCCAAGAAGGCCGTGTACAAAAGGAACTACTCAGCCACTAAATCAGGATTAAAAAGAAAAAGAAGGAAAAGGTTCCTGTCATTGTCACAAAACCATTTGGTGGAGACAAGAATGGTGGTACCTGGGGTGGTTAAACTTTGCAAAATACCTAGGTATTATCTCACTGAAATTATACTTGAAAGCTGTTGAGCCACAGCACAAAACCTTCCAGTCAGCCTGTGAGAAGGCTGCTAGCTAGCATCACTCCCGGGATCATCCTCACTGGACACCACAAGGGCAAGAGAGAGGTTTTCCTGAAGTAACTGAGCAGTGGCTTGCTACTTATAACTGGACCTCTGGTCCTCCGTTGAGTCCCACTGCATAGAACAAATGAGAAATTTGTCCTCTCCACCTCCACAAGAATGATATTAGCAAAGCAAAAATCCTAGAACACCTTACCAATGCTTACTTCGAGTAAAAGAAGCTGCAGAAGTCCAAATACCAGGAAGGTGATATCTTCGACACAGAGAAGGATAAATATAAGATTACAGACAGTGCAAGGTTGACCAGAAAGCAGTGGACTCACAAATTTTACCAAAAATTAAAGCTGTTCCTCAGCTCCAGGGCTACCTGCGATCTGTGTTTGCCCTTATAAATGGAGTTTATCCTCACAAATTGGTGTTCTAAATTTCTTACCAAGATCCTAATTTTTAATGTGTGTGTGTATACATACACACACACACACACACACACACACACACATACACACACATATAAAATGTGGTGAGTGCTTTATATGCATTCTTTCATTTGAAAATTTTTATTTATTTTTTCCATGAATGACAGAGGCAGAGAGAGAGACAGACAGACAGACAGCACCCCCAACAGGGTCTCAATGCTATAATCCAACCCTCACTTCAGTCAGACTTGGACCATGGGTACACACAAGCCTGGTGTACTCAGGGAGGTCTTTGAACACAAATGCAGAACTTGACCATGCGAGTGAGTCTCACAGAGTGTTGCATTTTACCACTGCACCACCATTAAGCCCCCATATGTATTATGTCTAGTCTTTCATATGATTGCAATATAAATATGATTAGCACCATTTTACAGAACAGGAGGTTAGGGGTCTGATGATTAAAGAACTTATTTACTCTGATCTGTGGTTTAGATGCAACCTTTATAACAACTTGTAAAATAGATGAATATTGGAATGTAGACTTAAAACAACAGTGTATTTTGAAAATGAAATTGTCTTTGATTATCACCCACTTTATAATTACTAAATAGGATCAGGCTGATTAATTTGAAAGTTGTTACTCCTGGATATACAACTTCAGACATCTGGAGTTCATTTATAGCTATTTAATACTAAGGTGGAACTCAGTGCTCCATTTTGTTGATAGATATCAGAATCACTTTTCTGAAACTATATGGTTCTAGTTTGCCTCTATTTTATGTAAGAATGCTTAAATTGGCAAACCTTTTATTTTGAAGACTCTAATACAGAATTCTTGCAGACTTGACCTGCAGGGATTTTCATTACTGTTCACTTTTTTAAAGGTTTTTGCCATAGGGCACATGTGCTCATTGAAGAGACAGAGAGACAGAAGAAAAGTGAGAAACCACTTCCCAGAGGGGATGACCATGCTGTATTCTTCTCCACCTTTCTCCTTTTGGGATTTTGGGCATGCACTTACACATGCCCAGTGTGAGTTTCAAGTCACTGATTTGGGACTTGAACCATAGTTGGCCATGTGAGAGTCCAGTGCCTTAACCACTATGCCAGCTGATGGTCCCAACTGTTTGCCTATTTATTGTAGAAGAAAACTAATTGGCTAAGATGATGGCTATTCATAGTAAGAGCTATGGAACCAAGTTTATGGAAGGCATTGAAAAGTTTTCTCATCATTCCTCTCTTAACCACTATGTATCATCTCTTGCTGATGTATAGGACCACAGTAAGTGATTTTGCATTAAGATATGGTGACAATGGGTGTTGGGTGTTCTTAAAAAGTGGTCTAAGAGATGATCTGTTAGGCAGAGTATTTACCCTAATTCTAAGCCTGGTAAAAAGGGAACCATTTTCCTTAGGAGGTTGCTGACATCTATTATTAAAAGGTTGACTAAATAAACATGTTAGGTAAAATTGCATTTCAGTTTGTAAAATTTTTCAGCCTACTTGAAAGGACCCTTCTGAAGATCAAGGATAAATATATAGTGTTAAATATCAGGATAACAGTATAATATCCATACACTTACCTGAATGTTTGAAACTATTTAATGTATTAGACTTCAACATAGCTGAGAGAGGGTAACCTGGATAATATCTTGAGGGGAGAGTCTGTCTTATAGTACTTTCAATGTCTACATAAGAACTAACAGTAAAATACTATTATTTTAGCCAACATTTGCTGAGCATTATGTGTCAGTAATTGTGCTAATTTTATAAGCATTACCTAATTTAATATCTAAAAACCTTCTGAATATTATTTTTTATTATTACAGGCTTATAAGGGTCATGTAAAACACACAAAGCAGCTGAAATTAATACTCAAGTATCTTTAAGTCCAAAGTTTAAGATTCTTTCTACTATTCTGTGTTGGATAGGTTGGATAGTGTACTCTAAATATTTAATCAATGAATGTATGAAGAGAGACTCTTCATGCAGAAAGAGAGACTCTCAGTTGTTTTCAGGAAAACGTCATCAGGGAATTTGAATATATTCTCAACCTAAGGTTTCTCTACTCTTAATTTTACTACTGTGATTATCATTATTAAGGCTTTTCAGAAACCCAGACTCTATTTACTTGCTTTGAATAAGAGCCATTATTGAACAATTCCAGTTATGGCTTATAGTTTAAGAACTTGGCTGCCACCTGTCCTGCACAGCAGTGTGATTGGCAGCACAGGTGTGGTATTTCTGCTCCAATTTAGAAGGATTGCAGAGGACCAGTTTTTCCAAATGCCATTTGGTGAGATAAAATGAAATATTAAGACCACCTCAAGTGTCATGGTGTGCACAACTTAAAGGGCTCTCATATGTATCTTCGCAATGTGATTTTTACAGCAATGTGGTAGACAGGCATTTTACAGCTAGGAAAAGGAACACAGAAAATTCAAGTGATTTGTCCAAGTAACCTAGCTGGAGACGCAGGCCTACTGATATCAACATCATGCTGGCGAGTTCCTTGGTTTAGGGGGATCTAGATCTATGTAATGGAAATGAACCAGCCTTTATGTGTCCACTGAAGATTAGATTATACAGCAGTATAGCTTCTTTCCTTCTAGAGACCAAGATTGTCTCCTGAACCATCAAAACACACACAGGTACATATAGAGGAACGTATGATGCTGTAGTGCAGCACTGTCCAATAAAAATAGGATATTACCTAAAAATATAATTTCAGCTTTTCCATGGTCACAGTAAACAATAAAATGAAACAGCTAAAATTCACTTTAATAATTCATCTTATTTAACACAGCGTGTATAAAAATATCATATATACTTTTCTGATATTAAAATACCTGCAAATGAAATATTTTACACTCATTTTTTACACTAAATCTTTAATTTATACTAGGCACATTACAAATACAGTCGTATATAGCACAATGATATTTCAGGCAATGATAGACCGCATGTATGGCAGTGGTCTCATAAATGTAATAGTCTATACCAGAAAGCCTGGATGTGTGCTTTTTCTTCACTTTCTTATTCTCTTTTTGTTAACCAGCTAAAAAGGATGCTTGGTAATGATTAAGATATAATTTAACTATAAAAAGGGAAGAAAAACCCAGAAAATATTTAAACTATTCTTAAGCTCATTCCATCACAGTTCCTAAGTACAGGCTGTCATGTTCACTGGCCAGCCCATCTCTCAGAATGTATCCCAGTCATTAGGCAGTGTATGACTGCACTCAGTAGTCACAGCTGGTAGTGGCTACTGCAGAGGATAGCACAACTCGACAAGGTAATGAGAGGACCCAGCTTCCTTGCTTAGGTATGGAGAAGATCCCAGAGAAGAGGAAAGAGAGGAAGCTTTTCTTTTCCATCCCCTTTAACTCCCCCCCATGTTTTGTTATTCAGATGATCTCCTTTATGTTTAAATGTAAATGTCTTTTCATATTTTTAACCTAACTGGCTAGTTCATCTGGCCCGTTTGATATTCAATCATCTGATAAAGAGTCTCTATTCTCAAGAGTTCTCTGAGAGGCAGTATATCTGAGCAAGGAAATACATAAACATGACTCTAGTGATTGGAACAAAATTAGAAGATTCCTGAGGAAAAATTGCTGCAATAATTTAACAAATGTACCTCAGCAACATCCAAGGCTCATGAGAAGCAAATTGGTTATTTTGGGTAAAGTCAAATGAATGTGCTTTCTCTTGACTTTTCTCTTTTTGTCATTCAGCTAAAATGAAGGCTTGATAATGATTAGAATATAATTTAACCATTCAATATAAAAAGATAAGGGAAAAAAAAAACAGAAAATACTTAACCTACTTTCCAGCCCACCCAATCAAATATGTCCTGATAAGATTATGATAATTGCAATTCAGATAACAAAGATTTTGGTATTTTTCTCTAGTCTTTTAGGTATTTATTATACAATACAAAACATTCCCATGAAATGAACATATATGATTATACAAAAAGTACATATATTTTGTAAAAAAATTTCCCCAACTTATAAGGCATATCAGAGATCATTTAAATAGTATATTCTATATGTAGGCATATATAGTGTACACATGTGCTTTTTTAAAAAACATGCATATGAGACTGTCCTCTAAAACTTGTCTGAAATTTTATAGTATTTCCTAAAGTGACTTGATCCTATCATTAGCACATAGTAATGATAATAATAATAAATAATAAACATGAAATACTGCTAAGATTTATTAATGCTTACCACTGATACAAGTATAATGCATGTTTTGCCCTATATACTTTATGTGCATTATCTCATTTAATCCTTACAACAACCCTGTTCTGGTAGCTATTCGCGCCAGTAGCAAATTGCCCAATGGCTATGTATTCCAAGAGGAGGTATTTCCAGTTCAAAGATAATGTGCTTTTTACTTTCTTTGCTTTTTCTTTTCTTTTTCTTTCTTTCTTTCTTTCTTTTTTTTTTTTCTTTTTTTTTTTTTTGAGAGGTTTTTGCTATAGGGTGCTTGCACTCACCAGAAAGAGAGAGACAGAGGGACAGAAAGCGAGAAATCACCCCTCAGGGGGATGGCCACTCTGCAATCCGTTCTCCTCCATTTTCCTCTTGGGATCTTGGGCACACATACACATGTGCCCGGTGTGAGTTTAAGCTACCAGGTCTGGGACTTGAACTGCAGTGGACTACATGGGAGTCCAATGACATAGCCATTACACTATCCACTGATCCCAACTTTTAACTTTTTTTGAGAGAGATTTTTGCTATAGGGAACATGTACTCGCCAGAGAGAGAGACAGAGACAGAAAGTGAGAAATCACCTCTTTCCCCCAGGGGGATGGGCATGTGGCAGCTCCTTCTCCTCCATTCTTCTCTTGGGATTTTTGAGCATGCATGTACGTACACATGCCTGGTGTGAGTTTTAAACTGTCAGGTCTGGGACTCGAACCATGGTTAATTACGTGAGGGTCCAGTAATGTAACCATTATACCATATGCTGGCTAGAACTGTTTACAGATATTGCTAAATAATCCTCCACAGAGTTTGTACTAGTGGATCTATTCAGCAAAAATGTATGTGAATGTGTTATCCTAAGCACTTATAAACTGTGTAAACCTTTGTCTTTTCCCATTTGATGGAACACATTAAAAATCCTTTCTTGTGTGACCAGCAGTTGGCATAATGGCTATGTCTCTGGACTCCCACGTAGTCGACTGCAGTTCTAGTCCCGGATCTCATGTCTTAAACTCATGCTGGGCATGTGTTCATGCATGCCCAAGATCCTGAGAGGGGAATGGAGGAGAAGGGATTGTGGCGTGGCCATCCTCCCGGAGTGATTTCTCACTTTCTGTCTCTCTGTCTCTCTCTGTCTTTCTGGTGAGTGTACGCACCCTATAGCAAAAACCTCTCCAAAAATAAATTCCTTTTGTTTGCATGTTATACTATTATAATTGAGACTGGGCCCTTTCTTTAACTCTCTACACTTCATGACAGGTCTCACTAGAGGATTAATACGTTCTAAATGACTTGATTTTGAGATAGTAAGTCATAAGAAAAACTGAGTTAAAAAAAAAGATGTAAGAGCTTTTTGACCTTGGCAAAAAGATTCTATTTTTATGAAATGCCCTATTCTCCTTTCTGAGGTTGTCTAAGCTCTTCTGATAGAAATCTGTTTGCATGCTAAGAAGTTGGTTAGTGGGGCACCTGTTAGGAGCATTCAAATCATCCAAGCGTGACTGGCAGCTCTGGCTACTGTGATTATATTTTTAAACTAAATGGGGGTCAGACTGAACTATTTTGAGATGTGACAGTTATTAAACATATACCCACAGAAACCCCACAGGGATGTTAAGAATGGATAGGCTTTTATTTCTTCATACTAGATTCTTAACTGATCGAGGAACAAAATCCACTGTTGACTCTTCACTCAATAAAATCATATAAATATCGAGTATTTTATTGTCAGTAGATGGCATTATTGACTGGAAACATACTTCATAACTCCACCTTGAGGCCTTTACATAACCTCTTTAAGTGGTTGATTAAAAAAGCCTTTGTCTCTTTTGTTTTTTGCTGTCTTGTGATAGATCCTGTATTCTCCCTCACAACTATATGAATTGATTATCATGCATACATTTGAGAACCAGATGTCTGCAATTCAGTATGTAGTACTTAAGTTAGAAGTAATGTCACTTAATGATGGTCTCCAGTGATAGAGCGTAGGCATAGATGACTTGAGAAGTGAAATCTCTTAGGACTCTTCTGACCATTTCTAGGTGCTTATTCTGGTATCTCCCCTTCCCTCAATAAACCTTTCAACACATGAACAGTATGATAAAATCATCCTAGAAATTGTTGTTATTACCTGTTGGCAATGGCATGCGGGTCATCTGGCTTATCCTTCTAATTTTGTAAACGAAGCTCATTAAAGAAAAGACTTTTCCCATAAAGTTAATAGAAGGGTCAGGACTCCCTAAATAGAGCCTAAGTGAGTTCCACATTTTCATGTCCTGTTTAAATAAGAAGGGAGAGGCTGACAGGTGGCATGGTGGTTGAGGCGTTGGAGTCCCACATGGCTGACCATAGTTTGAGTCCCAGACCTGTTGGCTTCCTTGCTTTCTCTCTCTCTGTCTCTCTCTGGCCAAATTGAGAATAATAGTAAAACAAATAAAGTTAAAATAAATAATTCTTTAAAGTAAAATAAAATAAATTAATAAGAAGAGAAATGCACAGCAAAATGTAGAAGAAAACAAACAAAAAAATCACCTGACAAATCTACCTTATGTAATTAGTATTACTACTGTTTCTTCATCATTCCAGGTGTCCCATATATAATAATTCCTAGTCTGTTAGATATCTAATAGGCTTTCTTTGTTTTCAGTTGATAATTTGTCTGGTAGATTCTGCAATGGCAGCCTACCATCTGGGAAGAAAACAAGCAATGATAACCATTTGAAAAGTCTTCATTGTGTCTGGCTAACACTTACAAACTTCATCAGCTTGTGTAGTTTAGTGTCTGCTGCTCTCCTTTAGATACAGATAACACTGATCCAGTGTGTCTTTTTTCTAGACACTGGACCAGGAGATTTTTGATGGGGATTTATGCTGTTGCATCTGATAAGCAAATTCATTAAATACCTTTTAATGGCATTGACAAGACTGAGTACAATACCTAGAATTAGGAAAAAGCAAAATTATTTTCTTTAGCATGAGACAGATGCATTGTTGATGGGTTTCATGATAAAAAAATGGTTTTTATTTTAATTTTTTTGAGTCTATTTATGTCTTCCATGAGCAAGAGATAGGGAGATTCCCCAACAAAATCTTGATGTCACAATCCACCCTCAGCCTTCAGCCAACTCCAGATTATGGGCAGATGTGTACCTGGTGTGGTTAGGGAGGCTTCTGGACTTGAACCAGGAACCTTCAATGGAGATTTGCACCGTAGCCTGGAACCGTCCCAGATGAATCAGTCTTTCAGTGTGTTGCATTTTACTACTTACCACTGTCTGGCTACTTTTATTTTAATCTTTATTGGTTACTCCATTTTACCAGTATGGTTCTTGTAAAGAGTATATTAGTCTAGTATTTTTTCTTTTCTCAGTTTTTTTTTCCTTCCTAAGTAGCAGCCTTCTCTCTGCCTGAAGAGCATGGGCTTGTATTTTTGGTATTATCTCACTTACAAAAGAGTCCAGTTTATGTTAAATGGAGGTCATATACTTGCCTTTCAAACCTTGAACCAAATCTATTCTCTTGTCATGAATAGTATTGCCCTAAGTTTATTTTTCTAGGGAAATAAAGGTCATGGTTATTTGGAAAAACTGAACTCTCATTTATCTTCGCTTATCTGTGGTATAGATCAGACCTGCTGTCTCAGAGCTCACTCAGAACTACTAAGGAACAGAGTGGCAGAGGAGACCCATAAATCTATACATGTCAGAAACAAAAAGGATTTACTTTTTCTTGTTCTTTTTCTCTTTTGAATAGTTAAATTTGAATGTTTCATTATGAATAGCTTCAGATTTAATGATGCCAACATTATCAATTTATAGTTATCTGTGTGTGAAGTATTATACATACCAGAATAACCTGTAAGCTATTTAGATTAAGCAGTCTTTTTGTTTCTTAGATTTGTTTTGTTTTTGTTTTCTTTTGGAAAGGTTTTTGCTATAGGGCACATGCACTCGCTAGAAAGACAGAGAGACAGAAAGACAGAAAGCGAGAAATCACACACACACACACACACACACACACACACACACCCCAGAGGGATGACTGCTCTGCAATCCCTTCTCCTCTGTTCTACTCTCGGAATCTTGGGTATATACACACACTCGCCCAGTGTGAGCGTAAGCCACCCAGTCCGGGACTTGAACCGTGTTCGACTACGTGGGAGTCCAGCAATGTAGCCATAAGGAATTATGGAATTAAACTATGGCTATATGTTAAATAAGTGATATACACAAAGAGCAACAGCTACTGGTTGTATATTTAAGTATAAAAAAATAGAAGATTGTACTGTAACATGCAGCCCACAGGGTTTATTTCGTAAATGAGTATTTATTATGACATCTCATTTGCTGTTGTATTTTAAAATAGTTGTGGATTTTTCAAAATAGGAAAGTTAACATATATCTTACTTTTCTTATCTGAATCACTAATCATAATATGAAGTGTATTTAATAGTTTGTTTTCTTTCAGCTATTTATTTGACAGTAAATTATTGTTTTTTTCTTACAAAATATTTTTTCTATGTTAAATCTAAATGTCAAATGTGCATTTTGGAACCTAACTTGCCCCTGTGAAAATTATTTTATATGTTATCTTTTTCACTGTGTTACAATCTTTCTGCCTCAGGTTCCTCAGGCCTCTGAGATCACAGGTGCACGCCACCATGTCCAGCTATATATTCTCTCTCTCTCTCTCTTTTTTAAAAAATTAATTTGCTGGGACCAGCAGTTAGCATAATGGCTATGTCACTGGACTCCCATGTAGTTGACCGTGGTTCTCATCCCGGACCCGGTGGCTTAAAACTCACGCCAGGCGCTTGTGCGTGCGTGCCCAAGATCCCGAGAGGAGAACGGAGGAGAAGGGATTGCGGCATGGCCATCCCCCCTGGGGGGTGATTTCTCGCTTTCTGTCTCTCTGTCTCTCTCTGTCTGTCTGGCGAGTGCACGCGCCCTATAGCAAAAACCTCTCTGTCTCAAAAAAAAAAAAAAAAAAAAAAAAAAAGCCAGAAATAAAAAAAATTAATTTGCTAAAGAGTACATGTATTGGGAACCAGCAGTTAGCGTAATGGCTATGTCGCTAGACTCCCACGTAGTCGACTGCGGTTCGCATCCTGGACCCAGTGACTTAAAACTCACGCTGGGCACATGTGCGTGCGTGCCCAAGATCCCGAGAGGAGAATGGAGGAGAAGGGATTGCGGCGTGGCCATCCCCCCCGGGGGGTGATTTCTCTCTTTCTGTCTTTATGTCTCTCTCTGTCTGTCTGGCGAGCGCACACGCCCTATAGCGAAAACCTCTCAAAAAAAAAAAAAAAAAAAAAAAAAGAATACATGTATTTTCCAAGGAGAGATAGGACACAGGGGCTGGGGAGGGGGAAGCAGAAAGCACCCCTTCAAGGAGTATGTTCATGCCGCAATCTCTTTTTCTTTCTTTTCAGGATTTTGGGCAGGCACACACTGTCCATTGTGTTTCTCATGCTGCCGATTCTAGGACTTGAACTGTGGGGGCGGCCATATGTGACCTATCTGCCTTAACCACCAGGCCACGGGCTGGCCCTATTGTCATTTTTAATGATCATTTGGAATTGTTTTCATTAGAAAAATCCTCAATAGTTATCTTTTTGATTATTCAATCCTATCTTGTTCTATTTTATGCAAAGTTCTCTGCCATTACTCTCCTTCTGGTTTAGTGTATATATCATACATTGAAGAATTATCAATTTGTTTGCATCTTTTTGCAATTTCTACTTCAGTGATTCTATGATAATAATGTGATTTGTCTTTGGCTAACCAATTGCAAATATTCCTGTGGCATTATAGAGAAGATCCTGTAGATAGGACTGACCCTTAGACTTTAAAGGGATTCCTGACCATTTATGAACTAGGAATTAGTCTAAAATTGAATCTTAAATGTATTAATGCTAAACTACAGACACATACATGCACAGACACGTAGAGTGCCCAATCCATAATAAAAACAACCACATTACAACGATGGGGAAGGTACCCTGGAGTATGAGGTCTTCACAGTAATGAGTCAGAGAGTCTCGAGTCAGGTTTGAGGAGCAAGTTTGCTCTCACGTAGTGTGAGATCTGGGGCAATTCAGTTTCCCTATGGCTCAATTTCCTCTTCTATGTAGCGAGTGGGCTGGATCATATGGTTTGTTAAGTTCCTTCTTCCACAAAATACTTTTTTTCAGAGAGATTGATTTTTGCTATAGGGTTTATGCACTCACCAGAGAAAGAAGGAGACAGAGAGACAGAAAGCGAAAATCACCTCCCAGGGGGGATAGCCACACTGCCTTCCCTTCTCCTCCAGTCTCCTCTTGTGGTTTGGGGTATGCATGCGCAAGTGCCTAGTGTGAATTTCAAGCCACCAGATCCAGGACTTGAACTGCGTTTGGCCATGTGAGAATCCAGTGACTTAACCATTACGCCATTTTTGCTGGTCCCCCACAAAATACTTTCATACTCCAAAAAGTTAAACTTAGAAGTTAATAATTTGTATTATTAAGACTACCATTAATTAAGAAGTTACAGAGCACAGAAGAGAAAAGTACATTCATTTATCAGGATAAGACAATGGAAGGATACAATTGATTATTTGTTTGGTCAGCAATATGGATTGTCTTGCTGAATTTGATGGCTGGAGGTGGATCTAGAAAGGCAAGCTATCTCTCTGTACCCTTTTGTCTACCTGACACGGAGATGCAGGATTGACTCATTTTGATCATCACTCATTGTGAAAGTATTCCTTCTAACCTTCTTAGCTCAAGGTTATCTTTTATCTGATTTCCCTCTTCCTGGATAGTTTGCAGCCTAAACAGCATTAAAATATCTATTTTCTTAGTGGTTTCCTTTTCTAGATTTGAATAATTCACTTGATTCTTCTAAGCTACTTAGATGAAAGAATGTCATCTAAGAAAGCTAATTTTAGTTCCTTTTGTTTGAAATTAGAGAAAGAAATGCATTATATTTTTAGTCTGAAAGTAAGTCCTGTTGCCCTTTAATCCAGTCATTAAAAAAAAATCTTAAAATTATTTTCAATTGTCATTTATATTGTAAAGTAGGTATTCTATTTGAGATATGTATTTCTGTTTTCATTTCCTTTTCCTTTTAGTTTTAGAAGTCTTATCTGAAGTGGGTGAATAAGGAGAAAGATACATTTAATTTGGGCCTATTCTACTTTGAATACTCTTTCCATTTATATTATTTTAATATCCTTTTCCCAAACATTTCAATAACAGATACTGAATGACTATGACTTCATACCAGAATAAATTTTTATGAAGTAGGCTAAAGGATCCAAAAGGTCTCTTAGACCTTTCACCCCACTCTGATGTTCTATGATTCATGATTTTAATATATTGGGACAAACCCAAAATAAATGTCATTTTTATAGGTGAAAAATGATCAGCAATACCAATTTTATATGAATGAACCTACGTATGAAAGCTAAATTATTGCACTATTTAGAAAAAAATAGATATATACTTCATATATTAAAATGATAATGACAAGCTGCAAAGCTTATTAAGACACTAGAATCACTTTTAAAAATTCATCATGCCTACCAGATATTAAAAACTATATTTTAAACATTTGTAAATCAAGTGGGAACAAAATGTTCTTTGCATAGTTTATTTCTTTTTACAGGGAATGGTCTCTTTTTTTAATGTGTTTTATTAGACAAATCATAAGCATTACAGTTTGAAATCAATTTCATTGTTTTCTTTGTAATTGCTACATAGCTGTTGAATATTTGCAGTAAATTTTAATGACTAATGAAGTGCATGCTTGATTATGTGCCATTAGTAAAAATGTCTTTTCATGGCAAAGGGTAGTTTTCAGCATGGCGTTGACAAAGGCAATATATAAATGTGTTATTTCCTTTCAAAAGAATGCAAATAAGTATAAACAAATTTTAAGGGAAATATTTAAAAATAAACAATTAAAATCATGGATAGTCTTTGTGCGTTACTTCTTAAAATTATATGAACACCTAGGTGTACTTATTTTCAGAGGCTAGTGTATTACTAATTAGAAAAGTTGTAAATATAATTAGTCTGGTAAACTAATTCCATTTTCATTGTCTACATTGTATTGCTTAGTACAATTGGTATCGGGTAGTTACGATGCTGTCACAAGAATGTTCCCATGATTTCCTTTTCAGTTTTTTCTAACCATTATGTCATGTTCCTTATCCCTTGCTTCTTATCACTTACCATTTTACCCAATATGTGATCCCACCTGTCTGCTTTTATTGATTTTAGAGTTTTTGTTTTGTTTTGTTTTGCCAAAGATACCGCTTTCTTCCAATTCTTAAATGGCAGAGTTCTACTTGTCTTCCACTGTCTTGCTTAATTTCTTCCTTGACCACAGAGCCGTTTAAATGCCTACAGTCAGAACTCTCTGCTCTAGGTTCCTGCTGTCAGCCTGTCTTTCCACTGGAGCTCTACTAAAACACGTTGCCTTGTGATCAAACACATTCTCTCTCAGTCCCTCTCCCAGTTAGACTGTGTACCTCTCTTTCCCTGTTTCGGCACAAATCATGCTTTGCTAAGCTATTTTGTTCAATCGAATTATTCTACAAAATTAGCACCACTAGATGAGATAATAGAGATCCAAGCTTGATTTTTCCATGAGCACTGCCATTTGCAGTGGAAAGGCCAATTAGTTTTACCTCTTCCCTGTTAAAGGATCTCATTTACTCTCCTGTTTTCTGTCCTACTGGATAAATCATCTCACACTATCATTTATTTAACTTAAAATATAATTCCTAAATGTTGAGGAACCCAAGGAAAGGGGTCCAGATGGTAGCAAAGAGGTAACACAACTGGACCCATGAGGAAAGGTCCCAGGTTCATGACTGGGAGACTCCTTGTATACATACTGAGCATCTGTGTGTGCCTGTGTTCTGGGCTGGCAGAAATCAAAGCGAACTGTGGCATAAATCCCCTCTGAGGATTATTTCTTCCCTCAGAAGAAATAAATTAGTATACTTAAAGGAATACAGGGGAAAAAGGAATGTATTCATCTGCAAACATAGTCTTAGGTAGTGAGTGAAAGACCATAAAAATATATTGGTGCTGGGAAAAACACATTTATTTAGAAAGGAATTCTTTTCTTTATATATATATATATATATATATATATATATATATATATATATATATACTTTTTTCAATAGAGAGCTTTACTTTCTTTGAAAATGTAAAAGAAAAAGGAAAGGAACTCAATGCATATATATTATTATTATTATTATTATTATTACTCTTATCAAGGTTCAGGGTGAAATCTTCTATAAAAATTGCAACATGTTAGATGTTTTCTTTGACCATTCTTACTTTGTTTCTTTAATGTTTCCTTAATATTAATAGTAATAATACCAATAATGGCAATCACAATGACTGCCATAATTTCATAGAGTTTATACATTCATATACTTCATTTTATTGGATCATGTCATAAAATGAGGTTAATGGGACATGGATTATATAAGTTATTCAGATTTAACATAGGTTATTTGCTGTGAACGGTGTATGTGTGCCCAAAGTACCAATAGGAGAATGGAAGAGAACGAATTGTTGCATGGCCATCCCCCCCGGGGAAGGTGATTTCTTGCTTTCTGTCTCTCTGTTTCTGTCTCTCCAGCAACCATGCACCCTATAGCAAAAAATCTCTCCCTAAAAAAAAAAAAAAAAAAAAAAAAGTGTTTCTTGGGACCAGCAGATGGTATAACGGTTACGTTGCTAGACTCCCAAATAGTTGACCATGGTTCAAGTCCTGGACCCAGTGGTTTAAACCTCACGACAGGTGTGTGAGTTTACATGCCCAAGATCCTGAGAGAAGAATGAAGCAGAAGGGATTGCAGTGTGGCCATCTCCCCCGGGGGGTGATTTCTTGCTTTCTGTCTCTCTGTTTCTGTCTCTCTGGTAAGCACAAACCCTATATCTAAAATCTCTCCCTAAAAATAAAAAAGTATTTCTTAGGACCAGCAGATAGTGCAATGGTTACATTGCTGGACTCCCATGTAGTTGACCACGGTTTGAGTCCTGGACCTTGCACCCCCAACAGAGTCTTCACACTACAATCCACTCCCAGCCTTCACTAACCCACATCATAGGCACACATGTGCACATGTGCAGCATGTTCAGAAAGGTCCTGGAATAAGAACCTGTCCCATGTTGGTCCAGTTGAATTACAGATGTGTCCCCATCTGGCCTTAACAGAGATTCTTCTTAACCTCAATTTCTCAATGGGATCACATCTGATTACAGGGTCAAAATACACAGGCATACACCACAGTAAACACTGCGTAAATTTAAAGCCTTGAGAAGATTGTCCTTGGATTGTCAATTAAATATTTCTGTACTCTATTGAGTGTTATCAGTGAATATAAATTATAAGTAAAGAGTAATCTGGCCCTGTCCCTGTCCCTCTTCCTTCTGTAGTAAACCTTGTGAGAAAAAGCACCATAAAGAAGCCAATAATATAGTGCATCACAATAGAATTCTCTGCATAAAGATGCACATTCAAGGGGCCAGCAGGTGGCATGGTGGTTAAGGCACTGGAATTCCCACATGGCTGACTGGGTTCGAGTCCTGGACCTGGCGGATTGCTTTCTCACTCTCACTCACTCTCTCTCTTTCTCTGACAAAACTCATGTGAAAAAAAAAAAAAAGTAAATAAATAAAAGTAATTCCTTAAGAAACAAAAATGCATGTTTGGGTCATTTTGATCTCACAGGGAACCAATATCTTGAGAGTTGATAGGTTTTCCTTAAAAACGCTAACCATGCACAGCAGTTCAGTCCAAGTCTACTTGTGGGTACTACCAAGTGCAGCAGTGATTTGGGAAAAAGATGGAAATTTTGAAGGCTCTTATCTGTGACATTTCTTCTTAAAATATTTCAGCTGCATTGCTTAAGTTGACATGCAAGAGCCTTTGCAATCTGGTCACAGTCTAACTTTTGCCACATCAACACAATCTGCCATACTTTGATACCTCTGCACTTCTACACTTAACAAATACTATTCTCCCTCTGAGGAATTTGTTGTTATTCTGTGCCAATGTCCTCTTAAATCTGGTGAACTAATGCACATTTTTAGTCAGTGGGTAAAGGTATACCTTACTAAGGTATACCTCTTGAAAGCCTTCACTTATTACCAAGGCAATGTTGACATTGCTTTGTAAATGTGTGCATTTATTTTTATATTAATCATCAGTAGTCTAGGTTATTATTTTATTTTTCTTTCTCAAATAGAACAAGGGGCTATGATGTGGAGGGAACTTAATATCCATTTAAAAATTAAATATTTACTTTATTATTATTTTTAACTTGCTATAGGACATATGCACTCACCAGAGAGAGAGAGAGAGAGAGAGAGAGAACAAACCACCAGGTCCAGGATTCAAACTATCATCAGCTATGTAGGAGTCCCACACCTTAATCACCATGCCACTTGCTGGACCCAATATTCATATTTTTATATGACTAATTTTTTTGGCCCATATGTAGGTTATGTTGAAAATGTAAAGCTTGTTAATAATGAATACATGAACAAAATAGGGTTGATCTGACACATAGTATAGTTCAGTGTGGACAAGTAAAAGGTAATGCTATTCCCAAAAATAAGGACAGAATAAGTTATGCAACTTCTGCATGCATTATTAAAATCTGCAGGATTTTTTATGCGGAGAGGTCATTGTTCAAAATCCTGATTACAAAGCAATCATTATCGTAGACATCCCCAGTAATGTATATTACCAGGCAAGTGTAATACATGCAGGCTGCCCATGGGAAAATATTGGAAACAAAGCTGAAAGCAGTGTGGATACCCCATGAATAAGCAAAGCATTTCTTTGAATTATCTAACTTGACATGTTATTCTGTTCTATGCATTTTAAGAAACATGTTGATGAGTTGTTTGCTATGTTTTAGAGATGTACTATACAGTTTGGCAACCACTATTCAGATGTAGAACTAGGTACTTGAAATGTAATCTGAATTGGTAAGTGTGGGCCAGCCAGTGTCATGGTGATAAAGGTAACAATTGGATCCCACATAACAAACCACAAAGTCCAAGTCTTGACCCAGCAGCTTGAGAAACACACCAGGCCTGTGTATGTGTGTGCCCAAAAATCCCTAAAGGAAGGAGAAATGGAAGCGAAGGCATTGCAGTCTGACCATTCCCAATGGGATGTGCTTTATCACATTCTCTCTCTCTCTCTCTCTCTCTCTCTCTCTCTCTCTCTCTCTCTCTCTCTCTCCTTTCTGATGAGTCCATGTGCTCCATGTGCAGAGGGGCCTGTAACAGTAAAGCACAATGCTCTGTAAGGCAATCCCACATGGGAAGGTTTCTAGTTCAAGTCTGCAGAATCCTTGAGTATTCTGAATATGCTTATCCCCATAATCCTGGGCTGACTGCAGCTCCTTAACCATCACACCACCTGCTGGCCCTGCAGCAATAGATTCTTTTCTTTTTTTTTTAATGTAAGACTTCTCAGTGTATTTAACTTGAAAACATACACTGTGTGTAATACAGAGAATGGATAACCATTCAAAGCATTTTGGGAGCCATATGGTGACTCAGTGGTAAAACATGACATTATGCAAGGCTGACCTACATAGAAAGACTCCAGGTTGGTGTCCAGAGACCTCTCCGAGTACCAGGCATGAGCATGCTCATGATCCAGGGTTGGCTGAGGCCAGGGGTGGATCATGCCAACAGGACCCTTTTGGGATGCTGCCACTCACTTTCTCTGTCTTTCTTTCTCTGTATCTCTTACTCATGGAAAAATAAATACAATTTTTAAAAGTATTCTGGAGTCAACCAAATTGAGAAATACTATTAAAGTGTCAGGACCTGTTGGGGGTACTGTCTCTATCCCTCTTGCTCATAGAAGAAACAAAGAAACTTAAAAACAAAAACTGTAGTATTTCTCAATTTAGTTGACTTCAGAATACCACCTGTATGTTTGTTTATTTATCTCCTCTGTAAGTAAGAGATATGGAAATATAGAGAGACCGCAAGACAGCACCCCAAATGGTCTTGTCACTGCAATCTACCCTGAGCTGCAGGCCGACCACGGTTCAAGCCCTGGACCTGGCATCTTGCTTTCTCTCTCTCTCTCCCTTTCTCTCTCTCTGTGTCACTCTGGTCAAATTTAAATAAATAAATACATACATACATAAATTTCAATAAAATAATTCTTTTAAAAAAATCTATTACTGCTCCAAACAGAAGTGTTTGCATTTTTTGAGGATATTCCTTTTACCTTTTATTGACAAGCAATGTTCTATGCAACATATTTTGAGAGTTGCTGGCCTAATAGAAGATAAACTTATAATAGGGAAGAAATTATGGCTGGGAGAATCCCTAATTTACTTGAGATTTTATGCTTGGGCAACATAGATACATTGATGCAGTATTCAGTGTAGTTTTACAAGCCTTTCTAAATAGCTACTTTGTTCCAAGTAATCATTCTGGCAATAAGAAAGGCAGATTGGGGAATATCAGTATTCATAAGTTCCCAGGTGATGGTTCTCATCTTTTCAGAAAAAGGAAATGAGAATATGTACATTGACTCTGTGAATGATTCTCCTGATGTAATTAATTTCCCTGTAGCTCAAATTGCATTGAAACTGTTAAAACTATTCTTTGTAGAAGTATAGACGTTGAAATAGGCAAAAGAAAATAGTTATGAACAGTTTTAGAAATGTACCATGTACATGTTTTTAAAACTCTTACCAATTTAATTCAAAACAATAAAAATGGGTGCATGTATGTTTTCTTTAAACGAATGACTGCCTAGTGCAAGTTTCTACATTTAAACTCTTATTTTATTAATTGTGTCTTATTGGTCCTGTGCCAAGAAAAATGATACATCTTTCAGCTCCCTGTAACTAGCTGTCCTATCATTAATTATAAACTGTCTCACTGTGCTGAAGTTTTCATAGTTTTGTGAATCAATACTTAAATCCCAGAAGCAAATAGAATTGGTTTTTGAGAATTCTTTTCTTCTTCCACCCTTTCCTCCAACATCACCCATAGTAGACAGACAGATGGCACATGTATGTGTGCACATGAACATTCTTTCTCAGGTTCTCTTACTCTCACCCTGTCATATGCTCTTAGACGAACCTCTTTCTTTCTTTTTGAGAGAGGTTTTTGCTATAGGGTGTGTGCGTTTGCTATAAAGCCAGAAAGAGACAGAGATGGATAGTGAGAAATCACCCCCCCCCCCCCCCCAGGAGGAATGGCGATGCCACAATTTCTTCTTCTCCATTCTCCTCTTGGGATCTTGGGAACACACACACACATGCCCACTGTGAGTTTAAGCCACTGGATCTGGGACTCAAACTGCGGTCAACTACATGGGAGTCCAGTGACATAGCTATTATGCTAACTGCTGGTCCCACATGAACCTCTTTCTACATGCTAATTTTTCTTAATATCAGTGATACCAATTATTTTTATTAGGTACAAATAGGGATTTTTAATCTCATATTGTCTGTTAGTATTCTGATTAACAGTAGTGATCTATGGCTTTTGAATTTATCTTATAATTAAATTGCATATCTTGGACATTCTCATACTGCATCTACCTTCCCTCCTCAAAATGTTTGATATTCTATGGTTATAATATAGTAAAGTGCATATAATTATGCAATCATTTACCTATTTATTATACAAATTGTTGTCAAGGCAGAATGCTAGCAATTGCGGGATTAATAATGAAAGGAATGGGACCAGCAGTTAGCGTAATAGCTATGGCGCTAGACTCCCATGTAGTCAACTGCAGTTCATGTTCCAGACCTGGTGGCTTAAACTCATGCCGAGCGCATGTGTGTGTGTGCCCAAGATCCCAAGAGGAGAATAGAGGAGAAGGGATTGCGGCGTGGCCATCCCCCCGGGGGTGTGATTTCTCAATTTCTGTTTCTGTGTCTCTCTGTCTTTCTGGCTAGTGCATGCGCCCTATAGGAAAAAAACCTCTAAATAAATAAATAAATAAATAAATAAATAAATAAATAAAAGAAATGAAATGAAATGAAATGAAATGAAATGAAATGATGAATAATAGTACCTCTAATCCTGAAAGAACACTTTTAATGGCGAAATTTTTATCATAATATTTTAAAATTTTATTTGAATAATACAGCCTCTGTATTTGACATTTGCATTAAGTGCTGCAATAGACAGATATTTTGATTCTGTCTGTATTTTGGTGATATTAGAAAGCACATCTTTAACCAGTGATACTGTCTTGAAAGTGCAGTTTAATTAGCATGTGTAGTATTTATTTCATTCATTCACTACATATGTTTCCAGCAGTGTGATCTGTTTAGACTATTTTAGGAAATTAATTAACTACTTACAAAGATTGCCCACAAAGAGGTTTTTTTTACTATTGTAAGGAGAAGAGGGAGGGTGGATGCAAATGTTTCTAATACAAGGTAGCATGCAAGATGAATCTCTAAGAGTTGCATAGATGAAGTCTGATGGGGAGAGGAGGTGAGAAATACTTCTCTTGGGATGACCCAAGGAATGCTTAATGGAATAGATTGGTGTTGAATTGGCTCAGTGAAGTGTGGTTGGGATGTGGTCACACAGAGATGGTGGAAATGTTCACTGCAATTAGAGTAATAACTATAAGTTAAATGTGGAGATATGAAGTCTTGGGGGCATGGATGCATAAGACCACCAGATAGTAGGGGTCAGTTAAGTGCAGGCCAAGAATGGGGCATGAATATGAATACCACATACAGAGCAAATGTCTGTCTTCTGCTATATATTCAGGTAAATGTCTTCTCTTTCCCAGGTAGGTAGATGTGCACGGACACATTTCTATCTGGCCATTACGCACAGTCAGTATTGTTGATAAGTTCATGCTGATGTAGTGACTGCAATAATCCTTGTTATGCAGTCTTTCTCAGCCCTGATAGAGTGTTGAATGTGCAGAAGGAAAACCCAAGTACCTATTAAATCATCAAATGTCATTGCATGTTTATGAAATCAGACGAAAGCCAATTTCTACATTAGAGCAAATCTGCTTTTCTGTACTTGGTTGGTGTTGTAAGGAGAGATTACTCTGCTTCCCTAAGAAGGTTAAGCTGTCATCTAGTTAAATGTGGACTGAAAATAATGCTGCCAAAGCAGCTGCCTCTTGTGATTGATGATGATGATGATGGATGATGATAGTTTTGAAATCTGTTTTGCAGGGAAAATTGTTATTTTTCTACTTTGGCTGATAGTGTAGTCTGGATTTGGGAATTTCTTGTCATATTAGGTATCTTTTTTTGATTAAAAAGGAAATTGCTAAGGTCTGTATTCTCTATGATAAAACATCTCTAAAACTGAGCTACGGGCAAATGATTATAAGTTGCTCTATGCATATTATTTGAGTGACAGCACTTATTCTCAGCTTTATGATATCACCTCTTGATGAGCTATTTTTTGAGGAACTAATAGCAACCCAGGTCTAGTCAACGAAGTGGCTGAAAGCGTGGAACTTACAAGATATGATAATAACAGTACCTTATGAAAGTCTTCAAAGAATGTTCATATGTATTAATATTTAATCTTCTCTGAAAGTCCTTGAGGACTTATGTCCTTGTTCTTCACTTTGAATTGTGCCTCCCCATAGACATCAGCATGTTTATTGCCTAATGGCCTTGGCTCTCTGCTCAAATGTCTCATCAGAGAGACCTTCTTTGATCATCATCTCTAGAAGGCTATCACACCTCCCTTGATTCTCTCATTCTATAGGGCATTTATCAACATTGGACATGTTATATGTGTGCCTTTTGACTGTCTACTCCTCATGCAGCTTATAAGCTCCATGAGAACAGAGACTGGCTTCCTCAGTGCTGTTAATGGATACCTTATAAAACTATATGGCCTATCACAGGCGTTTAACTAGTACTTGTTGAATCATTGGCTGTATGAGTGAATCTTTAGTTTACACGTGGAGAGCCAAGTAATATGTTCAAGATAAAAAAGCAAGCTAGTTAGTATTTGGTTCTAGAGTCACAATGAAACTTTTTTGTTTATTTATACAATTGCTTTTGTTTATGTAGACACATGTAAAATAGACAACAAACGGTCCTGAAAAGGGTATGGAATATTGAGGGCATACACTTAGGTGGAAAGTGTTTATACCTCATCATTTTCCAGAATACAGAATCCATTTTGTTTATACAAAATCACTGGTAACTGCTACTTTATATTAGTGCGTTGTGTAAGCCTGTGCACATGCTTGTTCAGAAAAGCCATTTTCAGAAAGAAAAACAAAACAGACCCCCCCCAATATTTTTTAAAGGCCAATAACATTTGTATCCATTGGGTAAACATGATCAATCAAAGCTTTACAAGCTTTATATGGGCTACTTCCTTAACAAATATGTTTTTTGCCTCAGCCATTCATCATATCTGGAAGTTTGGATGATAAGCTTGAGCACTCTCTTAGGGTAACACTGAAAATAGCCACTTGGTGGATTTATAAAGGGAAAATCCTGTTAAAGTGGCAGAACAAACATGTATTCCCCTGACAATATAAAATAGTGTATTGTAGCCTGTTTATATTAGAGCTAGCTTGGTGTGGTAAAACTCAGCTGAACTTCAGAAGGATTTGTTTTTATGGGAAATTAGATTATGAATAGAAAGAGCAATAGTGCAAATGCTGAAGGTATTCCCTTGTACCTTCCAAATGCATTGGGTGTTTGCCAATGGGACTGAAAGCTGCAAAAAACAAAGCCATCTGGTCTGTTGTCTGAGATGAACTACCTTAATAAATTGTAGGGGTCCTTAAATAACCAACATATAGGTAGCTGCTGTCACAGCACTATTTAGAGGGATTGATGAGTTTTGAGAAGGGGGTAAAAGAACACTATGAAAAATAAAAAGTCAAAGCACTGAAAGTAAACACATGCTACCACATCCGGAGGACACTCCACATACAGGATCTTGTGTAGTCAGAGAGACTAAAATATCCTTGAGGACCTCTGAAATTAGATAATACACCGACTGTGTGTGATCTTATGACTAGGAGTATTTTTTTCTTGGTTAAGTTAGTGATTATGAAAGAGAGTCTGAGACAGAAAGAAGACAAACATTTATTTTTGGTTGCAGACCATGGGTTTACGGCTTGAAGAAAAGGACCTAGCTCTGGGACAAGCAGTTGGCATAATGGCTATGCCACTGAACTCCCATGTAGTCAACCACAGTTCGAGTCCCAGATCCGGTGGCTTAAACTCACGCTGGGCACGTGTGTGTGCATGCCCAAGATCCCGAGAGGAGAATGGAGGAGAAGAGATTGCATTGTGGCCAACCCCCCTGGGGGGTGATTTCTCACTTCCTATCTCTCTGTTTCTCTGTCTTTCCGGTGACTGCACATGCCCTATAGCAAAAACCTCTCCAAAAAAGAAAAGAAAAGAAAAGGACTTAGCTCATAGAGCCATGCCATGTTCATTCATTTGTTGAGGTTTACAAGAAGCAGGAAGAGAGAAAAGCAGTTGAAATAGCATAGGTTGAGCAAAGAATTGAATGGAGGGAGAAAAGGAGGTTCTCGTTAAAACATGTAAATGAAATTCAGTGAGGTGGAAAGAAATCAATCAAACAGAAATTTCAGACCCTGAAGGTAATAGAGTGGGAAATGGTCATCCCATTACATTGGGGCTTTAGTTTCCACTCATAGTACCACAATGCCCCTTGCCATAGATGTTTTCTTTATGAGAACCTAAGAACATTCTTTTGCCTTATCCCCTACATAATAGTATTTTTATTTAGCCCCACTGTTAATTTTTTTCAAGATCCCTGCAGAGGGATTTTGAATAATTTGTGATTCCTCCTTTAACTGGGATGTGTGCCAAAAATGGATTTAAAGCAGTGGATGGATTTTAAAATAACCCACCTCTTAGCATTTTCTAGTCTGTTTCCTACATTTTATGCATTGGCCCAAAACATTGTTTTCAACATAAGTTTTGGGAGTCAGAGAAAGAAAGTGGCTCACTTGATCAAATAAAATATCATAAAATTGGCCTTTATAATTAAATTTTTCTATAGAAAACAATATTCATTTCTATGTGGTTAATTAAAAATATGAGGATTTAATTTCATGAGACAGTCTTAGACTTGCAAGTTCTTTAGAGAATGTACTGCTCATTCAGTTAATAGACTAGAGACACGAAAACACATTCAGTGTTTTCTCTTAAATGGCATAGCTAATTAATAGCAAAATGGGAGTACCACTCAGATCTTCTGAATTATGTCCTCAGTTTTATTTCTTCCAGGGAGAGCAGGATAGATTGTTTAAGAACATAGATTCTATAGTTAGAAAAGCTCATATTAAACTTTTGGCTATCATCCATATTACTTATGGATAGTATTATTTCCCCTATAAGTTTTTACTTCTTCATCTCTAAGTTGGGGTAATAGTTCTTAGCACAATACTTGGCAAGATTTTAGAAGATATTCAATATATGATAGTACGTCTATATTATTATTATTTTATAGCTACAGAACAAATTATCACAGACATAGAGGCTAAAAATAACCCACATTTAGTATCTTGCAAGTTCCATATGGCACATCTTAGCTGAGTCTTCTGTTCAGGGTCTTGCTATGTAAACATCAAAGTGTCACTGACTTGGGAACCAGCAGTTAGCGTAATGGCTATGTTGCTGGACTTCCACGTAGTCGACCGCGGTTTGCGTCCCGGTCCCAGTGGCTTAAAACTCACATCGGGCGCGTGTGCGTGCGTGCCCAAGATCCCGAGAGGAGAATGGAGGAGAAGGGATTGTGGCATAGCCATCCCCCCGGGGGGGTGATTTCTCGCTTTCTGTCTCTATGTCTCTCTCTGTCTGGCGAGCACACGTGCCCTATAGCAAAAAAAACCTCTCCAAAAAAAAAAAAGGTGTCACTGACTTTATCCTCATCTGGAGACTTCCTTCAATTTGGTAAGGGTCTGTTTTCAAGGCCCTCAGATTGTTGACAGCACTCATTCCCTAAAAGTTGTGGGACCGGGCTTCTCCCTGCATGACTAGCTGTCAGCAGGGATCTGTTTTCAGCACCTGAGGCTGCTCTCAGTTTCTTGCCACAGGGTTGATTCCATGGGTACTTTCAACATAGCATTTACTTCTTGGGATCAGCAGTTAGTGTAATGGCTATGTTACTGGACTCCCATGTAGTCAACCGCAGTTTGAGTCCTGGACCCGGTGGCTTAAAACTTATGCCAGGCACGTGTGCATGCATGCCCAAGATCCTAAGAGGAGAATGGAGGAGAAGGGATTGCAGTGTGGTTGTCCCCGCTGGGGGGTGATATTTCTCACTTTCTGTTTCTCTGCCTCTGTCTGTTTGGTGAGCACACGTGCCCTATAGCAAAAAAAAAAAAAAAAAAAAAAAAAAAAAAAAAAAAAAAAAAAAAAAAAAAAACAACAATAAAAACAAAAACAAACAAACAAAAAACACCTCTCCAACATAGCATTTACTTCTTTTTTTTTTTTTAAAGAGGTTTTTGCCATAGGGCGCGTGCGCTCGCCAGACAGAGAGAGACAGAGAGACAGAAAGTGAGAAATCACCCCCCCAGGGGGGATGGCCATGCCGCAATCCCTTCTCCCCCATTCTCCTCTCGGGATCCTGGGCACGCACGCACACACGCCCGGCGTGAGTTTTAAGCCATCTGGTCCAGGTCGCGAACCGTGGTCGACTATGTGGGAGTCCAGCCACGTAGCCATTACGCTAAATGCTGGTCCCATAGCATTTACTTCTTTAAAGCAGGTAAACACTCTTACATTTCAAATCTTTTATTCAAGGATGTGGTCAGAGCTTTTTATAAAAATAATTATCTATTTTTTGCAATTTAAAATTTTTTTCACTTTATTTTATATATTCAATCACTGTACCACCACAGTTTATAAAAATTTTTCCAGCATAAATACACTGCATACCAGTCCAGTTAAAGATATTATCATACACTTAATCATCAACAGACAGTCCTCCCATTTCTGTGTCCCTTAAATGTCTTGTGTTTTTCTCCTTGATTCCCTTCCTTTCACATGTTTTTAAGTTTATTTATTTAATAAAAACAAGAGACAGAGAGACAAAGAGAGAAAGACAGTTACCTTCAGTAGCTGCTCATGCCTCAATACCCACCTCAGACTTCCCACCCAGCCAGGATTATGAGTGAGCTTGTCCTATAGGTTACCAAGCCTGTGCCCATCCAGAGACACAAAACCCTGCTTGGCTAAGAACCTTGTTAACGTTGTGCCTCCATGTCAGCCCTGTGGTCTGTACCTGTGAAGGACTCACCTGATTAGGTGATACTACCCAGAAAAATCTCTCTAATAATTTTAAAAAATATGTTTTATTTATTTTTAAAATTTGCTATAAGGCACATACACTCACCAGACAGAGAGAGGGAGAGACAGAGAGAACAGAGAGACAGAGAGATAGAGAAAGTGAGAAAGCAAGCCACCAGGTCCAAGACTTAAAATGAGATCTGCCATGTTGGAGTCCAGTGCCCTAACCATCATGCCAACTGTAGGCCCAGAAGCTCCCTTTTTAATGACTCAAAGCCAGCTGATGTAGGCTTTTGTAATTCACTCACCTTTGTCAGGTAGCCTATTCACAAGAGGAGTCCATGCTATTCACAGTTATACCCTCACTCAGGGGAGGGTGTTAAACCGAAGGGGTTCACTAGCAGGCAGGAGTCTTGGGTTCTGTCTCAGAATTCTGCCTTCCACAGAGTATTTGTGTTATCACTTACTACCAGTTATAGTTATCATTATGGTCACTGTGTTTTGGAGCTCTGTAATTAAAGGTGTTTCTGAGATAATAGTGGGAAATAAAGGTCTCCAACTGGCTTGAAACCCTTGCTCATGAAGAAATTTACATTGTGTCACATGATTTGCATGACTAGTTGATTTTGGCTTGCATTACCTATAGTTAAAATATATCCCCTTAAAAATATAACTATTAGAATATTAATCATAATCTTACTAGGTCCTGGATGAAGACAAAAGTGGACAGTGATGGTAGAACCTGGGGAGTAATACTCACTGAGCAATATTGTACCCAGTAATTTAAGATAGAACCTTTTATTCTAGTTTTAGTCAATGAAAGAAGGAGCAGAAGAGATTAAAGAAATAATTAGTAAGACACCTGCAGATTTTACGCATAGATCTGAGTAAGAGAAATTCTGCTTATAATGCTAATGTTGTATTGTTACCTATTTACACAATGCCATTATCTAAACATTTTCAAAATTCTGAATAAAAATACCCTGCTTCTTACCATAGAAAAGAAGGCTGATAGAAAACCGATCCTTCTGACCAGTTATTAAAATGCATTCTGTGTCTTATAGAAGCTCTGTTGTTAATTTCCTGTACACCTTGAATGTGCCACAAGCAATTTGTAATAGCATCAATTAACATTTGGGAAGTTGAGCATGGCCACCTAGGATATTAAATATTTGCTCCAGGAATGCTAATAAAATCTACTGACATTAAATTCCCTAAGTATTTTTAAAAATAATAGCAGTCAAGTTAAGGGATACCAAACAGATGAAAGAATATCTATTTAGTGATATTTTCCTCAATCCCTCTGATTTTTGTACTCCTATTTTGGCTCTGAGCTCTTTTACCTCACACTGGAGGTCAGAGTTTGGAAATTTTTAGAGGTGCATCAGTAGTGATTCTTTAGGAACTATGTCTTTGCATCATCAAAGTCATAGAGGAGACTTGGAGAAGAAAATGAAATGAAAACATAAATTTCCCCACTCCTTCAGCATTATAGTTCTTATCAGCGTAATAGTTCTTGTTGTTATTTTACATTTCTGAAACTCATGAAGGGATTGAGTCATTGCCATTTCTGTATTTGGGGATTCTTGCACAGCAGAGAAATTATGTTATGTTATTTAACTTAGTCTTAGCTATAAAATATTATGTAATCCTGGTATAGTAAGTGGTATGGTGGTTAAGGTGCCAACTCCTGCATTGTCCACTGTGCTTCAAGTCCTGGACCTGGCAACTTGCTTTCTCACTTTCCCTTTCTCTCTTTCTCTCTGGTCAAATTAAACAATAAATAATAATAGACAAATAAAATAAAATAATATTTTTTTCTTTTTTTTGAGAGGTTTTTTGCTATAGGGTGCATGTGCTCACCAAAAAGACAGAGAGAGACATAGAGACAGAAAGCGAGAAATCACCCCCCAGGGGGGATGGGCATGCACGCACATGCGCCCGGCGTGACTTTAAGCCACCAGGTCCAGGACTTGAACCACAGTCAACTACGTGGGAGTCCAGTGACATAGTCATTATGCTAACTGCTGGTCCCAAAATAAATAATTTTTACAAAAGTTTAAAGCATTATTTAATTCCTTCCATTGGGCTAACT
This sequence comes from Tupaia tana, assembly GCA_026018925.1. Classification (NCBI taxonomy): domain Eukaryota; kingdom Metazoa; phylum Chordata; class Mammalia; order Scandentia; family Tupaiidae; genus Tupaia; species Tupaia tana. The sequence goes on along the minus strand of JAKSZU010000022.1, from coordinate 14,136,151 downwards.
TATAACCATGATAAGATACAGTCTTGTTTTTAAAAGTTAATTTAGTAGTACTTACGTTTTAAATTCAGAATGTATTGTATAGGCAGATTCCCATATTTTTCTGTATATTATACATCATGGATTCTATTAAAAATAAAGTTGGTGTAGTTTCATTGAAGCAGTCATGAAGCATAAATATTAAAAGAGAAGGTTGTTTTCTCTTTTTGATCAGTTCTTTATTATTATTATTATTGCCATAGGGCATTTGCTGCTGCGAGAGAGAGAGAGAAAGCAAAATCAATCCCCCCCCACACAAGGGGTATGCCCACTCCCAATCCCTTATCCTCCATTTCCCTCTTTGGATTTTGGACATGTGCACACATGTGCCCAGTGTCTCACCAGTCCAGGACTCAAACCATGGTTGACCAAGTGGAAGTCCAGTACCTTACCCACCATGTCACCTGCTGGTCCCAAAATATATACATTTATTTATTTAGAAGAATTATTTCACTTTATTTATTTATTATTACTTTATTTGCCCAGGACTTGAACTGTGGTTGGCCATGTGGGAGTCCAGTGCCTTAACTGGCATACCCTTTACTAGCTCTGAGATATATTTATTTTTAATACAATTTCTTTTTCTTCAGTTTTGGTATAGGGTGTGTGTGCTCAACTGAGAGAGAGAGACAGAAAGAGAAATCATCCCCTAGGGGGAATGGCCATGTTGCAATCCCTTCTTCTCCAATCTCTTCTTATAATTTTGGGTACACACAAATATGCACCCTGTGTAATTTTCAAGCCACCAGACTTGGGACTCAAATTGTGTAGTCAGTCATGTGGAATCCAGCCACCTTAACTTCCATGTTACCTGCTGGCTCCTCATCCAACTCATCTTGTATATTAAAAAACAACAAAACTTGTTAGGAACATGAGTACATATAACTCAGTTTTATTGATTTACTTTATTTTGGTCTGATTCAATTCAAATTAATAATATATGTAGTGTAACCTGTGATGATTTCAACTCATCCTCTGTATTAACATTTGTAGGAATCGGGATATTACTTGGCAGATAGTAGGTATTGTATGCACACTGCTTTAATGAATGAAAACATTTTAGATAACAACCACCTCTAATTCAATGATTGAATTTATTTTTTTTCTTCTGACATAGTTGAATAGTAAAAATATAAACTTTTTTTTTTTAAGAGGTTTTTTGCTGTAGGGTGCGTGTACTCGCCAGAAAGACAGAGAGAGGCAGAGAGACAGAAAGCGAGAAATCACCCCTCAGGGGGGCTGGCCACACCTCAATCCCTTCTCCTCAATTCTCCTCTCGGGATCTTGGGCACGCATGCACACATGCCCAGAATGAGTTTAAGCTGCTGGGTCCAGGACTCGAACCGTGGTCATCTGCATGGAGTCCAGTGGCATAGCTATTACGCTAACTGCTGTTTGTGGCAGTTCTTTCTTGTAAGCATCTGTCTGTGCTCTGTAGGAGTTTTAGCTGTGCCTGTAGGATCTATCCACCAGCACCTCCCTAACTGTGATGAATGAAAATGTAAAAATGTCTTTTTTGGTTTATTTTTTGGAGAGGTTTTGCACTTGCCAGGCAGACAGAGACAAAGAGACAGAAATCTAGAAATCACCCCCCAGGTGGGATGGCCATACCACAATTCCTTTTCCTCCATTCTTCTCTCAGGATCTTGGGCATGCACGTACATGCGTCCAGTGTGTTTTAAGTCATCAGGTCTGGGACTTGAACCACAGTCGACTACACAGGAGTCCAGCGACATAGCCATTACACTAACTGCTGGTCCCAATAAAAATGTCTTTAGGCATTGCCAAATTTTTGCCTCTGTGGGTATGCAAAATAGAGCTTGGTTGAGAATCTTTCTATTAGGTTAAGATAATAAATGGGAAAATATTTTGTAGATTTTGAAACATTCTTCAAATTCAAGTTATTATGAGGATGAGCTAGAAGAAAAATATACTGTTGTGCTTGAGACAAGCAGTAGAAAAGAAAACATTAAGAACTTCAGTCAGCCACCTTCTATTACCACTTCATGAAATCTTGCTCCTATGGATTTCTGTTATAAATTTCTTGCCTTGAGATTATTCCACACAAATATTTAATATAATGTTGAGAATTGGAATTTCCATGATAGATTTTGTGGGAGGCCACATATTAGATCTTACACATGAACAACTGTTTGTTCATTTTGTTTCCTTACCCTAATGTGGCCATTTACTTCTATAAACCAGCTTGCTTGTCCCATAAAAAAATAACTTGTGCTAGCCATACAGAAAACTACATACAGGACGACATCCTATACATACTGCTGTCTTTACTAGCTAGCCCCAAACCCTTTTGTTTAACATTATAACTGCTTGCATGGAAACCCCCCTCCCCTCAAAAATAATTAACCTACTTAATTTAACTTCTATAACTACTTATATAAACACCCCTAATAACTGTTCTGACTCTTGGCCCCCAAGCCTCAGGCTGTAGTCACTGGCCAACTAATAGACTCCCTTTAACCTTAATCTGACTCTAGTGGTCGTTCATTCTGTTACATCCTACAACAATTTAAGTTTCCATTTTTTTTTTAATTAGAAAGAGATTTTTGTTATAGTGAGTGTGTGCTCACTGGAGAGATAAAGAGAGACAGAAAACAAGAAATCAAACCTCGGGGAGATGGCCACGCTACAATCCTTTCTTCTCCATTCTCCTCTTGGGATTTTGAGCATGCACACACATGCGACCAACATGAGTTTTAAGCTGCCAGGTCCAGCTGGACTCCCACAAAGCCATGATTGACTATGTAGGAGTCCAGCAACGTAACCATTAGACCATATACTGATCCTAACAATTAAAGCTAAATTGTACTTGTCAAGAAACAAACAAACAAACAGAAAGAAAGAAAGAAAAATGAACAACATATTTAGAGGTAGAAAAATCTCTCTGTTTTTTCCCCACATGGTTTATTGCACACCATTTTTATTTGTGGTTTGAGAGCTATGGTGTGATTCAGAGTTATTCAGAGTTTGACCATTTTTTATTGTATTTGTTTTGTTGAACCAAGATCATGGAAGTTGCCAATTAAATTTAATGGAATAAATGTGGGTTTATCTACTACCTATGGAGTAAAAACCTACAGCTCCCAAAAGACACCCTCATCTTAATGACATAAATATGTTACTGTTATGCAGTTACTATCAAGATAGCTGGTATTCATATATAAGATTTTATGGAATGACATTCCATTACTGATGTGATCAGATTTGGTGATGGAGGTGTGCGAAACCTGTTTAGGGGAAGAATATGAGCATCTTCTCTGTCAAGAACTTTGTACTATTTTATTTTAATGCAGCTTGCTACATATACCATCTGGGCTAAAAACTTGGGTCTCAACACCAACTATTTCAGGCTGCAGAATTTCAGTTTGAAACAATTCAAAAATTGTATGGAATAGAGCAAATAGTATAAGACAGGCTTGCCTCATTGCTCTTTCCTGTCAGTAGAGTATTGCCTGGATATAGAAGCTAGTTTGTTTAATTTCCAGACAGAACTGTGTACCTTGAGAATGACTGGACATCTTCCATTTGTAGTACTTTTTATTATTGTCAGAAATGATCAAATAAATCTGCCTGAGTATCTGGGTGTGGGATACATGTTGAAAGTGATTTTATTTTTGCCCAATAAGTCTCAAACATGCTGTCGTCTTCATTTTATTTTCTCTCTCCCATCTTCAGTGCCTTTTGTAACTTGCCTCACAAATCACATTGTCTCTACTTATTACCCAGGCCTTTCTCCAGCTGGTAGAATGCATTTTTTTTCACATAGCCAGATTCAGAGTTACCTCTTTTCTTATTCCCTGTATATTTCCCTTCACTTTTAATGTGAAAATGGCAAATATATTTCTAACCCCTTCTCTACAACACTTTCAACTTACTGAAAACACACTATATAACGTGAAGTAGATGAGGTATCTAAAATGCTGCTTCTGTTTTCTGTTCTGTATCTCCAACTGGACTAATTTTTTTTTTCAGATAATTGTGCCTTTCTTTCTAATTTCATCGGCATCATATTATTTAGAATCCTAACTGCTTTTTTTTTCTGATTCATTCTGTGTTGCAGACTATTCTGACTGATTAAACACTGCCAGAACCCACTTGGACTGTTTTTACAACTTTATGTAAGGGAATCAAAACTCTTGGGCTAAGGTAAGACAAGTAATCCCTGCAGGTTCTAAGTGTCGATTCTAAGTGAAAAGAAGAATAGGTTTTGTTTGCGTGGACTTGTCTTCAAATTTTCTTTGCTACATTGTTGTATATAGAATGAAAATTTTATCAACTGTTTTTCTCTTGTCTAAAGGATTTTTGAGGTTCACAAGTGTGAGATATACAAAGTTGTGAAATATTTTTATGGTTCCTTGTTTATTGTCCTTGCAAATGTACTCACTTCTCCCCAGAACCTTTCCTGGTAGTAGCTATCCCATTAGTCTCAAGATGACTTTATTTTTTAATTGATAGAGGGCATGTGGGCTCACTAGAGAAGACAGGAACAGTGAGAGAAAGAAAATTTCCCAGTGGAGTGGAGTTCCACTGCAATCCTTGTTCCTCCATTTATCCATCCTAATGAGATTTGGGACACTTATGCACACACACCATACGTGTTTTCCAATCTGCTGGGGGCCAGGACATGAACCACGCTCTGCCATGCGGGATCTAGCTCCTTTAACCCCTGGACTATGAGGCTGGCCCCCAGATGACTTCAGATAACACCTTTTTTTTCCCCATGCTCTATTGAGTTAGGATTAGACTTGGCTATCAGAAATAGAAAACTCATGATAGCAGAGATTTAAATGAGATAAAAGTTTATTTTTCTCTTTCATTTAAAAGTTGAGGTGGGCAGTTTGAAGCTGCTATGATGTTCTGCTATGCCAGGGACCCAGACTTTGTCTTATAGAGCTTTTGTCCTTATCATTGTACATGGAGCTTCATTGTCATGGACATAGTCCAAGAAGCAGAATGGAGAAAAGGTACAGTCACTTCCTTGTAAAGAAAGTTGCCTGTAGGTGCCATACAACTACCCTGAGTGATTCTGGGTCTCAGTGCTGAGTCATGTGGTCAGACATGACTACAGTGAGAACTGGCAGGCATGATGCTTACCCCTGCAGCTGTGAGCTCAGCTAAAAGTTCTGTCATATCAACAATGGCAAGAATTAGCAGTTACTTCCCCCACAAACAGTAACTTTCATGTATCCTACCTTTTAAAGAAGAATATCACTAAATAGATTGTGAACAGTATGTGGGCAGGGACTATGTATGATTTTTTTTTAATTATGAAAAATATTATTTTATCAGCTCTTAATGGCAGTGCCAAAATAATGAATAAATATTTACTGAAACTACACACGGAGAGGATGTTTTCTAAGCATGAAATATGATGAAAAATGAAACTGATTTTTACAATTTTAAAACAATTTATTTTTTTAAAAAATTTATTTATTCATTCATTTTATTTTATTTTGACCAGACACACACACACACACACACACACACACACACACACACAAAGAGAGAGAAAGAGAGAGAGAGAGAGAGAGAGAGAGAGAGAGAGAGAGAGAGAGAGAGGCAAAGTAAGAAAGCAAGCCATCAGGTCTAGGACTCAAACCATGGTTGGCCATGTGGGAGTATCCAGCACCTTAACCACCACATCACCTGCTGGCCCCACAATTTTAAAACAATTCCACCCGTCATCCCTTTGTTCATTCGGTGATCAATGAACATCTTACATGCCAAGTCATCATAATGTTGTTTTTGTAATAGGGCCACCATGATGCAATCTTTTCTCAAAGCATGTTTTAGATTTCCTTTTTGGAAATGCGTTTCAGACTTAGGTTTCAAAACACATAAAGAAATAATTCTCTAACTGCTAATTTTTCTCTTTAAGTCTTTTTAAAGAATATTTTGCTCTGTCAGTTTTCCAACTCTTCCTAAAAATCAAATCTATCACCAAAGGATGGAGATTTGTAGGATTTTTAAATAAGGGCTATTAGCTGTGACTGAAGCTCCCACACATCTGAGACAAGGAGACTTAATGTGCTGGGATCAAATTAATTAAATGTTTCATGTAGTGATCTCTGTCGTTGGAAAATTTATAATGCCTTCTATGCACATTGATTCATTGGTAAAGAACAGCATTGCTATTTTGAGTGTTTTGAAATGTCACAATATTGGAGTCTTCTCAGAAGGATTGCTAAAGAGTTTTAGAAAGGGTAAGGTCAATGACAGTAACAGCAGCTGCCACCATAATCAAAAAGTTAGTTTGGTTGGAGTGAGTCTTTTACATATCAAAAGAGTGTGCTGGTAAGACACTACTGCTTGGCAGGCCTAGGCCACATGGGAAGCCTGGGTTGCATTCCTGGCCTACTTTACAAAACCGGGTATGTTGGCATCTGCCTGTAATCCTAGTTACTCAGAAGGCTGAGGCAGGAAGATTGTGACAGAGTAAGACCCTGTCTTTTTTTTTCTTTTTCTATTTTTTTTTTTTTTTTTAAAGAGTACAGGTTCTGCAATACTAAAACCAAATGACAAAATTGCAAAAGTTGTTTTTAACCGCTCTTCAATTATGAACAAGCAGTACTGCAATCCAATTTCTTATAGAATTTTAAAGGAAGCCAAATTAAGAATTCAATGCATTTGTTGGCATGGATCTATCCTGTCTCAAAGAAACAAAAATGGTGCCAGGGGAATTTTGCTTTCAGGGATGTAACAAGATTCTGATGAGTGAACTTTGCCTGTGTCTAAAAGATAGCATTTACCTCCTCCCCTGGTTCCCATGCCAAGTGAGACTGTGGTGTGTAGAAATGTAGCCTAACAGCTACTGAAAGAACCATTTCCTGAGGTGATGCTGCCTTTTACTTAAGGAAGAAGGAGATTCCCTTTGAATTGACCCATGTGTCTTTGGAAAAGAAGCATAGCTATCTCCTCTTCTCATAGGAAGAGCACTATTTCAAAGAGCCATTTTATTTCTTAACAAAGAAATTCATACTGGAGACAAATCAGCAATTTCACAGCTGGTTTGTAAAATCCTGAAATGATGCATACAAATCAAAGCAGGACAGATACACTTGGAATGAAAGGAATATTTGAATCGCATCCCAATTTCTAATAGGATATTGTTTCACAGTCCCACAATATTATAAACAAGCTGTGTCTGTTACACATGACAATCATACCTTATCTATGACTCATGAACTTGATAAGAAAGTGACAATTTGAAAGCACAGAATTTCATGTTTGGATGGAACTGTACTTTTTACTACAACTTCTGCCTCCACTTTTCCCTATGTAAATTGACCACGCCAACCTCTTTCTAAAGCATTCTCTAAGAGCTACTTGAAAACACCCATTGCTTCTTAACCTATTAAAAACCTATTACGTTGTCACAGAGTATTGGATTTTTCTTACATACACTGAAGCAAGAAATGCCATTTTATGTTTTCATTCTGATAGAACCTGTTGACTCTTTTTTTTCTTTGAAGAGATTTTTGCTATAGAGCACATGCGCTCACCAGAGAGACAGCAAGAAAGAGAGACAGAAAGCAAGAAACTACTGTCCAAGGAGATGGCCACACCACAATCCATTCTCCTACATTCTCTCTTGGGAATTTGGGCACGCACACACATGTGCCCAATATGTTTCAAGCTGCTAGGTCTGAGACTAGAACTGCAGTTAGCTATGTGGGAGTCCAGCAATGTAACAACTATTGTACCATTTACTGGTCCTGAACCTGTTGACTCTTGAGCTGGGGTATGGAAATGCAGGTGATGAGAAGTGATCAAAATCTGGACATGCAGCAGCAGTAATTTGAAGGCATAGTTCATATGAATTAATCATGGAATGAGTGTGGACTGCGAGAGAATGAACATTCAATGCTTTTTGGCCTGAACATGTTTAACTAACATATGTTAGACATTCACTCTCTGTTCAATATACTTTCTTAGGCATTAAGTACAATGCAGCATGTATTTAAATAGATATTCCATGGTAAGGCTAAGAGACTGTTAGCCAGAGAACAAAGGAGTGCCCATTCTCTTCGCCTTCATATTTTGATTTGAGGGAACCAAACTAAATGTAAGGGCTCTTCAAAAAGTTCATGTAAAATGTGTATTATGAAAAAGTTAGGGCCAGCAGGTGGCATGGAGATTAAGGTGGCTAGATTCCTCGTGGCTAACTGTGCAGTTAAAGTCTCCTGGACCTGGCAGCTTGAGAATCAGACTGGGCATTTGCATTATGCCCAAAATCCCAACAGGAGAAGGGAGGAGAAGGAATTGCTATATGGCCGTCCTCTCTGAAGGATGATTTCTCACTCCCCCCACCCCCCTCTCTCTGTCTTTGGTGAGCACACATCCATCCCTATAGCAAACTAGGAAGGAAGGAAGGAAGGAAGGAAGGAAGGAAGGAAGGAAGGAAGGAAGGAAGGAAGGAAGGAGGGGAGAGAGGAAGGAAGGAAGGAAGGAAGGAAGGGAGGAAGGAAGGGAGGAAGGAAGGGAGGAAGGGAGAGAAGGAGGAAGAGATGAAGAATTATGCATGGATTTCAAAAGATATTTTGCACCAAAATAAACTTGTACTTTAACGCCATTTTTCCACCATGTTTTTAAAGTCCCCTTGTATTTATTTTGGATCAAGATTAGCAATTTCACATTCAACTTTAAGTCTAAATCTCTACTTTTGAATATCTAATTTTAGTATTTTTCTGAGTGTAATACTATGGAACTTACAATGAGAATCTGAAAAATTACTAGGGGAAATTTTCAGTCCTGAGATGTTACACCCATTACTGCTACTAAATTTTAAGGTAATTGGGACCAGTAATTTGACTCTTATTTTCATATCTGTTGCATAATAGGAACTCACTAAATGCAGGTTGAACTGTTGTTAAACTGAAGACTCGGTCTCTATAAGTGGGTTTGTTATATGGATTAAATTCTAAATAATGTGATCTGTCTATCTATTCATTCATCCATTTATTTTATTCCTTTCTCTTTTGCTAGTAGCAGAAATACTTGAGTCTGGGTGACTTATAAGGAATAGAGGTAGGGGCCACACTAATGGCTAGTTGATTATCTGAGCTGGATTCCACATGGTCAACAGCATGGTTCAAGTGCTGGCCCTGGCAACTTGAGAAGCACACCCGGCGTGTGTGCGGGCATGCCCCAAATCCTGAAAGGTGGGAGAAATGGGAAGAGATTACAATATGACCATACCCTATGGGAGATATTTTCTGAGTTTCTCTCTCTCCATCTTTGACTCTATCTCTGCCAAGTGCATGTGCCTTTTGACAAATTTTTAAAAAATAAATAAAAGTTTATTTAGCTCATGGTTTTGAAGGTCCAAGCTCAAGGGGCCACATCTGGTGCAGGTCGTCCTGTTGATGGGAACTCTCTGTAGAAACCAGAGATATGCAGGGTATCACATGGAAAGTGTAAGCAGACAGGGTCTATGTTCATGTCTCTGTCTCCATTGAAGCTTCCAGAAGTCAATCATGGGAGTCCCATGCTGATGACCTCATCTAATCTCAATAACCTCCTAAAGGTCCCCCCTTTTAATTCCATAATTGGATTAGGAGTCCATACTCTCAATAGTCATTAGATTTCAATACATAAAATTGGGAGGACATAGTCAAATGATAACATCATTTGTCCATCCACCTAAGAGAGGAAAATAGCCACTTTCAGAAAATCTCACCTTTATAACATATTCTACAATTCCTTTACCTTCTTTGTCAGCAGTGCACATGCAAATAACATTACGTGTGATGCTAAAATGTGCAAGATACAGGAAAATAGGATCTTTGGTATGTTTCACTCTTTATCTCTTCTCTCTGGAGTAAGTACCCTATGGTGGTTTCTTCTTTTTATATGTGAGAAGAAATGAGGTGGTTACTTATCTTCTGAAATACCCACAAGGTAGCAGGGGATTCTTAGTGCCACTCTGAGGGATTAGCCAAACAGGCATCTGTCTAAATGTCTGATACATTAGTTGCTCTGCCTGTAAAAGAGCTGGACTGCCTTGAGAAATAAACCCAGACTGAATTCTAAGTGTGAATGTGTCCCCCAAACTAGTGAAGTTTTCAAAGGTGTGCCCTTCAAAGAAGAACAGAAATAAACTACACATTAAAAGAATTAGCACTCAGAGGCCTTTGTTTAATCAATGGTTAGTTTGGTGGTGATTGCACAAATTCACTACATTAAATTTAATCAGGGATGTTTCTCACATGTGGGTGGCAAGCCTACTGATTAATTCATTTATATTCTTGGAATAAGATATGTTCTCCTGGTTGAATTTCCAGTTTGGCGCCGCCACAGTATGCATTTCAGCATTTCTAAATGGCTGCTTTGTTCACAGTCCCAGAGCCTCAGTCTTTGTGCTAAGTGCTGAGTACTGATCAGCTCACCAGACTAAGAATGACAGACAGGAAATGGTACCATTGTAGTTATCTCTCAGGAGAACATCAAAGGACCAGTTTATATGGCTGTAAATACTACGGGGTTTTGATGTTATCTTTTAAGTTGCCTTGCCTTAAGAAATCTATTAGGAGTGGAAGGGGACATAATGATAAAATGAGGTCCTTCGAAGAATTATAACTTTCTTCCATGGGATTCTAAAATTGATTAAGTGTAACTATGTTTATGATATAATATTAGATTATATTAATCATATATTATATTCGGTTGTCGAGACTGTCATGATGTATTTTGTTTATGTTTTTCTATGATGCAAAAATGCATCATGACTTTCCAGACAACCCAATAGATTACATTAAATCTATAACTTTAGAGTATAAAGGGACTTGATGGATTACAGAGTCTACTCTCTATTTACAAAAACAAAACAAACCAAAACAAACAAACAAAAAAAATGATGACAGCACAATTCAGGAGTTAATTGCTTTTTAGATGGAAGTATTTGGGGCTTTGTTTTTGTTTTTTTTTTTTTTTGTTTTTTATTTTAGGTTTTGCCATATTGTGCATGTGCTCATGGAGAGACAGAGAGAAGGAAGGTGAGATTCACACCCCCCCCAACCCCTTTGCAGGGATAGCCATGTTGCAATGTCTTCCTCCCACCACCTCCCCTTCCCCTTTGTTCTTGCGAGATTTTGGGCATGCACATACACCCCATGTGATATTTTCAGCTGCTGGCTCTGAGATTTGAATCATAGTTGACTATATGGGAGTCCAATGCCTTAACCACCCCCCCCCCCCCGCTGGCCCAGAAATACTGTTTTTATAGACCTTCAAACTCAAGCCTACTAGTTTATTTTCTGATGCTCTTCTTATAGATAGGGTAAAGTGTGTGTGTGTGTGTGTGTGTGTGTGTGTTGTGGTTTGAGGGGCATGTTCCTAGACTGGGATATAGAGAAGGAACATGGGGCATTTATGAAGGAGCTTCAGAAAATGTGCATTATTATGTTCATGAAAATGTGCAAAATGTTCATGAAAATGTGCATTATTAAAAATTATGAATGGATTTCACAAATTTCATACTTTAAGTCCAACTTTCCATGAATGTTTTGGAATCTCCTTGTATGTGGGATCACTTCGTGTAAACATATTAGTTGGTTTCAAGTGTGGGGAAGGGATAGGAGCACTGGAGAGATTGCCTGGGTCCCTATTCTCCTTCATTTTCAAAGATCCTGTGCAGAAGACGCAGGAGGATTGCCTGCAGTGCCTCTTCATATGCTCTGTGCCTGGGCCTGGGCCTGTGTCTGTGTCTGTATTCACAGACTTGATGACAAGGAGGAGGCAGAATGATTTTCACTGTGGTAACTTTCTAGCAGGAATCATGCATGCAGTTTGCTTGGGGAATACTGAAGGTTAGTGTGGCCGAAAATGGATCTCAGAAATAACAGGGGTACTAATTGCATTTCTTTGGAGGGACTTGGGCAGAGCAGACCACATCTTATTTCTTGTTATTCTGCTAATTTCTGGCCCTTTAGCTACCTCCTGAAGTACAGTTGTTTAGTATCCAAATCAGTAGTCATTGCCTACTTGTGTTAGCTCACAAGTTTGTAGGTTAAGGAATCTTTTCCCTCCTCAAGAACTATCTCCGGGACTAGCAGATGGCATAATGGTCACATTTCAGGACTCCCACATAGTGTGTGTGTGTGTGTCTGTGTGTGTCTGTGTGTGTCTGTGTGTGTGTGTGCGTGCACACATGTGCATGTGCGCATGCACGCGTGAGTGTGAGCTCAAGATCCTGGGAGAAAAATGGAGGAGACCATCCCCATGTGGAGTGATTTCTCCCTTTTGTTTCTCTGTATCTCCAGTGAGCTCCTGCCCCCAAGAGCAAAAATCTCTCTAGAAAAAGTATCTCCAAAATTGAATATCTCTGTTTTTCTCTTTGAAAATCTCAATATTTATTAGGCCAATTCTTACTAACTTTCAGACCTCTACTTCAGCTGGTGTTGTAGCAAAAAGAATAAAGATGGGAGAAAAATAAATTCCATGCTGTTTCTATAAACTCATATATATATATATATATATATATATATATATATATATATATATATATAATTCAACTGTTTATATTTAACTTACTGTCACCAGAAACATGGACATGTATAATATCCTTCTTCTTTTTCCTTTTAATTAAATAACAAAATGATCTAATTTATCCTGATAGTTTTGTGGTTGTTACCGAGAGAGAGTGCAATGTAGTGTCAGGAACACCTAGAACATCTATTTACAGGTGGATTCTAATCCTGGCTCTCCTGATAATTAAGAATATGTTCTTGAATGAACTTCAGATTTTGTGAATGGCTCATCATTTTAATGAATTTAATTTTGTTCTCTGCAGTTAGTTGCTGTATTATCTTTCTCTGGCTACATGACCTTCCTTTGCCTCAATTTTTTTCATTTATTAAAGGGGATAATAATAGCAGCTACATCTAAGGTTTATTATGAAGATGAAATGAGTTAATATTCCTAAGTAATTATTCACCATTATTACTTTAATAAGTAAAGTATTGGTTAGATTATCTTGTTGAAGATCAGAATAGTGTGATTCCAGGTAGATAGCCAATTTAGATTTTTTCCTAGATTACCCTGCTTATACCCGTGTTTCTGAGTGTGGTCCACTGATAATTCTGTAGCTGACTTATGTGGTAGACTCTCACCTGCAAAATATGACTTGTTAGAAGCAATGAATTTTGAGACAACTAGGTCTGACTTGAGAACCCTGTATTACATCAACATTTGAAATTTATTCATCAATAAACACCTTTTTGTAATTCAGATTCATTATTACTTTCTATATCAGAAATTTACATAATCAAGAACCAAGACATGTAATGAATACTAAAAAGTTATTAAAATCATGTTTTGTCAGAATACCTGAAAATATGGGAACATGTTCACAAGATATTAAGAAGAAAAAAACAGGTTAATGGGTTGAAAACAGTATTGCAGTGTGATTCTAAATTTGTAATCATCAAAGAATTTTATAATCATGAAAAATGTTATTAAAATGTTATAATCCTGTGATAAATTTTAATGAATACTTTCTTGATTTGGCCTTAACATTTTCCAAAATGAAAATTACAGTTTTTTTCATTATAAAAGTAATAAAGTTCATTGTAGATATTTCAAGCAAAATAGAAGAAAATGTAAAAGTTTTAAAATTGCCCATAATCTCACCTTCCTTAAATGACCTTATTAAGTTTTTGGGTTTTTTTTGAAAGACAGGTTTTTTTTGTTTTGTTTTGTTTTTGTTTTCTTTTTTTGCTATAGTGCGCGTGCACTCACCAGACAGAGAGAGACAGAGAGACAGAAAGTGAGAAATCACACCCCAGGGGGGATGGCCACACCGCAATCCCTTCTCCTCTGTTCTTCTCTCGGGATCTTGGGCACGCATGCACACACGCTTGGAGTGAGTTTTAAGCCACTATGTCCGGGACGTGAACCGCAGTTGACTACATAGGAGTCCAGCGACATAGCCATTACGCTAACTGCTGGTCTCACCTTATTAAGTTTTTTTTTTTTTTTTTTTTTTTTTTTTTTTTTTTTTTTTTTTTTTAAATGAAAAACCTCCTCTATCTTCACTGATGGCTTCTATATGTACCATTGTGACATTTTACCTAAATGGAGATTATCAATTTTTTTTTCATTCAACATGTCATGAACAGCTTTTTATTGGCAAAATATATTGACCTTTGTCATCCTAATGGTCGAATCTATCATTTAATATATGTATCGCAATCTCTTACTGATGGGCATTCATAGTTTTTTTGCCTTTTATAATTTGTGCCTTAAACGTATACTTTGGTAAACATTCTTACTCATGTCAATTTATTCTACAAAAAAAGTGTATGAAAAATAGTTCTAGTCAGATTTTAAATAATAACCTCATTATTAGGCCAGCAAATGGTATGGTGGTTGGAGCAGCTGGATCCCATATGGTTGACTGCGTGTTTTAAGTCCTGGACTGGGGGCTTGAAAATCACAGTGGGCACTTGTAAGTGTGTGCCCAAGATCCCAGAAAAAGAGAGGAAAGGGGATTGCATTGTGGCCATCTGCCCTAGAGGGTGATTTTTCACTTTCACTTTCTCTCTCTCTTTCTCAGATGAACACATGAGCCCTATAGCAAAAGCTAAAAAGCAAAAAATCAAAAACAAAACAAATCTCATTATTGTTTTCTTTTATTCTTCTTTGATTATTGAGGTACTGTGTTTTTTTTCCATAGGCATGTTTGAGTCCCTTAATAACTTGATTATTGGACTGATAATTATTCACTATATATAACTACATCTACTTCCAGAGGGTCCTCAAAAAGTTCACGACAAATGTGAATCATGAAATACTGTGCATATATTTCAATATTTTTTTCAACAGAATACATCCATACTTAAATTCCACTTGTCCACAAATTTTTCGGGCGTAGTCTTTTATCTATTGAAAGTATTGCAAGAATATCAGAAACACTTACCAAGCCTTAAAACACACACACACACACACACACACACACACACTCCTGCTGAGTGGATATCTTGGTGATTGGACTCTCAGATACTGCTTTTGTAATATTGCATGGGCAAGTCAAAGGAAACCATTGGGATTGCAGTCCCGTCAGTTATAGAAGAGAGAGCTATGGTTGCAGACTGAGAAAGCCTATCAAAGTCATGTCCTTTTATATCTCTTCAGAGTTACACTATGTCTTTGAAAAGCCAATATTCCTGCATCTTGAGACATGAATGGGACTTATTTTTAACATATCAATATAGGATAAACTGGGAGAAAAATTAAAGTTGAACTAGAAATTTTCCCAGCAGTTAATTTTTCCACCATATCCAAAGCTAGACATTTTGAAATGCCACCCCAAAGTTGAAATTTTAGTAAGAAGCAATCTTACTGATAAGTAAGATGCAGACATGGTAGTAAAACATGATATTTCTAAATTGTCTACATGATTACTCAATGGCCATTTTAAAAGACAGATTATTTTTCTGTTGTGTGCTTACTTTTCATTTTATAATTTAAGTGTTATCTTCTGAAGACACTCAGTACCTTCTTTACTCCTATTCTGCATGTCTATATATTTCCCCGGGGGGGGGTGATTATAGTCCCAACTTAGCATGCTTTGCATTGTAGGGAACATACATATCAATAAGATGTGTCCTTTTGGGGCCAGCAAAAATTTCTTAAACTCAGCAGTGATGTGGCGGTTGTTAAAGCCTCGGGCTCCCATATCACTGACCATGGTTCGAGTCCTGGAACTGATGGCTTGCCTTCTCACTTTTCCTGTCTCTCTCTGGTGAGCATACATGCCCTATAGCAAAAATTAAAAAGAATAATAAATAAAAGATAAAAAATAATTCTTAAAAAAAGTGTCCTTTTGAGTTAGTTTTCTCATACTGCGGCTGTCTCATGTGGAGACAGTGACCCTCACCCTTGGTCTCATTTGTGGCAAATGCTATAGCCGATGAGTAAGTTGAGTTAACTTGAGGGATGATTGTAGCATTTGGGAAGGAGTTTCCTTGGTTATAAGTTGGTTGTTTACATACTCAAATTTGTTTGCTCTAGAAATTTAGTTATCTGAACCTGCTTGGTAAGTGAAATCTGCTTCCTATTTTTCTAATACTTTTTTTTTTTCCAGAAGGTTTGTGTACTCACCAGAGAGAGATAGGTAGAGGGAGGGAAAGGGAGAAAGCACCCACAAATGGATGACACTATGATCCTTTCTCCTCCATTTTTTTTCATCCTGTTGGGATATGGGGTATACATGTACATATGCTTGGTGTGATTTTCAAACCCCTGGACCATGGATTCAGCCTTGCAGTTGACTATATGAGATCCAGCTATTAGGCTATGGGGTCGGCCCTGCAATTTTCTCTTGATATTAATATATATTGATCCAAAATCAAAATCCTGGGTTTATAGCACAACACACTTGGTTTTAAATTGTGGCTCTGCCACGTATTGTCCAGGTTAGTTTCAGCTTTCTGAATGCCAATTATCCCCATGTAAAGGGATGATAATATCTATCTTGATATGCTTTATTCCGTAAATATGCTTTATGAGATATCTAAGAAATAAGAGCTTATTTCTTCCTTCTTTTATTCAGTGAGGTTTCTCATTATTTATTTTATTTTATTTTTTTATCTTATTTTATTTTATATAAACATATAAGCATCCTCTGGAAGCTTTGAGAAGAAAAATTGTAAAATTATGTGAACAGGGAGCAGCAGGTGGCATAATAGTTGTGTCACTGGACTGCCCATGTAGTCGACCATGGTTCCATTCTCAGACTTGGCAGATTAAACCTCACATGGGGCACATTTGTGTGCTTGCCCAAAATCCTAAGAGAAGAATAGAGAAGAAGAGGTTGTAGTGTGGCCACACACCCCACCCACTGGGAGTGATTTCTCACTTTCAGTCTCTCTGTCTCGCCAGTGAGCGCACACACCCTATAGCAAAAATCTCTCTGCAAAAACAAAAAATTAAATGAACAAAGACAAGTATTATGGGGACTGTTCCATTTACATGCTAATTGGATCATGTCCATTAGACATTATTGTAAGTATTCAACAACTTTTATTTATACTACAGAGTGATGTTATTTACTAAAGTTTAGTCACAGAGGCGTTTTCCATAATAATTTCTTAAACTCTCTATTCTCCAACTGATTGCTACCCTTCTATCAAGGATCACTGCTTCTTCTGAACTCTTTTAGGAATTATTATCATATTCAGTGAATTTCACAATTATGTATTATTTATGTGCCATTCTTCTCAATAAAAGTGAAGTATTTATTTGAAATTTTTGAAATAATAGGTGAGTATAAATCAGCAATAATTCTAAAAATTAAAATTAACAGTTTTTAAAATACCCTGTTTTTTGGGACCAGCAGCTAGCATAATGGCCATGTTGCTGGACTCCCATGTAGTTGACCGCGGATCAAGTCCTGGACCCGGTGGCTTAAACTCACGCTGGGCATGTGTGCGTGTGTGCCAAGATCCCAAGAGGAGGATGGAGGAGAAGGGATTGTGGCATGACCATCCCCCCTGGGGGGTGATTTCTTGCTTTCTGTCTCTCTGTCTCTCTCTGTCTTTCTGGTGAGTACACATGCCCTATAGCAAAAATCCTCTCGGAGGATAAAAAAAAAACCCTGTTTTTAAATATATTTTATAAATATAAATATTATATTTTAGAAACATATATATGTAAATATATTTATACTATATATATACACATCACATATATATACACATATATACACATATATATGTGTGGATGTGTGTGTATATATATACACACACACACACACATCATGTTTTTTTAAGGCTTTTGCCATTGGGCATGTGCACTCACTAAAGAGAGACAGAGAGAGGGAAAGCAAGAAATCTCCCCATGGGGGGTGGCCACATCACAACCCACTCTCCATTTTTCTCTCAGTATTTGGGCATGTGTGCACATGCACTCTGTGATTTTCAAGCCATTGGGTCCAGAACTTGAATCACAGTTGGCCATGTGGGAATCTAGCACTTAATCACCATGTTATCTGCTGGTCCATGCATCATCTTTTTAACATCTTGTGCATTATTGTTTTGGTTAGCACTTTGCCTGATTTTTTTAAATTAAAATATATATATATATATATATATATATATATATATATATATATATATATGTGTGTATATATATATATATATATGTCATTATAGAATAATTAATTTGTAAGTATTTAGAAAGTAGGTGTACTTCACTTACATTAAAGGGGAAATCAATATTTCCCAAGTGAGAAAAGGACAATCAGGAGGAGGAGAAACATTTTAATATAATTTATTACATTATAGACATGGTTATACGTCAGTTTGTTTTATGAGTTAAGTGCCAGTTAAATGCACCAAACATCCATAAAGTTACCAGAATGTGTCAGTGATGACAATCACGTGGTGATTAGTTTATTGCTAATTGGTCATAGATCCATAATGTGGTCACAACTATCGTGATATAATATAAATTGAAAAATATATATTATTAGAAATTCATTTATTTGTTTATTTTTAAAATTTACTATAGGGTGTGTGTGCTCACCAGAAAGAGAGAAAAAGTGAGAAAGAACCCCTGAAGGTTGATGGTCACCAGTGTTCCTCCTCCTCCCATTTCCTCTCAAGATTTTGGCGACACATGCATACACACCCGGCATGATTTTCAAGCCACTGAGCCTGGTTCTCTATCCATACGGTTGGCCACATAGAATCCAGCGCCTTAACTACCTCGCCACTTCCTGGCCCTGATACAGTATAAATTAATGCAATTGATTTTAAAGAAATCTGTGTTTCTCTCGATAACCTAAGGTATAAATGTATCTTTTTAAGAAAACATTATCATTCAAATAAACAGGCAATAAAATTGAAAAAAATATTGATAGATTTAGTAAAAGCTAACCCAAAAAATCAAGACAGGAGGAAGGAGCCATGTGTTTTAGAATCTACAGGATTATAGGAGTCATAAAATATAGGTACCCTGAGTCACCTGAGAATACGATATACATTATTTAATTGTTTCCTTTTTTATGCTAGAGAAAGGTAGTGTAAACATATTCTTTGCAGACTATCTGTCACGTTAATAATGAGCAAAATGCCTGCTGGGTTGTTTTTTATTAAAATTAAGAGAGTGAGTTTTAAAGTTTAAAGCATGTGTAAAATGTTGCTTAGTTCAAAAACTCTGTGGGGACCAGCAGTTAGTGTAATGGCTATGTCATTGGACTCCCATGTAGTTGACCGCGGTTCAAGTCTCGGACCCAGTGGCTTAAACTCAACGCCAGGCACATGTGCGTGTGTGCCCAAGATCCCAAGAGGAGAATGGAGGAGAAGGGATTGTGGTGTGGCCATCCTCTCGGGGGGTTATTTATCTCTTTCCATCTCTCTGTCTCTCTCTGTCTGTCTGGTGAGCGCACGCACCCTACAGCAAAAAACCTCTCAAAAAAACAAACAAACAAAAAAAAACCTCTGTGAAACTGAACAAAAGTTCCCACTCAACAACTTACTGGAAAATATTAACATGAATGTAGTTTTTCAGCAGGTCCCAAATGCCATTAAATATTTCCCTGTCTTATTCTCAGTTTTTGTGTTTGTCTTTCTGGTTTCCTCCTCTTGCCAGCATTCACAGCAGGGTATGATTGTGCACCTTCCAGGCACTTTGTGTTGAAAATTCCTGCATAGAACACATACAGGCATAATTATTCCGCTTCTCTCCCTGTTTCCATTGCTGGTAGAATTTTCACTTATGCTAACATTCTATACTTTTTTGCTTTTCTTGTCCTCTTGGTTTGTCCTTTTCTCCCTTGGGAAATACTGATTCCCCTCCTTTGTAGGTGAGATGCACCTACATGGCTCATTCGTTCTCACTTCCTTCTTGTCTGGGGACTCAGCAAGTCCAGAGCAATGATATTTATTGAATGTATCTGTCAGTTTCTCCTTCCTTCCATGGCTGACTAATTCAATGGAATCAGCACAAAGCTAGAAGCACAAGGATTATCATTTATATTTTTTTAAAAACAGAAAATGGTAAATCGAAAGTTAAAGACCTTAGATTTGGAGACCAATCCCTCTCTCTCTCTCTCTCTCTCTGTTCTTCTTTCACTAGAGAGCACATGAACTTGCCAGAGAAAGAAAGATAGGGAGTAAGGATGAAAAGAGAGTACCCCTGTGAGTCATGTCATTCCACAATCCCTTTTCCTCCATCACTCCCTCAAGATTTTAGGCACATTCATGCACACACCTGATATGTTTCTCAAGCCACTAGACCTGGGACAAAACCACAGAGCTGATCATGTGGTATCTAGTCGCTTCAACCATCAGGCCATGGATCCAGCCTGAGGGCCAATCTCTTTAGAGGTGGTGATTTTTAAGTCTGTGCAGGACTTTGTCGGTGAACGTGACAGCGGTAGTGGGCTGCCTCCCAACTTTTCATTAAATATCTAAGAAGATTTAAGAAAGACATGAATTGGTGCCAGGACTGTCAAATAAACATGAGAGGAGCCTATAAGTTAGGCAGAGACTCTTCTCCAAACAAGCAAACAAGTATAATCAATAAAAAAATAAAAATGAAAAGAGCCTCATTTTCTTCATAGCACAAAATACTAAAAATCAACAGAGTGGTTTTGGTTAACAGCTTAGTTTTTGGAATTGACTTAAGACACACACTCTTAGCGTATACATCTTAGTGAACGCCAGCGTATTGTCTGGCCTCTGATGAGGCAGGAAAGTAACCTCTTTCACCCTTTGTGAACTGGGTGCTATGTAGAGGTGATCTCAA
The DNA here is from genome assembly GCA_026018925.1 of Tupaia tana. Classification (NCBI taxonomy): domain Eukaryota; kingdom Metazoa; phylum Chordata; class Mammalia; order Scandentia; family Tupaiidae; genus Tupaia; species Tupaia tana. The sequence goes on along the minus strand of JAKSZU010000022.1, from coordinate 14,115,343 downwards.
CTCTTGTGAGCCTCTCTCTGCCGACCTTGGCATCTGCTCACCCACATCAACACAGAAACTACAAAGCTCAAAGCTCGGAACACAGCATGTTTTAGGTGAATATGGTATGCAGCGAAGTATACAGAGAGGCAGGCATGCTTAGGTTTTTTTTGTTTGTTTGTTTGTTTGGTTTTTTTTTAGAGAGATTTTTGCCATAGGGTGCATGTGCTCACCAGAAAGACAGAGAGAGACAGAGGGACAGAAAGCTAGAAGTTACCCTCCAGGGGGATGGCCATGTTGTAATCCCTTCTCCTCCATTCTCCTCTCAGGATCTTGGGCACACACATCCGTGCGTGCCCGATGTGAGTTTAAACCACTGAGTCTGGGACTCAAACCTTGGTCGACTACATGGGAGTCCAGCAATGTAGCCATTACACCAACTGCTGGTCCCTAAAATTTTTTTTTTTTTTTTTTTTGAGAAGGCATGCTTAGTTTTCAAAAGAGAAATACTATATACAGTACATGCAGAAGTGTCTATAATGTTAAAAAACACTTCAAAATATTCTTAATATCATTGTAATTAAGAAAAAAGATGTTAAATAGACAAGATGATTTTGAGTTCTGGGACCACTATATATAACCCTGGAAAAGTTTTCTAACTTCTTTGTGCATTGATGTCCTCATTTGTAAAATGGGCACATCACACTTCACAGTATTATTGTGAGGATTTCATAAGTAAGAACTAAGTCCAGTGATTGGTATATATTTTAGGGACTAGATAGATAATCATCACTGCTATTATTTATCCTAAATAAATTTGTTCTTTATCCTTATTGTCTATTATGCCACTGTTATTACTTAGTTAAGATCAGAAGAAAATGACTCCTCGCTAAGTTTGCATATTGGGCTGTAAGACCATGATCATGCAGTTAAAATTCAAATTTAAACTTGACGATTGAAGGTGCCAACCTAGGATCATTACCTTGTGTGTGAGTGAGATTCTTGGCATGAGTAGATTGCATACATGGTCCATCCATAAACATGGATAAACCTATAGAAGTAATCAAAACAGTTAACTGGAACTAATACAAATATCCTAATGAAATTATTAATTAAGGCAATATTACAGATTAAATAAATTGTATGTTGAAGAGCTGAATGATTGTATAAAGCCAAGGTTGAACAACACATGTGACTTTCTAGTTAAAGGAAAAACACACACAATTGGAGAAATCAGACTGTTTTCATTCTTGTTCAGCAGTCAATCAGGTATTATTTGTTCTCCTAATTTAAATAAATGTAATAGTCTGGTCAGAACAGTTTCACTGATACCAGATCATCAGGCAATTCAAGGGATAGAAAAGCAATTTAGGCATCGTCAAACCCACACACTTAGACAAGATAACAAATGTGAGCGAGACATTCTGCAGAACAGCAGGCCTGATTTCTTCAGCTAGTGTCTGGAAAAGGAACTGCACTGTATTAAAAGGGTCTAAAGAGGGACCTGCAGATGGAGTAGCCCTTATGTCTCTAGACTCCCACATGGCTGACCGTGGTTCAACCTGGTGGCTTAAAACTCATGCCAGGCGTCCATGTGTGCATGCCCAAGATCCTGGGAGGAGAATGGAGGAGAAGATATTGTCGTGTGGCCATCTCCCCAGTGTGTGATTTCTCACTTTTCCTCTCACTATGTCTGTCTGTCTCTGTCTGGTGAGCACATGCACTCTATGACAAAAATCTATTAAAAAAAAAAAGGGAGGGAGGGAGGGAGAGAGAGCGAGCGCGCGCAACTGAAGAGACAGAACCAGATATAATGTTTGGTCATAGATTAGATAGTTGTTTGATCAAGCCAGGTGAAAAAAACATTGTTGTCAGTAATGCCTGTTTTTGTAAGCTAAGGTATGCATAGTAAAAGATAGACAGGCCTTTTGTTAAAATAACCTAAGACAAAATCGGAGTATAAATATTTTTATGACAGGAAAGTGTTTTCCTTTGATCAGGATTTTTTTTTTTAATATTGAGTATTACTTTGAACCAATCAGCAACATTTGTAAGCAATGGCATGAATCTAATGCTCCCGACTAAAAGGGTATTTCAAGAATTGTTGGTCTGGCTCTGTGGTGTAGCAGTAATGAACTGCTCAAGAGAAGCCTATCCCACATGGTGACCTTGGTTGAATCCCCAGCTGAGTCAGTCTGGAACATGCTGGGCATACCCCAAGTGTCCAGGATCCGATGGGCTAAAGGACTGGAGAAAAGAGTTTGTGACATGACCAGACACTGGAGAATGCTACTTTCACTCTCCTCCTCTCTCTTCCCTTCACAGGAGCACAAGCTGTTTGTTAATAAAGAAGGAAGGAAGAAAAAAAAAAAAAAAGAAGTGTTTATTATGATTTTTTGAAAAGTAATTATTGTAAAAGCAAGAGTGAAAACATGAGTCTTCTTTTTTTTTTTTCGTTTTCTTACTTTGTTTGCTTTTACCTTCTGGATGTAAATTGCAAAATCTTAATTTAGCTTTGAAAATGCAAATGAAGAATAATGTTTCTTGCCCCAGGCTTCAGGGCTAGTGGCAGTTGAAATTGAAATGCAGGTTGTGTAATTCCAGAAACCATACTCTTAGTCAACATACTGTAGGGTCTTCAGCTATTGCCCTCTTGCAAAATATATGGTCACAACCTGAAAGAACACAGAAAAATAGCAAAATTAAAAATGAATAACCAAAGTGTGTTTTTTTTTTTAATGAAAAAAAAATTCTCTATTGCCTGTATTGTTAGCTCTGAAAGCTTTCGGGTGAAGTTTGGTTCTCAGAGCACTGACTCTTGAAAAATTGTTTTAAAAGCCTCAACACCACTTAAATTAAGTTTCTGACAGAAGTTGGAAACAGTATGAGAATGACACACATGGCTTTTGTTCAGATCACCTGGGGAAAGGACATTACACTGGCGTCAACCTCCAGCAGAGTCTTGGAGTGACAGAAGCAGCCGTTCAGAAGAGGCACCTACTTGCTCTGTTAGTGAAAAGTTGAGATTTGGATGGCGGTTTCCACAGCCTTGACAGTTCATGACATGATGGAATGAAGCATAAAAACTGCATTCTAAAAGTTGGTTGTGACCTAACAAGCAAAGTTGGATAAGTCATTCTTGGTCATATAAGAAATTTCATAGCTTAGTTTTTAAAAACTCTGATACATCACTCTCTTTCTGTGGTTACTGGATACACCTCTACCCTTTATAAATATTTTCCAGTCCATGAACATGGAAAGCAGTGTGGAGTTCAGAATCTGCATTCATATTGTAGTGTAGTCTTCTTTAAAAATTATATGTATTAAATTATTTCTTCCATTAGAGAGGGAGAGAAAGACTGTCACCCACAACAGGGTCCTCCACCCCTACTCTTAACCTGCAAGGACCACTGGTGCATGTGTGCACCCAGAGTGCTCAGGGAGGCCCTGGGACAGGGGCCAGGGTCTTTCCCTTGTGGTCCAGTTCCATTACTGCCATGCCATCCCCTGGCCTAGCAGTGTGGTCTCAACCGAATGATTTAACTTTTTTTCTACTTGTCAGTGAAGTACGGGTGATGTGATACGCTCCAGGTAGTGTAGTTGTGAGCATAAATAAAACTCCCAGCACAGTGACTCTCCACTACACTTTTTAGTCTCATGGTCCATCTACTTTAAGCTAAAGCATCTTCAGGAGTACTGTGATCTCTGAAAGTGTTTTGTAGACCCTTGGCTTCTCTCTCCTGGACGTCAGTCTTCTATCATTCCTGATCACTGTCTAGTTATTCTCCAAAAAGTACAACAATTTTGGAGGCCTCTAAAGCTCTCTGTTATGATTGACAGTGTCATTGTATACCAACTGACATGTTTTTACTTTTCCTAATTCTTAAGGAGATTAAAGAGTAGAATTTTACATATCTGCTTGGGAAAATATTTGGCTAATAGCGTTTGGTATTGCTATATAGTTTGCATTCCCCTCTTACCTTTTAGTTTGCTTATTTCAGTGTTAACTTTGTGAGTTACCTCATTGTTAAGTTGCATTATTTCTCTGCTTGTCTAGCATCATCTTGCTATATGAAGAAAAAGAGTGGTTAACTGAGTAGTGTATAAGTAATTTGATATTCTTAATTGACTCATTTTTGGCAAAGTAATAACTCTAAAACAAAGATTCTTATATGTTTTGAATTTTAATAAGCTGCCAGCTTCACTCATCTCATATTTCCTACACTAGCTCTTCTTTTTTATGTATACTCCTACTTCATCTCTACAATTGCTCTTTGGAACTTTCTTATTTTCCTATACATTCCGGTATATCAATATGTTGAAGAGGCTAATCATTCTACTCTATCTGGAAGATCCTGGATATAAAATTTTATTTTATAGTTTATTTTCTTATGAATGGCTGTGTTATAGTTTTCAGGTGATTGGCCTAAACTTTATGAGGCCAGTTAAATGCAGCAGACTTTTATATAATTACTGAAACATATCAGTGATAACAAACATTGGATGATTTGCTTATTGCTGATTGGTTGTAGCTCCATTTTTCTTGAAGTAGTTTCCTTAGCATAAACATATATAAAGGAATCATTATAGTGTATAGTAGGTATGACAGTAACAGCAAACGCAGTATGGCCATCACTGTGAACTCATCTCTGCTCTAACATGCTCTCCTTATTTGCATTGCACAGTATGTGTTGTTCATAAGTTTTTGGCCTCTTTCTGTCATGTTTTTTCCCCCTATTTATTTTGACGAATAGTTTAGTTGACCAAAAATGTGAAAGTGAAGTAAGGAAACAAAGCAAGACTATCATACTGTCTATTAAAATGTAGGTTATAGGATATCTTGAGCTACCTTCAAGAAAAAGTTATATCCACCATAATTAAAAATAGGTTTACATAAAAACCTCTTTACTAATGTGTATCTTAGCATTTTCTTTTTAACTTATTTTTTGGAGAGGTTTTTGCTATGGAGTGCATGTGCTAACCATAAAGAGAGAGACAGAGAGACAGAGAGACAGAGAGACAGAAAGTGAGAAATCACTCCCCCCCCCCCAGGAGGAATGGTCACACCACAGTCCCTTCTCCATTCTTCTCTTGGGATCTTGGTCATGCACACACACGTGCCCAGCATGAGTTTAAGCCACTGGGTCCGGGACTTAAACCATGGTCGACTACATGGAATCCAGCGATATAGCTGTTACACCAACTGCTGGTCGCTTAGCATTATTTTTAATAGTCACTCAAATTTGGAAGCAACTCAAATGTCAATTAACTGATGAATGGATACGCAAAATGTGGCATATCCACAAATGGAATATTATTCAGCCATAAAAAATGAATTTTGATGTACCCACTACAACACAGATGAACCCTGAAAATATGCTAAATGAAAGAAGGCAAAGACAAAGGAGCACATGTTGTATGCCTTTTAGAATATGAAATGTCTCCAAAGAGCAAATTCATAGAAACTGTAAGTAGATTACTGGTTTCCAGGATTAAGGGGTAGAGGAAAATGGAGAGTTTCTGCTTAGTAGATCTAGGGTTTCTTTGAAAAGTGATGAAAATGTTCTGGAGTGGTGATGCTTGTATGTGAATTTTATCTCAGTAATAAAATAAATTCAAAAGGAAGATGTCATACAGAATATAAAGACCTGAAGCCTAAAGAAATTAGTGGATATTTTTTGCCATTGAGAAGACCATTGTTGGGCCAGCAGGAGGTATGGTCGTTAAGAGGCCAGACTCCCACATGGCTGACCGCAATTTGAGTGCTGGACTTGGCAACTCACTTTCTCACTTTTCTTCTGTCTCCCTCTTTCTGTCTCTCTCTGGTCAAGTTAAAAAACAAAAACTAAAAACAAACAAACAAAAACATTGTTAAGTCTTAATTTCAGGAGAATTGATAAACATGGATGGGAATTTGCATAATTAATATCAGGAATGCATTTAGATAAGAACATATCACGATCCTTTATAAGGAATGTTATCTTAGTAAATGTTTCAGTTTCCACAAATAGATTCCCATTTCCCAAAAATATAAGCAAGTAATTAGTTATTGAGTGTCAGAATGGAAGGATGGAAAATGTTTTTTACAAACTTGTCACTGAAACAGGCTTACTAAGTAGTAAACGCCATGTCGTGGAGGATGGGATACAGAAGAGAGTGTAACCTACTAGATAGCTGAATCAGAAGTAAAATGAGATTTAAAAATAAACAAATAAATAACTGCTTTATTGATATGGAATTTACATACAATTCACTCATCCAATGGGTTTTTATATTCAAGGTTTGCACAATTAGCACCTTGTTAAATTTAGAGCTCTTTCATCACCCTCCCTATGCCTATTTGCATAAACTACAATTTTTAAAAGCCCACAGACATTTTTCTTTTCTTTTTTTTTAATTGTGGATATCTTTGGACCATGGGATTATTTTTTGTGTTTTGATTTGTTTTTGTTTTTTTTTTTTACCTTTTTTTTTTAAATAATTTAAATAAGGTTTTGTTTAGACTTATTTTGAAAGGATACATAGGAATTCCCTATGGTGTGATAAAGAAGAAAGAAGCAACCTGAGTGGTAAGAACATCTTACCTTAACTCCTTTTTCTGTTCAGAAAGGATTAGTGAATTCTGCATTAAGCATAAACATGCATTTCCTAAATACAATTGAAACACCCTGTAATCCTTATTTTTTGTTTTATTTTGTAAAGTTTAGTTTTCCCCAACTTCTGCATTTTTGTTCAAGGAAGACCATTAGAGCCATTTTTTTTTTTTTTGAATCTACAAAAGCTCAGAAAGCATACTTCCATTTATGAATTTTTCATGTGATCATCTGATGCTTGTGTGCTCTCTGCCCCTTTCCCTGGCCTGAAATCTGCTTCCTACTTATCTGGTTCATCTCTTGCTATTTGCCAATGCAAATGTGAGACTAAAAACAGCTAAAATAGCAAGGGCATGTTAGCAGAGGGGAAAAGGAAAGGAAAGAGAGGCAAATAGAATAACTACCCAAAGAAGGGAAAAGAGCAGGGGGTGATAGATGACTTTATGAGGTTCAGGCAGAGGGGAAAAAAATGAAGAGACAGTTAATAAGAAATTAGAATGATACCCATAGGCTGCAAGTAGTGAAGGAGGCAAGGTTAAGGAATGACACAAAAGTGAAGACTAAGAATATAAAATTTAAAAAAAATTGTGCTGCAATAATGCAGAATCAAGGTTAAATTATTTGCAAATGTTTTGCTTTAGGCTAATCTATAATATACATATCAAGACTTAGTTTACTGTTGTGTGTAAGGTGGCTTTGCACTTTTCAGATATCTCGCATTAATTACCTATTAATTCTTATAACCATCTGGAAAGTAGTATTATTTTTAAAGTCAGTTACTATTCTTCATGAATTTTACATTTGGTAAACTTTTCATAATTGCTTAAAATGCAAGAAAATATCACATGTCATTTCAATAGAGCATCATTGTAGGGAGTCTGTTATATAAAAATATTATTGCAATATTCTGTTGTAGGAGAATTTATTTACTTAGTTGTTGAAATCAAACCTCATAATCGGCTATTAAAATGAACAGCATCATCTTTAAGAATTATTTATTTTATTTTATTTTATTTGTTGAGAGGTTTTTGCTATAGGGTGTGTGCACTCTTCAGAAAGAGAGACAGAGAGATAGAAAACAAGAAATCACTCCCCACGGGAGATGGCCATGCCACAATCTCTTCTCCTGCATTCTCCTCTCAAGATCTTGGGCACTCATGCACACGCGCCCGGCATGAGTTTAAGCCACTGGGTCCAGGACTTGAACCACAGTCAACTACATGGGAGTTCAGCGACATAGCCTTTATGGTAATTGCTGATCCCAATGATGTTTATTTTTAAAGTAATATAAATTATTTTTCAACAGTAGAGGAAGAGTTAAAAAGTTATTGAGTGGATTAAGAGCCATGGAAAATATTCTCAGAGAAACATGTTTAATAATATGCAAAATGTTCCTGATCTGGTAGCATAAATACATATTATTGGAGATTATTAATATTAAACTGATTCAATTTGTACCACAAAGATTTGAGAAATCTTAATTGAAATGAATGATTTAAAAAATAAATTAATGCAGGGCCTGCAGGCAATGTAGTGGTGACGCCGCTGGACTCCCACATGGCTGAATACAGTTTGAATCCTGGATCTGATAGCTTGAAACTCACTCCAGGCACGTGTGCATATGTGTCCAAAATCCTGAGAGGAAAATGAAGGAGAAGGGACTGTTATGTGGCCATCCCCTGGGCGGTAATTTCTCACTTTTTATTCCTCTATCTCTCGCTGTCTCTCCAGCAAGTGAATGTGCCCTATAGTGAAAAATCTATGTAAAAGAAAAAAAAAAGAAGAAGAAAAATATAGTAATGCTTAGTCACTTGTTGTCTCAGGGCAGTGTATAATAGGATAGTTTTTATTTTATTTTCCATATTATCTAACATGATATACTTTCAATAACAAGAGTGATAAACAGTACAAATTCCAAAATGAAGAGGGCTCAGGCTACATATTACGACAAGCAATATGGAATTAGAAAGTGGTGGTAACTATTAGCAAACATGTAGAAATTGGAGTTCATAATTGTTAATTTAAATAGGAAGGACATTCAGATCTAAGATCACATTAAGATCTAAGATTAAGTACTGGAAGATGAGTAACAAATATACTTAAACACTCATGAGTAAGAAATTCTTAGTCTACAAAAATGTTTAAATAGGTTTTAATTTGATGAATGGGCTAGTTAACCAAAATAGTTCATCTGGTTCAATTATTGTTGATAAATCTATTTAATAACATTATAATTGCATATTATTCTGTCATACCATGATTTTGTTAATGACATGTAGTAACATTATTGTGAAATGGAAACCTTTAAGATTGCATTCGGGGAGTCAGTGGGTGGTGTAGTGCTTAAGGTGTTGGATTCCCAGGTGATTTACTGTTGTTCAAGTCCCAGACCCTACGGTTTAAAACTCATACCAGGTGCCTGTGCATGCATGCCCAAAATCCAGAGAGGAGAATGGAGAAGGGATTGTGGCCTGATCATCGCCCCAGGGGGTGATTTCTTGCTTTCTGTCTCTGTCTCTCCTGCAAACACATGTGCCCTATAGCAAAAATCTCTAAAAAAAAGAAAGAAAGAAAGAAAGAAAGAAAGAAAGAAAGAAAGAAAGAAAGAAAGAAAGAAATTGTATTGGGTCATTGAGGTGTCTCACAGTTTTCCTTTCTTCTCCTTTCTTCACCTATATTATATTTCTTACTTCTCACATTGTAAGTAAACTACCAAGATAAAAAAATTAGTGGGGTAGCAGGTGGCATGAAGGTTAAGGCGCTGGACTTCCATGTGGCCATGTGGTTTAAGTCTCAGACCTCGTGGCTTGCTTTTCTCACTTTCCCTCTCAATCTGTCTCTGGTGAGCACACGTACCCTAGAGCAAATTTTAAAAACAATTGTAATAATAAAATTAATTCTTCAAAAAAATTAGTAACATGGAACCAAGTGGTGGCACATGGGTGATAAAACAAGACTCACATGGGAGAGATTGCTGATTTGCATCCTGGGACCTCCCTGAGCATGCCAGGGGTTGCATAGCTGCAAGCAAATCCAGGCCAGCTGAGGTACAGGTGGATTGCAACTTGTGTGTGCTCTCGTGCTCTTTCTTTTTCTCTCTCTCATAAAAGAAATAAAAATAGAAGCAAAAATTAGTAATAAAGGTGAGATAACCAAGAAAGGTCTTTTTCCTACTAAGAAAATATGATTGGGAACCAGCAGTTAGCGTAATGGCTATGTCGCTGGGCTCCCACGTAGTCGACCGCGGTTCGCATCCCGGACCCAGTGGCTTAAAACTCACGCCGGGCGCGTGTGCGTGCATGCCCAAGATCCCAAGAGGAGAATGGAGGAGAAGGGATTGTGGTGTGACCATCCCCCCTGGGGGGTGATTTCTCGCTTTCTGTCTCTATGTCTCTCTCTGTCTGTCTGGTGAGCGCACGCGCCCTATAGCAAAAACCTCTCCAAAAAAAAAAAAAGAAAAAAGAAAATATGATTTATTCTACCACCCCTTATTACCCAAACAGAATTATGTTCACATTAGGAAACTAGAAAAGCTTAGATAAGCAAGGCAGCTGGTTGTCTATGATTCTAACACCAACACATTGTCACCAATGTCATTTTGGTTTTATTCTCTTAGATTTGCTTTTAAACATCTTCCATGTAATGAGAGTATTCTGTGTCATTTTGATGGTCAAATAATATTCCACTTTGTTGTTTTTGTTTGTTTGTTTGTTTAAAGTTTTTGCCGTAGGACATATGTGCTCACCAGAGAGAGACAGTGAGAGGGAAAATGAGAAATCACTCCTCAGGGAGATGGCTACAAAATGATGTCTTTTCCATTCTCCTCTGGGATTTTAGGCCTGCACATACACATGCCCGGTGTGATTTTCAGGTTGCCAGGTCCGGGACTGGAACCACAGTCTATCATGTGGGAGTACGGTGCTGTAACCACTATGCTACCTACTGGACCCACAATCCCACTTTTGAATGTGCATAATTTAATGGATCTTCTATGGTTTGAAGATAAATTCCTGAAACAATTAAAGGATCAAAGATGTGTATATGTCTGTGTTTTTAATGCATTAATAAATTTCCCTTTAAAAACTTTTTACCAAATTTACACATCTAACATCACTGAATTAAGTATATCCTGGCTTATTTAGGGTGTTTTTCAAATTTTTATTAATCATTTTTATAAGCACATAAAGGTAATATATCTTCTTGAGTTCTATTAGTTAAGTTGCGCTTTTAAAAAATTAACTGTATTATATGATACATATGTAGATGTGTGTACATATTATATATCATATATATATGTCATTTATATATCATTTAATACACATACACACACACACACACACACACACACACATGATACTTTTCAAAACACCATGAGCTTGTGTTTTGTGGTTGTGATTGGTCTGTATACCAATTTTCTTACTAGTTAAAAGATGAGCAATTCCTGTTCTTCAAGTGTATGGTAATTAAAAATACTGTGAATGCTAGAAAGAAACTACCACAAGTCCAACTTTAAAATGTCCAGTTAGCTTAAAAGTACATGGTTATTAAGCCATGCTGGGGCCAGCAGGTGACATGGTGGTTAAGGTACTGGATGCACACATGGCTGACTGTAGTTCAAGTCCTGGACCTGGAGGCTTAAAAAATCATACCAGGCATGTGTGCATGCATGCCAAAAATATTAAGAGAAAATTGCTGGAGAAGGGATTGTGGCATGGTCATCCTCCCTGAGGGATGATTTCTCACTTTCCCTCTCACTGCCTCTCTCGCTCTCTCTGTCTCTCTCTCTCCAGTGAGGGCATACACACTATGGCAAAAACCTTAAAAAAAAAAAAAAAGAAAAGAAAGGAAAAGAAAAAAAAACCTTGTCTGGCTATTAAAAAAAGAAATAGATAAAAATGTGCTTTCTTAACAAAATAACTATTGTAAAAAATATTAGGTGGTATTTGCATCAAGTAAGTCTTACAATCAAAATATCCTATTAAAGGAGAAACAAGATGCATTTCAGCTGACTTGGTAATAAAATCGTTTATGTTTATAAGAAAGCATTTTTTTTTTTTTTTGAGAGGTTTTTGCTATAGGGCGCGTGCGCTCGCCAGACAGACAGAGAGAGAGACAGAGAGACAGAAAGCGAGAAATCACCCCCCAGGGGGCATGGTCACACCGCAATCCCTTCTCCTCCATTCTCCTCTCGGGATCTTGGGCACGTACGCACATGCGCCCGGCGTGAGATGTAAGCCACTGGGTCCGGGGACGCGAACCGCGGTCGACTACGTGGGAGTTCAGCGACATAGCCATTACACTAACTGCTGGTTCCCAAGAAAGCATTTTGTTCATAGAACATGATAGGAACTTCACATCTTGGGGTTATCCAAGGACATATGGGACATATGTTTTGTTTAATATAGATACCATAAACTAAAGGGACATAAATAAACTAGAGAATGCTTAAAAGTATGGAGATAAGAGTAATGATAATCCCACATGAGAAATGTTTGAAGAAATGAGGGATGATTTAGTCTGGGTGAATTATGATTCAGAAATGGCATTGTTGAATACAAATACTAAAAGAGGTATCAATGCAGATTTAATGTTTTGATTATAGTCTTGAAATCGAGCAAGGATTTGTAAGTAAAAAGAGGAGTCTAAACCATCATATGGAGATGTTCGTGATTGTATCAAATGTTGCTCTAAAGAAATTTGTGGGACTTTCTCTTACTGGAACTCTTTGTTTAGAAATTATATATTTACTTGACAAGGTTTGTTGTAGAGACAATTTTATCCTTTGATATTAATAGAACTAGATAACCTTTATGGCTGTTTTTATTTGTGAAATTAAATATGAATTCATAAACTTGAACACCTGAAAGACTTTATTCCATTGTACCCATTATAGTTCTAGAATATAATACATGAAACATTTGCTATTTTTTCCACAGCACATCTATAAACTGAAAGTTGGAAATTGACTGTATGATGAAAGCTAGGTTTGATTGATGTAGTACATTTAGTAAACTATTCACACTCATCTATTGTTGTTGGATTATTACAAGTGTAAAAAACTAATCCATATTAGTTGAGAATTAAGATCTCATTTTGATTGTGTTAATTTTATTAAAAAATTACAAAAGTTATAAGGATACTAGACACTGATGGTAATTTTGACAGAAATAAAGGCATTTCATACTGCACTGAGAAAATTGACAGCAGAATTAGAAAATAAATTAAAAGAGATGTTAGTAGCAATAAAGTGAAATGGATTTGACAGGAAAATAAGGGAGGGAGGAAATTGCTATGAAGGCAGATTGAAAAAACTGGGAAATATTGCCACATGCTGAGATCTTTAAAGAGTTTCTATTTGGAATAGCCTAGATCAAGCCATACTAAGTACAAAACAAAAGACATATCACAACTGATGTCTTATCAAGTGAGTAGAAGGATAAGAAGAGAAATATGAATCTGAAAGCCAGAAAGAAAGAAAAAAACTCTTGTTCTGTTGGTAGAAAGAAATGTTATGTAAATGTATCAATAAAAGAAAGTAGTTTAAATGTTGCTTGAATGTTCACTCAACAATGCAGGGAAAGCAATGAATGAATTAGAAATTCCAAGGAGAAGAGTTAAATAAAGGCAATGTATACAAGTATTAAAGATAAACAGTGAAATTCAAGGTACACAGGGCCATCCGACAGCTAGAAAATTCTCAAAAGTGATTTAAATCTACCTCTTACTCAATGAATGGATCTTGGCTCCATATTTCTAAGTGCTTGCTCAATATGGACTCAGTGGACAATTATAATGTAATATATTTCTAGTTTCAAATACCATTCATTTGTAAAGTTACACAATAAAATATTTATAAATTATTTACATAATATATAAGAAATGATAAGATATTTATATAATAAAGGTACAAACGTTGGAAGGTCAAATTGACTTATTATTTTTTTCTTTTTTGAAAGGTTTTTGCTATAGGGTGTATATGCTCACCAGAAAGACAGAGACAGAGAGACAGAAAGCAAGAAATCTCCCCCCAGTGGGATGGCCATGCCACAATCCCTTTTCCTCTGTTCTTCTCTCAGGATCTTGGGCATGCACACACAAGTGCTAGGAGTGAGTTTAAGTCATTTGGTCTGGGACTCGAACGGCAGTTGACTACATGGGAATCCAATGACATAGCCCTTATGCTGGTTCCAGGTCAAACTGACTTTTGTCCTGTCCTCTCCTACGGCTTAGATAAAACTTACACAAATAGGGTGTGGGCCAATGGCATTCATTCATTTTTTTTTTTAATATACTGTAATCTGTCTTCTAAGCATACATATCAGTAGATCAGAGAGCATAAAACTGACAAGAGAGCCAGGGGTTGTAGTGTACATGGCAGCTCACAGACATTTTATTAGAAACAATCTCTCATGACAAGTGGACACTAGTATGCACATATAGCACCAGAAGCAGGAGAGAATGAAGTGAGGAGAAAGAATGTCTAACAATAGAATTAGAACTTCAGCTGGGAAGGGCATGTGTGCACCGCATCACCTGGTACAGTTAAGGTTTGTCTAATAATTGCCCTGAATTTATATTAAACTGGCTCGGATCCTCTCTAGAAGGATGGAAGAGATCATAACTGATTCCAAAATGGACCAGCAGGAGACAGGATCCAGCAGTGCACAAAGCAGTGAAGACTGTGTAACAGATACAGAAAGAGAAGAGTCCAGGTTCCCTAAGATCCAAGGTGATTAAATGTCACGTGGGACTTTTTCACAGAAAGATGAGCACAGGCTAGACCTATATTTTCCATTTCACGGAGATGTCCCAGAAAAGTTATCTCATTTTTCGGTGCTTAGTTTCCCACCTGTGAGCTGAATATACTAATTGCATCTGTATCACAGGGTTGCTCTAAGGATTAAGTGAACAGTATATGTAAAGCACGTAGTGTGGCATCTGACCCCTTGGTGATATCCCTGAAGATTGTCATTGGGGACCAGCAGGTGGCATGGTGGTTAAGGTGCTGGACAATCCCACATGGCTGACGCAGTTCGAGTCTCAGACCTGGTGGCTTGCTTTCTTCTCACTTCCCCTCTTTCTCTTTCTCTCTCTCTCTCTCTGTGTGTGTGTGTGTTTGTCTCTGTCAAATTAAAAGTAAATGAATGAACAAATAAAATTGAATAAATAATTATTTAAAAAAAGATTGTTATTTTGAGTAGGACATGTAGACATTTGCTTAAAATCAACATTTATTGAACACATTATAGGGGAGAGAGGTGGGATCAAATAAGATCATCTTTCAATTTCTTCTAATCCACATGGGATTTTTTACTTCAGGCAGCTCTCTGCCAACTTTAATCTCTGCCCGCTTCTCTGTGTAAGTAAAAGATAAAATAAGATAATGACGACTAGACTGTAAAACAGTTTAGAAGCCTCTTGCAACTATGATCAGTTTTTGGTCTTTTACTCATTTTCTTCTACGTTCTGCCTTTATAAGAATAGTCACTGTCATAGCTGAATAACTTCTTAAAGCTATTTCCTTATAAAGCTGTTTTTTTATAAATGTTTGGTAATTAAAAAATTAACATTGCCTCCTTTGGAAATTTGGATATGTAATTCCTGGGGTATTAGAACTCTCATTGTCAGTACTTTTTGCATCGCAAATGCTCTTCTTTGCTGTGACCTTTGAGCCAGGCACTTTCTGAGGTCTTGGAACTTTCATATCTAACATGGAGTAAGGGGGAGTAGGTTTACCTTTATGCCTAAAATGACAAATGACAACTACATGAATGTCAATGAAAAGAAAAAACAAAGCAAAACAAAACAAACAAAAAAACAAACAAAAAAAAAAAACAAAGAAACAACAGGGAACCAGCAGGTGGCATGGTGGTTAAGGTGTTGGACATTTCCACATGGGTGACCACAGTTTGAGTCCCAGAACTGGTGGCTTGTTTTCTAACTTTCTCTCTCTCTCTCTTTCTCTGTCTTTCTCTGGTCAAATTAAAATAAAAATGAATGAATGAATAAATAAATTTTTAAAAATGAAACAATTTTTGGACAGTAAAGAATAATAAACAGCACAGAGTAATGATCCCAGAAACCAGGGCAATAAGACTGAGCACTTGGACTGTCCTGTCTGGCAACCTAAGAACTTTCAGTCCACAATGCAGGCCACAGCAATGTTGCGAAACTCATGATCTTGTGTCGATACATTGTGACTTGAATACCATTACACTGTATTATGTGTTATGGAATTGTTGGAATACTTTGTTTTCTTTTATACATGTAGCACATATTTACTGAGTCCTTTAATCCTATGGTTGTAGTTATAAGGGAAAATCATTGGGTGATTTTTTTTCTTTTTAATTTCTTTTCTTTATTCATGATGAAGGAAGTGCATACTTGTGAGAGTAAAGGAGGGAGGGAGGGAAAGGGAAAAAAAAGGAGAGAGAGAGAATGAGAGAGAGAGAAATTTGCACCCTCTATAAGGTCTGGCCATGCCACATCTTCTTCTTCCTAGTCTTCCAGCTTGCTCAATCCTGGGTATTTGTACACATGCCTGGCATGTTGTAGGCTGACTGGGCTAGGGATTCAAACAGCAATTACCATGTGGGATTCAGCTTTTCTGAGCCACACATCACCACTGTTCCGTAGAGCTGGCCCTCATCGATGATTTTGCTATGAAACTCTAGATAGAGGACGACTATATACAGGACATAGATAAATGAAAAAATGAATGTACATTCAAGGGAATGAAAAAGTTCAGTGTGACTGAAATCCTAGTTGTTGAATCAGAATTGAGACAAGATGATGAGAGAGGTGGTGAGGAGCCTGACTATGCAGGTCTTGAAAGCCATCTTAAGGATAGGTGTTTCCATGCTAAGGCAACAGGAAGCCACTGAAAAGTTTGAGCAGAATGTGAGACCATTGTAGAGAAACAGCTAGGGCAATAGGGTGCAAGCTAGAGATAGGCATTGCATTTTTTCTGACTTGGGGTCAGCAGGTGGCACAGTGGTTAAGGCGCTGGACTCCCATATGGTCAGCTGTGGTTCAAGTCCCAGGCCCAGTGGCTTGAAAATCATGCTGGGTGTGTGCATGCATGCCCAAAATCCTGAGAGGAGAATAGAGGAAAAGGAATTGCAGTGTGGCCATCCTTTTTGGGGACTGATTTTTTGATTCCGTCTTTCTGACTCTGTCTCTCATTCTCTGGCAAGCACACATGCCCTATAGCAAAAAAGATCAACATAAAAAAAAGAAATAAAAATGTTCTGACTCAAAGCATACCTTATCAGGGGAAACAACTCATCTACCCTTGAAAAGAAACTCTAGTTCTGAGCTTTGTTGAGTCTCTTGTTACTGAAATCACCAGATTTTCCAAATAAGAACTGAAGACACTAATGAAATACTTGTCTTATGATTTATGACATTTATATGCAAGTCTTAAATTATAAATTAAACCACTGTTTCATATTTAGCTGTATTTGTTGAAAAAGAGCAGAATTATATACGTTGAGAGTGCCATGGTCACTTTGGTCCTGATTCAAACATAGCTGTATAAGGGGACTTCAAAAAATTCATGGAAAAATAGAATAAAAATGCAAGTTTATTTGGGAGCAAAACAATTGTACGATCCATGCCTTGTTAACTTTTTCCATAATATGCATCTTCTAAGAGCTTTCTGAAAACAAGACCCCTTTACATATTTGAATAACTGCATTCCTGGTCACTGAGATGTCTGGACTCCACGTTGCCCATCTGATGGTTTTCATTCCTCAGTGTCCCTCACACACTGATGTCACTCATTAATATTCCTGTTCTTGGATTCATATACTTTCTTCCTACCATTCTTTTTTTTCTTTCTTTTTTGGAGAGGTTATTGCTACAGTGTGTGTGCACTTGCCAGACAGACAGAGACAGAAAGACAGAAAATGAGAAATCATCCCCCAGGGGGGATGGCCATGCCTCAATCCCTTCTCCTCCATTCTCCACTCAGGAACTTGAGCACACACTCATATGTGCCCAGCATGAGTTTAATACATTGGGTCTGGAGCTTGAACTGCCATCAACTACATGGGAATCCAGCGACATAGCCATTACGCCAACTGCTGGTCCCCTTACTGTTCTTACATACTGAACTACATTAGAATTTTTTGGTGGCAGGGAGCGTATCTGAATAGCATGTTATTTTGACCGATACAGACTACAGAACCCAGACATTTCGTAGTTTCTTGTTCAAGTAACTCTTATGGAGGAACTCCAGCTCGTACAGGAGTTTTCTCATGAATCAAGGATTATCTCTAAAATTTAGCATCCAGTGATGAATACATCTTGGCATGCAATTAGACTAGCAAGCTCATCTTAGTCACACAAGCTCCTATCGACTTCCCCTTTGGAAGTTTAAAGTAAAAAAATTCCTGTTTGGGACCAGCAGATGGTTTAGCGATTGCATTGCTGGTCTCCCACATGGCTAACTGTTATCCGAGTTCCAGACCCGGTGGCTTGAAAATCACACCGGGAATGTGTGCGTGTGTGCCCAAGATCCTGAGAGGAGAAATGGAGGAGAAGGGATTGAAGCATGGCCATTCTCCCTACGAGGTGATTTCTCATTTCTCCTCTCACTGTCCTTGGCTTCCCTCACCACCCCAACCTCTGGCAAGTACATACACCCTAAGGCAGAAACCTCTTAGAAAAAAGGCTCAATAAGGTCCAGCAGGTGGCATGGTTATTAAGGTGCTGGAGTTTCAGTGCTGGACCTGAGGGCTTGCTTTTTCACTTCCTATCTGTTTATGTTTCTCTCTGGTGAGTGTGCATTTCCTGTAGCAAATTTAAAAATAGTAGTGATAATAATTAAAATTAAATAAATTTTTTTTTCAAAAGGGCTCAATATGATTTTTCATTATGATGTTATTATTGTTGAACAGATATTATGCTTTTTTATTTTTCTGTGTCATTGTTTATTTCATATTTTGCCTTAGGATAACAGTTACTATAAGATAATTAAGAGGTTCATTCACTGACATATTGTTTTTCCTTAAAGAATTATTTTCCTTAACTTTATTTATTTATTTATTTTATCAGAGAGGGACAGAGAGAGAGAGAGAAAGTGAGAAAGCAACCTGCCAGGTCTGGGAGTCGAACCCTGGTTGGTCATGGGAGAGCCCAGCACCCTTAATCACCACACCACCTGCTGGCCCCCTCACTGACATCTTTATAATAAACTATTTGGGGGTCTCTAGAATTACAGGTTTTAGTTGTGATACTTTGTTTTGAACTGTAATACCTTACTGAGAGTTTTTGGAAAGATAGTAAAATATGAAATCATCTCATCATCAAGTGTTAACATGTCTCACCAATGCCTATCCCCTACCTCACTTTATAAAACGTGTTATTTGTGTTGTCACTTATTTTATCTTTTGAAGAGGTTTTCGCTATAGGGTACGTACGCTCGCCAGCCAGACAGAGAGAGACATAGAGACAGAAAGCGAGAAATCACCCCCCAGGGGAGATGGCCACGCCGCAATCCCTTCTCTCCATTCTCTTCTCGGGATCTTGGGCACGCACGCACACGCGCCCGGCGTGAGTTTTAAGACACCGGGTCTGGGACGTGAACCGCAGTCGACTACGTGGGAGTCCAGCGACATAGTCATTACACTAACTGTTGGTTCCCTGTATTGTCACTTCATAGCACTTACTGTCTGCCTCACACGTCCTGGCTACAGATGACTTTTCTCCAGTATTGTTCCCAATTGTTATGTATGTATTATAGAAGCTTATGTCTCTCACAACAGAATGAACTTTACAAATTTTTGTCCTGTATCTTATAAGAAATTTTCTCTCAGTTTTTTCAGCACTGTTCTAAGCACATAGTAGGGGACCTGTTGTTGTCGGTTACCTTGAGTATGTTGAATATGACCGAGTTTGTCTTGGTTTGTTTGCTTATTCAGGATACTTGGCATGCAGGGAAATGTTCATGCCTGAAGTATAATGTCTTGACGTGTTAATCCCTAGTAATCACCATTAGGTAAAAATATAGGGTATCTTGATCATTTCTTGGACGTGTTTTTGGGTTCCTTTTCAGTGGAGCCCCTACAGTACCTTAGGTGACCACATTATTGACTTATATTCCCTTAGACTACTTTTACTCTTTTGGAATTTCTTTCAAATGGAAATATACAGTACATGCTCTTCTTTGTTTCTTTGCTCAGCATAGTATTTTGAAATTCATACATTTTTTTCATATGTCAGTGGTTTGATTCTTTTGTTATTTAATTTTATTTATTATTACTATTATTTTTCAATTTGCTATAGGACATGTGTACTTACCAGAGAGAAAGACAGAGAGTGAGAGAGAGGGAAAGTGAGAAAGTGAGCTGCCAGGTCCGGAACTTGAACCATGGCCAGCCATGTGGGAGTCCAGTGTCTTAACTATTCATCACCTGCTGGTTCCAGTGGTTTGATTTTTTTTTTTCATCCCTGATAGAATCCTACTTTGTCAACTTACCACAATACATTTTTCCATTGCCTTAATGATTGATATTTTGAATGTTTCCAGTTTGGGACTATTATAAATAAAATCATGAATATCGCCACAAGTCTTTTTGTAGACATATGCACTCATTTCTCCAAGAGTAGTATTGCTGAATGATAGGATAAGCATATGCACATATTCATTAGAAACTGTCATGCTATTTTCCAAACTGTCTCATTTTACACTGTCACCAACAATGTGTGGGAGTTACACTTGCACCCATGTCTTCATCAACATGTGTATTGCCTGTCGTTTAGTATTTGTGATTCTCATGAGTGTGCAATGGTCAATAATGTGAATTTAATGTGAATTAATGTGAATTGTCTTCATAACTATTGATTGCAGAGTACCTCATTTTAAGGGGAGCATGCATAAATTGCATATTTTATAAAACATTTTAAAATGTTTTTGGTATAAGAACAAAGGATTACTTTATCTCTCTGTGTTTGCTGTTCACTTAAAAATGTAAATATTAGTAGTACTTTTTTTTTTTTTTTTTTTTTTTTTTTTTTTTTTTTTTTTTTTTTTTTTTTTTTGTGCTGTAGGGCACATATGTTTCCCAGAAAGAAACAGACAGAAAGAGAGAGAGTGTGTGAGAAAGCACTCCCCAGGTGGAATAGCCATACCACAATCTCTTCTCCGTTCTCCTCCCAGGACTTCGGGCATTTATGCACATGTGCCTGGTCCGTTTTACAACCCTAGGGTTGAGACTTGAATAGCACAGTTAGACGTGTGGAATCCAGCTACTTTAATCACCATGTCACCAACTGACCCAGTAATACTACCTTAATCTGTTGTTCTGAAGAGTAAGTGAAATAAATTTAGCATAGTGCAAGACACATGGTAATCACTAGAGAAATGTGAGATATTAACATGAGAAAAATTAATACAGGTTGAACATCCCAAAACTGAAAACAAAATGCTCCCAAATACAACATTTTTTGATTACTGACATAATAACACAAGTAGAACATACCATACCTGACCTCATATGATGGCTGCATTTAATGCAACAAAACTATTGCTTAAAATGATTTTCAGGCTATTTTTATAAGGTACAGATGAGACAAAATGAATTTTGTGTGTAGACTTAAATCTCTTCTCTAAGATATCTCATTATGTGTATGCAAATATTCTAAAATCTGAAAAAATCTGAAATTTGAAACACTTTGTTATCCACATGGCAATCCATGATTCGAGTTCCAGACTTGGCGGATTAAAAATCATGCCGGGGGACCGGCAGTTGGTGTATCGCTATGTCGCTGCACTCCCATGTAGTCGACCATGGTTTGAATCTCGGCCCCAGTGGCTTAAACTCACACCAGGCGCATTTGCGTGCATGCCCAAGATCCTGAGAGGAGAATGGAGAAGGTATTACAGTGTGGCCATCCCCCCTGATTTCTCGCTTCCTGTCTCTCTGTCTCTCTTTTCAGCGAGTATATAGTCTCTATGGCAAAAATCAACAAGAAAAGGTACATACAACCTGTTTATTGTTATTTTATTATTGTTTTATTATTGAGAGGCAGAATAGGATAGCATTTATCATTCGGATTCAGATCTTAGCTTTACCGCTTACTAAATATATGACTTTGGGTAAGTTATTTAACTTCACTGTGTGTCTGTTTTCTTGTCTGTATGATAGGAACAATGTAGCATTTATTTAGGATTGTTGAAATGTTAAGTGGGTCAACAGATTTGTTGGCCCACAGTAAGCAATAAACATCAACCGGCTGTTACTGCTGTTAGCAGTAGTCTTGTTATTCTGTTGTATCTTTGTTATCTCTTCAAAGTAACCAGGAGAAACAATTTACTTAAATATTTTCATTGTATCATCTTTCTCAAATGTTCACTTTTATTGAGTGTTTTCTGTTTCCCTAAACATTCATTGAAAGTGTAGGAGGGCTTAGTTGCAGTGGGCGGGCAGGGAGATGCTGCTTAGAGATGTCATTGGAAGCCTCACAGGAAGGCCATGGGTTCATATTCTGGGTCTGTCTCAACATGCCATCTACACCCATTATCCTGGCTGGGTGTTGAATTGTGATGAGAAAACTGTGTTGAGAGTGTTTTCCCTCTCTCTAAGGAAATCAACTTTTAAAAAAAATTCTATGTTCTTAAAAAAAAAAATGTAAGAGTATTCTTTGTCCTGAATGATCTGAAATTTCATTTACTTTATATTTGTTTATTTTAGAGTTGAGATTCATAATTATAAAAAAATATATATATATCGCTATTTGGCTGGGTGGTAGTGCAGCTGTAGAATATAACTCTGTGAGGCTGATAAGGTTCTGAGTTTGAACCCCAAATCCTCCTTGTATATGTAAGGCATGAATTTGTGTGCTCCTGATACTAGTTAGTTGAGGCTGTGGGTGGATGGTAATACGAAGACTCAGTAGGGAGTGCTGTTTCTCTATCTCTCTTTCTCTCTTGCTCATGGAAGAAATAAATATGAACTTATGAAAAAATAGTTAATTTGTAGAGGAGTAGGCATATAGAGAATGATGTTAATATGTGTGAACAGCAAAATATTTTATCATATTTGTGTTTTTAAAACTATTTGTGGGCCAGCTGATGTTGTGATATTAAGTGGGTGAATCTCTCATGGCCAAATGTGTAGTCTGAGGCCTGGACCAAAAAGTTTGAAAAACATGCTGGGAATATGTGTGTACATGCCCCAAATCCTGACAGGATGGAGAAATGTAGGGGAAGGGATTGCAGTTTGCAGTGTGATCATCCCTCACAGGGAGTTCTTTCTCACTTTCTCTCTCTCTCTCTCTCTCTCTAGCAAGCACGTGCATCCTCTGGTAAATAAAAACATAAAACAAAAACCTTCTCTTACTTAATTAAATTGTTGTTGTGTGTGTGTTTCTTTTCTTCTTCTTTTTTTAAATCTTGTCATATTCTCCTGGAAATAAATTTCTTGGAAGTTTTGCTTAATAACAGTCTCTCATAATAATAGAATTATTTTGTAAAACATAAATAGTAAATGTGTTTATAAATCTTACTCAAATGTATTAATAAATATAATTTACCACGTTAAAGAAATACATATTTTAAAAAATATATACTGAATTGTTTACCAGGGTCATCTTTTATTTAACATTTGTTAGTGACTACTTGAAATAAACTAGTGGTAGTGTAAATTCCATAATAGTTTTTTGTTTGTTTCTAAAATAATTATTTATTTAAATTTATTTATGATGATGATGATGATTTTTAATTTTAACGGAAAGAAAGAGAGAAAGAAGGAAAGTAAGAAAGCAAGGCTCCAGGTCTGGTACTTAAACCACAGTTGGCCGTGTGAGAGTCCAACACTTTAACCACCACGGCACCTGCTGACCCCAAATTCCATAAAAGTGTATTGTCTAGGTCAGATTCTAGAGGAAGTTAACAAAATGATTTCCAAAACTGACTTACAACTGTTCAATAGTGATAGGCTTACTTTAGATAAATTATTTATAGGCCTTACAAATAAGAGTACAGTTATTTTATATCAGAAAATTTGAACTGAAGTTATAGGCAGAGTGGAGATCGATTAATTTTTCTTGTGATTTGATTTGTGTAAAATACTTTCATCTGTTTTAGATTTTAAAAATCAGTTTTCAGTTATGTCAGTTGGCTATTAATTAATATATTTGCACAGAGACTTGGTAGTTCAAGAGATAGCTGTTTGTATAAAGTTCTCAAAATAGTAGGAAGAATTGTTTGGGAATTGTTTCATCTTAAGCAATACTTCTTCCTTAACATCCAGGGCCTTGAAAAGCTCAAGATAAACATCCACCTTGTAACCATGCAAGAGCCATAGCCAAACACCTATGGAGGTTTATCGTTATCCTAAATAGTAAACTTAATCTCATTCATGAAACTTTCCTCTCTCCATCTAATGCAGAGAAAGAATCTAAATGTATTTAGGCAGTGAACCTTCCGTATTTTTAATAAAACCTTTTTTCAAAAAACCTGGAAAATAGCGTGAATGCTGCCTTTTTGGAAGCTTTCAAATAGGAACTTGGTTTACCTAGAAGTGACAACTTAGTGGATGATCATTTTCAAAATATTGTTATTATTCCTTAAATCCGGATTTGCAGTAAGGCATCCTTGCTATGTCCTTGGCTCTTCTTGGAATCCGCTGCAAATTGAAATATATAAATCCACCAAATGTTCTGATATTGAACATTAACGGTATAATAATAATGGTGAAATAGCAAATGCATACAGATGCATTTTTACTACCCATTACTGTAGAATAAAAAAACTTTGTAAGCAAACACTAATTACTTTTGTGATGGGGAAGAAAACAAAAATCCATATCAATTTAGATTATTATAGTCTGCATTATATCTGTTCATGAATAATCTGTTTTAGCCATTTATTAAGCTATAAATACATTTTTATAAATCTGGCTGACATTTAGGTATTTTATTAAACATAATAAATGCCAGAGAGAATGGAATTAAGAAAGCTTGTAATATGCTTTACTACTAGTTTAAAAAAAAAAATCGGGGCCGTAAATGGTTCTATTTTATATTAAAAATAAATCTGTTCCCAGACAGGAGAATTTTTTTTTCTTTTTCATCTGGAGGCCCTGACCTTTTTGTTGATAGCTGTTTTTTAACAGCTTCACCTTATATTTTATTCCTTTTGATTTCTAAGAAATTTGATTATCAGCCTTGAGCAGAAATCATAATTACAGCAAAAGGAGGCAAGTAATTTAGGGAATATTACAGAATCATTTCAACTGCAGTCTAAAATCTGAGTTTGATGGACTCAAATGCATTCTCTATTTGGGCTCCTACAAATAATTCTACTGGGTTAGGTACCTTAGACCATCATACTTGTGATGCAGACTCGCCATGCCTGTTTTAAAGAAGATAAATTAATAAACACAAAAGTATGTGATCATAACTGAATTACAAAATTCACTTCTACAGTAGTTTCCACAGCTTAGTCATCTACTTTATAGTAATCACAAATCACATCAAACATGTAGTCGAAATTCATGAGAGAGGTGCAGTGGAGCCACTCGTTTTTAGTTATACCTGTGCACATGCACAACTTGAGTGTAGTGCGTATTTTATTCCATCTAAATTGAACTAACCTCATTCCTATTTGTATTGTGTGTGTGTGTGTATTTGTGGTGGAATTTCATGGAGTATGCAGGGTGACTTAAGATACCATTAACTTAGACATCATAACATTTTGAGTTGTTTGGATCTAAGTGGATTATATAATTTTGTGGGGGAAAGATTTTTGCTATAGGGCACATGCACTTGCCAGAAAGACAGAGAGAGACAGAAAGTGAGAAATCACCCCCCAGGGGGGATGGCCACGCCGCAATCCTTTCTCTTCTCCTCTTGGGATCTTGGGTACACATGCACACACACCCAGCGTGAGTTTAAGCCACCAGATCTGGGACTCGAACTGTGATCGACTATATGGGAGTCCAGCAACATAACCATTACGTCATCTGCTGGTACCCCCAGTGCGTTATATAATTTTAAAACAAATATACTTTGTAGGAAAAAAATCTTAGTTTGAGCTCATTGTATCCACTTAAAGTTGTTACACTTACTTTTAGAATGCCATTCTGTTTTCTTAGGTTAATTCTGCTGTCTGGAAATCTGAAGGCTGAATTGGTATAATTAATTTCTGCTTCCATCTGGGGTTCCACCACTCCATCCATTTTCTCGCTGGAAGTAGCAAAGAGCCCACCATTTTGCCTCCTGCAGAGGCTAAGGAAATGTTGGTCATTTAGTTCTATAAAAGAGAGCGTCTAGTAACATGTTGGTATTGGGACCAGCAGTTATTGTAATGGCTATGTCACTGGACTCCCATGTGGCCAACCGCGGTTCGAGTCCCGGACCTGGTGGCTTAAACTTATGCCGTGTACATGCGTGTGTGCCCAAGATCCTGAGCGGAGAATGGAGGAGAAGGGATTGTGGCGTGGCCATCACCCCTGGGGAGTGATTTCTCGCTTTCTGTCTCTCTGTCTCTCTCTGTCTTTCTGGCGAGTACACGTACCTTTTAGCAAAAACCGCTCCCCCCAAAAAAGAAAAAAAAACATGTTGGGATATCTCATCCACAGCCTATTAGTCTACCTGTGGTTTTTTTGTACCTAGCAATGCCAACTACACAGAATGCGCTCCATTAATGTTTGTAAATAGATGTGTGAATGAGAGTTTCAGTAATGAAGCACTCTTCGGTTGACACATTATGTTATATGTAATAGTAAGCACTGGCTTTCAGAAAGGCCCCTGGAAACTATGGTTCCTGGTCCGAGATACACTACTGATTCAGTCTAGTGTGCTCCTTGCAGAAGTGTGAGCAAGGAAGCCTGGGTAAAAGTAATGATTTCCTCTATCTGCACTCCCAGCTTCTTTCACCTAAATCTTTAGCTCTAGGTGGCTCTAGAATACTACTACTTGAGTTGTAATTAAAAGAGGAAATAGGGGACCCACAGTTGGCATAATGGCTTTGTCGTTGGTCTCCCATGTAGTTGACTGCAGTTTGAATCCTGGACTCAGTGGCTTAAACTCATGCCAGATGCATGTTTGTGCGTTCCCAAGATCTCGAGAGGAGAATGGAGGAGAAGGGATTATGGTGTGGCCATCCCCCCCTGGGGGAGGGGGTGGTGATTTCTTGCTTTCTGTCTCTCTCTCTATGTAAATATTGCTGGTGAATGCACACACCCTATAGCAAAAACCTCTCCCCCCGAAAAAGAGGAAAAGTATTTTCAACAGGTTTTCAGAGTAGATAGGATTGAATACAGCCTAGAAAGCATATTTTGTATCACAATAAATTATTACCTTTGAATTTTTTATTTTCGAAAGAAATTATACTATGATACCTTTGTGTACAATTCATAATTTCTGTAAATATAATTTGCATATTAGTAGGTGAGATATACAGTGATATTTAGTCCATATATCTTTTTTTTTTTAAAAAAAAAATAGGGTCATTCAGGGTGATCTTACCAATAAAGGATTATGTGGTAAAATTGTTTGTTACATTGAAAGAGGGAGTTTGGAATCAACGTATGAAGAAAGACATTTCTCTTATAAAATAATTTCTTCAAAAGTTCGCATTTATATGCCTTATATAACAGTTACATTGTTTAATAACAATGTTCAATTTTCTGTTACTAAAGTGTATTTATGTATTTAAAAAATGAAATTAATTGCTCATTATAAATATCACAGTGGAAAATATGGTTGGATTATTAATCTACACCAATTACATTCACTGAAACATACTTGGAGCTATATTCTATTAGGACATTTTTTAATTTTACATGATCCTTGGCATTGATTGTGATTAAAGATGGACCAAAGGGAGGGAAGGGGTATTCTATCATTTATGAGCAAGACACTTAACATCTTCTCGCTTGAGTTCACAACATAATTTAGATGAAACACTGTTGGCCTTGGTAATTAGGAAAATAATAAAGGCAAAGAGTCGGCTTTATCACATTGTGATCTGACCAAATAAATAATGTGTCAGATAATACTATATATTTTCCTGGTATGTTTACTTAACAGAAGTAAATAAACAGAATGAACTTTTTTGTTGTAATCTATGACATACGGCTTGAGAACAGTATCTTTGTATGTGATAATCTTGTGAGACTGTATCTTTTGACATAAAATATGTTATTTTTTAAGATGTGGGACCAGCAGTAAGCATAATGGCTATGTTGCTGAAATCCCATGTAGTCGACCTCAGTTCGAGTCCTGGACCCGGTGGCTTAAACTCACACTGGGCACGTGTCCGTACGTGCCCAAGATCCCGAGAGTAGGATGGAGGAGACAGGATTGCAGCATGGCCATCCCCCCTGGCGGGTGATTTCTCACTTTCTACCCCTCTGTCTCTCTCTCTCTTTCTGGTGAGTGCATGCACCCTATAGCGAAAACCTCTCAAAAAAAAAAAAAAAAAAGATATTATTTGTTCAATGGGGAAAATTCTATATTTATTCCTTCCTAACAGGTAACAGAGGCATAATGGAGGTTCTAAAAAGATGAGACCACTAAGGAGAGTACTAGAAAGTTATTTTCTTAGTCCCTGTGACAGGTAGAATTCATTTATATAACCATTTCTTCAGAGCTGCTATGGCCTTTGTATTACTTCTTATATTCAAGGGATATCAATTGTTTTCAAAATTTGACACTTGTAAAGGTGCTGTATGTGCAGCCCCTAGCATGGTGGTTGAGGTGGCTAAATCCCACATGGCCGACTGTTGTGCTCAATTCCTGAACCTGCTGGTGTGAGAAACATGCTGGACATGTGTGTGTGTACATGCTCAGAATCTGAAAGGAGGGAGAAATGGACAAGAAGGGATTGTGGCATGTCTATTCCTCATGGGAAAATGTGTGCTTTCTCACTCATTTTCCTTTGCTATCTCTCTCTCTGTCGCTCTCTGGTGAGTGCATGTACCCTCTGGCAAATAAGGGGGAATAAAGATGCTTTATAAATGAGACAAAATGATTATGATTTTCCCATAGTTACCAGCCCTATGCATTTCTGATTCTATTTTGACCTGTGTAGTTACATCCCAGTGAGTCTGTAAGTAGCTTTAATAGCTATTCGAGAATGCACTCTGTTCAAAGAAAGGAGGCACATATTTAGCAACTGGAAAGATCAATTAATTGTTGAATTAATTGCTAGTTAAAAGTTGTTTTACAATATATTTGCTTTAGAGAAGTGTCTAGGAGTTACTTTAAAAAAATTCCCCCTCTGGGCCAGTAGGTGGCATAGTAGTTAAGGTGCTTGACTCTGGTATGACTGCAGTTAGAGTCCCAGACCCAGTGGTCTGAAACTCATGGCAGGCATGTGTGCACTTGTACCCAAAATCCCAGGAGGAGAATTGAGAAGAAGGGTTGTGGTGTGGCTCTCCCCTCTGGAGGGCGATTTCTTTCTTTCTGACTCTCTGTCGCTCTAGCGAGCACATGGGTTCTACAGCAAAAATCTCTCTTAATTTTTTTCCCCTTTGATTGGTCATGATGTTTGTATGTATTCATTTGTGTAATTTTTTTTTTCATTAACTTACTACTGAATTTCTATGTAATGTACGTTACCAGTTGTAAGATTTGATTTTTCTGTTCTCCTTTCCCAATGTCCTAATTAGCAAATCTTGGGTCCCTCTTGAATCCTCCTTCCTCTTTATTTAGTCCAGTCCACATATTATACTGATATGTTCTTTAAAATATATTTGTAAATTTTAAAATTGAGATATTCATATCCTATAAACTTAACCTTTTAAAAGTCAGTGATTTTTAACTTTTAAAAAGTTTATTTTATTCATGAAAGTGTGTCTGCATGCAGATGTGCATACGTGCAAGAGAGAGAGAGAGAGAGAGAGGCGTTCTCGAAGGGTCTCGTGATGTCGTGATCCTCTTCCCGCCATCCCCCAGCTCATCAGGATATTGGGTGTGTACATACTTGATTGTTGCCAGGTCAGTGAGGGTTCTGAACCTACAGCTGGCCAGAACAAAAGTTCACCATGCTACAGACTGTGCCAGTGAAACTGAACCTCAGTGGTTTTTAGTACACTTCCAAAGTCATGCAATCATTATCACTATTCAATTCAGAAACATTTTCCATTGGGCAGCGCCACCATGCTCCAAATTCAGAAACATTTCCAAAGCCAAATGAAACCCCCAGCCATTAGCGGCCATTCCACATTTAACTGTCCCTGACAACCACTAATCTCTACTTTGCCTTTTATGAATGTTTTACATAAATAGAATAACACAAGGAATAGAGTTTTATGTCTGGCTGCTTTCTCTTAGCATGATTATAAATCCAGAAGAACACACGGTTTCCTCTTGATTCTGCTCTCTTACAACACAGCCGCTTCTGTGATCCCAAAATGTGTGGAGATGTCTCTCTGTGAGCAAGTAAGCAATCAGTTTTGCAGCCGACACCAGCTGGGCACCCTCTAATTGAATTCAGTTCTGAGGCTATCTACTTGGAGATAGGATTACAGCCTACAGGTTGAGAACTCAGTCCCCCCAGATTGTCCCTCCCTTCGGTCCCCTCTCCCTACCTCATCCCTGCTTTTAGGACACTAAGTGTATGTCTGACCCTCTCGAACTTCTGACCAACCAGCTACACATTGATGTTCCTGTAATCTCTTCCCCTCCTTAGGTTTAATTAATTTGCTAGACTAGCTCACAGAACTCAGACACACTTAAAGTTACTGGTTTATTAAAAAGGATAATTTAGAGGATACAGATGAAGGCAAGACATGTGTGAAGTGGTGTAGAGATTCCCCATGTTCTCCTCCATGTATTTAGCTATCCCAAAGCTCTCTGAACCCTGTCCTTCTGGGTCTCTGTGTGTGTATGTGTGTTTAGTTTTTGCTATAGGGTATGTGTACTCACCAGAAAGAGACAGACAGAAAGAAAGTTAGAAATAACCCCCTGGGAAGGTATAGCTATGCTGCAATTCCTTCTCCATTCTCTCTCAGGATTTTAGCCATGCACTCATTCATGACCAGCATGATTCTTAAGCTGTTGGGTCTGGGACTTGAACCATGCAATCAGCTATATGCAACCCAGCACCTTAACCTCCATGCCACCTGCTAGCCCCCTTCTGGGTCTTTATAGAGACTGCATTGCATGAGATGCTAATAGACTATGTGGACAAACCTAGCAAGGCCTGTCTAAATTCTTGGCCTCTCAGTGCAGACCCACCTTGAGGTAGGTTAAGGGAGGTGTCTTTAACCTTCATTTCTCTAAAGTTGTTCCAGAACTGCTTCTGGAAACAGTGACAAAAGGCTAAACCAGCACCCAAGGACCATGAGTGAAAATCAAATTTTGTAGCATAATAGCACAACAAAATTTCAAGATTCATCCATATTGCAGTATGTACCAGTACTTCATTCCATTCCACAGGTGAACAATATTCCATTATGGGGGTACATAATATTTTGTTTTTTGTCATTTGATGAACTTTGGTGTTGCTTCCATTTTTTAAAATAAATGGTGCTGCTATGAATATTCATGTACAAGTTTTCATGTAGACATTCGTTTTCATTTCTCTTGGGTAAGCTAGGAGTTGAATCGCTGGGCCATGTGGCAATTCTATGACAAACATTTTGAGAAATGACCAACAAAACTGTTTACCAAAGTGGCTGCATCATTTTATTTTCTTACCAGCAATGTATGTAGGTTCTTCTTTCTTTACGTCCTTGCCAAGTCCTGTGATTACATGTCTTAGCTATTTTAGAGAACGTGGAATACTTCTCATTGTGTCTTTTATTTGCATTTCCCTAATTACTGATGATCTGAGCATTTCTTCATGTAAGTTTTTTTCATGTAATATTGCCATTTTAACACTATTAAATCTTCCAATCCATGAATGTGGGATGCCATTCCATATATTTAGGTCTCTAATTTCTTTCAATGCTGTTTTATAGTTTTCAGTATACAAATATATTGCTTCCTTTATTAAATTTATTCCTAAGTATTTTATTCTTTTAACACTGTGTGCATATATATTTCTTTCTTTCTTCTATTTTTTGAGAGAGATATTTTTGCTTCAGGGTGTGTGCTCTCAGAGAGACAGGGAGAAGTCAGAAATCACCCCCTAGCAGTGATTGCCACACCTCAGTCCCTTCTCCTCCATTCTCTTCTCAGGATTTTGGGTATGCACACATGAGCACCTGGCATGATGTTCAAGCTGTCAGGTTCAGGGCTTGAACTACAGTTGACTATGTGGGGGTCCAGCACCTTAACTACTGTGTTACCTGCTGGTCCCTTAAATGCTATTTTAAGTACAATTGTTTTCTATTCTTTTTTTAAAGAGAATTTTATTTCTTCCATGAAAGAAGGAGACAGAAAAAGAGAGAGAGAAACAGAGAGAGAAAGAGACAGGAACCTTCAACAAGGGCTTGACACTACAATCCTGCCCCCAGCCTTAACAAGTCAGCATCACAGGCACATATGTACATGACCAGCATGCAGAAGGAGACCTCTGGGTTCAAACTGAGGACCTTCCCACAGGGCTTCAGCATGGAGTAGGATTTTTACCTCTGTGCCATCACAGCTGGTCCTCTTTTTATTTTTATTTTTTATTTTTAAGTTTATTTCTTGAGGGAGAGAGGAAGGGATCCCAATAGGAACTTGCCATGTCTTGATTTTCCCCCAACCTTCTAGCCAACCAAGCTCATGGGCACACCCATAGGTGCACCCTACGTGTTCAGATTGACCCAGGATCTGAACCTCGAGCCTTCTATCTGGCTCCAGTATCTTGTAGTGGTGCTCCACCACCTGCACTGCTGCAGCTGGGCCTGGGATTGTTTTGTTCATTTCATTTTTGAATTGCTTATTGCTAGTATGTAAAAATATAACTGATTTTTGTATATTGATTTTATACCTTGTAATTTGTTTATTAGCTCATCTAATAGTTTTCTTTGGATTCTAGAGTATTTTCTTATCCTTTTTTTTTTTTTTTTTCTTAATTTGCTATAGGGTGCATGTGCTTGCCAGAGAGAGAGAGAGAGAGAGAGAGAGAGAAAGAAAATGAGATGTACCCTCCCATGAGAGCTGGTCATGCCAGAGTCCCTTTTCCTTTTCTCCTTTCAGGATCTTGAGCATACATACATACATATGTGCCCAGCATGTTTTTTAAGCTGTCAGGTCTGGGACTAGAACCACACAGTTGGTCATGTGGGATCACCTTAACCACCATACAACCTTCTGGTTCTCCTACTCTTTTTATATGTTGCTGGATTTGTTTTGTTCAAAATTTTTTGTGTCTGTCAACATAAGGTATGTTAATTTGGAATTTTCTTGTAATATTCTTCTTTGATTTTGGTATTAAGGTAATAATGGCCTCATATAATAATTTTGGAAGTGAGCTCTCCTTTTATATTTTTTGGAGAATCTCATTAAATATTTACAGAATTCACTAGTCAAGTCTTCTGGTTGCTTTTCTATGATAAATTTCTTGTTACCAATTCAATTGCTTTATTTGATATAGGTTTCTTCAGATTTTCTTTTTTTTCTTGACTCAGTTTCAGTAGTTATGTCTTTATGAGTGTTTCCATTTTATCTAGGTTTTTTTGTTAATATATGAAGATTTACAGTACAGCCTTATAATCCTTTTTAAAAAAGTTTGGAAGTTCTACTGTAGTAGTCTTTTATATTATTGATTTTAGGATTTCCAGTCTTTGTTGTTGTTGTTCAGTCTAGCTCAGGTTTTGTAGATCTTACTGATCTTTTCAAATAGCCAACTTTTGTTTGTATTGATTTTATCTATTGGTTTTTATTCTCTGTTTCATTTATTTTCTCTTCAAGCTTTAGGTTTAGTTTACTCTTCTTTCCCAGGGTCTTATTAGATTAGTTTATTGATATGAAATATTTATTCTTTTTTAATATAGGCATTTATAGCTGCACACTTTCCTTAAGCTCTGCTTCACCTCTATCCTATAAATTTTGGCATATAGTGTCATCATTTTCATTCAGCTTAATTTCTCATTTGATTTCTTCATTGCCCCCTTGGATACTTAAGGATAAGTTATTTAATTTCTATATGTTTGCAAATTTTCAAAATTTGCTTTTATGTCTTGATTTTTTATTTAATTTCATTTTAGTCAGAGAACTTTTTTAATAATTATAATCCTTTTAAATATATTAAAACATTTTATCAACTTTTATATTATATATAAAGCCTTTTATACTCTAATATAGTCTGCAATGTATATCTATGTATAAATATATTATAAATATATATTATATATTATATATTATATATTATATATATATCTGTACCTTTCTCTCTTCTATAATCTAACATATAAAGTGTTTCCATATGCACTCTAGAATAATGTGCATTCCATTATTTGGAATGGAGTATTCTGTGGTGGTTTGTTGGTCTAGTTTGTCTATAGTGTTATTAATCTTCTATATCCTAGTTGATCTTGTATGTTATTTCCTTTTCACTTTTGAACAAAAGATGTTGAAGTTTCCAACTATATCAATTTTTCTATTTCTCCTTTCAATTCTTTAAGTCTTTCCTTATGGATTTTGGATCTCTGTTGTTAGGTCTATGTACATTTATAAATATTGTATATTCCTGATGGATTGACCCTTTCATCATTATAAAATGTTTTATTTACCTCTAGTCACAATTTTGACTTAAAGCATTAAACCGTGATGTTGGTATCACTACTCCAGCTCTTGTGTGGTGACTGTTTGCATGGTAAATCCTTTTTCATCCCTTTTCTTTTAGTCTATTTGGGTCTTTGGATCTATTATTGTGTTGTTGTTATTCATAGCATATAATTGGATCATATATTTCAAAAACCTCATTCTACTGATATCTACCTTGTAGTTCCAGTGTTTCATCTATTTACATTTGATGTAATTTCTGACAGCAGGATTTATGTTTGCAGTTTTTCTATTTGTTTCCTATGTGACCTATTTCTCTTTTGATTATGACTCTTCTCTATTCCTACTGAATAGCTCAGGTCTTTACATGGCAGGGAACTGATAGACATATTCTACTTGGCTTAGGTAATTGTTGACATTTCAAAATGGATTACTAGAGAAGGCAAGTCTCCCAATATATCAAAAAGAGATCAGAATTTTAGATTTTTAAAATATGAATTTTTAAGTGTTAGCAATCAATACAGATTTAAAAAAATATGTGGGCCAAAGTAGCTATGTCTAGTAGGTAAAGAGTGTCAAAGAGAAATCATTTGCCACCTGTTATCTACATGTAGTAAGTCACAAGTCCAGCAAAAGTTTGGAATACTTGTTTTTCTATGTTTTTTTTTTTAACCACACTTACCTAAATCCTATCTATAAAATAGTGTAGAATAATAATGATGAAATCTTACTTGTATTACTTTATTGTATATCAGTTACATTCATGTCACTTCTTTTATTCTAACTTATTTCTTTATTTTTTTAGAAAGAGATTTTTGCTACAGGGCATGTGCACTTGCCAGAGAGACAGAAAGAGAGAGAGAGACATAAAGTGAGAAATCACTCTCTGGGGGGATTGACCATAGCACAATCTCTTCTCCTCCATTCTCCTCTCGGGATTTTGGGCATGCACACATACATGCCCGCCATGAGTCTGAAGCCACCAAGTCTTGGACTTGAACAGCAGTTGGCCATGTGGGAGTCTAGCGATGTAACCATTACACCATCTGCTGGTTCCTATTCTAATTAATTTCAATTGTCAAGTGAAGTATGTTCAGATGTTACCAGGCTCAAATAAAATACTCCATGAGTTTCTAAATGTTAGAGTTGTTGGAACCAAATGCATAGGTAGGTGAATGTGTTTTCTCTTGATTGAGAATTTCTGATAAAGAGGAAGACTGTGGAAGCAACAAATGACTTGACTTTACTGAATTACTTGACTCAACTGACTTACTTGGTGCTTTTTAAGTTTTCCTCTCTTATAGAATTAAGTTTTCTCTTTCACAAAATAAAAGATTTAATCTTGGTGATCCTTAAAGTTCTATTCTACATGTTGAGATTGTTTACTTATGATTAACTATCGATGCTATGGAGCTATGGGATCTATATAAGTAGTATTTCTCAGTCAGTGCAGTATACACAAGGGAGAATGGCTTTAATTCATGTCATAATGCATAATGTTTGTCATTCACTATTACTAAAAACAATATGTCCTATGATTTTAAAAGGGGCTGGAGAGACATTTATAGTATAATAGTCAGTATTCTACGTTTTCGCCTCACCACTTTCTGCTTCATCATATATTGCTTATAGTTTTACTTTTATACCATCATCTGTAGCTACTGTTTGATTTAAAACATACACTGCTATTTGTTCCCTTTTAGTAATGACTTCTCTTAAGGGCCAGCAGGTGGCATGGTGGTTAAGGTGTTGGACTCCTACAGTGCTGACTGCAGTTCAAATCCCAGACCTGGCTGTCTGAAAATCATGGCCAGCATGTGTGCATGTGTGCCCAAAATTCCACAAGAGAGTAGAAGAGAAGGGATTGCAGTATGACCATCTGCCCCAGGGTTGGGGGCAGGTGACTTCTCACTTTACCTTTCTGTCTCTCTCCTGTAAGTGCAGGCACCTTAGTGACCCTTCTGTTACATCCCAATGACAAATTAAGTACCTGTGAGATTTTAGGTGTTGTTCAATATGATAACTAAACATACCATGATAACCTGTGGATATGAAAGCTTCTTAACCCTTGCTACCTAGGATTCACTGTGTTCCCACTTGTTTTATATTATTCTACAGAAATACAAGGAGTACAGTTGAATACTAAAAACCGTTCTTGCTGCAAGTGCTCAAGTGCACAAATCCTGTTAACTCTCAAATGATAGCTATTCAACCTGTCTTTCAAAGCAGTAGATGTGTTTTGAAATTTTCACATTTGATTTATAAATAAAAAGTCTCCCTTGACTTTATCCTCCTATTTTTCCACTCTTTCCTCTTTTTAAAGTATGAAAAAATAACAACTAAGAAATGTAGCCTGGAATGAAAATATCAGGAACAGAAGCAGACTGGATAAAAAAAAAAAAACCACACACACACACACCTACAATTCCCCCTTGAAATAACATTAATGTCTTATTGGGTCTGACAAAATTCAATGAATTTCTAATTGAAGGCTGTTTCCGTATTCCTGATTCAACCCGTTCTGCCTAGCAATAGCAGCCGGAATGAGTCATTGTCTCTTCGTAAAGCACAGCGTTGCAGATTGGGTTGGTGATGGATTTTTTTTTTTTTTTTTTTTTTCCGTTGATTCGAAATACTCTTGCCTCTGTCTTTCTGTCAACCCTGGAATAGTATTTTGATTTGTAATTCTATATTGATTTTAATTTGCTTCATTATTTTCTTGGAACCATTGGAGAAATATATCAAACAGGAACATTTTTGACAAGAAGCAGAAAGAAGCCTTTCACTGACACTCAGAACTGTTGGGTTTTCTGTCTATTGAAGCTTTTAATGACTCTTTGCCAATCTACTTTTTAATCATCTGAGGTAAAAGTAGTACATGGAGTGTTACTCGAAGCAGTCTTGACAGAAAGAACAGCTGTGCACCTGCAGGAACAAATGACTGATGCTTCTTTTGGTCACTCAGCAGGAATAGCTTTTCAATAGGTTTTCATCACTGCTCTAGCATGCTAAGAGTAGTTAGCGGTATGCATTTAATCTGCTGTCTATACAGGTAGCTTATTATGTCAAGGAAAGGCTTATACATGTTTATAACACTTTGGAAGTGTATGATTAGATAATTATTTGGAAAATGGCTTGTGCAGAAAGTAACTGAAGAGAAGTATGTTTTCCAAGAGATTATATTTCCTTCTTTAAACTCTTGGCCCTTCATTTAAAGACTAACAAAACTTCTCGGGTACTCCTTAGATTATTTCCCCAAGTTATGGAATTTAGAATTCTTAATCAAGGATGTGTATCTGGAATATTTAAACACTTAATAGGTATTCATGGAATAAATGAATGAAGATTAATGGGGAGTTTCATCATATGAGAAAAAAAATTAAATAAAAGTAAGCATCAACAATGGTTTGGTAGTTGCGTTAGAATTATTCTTCAGTAGTCTGATTCTCATATCTTTTGGGGTACATGGTAGCATAGCACTTCCCCCCAAATTTAGCTTGACTGGTGGGCTATGATGTGACATGACTCACACCTGAATAAAAGCTTCAAAATCCAGTGCCTTATTCCCTTTTACTTTCTCATTGTTGTGGAAATTTCAGAAATGTTTGTTGATATTAAATCTGTTTCATCACCCTTAATAATTAGGGATCACAAACACTGCCAACCAACATTGAATATAGAACACGAATGAAAAAAATATGTCATTGAGGCACCATTTTTGGACTGTAACCTAGCTAATCTGGGTAATATAAACCTCTTAGTTATGGGCTGATTTATTACAAAGATCTAGAGGAAATTTCCATACCAATGAGCCATGATGAAATCCATTCTGAGAGATCCTGTATGACATGGTGTTGTGATTTTCCATGTGACATGTGATATGACCCAAATGATTCAGTCCTTTTAAAAACCAGAAATGAGTGCTTTCTGGAATAGCTGTGTTTTGCACAAATACAAATCACATTGCAAGTATACAGAAAATGTTTTTTTAAAAAATAATCTACTTTTTTTTTCCCAAATGTTGGAGAACCCTTGTTTTCAGGTAGGTTGACCTAAGCCAGATAGTTTAGTCTCTTCTAGATCTGGGTAGATTATTTCTGTATAGGTTTGATTGTTTCTGTATATGTATGAGGCAGTGGGCAGAGAGGGTTGTTTTTTTTTTTTTTTTTTTTTCTTTTTTTGGAGAGGTTTTTGCTATAGGGCGCGTGCGCTCGCCAGACAGACAGAGAGAGACAGAGAGATAGAAAGCAGGAAATCACCCCCCAGGGGGGATGGCCACGCCGCAATCCCTTCTCCTCCATTCTCCTCTCGGGATCTTGGGCACGCACGCACACGCGCCCGGCGTGAGTTTAAGCCGCCGGGTCCAAGACTCGAACCGCGGTTGACTACGTGGGAGTCCAGCGACATAGCCATTACGCTAACTGCTGGTCCCGAGAGGGTTGTTTTTGTGAGTATGTGGTGGTCATTGATATAGTTACAACTAACATTATAAACTAAAATTATATACTACTAAGAGCATAATGAAAATGAAAATACTCCATGTCAAACACCTGTGAGTTAGGACCAAAAATTATATCTTTAGGCAAATACATAGCTGTAAATAAAATTTTTATCACATAATATATGATAAGTAAAGTAAAGCAATGCTTCAATTGAAAGGTTAGAAAAGGTAATAAATTGAGGCTATATAAATAAAGAAAATAAATTTTTATATGATTAAATAGATAAATTTAGGAACTGTTACTTAAAAGCAAGATCTACATAAAACTACTCAAATATCTCATATAGAAAAAAAGAAAATATACCAAATTAGTAATTGTAAGGGGGTTGCACCTATGCAGAAGAGATTAAAGATGTTAGAGAAATGGATACTTTTTAAAAGCCATACAAATGATCTAGGTTGGGCCAGTCAGTGGTGTAGTGGTTGGGGCAGCTGGCTCACACAAGCCCGACTCTTTGAGTCCTGAATTCAGCAACTTGAAGGGTGCTCCAGGAATGTGGGTGCATGCTCAGGGTCCTCAAGGAAGAGGTGGAGAAGAAGAAATTGTGGCATAACTCTCTCACCTAGGGGGAACTTTCTCACTTTTCCTCTCTTTCTGTCTCTGTCTTTCTCTGATGAGCACACACACCTTCTAGCAAGATACAGAAAAAAAAAATAGGTTAACTTAAGCAAAAAAATTAGTAAACAAAATAACCCAGAACAAAAATGTTGTCATTTTTGTCTTTAAAAAAATGCAGTGGGCTGCCATCTTAATGGATAAACCCTCCATATTAATAATACATGAGTATTTTTATATAACAAAATTACTTAGAGTACAGAAATAGAGGTAATACTGATAGTTGTCCTTTATGAAGCAGCATAATCTGTAAGCACTTGACATACAGTCTGACACACTGAATAAATGTCAGGGATGGAAGTGAGGTGATGATCCTGAAACATCTGTTAGACTAGGGGCATGCACACACAACCACACCCAACTACATATACACTTTTCTATCCATTCTTGATTTTGAAACATTATAAAAACAGCAAAAGCAATTAATTATCTAGGAATAGATTGACTAGACTAGAATAAACTTTCTTTCTATGACCCAAAACCTTAGTCAATATAGAACTTAAAGAAAAAACATTTTAAGCATATCCACCAAATTACCAAAAAAAAAAAAAAAAAAGGATGCTGATGCTTCCTTGTATTTTGTTAAATTTTATTATTTCTAAAATTCTCCAGATATGGTAAGGGATAAACCAAGAATAGGTGAAAATTTTGAAAGCAAAGTTTTTTCTGCTTATAATATTATAAACATTATATAAGAATATAATATTTCACCTATATTTATACCTATGAATAAAAATTATCAATTTAAAAGAGGAAGAAGTAAAGACAGTCCTCTAACAGCTTCACTGTTAAAGAAGTGTACATTCAAGTCACCATGTTTTCAATTACCAAATTGACAAATAGAAACATAAATTAAAACCCACTGTTTGAGAGGCTATCAATCATTTTTCTAATGTACAGCATAAATCTCAAACTTGATAGTCTCTATCCTAATAATTTTTAACCAAAAATAAAGAGAAATCCACTTACTTGTATATTAAATAAACAATCATACCTACAAAACAAAGGAAATTTTATTTGAAATGTATGGGACAGATTATGGAATCAAAAGAATATAGTAGCTATTTGAGGAAAGCATAGGAGGTAGGTTACCTCTGAACAACTAGATAGCAGGAATTTAAAGGCGAGCTAGTGTCATTGAGGATGAATATCCTTTAATTTTTTTTTCATCCTGGAATAAGTAACTCCTATTGAAATAAAAGTTTCTACTAAAGAAAGTGACCAGTTGGCCTCACTTGGGTTATTTTTGCCTCTTGTGTGGAAGAGGTGATACCTTCAGACAGGCAGTCCTGTTGATGCTCATCTAATATTGATCAAATAGTTTCTCAGATGGAAAATGACATCCTGTTATTCTTTGAAGGAAAGGGCACTCGGGAGGCAAAAAACAATAGATATCTAGCTTGGATATATATAAAAACATTAACAGCATTTTTTAAGTGTTGAGACTATGAGATTTTTATTTTCCTTTGATGCTTTTTGTCCCCTCTTTTTAAATTTTTCATCTCAAAATATAGGCCTTTTGTAATTAGAGTAAAAAACAAAAAGTTTACTAAGTTATAGAACTAGACATTATGTTGAGAAACTCTGAACTGCTCATTTTTAGCACATTCGTTTTCTTATATAGTGGAAAATTTTGAGGATAGAGAATCTGAAGGCTTTGATTTAAATTATGAAATAACCAATTTTGAGCATTAATAAAGTCTTTAACTTCTATAAATCTTGGTGTACTCATCACCAAACTATGGGTTATGATAATATCTATGTCAATTTTTGCCAGCTTTGTTGGAAAAATTACCTCAAAATGTTTAATATGATGGGGAACCAGCAGTTAACATAATGGCTATGTTGCTGGACTCCCACGTAGTCGACTGCGGTTCGCGTCCCGGACCCGGTGGCTTAAAACTCACGCCGGGTGCGTGTGCGTGTGTGCCCAAGATCCCGAGAGGAGAATGGAGGAGAAGGGATTGCGGCGTGGCCATCCCCCCTGGGGGGTGATTTCTCGCTTTCTGTCTCTATGTCTCTCTCTGTCTGTCTGGTGAGCGCATGCGCCCTATAGTTAAAACCTCTCAAAAAAAATGTTTAATATGATTACAGAGTACAGTCTCTTGAACATATATTTTAAGTCTGACAGCTGTTGGATGTATCAACAGGTATTTTTCAAAGTAACTTAAAGCCAGATATCACTTAGCCAAAAACTTAT
Organism: Tupaia tana; assembly: GCA_026018925.1. Taxonomy (NCBI): domain Eukaryota; kingdom Metazoa; phylum Chordata; class Mammalia; order Scandentia; family Tupaiidae; genus Tupaia; species Tupaia tana. The sequence continues at coordinate 14,073,839 of JAKSZU010000022.1, read as the reverse complement.
TTAACTTAAATTCTGCCTATTGATATTATTGTAGTCCTGGATATGTTTAAAAAAAAATTCCTTCACAAATCCCTCATTCCTGTATTTCGTTTGATTTTGAAGTTATAGTTATCTTTTTGCTATGACATAAAAGTTTCCGTTTTCTATGTCATAGTCTCCTGATCTTAATGGTGAAATCAACTAATCAATAAATAAAAATTGCACAAGAATATTTGGTGATTATCAATAAGTAGATATTAAATCCTAGTGTTTAGACTCTTATTCTTTTTTTCTTTTTTTTTGGGGGGGGGTAGAGGTTTTCTTTTCTTTCTTTTTTTTTTCTTTTTTTTTTTTTTGCTTTCTTTCTTTCTTTTTTTTTTTTTTTTTTTTTTTTGCTTTTGGGTGCATGTACTCGCCAGACGGACAGAGAGACAGAAAGCGAGAAATCACCCCCCGGGGGGATGGCCATGCTGCAATCCCTTCTCCTCCATTCTCCTCTTGGGATCGTGGGCACACACGCACACGCATACGGCGTGAGTTTTAAGCCACCGGGTCCAGGACGCGAACCGCGGTTTACTACATGGGAGTCCAGCAACGTAGCAAATACACTAACTGCTGGTCCCTAGACTCTTATTCTATGTGAACTCTCTATATTAATTCATCTGTTTGACAGTGAAACATGTCTTTTTTTTTTTTTTTTTTTTTGAGAGAGAGAGAGATTTATAGGGCACATGTGCTTGCTGGAGAAACAGAAAGACATAGAATGATAGAAAGGGAGAACTCACCCCCCATGGGAGTTGACCACACCACAGCCCCTTCTCCAATCTCCTCTCGGGATTGTGGGCATGCACGCACACCCTTCTGGCATGAGTTTCAAGCTGCCATGTCCGAGACTTGAACCACAGTGAGTCACATGAGAGTCCAGCAACGTAACCATTATAACATCTTCTGGTCTCTGAAACATGATTTTTAAGACCTGCCTATGATAAATTACTTGAGACATTTACCCCTGTCTATCTGTCTTACTTAGAAATGTGTAATAACTCAAATTATACTACATGATTAGAAAAAATTCTCAAATTTTGAATTGAAGATGATTGAAATATTTTTTTTGAGAGGTTTTCGCTATAAGGCGCATGCGCTCACCAGACAGACAGGGAGAGACAGAGATACAGAAAGTGAGAAATCACCCCCCAGGGGGTATGGTCACACCGCAATCCCTTCTCCATTCTCCTCTCGGGATCTTGGGCACGCACGCACGCACACGCGCCCGGCGTGAGTTTTAAGCCACCGGGTCCGGGACACGAACCGTGGTCGACTATGTGGGAGTCCAGCGACATAGCCATTACACTAACTGCTGGTTCCCGATTGAAATAGTTTTAATAAGCACTTTCAAACCAAGATTTATAATGAATATTCTGGTAGCCATTTTTAAGGGAATCCCAGAAAACAAAGGCATATGCAGTGGTCTATTGTGTTATCATTTCTATCCATTTCATCCACCCAGCTTAAAACATTGCCTATAATATCACATCTTCCTAGTCATTTACATATTGCAGTTGACCGCTGAAAGATTTAATTTATCTACGGTTATCTTTTTAATATCTACCTATGCAAACTCAGTAAATAACTCAAGAGGAGGAATACATACTATCATAATTAAGTTGAGGGTGATAGAATACATTTCATCCCTTATTTTTTCTTTTATGACTTCTTTCCTCTTTCCCCATGCCTTCCTTCTTCTCATACATCCACACATTTGCCTCCTAATTGTCTTTGCCTTTAGGTGCCACACTTAAACTCTCAGACTTCTGTAAAATAAGTGGCATTCTTTTTGAAAAAATGTTTATATATTTATTCATTTTATTTGCTACAGGGCACATCCACTAACCAGACAAAAACAGAGAGAGATAGGAGGGAAAGTGAGAAAGCAAACCATCAGGTCCGAAACTCAAACCATGGTCAGCCATGTGGGAGTTCAGGACCTTAACCACCATGCCATCTGCTGGTCCCATGGCATAGTTTTTAACATTACCTAATTCTTTAGCATGTTTGTATACACTACATGACAAATAATTACAAAGCATGGTCTAAGTGTCCACTTAAATGCCAAAGTCAAAATTAAAGATGGGCTATCTCTCCATGCAAAGAGAAAGCACTTCCAATCAGTATAATTCCAGACAGACAAATAATGGGATGATCCATCTCCTAGAACCTCCAGGCTGGTCCAGTCTCCATCCTGTGTGTTCAGGCAGCATTCCTAGGAGTAGTACTGCCCACTGAATCTAGTCTTAATGGACTCTCAGGGAAAAGAGAATCTGAGAACATTTGTATCCTTCAGTTGTATATCTCTTTATATTATGGAGAGGCCAGCTAAGTAATTGTCTATTGTAATAAAATTAACTTGGAAAGCCAACTTTGCAGTTAATGGTGGTACTTGTTTGTGAAGCAGCTGGAGTTTCATTTAGTGGAACCTCATTATGTAAGGACCAGGGATGTTTAGTGTAATTTATTTTTTAGTAGAGACTCACAGATGAAGGATACATCAAAATAACTTGGGACTAGCAGTTAGCATAATGGCTATGTCACTGGACTCCCATGTAGTCAATTGAGGTTTGCGACCCGGACCTGGTGTTTTAAACTCATGCCAGGCGTGTGTACATGCGTGCCCAAGATCCTGAGAGGAGAATGGAAGAGAAGGGATTGTGGCGTGGTCTTCCCCCTTGGGGGGGGGGGTGATTTCTCACTTTCTGTCTCTTTGTCTCTCTCTATCTTTCTGGTGAGTGCACACGCCCTATAGCAGAAACCTCTCCAAAAGTAATAATAATAATAACAATCAAAATACTTAGAAAATCAATAACTATTTTTCAACTCCAGATCCGTATCCTCACCCAGAGTGAGTTCTAAGCAGAATTGTACAGGTTTTCATTGTTGCTGCATTGTGCCACTCTCTTACATGCACAAATCTTGAAGAGCATTATCATACCCCCTGGTTCATGGCACAGTGGATCAGCAAGGCATTCCTTTATGTGTATTCTTTGGCCTTCAATTCTGTTCTAATGGGCAGTCGTAGTTTACAGTGGGTTTGGAGGCTTTCTTCTAGTTAATCTGTCAATTTTTCTCACACAGCGCGGCTGCTGTGAAAGAAATTGGAGCTGTTACATTCCGTGCTTTGATACAGTTTGTAAAATGCAAGGTGGGAGACAGTAAACCAAACACAGCATGCTAGTAATTTCTTTAAAACGGCTGATGTGCTAGCACTCAGAGTCTGTGTCCCAGGGAGCTGGTATCCCTTTTTTTTTTTCGGAGAAGACTAAGGATGTTTCAAGGTGTTATCTTACTTTTGTATCAACAGTATAGATGCCTTTGGTATGACTTTTAGACTCAGTATAGAACACTTTGTCTTTCGACTTTATTTTATCCATTGTTATGTGTTTCTCTAGATTTAATTTAAAAAAAGATGGCTTGAATATTAATCATGAAGTGACTTGATGTGTAAAAACCAAGTTTGAGTGAATCAACATGTAACGATATGAATAGGCTCTTCGTTATATAGTATATAGTAAAAAAGTTATAATGTACTAGAGATACACATTTTTTATAATTTTTTTGAAGTTTATTTCCTTTATGAGAGAGAGAATGAGAAAGAAGCACCCTGGAGGGTAACCTCATGCTGTGATCTCCCGGCTTCCAGCCAGCTGGGGTGACTGGCATGCTTGGCTAGCTCAGGTTGAGGCAAATGTGGATCCTCCTTCCTTGATGTGGCTTCCAGGATTGCAGGATAGTACCCCTCCATCTGCATCACTCCCACTGGGCCAATTAGAACTGTAGAAAGGTAGCTTATTTCAGGCCAGCTGGTGGTGTGGGGGTTAAGGTAGGTGGATCCCACATGGCCAACTGTATAGATAGAGTCCTGGACCCAGTGACTTGAAAAACATGCCAGTTGAGTGAAGGTACTTAATGAGAATAGGACAGTGTGGAATGGGGGCAGGGGTGAGGAGAAGAGGATAGAGAAAGATAGCAGGAGAACAATAGAGAGGTAAGACGTTAGTGAGAAATAGATATGGCTTATTACCTGTTGGTGATGACATGTACAGTATTCTCAACTGGATTGGTCTGAGAAGTATTTCATGATGGGTAAAGTCTTTTTACAAGCAAAATGAGAAATAGTGATTGACTGTTTTAAAAAATAATTAGAATAATAATAATAATGATTGGAAAAAACATAGAAAAGATATTGAATGATGAAGTGGGGAGATTAATGTCTCTGTATTGACTGAAATGTATGGCATTCCCTTTTGAAAAAGCGATGTAATATGCTGTAAAATTATATGTAACCCAATGTAATATAAAGAAGACTATGATGATTAAAAAAAAAAAAAACAACAACATGCCAGTTGTATATGTGTGCATACCCAAACTCCTGAGAGGAGTATAGAGAAGAGGAACTGTGGCATGGCCATCCCAGCTGAAGGTTGTTTTCTTTTTTTTTTTTTTTCCTACTTTCTCTCCGTCTCACTGCTTTTCTTTTTCTAGTGAGCACACATACCTTAAGCAAATTAAAAACAAAATAACAAACCCCAACTTGTCTAAAAGAATAAAAAAGAACTTCAGAAGAAGTTGACCACACCATCAGTAGTTGTTAGACCATTAGAGATATAGTGAAGTGTCGTTTGACCATCAAGATTTTTTTCCATTGAATGAGATGACTCCTCCTCATTGAAGCATTTATTTTATTAATCTAGATTATTATATATTCTTCTCTTCCTAATATGTGAGAGCTTCAGGTTCTGTATTTTAATTGAGAATGCTTAGAGGTTATGTGGTACACGAGTATACAAATTTACTTTTCATTTTGTATCCTTAAGTTGCACATCTCTTTAGATTATTATTACTAGCTAGGTAATTGTCTACTGTAATACAATTATTTGGGAAAGCCAACTTTTGTTCTGCCTGTTAGTACTACTTAAAAATTTGTAATTTTATTATATCTATTCAAAAGAAAAAAGGAAAAATGAAAAGAAAGAGAAAAGAAAATTGGTATTTATCAGATGTATATTAGGCTTCAAGTATTTTCTCAGATATTATATATGTATGATGTAATATTCACACGTGTCATGTAAGGTAATATTACCATGACAATGTTAGAGATGTGTATATTTAAGAATGATATAAAATATGAAAGCCATTAAATTGAATAAACCATGCCTAGACACCATGTTTTTCTGTTTGAGAGCCTATATATTCTTTTTAGTTCTTACATGAGACATCGTGAAAGAGAGTTAACTTGTCCAAGTCCCTGATTTATAATAATAATAAATAATTTTCTAATTGCCAAGTAGGATCTCAGAAGACCTTTTATCTGTCCATCATAATGATTCTGTATATTAGACAGCTTTTTAAATTATATAAAATGCTGGCCTTTTTTCGCAGTTAGAGAATCAAAGAAGAAACTACCTTCACAAAGAAATATATTGATTTGTCGGGGAAGTTATGACACATAGGTGGGCGCTGCAGGTATAACCTCATAGCTGGAACAGGAATTAATCAGGGTGCTGGGGATAAATTCTGAAATAAGGGTTAGACTGAGGCTCAGTTTTCCAACATCTGGGGATCTTTGTCTCTTCATATTTAAAATGAGAAGGTACGGTTTTGTTATCTCTAGTGACCCTTAAAGCTTTAAAATGTTTTCTACCTGGCAATGTTCATTGATGTAGTAATGCTGTACATGGGAAGAAACTTATATTGAAATTACTTGATAAAAAAATAACAAAGACAAATTATAGCAGGACCAGTAGACGGCATAATGGCTATGTCGCTGGACTTCCACTTAGTCAACCGCAGTTTGAGTCCTGGACCCAGTGGCTTGAAACTCATGCCAGGCACGTGTGCGTGCATGCCCAAAATCCTGAGAGGAGAATGGAGGAGAAGGGACTGTGGCATGGCCATTCTCCCTGGGGGGTGATCCTGGGGGGTGATTTCTTGCTTTCTGTCTCTCTGGCAAGCACATACATCCTATAGCAAAAATCTCTCTAAAAAAAAAAACAAAAAACAACAAAAAAAAACAAGCAAACAAAAAAAAAAACAAAGACAAATTATAGCAAAAAGTCAGTTATATAAGATAAAGAACCCTGAGCTTACAGTAGCTTGTATGTCTAAGTTTTAATTTATTTAAGACTCAGTTTAATATTTGGTGTCATTTATACTTTCATTTTAACATCAACATTCCACATTCACACAGAGGTAATATACATTTTCTGGGTCCCAGGTGGATAACTGTTCTCGTAGCTGACCTTCATAATACAACTTTATTGGAACAGTTAAGGGTAATGGCACATTAATTTCACACAAGACATCAGTCAGTATTCCATTGAATTTACCATGTCAATAATGACTACTGTTCTGAGTTTCTTGTGTCACTTTTGGTCCCCTTAAATTATCCCCAAACCAGTATTGATGTGAACTCAGAACCATGCCAACTGACTTCTAACTTTTTTTTTAAATGCCAGTACATAGGAAAAGGAAACACAGAAGTTTACAATTTGGTTGATAATTTCTTTATAGATTACTATTAGTGTTTTTCTTCCAGCAAATAGCTTAAGTACACCCTGTGTTCACTTGCGCTGAGGGGAACAACAGTTATAATTAAGAATAATTACAGTAGCAGCAGTGAAACTCTCTTTAAAATATTCTAGATATGCTGTCATCCCTAACATATTTTGATTTCCGCTGAAATAGTCAATGCTAGTATCTCAGGGGAGAGGGCTGAGAGAAATGGCCAGTGAATTCATGTGGACTCATGTTGGGTTGCTAAATTCTCAGAGTGGAAATACCAGATCATTTGAGCTCTGTCAGAAGCAAACTGAGCATTCTCCTTGTTACAGCTCTGAGGGGACCGATTCTTATTCATAAGGCACATTAATTCTTATCTCCCTCATAAACACATATTTTTTGAAGCATTATCCCAGTGATAAAATGTGACTTGGAACAATCCAGGATTAGTATAGTCATAAAAAGCTTCAACTCTGGCGTTCCATAGATAGAAGTTCAAATCTCATCTCCACCATTTATTAATCATATGCCCCGTGAGAGTTATTTAAAACTTTGTTTTCTTAGCTTTAAATGGAAATAAGTTTGTCCCCATAGAACTGTCGTGAGGGTTAAATAAAATCGTTACCAAAGTGTCTCACACTTGGTAAATATCCTCCCCAAATTGTTATCTATAGTTTTATTATTTTTGTTTTGTTTTTGTCTTTAGGTTTATGCCATAGGCACTTGTGCTTGCTAAAGACAGACAGAGACAGCGGGAAAGTGAGAAATCATTCCACATGTGGGATGGCCACTCAGCAACCCCTTTTCCTCTATTCTCCTCTTGGGATTTTGAGCACAAATGCACATGTACCTGGCATGATTTTCAAGCTTCTGCATCTGAAACTGGAACCACAGTGGACCATGTGGAAGTCCAGCACCTTAACCACCATGCCACCTACTGGCCCCTGTAGTCTATTGTTGTTTAAATAAAAAGGGCAACTGTATTAAAATCAGGTTTCCAAATACTTATCCTATAGCTTGGAATTATTATAATTTTAAATAACTCATGAGTTTCAACACTATTATTCTTTCACAACAGCTTTAAAAATGTATTTGCTTAGGGCTGACAGGTGGCGTGGTGGTGAAGGGCGCTGGACTCCCACATGGCTGACTATGGTTTGTGTCCCGGACCTGGAAGCTTACTTTCTCATGTTTTTTTTTTTTTTTTTCTCTCTCTCTCTCTCTCTCTCTCTCTCTCTCTCTCTCTCTCTCTCTCTCTCTCTCTCCCCCCTCTCTGGTCAAACTTAAATAAAGTTAAATAACTCTTAAAAAATGTATTTGCTTTTTGAATTTAACCTTGTCAAAGCCAGAGTGTCTCTGAAGTGTTGGTTCTATTGGGTCATTGGAAAAGTCGTGACATATTATTCTATGCAAAAATGCAGCATGCCTTTTCAGACAACCCAATATATAAACTAATATCGTAGGTTTTCCTTTCTGGAATCACTGAATTAGCATGATGGTTAAGAAGGACATCTTTGGCCCTTCTTAAACTTCAGGATCATTTATGTGTAGGGCTGCCCTGTAGCCTAGCTAGTCATGTCATAAGAAAGAAAGAAGTCGGGACCAGTAGTTGGCGTAATGGCTATGTCGCTAAACTCCCATGTAGCCGACCACGGTTGGAGTCCCGGACCAGGTGGCTTAAACTCACACCGGGCGCGTGTGCGTGTGTGCCCAAGATCCCGAGAGGAGAATGAAGGAGAAGGGATTGTGGTGTGGCCATCCCCTGGGGAGTGATTTCTTGCTTTCTGTCTCTGTCTTTCTGGCGAGCGCACGTGCCCTATAGCAAAAACCTCTCAAAAAAAAAAAGTAAAAAAAGAAAGAAAGAAGTCATATGATACACAGTAACAGTAACATAGTAATGTTATTTCACTTTTATTTTAACTTAACCAAAAACATAGTGAGCTGCTTTGAAAGGGAGTAGTCTTCAATTATTCAAAACCCACATTTGCAGCCTGGGTTTGATTTCTGTCACATCCTAGGATGGCTTATAGTTCCAGCCATTCAGAAGGCTGAGGCAGGAAGATCATGCCATAGTGATACCCTGTCTTAAATATACGTGTATATATGTGCACACATACACACACATAACCAAAACCCATTTTCACATTCTATAATAGGTACCAGGCAATTTGAGGGGCCACATAGAAGGAAGCAAGAACAGTTGCAATACCTACAGTTATTTGTTCTAAATGCTGTGGTAAATAGGTTAAATGCCTCCATAGCAGTGTTCACATATGTGAAAATTCTTCTGCCTATGCCATAAGGTCACACAGGAGTACACAATAAAATGTGCATTAGATTGCTTAGTTTATTTTGTAATATACTTTACCACTGTCAGTCTTTGTTTTCGAATGAGCAAAAAAAGAGTCACCATTCAGTGTTCATAGCAGCATCATTCGCAATAGCCGTAAGGTGAGAACAACCAAATGTCCACAGATGAGAGAATGGATAAACAAAATGTGGTATATACACACAATGGAATATCATTCAGCCTTAAGAAGGAAAAAAATTATTTCATATGCGACAATATGGATGGACTTTGAAAACAGTACACTAAATGAAGTAAGCCAGACTCAAAAGGACAAACAATTGTATGAGATACCACTCATATAAGGAACCCAGACTAATTAAATGCAGAGAGACAGAAAATATAGGGTTGTCGGAAAAGTCATGACACATTTTTTTCTAGGCAAACCTAGTAGAACAGAGGTTATCAAAGGTTAGGAAATGATTGTTTAATGGATACAGATTTTCTGTTAAGGATGATGAATAAGTTTTGGAAATAGTGGTGACAGTGACATAATCTTGTGAATGTACTTGAATGTACTTAATGCCACTGAGTTGTGTACTTTAGAAAGGACTAACATGGTGGGCACTTGCAGGTAGTGTGGAGGTCAAACCTCTGGATTCCCAAATGACTGGCCACTTGGTTTGAGTCCTGGACCCTACGGCCTGAAAATCACACTGGGTGCATGTGTGCCTGCCCAAAATCCTGAGAAGAGACTGAAAGGGAAGAGATTGTCAAGTGGCCATCCCCTCTGGGGGAGTAATTTCTCACTTCCCCCCTCTCTCTCTGTCTCTCTCTAGTAAGCACATGAGCCCTATGGCAAAAGTTTAGAAAAATAAAAAAGAAAGAAAAGAAAAAGGGGAGGGTATTAAAATGATAGACTTAACATTATCTTAGTTTTCCAAAATAAAATATGTATTTTTTTAATGAACCAAAATTTAAATCCTAAACTACTAAAAATTTAATTATCTGAAATATGCTGCCAGCAGTATATTTTTCTTTTATTGAGCAACTAGCTGTGTTTATTTAATATCTTAAATGGACCAGAGCTTTAAAATAGAAAAAAAAATTGCAGTCTCAGATTAGTGGGTTTCAGATTAATGGAATACTAGAGGATTACCAAAGTTTACTTTCCTGAGCACTTTAGTTCGTGACTGGCTGCTGTCATATGGACTGAAATGCCATCTCAGCAGCACAGAGCCTCAGCCTGATAAGCGAAGATATTTTTCGTGCAAGAATTCTCTTGCCTCTGGAGAGACTGATCTGGAGTGACTGTCAATAACAGCAAGCACATACCTAAAGAATCAATCTCTTCCATTTTAATTTCATAGACATGCACTGCTGGAACTATGATTATTACAGGATGAAGTCTCCTGTTGGAAAGTTGGCCGAGGTAACAAAATCAAGGCCCATTAGTCTGTCCCTGGAGCGCAGACTGTAAATGGCAAAGGGAGGGAAAGTCAGACAGGAGAAGGAAAGTGACTGGAAACAGAAAAATCTGGTAGACTGTCTTTGCATGCCATGGTCTCCTGGAGATTTCATGGGAACAGGTACGATGTTCCCTTAAAGTGATAGTTTAGTTCAAGCTCTTTTAACTCTATACGCACAGACCTCTAAACATCTCTCTTTCTCCAATTACTCAGAGCTCCTAGGTTGAAACAATTAACCATTATTTTTGCAGTCAAGTTGTGCCCCAAACCAAATGAACACTTTTGGAAGCTAAACAAATAGTGCATCCATTAAGTTATTTTTTAAAGAATTACTTATTTACTTATATTATTTGCTATAGTGCACATGAGCTCACTCGAGACAGAGCGAGAGTGAGAGCAAGAGCGAGAGAGAGCGAGAGAGAGCGAGAGAGAGAGAGAGAGAGAAAGTAAGAAAGCAAGCCTCCATGTCTGGGACTCCAACTGCAGTAAGCCATGTGGGAGTCCAGCACCTTAACCACCCTGCCACCAGCTGGCCCCATTAAGTTGTTTTTCTGGCCAACTGTGGCCAAAGAGGCTATTCCTTTGCAACTTTAATTTGAATTAAAAAGCACATGCATGAGCATGTATTTGTATATACTCTCATGTGGGCAAAATACTTTAGTGTACTAAACTCAAATTACTTTTAAATATGAACAATACTATATTAATAACAACAGCTTTGGGAGACAGTAAAGTTTAATACTGGTCTTTACCATAGTGCCTGTGTGTTTTTTGAATTTGGTGTAGTGTGCTGGCAATCTAGAGAGAGCTAATGTAGAAATTGCTAAAAATACTCTTCTCCACCAAGGTTATTTCCTGCAGAAGGGCTTCTCAATCTCAGCACTGTTGACATTTTTTTTTTTTTTTTCTTTTTTTGGAGAGGTTTTTTGCTATAGGGCGCGTGTGCTCGTCAGACAGACAGAGAGAGACAGAGAGATAGAAAGCAGGAAATCACCCCCCAGGGGGGATGGCCACGCCGCAATCCCTTCTCCTCCATTCTCCTCTCGGGATCTTGGGCACGCACGCACACGCACCCGGCGTGAGTTTAAGCCGCCGGGTCCGGGACTCGAACCACGGTCGACTACGTGGGAGTCCAGCGACATAGCCATTACGCTAACTGCTGGTCCCAGCACTGTTGACATTTTTGAGCTGGATTATCCTTGCAGGATATTTAGCAGTGTTCTTAGGTTCTAGTCATTAGATGCCAGTAACACTCACCCTTTCCCTCCAGTCATGACAATCAGAAATGCTTCCATTCAGGGGCAGCCAGTGGTGTGATTTTAAGGAGGCTAGATCCCACATGACTGACCACATGGTTTGAATACTGGATTCAGCAGCTTGAGAAACACACTGTGTGTGAGTGTCTGTGTATGTGCCCAAGATCTCTAAAGGAGGGAGAAATGAAAAAGAGACTGTCATGTGACCAAACACAATGGGGAGTGCTTTCTCACTTTCCCTGTCCCTCTGTCTCTGCTGCTCTCTGATGAATGCACATGTCTTCTGGCAATTAAAAAAAAAAAATTAATTAAAAAAAAATTTTTTTTTTGAGAGGTTTTTGCTATAGGGCGCGTGCACTCACCAGACAGACAGAGAGAGACATAGAGACAGAAAGCGAGAAATCACCCCCCAGAGGGGATGGCCACGCCGCAATCCCTTCTCCTCCATTCTCCTCTCGGGATCTTGGGCACGCACACACACGTGCCCGGCGTGAGTTTTAAGCCACCGGGTCCGGGACGCGAACCGCGGTCGACTACGTGGGAGTCCAGCGTAAAATTATTTTTAAAAGAATTACTTATTTAACTTTATTATGATTTAATTGGTTGTAGAGCACATGCACTCACCAGAGAAAGATGGAGAGAGAGGGAGAGATGGAAAGTGAGAAAGTAAGCTGCCAGGTCCGGGACTCAAACCACAGCCAGCCATGTGGAAGTTCAGTGCTTCAAGCACCACGCCACCTGCTGGCTCCCAACATTTTTTTTTAAGTCTTCAGATATCATTTAATGTCTTCCTGAGTGGGAGCATGTAGCCCCAATTGAGAAAGACAGTCTGCAGTATTGTGTGAAATCCCAGGGAACGTTGGTTTAGTTCAAATAAGCTTATGTTTTTGGATCAGTGAAGGATGAGAGGAGAGGAATGGTGGAGAAAATAACTAGGCAATATGTCTGTCTCTAGTGTTTTTCCCATGTCATTGCTTCTTGTAAAATACACACACATGCACCCACATATCCACACTCACATTGTTCTGTTCTGTACAACCTGTGTGTGTACTCTGTGTGGTACAAACTTCATCAGAGCTATGCTATTATCCCATTATCCAAAATATGAAAAGGTAACTTAAGATATGGCTTTCTCTATTTGATTAAAAAATGTGCTTTGTTTGGGGTGTTGTCAGGTCTCTTGGTTTCCACTTTAATTTTGTAACTGACAAATCCAGGGGTTTAAACTATGCTCTCACTAGGCTGTTTCTCTGTGGGTCTCAGCTCTGCTTCCCATGGTCTTCCCTTGGGGATGACCATGCTGCAATTCCTTTTTCCCTAGGATTTTGGGCACACATGCACATGCTCTTGGTTTGGTTTTAAAGCCACCAGGTCAAGACTTAAATAGCAACTGGCCATGTGGGAGTCTAGTGCCTACACCACCACATCACCTGCTGGGCCCACATGGTACTCTTTTTAAAGAGAAAGTTAAGCTGAGATGTTTTTTTTTTTTTTCCACATTATTTATTATTATTATTATTATTATTATTTTTTGTATATACTTTCAGTCATATTGTTTGGCTTACAATGAGACCATTTTGATATGTGAACATTTCTCCCCAACCCGTTGATCAAAATATCTTCAACAGATAACACCACACCTCCCCATCCCGTCAATGCTCTACCTCTGTATCCCTTCTCCAAATGTCTTTCGTTAGGCCCCACTCCTCCACATACACCTCATCTGACATTCACACCCATCTCTTGTGTTTGTTCAACTGTTAGTCAATCAGTTTTAGTCATAGAATGCAGACAAACGGTATATGTTAAGTGGGGACATACAATGTCTCTCCTTCATAGCCTGGCTTGCCTCACTCAGCAGTACATCTTCCATATTCTTCCACTTTCTGTCAAAAGCCAGGTCTCTGTTGGTGTTTTATGGCTGAGTAGTAAGCTGAAATGTTTTTACGAAAGGCCCTCCTCCTCAATTTTATTTCCCTGTTTTGAGTGATATTTCTTCTTTATTTTCAAGCCACCCTTTTTAGGTGTTTTCAGTCTAGTCTAGGGAATCCCGGAGTTAGACAAGACTTTCAAGTGGTCTGTCAGATCAAAGTTATTCTCTTAATAAATACTAAGAGTGTATTTACTTATCACTCTCAGTGTCTCAGAAGTGTGCATTGGAGTTTTTCAGAGTTGGTATGACATTTGATATCACATAAGACTGAATGCAAAAGCAAATAGGAAAATCCAGCTGTCTACAGTGGAGCCAGGCATTAAAGATAACTTGAAAAAATGTAGAATATGCCACAATTTTATTCAAATAATATATTTTATGATTAAACAGTTATTTATGTTAATTTGTAGTAGAGTTATTGCTTTAAATTAATTTAAAAACACTTATAGGTTCCCATTTTAAATTTTACTATGTAAATGTTGGTAACTATAGCCCATTAAATTAAAGTTCTTTTTGATCTGGACACAATGGCCTGTGCCTGTAATCTCAGCTATTTGAAAATCAGAGACAGAACATCAGGAGTTCGAGGCTTGCCGAGGCAATATAGCAAGACCCTGTCTATTAGAAAAAGAAGAAAGAAAGCTTTGGGGAATTCTCAATAATTTTAAGAGTGTATATCCTTTTTATGATCTCAGTTGAATACCCAGGTGTTTATTCAGTTCTTTCTACACTGACTTTGTAACTCCCAACATTTCCAGTCCTGGGAAAGCCACCAAATATTTTTAAGCCCCACAATGACTGAATTTAACTAGAAGTTCTCAATTAGAGGTTTTCAATCTTTCCTCATTACATTAGGCATTTAACAGTGATCAATACACTTATAGCATAATAGGCAAGGCATTTAATTAAAGGTTGTTAAAATACAATAGCTTTCATTTATATATTTTATGTCATTTAAAATTTTTCTATTTATATTATATGTATACTATAATAACATAATAGCATGTGCATATACTTTATAAATAAAAATACAGGTATATGTTTTTTTCTAGTAGAAATATACTATTTCTAGTATATCCAGCAGGTGACTTGGTGGTTAAGGGAGCTGGACTCCCACATGGCTGACCACAGTTTCAGTCCTGGACCTGTGGTTTGCTTTCTTGCTTTCCCTCTCTCTCTCACTGTGTCTGTCTCTCTTCAAATTAAAATAAATAAAGTTAAGTAAAATAATTCTGCAAAAAAATAAAAATAATAAAAAAGAAATATGCTATTGAAAAATGTGGTACTTCTTATTCTTTATTATTTGAGCCCATGATGGCTGGGATTGTAAATTGATTCAGAGCGAAAAGAATGAATATTTATTTTATAGCATGTGATGGTTAATTTTTTGTGTCAATTTGACCAGGTTATGGAGTACCCAGATATTTGGTCAGTCATTATTCTGGGTGTTTCTGTGAGGATGTTTCTATTTTGGATTAACATTTGGATCTTTTGACTGAAGTAAGTAGATTATTGTTCCTAATGTGGGCAGGTCTTACTCACTTAGTTAAAGGTCTGAGTAGAACAAAAGAATGACTGTCTCTCCAGTAAGAGAGATTTTCTTTCTGCTGACTGCCTTTGAGCTAAGGTATTAACTTTTTCCTGTCCTCAGGCTTGAACAGAAACATCGACCCTGGATCTCAGGCCTGCCAGCCTTCACAATAGAATCATACCATTGTCTCTCCTGGGTTTCCAACTTACTGAGTCACTGGGTAGATCTTAGATCTTGTCATTCTCCATAATCATATGAGGAAAGTTCTTATAAATCTGTTTACATACACAAAACACCCCCCCCCCACACACACACACACATGCACAAGAGACAAAAATGGCTACATCCTATTGACTCTCTTTCTCTGGAGAACCCTGACTAATTCAGGGGATTAAGCAAATCATGAGGGAAATATAATTTAGCATATACCAATTGTAAAAGAAAAACAAAGAGCAATGATTTCTATAACTTCTTCGATCTCGAAACTTGTGAATTCTTGCTACTGGATGCCTTGTATGGATAGAAAGGTGAATAGGTTTTACTTGAAAGAAGAAAGAAATGGCTGCTAATGGTTTTGAATTAGTACTATGTGCTAGTCTTTGAGTACTAAAGGTATTATACTCTCTATTTTTCAGATGCACCAAGACTACTTTGCCCACAGGCATATAGAAATAAATAAGGTAGCTGAGATTCAAACCAGTCTTCCTCTAACTCCAAAGTCTATTCTCTTGCTGTTGGGTTGTTGAGAAAGTCATGATGCATTTTTGCATAGAAAAATACCATCATAACTTTCCCGAAGACCTAATAGTTTATCGAGCTTTCTTGAATTTGACTGTCCATAAAAAAATATCCTATCTATAAAAATGTAAGATAGCAACATAATTTTCAAAGTGTTTCAAATGTAGCTTTGCCTACCTTGAGGTTGGGTTAAGCCATTAATTTATATTAATCTAGGGAACTTTCAACCTATTGGAGAAGATTATAAAATTCTGGAAATAAATTGTGTGTGTGTGTGTGTGTGTCTACAGAGTGCTACATTTCTTTTCAAAAAGGGTAAAGAAATTTCCCACTGAGTAGGAAATGTTTGCATTCTTCAGATTCTCATGCACGTATTTCCAAATTGATGGCTATTTGCTTCAAAATTAGGCAGGAAATCAATCCTGGAAATTATTGTACATGTAGCTCAATTCAGTAAGTTGTAAAATATTATTTCTTTCATTCTTTTTATGCTGTTTAGTTGCTTTTCTGTTCTGCATGGTAATAACAAAATGTTCGATGATATTGCAAATACATACTGATCTTTAAGATTCGTTGTTGAGTTCAGCTGGTACTTGACTTTTACATCAACAGAACTACCCCTCTTTAGATGGAAAAAACAGGTAATGCTTTCTATTTACATTTTTTTATGTGCGTTTCCCTTGAAAAATTCCATAGTGTGAGATTAATCTTTCAGTCTTTAAAGAAAACTGTAATGTAGATCTCTTTAAAGATCATGAATAGCAGCATGTATGTAAAAGAGTGAACATTCTTCTTTTTTTTTTAATTACCAGAAGGCACATGTGCTGACCAGAAAGAGAGAGAGAAAGAGAGAGAGAGAGAGAGAGAGAGAGAACCCTCCAATGGAGAATGGTCGTACAAAAATACTCTCTCTACCATTTTGCCATCTTACTGGGAGTTTGGGCACACGCACATTGGTATTTTTTTTTTTTTTAAGCCACTGGGGCTGGGATTTGAACCAGGTTGGCCATGTGGGATCTGTTCTTAACCACTAGGCTATGGGGCCCAACCTAAGGTGAATATTCTTAAGTGTCAAGGTCTGAACTAGTGATTTGGAACCTTATACATTCTGGGCTGTTACATTGATTATTCATATATAATTCACCTTTTCATATTCAAGGGAATTAAAACTTTTCATAGAAAAATTGAATAAAAGGATAAGTTTGTTTAGGTGCAAAAATTTGTAAATCCATGTATAGTTTTTTTACGTGCATTTTTCAGTTCCTTTTTAAAGACCACTTATACTGGTGACAGTGTTAAGAATACACTATCCCAAAAGATAATATTTTGGCATTCGAGAAAACAGTGAGAGAAGACACAGAAACCAGAAAGAATTCCTCTTACCTAGCTGGCCTTCCCTCAAGTAGGTGGCAAGACGGTCACTGTAGAGGGGCCCCCTATGCAGAGGGAGGACTGTCACATGGGGTGCCAAGAAGAATCTGAAGAAATTGCCTTGTTTCATTCTTTACATTCTGTTATGGTTAGATAGATCCTTCAGTCCTCCAGTCTATTTCTGCATGATTGTCTGCATTTTTACTAGGAATTAGTGTCTTTATTTCTGATAGCTCCCCTACCATGTGAGACTTATATTAAATAAATCTGTATGATCTTCTCTTGTTAATCTCTTATGTTAACAAGATCTCAGCTATGAACCTTACAGTGGTTGAGACATCTTTTCTCCCTTACATTGTCCCAATTTCTGCACATGTACTTACTAGTGAACCTTCAAAAAAATCCAGGAATATGTATATTATCTTTTTGCATCAAAATGAACTCATAGACTATTTCCATTTTTCTATGTAATTTTAGAAGTCTCCTTATATTTCAGTCTTATTTCTTAACGTAATCTACCTGCCATGTCTACTGTTATCTATTTATCATTTTCCATTTATCTACCAGATTAAAAAATTATTTAATATTATTTATTATTATTATTTAATTTGCTATAGGCCATATATGGTCACCATAGAGAGAGAGTGAGAGAGAGAGAGAGAGAGAGAGAGAAAATTAGAAATCAAGCCTCCAGTACTGGGACCCAAACCATGGTCAGCTGTGTGGGACTCCAGCCACCTTAACCACCACACAACCTGCTGGCCCTTCTACTGGATTTTTAAACTAATTTTGTATATAAAGAACATTCACATCAATAATATAAATAGAATTAAACTTGTCATAAGCGGAAAATAAAGATTTATTTAAGTATAAAATAAATACACATAATTTAAATTAAAATGATCACAAATTAGGCCCAGCTGTGGTAGTGCACATTGCTAGACAATGCTACTCTGTAGGCTGAGGCTACATGAGAGGCTCGGGTTTGATTTCCAACCCATGGTAATAGCCAAGTGTGGTGGTGCATGGCTGTAGTCCCTGCTACTCAGAAGGCTGTGGTGGGAAGATTGTGACAAAGCAAGTCCATGTCTACAAAAGATATCTTTTAAATAGAGGAGAGTTGAGCCATTCTCTGAGAAGATTCCTCATGGATACTGGGAACTAGATATTTCAGGGCACAGGAGAAATGAAGATTTTCTACTCATAATTCAGCCTCCAGCAAGCAAAGCTAGTGTGGCAGGAGAGTTGAGCCATTCTCTGAGAAGATTCCTCATGGATACTGGGAACTAGATATTTCAGGGCACAGGAGAAATGAAGATTTTCTACTCATAATTCAGCCTCCAGCAAGCAAAGCTAGTGAAAACGGCAATCAGATTCTAGAACACCTCTGTCTGCTTGCTCCTGAACATTGAGGCTTAACTTCAAGAATTTGAAAGAAACACGCCATTCATCAGATGACAAGAAATCACCGTCGGATCACGAGAAATATGGGAAAACGAGAAAATACCTCTCCTCCAATGGAAAAGAGTAACTCTCCTTCATCCACAAGCAGTTCGGTGAAAGTCATGGAAATGTCTGATAAGGAATTTAGAACATTCGTAATGTCGAAGCTAACAGAGATGGAAGAAAAGAGAGATAATGAACTGCTAAAGAGAAAGGAGAAAGAAGTTGCCGAATTCCAGGAGATGAGGAAATTCTTGCAAGAACTAAAAGAGGAATTACACACTTTACAAAAGACTCAAACGGAACTGCTAGAGATGAAGTCTATAATACAAGAAGTCAAAATCTCCCTTGAAAGTATTAAAAGCAGACTAGATCATTCAGAAAATAGAATCTCAGATGTAGAAGAGAAAATGGCTGGCTTAGAAAAGTCCACCACGAAGACTGAGAAAATGGCTCAAAAATTTGAGAATGATATGCGAGAAGTACTGGATACCATCAAACGTCCAAATATCCGGATAATTGGCATTCCAGAAGGTGAAGAGACCCATAAGGGTATTGATAATCTATTTCATGAAATCCTGCAAGAAAACTTTCCAAACCTAGAGAGGCATTCGAAGATCCAGTCCCAGGAAATACAAAGGACCCCAAATAGAATCAACCCAAGAAGATCTTCTCCAAGACACATTATAGCCAGGTTGACCAAAACCGCAGACAAAGACAATATACTAAGATTGGCAAGAGAGAAACATCAAGTTACCTACAAAGGACATCCCATCAGGCTAACAGCAGATCTCTCACCAGAAACAATGCAAGCGAGGAGAGAATGGGAAAATATATTCAAAGTGTTACGAGAGAAGCAATTTCAGCCAAGAATACTGTACCCGGCAAGATTATCTTTCAGGTGGGAAGAAAAGACAAGAACATTCTCAGATAAACAAAACCTGAAAGAATTTACCAGCAGCAGACCAGATCTCCAAGAAGTTCTCAAGGGTGTGCTGTATCAAGAAAATTAAACACAGACACACGGAAATAAGAGTCAAAAAACTATGAAAGTGGCCAACTTAATCAGAGGGACAAGTCTGGAGTTGAATATTATATCCCAGAATTTAATCAGGAAAATTGAACCAGAACAGAAGATAAAAGTACATGAGACTGATAGGTTCATGCACCTTCCATTTGAACAGAATCCTAACTTGTTTCCTGGCTTTAAGCAAAGTTCCTTGGCATTTCTTTGAGTTAAGTTAAAACTGGTTTTCTTAGTAGTAATGAGTGAACTCACCATTGAAAGTAGTTAGATTATGTAGGAAATTGTGTGATCAATGCAACGTGGGTGGGAAGGGAATGAAGGACAATTGTAGACACCAGAGGTGGTGTGAGAGGAGGGTGGGAAGGGACAGAGGGTCAGAAAGAGGGGTGGAAGTAATTCTAGGAACTAGTAATGGAAAATTTTTTGTAATGTGCATGATTGTATCACTATGCAGTGTGTACTGGATGGGAGATTGCATTTTGTATGCTGTGATGAAGCTTAGGGACGGAATGTAAATTGAGTTACAAAAAAAAAAAGTTTCAGAAAAAAAAATATATATCTATTCAATGACTGCAGTAGGATATGTAGCCACAGCTAGGTGCTACTTTATAGGATGCGTAAAGTAAGACTTGTGTTCATGGAACACAAGTGGGTATCACCTGTGTTTGCTATGAGGGTATTTGGATTGATTAGGGTCTTTGGCGTTACAATAAAATGTGAGGAGAAAACAGTATAGAAAGCAAACATAGATACCAGAGACTGTGGGAGGAGAGTGGGAGATGGCAGAGGGTAAGAGATAGAGAATCTAGGATGGGGGGAAAAAAGCAAAACATACAGAAGACAAGAAATGGAAGATCATTTGCTGACAATAACATGTTTGTTGATGTGCTTGATTGAGACAATATATAGTGTAATTTGGATGGAAAATCTCATTTTGTATGCTGTAATGATGTTCAGAGAATGAATGCAAATAAATAAATTAAAAAAAAAGATATTTTTTAAATAATAAAACAAAAGTTTATGAAGTCAAAATAACAGTAATTAAAAGTGTTATGACTTCATTTTCTCAAAAACTGTATCCTACCCTGTACCCCTAGTTTTCAGGGCTGAATATGCAGTTAAGAGCCCTTACCATGGTTTCAAGTATATTGTTAACCACTATGGCCATGAACATATTTTCTGTCTCAAAGTACAGAATTATTGGGCTATGCCCAATATTTACGTGCTATACAGAAAAAGCCGGATTCCACATGCCTGACTGGGGTTCAAATCCTGGCCCTAGTGGCAATGTGCCAAAGCACATGAGTATGTGCTCAGGATCCTGATGGAGTGGAGAACTGGAGGAAAGAGGATTGTGGCATGACTAGGTCTTGTTGGGGTACACTTCCCCATGCATGTGCCTTATAGCATTAAAAAAAATGTGAATTGCTAGGCCTTCAAACTGTTTTTTCACCCCCACACTCCATGATGTCACTGATGCACACAGTTAATATAGTTATACAGTGTGTATATGACACGTGCTCCAGGAGCTGAGCACTCACACACCATCACCAGTAATGAGGCCCAGAGCAGATTTTAAGATCCAGGGCAATGCACGAGGAAACACTTAACTTGAGGAACCCATAACAGTTGAAGAAAGTTATTCAACTCATACACTTTAATTACTGTTTCTATAACGTGAGCTAAAACGCTCTCCCTTGTAAAGGTATTTCTTTTTATTAAAAATAGCCTGTACTGTGTACCAGGAATAATTCTAATAAGCACTTATTCAACATTATGCAATCCTCATAATAACCCTATAAGGCTCTAAAGGGGAAAAAAGAGCTTGTTTTCCCCTGTCTGCTTATACACAGCACAGCACACTCCTGTGACCAGATGTGTGGGTTTCCCCTAAATATCAGTTCTCAGGTGCATATATATTTAATTTGATTAAATCGTCACACTTTCCAACTGATTAGAGTCAGATCTCACAGGTTAAGGGCTCAGTCCACAGGACATCCCCACTCTTAAGATGCCATTCACAAGTCCAGGACTCCAGTACTTCTGACCAACCAACTATAAATTGGAGGGTCCCCTGAGCCTTCCTCAGATTCAGTAGTGACTCACGAATCTTCCATTTACCCATATATTATAAAAGACTTACCTTCCATTTACCCATATATTATAAAAGATGTTACAAAAGGTACAGACGAACAGCCAGAGAGAAGAGAGGGGGAGGTATGTGAGAAGGGACGCAGAGCGTCCAAGCTCTCTCTGGGGCAGGCTATCCTCTTAGAACCTCTGCATGTTCAGGAACGTAGAAGCTCTTCACATCACATCTCTTTGGTTTTTATGGAGGCTTCATTATGTAGATATGATGATTCAATCATTGGCTCTAGGTGCTCGTCTCAGTCTTCAGCCCCTTACCTCACACTGAGGTCTGCTGTTGAGACTTGACGTTTCCACCTCCTAATCATGTGGTTGGTTTCCCTGGTAACCAGCTCTTACCTTGGTCAATCAGGAGTCTCCAGCCAGGAGTCATCTTATTTGTACACAAAAAGAAACTACTTTGGAGATTCCAAGATTTTTAGGAGCTGTGTAGTAGGAAATGGGAGGAAGACTAGGTACATATTTCTTATAAATCACAATATCATAAAGGAAAACAGAGTCAATGTCTTCATTTTTTTTAAGTGAAGAAACCAAGGTATAGGTTAATTTGCTGAACTCCAGTCAGCCAAAAAGTGGAGATCTAATTGCTTTTTTTTTCTTTTTCAAGAATGTTTATTAATTTCTTCAATCAGTGAGAGAAAGAGAGAGAGAGAGAGAGAGAGAGAGAGAGAGAGAGAGAGAGAGCGCGCGAGCACTTCCAATAGGATCTTCACACTGCAGGCCACCTAAAACTCAGCCAGCCAGGGTCATAGTCATGTGTGTGTAACCTCACCCCATCCCCTCCACACACGTATAGAGATACCTTAGGAAGCAAACTTGGGACCTTCCCATGTGGTTTCAAGGTGGCAAAGCATTGCATTAGTGTTGCTCTACTGTGGCAGAACCAGAGACTTGAGTTTCAAAAACCAGATTTTGTGATTTTAACCACTATTCTAAGCTGTTTCTTCTCAGAGTATATAAAATATTTCCATGTGAAAATATTTGGACTCAGTCATTTCATGGTTATTTTTTGTGATTTGTACTCTATTTCATTTTTCTTCTATTTGCTAAGTAAAAATGTAAGTACTATTTCCCTCCTACACTGGTAATACATAGATAAAGGACAGACACTTATAGGAAATATCAAATTCTAAATGTCCAATATATTTTTATATCGCATCACATAATATGACACATTAAGCAGTTGTGGAATGTCAAAAATTGGCATAATATATGACTTGGGAATGTAGAGTGACAGGTTGTCATACGGCTGTGCCAATTTTTTTTTTTTTTTTTTTTTTTTTGTGATAATGGTGGACCCTAGAAAATTGCATTTTTCTGGTGTTGCAGAATGTTAACACATTGACATTTCCCATATGATTTCCCAATGGGAAAGATGAAATTGCATTTAGCCCAACTTGATAATTTTCCTTAATGAAAATTTAAGGTGCTAAACTGTCTACCTTTGGATATGGGCTTCAGTATGTTGAAGAGAACTATTTTCTTTCTCTAATCTGAGGATATTTGGTCAAATGTAGTTGTTCAGGGTTCTAAATTACAGAAGTGGACACCTAGTGATTTAAGTTACCGGAATTATGAGTTGATTAAGCACTCACAGTAACTTCCTATGTTTAGAATAGGGTCCTTTGTACATTGTGGGTAGTTTAGCAATATCCTGTCCTCTGCCTATGAGATGCCAGTAACAGACCCCATCAGCTCCCAATAATGACAATTAAAATTGTCTCCAAACTGCCAAAAAATCACCTCTCATTGATAATTACTGATTTAGAGAAATAGACATGGCTGAAGTGCCTAGTACATTTCTAGTAATATTATAGTAAGGTGGTTATTGCATATTCCCTGAAATAGTGCTGTCTCTTATAAATTAAGTCAAGTCAGTTCATTGGCAGCAACTTTGAGAAATTACGTCTCATTATCTCATTTTAAGGTTTATGTAAGTAATCCCTCCATAGTATTGATATCTGACAAACATGAGATGTTTTGTGATTACAGGGTGCTTTCAAGCCCAATATTTTCATTAATTTTCCAAGTAACTCTGAGGAGAGCCCCCCTCCCCATTTTCTTCATTAGAAAACATAAACTCAAAAAGTTACCTTTTTTCATAGTTAGGGAGATCAGAAAATACCAGTGTTCTGAATAATT
Organism: Tupaia tana; assembly: GCA_026018925.1. Lineage (NCBI taxonomy): Eukaryota > Metazoa > Chordata > Mammalia > Scandentia > Tupaiidae > Tupaia > Tupaia tana. The sequence goes on along the minus strand of JAKSZU010000022.1, from coordinate 14,049,963 downwards.
TTAGGTGAGACATTTTCTTTCTAATTAAAGCCCTCGTGCAAAACTCTTGTCTAGTGTGTCAGACATTTTCCTACCCTCGAGGACAGTGTCAAATACTCATGCCGGCTTCTTTCTCCTTGTCTCTAAATTCTAAACCATATACTGCAGTTCCCTGTTTTGATGTCACTGGTTGTTTGTCCTGGGACTTAATGTAGACTGGAACATCTGTCTCTAGCCTCTCCAATGAGCTGCCCTAATTATGTTACATCCAGACAACTTGCGAAGCTCAAAATCTCGCATTTCTAACCTTACAACCGACGCGCAACATAAACCATTCCCTCTGCTATTCTCGGTCCCCGCCTTGTCTTATATTCATAGATCTCTAAGCTCAAAAGCATCTTCCATCTCTGTTTACCTTGTAGTCAAGACCTCAGAAATTAGTCTTCCAGAAAATGGCTCTTCAAGTCAGAATCTTCAATGTGATGGAGCCGGCGTGAACTTGATAGGGAACCTCCTACATTGTGTAATATTGTCATCTCAAGGAGAGCCACTGTTCATTAGCTTAAATTGTCAGTTTTATGGTTCAGTAAAATAAATACACGTTTTCCCTACAGTAATGACTTTTTTTCTCACTTTGTGAAAACTGCAGGGACCCTTGTTATCGAGAGATAATCATATTCTAGCAGTGCTACTTATTGGGCCCAGTGAAAGTCCCAAGGATGTGATTATCTCTTAATAACTCTAAAGCCTGTTATGTATCATGTTGTATTGTTGTTTACTTTGAGTGTGTGTGGGGGAACCCATTAGTGATCTCTGTGGTTGATATTATTCGTTGTGATAATGATAAAAGAATCAAATGACCATTTGTTTGCTTGTAGCTAGACAGCACAATTAGAAATGCATCCACTTCCCATTGAAAAATGCATTTAAATCTCTTGCTTAGTATTAGTTTAATAACCCTGATGTTAATATAAATTATGTCAAGCAAAGCAAATGGAAATTCTGGAAATAAACATGGATAATTTAATGTCTACATGACCTTTACCTCCCACAGAAAATTCAGACTGGGTTTTAACTACCTGTGAAGGAAGTTAACACCCATGAGAAATACCTGCTGATTCAGTGATGAAAAATACCGTCAATCACCTAAACAAAATGGGATAAAAAAAGAAAAAAGTCCTTTAAATAAAATGGTCTTTTAGAATGTGAAGTTATTGAATAGGCAACTCTTTCATACGATCCTTTCATATTCCAATAATGTTGATAGTAACATATATCAATTATTGAATACCTGCTATAGACTAGATGTTTTCATTTATCACGTCATTTTATTTTTACCAGAACCTTCGAGATAGTTAATAATCTGTCCTGTCTTCCAGCAAGGGAAACAGAGACTTGGTTGAGTTAATGTAGCAGGTAAACAGTAAATCTGAGATTCAAATTTGGATTCAGAATACATGTTTTATTCACTAATTATTTAAAGGCATATGGCCAGCCCTGGTAGTGAAGCAAGAACACAACACTTTGTAACATTGAGGCCAAATGGGAAGGTCCCCAGTTTGCATCCTAAGAATTCCCTGTACATGCCTGGCATGTTTGTGATATCCTTGCTGGCTGAGGCTGCCTGCATTCTGTACTTGGTTACTGGGGACGTGAACATTCTTAAGAGAACATTCTTAACCCAAGGGTGCTTTATAAGTTAGAGTAAAGGAACGCCAAATATAAGGCAGAGAAATAGCCCCATAACTGTAGAAATAGAATTTTTTTTAAAGGTTTTTGCTGTAGGGCATTTGTGCTCACTAAAGAGAGAGACAGAGACAGAGAGACTCAGAGAGGGAAAGTGAGAAATCACCCCCTAGGAGGATGGCCACACCGCAGTCCCTTCTTCAAATCTCTTAGGATTTTAGACAGCACACACACACACCTGGTGTGATTTTCAAACCTCTGACCCAGGACTCAAACCACAGTTGACCATGTGGGAGTCCAACATCTTAACCATCACGCCACCTGCTAGCCCCATTATTTTCATTTGATCAGCACACATTTAAGGATACCTATCTTAGACCAGTCTATATTAGCCTCTAAAGAGTTAAACAGAAGAATAAGACAAGACAGGTGCATGCTTTCCTATAATAAAATGTGTGTGTGTACTGAGGTTGAGGAACAATGACAAACATTTTGCGATTAGGATCATGCTAGAAACATAAGGTGAATGTAATGGGAGTGCAAAATCTATTATAATATTAAAATGCTGGGACTAGCAAGTGGCATGGTGGTTGAGATGCTGCACTCCCACATGAACACAGTTCAAGTCTTGAACCCGTGGCTTGAGAATCATGCAGGGTACATATGCATAAGTGCCCGAAATCCTGAGAAGAGAATGGAGGAGAAGGAATTTCGGCATGGCCATCCCCCCCAGGAGAGTGATTTCTCATTTTCACTCTCACTCTTTCTGTCTCTCTCTGGTGAGTACACACACTCTATTGCAAAAGCCTCTAAAAAATATTAAAACACTATGACTTTATTAAAAGGATTATTTCAAAAAGATTATTCTGTTTCTGCTTTACATACATGTTGACAATTTTCCTTTGTCTGTTTTGGTCTGGGGAGATGGCAGAGTAGAGTAGTGGTTTGATTTTGCTAGCAATCATCATAAGGTTAGGGACCTTGTTTTCTTCTGCTTTTTTCTTTTAGTAAATACTTTTTTAACTTAAAAAAAAGTAAAACGTACTGGTCCTCGATAGTAAAGGAATAGTTAAGTGTTATTCACTCATAGGACAGTAGTATGTTATGTGGAGATTTCCCTGAAAATATGTTGATACTATAGCAGGGTGATTTTCTGAGTTTGTGTTTTGTTTTAAAATTTTTTAATTGCCAGAGGACATGTGTGCCGGCCAGAGAAACAGGAAAGGAAAGAGAGGGAGAAAGTGTCCGCCGGTGGGGCATGATCATGCTGCGATCCCCTCTTTATTTCTTCATTCTGTCAGGATTAGGGGCACTGAAGTACATGTGCCCAGCATGTCTTTCAAGCCACTGAAGACAGGATTGGACCATAGTCAGTCATGTGGGGTCCAGCTCCTATAACTACTAAGCCATGGACATGGCCCTGGTTTGTTTAAAAATTGTTCATTCATCTCTCTACCTTTCTTTCTTTAGGCAAAAACAATCAAACAAAAACTGGGGACTTTGTATTATGCTCGAAAAGTTTGCCTTCATGCCAGCTGGTGGTGAGGTGGTAAAGGTGGCTGGATCCCATGAAACTGAAAGTGCAGTTTGAGTCTTGGATCCAGTGACTTGAAAAACATGCCAGGATGTGTGCATATGTACCCAAAATTCTGAAAGGAGAAATGAAAGAATAGGGATGGCTGCATGACCGTCCCCCACAGAGATGCTTTCTTGTTTTCCTTCTTGCTCTCTTTGTATCTCTCTCTGACAAGCACATACAGAGACAGACAGACAGAAAGAAAATTTGCCTTCGGTGAGTCTTGCCTTCTATTTTTTTTTTTTTAAGAGGTTTTTGCTATAAGGGTGCATGTGCTTGCCAGAAAGACAGAGAGAGACAGAGAGACAGAAAGCAAGATCAAAGCAAAATCACCTCCCAGGGGGGATGGCCACGCTGCAATCCCTTCTCCTCCATTCTCCTCTTAGGATCTTGGGCATGCACACACATGTGCCTGGTGTGAGTTTAAGCCACCGGGTCCAGGACTTGAACCGTGGTCAGCTACATGGGAATCTAGCGACATAGCCATTACACCCACTGCTGGTCCCAGTCTTGCCTTCCTAACCAGCAACCATTTAGTTGTGACATACAGAAACATAAAGCAGCTCACTCGAGAAGGGCTGTCCAAACCATGTCAGGCAAAAGGATAGTCATCTAAGAACAGAAATCTAGGTAAAGCCTGACTGATCTCATGGGAACGTGACTCAGAAGGTCAGGTGATGTGGCCACTGCTCACCCCTGTCAATCCCACATTTATCACGGAGATCAGGAGTCAGTGTGTGTTGTCTCAACTCTGGTTTTTTCTGAATATCAGTTTCCCCGATTCCCTTAACAGACTGGCATGTTTGACAATAAGTCCAATTTTATATGACTCAACCTCTCAGTTTTGCTATTCAGAATTTCAGAGTAAGAGAATCTTATTGGCTTACTGTGAGCCAAGTGTTGATTGGTGGTTCAGTAGTTGTAGTCAGTTAGGTGGGAACCCATAGCTAATAGGGCAGTCCTTTCCAGAAATTCCAGTGGGACAATCTCTTTTTATTTTTAAAGAATTATTTATTTTGGGACCAGCAGATGGCATAGTGGTTACATTGCTGGACTTCCAAATAGTAGACCACCGTTTGAGTCCTGGACCTGGCAGCTTAAAACTCACGCTGAGTGCATGTGCGTGTTTGCCCAAAATCTGAAGAAAATGGAGGAGAAGGGACTGCAGCATGGCCATCACCACAGGGGGTGATTTCTCACTTTCTGCCTCTCTTTCTGTCTCTCCAGCGAGCAAGCACACATGTGCTATAGCAAAAATCTCTCTCTCTTTCTCTAAAAAAAGTATTATTTAATTTTAATTTTATTTATTATTATAACCAGAGAGAGAGAGAGAGAGAGAGAGAGAGAGAGAGAGAGAGAGAGGGAAAGTGAAAAAGCAAACCACCAGGTCCAGGATTCAAACCACCGTCAACCATGTGAGAGCCCAGCACCTTAACTACCATGCTACCTGCCGGCCCTGGGACAAGTTATTCAAGGAGATATTGATTCAGAGGTCTTGGGATCTGTCCCAGATATTCCTCCCTCCTTTTCTTACCCTTACAGCCTGTTATTTATTCTTTTTGGCATTCTTCTTGCTACATGGCAGCTAAATAATTCGATAAATGTGTTCATGATATGTTAGACTAACCAACAGGTAAGTTATTGTGTTTGTGGTTCCCTCTAGAATTAATTACTAAATCAAAGGGATGGATGAATCTAGTGATGTTTTATATACTGAGCAAGTGTCCGGGCGCCTGTGTTGTGTTTAGGTGCTGACTTTGTTTTTTGGTTTTTGTGGTTTTTTCTTTTGACTGTACTGTTTACGAGACCATTCATACTGTGTGAGAATTTCTTGCCAGTGTGACTACTGCTGCTAGTAGATACTGGCCTAAGTAGTGACTCGATTGAATACCTAACCTGCATGATGTTATTTATCAATTCGAGAATCAAAATAATTCTTGGAAGAGGAATTGTGTTATTGTTCCTCCTTTAGATGTAAAATTGAGGTTTATCTCAATTAAATAATTGCTCAAGATTACAGGGCTAGTAAATAATTGAACCAATATCCATTCCAGACAATTTATCCCAGGGCTTATGCTTTCAGACAAAAGGAACAGGATTTTTATTTTAATCAATAAAATTATAACTTAATTTCTCATTTCAAGGATTTATCTTTTTCTTGCATAAGAGTAATCCCCATGTTTGGTCTGTGAAAGAAAAAAATGTATAATATATATGAGACAGGTTTCTAGTAATATTTTAAATGAAAGCAGAAAATATTAACTAGTAGTGTCTTTAGGGTTATTATCATTTTAATTATTGTAACTGCTATTGATAAGTAGACTGAAGTTGTAAATTGTGCCAGTAGCTGTAAATAGAGCTTTAGTTTCACATTAGTGACTGTCCTTAATGTGAGAAAGGTAAGATTAAATTTTTAGATACATTCTGAACTTTTGTAGCCAACTCATGCACATACAGCTGGTGACCAATGTTACCAAAATACAACAGATGGTGATGTATTTGTGGCTTAGAGTTAATTTGAATACAAGATTTTCCCTGTGGAACAGGAAATACGTCCTTACATTTGTCATAGTCATTTGTGGAACTTTATTTATGTTTCTGGAATATTATAAGAAAGGAAAAAATAAGAGAAAATTATATGAGTAATATGACTAATACTTGTTTGGTCTTACCTTCTGGATATCATGGGTACTCCTTAGAGTAAAGACAGGTATCTAATATAGAGATAAATTGTTTTGCTCCCTAGCAGGATTATCTACATAAAATAATATTTTCAATTATTTTTACTTTTTAAAAAATTATTTAATTTTATTTATTTATTTTACTTTGACCAGAGAGAGAGAGAGGGAAAGTGAAAGCAAGCCATCAGCTCCAGGACTCAAACCACATTCAACCATGTGGCAGTCCAGCACTTCAACCACCTCTATAGTGGCCCAATATTTTCAATTATTAAAAAAAAAATAATTACTCAGGAGTGGTCTCCAGTAGAAACTTGGTTAAAAGATACATTCACATATTCATAAACATGACAATATGAATAGATAAATTTATCTAGTATCTATTGGGTTGTCAGAAAAGCCATGACGCATTTTTGCAACAGATGGCGCTAGTTCATTTTTGGAAGCACTAGATTCATTTGCATCTATGTTCTTGCTATGTCATTTGATAGCTGACATTCTAAAAAACAAACAAACAAAAAAAAAAACCCAACAACAACAACAAAAAACTAAGCTATTTGGTTGTGTCTTGGAGATTTTACCACAAGTTAAAGATGGAAGAATAAACTCTGCATTTTCTCCATATTCTACTATTTTACATTTGTAAAGGGAAGAATGTGCATCAAGCTTGTGAGAAGTTGCATACAGTTTGTGGTGACAGTGCTCTGTAAGAACTTCAGTACCAAGGATGGTTTACGAAATTCTGTGCTGGTGATTTTTTTTTTTTTTTTTTTTTTTTTTGAGATAGATTTTTGCTATAGGGTATATGCATTCGCCAGAGAGAGACAAAAAGTGAGAAATTACCCCCCAAGGGGATGGCCACACCACAGTCCCTACTCCTCTAATCTCCTTCTGGGATTCTGGGCATACACACCTAGGCGCCCAGCATAAATTTCAAGATGTCGGGTTTCGGACTCAAAACTGCGGTCAGCCACATGGGAGTCCAGCACCTTAAACATTATGCTACCTGATGGCTCCTTTGTGCTGGTCATTTTGATCTCAACAATGTTCCTCTGTCAGGATGGCCCACTCAGGTTGATGATGACAAAATAAAGGTACTGATCAAGTCAAACCCATGTTACACAACACGAGAGATTGCAGAAACATTGAACATCCATCATTCAAGTATTCATGACCACCTGAAGAAGCTGTGATACACATAAGCAAGCCCAATATTTGGGTTCCCCATGAATTCTGAGATTCATTTGATGGCTCAAATAGACTTTTGTGATACGCTCATTAAATATGAGAAAATGGTCCTTTTTTGAACAACTGATAACAATGTGATACGCAAACCGTCTTGGTCCCGACATAATGATTTGCCTCAAATGACAGCAAAAGCAGACATTCATCAGAGGAAGGCTATGTTCTCAGTGTGGTGAGATTTTAAAGGTGTCATGTTTCTCGAACTCCTACAAGGAACCAAATAATCAATTTGAATGTGTACTGTTGGCCATTGGACAGTTTGGATGAATCCATCATCCAGAGCTCTTTGATCATAAAGGAATTGTGTTCCATCATGACAATGTGAGACCACACACAAGTCTGATTATCATCAAAAATTATTGGAGCTTGGGTGGGATGTGTTACCACATCCACCATACTTGCCTTTCTGCCATCAGACTTCCATTTGTTTCATTCTCTTCAAAACTCTTTCCATGGTATAACGTTCAATTCAGATAAGGCTGTGAATCAGCACCTTGTTCAATTTTTCCCTGATAAAGAAAGGTCCTTCTATGAATGAGGAATTATGAAGCTCACTAAAAAGATGGCAGAAGGTTTTTGACCAAAACAGGCGATATATTATTGATTGATCTTTGTTCTTTATATAAATAAATGACCTTTGAAAAACAGAAAAACAATATGTCATGACTTTTCCGACAATCTAATATTTTTCCTTAGGGGGTAAAACTAATTTATTTCTTGAGGAAAACTTACCATGAAGTAAGGGCTGACCCCATAGTGCAGTGATTAAAGCCCTGTGCAAAGGGAGCTGGATCCCTTGTGTCTAATGCAGGTTCGAAACCTGGCCCCAGGGTCATGAAAAACATAGGCATGGGTGCACATGTGCCAAAATTCTGACAGGATGGAGAAATGGAGAAAAAAACTATTGTGACATGACCATGCATTTGGGGGTAGGGGTTCTTGCACTCTGTCTTTTTCTCTGTCTTTAGTAAGCACACACATCTTCTTGTAATTAAAAAAAAAAATACCCTGAGATAAAAATGATTTCACAATTAAAATTTAACTTGATAACTTTAAGAGAAAATACATCACAATATTTATTGAACAGTGTGTTGATGGTGTTTCTCATTACAAAGGAGACAGACAGGGAAGGAGAAAGAGACAGGAGTAGGTATTTTGGATAGGATCATGCTGTGTCAGGATTTTCTTGCTCCAGCCTCCCAATTAGCTAGGTGTGCACAACTGCACCTGGTGTGTTCGGGTCAGCCCAGGAACCAAACCCAGGCCTCCAGTGTGGCCTTCAGTCTCCCAGACAGTGACCTTCCTGTATGCTACCACAGCTGGGCCTGTTTCTTTTTGTTATTGTTAACCTCACTTTATATATTTATGTAACTAATGAAAAACATAGGAAGTCTCCTAGTTCACTGCTCAATTTTTATTATTTTAAAACATTTTTAATGTGCCTTCTTAGAAAACCATTTCTTTTACTGAGTTGGAATACCACAAAATATCACAGGCCCCAGGAGCCTTTGTACTAACAAGGTGAGGATAGAGTGGTGAGTGACTCAGAAGTCACTCAGCTGGTGGGAGGCAGAGAATGGAAACCTGCATCCTGGCTCCTAATCAGGCAATGCTAGCAAGCTGGAAATCTCCATCACATGTATTTAATTTTCATTTCCTCCTTATTTAATTTTAGAGTAAAGAAGATAAGAGTTTAGCATCAGCTACATGTAAGTCTACCTATACTCGAAAAATGTATTTATTTGTGCATTTTTTTTTTTTTAATTCAAGGAATCATCGACATATGGTAATTCCACAGCATGTGGCTCCAAAAGCTGCCCTAAAAGGTAAGCTTCCCACAAGGGAAGGTTTTCCTTATATGTACTTCCTCTTTGATGAGCATCCTCCGTTTCTATGGAAACACTGAGAGTATTTCCTTACTGAGTGATACCCTGAGATCATTTCTGATGTTTTTATGGATGTTGAAGTTAATGAAGTTAGTGAAGTTACATAAATTAAGGGTTGAAACTAGGAAATAAAGATCATTCCCACTTCTCTCTGGAGAAGATCCTCGAGGTAGGCTTTCTGTGGTTTAAATTAATTTGATAATTCAAAAACTTTAGAATTTGGCATCATTGAAATAATATTGTGAATAAAGTAAAGGTTCTTGCACTTTTGCCAAGTGGTTTTTACAGAAGAGGCTGTTCTAGCAGTCAAATCAATGCAAATATTCACTTAATTAAGTCCTACAAATATTCAGACCTTAGAGTGGAAGCTTTTGAAGAGATGAAGCATAAGCAATTTAACTCACTGTCTACAAGGTATGCACAAAACTTTTATTCCTAATACAACATACAGATATGAAAAAGGAAAATTGGTATCTGTTTTAGTTTCGTGAGGATGATTTTACAAAGTACCAAAAACTGATAGTTTCAAGCAACAGAAATTTACTCTCTTCAGGTCTGAATGTTACAAGTCTGAAATCAAAGTGTCAGAGGGTCACAAAGGCTCTGGGGAAGAATCCTTCCTTGCTATTTCTAGGTTCTGATGGTTACTGGAAATTTTTGGTGTTTATTGGCTTGTAGATGCATCACTCAAGTCTTTTCTTGTAAAGAAGAGGGAAATTTGGATATATACAGAGGTCAGAAGGCTCTGTGAAAATAGACGGAATTGGCTTAGGGCTCATGCTAATCCATTATGACTTCATCTTAACTTGACATCTGCAAAGATCCTTTTTCCAAATAAGGTCACATTTGCAGATTCTGGAGATGATTGTTTCAAAATATCTTTTGGAGGGACATAAATCACCCCAAATAGTGTATATTCCTTAAAAAAAGAGCTGAATGACATTGAATTAGTTATGGTTAAGTATGTATTTATGGATGAAGTACTAAATGAGGTGGGGTGGAGGAAGGTTTTATTTCATTAGTATACACAAAATAAAATGCCTTATTTTAAGGATGTAATAATTATATTTTGATGGCCAACTTTTCTCCCATGCAAGATAAAAATTAAATTTTCAGTTATTCAGTACATGGATTGATGACATTGAGCAAATATTAGTGCTTCTGACTCTCAGAATTTTTTTTTTTTTTTTTTTTTTGCCTTAGGGTACATGTGCTTGCTAGAGAGAGAGAGACAGACAGACAGTGAGAGGGAAAGTGAGAAATCACCCCAAGGGGGGATGGCCATGCTACAATCCCTTCTCCTCCATTCTCCTCTCAGCATCTTGGGCATGCACACACACACACACACAACAACTGGCATGATTTTTAAATCACCACGTCTGGGACTTGAACCACAGTGGACCATGTGGGAGTCCAGCTAAATAAATGCTATGCCATCTGCTGTCCCCAAGATTAGTTTTTAATATCCTCAGTTTAAAATTTTTAGGAAAAAATTTGTTTTACTTGATTCCTCAGATATTTTGCATAAGCCAGGATTAAGTAAGCTGTTTTTATTTGCTTTATACCAAATAACTTGTACTGTAACAAACCATCCAAAAGTCAGTGACTTAAACAATAACCATTTATTATTTATCAGGTCTCTGGGGGTTCAGCTGCTTGGGTCTTCTGATCTGGCACAGATGCCCTAAGTCATACCTGGGTGTGTCTTTTGAGCTGGACTCAGTGTGTAGATCAGTGCAAGTTGCTTCCGTGGTCTGCTCTCTGTTCCTTCTTCTCATGGCTGTAGTATTATTCCAAGACATTCTGAGTGTTCTCGGACTTGCCATTCGCTTCTCTGTTTTACCTGCTCAGATTCTCCTGCAGTCCACACACAGAATGAAGTTGAGTGATCTTCCTTCCTTTCCTTTTTTTAAAATTTGTCAAAGGGTTCCTGCTCTTGCCAGAAATACAAAAAGAGCAGAAATCCAGAGATAGGAGAGAGGGGGTGGGGGTATAAATCACCCCAAATGGAGAATGATCACACTGCAATACCTTTTCCTTCATTTCTTTGTCATATTGGGGTTTGTGGCATGTATGCAGTCATGGCCAGCATGTTTTTTAAGCCTCAGGTTTGGGATATGAACTGCAGTAGGGCATGTCAGATCTGACTCCTTTAACCACTAGGCTAAAATGCTAGCCTAGGAGTGATTTTCCTAAATCACTTCCTATATCTGATCAGGTTACCACACTGCCAATCTATTTATTTATTTAATTATTCCCTATTTTCCCTGGATGAAGTCTCAGATTTTTAATACAGCTTTATAAGTTTCTTCATTGGAGTCAGCGGGTTCATGGAGGTTAAGACACTGAACTCCCACATGGTTGACCAGTTTGAGTTCTGGACACAATGGCTTGAAAATCATGCTGGGCACACATGTGCATGCTTAAAATATCAAGAGGAAAATGGAGAAGGGTTTACAGCCTGCTCATCCCTCCTGGGGGAGGATTTATTTTCTGTTTTTTGTTTTGTTTTTAAAGAGAAATTTTTGCTATAGGGTGCATCGTGTTCTTCTGGAGAGACAGAGAGAGACACAGAGACAGAAAGTGAGAAATCATGGGAACCAGCAGTTAGCGTAATGGCTATGTCGCTGGACTCCCACGTAGTTGACCGCGGTTCGCGTCCAGGACCCGGTGGCTTAAAACTCACGCCCGGCGTGTGTGCATGCGTGCCCAAGATCCTGAGAGGAGAATGGAGGAGAAGGGATTGCGGCGTAACTATCCCCCCGGGGGGTGATTTCTCGCTTTCTGTCTCTATGTCTGTCTGTCTGTCTGGCGAGCGCACGTGCCCTATAGCGAAAAAACCTCTCCAAAAAAAAAAAAAAAATAGAAAAGAAAGAAAGTGAGAAATCATTCCTTAGGGGGGATGGCCACACCGCAATCCCTTCTCCTCCATTCTCCTCTAGGGATTTTGGGCACACACACACACACACACACGCCTGCAGGAGTTTTAAGCCACCAGGTCTGGACTCAAATCGTGGTTGACTACATGGGAGTCCAGCGACGTAACCGTTATGCCATCTGCTGGTCCGCTGGGTGGTGATTTCCCATTTTCCCTCTCTCTGTCTCTCTTTGTCCCTCTCTGGCAAGCCCTATGGCAAAAACCTATTAAAAAAAAAAAAAAAGTTGTTTCTGCATTAGTCCTTGATTCCTTCTCTACTTTCATTTCTTTCCCCTTCCCCCTCCCCAAATATATTTACTAACCAGAAATTCCTTAAATTGTTTAAATGTGTTTTTTTTCCTTACTTCTCATTCTATTCCATCTCCCTCTGTATTCTGCTTTCTCTCCCTTGACCTCTTTTTCAATCTTTGATCACTTTTTTTTTTTTTTTTTAATTTCAGTTAAAAACTCGTATCTTCCAGGAAGACTTCTCTAGTTTATCTGGTCTGGGCTAGGCTTCTCTCCTGGCCAGCATCACTGTGAACAACATGATTGTCACGCTGCACTGCAACTGCTTGCTTAATTACCTCACTCTTCCACTCTGGACTTTTAAAGCAAGGGATCATCACTTCTTGTTTATCAGGAAAGTCTAAGAACCTAGCAATATGTGTAGTACAAAGGATGTCCTCAGTAATTATCCATGGGAAGGATGAAAGATTTAGTGACATCTTCCCTCCTCTTATTCCTCTGTCTTTAAGTTCTTAGACATTTTCAGAATTAAGACTGAAAGGCAGGAGGTCATCCTCCCTCAAATTTCCCTGATCCTCTTTGGATTTTCCTTAGAAGGGCCCTGACACTCTTCAATGCCCTGGCCTTTTATCTTCTTCCATAGGCTTAAGAGTGGCAGCCTATAGGACATGATTGTCCCAAAAGGTTATTAGATTTACACACTTGTACTTTTTAAATTCACTTTCAAGGGGCCAGCAGGTGGTGTGGTGGTTAAGGGCGCTGGACTCCCACATGGCTGACCATGGTTTGAATCCTGGACCTGGCAGCTTGCTTTCTCCCTTTCCTTCCCTCTCTGTCTTTCATTCTGTCTCTCTCTAGTCAAATTAAAATAAGTAGGTAAGTAAAAGTAAATAAATAAATAAATTTAAATAAAATAGTTCTTTGAAAAATAAATAAATTCAGTTTCGGAAAAGCAAGTTTAGTTGCTAACACTTAGAAATTAGGAGTTTTTTTTTTTTTAACCTAAAAGGATGATTTCCAGATTGTTTTAAAATAAATCAGTATATCTCTCTACCCTTGGCCTACATTCCCAGAAGGCAAGAAGGCTGAGCTGAGCAAGAGCTGCCTTCCTGTGCTTTCTCCAGGTCACCACGCCATGTCATTCACTATCTATTTGGCCTCACCAGGCACTTGAGGTCAATATCCTCAACTACTCAGATATATAGATTGATGGACTGCAGATGCTCAGTTCAGCTTCTAAGTGTCGGTCTCTGGTGAAACAAAGATCATAGGTTTCATGGCTGAATGGGCCATTTAGTTGCTCCTGTCATATAGCTATCGCCTAAGTAAAAATAGTTTGTGGCTTTGTACTTGAATTCCTCTAATATTTGAGCAGATGACGTCACTTCACTATGCTTTTTTTTTTTTTTAATTCTTCCCATCTGTAAAATGGAGACTATAATATTCTTGATAGGCTTACATCATATTAGGTTGCTTAATTAAAACCACAAAATTTCATTTAATCTGCGCATCTAGGTAAAATGGAAAAAGACAGTTGCATTCTTCTTTTCTAGGCTGGTACAAATAATTTTCATCTTTTGTTAGACTCTACTGACAATTAACAGATTAAGAAAATGAAGTACTGATACATGTTACAAAATTAATGAACTTTGCAAATATTATACATAACAGAAGCTTGTCACAAAAGGCCACCTATATAATTACATATACACAGATTTCCTAGTATAGGTAAAAACTATAGAGAACAGAAAGTAGTTTATTGGTTTTCAAGAACTCAGGGAAGAAGGGAATGAGGAATGACTTACTGATAATGGCACAGGGTTTTCTGGGGTGATGAAATGTTCTGTAATTAGTGCTGTTGGTTTCACAAACTTGTGGCCAGACTGAAAACTAAGGAACAGTACGGTGAGTGGTAAATGTTACAATATGGAAATTGTATTTCAATAAATGTATTACTTTATCCTCTATATGTTGTAGGAGATAACATTTCATTGGCAGCTATGGTGACTAGGGGATGGAATAAACCAAGTGGACTCTGTCAATCAATCAGTACACACTGTCCTCCTGAAAGTTCTGACTAACCTATCCTCCAAGGCAAAGACCATGTCAGATTTCACTTTCCCTTTTTCTTTTAATTATGATTTCTTTCTTTCTTTCTTTCTTTCTTTTTTTTTTTTTTTTTTTTTTTTTTTTTGAGAGGTTTTTGCTATAGGGCGCGTGCACTCACCAGACAAACAGAGAGAGACAGAGATACAGAAAGCGAGAAATCACCCCCCAGGGGGGATGGCCATGCCGCAATCCCTTCTCCTCTGTTCTCCTCTCGGGATCTTGGGTATGCACGCACACGCACCCGGCGTGAGTTTTTTAAGCCACCGGGTCCGGGACTCGAACTGCAGTCGACTACATGGGAGTCCAGCAACATAGCCATTACGCTAACTGCTGGTCCCTTAATTATTTTTTCTTGAAAGAGAGAGATAAACACACAGTAAGACAAGGACCCCAAGTGGGGTCTCATCATGCCACAATCTATTCTTCAATGCCCTGGTCTTTCAATGAGCTGAGATCATGGACACACCAGTCATGTTCAGGTCTACCCTGGAACTGAATTTAGGGCCTCCCATTGGCTCCAGCATTGCACAAGGGTTCCCTACTGCCTGTCCACTGTGGCAGAGACTTTTTTTTAAAGTTTCTTTCATAAGAGAGAGAGAAAGAAAAAGAGGTACTTTTGATGCAATTTCATGATGTGGTGACCCTCTCCCCAACCTTCTTTCCAGCTAGGATCAGGAAATAAGGTTGGACCTAGCTTGTCCAAGTCAACTGGCATCTGTATCCAGGGCTTCCCTTGTGGCTCCAGTGACACACAGCAGTATGTTACTGCCTGTGACACCATGGCTGGGCCCCATGTCAAATTTTTAATTGTCAGGATTCATGGTTTTATGCAAAGGTTATGAGTGATTGGATCTGACAGAAATGGGTCCATATTTTAATTATTCCCTGACATCTTCTCTGAGTCTCAGGTGTCTTAAACTCTAAAATAAGGGTGCAGTAGGTCCTTCTGTCTTACCCATGGTTTCATTTTCTGCAATTTCAGTTATCTGTAGTCAACTGTGGGTCAAAAATCAATGCATATAATACAATAAGATATTCTGAGTCATGGGGCTTCCAGGTGGCATGGTGGTTAAGGACACTGGACTCCCGTATGGGCAATGCAATTTGAGTCCCAGACCAGGCGGCCTACTTTCTTACTTAACTTCGCTCTCGCTCTTGCTCTGTCCCTCTCTGGTCAAACTAAAACAAATAAGTAAATAAAAGTTAAATAATTATTTAAAAAAAAAGATAGTCTGAGTGAAACAGAAAACAGAGAGAGACCACATTCATTTAACTTTTATTAAGTACATTATCATTATTCTATTTTATTAGTTGTTTTTCATCTCTTCTGTGCCCAAATTATAAAGTAGCTCTATTGTAAGTATGATATAATAGGTATGTATGTATATGAAAGATTATAATATATATAGGGTTCAGTGCATACACTGGGGTCTTGAAATTTATCCCCTGTGGATAAGCAGGGATTACTGTACTAATAGCCATTTTGTTGGGTTTCCAACAATAAATGTCAAGTGCTTCTTGTGGTGCCCTCCAGAATTGATACTGTAATGATTCGTGTTCTCTGGTTGCAAATATCAGGCTATAACCATAGCGTTTTGGCAGCTCAGCTGCTCTAGGATTGGCTTTTCTCCTTCTGGCACCTTGGCCAAAACAAAAAGAATGGTTAGAATATGTTAGCATGTAATGAATCTAATCAGCCCCTAAAGGACTCTCGGTATAACTGAAAACTATTTGACAGAGAAACACTATTTTTATTCTTTCCGGGTAGTTGGAAGAGCCTTCCCTAACAGAGGTAACATTACCTGTGCTGAGAGTGGAGCATTACAATACCATGAGTGAGATGTAACAACTAAGAGAACACATCCCTATGGCCTCACATGAAAATGTTTCTGTGCATATGCTTCTGAATGCAGTTTAACCTCCTGCTAATAAGAAAATAAGCTCCTGCCTAAAAACATATACTGCAATTGTCCATCATTTCTATTATTTATGTTTTTTCTTCATTTAATAATGCTGTAATTTTTAAAAAGTCTTCATCTTTGGAAATTGAAATGAACACCATAGGGTGGGATTATAAAGAATAATTGCATTATTCAGCGAATCAAATGATACATATTTTTATAATAAATATGAAAGTATGTTTGAATTCCTTCTTTTTTTTTTTTAGAGAGGTTTTTGCTACAGGGTGTGTGTGCTCGCCAGAGAGACAGAGAGTGAGAAATCACCCCCTAGAGGGGATGGCCATGCCATGCCGCAATCCCTTCTCCATTCTCCTCTCGGGATCTTGGGCATGCACGCATACACACCCAGCATGAGTGTAAGCCACCGGATCCGCAACTCGAACTGCAGTTGACTACTTGGGAGTTCAGCAACATAGCCGTTACGCTAACTGCTGGCCCCGTGAATTCCTTCCTTTAATACCATTTCTACTTTATGCTTTTCTTTATGGATAATGAAAAGGATTATACTGTGTCGAATGACCAACATATCAGGAAAAGTATTAAGTCATTTGTTCTCTCAACAGGCATTTTTTGGGAGTGAACTATATGACATAATCTACATTAGGAGCAGCTAAAACACTGACAAATACAATGTACGCATTCCCCAGAATTTTGAGTTTGAGTTTGATATCTAGTAAGACTTACAGATAATGAACATGTAAGAAGGCACAAACTGTTTTAAGTGCCATTAAAAATATTAATTAAAGAAAGAAAGAAAGGGGCTAAAGGTGGTAAAGTGGTAGGATGTAACACTCTGAGCCTGACCCACATGGTAAAGTTCCAGGTTAGCATCTGGAGGCCTCCCTGAACAGGCCCGACATTCACATGCCTATTCCGTCTATGCTTATGATCCAGCGCTGGCTATAGCTGAGGGTGGATTACGGCATCAAGACCCTGTTGGAAGTGTTGTCTCCCCACCCACCATCTCTTTTACTCATGGAAGAAGTAAATAAACTTTTAAAAAAGGAAAAAAGAAAAGAATGCCTCAATAAAGAAGCAGAGATTATAACTACATACATCAGTACTAATTTGTTGTGTGACCCTGGGTGGAGTACTGATCAAAAATGGGCATCACATTTCTGTTAATGGTATGAATTGTCCTTTGATCATTATGATATGATTCTCTTTTTATTCTCAAGAATATATCTTAACGTAGTATTTATTTCATATGATATTTGATTACCATTCCTGCTTTATTTAAATTTTATTTGCCTGAGATTCTTTTCTACTTGGTTTTTGACCATTACACTTCATTTTAGGTGTGTGTCCTTTTAGCAGCAAATAGATAGATAGATAGATAGATAGATAGATAGATAGATAGATATTTTGGTAGAGGTTTTCTACTATAGGGCACATGTGCTCGCCAGAAAGAGAGAGACAGAGAGACAGAAAATGAGAAATCACCCCCCGGGGAGGGGGATGGTCATGCCACAATCCCTTCTCCTCAGTTCTCCTCTCAGGATCTTGAGCACGCACATACATGCGCCCGGTGTGAGTTTAAGCCACCAGGTCCGGGACTCAAACCGCGGTCAACTACATGGGAGTCCAGCAACATAGCCATTATGCTAACTGCTAGTCTCCAAATAGCTATATTTTTGCACCTAATTTTTTTTTTTCCTTTAACAAAGGAAATTGAATTTGTTTGCTTGTAATTATATTGATTTTTGAAGTATTCTTAATGTTCTTTCTACCATCTTATTTTGGGTCAAGTTTTTTGTTTGTTTGTTTCCATGTATTTCTCTACCATTGACTGGGTTAACTGAGTTTTCTTTATTCCACTGTTATAGTGAAAATTTATTTTATTTTTCTGCCCTTTATTACTACAGATAAAGAAATTTATGATGTGATATTCTTATGTAAGTGACCTGTCCTTCTTTGTCCATTTGCTTTTAATATTTCCTCTTTACATTTAGAGTTCTGTAGGTTCATTATGATATGTTCAATTGTGCATCAGTTTTTATTTTTATCCTATGATACTCTATTTTCAATATCAGGTCCCATTGTTTTCAGTTTTGGAAAATCATTATTTATTATTTATATGAATATTCATGCTTCTAAAATTTGTTTTTGTTATCCTTTTCCTGTATATTTAACTAGACATACTTTGGGTCATTTATCTTTCATATTCCTAACCCCTAGTTATACTTCTGAATTTTCTTAAAATTTATTTGCCTTTCCATTCTGAATTCTAAGAAAATTCCTCAGATTCCATCTCCAATTTTTAAAATCATTCTTCTCAGTGTCAATTCTGCTGTTTCACTTTTTGTATCATTCAGAGTAGTTAGTTTATGCTGCACTAATAAACAACTCCCAAATCTGATGGGTTAAGATAACAAAAGTTTATTTCTCTGTCTGTATATGCCCAGGGCAAGTTAAGAGGAATTTCTGCTCATTCATTTACTCAGGGACTCATACAAATGGAGGTACCAACTGGATTGCTTCCACAGTTCTTGAAGTAAAATGAGAAGAACTTGTGGAACCATGAATTGACCCTGAAAGCTTCTTCTCAGGATTGACACATGTCATTTTTGTCCACACTCCATTGGCAAAGAAGTCACATGGTCACGGATGACTCAATGAGCACGAGGAAATAAAGTCCTAACACATCCTAGGAAAGAAAGGAAAGCCACAATATTTGTGAAAACACTTAATAGCTATGTCAAATTTCCGCTGTTTTCAATTTTTTCTTTTTTGAGAAATTTTTGCTATAGGGGATGTGTGCTAGCTAAAAAGACAGAGAGAGACAGAGAGACAGAAAGTGAGAAATCACCCCCCAAGGGGATGGCCATGCCATGATCCCCTCTCCTCTGTTCTACTTTTAGGATCTTGAGCATGCACACATATGTGCCCTGCATGAGTTTTAAATTGCAAGTTTTAAAACCATGGTCAACTACACAGGCGACCAGCGACGTAAACATTACACCATCTGCTGGTCCCAGTTTAAATTTTTTTAACTGTCTTTTTTTTTTTTTTTTAATTTCTAAAGGTTCTTTTCAGTTTATCTTTCTGGATATTTTAATCATAATGTTCTGGCATTTTATTATGGATTCAGTGCAGTATTTTTATCTATAATTGTTTTACGCCCTCCTAATCTTTACTCGTGTCCATTCATCTTTTAATTTTTATGTTTAATTTTGTGTCTGATGGTTATAGCAAACATGGCATATTCCTTAGACTGTGCCAACTGACTTTTTTGCATTTTTTTAATACAGTTTGTCTTTTTTTTTAGTTTATTTATTCTCTTCATGAAAGAGACAGAGACACAGACAGCAAGATAGGCACTTCTAGGGACCAGCAGTTGGCGTAATGGCTATATCAGTGGACTTCATGTGGTTGACTGTGGTTGCAGTCCTGGACCCGGTGGCTTAAACTCACGCTGGGCACTTGTGCATGTGTGCCCAAGATCCCGAGAGGAGAAGGAATTGTTGCATGGCCATCCTCCCTGGAGGTGATTTCTCACTTTCTATCTCTCTGTCTTTCTGGCAGAGCGCACACACCCCATAGCAAAAATCTCTCCAACAACAACAACAACAAAAGATAGGCACTTCTAAAAGCTTCTTCACGCCAATGTGCACCCCCAATGTCAGAAAGCCTGGATCACAGGTATCTGTGTGCACATGCAGTGTGCTCAGGGAGGTCCTGGAACTTGAACGCAGGACTTTTCCCATGTCGATATTGTTGTGTGATCACTGCACCACCACTTGACCCTTATATTTATCATTTTATATTGTGACCTTACCTTAGGTAAGTATTAGGTTGTCAGGAAAGTCTTAATGTATTTTTCTATGCAAAAATGCATGACTTTCCCAATGCATGACAACCCAATATATCCTGTGTTGTGAAAGCATTCCCCATGAGTGGTTTTGCTTTTGACATGGGATTTAAAGGCTCCCAGACCAGTTTTTGTGTTAATTTCTTGTACTTCATACATTGTGTACATTTGGATCACATATACTCCATTTTTTTTTGGCTCAGTCTTAAGGTTTTACTTTTTTATTTTTTACTTTTTGAGAGATTTCTGCTATCAGGCATGTGCACTCACCAGAAAGAGAGAGAGACAGAGAGACAGAAAATGAGAAATCACACCCCCCCCAGGGGGATGGCCATGCCACAACCCCTTCTCCTCCGTTCTCCTCTTGAGATCTTGAGCACACATGTGCTCGTTGTGAGTTTAAGCCACCCAGTCCAGGACTCGAACCGCCGTCGACTACATGGGAGTCCAGCGACATAGCCATTATGCCAACTGCTGGTCCCAAGGTTTTCATTTGTTACAAGGGATGCATTGATTTCAGAGACAACAAAATTCCATACTTACTCTTGAGGCCATTTTGCATAATTTTCCTTCATGGAATCTGTGTTTTATTTAGGAATTTCAGGTCTAGCTCACTGTGGTCCAAGGCTGTGTTCCCAGTTGACTTTAATACCCTGGTTTACCAAACCCCAGTCCTATAGCAGGGACCACTATGCACCTTGACCGACTACCACATTAGCTGAAACTTACTGCTTGGTATTTGATTCCTCTATTCCTTTATGACACCTTAACATTCCTTTTCTTTTGCTTAAGCTTTCACTTGGTGAATTTTTAAAAAAATATTGTTTTGGTTATATTTTATTTTGATTTTTCTGTGTTTATAGGAGAGAATTGGTCCACGTTAGATGAGTTTACCATGTTTTCAAATTGGAAGTTTCTGACATCAGTTTTCTTGTATGTAAGAAAAGGTGTTCAGGTCGCATTATTCACAGTGTTCTTCTAACTCTATGACTCATCTCTCTATGTGAACTAATGGGAAGAAAAACAAGGATGAATATCAGGTCTCCTGTCTTCTTCCCACTTTGATATTAATCGGTTGTGTCATGTTAGACAAATCATTAAGCTTCCTTGGGCTCAAGTTTCCCTGTCTATAAAGTAAGAAGTCGAAATTTGATGCCTTGGATAAATGGGTCCTCTTATCTAAGCTAAGCAAGTTTAAATCTGAAGAGTTTTTTAGGAAAGATTTAATTTTATCCCCAATACTTTAATATTTAATTCTTCCATAATTTCAAGAAGAACTCTTTTTAATCTGCATTACTCCAAAAATATACCTTTACCCTACTTGGTTTGTGATATTTTTATTTAACTATGTATAGGAAGCTATCATGTCTTATTAAACCTAGGGTTGAATGAAATTAGGCTTGCCATTTTAAGGATCTCAAGAGGTAAATTAACATAAAGTGCTTGTTGACTGCTGTAAGGTATTTATTTTCAAGTGGTCTTCCAATGTAAGCCTGTGTTATTGCTTTCTATATACAGAAAAAAGAAATTAGGGCACTTTAAAAAAATTAATATGGAGCACATGTACTTGTTGGAGAGAAGCAAAGAAAGAATGAAAGGATAAGTACAAAAGCATCCCCCAGGATGAATGGCCATATTGCAACCCCTTCTCTAATTCTCCTCTCAGGACTTGGGGCATGCTTGTACACACACCTGGCACGGTTCTCTAGCTGCCGGGTCTAGAACTCGAACCACGCAGTCAGCCCTGTGGGATTCAGCTGTCCAACCACCAAGCCACCAGCTGACCCACAGAGCATTTTCACTTTATGTTTAAATTAAAACATATGGTAGTTTGTCAATATTTCAAAACAAAGACTTTAGAACATTTAGTCCAAAATAACCATTGGGAACCAGCAGTTAGCGTAATGGCTATGTCGCTGGACTCCCACGTAGTCGACCGCGGTTCGCGTCTCGGACCCAGTGGCTTACAACTCACGCCGGGCGCGTATGCGTGCGTGCCTAAGATCCCGAGAGGAGAATGGAGGAGAAGGGATTGCGGCGTGACCATCCCCCCTGGGGGGTGATTTCTCGCTTTCTGTCTCTATGTCTCTCTCTGTCTGTCTGGCGAGCGCACGCGCCCTATAGCGAAAAACTTCTCCAAAAAAAAAAAAATAAATAAATAACCATTGAAATTAATTGCATGTGAAATAAATGTATATAAACATCATAGATTGCCCAAAACAGAGTGTAACTCCCTTAGATTCACTCCTTAAAAGTACTCATGAAACTACAGACTCTATGAGCAATTATAGTCAAATATATATTGGGGGTTGGCGTTGACATGGTAGTTAAGGAGCTGGACTCCCACATAGCCGACTGAGATTCAAGTCCCAGACCTACGGCTTGCTTTCTCATTTTCTTCTCTCTCACTCTGTCCCTCTCTGGTCAAAATAAAAAATAAAATAAATAAATAAAGCTAAAATAAAAAAAAGATATGCTAATAGCTATTACCCAGGAGGCCAGTGATTTGCTGTCAATTCATGTTTTAGCCATATATATTTTCAGAAAAAAATTGTTATATATTTGTCGGAATATTCTTCAGAGAATTAATTAAAAATCAAGGTGGAGGGCTATGCTAACGGACTCTGCAGAGTATTAGAATAGCTCTGATTTTGCAAACACATGGACTTGGATAATATTACTCAGCAGAGATATACAAATACAAAGTGGAGTAAGATCTCAGATGGAGTGCTGATGGACCGATAGAATGAACAGAGGACACTGAAACAACCAACCAGAAAACAAGTTGGAGAAATGTGAGAAGCTTCAACCTGGGGTTTGGTGTGGTGTAATTGAAGGGAAACAGCAGTCACCTTTATCTGAAAAGGATGAAGTATCATGCAACAGAATGACACTAACCTAACCCAGGTGAACGTGTTGGGGACAGAGCATGGAGGAGTTAGAGCAATCAGTCCTTCTTATTAAGATGTGTTTTTAAGTGAGACAGGCACTTGTCTCAAAGGTCAAGAGCTGAATGTGTCTTAGAGAAGTGGTTGTGATTATTTTACCTTTTCATTCACCTTTGAAATAAAAGATTAGTGCTAAGATGAAAGCTAACTAGATCCTTGAGAAGAGAATGGAGCTCTTAAAAGAGAGCCATAATTACAGAGATCTTCAAAGTAGGAGGATGCTAAGTCTTAGGGAAGTGCAGGATTAACCATGCTGTTAATGACAGAACCTAAGGTATCCCCAGCAGTGTTCTTAAGAGCTTGAAAACCAAGGATTTGGAAAGCAGGTGGTTGGATGCAGCTGCTGAATAATCTTCTTAACCTCATCTGTACTCTGTGGGGAGAAAAATAGCGGGAAAATAAAATCCTCCATAAGTGGTTGATGGCAGTGAAATAAAAGGAGCATCGAAAGTATACAAGGACCAATTTGTCCTGATGCTAATAATTCTGAACAAAAGAGACAGGAGATTGCTTTTGAGAGCTGTGTGCAAGTGTAAGGTAAATACATAATAAGTATGCTTAAATAAAGAAAAAAGTTGAGTGAAATTCTAGGAGTGGTTTTTTTTTTTTCCAAGGCACTTTTAAAGCTGTTATTCACTGAAGGCCTAAATTTCTCTTAATGTCTCTTCATTAATTTTTTGTCCATGAAATGGCTAGAAATGAACAGGCCTTGGTCAATATTTAATTGATGCTTATACATTGTATTTAATCAATAACTATTTAAATGTTTCACCAATTAAATTTTTTTAAGAATTATTTTATTTTTACCTTTATTTTCTTCATTTATTTATTTAATTAGTTATTTAAATTTGACCAGAGAGGGATAGTGGGGGAGGGGAGAGTAAGAAAGCAAGCCACCAGGTTCAGTACTTGAACTACTGTCAGCCTTGTGGGAGTCCAGTGCCTTAACCACCTCACCACCTGCTATCCGCATCACTAATCAAAAAAAAAAAAAAAAATTAAGAACAACAAATACACCAAAGAAGAATAGGGAGAAAAGCAGGCAAGTGGCACCAAAATTTTGGGGAGATAAAACTTTAATGTTTTTCTGTTATTGTTGTTGGTTAGGTTTTTGCCATAGGGCATGTGTGCTTGCTGGAGAGAGTCGAAGAAAGACATACAGAAAGAAAGTGAGAAATCACCAGGGTGCGGGGCGGTGAGGGAAAGGAGATGGTTATGCTATAATCCCTTCTCCTCCGTTCTCCTCTTGAAATTTTGGGCATGAACACACATTTGCCTGGTGTGATTTTCAAGCCACCAGGTCTGGGACTTGAACCATGGTTGGTCACCTGGAAGTCCAGCATCTTAACTACCATACTTGCTGACCGCCAAAACTTCAATATTTTAAACCATTTCATTCCTGTATTATTGTAGCAGAGCCTATCTGATCGTGATAAATGTAGCCTCCTAACATGTAATATATTCCAAAATGAAAATGGCCTGATTACTATAACTTGATTTCTACATGGTGCACTAATACTAGGTTTTGGTAAATTTATTATACACACACACACACACACACACACACACATGCATATGTATATATATATTTAGGTTTTTTGCCATAGGGCACATATGCTAACTGGAGACAAACAGAGAAAGGGAAAGTGAGAAATTACCCCTAAGGGGGATGGCCATATTGCAATTCCCTCTCCTCCATTCTCCTCTCAGGATTTTGGGCATGTACACAATGCACCCGGCATAATTTTCAAGTTGTTGGATCTGGGACTCAAACCACTTTCAGCCAGGTAGGAATCTAGCTCCTTAATCACCATGTCACCTGCTGGCCTCAGTAAATTTATATTATTAAGAGTCCCTATATTGAGTTTACCTCAAACATATTGATCATTGAAGCTCAAGTTCTGTTTATTGCATAATTAGAGAGCTATACAACTCCAGCCATGAATGTGAGATCAATGATCAAAAGTACAAAGAGTCAATTCATAGAGTATCTTAAATAGAATGAACCCCAGATAACATCCAGGTCAAATCTCTCCTCTTACAGAAAGGAAAACGTAGGATCAAAAATGTTTGGTTCAGAACCACACAGAGTGACATAAAAGTCTTGACATTCAACACATAGAAGTGAAAATTTACATTTTCACAATTTTTTTTTGTCCCAAAAGGATGTAACAGGGGAACTTTATTCCCACCAAAGAGCTGAATTGTACTCAACAGAACCAGAGGAAAACACAAGAGAGTCTGCATGCTTTAAAAATAACCAAATACTGGGGCCGGCAGGTGGTGTGGTGGTTAAGGGCGCTGGACTCCCACATGGTCCACACAGGTTCAAGTCTGGGACCTGGCAGCTTGCTCTCTCTCTCTCTCTCTCTCTCTCTATCCTCCTCTCCGGTCAAATTAAAATAAATAAATACATAAATAAATAAAGTTCAATAAGATAATTCTTTAAGAAAGATAAAATAACCAAATACTATATGATCACTTTCATGTGGAATCTAAATAAGTTGAACTCACAGAAGTAGCAAAATGAATGGCTACAGAGGGAAAAGAGGGATTGGGGACTTGTTGGTCAAAATGGATCAAGTCTCATACAGGAGGAATGGGTTTGGGGATATATTGCTCAGTAGGGTGACTATAATCAATAATAATGTATATTTCAAGATAAATTTCAACTGTCTCATCACAAAAATAATTTAAAAGATGATAAATATGTTAATTAGCTGATTTAATTGTTACGTATTATTTAAATATACCAAAATATCACATTCTACCCATACATGTGCAAAATTATGATTTGTCAGTTAAAAATAACAAGAATGAACAAAAAACATAGAAGCAGTTCTCACTCAATATTGATGAAGGGGCCCAGGAGATGGCATAGTGGATACATTGCTGGACTCCCATGGTTAGAGTCCCAGATACAGTGGCTTGAAGCTCACACTGCGCATGTGTGTATACATGCCCAGGATCCTGGGAGAAGAGTGGAGGAGAAGAGATGGCCCTTCTCGGGGGGAAGGGGTGATTTCTCACTTTTCCTTTGTCTCTGTCTCTGTCTCTTTCCAGCGAACACATGTGCTCTAAGATAAAAACCTCTATAAAACAAAATAATGATGATGATGATGACAATAATATCTTATGTATTTTGTAAACTTACAATATGCCAGGTATTTTACTATTCCTTCCAACGTATGTTCTTCTTTAACACTTAGAACATAATCTAAAGGTAACATTTTCTCATCTTCTTGATAAAATATGAAGTTCAGGCCCAGCTACTAAACTGTTGTGGTAATCCAGGTGCCCTGTTAGGCTGGAGCCCGTTTGTAGCTTTGGATCCCTGGTTCGGCCTGAAAACCCACTGGGCATGTGTGCATGGGTGTTCAGAATCCTGAGGAGGGGGAGCGTCAGGCAAGGGTTTGAGGGTGCTTCTCTCTTTCTTTCACTTATGCTTCCCGTTTCTCTCGTGTGCATTCATGGACTCAATCATTAAAAAAAAAAAAAAAAAAAAAAAAAAAGAATATGAATTCAGCATGGTTAAAACAAATTTCCAATACTTCAGAGTGAATCTGTAGCAGATTTAGGATTAAAACTCCGTTCCAGGACTAGCAGATAGCATAATGGTTACTTTGCTGGACTCCCACGTGGTCAGCCATGGTTAAAGTCCCAGACTAGGTGGGTTAAAACTCAAACCAGGCACATGTGCGTGTGTGCCCAAAATCCTGAGAGGAAAATGGAGGAAAGGGATTGTAGTTTGGCCATCCCTTCTGGGGAATGATTTCTTGCTTTCTGTCTCTCTGTCTCTCAAGCGAGTGCACATGCCCTATAGTAAAAAAAAAAAAAAAAGTCTTTAAAATAAACCTCAGTTCTGTCTTCATTTCAGGGAAAAAATTAAAAGTCATAATTTATGTTCCTGCAATGTAACAGGAAGGGACTGCCTTTCAATCCTGACTTTAAGGGGTTATTCAAGTAATTTTCAAGAAATGCACCCTCCAGAATGACATCAGAGCCTCTAGCTGTACCTCAGCCTCTTACCATCTGCAAGGTGGTAAAACACTAATAGGGACTTTGCGTGTGAGAATCTGAGATGAACAGGAGACAGTTGTGCTACGCTGCGTTTGGCTGGTGCTGCAGAAAAATCACACTTGGCTGTAAAAAGCTGTTGATTGCTTACACAGGTTTTTGTGGGATGCCAGCTTTCTTTGCCAGCCTACTCTTCCTTATCAAAGAGCCAGGAGTTCCAAGTGAGGTGAGAATCCCACTTGACAAGCAGACATAAGCCATTTGGGGAAAATACAAATTAAAAGGCTCCAAGCTAGAAATAGGAGCATTAGCAGCAGGAAGTGTCTGGGGGATACATTGTGTCAGATTACATCTGGGAGTTGGGAGAATAAGTGAGTCATAGCCTCCCAGTGGATGAGCCCTGCTGTGTCAGACGTTGGGCAGCCTTGGAAGCTGTATTAGCTATTTAAAGTTGCCAGAACTGCTCTTAATGCCCCAAGCTAGCATCTGCTTAGTAACATCCTTGCATTATGCACAGTATGCCTGTTTCTCAAGTAGCTTTAGCATTTCTCCTAACTTCTGACCGGAGAGTCAAAGCATTGTGATAGAATTTTGTACATATTGAAGGGGAGGAATAAAGCAATATAAAGAATTAAAGATATTTTGTCTAAAATTATCCAGCAACAATTCATTCAAGTTGGAATTATAATTGACTTCAGGTTTTTTCTTTTTCTTTTTTAGCCTTAATAAAAATACTCAGTATGCCTTCATGAGCCCACTTGCAATGTCTTAGCCAAGAAATCTCAGTAGTGAGAAACAGAAACTCCACTAAACTAGCCTAAGCAAAAAGTTAATTTACTGGAAGATTACAAGAAAACTCAATCTCCAACTAGGAAGTATAGTTATGTTCAAGTCAGGAACAAAAGTCACCCTTTCTGTGTATCTGTGATCGTCATACCCCACTTCCAGCCCAAACTCCTAGTACTTTCTCTCTGTAGTTTTTGCCTTCTACTTTATTATGTACTCAGTTGAAATGGGCTCTTTCAGGACCGGTCAGTGGTGCAGTGTTCACTCTGGTGCTGGGCCCACACAGAAAGTATTTAGGTTCCTGTTCCAGGGCCTCCCTCTACACACGAGGTGTGTCATGCCCGTGATCCAGGCTAGCTGAGGCTGGGGGTGGATTGCAGCATGAAGACCATGTTGGGAGTGCCCACCACCTGAAGGAAATAAATGAATAAACTTAAAAATATATACACAAAAAAGAAAGCTGCCTTTTCAGCCCTGGATTAATAATGACCCACCAGTTCCCTTATTAAGGACTAATTTTGTCTTTGTGTCCTATAAAGAAATTCCACAATAAAAAAAAAAAAAAAAATCCCCTCCTCTATTCAGTTTGTGATGCAAGAAGAAACTAGGAGTTTTTTTCTAAGAGAAAGGCTGTATGTGTGGCAGACAACCCAAATATATATTTATGTTGATACTCAGCAAATTGCTGTGAATGTTTAATTATGTTGTAATTGAAATTATTCCAGGGATGGGGCTGTCTCTGGTTAAGGTGCAATATAATTACTTACCTCTAGGGGAGCCATTTCCTCCCTGACTTCCTCTGTGCCTTGACTGACTCAGATTCCTTACTTTTCATCCTGTGTCAAAGAACATTCAATACAAGAATCAGGGTTTCCATTTTCTGTTACTTATACATTTTCTAGCTATTGAGGACACAGAGAGGAGATGGTGGGCAGATGGGAGGGTGGCAGCTGTCTTTTTCCAGCTCTGGTCAGGATCTTATTACAGGCAAATCACATTACAGTTTAAAAATGGGGAGGGACTGATGCTGTCTTTGGCTTTGGTCTGGTCTTGTTTTGTGATCTGTAGCAACTAAGGTCAGCAGAATGAATTTTTACAAGAGACATTTGAATACTATTAATGACTACCACTTTTTTACTAGAAATCTCAAGACTGTCAACATAATCAGATTTATGCAGACTAGACGGCATGGCATGGTGTGTGTTTATTAAAACTTGATAGCTAGCCCAGTACTTCTCAAAGGTAGATGTGCCTATGCATTACTTGAGAATCTTGTTATGAATGCAAGTTCCGCTCCAGGAAACTTGATTTGAGCCTGAGATTTCCCATTTCTAAGCAAGTCCTAGGTCACCCTGGAGCTGGAGGTCCACAGACCACAATGTAGGTAGCAATGGCTTTACGATACTGTTTTTACATCCACAGTCATTGGATTTTTCAGAAGAGAATATTCTGACTTCTTGTGTTCTACTCAGACAGAATGAACTTCTGTTTAGTTAGGGTACTTGCTTAAGGACAATCTAGTTTGTAGTACTGTTAAAATTAAAAGCTAAATTCTCTTGATTCTACCAACTGCAGAGACTTATTTTTACTATGTTGATTCCATACTCTTTTGTTCACTTTAGTGAAAATTACTGGAAATCTGTAGCCTTAATTCACTGTCACTATGCGGTTTTCAGCTTGAGCAGGTATTGCAAGCATAAATATATACACAAAAAGACAGATTTATCTGTTTTTCAGCCAAGCTTTTGCAAAGCAAAACCCAGGCCATAGAGAGACTGTTGATTGATACTAAATTTTTGACAGCTGAGAGTATATTTTCAGCAACGAGATGAGTAACTTGGCCTAAAGGGGACTGATGAGAATAAAATTCAGATTTATTAAGGACCTTTCCAGTGAGCAGGCTGTGTCCTTTCTCAATGCAAAAATAAATAGTGTACAATTCCAATTATATGATCCTGCAATGTGTAATTCAGCTTTGATTCACTGCTATAAATTGCTATCATCTTCTTAATCCTGTATGCATTTGGTATCATGCTAACATCTGTAAATTTAAAATACTGTGATATTCAATGTATTTCTCAAAAAATACAGAACATATCATATTTCACTTAGAGGTTTTTAAAACTCCAGCTACTGTCTTTTGTGTAATAAAATATATGAATCCTGCACTTATCATTTGATTTATGAACCTACTATGTAGCATAATCAGTAGATTGGGAACATCTGTCTATCCCCGTGTACCATTTTATTTAGTGTGGATGATGGAAAGCCAGCTGTGGCAAAATAATTTCTTTTGATTTCTAACAATCTCTACTAACCTTATCGTTACACCACTTGACAAAATAAAGGTGCAATATTTCTATCTATTCAAGATGGGTATCACAGTCCACTTAACAGTCTGAGTAATAATATGTCTTGGTAGTTTCTGTGACCTTGGGCAAGTGTACCATTTCGAGAATCCATTTTGCACTTACTACATGGAGATAGTAACATCCACCTCACAGCGAATATGGATGAAATGGCAGTCTGTTTAAAAGCACTTAACCAGTGCTTGGCATATTAAGTACTCCGTAAATATTCTTTTTTTTTTTTTCTCATTCCCTCAAGCATTTAGTATCTTTAGGCACGAGTTATAGCAAACTGATAATTCTCTTTACTTACCTCTGCCACCTAGAATGTTCTCTGGTGATTGAAATACATTTTAATGGTAATCAAAACTGTATAATTACTATGTATGTACTGAGAGAAAAATAAGAGAAATATACTTTTTAGAAACAATTCGAAGTGTTTTTAGATGATCAACTATTGCAGATTCTTGATACCATTGTTTCCCTTTCTAGCATGTGTGAGCATTAATGGTAAATAATGGCAACAGAAATCAGAAATAAAGTGCATAGTCATATTTTTTAATCAGGCAGCTGTAATAGTATTATTAGTGTCAATTTATTGGTTATATATAATGAATTGCTATATTGGAGTTTTCTAGAAATCATTTTTTATTTCCACTGTAGTTACGTGATCAAAATGAAGTCCCTTTAATGGCATACCAGAGTATTTCATGAATGAAGAAATATAGCAGGTGCAGTCAGAGGGTGTGTGTACAGAAGAATATTTTTTTTTCTTTCTCAACTACAGGAGCCTCTAAGGAGGGTACTGTTCCTTGCCCTCAAGTTGCACTTAGGTGCTACAGGTGGATTTACGAATCTGTCATATTGTTATCAATCATTTCATCATTTTGTTTTTTTCCCCCTTATCCAAGTAACATAATCATTTTCTACAACTGAATTGGAGATCGATCTGTAAAGTCAGTACCTGAATCTGTAAATATTTGCAGATATGATCAATTTATGAAAGTCCTTTGATAAAATGAAATGATGACTTTGTAAAATTTGATCCCACATAGATAAATCAGTTGAGTCTTCACAATTCACTTAGCTGGACATGAGTTTTCAGATAAAACCTATTCGGTATTTATAGACCAGCTCATTGTCTGACTGGAGAATATTTCATGTAATTATGTAATTATTACTATGTATAATGTATACTGTGTGTATGTGTATATATATATATATATATACACATACACACATATGTATATATGTGTATATATATATGTGTATATATTTATATGTATACACCGACACCCAAACGTTTATTATTTAGAAGCTCCTCTTTGGAATTGCTCCATCTGTTAGAAACTATTCATGTGGTATAGTTCCAGGTGGAAGTTTCACATACATCTCTCTCTTGCTTTCTCGCTCTCTCACTCTTGCTCTCTCACTCTGACCCTCTCTGGTCAAATTAAAATGATTAAATAAATAAAGTTAAATAAAATAATTTTTTTCTTAAAAAAAGAAACAGGATGGTGAAGGTAAGGAACAGATTACAAGACACAATTTCTGTGCAGAAACTTTTGAACAGGACATCATTTTGAATGTGAATTAATGATTAATTTGTATTGCCTATTTTTAGCAGTAAAAAAATATTTTACTCTTCTGTTAAAAATGTTTCTGGACTCTTTACGGTTTTCTTTTTTATTTCTAACAATTGTATTACAATCCTCCTAAACAATTCTATTTCATCTCTCATTGAACTGGAAATACAGGAAAAAAAAAAAAAAAAAAAAAAAAAAAAAAAACTTTCTCAGTATTTCAGCCTTCTATGTTTGCCCAGTGAAATGTGAACACAGTCTTGCATAATGCTGAAAACTGACTTTTAAAAAGCTTTCTAATGCTTGACATTTATCTCTCCCAAAATACTGATGTGGAGTTCAGGTTTTTCTCTAGCATAATCAGTCAGGATACCAATTGTTAGGAACGTTCATTGTGGATCTGTCACGAGTGTGGTGCTTTTCTTAGACAGCTCAATATGTAGGTAAGAAAGTGACTTTTATCATGTCCATAGTACAACATGTTTGAGACAACAGGATAAAAAACTTAATCTTTGAAAAAGAAGAGAGTCTTCTTTAAACTTTGTATTTAGTTTGTGTCTCCTCTTTTAGTTATTAACCAGTATTAACCTCACTCACTTTGGTTTGCAGCTTGTTGAGAACAAAGATTTTATATTAATACAGATATTTTGTCCTAATGGTTTTAAAATGGGGACAATTTTGTCTCACAGGGAACATTTGGTGAAATCTGAAGATTTTTTTTATTTTATTTTATTTTATTTATTTTATTTTATTTTTTTTTTTTTAGTATTTTCCCATAGGCTGAGTGTGCTCACCAGAAAGAGGGAAAGTGAGAAATCATCCCCCCAGGGATGACCTTGCCACAGTCCCTTCTCCTCCATTCTTCTCTTGGGATTTTGGGTATACATGCATATGAGCCTGGAGTGTTTTTCAACCATCATACCCAGAATGTTCAGGTTGGCAAGGAAGTGAACCCTTGCCTCCCATGTGGCCTCTAGCCTTCCAAATGGTTCACTACTTGTGTACCACCACAGCTAGCCCTGCATAGATATTTTATGATCAACAGAAACACAAGCTGATCCGAGATCTATAGAAAAACCTGAGTTGGAAAGGTCTACTAATAGTTTCCATTTTCATTGAAAAAAGCACAAATAAGAGTTGGCCAGATCAAGAAAGGATTCTAGGAAGAGGTAACAGTGTGGAGCTTGGTGCAGTCAGACTCAAGTAAAGAGTCAAGTATGGGGACCAGCAGATGGTATAATGGTTGTGTCTCTGGACTCTCATGTAGATGATCACGGTTCGAATCTTGGACCAGTGGCTTAAACCTCATGCCAGGTGCATGTGCATGTGATACTAAAGTCCTGAGAGGAGAATAGAAGAGAAAGGATCCAACATGGCCATCCCCCCGGGGGGTGATTTTTCATTTGCTGTCTCTCCAGAAAGTAAGCTCTTAAAAAACAAAACAAAACAAAACAAGCAAAAAAAACCCAAAACAAACAAACAAACAAAAACGTCAAATATGACTGAGTACAGCAGTTAGAGAGTAGCTCAAGAGTTAGGCAAAGCCCAGGGGTACCAGGGGTCCTGCACAATATTAAAGGATTTTTAACTTCATTTTAAGAACATGAGGAAACTTTTAAGCAGAAGAGACTAAGATAAGACTCACACTAAAAATCTAAGTAAAATTATTAGAGAACATGATATTCCAAATATAAGAGCATGTCTTACAATACTTTAATGATGGGAATGTTGTGTTCGTATCTAAGCCATCTAAGTCTGAGCTGTTTCTATTCCATGTAAACTGTTGAGTGTATCCATTCTAAAACTGTCCCCTTCACGAGCTACATTTTGAGTCACCTCGAGGTAAGATATTATGTATTATGTTTTACTAAAGGAAGAAAGCCAGCATTTTTTCAAAATGTCTCTCAGATAACGGGGAAGGGAACTAATATTTATTGGTTATTAACCAAGTTCCAAGATGAGGCTAAGCCTGTGGCATCTATCTTTCCTTTAAGGCAAGTGTTATTTTCTCATAAAGATCAGAAAACCATGTCTCAGTAATGTTAAAATACCATACTAGCTTAAGACCCTCCAGCCAGTAAAAACATGTGATGAGAACTAAACTCTCTGACGCCCAAACCTACAATGTCTTCTCTCTATAGCATACATGAGACAGGTCATTTATAGGTCTTGTTTTTAAGCTATATAACATCCTTGTGAGGTAGACATTATTATTGCCCCTATTTTATGTATGTGGAAACTCTCATCAGGATGTCTTCGTCAGTAATTCCCAGATGCTGCAGTTTAGACCCAGATTCGTCTGACTCTAAAACCTGTTTTTTTTTTTTTTTTTCACTGCATCTTCATGCTGTCTCCAGAAAATTACCAAAGTCTAACATCTTTCCTCTTTTTATAGACTTTTGTGTAGATGGAGAATAACTGGTCAGCATCCTCTTCAGAGTGACTTTCTGTATAATTTAAAGTCATCTTCAAGGTGGTATTGATAGCAAGCTTCATAAAGCACAGAATGTAGTAATTCTCCCAAAGACTGAAACGATAAATACTAAGGTAACGCATAATCTATAGCCTTAATGTAGATGATTTCCTACAAATAGAAAATAAATAATGCGTATTGCATATTTCCCAGTTATATGATCGCTTCTTAATGACCACTGAAGAATGGAATATTTATTACAGACTAGGCAACTTTATGTTCCAGCCAACTAACAGCCAGAGATTTGCTTGAGTGTGCTACTATAATATTTAAATGTGACTCCTTCATCTTGTTTGGTTGAGAGTTTGTTTTGGGGGGTAAAATTAAGTTTAGAAATTAAGAGCCCTGGTTTTTTTGTTTGTTTGTTTTTTGTTTTCTCTTTTTGGAGAGGTTTTTGCTATAGGGCGCGTGCGCTCGCCAGATAGACAGAGAGAGACAGGGAGATAGAAAGCGACAAATCACCCCCTAGGGGGGATGGTCACGCTGCAATCCCTTCTCCTCCATTCTCCTCTCGGGATCTTGGGCATGCATGCACACGCGCCCAGCGTGAGTTTAAGCCACCAGGTCCGGGACTCGAACCGCAGTTGACTACGTGGGAGTCCAGCGACATAGCCATTACGCCAATTGCTGGTCCCAAGAGCCCTGGTTATGAACTCTAGTGCTAAAACCAGTTGGCAATGTAACTTCAACTCTCTGATCCTCTGAGCTATTTTCTATTCAACAGAAATAATATTTATCTCATAGTTGTTGTCTGGATAGTTATAAGATGCCTTGGACACTGTTAGGTAGGAATCCATTAAGTTGGAAAGTGCCATCATAGTCATCATCGTAGTGACCATACTTGATGTCTTTCATTCTATTTTGTTGTTGTTAATCTTTTTATTTCCAAGTATTAGGCATGGCAGAGTAAGAAAACGTGTTACCAAAAGTCTTTGAAAGTGATGACAATAGAGTTTCTCTTTTCAAAACTCTCAAATGTTAGCTGAGGTTAGATCATTTCAAAAGAACCTTCTGGCATTTTTTGACTATATAGCCATTCTAGATATCTTTTAATTTAATTGAGTCCCTGGAGGACAGTTAAATAGTTACAATGCAGGCCTTGCCGAGGAAGCAAATAAAGTCAATGGATAGTATATGGCATTGTGTTTTGCAAGTTGCACGCAAAAAGAAAATTATGTAAAGCCTGGTCCAATGAATCTTGGTTTCTTGTAATTGAAAGCATCTATTAGTGATTTCAACAACATTAAGGGACAAAATTCTATTGTTAACTGTTTTTAAGAAAGATAACTCTCCATGGTGAATCTAGGCCATTGCCATGACAATACCAAATCTTGTAATTTCTTTTCTTTTTTCTTTTTTTTGTTCTGCCTCAAATACACTGTCTTCAAAGTCCATAAAATAATATTAATAATAATGCAATTTAATTTTGTAGCAGAAACATTTTTCATAGCATGTATTTATCCTGTGGGGATAAGAAAATCTCATCACAATATTTTATATACTGCATATATTTTACCTGGTGACTTCAGAACATTTCTAAATTTTCAGTTTTTAAACTCCTGCAGTAATAATTTGGCTTAATATTATTATTTGATGATGGAAGAAAAGGCTGCAAGCAGATTAGAAACTGTTCCAATAAATAAAGGCAATAATATGAGGGGACTTCAAAAAGTTCATGGAAAAGTGGATTTGCACTACAAGTTTATTTTAGTGCTAATTCTTTTTTTAAAAAAATACAGGCATAGTTTCTTTTTTATCATGCATATTTTTATAAAAATTTTTGAAGACCCCTTCTATATCCCATATCTCTTTTCTCCTCCCCAACACCAAGTTGTTGGGTCAGTGTGGCATTTTCTCTCATCAGCACTTTTCCAATAGTTTCTAAAGAATCACCTTCCTGAGACTGCTCTTCTTGGTCCCCACTGTTGGGTGAAAATATTCCTCATGCTCTGTAGTAAAAAGTCCAGTTTTGATATTCAGTGTGCTCCATGATGTCCTTCATTTGCCTTTCTTGTCTCTGTAGTGATTGTGTTTCTCATCACTTTCTAGGCCCACTCAAAGTAATCTTAGTGATGTGGAGTTACACTAAAGAAAAACTTATCCTTTCTAATTGTTATACTCAGGTAATAATCAAAAATGAATGGGGGAAATTGACGAAGAGTAGAAAATGGGAGACAGAGAGAATGAGGCATTTCTTCATTACATCTCCCTTAGTAATCCTGTTTGCCAAAGTAAGGCTGAGATGAGATGTGAAATTCTTTTCCAAGTTCCTATCTGCCACTTCCTTGTGAAAACCTTGTTCTGCCCAGTGTGATTCTAGTAGTTAAATATAAATAATTTTGTACTACATGCTCTGAACCCAAGTCAAAAAGTCAACCCAGTCAGATTTTTAGATTGTTTGCACATTAAGGAAAACATGAACAACACTTGAAAATATAAATATCTTAACTATAGTTACCATATATAGTGGATAAGTAAAGGTAAAATATTTTTCCATTGGTGGGAAATTCTTTTTTTTTTTTTTTTTTTTGAGAGGTTTTCACCATAGGTCGCGTGCGCTCGCCAGACAGAGAGAGACAGAGAGATAGAAAGCGAGAAATCACCCCCCGGGGGGGTGGCCATGCCGCAATCTCTTCTCCTCCATTCTCCTCTCGGGATCTTGGGCATGCACGCACACGCACCCAGCGTGAGTTTTAAGCCACCAGGTCCGGGACACGAACCGCAGTCGACTATGTGGGAGTCCAGTGACATAGCCATTATGCTAACTGCTGGTCCCCCTAAAGACTTTTTTTTTTTTTTTGAGAGGTTTTCACAATAGGGAGTGTGCGCTCACCAGAAAGACAGAGAAAGACAGAAAGTGCCACAATCCCTTCTCCAATCTCCTCTTGGAATCTTGGGCATGCACGCACACGCACACACCCAGCTTGAATTTAAGCCACCAGGTCCGGGACTCGGACTGCAGTTGACTACATGGGAGTCCAACGACATAGTCATTATGCCAACTGTTGGTCCCTCCATTGGTGGGAAATTCTCAGCTAGATTTAAACTGAGTTATTCTCTTTTATCCCCCCTTGGAGAGATTTTGCCATAGGCATGTGCACTTGCTGGAGAGACAAAGAGAGAAAGTGAGAAATCACGGCCTGGGGAGATGGTGACACTTCAATTCCCTCTTTTCCATTCTACTCACAGGATTCTGGGCACACATGCACGTGCACCCGGTATGAGTTTCAAGCCATTGGGTCTGGGACTTGAGCGATGGTTGGCCATGTGGGAATCCACTGCCTTAACCATTACGCCATCTTATGGCTCCAAGTTTTTTCTTGTTTAAATACAGGAAGATATTTATTGACATTATTTTCTCTACAGCTCCAAACAAGATTCAGAATATTTGAGCCTTTAAATTCTTCAGAATATTTGACCCTTTAACTGCTTGGCCCTTCTGAGTATCATTAAAGAAACTTTTCAGTGATTTACTGTGGCTTCATAGTTATAAGACTACAAAATCCCTGACTATATTAGGAAATCACTACGGGAATATTGAAGTATAAGGTAATGATTAGAAAAATAAGAGAACAGGTTTTCTTCTCTAGTTAACTTACCATCATACCTCAAGCAATGGAAAGAAATAGAGAAGAAAATAATAATGTAAAATTGTATGGTGAATTAAACTTCCATCTGTGT
Source organism: Tupaia tana (assembly GCA_026018925.1). Taxonomy (NCBI): domain Eukaryota; kingdom Metazoa; phylum Chordata; class Mammalia; order Scandentia; family Tupaiidae; genus Tupaia; species Tupaia tana. Next base: position 14,012,030 of record JAKSZU010000022.1, on the reverse strand, counting down.
GGTGGGTTGAACTAAACCTAGGGCCAAAGCTCAGAAACGTATCAATAAATATAGTGATTTGGTAGTTTTAAAACCTAGGCAAGGGCCAGGAGGTGATGTGGAGGTTAAGGTGACTAGATCCTACATGGCCAACTGTGTAGTTCCAGGACTGGACCTGCTGGCTTGAAAAATACATGGGTTGCATGTGCATGCTTGCCCAAAATACTGCAAGGAGGATGGAAGAGAAGGGATTATGGTGTAGTCATATTACTGGGAGGTGATTTCTCACTTTCTCTCTCTCTCTTTCTTCCTCTGGTGAGTGCTTACACCCTATAGCAAACTGGAAAACAAACAAGCAAGCAAGCAAACAAAAAAATGTAGGCAATATCCTCATTTCTTCTTTGAGTTTAAAAAGTTAGCATTTCAAACTTCTATTCACAAAACATGTAAGAATAATTTCACTTTTCTTTCTTGCTACTATAATTATACTGCTACTCTTGGTCTTGCATTAATTAAAACATTAGAGCTATTATTCAGCAACCTTCATTATTCCAAGTTCAAATGATGGATATTGATATGAAGAAGAATGAGCTCTCCAAGAAAGCCTCAGCTGTACAAAGAATAGCAGGAGATTGCCACAATTAGGAAAGTTACCAGAAATCACAAATGTTTTTAACTTTAGGCTGAGTAAAATGACCCCATTTCACATAATGGCTTTATTCTCAGGATTTGAGCCCATGGAGCAGAAAACTCAGACTGTATTAAAAGCCTGATGCTTCCTTTGTCTTGTTTGGAATTTAGAAATATATATATACACGTTATTAAGAAAGCTCAAGTTCTTTGTCTTTTTTTTTTTTTTTTTTTTTTTTTTTTTTTTTTTTTTTTTTTTGGAGAGGTTTTTGCTATAGGGCATGTACGGTTCGCCAGAAAGACAGAGAGAGATGGAGAACAGGAAGTGAGAAATCAACTCCCAGGGAGGATAGCCACGCCGCAATCCCTTCTCCTCCATTCTCCTCTCGGGATCTTGGGCACACACACGCACACACACCTGGCGTGAGTTTAAGCCACTGGGTCCAGGATTCCAACCACAGTGGACTACATTGGAATTCAGAGATATAGCCATTACGCTAGCTGCTGGTCCCAGCCCAAGGTCTTTTTCTGAAGTAAGACCCTGCATTTCATCAATGGTAGAAATTAACATACTTGTCACAGCATAAGAAAAGGAAAAAACAAACAAACAAACAATAAGAATTGCATAGATTTAGGCCCACCTTCCTTTCTCTAATTTAGTCTAATAGTGGTGGTTAAATGATTTCTCCTAAGCAAAATGATATATTTCCCCTTGAAGAATTTCTAAATCTATGGAGTTGGCAGCTGGCATGGTAGTTAATGGCACTGGACTCCCACATGACTAACCGCAGTTCAAGTCCTGGACCTGGTGGCTCGCTTTCTCTCTCCCTCTCTCTCTCTCTCTCTCTCTCTCTCTCTCTCTCCCCGTCTTTTGTCAAATTAAAATAAATACATAGATAAAGTTAAATAAAAGAATTATTTTAAAAAGGAACCTTTCTGTTTAAATATTTTTTAAAAAAAAGAATATCTAAGTCTATCTATACTGTTACCCCACTTTTTGATATAGAATAAAATTCTTTATATTGGTTTTATTTAATTCCACAAGACTATGAACTCATTCAGACAGCAGCCACACAGCCTTGCCAACACAAAGCCCTAGCCTGGTTAACTATGAATGTCGTCTTTAGGTCTAGAACATGGAATAATTTCATATTTTTTTTATCTTTGTATTCTGTCTGTTCTCTTTAACACATACAACTGTGTTTATAACCTCAGTAGGGAGGTTAGTTATCCCTTTTTAAAGACCCCATCTAATGAAAAACATTTGTGATATTTAATATGTCTAAAAGTGCTTAATATAAGACCAATATTAGTCATTCTGGGGTATGCTTAAATCCATTTTTTTTTTTTTTTTTTGGGGGGAGAGGTTTTTTCGCTATAGGGCGCGTGCGCTCGCCAGACAGACAGAGAGAGACATAGAGACAGAAAGACAGAAAGCAAGAAATCACCCCCCAGGGGGGATGGTCACGCCACAATCCCTTCTCCTCCATTCTCCTCTCGGGATCTTGGGCACGCACGCACACGCGCCCGGCGTGAGTTGTAAGCCACTGGGTCCGAGACACGAACCGCGGTCGACTACGTGGGAGTCCAGTGACATAGCCATTACGCTAACTGCTGGTTCCCAAATCCATTTTTTTTTTAAAGCTCACTGATGATATTATGTTGGAAAGAACTATTTCATAACTGTGATGCTTTGGTTTACCTGAAATCATAAAATGGCCATGAAAATGACTTACAAAAAAACTGGGTTAGAGTGTAACAGAGTACTAGAGTCCAATTTAATAACATTCAAAGAATGAAATGAGCACAGGGTAGAGGAGGGAGAAGTGACAGAGCAATGAAATGCCCCCTACTGCTCCTGTTCCTGTTTGATCTGACAACATTGGAAGGATTATTCCTTAATGAGATGATTTGATTCAAAACATTTGCATATTTTTCATCAGTGAAAGTGGTTTTATAGTGTATAAGATGGTTCTCTTACTCTAAACAAGGTGATAATCTCAAGACCAGGTATCCTTTGACATTTTTATAAGTGAATGGATTATATTATTTATCGTTTACCAGGATGGGTGTGTTTTTTACCAGAGACCTAAGGAATCATAGAATTTTAAAGGTTTATACTAGTTTTTCTCAACCAGAAAATTTATAAATACTAGTTTTTCAAATTACATGCCAGATTCTCAATCTGGCTCATTCTTTAGAAGATTAGTCATGAAGACCCAACTAACCTAATGATAGTGTTGAGTTTTACTTCTCTCTACTGGAAAAGTACAATTTAAAATCAACAAAATAGGAAGAGTTATTGCATGAGTTAGGGATTTCATGATTTTAGACTTATGTCAAGTGAGAATTCAAATTCAAATGTTCCTACTTGTGTTTAGGTATAATTTAGAGATGGAAATGGAAGAATGTGTGGAAAGGTTGCTGCCTTTATGGAAGACTGGATTGGTAGACAACAAGGTTTCTTCTAGCCCTTGCTACAAATTTCTAACTTAATGAATATTCCCACCATTCCTTTTATCAAACTATCCAGAAGTTTGAGCTGACCTTGATACTTCCATATTGTTTGCTTTGGGCTGCACTTAGGATAACGATCAACATCCTTTCCATGACTCACACATCCTGGCATGCCGTTATTTGAGGCACATATGACCTTTATAAAATCTGCTCAAATGTCACCTTTCTATATTTCCTTTGTTGTTATTTAATTTTTCTTCCTATGCTGTGCTCAGGATTTTATTCCCAGTTATCTTGTACATATTAGTCAAGTTACACATATTTTTAAATGAAAAGGATCTGGAAGAATTTTCTGTTCACTTATCTGTTCAAATTTTTCCTCTATTTCTGGTAGAAGCTCAAAGCTAAAATGATGCTGATGTAATTTCCATTAAATAATTTCCTCTGGCAGGCATTGATTGGAAAACATGCTAAATAGTCAAGTGTGTATAGTTGTAATATTTACAATACTGCAGTTGGCCAAGTTCTGTAAGTATTCAAATGTATTTTCAGTGGAGGAATTAAAGCCAGCATCTGATTACTCTGTGCTATTTGGTTTAGATAAGAACAATTTCATCTCATTTAAATAAACAATCATCATATTTTTCACATAAATGATGATACAGGCTCTGGTAATAAGAGCTTATGTTTCCACACAGAATAGGAAAGTTGCATAACTATGATCATTTTCACAATAATCTTTTGTTACACCCTGGGGAAGTGGGGGGGGGGGTAATGACAAGCACTTGAAATAGCCTTATTTATTTATTTATTTTTAAATTTATTTTTATTGAGGACATATGCTTCAGAGGCATATGTCCACAAAATACTGAAGCAGTATTATGCAGCAGACATAAATGGTTTTTAATGCTTACTGAAAGCAGAGAAATATAATAATCATGTGAGGGATTTTAAAAATAATGGCTCATATGATCAATTTAAAGACTAATAAACATTGTGGCTGGACATATGTGACAATATATCGAATATAAAGGGCTTAAAATATGTGATAGTCTATAGGATTAAAAGGGCTAGAAATATGTGATAGAATATAGCATGTAAAGGACTAGAAATAATTTATTTGTATTCTTATTTGTTTCGCATAGTACTTGACATAGTACACTGACCCTTTAAAACCTCTAAGTTAGAGACATAGCTGGAACTTGCTAACAGTTTCCAAATCTCTAATGTCTACTGAAAAAATATTAATTTAAAAGGAAAAGAAATGTTTCCAAGGTAAATTTGTTGTCTATTAGAGACAAGTTGGTGGCATTCAGACCCTGGACAGAAATGGTTTTATTTCTTGAGTTCTAGAAAGGGAAGATGGGCAGAGGTGGTGGAAAGAATAATTGAGGCCTAGTCATGGTGGAGCATGCAAATAAGACACTGTGTTCTGATGACTGTGACCAAATGGAAAACAAGGATTCAATTCCTAACTCCTACCTACAGGCCAGGGTGTTGTGGCGGTATACCTGTAATCCCAGTGATTCTGGGAGGTTGAGGCAGGAGGATTGTAACACAGTGAGACGCTATCTTAAAAAGAAAAGAAAAAAGAAGCAGTTGAGTGAGAGTGAGAGAGGTGGGGTCCAGTGTCAGGTAGGCTATATTCAATCCTTTGACCCAGGAAAAGTCTTATTTTTAATGCCTCCTTCCCCCAAATTTTTAAGGTAGAGAAAAGGGCTGGAAGTAGACCAGTTCATCTTAAAGTTTCATCTGGTGATCACAGATACAGAAAGCAATTGTTTGATAGTGAACATTAGAAAATCTGTGAGTTAGGCCCTGCATGGGTTGAGGACAGTCTCTCTCCCTGACCTTAGAGACTGGTTAAAGACCTAGAGGTTAATGAAATGATTACACTGTGTGAACCTACTTCCTCATCTGTAAAACAAAGGACAGTTCTTAAGTACTTCCCAGGAATGCCTTGAGTTTCTAGTAGAATAAAGTTGTAGAACTGTTTTTCTATGTACGGACTGTCTGGATGAGAAATAGTCAAGTATAGATATCATGATTATTTGTTAAATGCTCTGAAATGGATACATTGCTTATTATTTTCTTCATACCTTGAAGCGAGTTTTTTTGTCTGCCCTTCTGTCCCACCTAAGAACACAATTTTTAGCATTAGACATATTCTCAAATATAAGTGTGTATTGAAGTTTTAAATCTGTTAAAGAGTTCTAAATAAAACTTTGGTATTTGGCAGAAGTGACAAAAATAGTATTTGGTGCCTAAACCAATATTAAATTGTGATTTTAAAGCTTTTATAATCATATTTGGACAGCTAGGTTGCATGCAGATGTGGTATGTGGAGGCATTTAAAATATTTTCAGTTCTAGAAAAGCTGTTTAAAGGTCAACCTAATTAAGGCAATGTTTTTGAACCAGTATAAAGTAGAAACTATTATTGGAAATTCATCGCAACAGCACAGAATGGCATTTCACTTACAGTTTAAACTTTTTATGGTTAATTTGGAAAGCAAAAATGATCTTTTTGGGGGTTCCTGATCTCTGACTGAAATGACATTTTAATCAATAATAATGATTTCTTTGCTATGATTAGGAGAACTTTTGTTCCCCAGGATGCGTGGAAGGAATAATTAAGTAGCTCTATTTTAGAACCATAAAGGAGAGGATTCTTTTGTAATCCATGGGTCTATCTGGCTCAGTATAGGGAAATGGTCTCCTCAGGTAGAAGGTGATGTTCATAGACATTTACTTGCAATCATCTGTCCATAGGTCATTAAATAAATTGGCTTGTATAAGAAATCAAGAATTACCCATTCCTAAATCCCAGACAAAGTTTCAGATAATACAGGTAGTCTGTGCAGGAAAGGTAACTGGCTCCCTAAAATCATTCTGCAGTGAAGTTTATTTCTGTGCCTTTTTTTTTTTAAGTTTATTTATTTATTTCATGAGAGCAAGAGATGGATAGATAAACACTCAACAGGCCTCATACCACGATCGTCCCTAATCTTCCCCCAATCAGGGTCATGGGTGCATGCTCAGGTGTGTTTGGGTGGACCTGGGAATTGAACTAGTGGTTCTCTAAATGGATCTAGCATCTCTTGTGCAGTGTGTTACCCCCGCACCACTCAGCTGACAGCTCTTCCTTGTTTTAAAATTAATTTTAACTCCAATACCTAGAAAGAAAAATTGTTCATTTCCCTTGATGCCACGTACATTGCTGTTTAAGAACTTAAATTTCAAATGTTGCCTCTTTCATTAGAATAGTAGCAAATAATCTGCAATGATTTGTATGCTTCCCAGAGTAGGTTCTTGGCATCTGTTCCCTATCACATAGCTAAAGATCTCAGAGGTGTTTTTCACTTGCCTCTCTGCCCTATGTATAAAGTAGGGGCATCGTATATTCCTGATGGAAATTCCTAATGTGACAAGTCTTCTTTGAAAGAATGGGGCTATTCTAATAAGAAATAATTATGAGAAGCAATAAAATATTTACATTTTAGTCATTAAACACGATTGACCATGAGGAAATTGAAAAGTCTCAGATGCCAAAACTATCATAAATACAGAAAATACAAATGAATGTTTAAATTTTTATTTAATGATGAAAGAAAGATCATATTCTTCATACTCTGCAATACTAATCCATGTCGCTGGTTGAGTTATTGATTAAATAAATGAGAAAAAGATGAACAACTTTTCCAAAGGGCTAAACCTATATTTAGATATAATTTACCATTTTATACCATAATCTATTACATATTTTAGCAAATTCACAGTACATCAATTATCATTACACTGAGTGATATACCTTAGAAATGAAGATTTCATCTTATAAGATACGCTTAATGTAATGTGTTAAAAAAAAATCATCGTCTAGAGGGCCAGCAGGCAATGTGGTGGTTTAGGAACTGGACTCCCACTTGGCTGACCATGGTTCAAGTCCAGACCTGGCAGCTCGCTTTTTCATGTTCTCTCTCTCTCTCTCTCTCTCTGGTGAATATGTGTGCCCTATAGCAAATTAAATAATAATAATAATGATAATATTAAATAAATAGTTCTAAAAAAAGGTCATTGTACAAATCTGCACCCATCAAAAAAGGTTTAATGAGACTGCACCTTAGGTTTGAAATTAATCAACAAGTTGGAGACAGGATATAGTTTCTAGTGACTTTAAATATTTGCCATATCTTTCTACAGAACAGAAATAGCCAACTACAGATATTTTTGGAGGCATTAGTTTGTCTTGTAGAAGAAATAAGTGACTTGTAAACAAACCTTGGCTTTGCCAAAATGTATGCTGTTTCTATTTTCTTGGTATGTCACAAGTCGTCCTACCATTTTCCCCTCACTTCTTTTTTTCTTTCTTATTTTTCTTCTTTTATTTTTCCCCTAAAACTGAAGGAGAGGGGTCATTTTAGAGATAGAAAGGATATTACAGTGGCCTTATTTTCTTTAGGGCCTTTCAATACTCAGTAATATGACAGCCTCAGCTTCTCCTGAGAAAAAGGCCACCTAGGTACATCAGTTAAACTACAGATCTTACTCTGCTTTTTCTAGAGATAGAGGAGGCAGATGATTGCCTAAACACAAAGCTCCTGCCAATTTCTGAAAGGCACTGTGGTCTGAGCAAAATTCAACTCATCTTCGCAGGGGCCTGCCCTGTTCTGAACATCCCCAAGCTAAAAAAGATTCTTCTTTTCTTTCTTCTTTATCAGTCTTCAATCACTGTTTTTATATCATGAAGTGTCACCAGGTTTATGTGCCTGTCCACATTTCATAAAGTGAGAAGACACATGATAAAAATCTAAGAATAGCATCATAAATCATCCATGCTTCTGAATTGTTTGGAAATGTTAAATGCCTTGGTTTTGGTCCAGATGTTCAGCTCGCCCCTTTTGTACCAGCCTGACATACATCAGTTGAAAGAGAAAAGGGAAAAAAAAAAAGAACAGCTGGTTCTGCAAAAACCTCTGCTGTTTGCTTTCAGCTTAATATTTGGTGTATTTTCCTTTCTTCTCTTACTTTGCCATTTATTGAAGGCTAGACGGGTACCCTACCTTACAGACAAATGATTTTCTATTGCTCAAGAAAGAAATGTGAGTAAAACACCTACTCTTCTGTTACTTGGTGACAATAGAGCGCTAATTGCTGAATAAAGTCACATAGTCCCAGGACTGTGTTATAGGACTCTACTATAACCGTGAAGACGTCAGTAATTCATGCATTCAGCAGAAAATGGTTTCAAGTGCTTTGCTTTTCTTCTAACTGTTCCTATGGAAGAATTTAATTGAAATCAGATAATTCTTATTATTTATCCCATAATTAGAATCAGAAAATTCACTTGTTTGATCTTTCTACTAAGTGCCCGGTAAGTATTAGTAGTGATGTTTATGATGATTAGGATGATGACGGTATATTTTTTGGTAAAAGTTACAAATTATGGGCACACACACAAAAAAAGTAGATTTCCTTACCTTACCTTTCCCTTTTGTCCAGGAGCATCTGTGAGCAAACTAGGAAAGGTTTTACAGAGGTGGTGAGGTTTGGAGTGGGAGTTAAAGTATTTGAATATCACCAAGTGACCTTTGAGATGCAGATCTGTTTTGGATGTGTTAGTCATGGTCTACTTTCCTTATGACTTTACATCTTTCTACCTTGAGATTCCCATTTCTTTATTTTCTTTATAGTTTTGTGGAGGAGGCATTTGTATGTAAAATATATATATAGGTGGGGTATATAGCTGGACTCCCACATAGTTGACCATGGTTCCAGTGCCAGACCCAACAGCTTGACACTGGTACTTGTGCCTACATGCCCAAAATCCCAAAAGGAGAATGGAGAAGAAAAGATTGTGGCATGGCCATCCCCCATTGGGGGGTAATTTCTTACTTTTTGTCTCTCTGTCTCTCTGGCAAGTGCATGCACTCTACAGCAAAAATCTCTCTCTAAAAAATGAATTAATTTAAAAAATATGGTTAACCTTTATATTTCTACTTGTGATATTTGCTTTCTCCTTTCACTTTGTTTGTGACCATGCATAACTGTTGTACTAACATCCACGTGTAGTCCTACAGTGCAACGGCACCTGGTGAACTAACAGGAACAGAAAGTGACCAGGAGGTCTTCTTATTCCAAGTTTTCAGATTCTATATCCAGTCCCTGGTTTAACATAAAGTATAATTAGTGTTTCAAATAGCTCCATTCCCTCGGCCCAGGGGAAAGTGTATTGCCTAGAACACTGTCTTTACTGTGCTACCTGGAGTTGTGCTTCACTGTATGAAGTATTGCAGCCACAGTCTTTCTGTCTCCTTCACCTGTGCACAGGTAGTTTCATCACCAAGGGACATGGTACCTCTGTGCCCTGTGAAAGCTTTCCTCTCTGGGGATGCGATACTTTCATAGGCAAGGTCAGACAAGTATCATTATCTTTACATACTAACTAATTTTAGATGATGGGTTATTTAAAAGGGAGAGATTTCCCCCAGAGCAAGAGTCAATACAACTGAAACTGCCCAGAATATTTATAATAGGTTTGCATAAAATATTTTTTAATATCAAATAGAATGCTAATATAAAGGTTTCTCTTTTATTTTTCATCAAAAATGAATGGGCTAAAAGAAAGATAGGCTCCTACCAACTATTGTTGTTTCATCATTTTTTTTTCTTTAGGCTATTTTTATGAAATTGAATCATTGCTAGCTCTTTCATTATTTGGAATGTCTGTAGGGGCCACAATGTGATTTGGGGCTTGGATTCTATGAATATTCATGGCATTAATGGGTAGGATAAATATTGGGTTGTCAGAAAAGTCATCACACATTTTTGCATAGGAAAAGGTAGGAAAGATACATCATAACTTCTCCAACAACCCAATAGATGCAACGAATAGACCCAAAATGCATTTGCTCAATATAATAGAATTTTATTTTTGAAGTTCATAAATTTCCATGATACTTCCATATCCAGGAGTAAGAGAGAGAGGTGATGCTCTCATCTACACAGTTATTCAGGGATCCAGGCTGATGAGGGTCCTGCCTCTTTAATATGTGCCTTTGGGGATGATTCTGGCCATCACCATTGTTCACTAGGATAAGGGGAAGAACATGATGCAACTTGTGAGAGGGTTCATCCAACAGGCCTGCAACTTGTGAGAGGGTTCATCCAACAGGCCTCCATGTGATAGGCCTTACTTCCTCTCGCATTGGTTAGACTTCAGTCACATGGCCGTAATTGGCAGGCTGGGGAATATAATCTACCTAGGTAAAGGGTGAAATGGAAATGGAGCTTAGTAGACAGTTAAGGATCTCTCCTGTACTCATTCCTGTTTCTTTGCTTTAACATGTTTTGAGAGCATCCTATTTGTTGGACATTGTGATAGATATTGGGGTTATCATTTCATTGGCCTACTGGCCTTCTGTGGTACTTCAGGGAAACAACTAATTAATTTATCTGTTCCACAAGAAAAATGAGACTGAAGATTCAACTAAAACATATTGGGAACCTGAGACTTTAGGCTTAACTCCTCTTCTTTTTTTTTTTCTTTTTGAGAAGAGTATAAATAACTCCAATAGTGGCATTCCCCCCCTCCCCCCTGCTCCTGCTGTGTGAATCAGCTATATGTAGTCAGAGGACAATTTGTGTTGTTGTTATTAGTGTTTTAAAATTTATTTTAAAATTTATTTCTTTTATTATTGGTATTAGAGGATTAGAAGGGTTATATTATATGCTATACTTCCACTGGCTTTTTAATTTTCTTTGAGAGAGATTTTTGTTATGGGGCACGTGTGTTCACTAGGAGACAGAGAGACAGAGAGACAGAAAGTGAGAAATCACCTCCCAAGGGGATGGCCACACAGTAATCCCTCCTCCTCCATTTTCCTCTCAGGATTCTGGGCACACATGTGCATGCACCCAGCGTGAGTCTTAAGCTTCCAGGTCTGGACTCGAGCTCCAGTTGACTACATGGGAGTCCAGTGATATAACCATTATACCATCTCCTGGTCCCCAACAGGCTTTTCAGCGTGAGATATTTTATTCAAGTACCATGCATACATGAACACATTTTCCTTTTATCACAATATAGGTTAAACAAAGGGAAACACATGCTCATGTTTCCTGTACTTCCCGTTCATTGCCTAGCACATTTTGTCCTACTAAAAGGTATACAATATTTGATCTTTTAAATAGACTTATGGAATAACAACCAGAACAACATAAAGGATACAGCCAATTTTTCTAGTAAATACATCAGACACTCTATTTTTTTTTCTTTTTTCCTTTCCTTTTCTTCCTATTTAACTTTTTTCCTTCCTTCTCTCCTTTTTAAAAAGCTTTATCTTTCCATATGTTTAATATGGGTAAACCTCAAGAAGCAAGCACCTCTGCCTATACAGAGGGAAAAAACTACAAGGTAACAAGTTCCAAGTTCTGTTTTCATCCTTACTACTAACTTCTGATAGTATCTTGGACAGTTAATTTTATGAATGTGGTTGACCTCAGAATCCTACTCTCGAAAGTGAGGTTTTTCTATCCAGGGTATCACAGAACTCTTTCAGGATTTTTACTTACCTGCTGTGTTAGTGTAAATTGTTGGTAAGGGACATGAGATGAATGTTACAAAATATGTTAGGAAATATGGGTATCATTTGTTGTTAAAATCTTATTCTTTAAAACAGACTGTGGGGATTTGAATCTATTTTCACCATTTGATTCAGCTATGTGACCTTGGGAACAGTATCCAACCTCTCCAAACTACAATTTTCTTATTAGCTTGAAATATTCCAAGTTATAAGTGTCAGCATCATAGAGTTTTGAGGAGAAATTAATTAGATATTATATGTCTCTTAGGATAAGCCCTCAAAGATTATTTGAAATAATTTGCTTTTTCTTCACTCCATTGTGCTTTTACAGAAGTTAGGGAAAATTAAATGAGATGTTTCCAATGCAACCCTTCCTTTTTACATAAAATTTAGATATTGCCGAAGTATCTTGTTTGTCAGTCCCAGGGATCTGTTTTTCTCTTTTCATTCTTTAAGTCATTTGGATAATATATTAAAGAGCACTAAGATCAGATGTTATGATTGGAAGCAGGAAATAGTTGAAGAACATGAAATGAGTCTATTTTACATTTATATAGTTCTGCAGAACAGGTGAGATTTGGTATTAATTTGAATAGTAATGATGCTTATCACTCTTGAAACACCCTATATTTTCAGGATATTTTACAAACTTTGGTTTATCTGAACACCATTTCTGTGGGCTCAGTAGATATTCTCATTTACAACTGAGGAAATTAACAAAATGACCAATTTACCCAAGTCATTTACAATGTTGACTATTGCCAGATGAACTGACTCGAGAATGAACTTGCTCATCAGGCATACTCTGTGGTTTTTATTTTACTTTTTCTATTCTTATACTCTTTAATATAAAATTGAATAACTTCATCTCTCTAGAGTTTAGTAATCTCATCCACAAAATGTGATGCCTAAAAGAGAGAGAAAGGTAGACTAGGTATTGCTTTCTAACTTCCAAGACAAGTATTACTTAGTTTGTAATTGACCCATGCACTCCATACACATCATATGCTTCTTTCTCTCTCCTGAATTTCAACACTGTTACTTTCTGTTGTCCTGAGTACCAATTATTACAGATTTTTTTAATCCTTTGCCTTCCTTTTTTTTTTTTTTTTTTTTGGTCCTACAGATATGATAGCTTGTGTCTTGACCTCCATTTTCTCCCTTAGAACAGGGTATAGAGCACTAGACTTGAGAACCAGATCAGGTTTGACTCTTTTCACTTAGGCCTCTTACTTAGATCTCACTCATGAGGATTTCTTGGGAACATAGTTTACACTCTTTGAGCTATACTTTTCTATAATGCATATTAATAAGTCTGGAGTCCCATGGTTAATGTGAGCATCATTTGGCTTAAAATATGTGAACATGCTTAGACTGTCTGGCACTTAAGACATGATACTTCCTTCCAAATTTGTAAGTTAACATGGAAATGTGAAGATTTTGAGGTTGGTTTTCTCCTAATTAAAATAAACATTTGTAAATGATTTGTAAATCATCTCCATTCTTATATTTGTTTATTTTCTCTCTCATGAGAAAGAGAGAGAGGAAGAGAGAGAGACAAAGACGAACACTCTTGACAAGGTCCCATCATATCCAATCTCCCTTTCCTTCTAAGACATCCAGCAAGCCAGGATCATGGGCACATACATGTGTACATGGCATGTATGTTGACTTAGGAACCAAACCCTTGCTCTCCTGCATGGCTCCCAGCATTGCAGAATGGCTCTCTACCACCTATGTCACTGTAGCTGGGCCATTCACCCTCATTCTTTTTTTTTTTTTTTTTTTTTTTTTTGAAGAGGATTTTGCTATAGGGTGCATGTGCTTGCCAGACAGACAGAAAGACAGAAAGTGAGAAATCATCCCCCAGTGGGGATGGCCATGCTGCAATCCCTTCTCTTCCATTCTCCTCTCGAGATCTTGGGCACACAAGCATGCACGCCCGGCGTGAGTTTTAAGCCACGGGGTCCAGGACTCGAACCGTGGTTGACTACATGGGAGTCCAGCAACATAGCCATTATGCTAACTGTTGGTCCCCTCACCACCATTCTTTAACAAAGGCTTTACTCTGGTACTATTCTAATGATACAAATTAAGAAATTATGTATTCTCTATAAAATATTACATATTTTGCATTGAACTCATTGAAAATACTTTGAGAACATCACATATTATAATAACTGTTTTTATGGGGGGGAGGACTTTTGCTATAGGGTACATGCACTTGCCAGAGAAACAGAGATAGAGGGACAGAAAGTACGAAATCACCTCCCCCCCCCCCAGGGGGAATGGCCACACCTCATACCCTTCTCCTCCATTTTCCTCTTGGAATTTTAGGCACATAAACACACACACACACACACACACACACACACACACACATACACACACACACATACACACATGCACCCAGTGTGAGTTTCAAGCTGTGGAGTCTGGGACTCATACCACAGTCAGCCATGTGGCAGTTACCGGCTTAACCACTATGCCACCTGTTGGTCCCTATAATATTTAGTTTGAATACTTTAAAATTATCTTCTCAAGGGTACAGATTCTGAGAAACTCCTTAGAGTTGTATAAAAGTTAAAAAAGAAGGGGAGTAGGGAAGATAGGGAGGACAGATACAAAATTGCTGGTGGATAAGAGGAATGAGCTCTAGAGTGCTAATGCCATAGTTGAGTATCCACAGTTAGTGACAATTTAATGTACATTAGAAGAGGGGGATGTTCACATAAAAATTAAACAATAACAACAAATGTTTTGAGATTTTTGGATATGTTTAATGCTTTTGTATGGTTGTTACACTCTGTATTGATGAATTGGAGAAATCATACTATACTCCATAAACATATACAACTATTATATGTTAAAAATTACAATAAAAGCAAATAAATCGAATAAAATTTTAATTGGCAAGAAAGTTTATTTTTCCTCCATCTTGTAGTGCAGGCAATAAAAACAATGACTTAAACCTTGTTTCACTCACACACAGAAAATAATTTTGATTCACTTATGGACATAAGAGATGTGTCACTGTAATATCAACTATAGGTATATTTAACTTGCACCACTCTAGAGTTTTATATTAAAATATGTACATATATATGTGTGCGTGTGTGTGTGTATATACACACATATATATATAAACACACACCTTACTGACCGTGCCCACATGTTGTTTTCTTATATTTTCTGTCATATGATGGTTTGTTAGTCTGTTTAGATTATTTACCTCAGGCATTTTTTATCCTAAATTCATAATGAGTAAAACAGGAACACTTTCTAAGAAATGTCCCCAAATCCCTACAAGGCTTCTCTCCCACCCCTATTCTGCTGCTTCTGTAAGTGATTGCCTATTCGGAGTTTAATTACTTGTGGGTTAAGATCTGGAAATAAGAAATACTTTCCTTTGCTTCTAGATTAGGCATATTCTGTAATAATTGTTAAAGAATAACAACATTGTGCATTAAACTCAGGTATAAAACTTAAGAAGAACATCATCTGACAGAGCTGTAATGTGCTTATTACAAGCAAGATACAGTATCAGCAGCCATTGGAACCCTACACATGCCTGACATTAATTTTGGAAGTCCAGAAATCTCTATGCTATGTAGCATTCCCAGACTTAAATGAGCACAGACCTTAACTCACAGGATAATGATAATATGACTCATTAACCTACCTAGCAATTGAATCCTTTCTATAAAATACCTATCTTGTATCTGTCCAATCTCTGTTTAAATATTGGCAGTATTGAAACCAGCAGGTGGTGTAATGGTTGCATCACTGGACTCCCATGCAGTTGATAGTGGTTCAAGTCCCAGATGCTGGGCATGTGTGCATGCATGCCCAATATCCCAAGATGAGAATGGAAAAGAGGGGATTGTGGTGTGCTGTCTTTCTGTCTCACTGGATGTGCCCTATAGCTAAAATCTCCCTTAAAATAATAATAAAATAAGGGCCAGCAGTTGGCATAAGGCTGTCTCTGGACTCCCATGTAGTTGACTGCAATTTGAGTCCCGGACCCAGTAGCTTAAAACTGGGTGCATGTGTGTGCGTGCCAAGGATCCCAAGAGGAGAATGGAAGAGAAGGGATTGTAGTGTGGCCAACCCCCCTGGGGGGGTGATTTCTCACTTTCTGTCTCTGTCTCTGTCTTTCTTGTGAACACACATGCTCTATAGCAAAAACCTCTCAAACAATAAAATAAAATACAATAAAAATAAATATTGGCAGTATGAGTAACCACTCAGAATGATGTGATTGCAAGGTTGAGGAACATGACAATTATAGTAGTTAGTGATTTCTTCAGGCTTTCTATGTATAGTTACACATATTACCTGTTTTAATCCTCTCACAACTCTCTGAAGTAGATGCTATTTAGTTTTTTTTCCATTTTATGATTGTGGAAACTGAAGCCTGGGAAGATTAGGTAAATTATTCTAGGTAACAGCTCAGGTGGAGCTGAATCTTGATCCTAAAAATTTTGTCAAGGGCCCATGAATTTAATCACAACATTGCTCATTCACTCTCTCTGTATATACATACATGTATACACACATACACACACACACACACACACACACACACACATATTGCCATTACAGATATTTGATACTTATGATTGACTGTAATTACTTTATAATTTTTAAAGAAGTTTTTGCTTTAGGGTGTGTGAGCTCACCAGAAAGAGAGACAGAGACAGTGAGAGGGAAAGTGAGAAATCACCCCCACACCATAGTCTCTTCTCCATTCTCCTCCTGGGATCCTAGGCATGCCTGCATATGCACCTGGCATGAGTTTCAAGCCATTGGCAAGCCACTGGTTCCAGGACTCAAACCATTTATTGGCCTTGTGGGAGTCCAGCAGCCTAACTGCTACACTATCTGCTGATCCATAACTTAATAATTAAAAATAGTTGGACATCTCCATTTACCACTTGAAAAAGTTGTCGAACTTTTCTGAAGTCTGGTTTACACACTGATAGAAAGAGGATAAGATTAGGGTCTGATCTTAGAACCAAAAAAGCAAATGCATTTAGCTTTAATCATGGAGGCTGGCAAATGATAGGGGCTCAGTCAACATTAGCTGCTATCACTATTATTATTATTATTATCATTATTAATCCAGTGTTGAATAAGTCAAGCCGAAACATGAATCCCAGGGTAATGACTATCCTGCAAAAATGTACTAATTCTGAGAACTGGAGGGCAAGGACTGTGAATCCTGAGTAAAGCTGCCCTGGTGCAGTCGCCGGATGCACCCACTGCGGTTCTCACCTTGCCTCTTTCAAAGTCGCATGATTACTCAGGCCACATAAATAAATCCATCTATTAGACTAACTTGAAGGGAAAAATGAGAAAAATTTTCCTACAGCTTAGATTTAATATCAGAGAATGCCAAGAAGAGACATATTTATTATGCTTCTTTTAATGGTTTTTTAACACAGTTGATTGGGAAATCATGAGTTTGTCATAAACAAATCTTAAGTCACGGTAAACTGCAATTGCCCAGCTAACTAGGATTTAAAGCATTCCTTTTGTGGAAGTCTCTTTTGCTCTTTGTGACACCAATTAAGACTCACATCTGCCATGCTCTTAGGATGTCAGGAAGCTCACACATGTGTATTTGTCTCTGGCTCCCATACCAGGAACACCTCAACATATTTGTGGATGTGTGTCATATATATATTATATATTTGGTTTCTAAGCAAAGAAGGATTTTTCTTTTTCTACTATTCCATTGCCTTTAGCAATACTCTTGTTATTTTCTCATAGCCCCTTCCACAGTGGCCTAAATGTGAAATAATTTGGCCTAAAAGTCATTGTTGGTTGGCTAACATGTGCTATGATAGTTAAGACACTGACTTTCCAGGACCAGTAGTTAGCATAGTGGCTATGTCTCTGGACTTCCATGTAGTCGACCACAGTTAAAGTTCCGGACCTGGTGGCTTAAACTCACACCAGGCATGTGTGCGTGTGTGCCCAAGATCCTGAGAGGAGAACAGAGAAGGGATTGCAGCGTGGCCATCCCCCCTGGGGGGTGATTTCTTGCTTTCTCTCTTTTTGTCTCTCTCTGTCTTTCTGGCGAGCACACACACCCTATAGCAAAAACCTCTCCAAAAAATTTTTAAAAAAGGAAAAGAAAAAGACACTGAATTTCCACATGGCCAACCACAATTTGAGTTCCAGACCTGGTGGCTTGCTTTCTCACTTTCTCTCTCTCTCTCTGGCGAATTAAAATAATAATAATAATGATAATGATAATGATAATAATAAATAAAATTAAATAGTTTGGAGGCTAAAAGTTCAAAATCAGGTATTGGCAAACCATGCTCCCTCTCAAACATGTAAGGAAGGATTCTTCCATCCTTCTTAAAGCCCCAGCAGCTTGTGAAACCATAACTCCAAGCAAGCTCTGTCTCCATCTTTTTTTCCCTTTCTTTTTTAGAGAGATTTTTGCTATAGGGCATGTGTGCTTGCTGTAGATACAAAGAGAGAGAGAGAGAAAGAGAGACAGAGAGACAGAAAGCAAGAAATCACTCCCAGTGGGGATGGCCACGCTGCATTCCCTTCTCCATTCTCCTTCAGGATCTTGGGCATGCACACACACAGCCTGAGTTTTAAGCTGCTGGGTCCAGGACTCAAACTGCAGTTACCCACAGGGGAGTCCAGTGACATAACCATTATGCCACCTGCTGACCCCAAGCTCTGCCTCCATCTTCACAGGGCCATGGTTCCCTCTATGGCTTGTGTATCCAGGTTTTCCTCTTCTTGTGAGAACATCCGTCTCATTGGATTATGGCTCAAACTAATGTCCTCATCTTGCCTGGGTTACATTTTCAAGGACCCTGTTTCCAAATAATTAGCTCCTGTTCACAGGTACCAGGGGCTGGGACGTAAACATATCTTTATGGCGGAAAGGGACACAAGTCAACGCATAACAGTGTTCCATCAGCGTATGCTAAATGAATAAATACATGCATCACCACTTAGGAGAAACCTTTTCTTTATTTTCAAAAGAGGGGTAATTACCCCACCTCCCTTTTATAGTAATTACATGTTTTAATTACAGTTAATACCTTGCACATGGGGTTTTTAATTTTCCTGTCTCAATAGATTTGTTCATATATATATATCTGTGTAAAGGTTTTTATATTATTCATCTTGATATCTCATTACCTCACATGGTTTCTGGAAGGGTAGAATGAATGCTTGTTGAACTAAACTTTTGCTCAAATTCTGATGGTTTTATTTTCCTTTTCCCCCTTAAATGTGGATTGCTATTTGCTCAACATTTGTGTGGTGGCAACAGAGTGGCCAGGTGGTAAAGTAACAGTACTGAGACATACAATTCATGGTCTTTCTACGTGGGCCTATTTTACTGGAACCTCTGCAGACAACAAAGAATGCTTTTACCATCTGGGGCCACCTCATCGAACTCGCGGTATCCTAGAATGTTAATAGTCTGGTTGCTTGAAATTAGTTTAAGTCATTGTTTGTGGAGTGTGTTTACATAGTATTGAAAATATTTGTTAGAAAAGATGGTTTTATTTTTAGCAGTAATTTCTGGATATATTTATGTAGGAGGAACAGTAAAACATTTCACATTCTGAAAGCTAGGAATTTTCTCTAAGGAGATGTATGAAAATTACAAAGCTATTTGTGTTTGTACTTTTTAGCTAGAGAAACTGATGGCTGGGCTGGTTTGATGTCAGAGTAGTAATGTGCTGCTCAAGTGAGGTTGGATTCATCTCGCAGGTTCAGTTCCCTGGTCAGTCTGTACACTTCTATACACCGGTGTGCATACCCATGATGCTGACTGGCTGGGAAAGCTAGGGGGAATTACAGATTGCAGCAAGAGACCCTGATCAGGTCTCTCTCTCTCTCTCTCTCTCTCTCTCTCTCTCTTCCTCCCTCCCTCCCTCCCTCCCTTCCTCTCTGCCTCTCATATGAAATTAATGAACTTAAAAAAAAATACACTCAAAAAAAAAAAAAAAAGAACCCTGATGATTAAGGGAACATTTTTCTCTTTAGAAACAAAAGGGAAACCTATATAAATAAATTATTCATTAAATATTATGTACCCTTTTCAAAAATTATTTGAGATGGGGGACCAGCAGTTAGTTATACTAGTTAATGAAAGTAATGTCTTTTCAAAGCAGTTTGTGAATCACTTGTCAAATACTTAACCTGATAATATCCACTATGATCAAGGTAAATCTTTATTAAGGTAGACAGAGAAACATTTAAAACTAAAATTGGCATGGCCAATGGGTCACATGGTGGTTGGGCACTGGACTCCCACATGGCTAATGATGGATTCAAGTCCTGGACCTAGTAACTTGAAAATCATACTGGGTGCTTGTGTGTAGGATCCAAAAATTCTGAGAAGAGAATAGAGAAGAAGGGATTGCTGCATGACCATCTCCCTGGAGGGGTGATTTTTCACTTTCCCTCCCACTGTCTATCTCCAGTGAGCACGTGCACCCTATGGCAAAACCTAAATTAAAAAAAGAAAAAGAAATTTGTTAAATTATTATTATTATTATTATTATTATTATTATTATTGGAGAGGTTAGTTTTCTATAGGGTGCATGTGCTCACCAGAAAGACAGAGAGAAGTAGAGAGACAGAAAGTGAGAAATCACTCCCCAGAGTGGATGGCCACACCTTCTCCTCCATTCTCCTCTCGGGATCTTGGGCATGCACACATGTGTACTTGGCGTGTGTTTAAGCCACCAAGTCCGGGGCTCGAACTGCAGTCGACTACATGGGAGTCCAGCGACATAGCCACTACGCCAACTGCTGGTCCCCCATTTGATTTTTTTAATTGGTAGAAGATAGAAGAAATATTTGACTATAGAAATATTTGAAAAAATATAAAAACTTATCATAAGAAATTTAATGATCACAAAACCAGTGGTAGATACCTAGATGAAATTCACTTTGATTTATATTTCTAAGCTCTGTTCCAAAAAGCCAATTTTCTAAGGAGGTTTTCTTGGTTTGTTTTGTTGTTTTTCCCTGTAAGAGTTGCAATACTATCTTTAAGGGATACACTTCCATTATTCTTCATTATTTCTTATGTTCCACCCATTATACCTGAACTATGTGTATCATCAGAAGACAGAAAACAAAGAATGGTCCTCCCAAGAACAAAGTGTGAATCAAATTGATTTTAAAATTGCACTGTGCCATGCAAACTGTAAGGCCCTAGAAGAGTATAGTCAGCTTCTCTGAAAACATAGCTAAAATATTGTTTAGGTCATTTTTTTATTTTCATACAGTGACTTAATTGTGACATTATGATTTTGGGGAAGGCTTTTATTCCAAAATTAGTCAGTAGGGCTAAATTCACAATATTTAAATTAAACAATTTATGTTTTAGAAATTTTTTTTAATACTTATTTTCTCTCTGCAGAAGGCAGTTGAAGTGGAGAGTTCCATACTTAAAGAGCTAGTATGAAATATTTTTGATGAGTTATAGTTAATGTTTGGTTAAAATTTTTCTGGTGTTATTAATGCCATAATATGCTACCTACATATGATAAATCTGCGTCTCATGAAGGAATGTTCTGATATGAAAATGCATTGAAAGTACATATATCAGAACTGTTTCTTCTTTGAAACAGTAGTAATATTCACAGAGAATGAAAAGCTGATATTTGAGACAAAATGTTGCAAAGCTAAGTAGCCACCCCACCCAGGCCTCTTCCTCTTCCTTGGCTACACCCTGCAATTTATTATCCAAGGAGAAACGAGATTGATTTCTTTGCTTATTTTCAGAATAAAATAAAAATTTCTCATTATGACCTGCATGATCTTAACATGATCAGAATCCTACCTAAACAATTTGATTTTAACTTTGCTATTCATTTCTACTTGCGGTGCTTTCTGTTTCCTCCATCAAGAATAAACTCCTTGATATTTCTTCACAGACCCAGAACCCTTTCACTGTTCTGTTCTCAGCGGAGTGTTCAACTCCTCAGAGAGGCCTTGCTCTGAACAACTTAAGTCCATATTCCAATACCAATATCTTTATTTTATTTTTCCTGATAGTACTTAATCACTACTTGAATTTATCTAATTTTTTTTTCTGTTTATTTTTCTTATCTCTTCTTTACTATCTCTCTTTCCCTTTCTTGCTTCCACTCTTCATTGTTTTCCTTTTAATACAGTTAATTTCTATTGGGAAAATGGACTTTATCTATCTCTCTCACTGATGTATCCACATTGCCTTGACAGGGAAGAATAGAAACTTTACCGTAGAGAATCCTGGTAGGAACCAAATCCAGTCATCCAAGTTAGTACGACTAGTAAGGGACAAATCAACATCACATGCATGTAGATAAGTTGTCCTGAGAAGAACCAAAAACAAAACAAAACAAAACAATGAAAGACTCTCATCGTGCGGAAATATCACACAAGGACAGATTCTACAGAACAATTGGAATAGTCATAATCATCAAGGAATAAAAGACAAAGAAAGATTGTGGAATGGTTCAAGAGACTAAAGAGGGCCAGGAGGCGGTGTGGTGGGTAAGGCGTTGTATCCCCCACGTGGCTGACCAGGGTTCAGATCCCTTACCTGGTGGCTTTCTCTCTCTCTCTCTCTCTCTCTCCCTCTCGCTCTCCCTCTCCCTCTCCCTCTCTCTCTCTCTCTCTCTCTCTCTCTCTCTCGTGAGTACATGTGTCTTTAAGATAGATAAGAGTACTGTATAAATAGATATTTCCAAATTTGTATAGTTGTTCCATGGTCATGTAAGAGAATTTCCTTTTTTTTTTTTAAGTGGACATACAGCAAATTACTTAGAGTTAAATAAAGGAGGTGTGTAAAAGACATTGCCAATGAGTTCAAGGGGGAAAATTATGTGTTTAGGGAGGAATACAAATTATGGAAAAAGTATAGTAAAATGTCAAAATTTAGGAAATCTTGAATAATTTGAGCACATAGTAATTTTTGTACTATTATTGCAACTTTTCTGTAGGCCTAAAGTTATCAAGATTAAAAGTGTTAAAAAATACATCTAGTCAGGGTCAGCAGGTGGTGTGGTGGTTGAGGTACTGGACTCGCACATGGTTAACCATGGTTTGAGTTCTGACCCTAGTGGCTTGCTTTCTCACTTTCCCTATCTCTCTCTTTCTTTCTCTGGTGAGTACATATGCCTAATAGCAAATTAAAGTAGTAATAATAATAAATGAAATGAAAGAATTCTTCTTAAAAAATATCTCTAGTCAACATATCTACCTGTAAAACCAGAGGGTAAAAATAAACATATCTACCTATAAAATCAGAGGGTAAAATCCCCAGGGAAGCAACTTTATATACTTACATACTTTAAATATACTTAAGAAAAACACATGATACAACTATTCTGCTTATTTATAAGCTAAATTGATATGAAAACCAAAGATTTGTATTTTTCCTTTTAAAATAAGTGTGAGGATTGGGAGGTGGCTCAGCAGTAACGCAGCAGGATGCACAGGAGTAAAGTTCTGGGCTCAAGTCTGGGGACTTCCCTGAGCACAAAGGGCATATGTGTGGATGCATGCCTGTTAATCAGGCAAGCTAAGGCTGAGGATGTATTGTAGGGTTTCTCTTTGTCTTTCTCTCTCTGTCTCCCTCCCTCCCATGGAATACATAAATAAACTTGAAAAAGAATCACAACTAGGCTAGAGAGCATATGGTTTCTACTTTGAGAGTAACATGTAAGTTAAATGTTTTCCACACAGCTAGTAATTGTTGGATAACCTAAATATGATGCAGAGGTGTTTTTCTAACTTTTTTTTTGATGTAGAATAATGTTTGTAGAATTAGAACAGCTTTACAATATAAATAATCTAAGTATATATAAAAGAATTTATCAAACCACTTTAACTACTAAATAGTGTTTTATTTATTTCTTATACTGGGAAATTTTGCTCAAAAAATTGCCAAGCAACAACTTCAATCAAATGCTTTTTAAATAATACAAACACCAAAAAGACATTTTTTAATTCCAGAAGATACATTGTCCTTCAAGTACATTTTTTAAGTTATAAAATAATAGGTGCAAAGCAGAATTCATAGTGGTTATTATCCAGCTTAAAATTTTAGTAACAGGTGTTCCTTATAGTTTAAAAATAGCTAGACTATAATATAGAAGCCAGATTTCATTTATAATGGACTCAGATTGCCCCTCCTTGCCATTCTACCTGTAGGTCTCATGCTAAACATGGTCAAATGATGAGCTTTTGAGAAGTGCCATTGTTTACAGAGTTGGACACTAGCCATATCTTCAGATATAATAACCAGCATGCTATCAAAAATAACTGAAGCAGAAAAGTGAAACACAGTGCATAATAAGAGTATGTTAGGGCCATTTGATGCGTGGTTATTTTAAGCTCATTTGACTCCTTGCTTCCTGATTAAATCTGTGTGAGCCCTTTTTATGACCATTTGTACATTGTATTATGTCAGCTCTACATGGCTGAGAGTCATTACCAAATACAATATATGAAGTCATGACAAACTCTAAAAAAATGGAAATGCTTTGGGGCTACATGAAGAATACAATGAAATGGCTGTTCAGTGTAACAGAGCTAGAGGAGACCAAACCAGATATACAAACTTAAGTTCCTAACTCCTGTTTCTCTTTCACACCTCAGCACTCTCCCAACAGGTCCCTCCAAAGAAAATATAATCAGAGTTCAGTGAACCTTGTTTTGTTGAGTGGTATAATAAATAAAGGATGCAATAGAAGGGATGTCTTTATATGTGATGCCAAGTGGATTAGCTCTGAATGTAGGTTGAGAAAGAGAACTAGCTATGGAAACATTATATTGGAAAGTGCCTGAGCCCAATGAAGATTATGAGTTCAGAATTACTTCTCCCATAAACTGTTGAGAATCAAAGACCACACCAGATCATAAAAACTGCAGTAGCTAGCTTTGTTTGCTGTGGTTGTCGTTGTTTTTCTTTGAGTTTGTGAACCAAGAGAGCTTCTTGAAAGGATGCCGATTTCTCCCACTTTTGGAAAAGTGCAAGCAAAGCCTCTTAGAAAGGAGTTTTCAGTTTACTGTTTAGATAGGTCAAGTATTTACAGCAGTGTAAAATCCTTGGGGTAAGATTTTATTCAGCATGTCTCATTCATGTTAGAATCATTGTGACTGCTTCTTGTGAAGCTCGGAGTAGAATTGAACCTTCTACACAGATTGCTCCCTGCTAGTAACACATAGCCAGGTAAAAAGTTGCTATAACACATGATCCAAAGCAGAAATGCTAAGTCA
The DNA here is from genome assembly GCA_026018925.1 of Tupaia tana. Classification (NCBI taxonomy): domain Eukaryota; kingdom Metazoa; phylum Chordata; class Mammalia; order Scandentia; family Tupaiidae; genus Tupaia; species Tupaia tana. Next base: position 13,987,114 of record JAKSZU010000022.1, on the reverse strand, counting down.
AATTCTACCAGACTGTTTTTCAGCCTTTCTAAATCGATTCAGAGATCTTATTTTTTTTTCCCTCCTAAGGACAAATTAGTATTGAGGAAGTGAAAACAACTTTCACCTTGTTTTCATGAGAGGATTTCTATTCAAGTCTATAATTAGTTTTCCTCTGGTAGAGATTTGGTGATACATACTGAACTCTTTAGAGCCTCAAATATTTCTTGTGAATTCTCTACTCTTGACCCTCATATTCATTAAGTCCTGGTCATTAAATGTCTTTAGTTGGTTTATTATGGCTTGTTATCAACAGGATAAAAAAAAAATGATGCGCAGTCCTCATGTGCAGTAAGACAGATAATTGATTATAAGGAGTCTTTTCTTTCTGAAACTCATGAATTACCCATTCTACTTCTTTCCTCTAGTTATGGTAACAAAATTCCACAAACTGAGTGGCTTAAACAACAGAAATGTGTTGTCTCACAGTGTCCAAATTTCCTTTTTTTAGAAGACCACCAGTCATGTTTATTAAGAGCCTCCCTAGTGACCTTTTCTTAATTAAGCTCATTATAACTGCAATGACCCTATTTCCAAAGAAGGCCATATGCTGAGGTATTTGGGCGTTATGACTTCATCCTACAAATTATAGGATAGACAATTCAATCTAGAACACCCATCACCTAGGCACAATGTAGAAAAGGGTCTTTTTCATACCTGCTAATAGTATATGATAGATACTAACCAGTCGTTCCTTCTTAGGTCATTTCTGGTTTTGCATAGATATATATGGGCTGTATTTATTTTTGTCCATTCTTTCATATTTATAGATGAAGAGAGATAGGTATCTGCCTTATACAATAGGCAGACATGCACTTCCTAAAAAAATCAATATGTGCATATGGGCCTAACATAATGTGTGAAATTATATAAAGTATAATGATACTGAATATTTCAAATCCCATTTCACTTTTTCCATTAGTGTTCTTACATAAACCTTGTGAGGTTTTAAGCATTATCATTATCATCACTGAAGCTGTGAGAATAAAAATGATGTACCTGAAGAGATCAAGAAAATGAGAGGAAAAGAAATCACTGTAAATCCACTATACCACTCAAAGAATGTAAACATCTATGTGGATTGAGATTACTTTTAGATAGGTGTCTACCTTGCTATCATTGTCACTATCTTGGTGATAGGTTGGCTCTTGGTGATATGTTGGCCTGGATATGGTATATACCAATGATGTATCTCTCATGTCAACCCCCAAAGATAGCTATTTGTGCAATTTTACAAACAAGGAAAGTAAGACTCAAGTTTTGGTCAAGGTTACCCATACATATTCGAATACCAATCTATGTACCAAACCTATCAGTAAACTCTAAATCTTCAAGCATGGTAATGAACAGGAATTTACAGGGATAATGTCATTTTATGTAAAAAGGAAGTTATTGCTGAGTATTGACAATAGACTAAAAGACCAAAAGTCAAGGCATCATCAAACCAGAATAAAGAGCTCCACTAGAGACTAAGTGTAGGCAGATATTATGGTTTTCATATAAACAGGAACCGTATCTGGTCACAGGGCAGGGCTTAGGTCTAGGTGAGAATAGTGTTTAATAGGTGAACTGTTTCAAAGACCATTGAGACATAGACCTTTGTGGAAAATCTTCTTTTGTTTTACTACTAATTTGAAGCCCACTTATTAAAAATCAATAAAGACTGAGCCTTCTAACAATATGTCCATGAAAAAAGTGTTCAGCATCATTGGCTATAAGAGAAATGAAGATTGAAGCCATATGAAATAAAATTGCTATATGAAAGAGATGGACAGAAAAGAATATTGGTGAGGATGCAACCAGAACTCATGTATTATGAGTGGGAATGTGAAATGGTGCAATTACTTGGGAAATCAGTTTGACAGTTTCATAAAAGTTAAAACACATCTGGCATAGTCAGCCATTATGTTTATATACAAAGGATTTTTTTCTGAAAGAAATGGAAACACGTTTATAACGAGCCTTATATTAGAATATTAGTAACTTTATTTATCATGGCAAAAGGTAGAAATGGCTTAGGTGTTCATCCGTGGGAGCATAAATAATCTGCAGTATGTTCATTGGAATATTATTCAGCTGTCAAAAACAGAGACATGAATGAAGCTCAATAGAGGGTAAGTGAAAGAAGCCCTACACGAAGAAATACATGCTTCTTGTTCCATTTACATAGAACACAGGCAACATAATTTCATGAAAAAATTAAACCAACTGTAATTTTGAGGACAGGATGTTATTTGAATATAAGAGAAAAGTTTCTGGAGCAATGAAAATAGTCCATATCTTGAGAAGATTATATTGAGTCCTTGAGAAAGTCATGACATATTTTTCTATGCAAAAATGCGTCATGACTTTTCTGATAACCTATTAGATTGAACTGTGTGCTTTAGATCTGTGCAGTTTACTACATGTAAATTGTTCTCAATAAAACGTCTTTGACACAATTAAGCCTTATAAATTATGGGCATCTACATGTTTTGAAGAAACAACTGTGTAGAATAATTGTGCATGGCCACATTCTCATGTGGAATGAGCAGAAACATGCACAAATATGTTTGGCATATGCATGTTAACCGTGCACCCTACTGAGATGCTTTTAAGTTGGGAGCATAATAAGATAGGGAAGATTTGGACCTCAAATGTCTTCTCTGAAATCATGCTAAAGGATGATTTTTAGAATCAGTGGGAGGTTATCCTCCCTTTTTTGTTTAAATGCCCTCCAGTGTTCTTTGTTGCCCCCTTCCTCTGGCCAGCCTCCAAAATGCTCTGGACATTCTCACTAGCCAGATGCTCATTTAAAATGATTCCCTTTGAATTGACTGCTCCAAGACATAAAACTCCCAGGATGCCACAAGAAACCTAGCTTGTGCAAAGGCAGGACTAATTTTAAGACTCAAGTGTTATGTCTGGGATTTTTTTTTTTTTTTATTAACCTCTCCTAGAACTCTTCTGTGCTGTCATACATAAATCAGAAGATTATGAAAGAACTAGTCAAAGTGGCTGTTTCCTTCTAAGGCTGTAATTTGGTTCCATGAATTATTAATTATTAGACTGGTATGGCATCAGTTCCTCAGAACCCAATATAAATGTAAAAGCCTCACCTTATCAGTTATAATCTAAGGAGCTGCAGTAATGTAATTCTTACCACTTAGAGCTCTGTGGTATGTGGAAGAGATTTAGAATGTGCAACCCACCAAACTCTCTGAAATAAAATACAAAGTAAAGAAGGATTTTTGTGTGTGATTAGATTTGAAATTCAATTTAAGGAAGCAGATGTGATTGCTTCAAGACTTTTGATTGTTGTGAAGGATGGGGTTGGTTCATAGATGCTGAAGCAAATAATGGGACATGTGAAAGACTGTGGTGGAAGAAAACTGTCTGAAAGTAAATCTTTGAAACATCTTGCATCTCTGCTGCTGTTAAGGAGGAAATAAATAATGCACCATGGATTGAGTTCTACTAAAGTTAAGTTCAGTATATGTTGAAAGCAGGCATCTGATATAGTAAGTATCTTGTTTTTCATATATGAATTACAGCTCTTATATTCTTCAAAGAAGGAAGAACTAGGGATGTATGATCTGTTCTGTTTTCTTGCTGGGATACTTAGCTTTAATACTTGATGAAGCCTCCCAGTCTTCTTTGGTTCTCTCTTTAATACGTAATGCTGTTTTATTTTAAAACCTTTTGCAGAAAAATATATGAGCTTAAATTCTGTTCTCTCTTATGAACGCAAGATTAGTCTCATTTTATGTGCAAGATTTTTTTAGTGATTTCTGAATATTTTAGAAGTGTGCTCTCCAGATAAACATACATTCAAGTCTGTCAAAAAAGAGACTACATTACTTTTAACTAATATTTCAAGTGCCATGGTGCTTAGCATTACAATTTAAAGAAGGAAATAACGCCTGAAGTCTGATCTATCCCATGATTCGGAATTGGTGGTTTTATGAATAGAAATCCTAATAAAGTAGAAATATATATTATGGTTAACTAAGTTAAAATAAATATGTTATGTTTCACTAGCTTAAACATTCTAAGAGATTATTTAAAAATAATTAGTTTTCTAAGTCTCTGTGAACTTTCTTATTATTCATAGAAATTTGGCCAGCTTTATTACTTTAATCACACTGCAACAATTCAAATGCTATTTGACTTAAATGGATTGCATATTTTATAAATAATTTTGTGGGGTTGAATTTGACAAAGAAAAAATGTAGAATAAGTTCATTTTATAAAAAAGGTTAAATATGAAAATGACCTGGGAGATAAAAAATACCTAGAACTTGCTCGGTAGTTTCTTTATTCTCAGTTTTAAGAAACTGACAAGTTAAAATTTTGCTTGATTTCTATATGAAGTTAGCATGTTAAAGCAGCGGTGGTTTCTTCATTAGGCCCAAGAAATGAAGGTGTAGTATGTATACCTCAAAGATCAATAACTGCATCAAAAATCATAAAAACTCTAAATATGTTTAAAGATAGTATTTATAGACAGAGGATTTCTTGAAAGAAATAAATTATGCCATATAGTTGTATGGATCATTAAAATAAAAATAAAAGATGATGTTTTAGGGTGAAATAATTTTTTTTTTTTTTTTTTTTTTTGGAGAGGTTTTTGCTATAGGGCGCGTGCGCTCGCCAGACAGACAGAGAGAGACAGAGAGATAGAAAGCAGGAAATCACCCCCCAGGGGGGATGGCCACGCCGCAATCCCTTCTCCTCCATTCTCCTCTCGGGATCTTGGGCACGCACGCACACGCGCCCGGCGTGAGTTGTAAGCCACTGGGTCCGGGACTCGAACCGCGGTCGACTACGTGGGAGTCCAGCGACATAGCCATTACGCTAACTGCTGGTCCCTAGGGTGAAATAATTTGTTTTCTATTTTAAGTTAAAATCGTTTCATGCATGCAAAATTAGGGGCAAAGGAGAAACATCGTATGTCCCCATTCAATATATACCAGATGTTTGTACTCTATGGCAGAAACTAAAAGACTGGAAGATTATGAAGGCATAGAGAGCAACTATGGGTGGATACTCAAGACAATGTGGGAGGAAGATGGGAAATGGAGAAGAGTAAGAGGGAGGAAATCAAGGGGAAAAACAAAAAAGCAAAACATTTAGGGGATACAAAAGATGGAAAATTATCTGTTGATGATAATGTGTATGGTAATATCTTTGACTGAATTAATAGTATATTCATGATGGAGAACTTCATTTGGTATACTGTAATGATATACAGTGATTGGAGGTAATTTTTTTTAATTAGGGGCAAAAATAAATACAGTTGCTTGAAATTATTGTATTGTTAAAATAATACTTTTTTGAACTCACTTAAATTATTGGTCAATAGCTACCATTTAAAAACAATGTTTTCGGGACCAGCAGTTAGCGTAATGGCTATGTCGCTGGACTCCCACGTAGTCGACTGCAGTTCGTGTCCCGGACCCAGTGGCTTAAACTCACGCCGGACGCATGTTCGTGCATGCCCAAGATCCCGAGAGGAGAATGGAGAAGGGATTGCGGCATGGCCATCCCCCCTGGGGGGTGATTTCTCACTTTCTATCTCTCTGTCTCTGTCTGTCTGGCAAGCGCACGCGCCCTGTAGCAAAAATAACCTCTCCAAAAAACAAAACAAAACAAAAAAAAACTTTTCTTTATTTTATTTTCTGTATTAAAGGTGGAATCATTATATTGCCATTAAGGAGTAGGGGACTGTATAGAAGTACATTTGTTAGAGACAGGGTTAGTAATAATATGTTGAGTAGATTGGGCTTTGGTTTAGTATTGGAACAAAACTTTATTTGTATTTACAGCATTTCCAAGACCCTATTTCTGGCCCATCAGTGGTGGAGGGTAAATTATCTGCATGAAAATGCCTTGAAGCTCTGGTGTTCTCTTTAAGTCATCTTCTTCTTCCTCCTCTTGTTCTTCTGCTTCTGCTTCTGCTTCTGCTTCTTCTTCTTCTTCTTTTTTTCCTGCTGTGAGTTTGAACCATTGTAACTTTTGTGATCACAGTTTCAAAACTGTGCTCATCTGGTAGAGGAATTTTTTGTTTCCATGTGGGCTGTCTTTGGATTGCTTGTGATTTAAGACTGGAATGAGATAGGGCTGTTTTTGAAAGTAAGTTATGCTACTTTCTAGATGTTCCTAGTTACATAAGTTCTCCAAGCTTCTGTTTTTCCCTTGTAAATGAAGATATTAATAGAACTTATCTCATTAGTGCGTTGGAAGAATTGAATGAGATAGTGGATATAAAATACTTAGGATTTTCCTTGTATTTAATAAATATTCAATAAATCTATTACTGTATTCACCTGTTATATCAGAAGAGTTTGTACTTTTCCAGAAATCACTGCAATTAATTCTAGCTTGGGAGAGTAATGGGTTTGGTCTATTAATATGGATTCTAAGTGGGATGACCATGAATCTTATTTAAATTAATATTTATTTCAATGAAGAATAAAAACCAAATGGTTTTGTCATTACCAGCTCACCACATAATCATGCTGTGGTGGAAATATACTTGTAAAGTGTAACCTCCTATTTTTTTTTCAAACAGAATCAATAGATGTGAGTAATTCATTAGTTAGGAAATATTTCAGAGAGAAATGTAATTGTATACATCATGTAATATAATTTAATGTTGGCAGACAAACCAAGACTAATTATGGGGTTAGGTTTTCCCACAAATTTTTTTATCTAACTCACATCAATAGCTTGAAAATCAGAACTGCAAGGATGTCCTTGTTCTCTGCCCCCAGTAACATGGCACCTGCTCATTGTCGAGGTTTAATTTCATTATGGAGCTTTCCTAGGTCCAGACCCTGTCTTGAAATACTATTTTTCTACTTAAACATTTCTACTGTAACAAAACCAGAACTCATTCCTATACTGTTTTGAATTTTTTTCATTATATATTCCTTCTTTTTTTGATTTTTTATTTTTATTATCATCATAATCTTCTTTATATTACATTGGGTTACATATAACTTTACAGTGTCTTACATTGATTTTTCAAAAGGGAATGCCATTCATGTCAGTCAATACAGAGACATTAATCTCCCCGCTTCATCATTCAATATCTTTTCTCTATTCCTTCTTCTTTAATCTCATTACTGTCGTAGATTTTGGAATCATATGCTTACTATTCAACTTTCCTTCTGCCACTTGGTGTATGTTTTTATTTCTCAAAATAGAGAAGTAAGTAAAACAGCTAAGCTTTTAAGTGTCAGTTCAATACATCAGATAAATAGATGTAAAATGTAGACTTAATAACAAGTTAATATTCCTTTCCAAAATACTAATAAATATCTGAATATTTTTTACATGACTACATCTGAGTTATGGTGTAAAAATCCCAACTATTATATTAAAAATGAAATTGTTTTGAAGTTGTGTGCCTTTAAACAAAGAAACAAACTTTGTAATGGCTGTTAGTCCATTTTCCAATGACTACTTTGAAATCATTAGGATTATATTGTGCAGAACAGAAGAAGTACTGCCCCATGCTCCAACAACCTTCAATTGCTGAGTGAACACACATCCTCCTTACCTATTCACTTTTCCTCAGAGTGAACACACATCCTCCTTTACCTATTCACTTTTCCTCAGTTTGAAATAAACACTGTTGAGGAGCATCATTACAGTTCTCTTCTAAGGTTCTCATAGGACAGGTGTGTTTTGAGAAATTAGCACAGAACATATTTTTGCAACCATAAGTAATCATTTTTTTTCTTTTTTTTGGAGAGGTTTTTGCTATAGGGCGCGTGCACTCGCCAGACAGGCAGAGAGACAGAGAGATAGAAAGCGAGAAATCACCCCCCAGGGGGGATGGCAATGCCGCAATCCCTTCTCCTCCATTCTCCTCTCAGGATCTTGGGCACGCACGCACACGCGCCCGGCGTGAGTTTAAGCCACCGGGTCCGGGACGAGAACCGCGGTCGACTACGTGGGAGTCCAGCGACATAGCCATTACGCTAACTGCTGGTCCCGGCATAAGTAATCATTTGATATTCATGTTATGGTTCTACTTTCTATCTCTAAGGTTTATATAACAAAATACTGAAATAGAATGAGCCCAACTTTGATTAACCTGTCTGATTGGTTGAGGCTATTCTACAAATCTGACAAAAGTCACAAAAGTAAACTGCAGAATATCTCAACTGTAACTCAGTTACATTATTCAGACATAATTTTAGATTAAAAATGGACCTTAGAGATCGTTTTGCTGATTACACAAATGGGGAGATAGGCCCCAAGAGGCTTCTCAAGGTCACAGAGCCATTTATGTTGGAGCCAGGTACAGAAATTGGGCCTCCTAACTTCCTGTATAATATCCTTTTTAGTGCACCGTATTTCCTCTGAGTCAAATCAATAAACTGTTCCCTGCTGACATTCAAAAATCTATCAGATATTTGAGGATAATGTAGCATACTAGCTATTTTGGATTATTATCACAGAAGTTAAGATAACAAAAGATAGTTTTCACTTTAATATGCTTCTTGCATGCAAATTATTTTACAACCTAGAATTTTGTTCTATATTATTAATAGGTTTCAAAAGTTTTGTGTTTTCTGGGTTTTTATTTATTTATTTATTTATTTATTTTTACATGAGTTGATCAATGGAGACAATCTGAGTCATTCAAGGAGAGAGAGGCAAACAGGAAAGAAGAGAGAATTATTTCGTTCTTACTCAGAGTGAATAGTGCACATAGTTTGATGTTTTCTTCAGGGACTTCAAATCATTGTTTCTATAGTTAATAATATAGTTTGCTTTTCAGATAGGCTGCAAAATTTGGTTAGGTTAAAACCTTCACTACACAAATGTGACTGTTTGCTCACCACAATGCATTGCCAGGTAAACTTCCACTGAAAGCTCAAGAGGTTTAATATTTTAATCCTACAGAAGCAATTTTTCTTGCTGGCAAAATAGTACCCGGATTTTGAGTATTTCTCAGAGGAGCTAGGCTGGAAATTTAAAATACGTTAGAGCTCCTCTTGGGGCAAAGAACATCTGCTGGACTGTAATCTATAAAACAGAATCAGACAAAGATGAGGTCTGCAACATATGCTCAGCTAGACCCATACATGAGCAGTGCAAACAGGTTTGCTTTGACAAACTGATCAAGACAAGGGGCTTGTGGAAACTGCCGCACTAAGACAGCACTCCCCTTCCTTCAGGTTTTGCCCCCAAATCTCCCTTGCAGCTGAATATAATGGGATTTTATCATATCCCAAACCTACACTCCAAGGATTGAGCTCTCTTCCCTTTTTTATTGAATGGAGTCTCCCACCTGAGTTTAGTAGTAAACATGGATGTCTGGGCCAAATAGAAATTAACCATGTCATAGGAAAAGGAGTTACAGATTTAAACTTAGAGGGTTCAAATTCAAGTCTACCTCTTATTTTGAAAAAGACTATCTATCTTACTTATAGTAGTTTCTTATGACATATAGCGATAGCAATTCCTGCCTTTATTATGGTATAAGGTTTTTTGTTTGGGGTTTCTTTTTCTGTTTTGCTTTAAGTGTAATATTTCTAAACTATTTGAAAGTTCTTTAAGTGGGTTGTACCTGATACAGGATAAGTTACTACGATTGCAATATTTCTTGTGTATGTTCCGCTCTTTATATTTTAATCTTCTCTTTTAAATGGAGAAGTGCATCAGTTTGCTAGGGTTGACATAAATGGAATTGTATGTCTCACCATTCTGGAGGCTACAAATCTAAAGATGTCTACAGAGTTTTTTCTTTCTTTGAGCTGTGAGAATGTATTCCATGCCTTTCTCCTAGCTTCTGGAGGTTTGCTTGCAATCTGGTATTCCTTGGCTTGTGTTACCCAGATCTCTGCTTTCACCTTCAGATGTCATTCTCCTCATGTACATCTCTATGCCCAAGTTTTTCCTTATCAGAAGGACACTAGTCACATTGATCACTCCAGTATGATCTCATCCTAACCAATTGCATCTGCAGTTACCTTATTTCCACACAGGGTCATATTCTAAGATATTGAGAGGACTCCAATATATGAAACAGGGGGAGGGGGTTGCACAATTCAGCTTATAAAGAGGGGCATGACAGTGTGGTTTTGGTTTTGTTTGTTTGTTTGTTTACTTCTATATTACTTTTCTTACCTTAGAGCCCCTTTTGCTGATTTGAAACTATGGGATTACCATCATATTAGTTTGGATCTTTCTGTTCCTCCATCTCTGCTGTCTATATAAACCACCTCCTGATGTATTCCTTTGTAGAACTGTAAGTTAAGAAAACATACAATGAAATAAACAAGGTGACTCAATTTTTTTTTGTTTTTTTTTTTTTTTTTTTCTATAGGACGCATGCACTCGTCAGAGAGACAGAAAGCAAGAAATCATCCCCCAGGGAGGATGGTCACACTGCAATCCCTTCTCTATTCTTCTCTTGGGATCTTAGGCAAGCACGCACATGCACTTGGCCTAAGTTTAAGCCACCGGGTCCGAGACTCGAACCACGGTCAACTACATGGGAGTTCAGCAACATAGCCATTACGCAAACTGCTGATACCATGTTTGCTTTTTTTTTTTTAAGAATTACTTTGTTTAACTTTATTTATTTATTTACTTATTTTTTAAGATTTGACCAGTGATGGACAGAGAAAGAGAGAGAGAGAAATGAGAAAGCTAGTCTCCTCGTTTGGCATTTGAACCAAGGTCAGCCATGTGTAAGTCCAGCAGCCCTAATCACCATGAAACCTATTGGCCCCAGCTGGTTTGAAGAATAATGTATCCAGGGCCAGCAGGTGAAATGGTGGTTAAGGTACTGGACTTCCATATGGCTTATGGTGGTTTGAGTCTCTGGTGTAGCAGCTTGAAAATCATGCCAGGAGTGTGTACATCCATCCCCAAAATCCTGAGAGGAGAATGGAGGAGAAGTGACTGTGGTGTGGCCATCCTCCTTGGGGGATGATTTCTCACATTTCTTCTTTCTGTCTGTCTTCCTCTCTTTCTGGCGAGCCTAGAGGTTCCACAAGGCTGACACACAGGGAAGATTCTGGGTTTATATTGTTGGAACTCAGCAAAATGTGCTTTTCTGAGTTGGGGGCTATGGATTAGAAATAAACATAAAAGTAGGGACCAACAGTTGGCATAATGGCTATATCGCTGGACTCCCATGTAGTCGACCGTAATTTGAGTCCGAGATCCGGTGGCTTAAACTCACACTGGGTGCGTGTGCATGCGTGCCCAAGAGAATGGAGGAGAAGGGATTGCGGCATGGCCATCCCCCATGGGAGGTGATTTCTCGCTTTCTGTCTCTCTGTCTCTCTCTGTCTTTCTGGAGAGAGCATGCGCTCTATAACAAAAACCTCCCCCCAAAAATAAATAAATAGAAATAAACATAAACATAAACACACAAAGACATACAAGTATATAAAAGTGAGGATCAGATGGGCCCTACTTCTCTGATGGAGAAAGTTGTAACTCCAGACCAGACTCAGGTTTATTATTTATAGGGAAGAAAATGGAGGAAGAGGAAATGGAATGGAAAGCCAGTTGTTTTCAGATATTATGTGACTGATATATGAAAATGACTGGTGCAGTTTGATTTCTTCTGATATTTAGGGAGCAAAATCTGAATAACACATGTGGCTTCATTAGATGGATACTGCTTTGCAGTATCGGCAGTTAACATATTCGTATGCTAATGCTTTCATCACTATATAAATAAAGCTCACAAACTTTGTTTCTGTATATGTCTAAAGGTCACCATGTTTTTTTAGAATGGCCACCCTCCACACATATATGGAAACCTCCCCAAGTACACTGGTGACATACACTCCCATTATCTGGAGTTGGCCGGAACAGGATGGATTTTAATGTGGAGACCCTGTTGAGTATGTTGTCTCTTTGTCTCTTTCTTTCTCTCCCTCATGAGAGAATCTTAAAAAAGAGTAATGTATCCAAATCTGGTGAGTGTTTATATACTTTTAATTTATAAAGAACGTATATTTGCATGATTTCACCAAGTTACATCAGATACTATTACTACTTTCATTGTACTGTTTAGACTCATATCAAATATGTGGAGGGGCCTGGTGCGGTGCAGTGTTAAAACATGACCTTCCATAAGGCTGACCCACAGGGAAGATTCTGAGTTCACACATGCACTACACTGGGCACATGCACGCCCATGATCTGGAGCCAACTGTAATGGGATAGATTGTAACATCAAGACCCTGTTGAGGATGTTTTCTCTCTGTCTCTTTCTTTCTCTCTGTCATTAGAAAAGTAAATAAACTGGAAAAAAGTGTGGAATTTCAGGCATAGACGTGATGAAATACCAAAGGTCATTTGGCTAATGAGTGATAAATCCCGGATGAGATTTTTATGAGAGATTTAAAGTTCAAATTTAGACTTCTTTCCATTCTATCACCACACAGCTCTTTAGAAAATGGGGATAGATGGGTTTGCGACATCTATATGAGAAGCAGGGAATGATATGGTAGACTCAGTAAGTGTAGACTGTCCATATCATTCTTTCTGTTCCACACATCAATTGTTTCTGATTTCTAGCATCTATCAATGGCAGTTATTGTGCCATTGACATAGGGTATGGAAAGAATGGCTTCATTTCTCTAATTCATTTTGCTTCGGCAGAAACCTCATGTCTTTATCTTCTAGTGCTCATGTCTTTATGTTCTATTAATTCTAATGAATTACCACAAACTTAGCAGCTTAAAACAGCACCCATTTATTAAGTCACTATTTTCATGGGTGAGAAGTGTGGCCCAGTATGGATCTCCACTTTGGAGACAAGACCCAAAGCAGGGACATGGCAATCTTTTTATTTTTTTTCTACTCGGAGCTGTTAAGACTCATTCAAGCTTATTTCCAGACTCATTCAAGCTTTTGGCAAAATCCAGTTTCATGCCATACGACTAAGGTCCTGTTGGCTTCCTGGTTATTGGCTGGGAACCATTCTAGGATTCTAGAGTTTCACATACCCTAGCTCATGGCCCTCTTCAAAGCCAGGAATGATGGGTAGAGTTCTTCTCACACTTCTTTCTGTTCTTGCTTTCACTTAATCTCTCCTGCCTCAAATTGTTCTCTATCTTCCTCTGAAACATCCTCTGGCTTTTTCTTCTGATCTTTTAAAGATCCATGTGATTGGGGCCAACAAGTGGCATGGCAGTTAAGGCACTGGACTCCCGCAAGGCCAAGCATGGTTCAAGTCCCAGACCTGGCAGCTTGATAATCACTCCAGGTGCATGTGCAAGTGTGCCCAAAATCCCAAAAAGAGAATGGAAGAGAAGGGATTACAGTGTGACCATCCCCTCGGGCAGGGGTGATTTATTACTTTCCCTCTCTGTCAATGAATGCACGTGTGCTATGGCAAAAAACAAAACAAAACAAAACAAAACAAAACAAAACTCCATGTGATTATATTGGGCCAACCAGATTATCTAGGATGATCTTTCTATTTTAAAGTCAGCTGATTGATAACCTTAATTCCAGCATCAAAATCCTTTCATAGAGGTACTACCCAGTGAGTGGAAATCACTGGAGGGAATCTTTAGAATTCTGCCTATCCTATCTTGGTTATTGGTGTTTGTATTGGTGTTTTCAGACTGAACAGCCCTTTACCCCTAAAATCATGTCACTTAGAATTTATAAAGTGCCTTAAATGTTTATTAATATCTTATGTTATTCTCATGGCATTGTATAGGATGGAAATAAGCATCCCCTTTTCATAGATAAGGAAACAAATGCACTTTGAGTTTAAAAGTTTTTAGCAGGTGCATAAAGTTTATTATGTAAACTATGTTAGACTTGCTCTCAGTGTAAAGAATATCTGCTAGTCCTTAGCATAGTAAAAAAATAACAGGCTCTTAATTTATTCTTCCTTCTCTTTAATTATTTATATAATTGATTTATTCTTTCTTTATTCCTTTCTGATCTGTGAATTCTACAGATTGTATTCCAGTTTAAGGGAAAGGGCAAAGACCCTTTGTGAGAACTCCTGGATTAAGTTTCTGGCTCCTGCTTTGCGTAGAGCATATCTTTGTAAGCATTGTTTGTTGAGAGGGCCTAGAATCAATAACATCACAGTAACAATGAGCACACCTGGAACCCAGTACTTGGTATTTAAGTACCATTCTTCAAAAGCTATTGAGCCTGGAGCATCACCTTTGGTACCAATAAGTAAGACTCCTCTAAAAGGAAGGAGACATGGCCAAAGACACAGGTGTCAGCCTGAAAGTGTCGCTATGGCCGAATTTGGAAAACTAAAACAACCCAATAAAAAACTACACCTGAATAAACAGGTAGGATAAAATAGATAACAGAAAAGAAAGTTCTTTCTTATATAAAAATTCAAATTAATAAATGTAGAAGGAATAAAGGAAATGAAGTATCATCATTACAGAAATAATTATTGCAGAAAAGAGACAATGAAGTGATAAAACTAGTGGATGAAAGTTTGAGGAAAACAAACTTCTCTTACTCTCAAAATGTCTCCTTCCAACTATCTATTACTTTTTAAATTTAACATTGGAAAAACCCAGTAGACTACCACTTTAACCAAGTGGCCATGTTTAATATTACCAGCTATTAGACATATTGACTGGCACCATACTCTGAGAAGGACATACCAGTTCTGTACTACTTTTTTTTTTTTTGCAAAAAAAATGCTTAGTTCCAGGCCACTCATGAGTCAGTATCAGACAACCCCAAATTGAGAGACGTCCTACAAAATAATTTACCATACTCTTCATTATGTCATTATCTCATGGAACAGGAAAAGAACATTAGTGAAGACATTGGTGAAATCCAAATAAAGTTTCTTTCTAGTTTTGATTATTGCACCATGGTTATATAAGATATTAAAACTGAGTAACCAGGGTGAATGGTACATGGGAATTCTCCGTAATATTTTTGCACATTTTTTTGGGGGGGTGTTTTTTGATTTTGCTCTTTTGAGTTTTTTGCTATAGGGCATGTGCGCTCACAAGAGAGAGGCAGAGAGAGGGGGGAAATGAGAACTTACCCCCTGGGGGGATGGTCACACTGCAATCCCTTTCCTCCATTCTCATCTCAGGATTTTGGACGTGCACACACATGTGCCTGGTGTGTTTTTCAAGCCACTGGTTTTTTATGCCATCTGCTGTCCCTCTTTTTGCATTTTTAAGGCATAAAATAACTTTTAATTCTATCTTCACTGTTAAAAGTAATTAGGTTCCTAATACTGGACAGTTCATCCAAACTCACTGAACCTTGCTTTCTTTATGTATAAAATAAGTCTTTAAAAAATGCCTGGTACAGACAAAACATGTGAAATACAATTTAGAGATAATGTAGCATATTAGTTAAAAGTAAATGCTTTGAAATTATGTAAATGTGGTTCTGCCACTTAAGACTGTGTAGCCATGCAAAACTTACCTAATTTTATTAAGTCTCAGTTTTTTCATATTTAGTATGTTCAGGCTTATTAAGAATTTTCAATGTGGTAGAGCAGGTAAACACTTAGCAGAGCCTTTAATATTATATATGCTCAAAAGTTTGCTATTATGACATATTCATATAAAAAATTCTCATTGAATTAGTAGGCTCCAACTATTATGTTTCCTTTAATGCATTCTTTTAAAATTGTGAATATATATATATATATATATATATATATATATATTCAACAAAAAATTGCCACTTTAACCATGTTAACTGTGCAATTCTGTGCTATTAATTATGTTCCCAATGTTATATGATAATTACCACTATCTATTTCCAAATTTTTTATTACTGCTAGACAGAAATTTTGTAACTATTAAAACAATTAACATCCCATCTCCCCACACTCTTGCTCCTCTAATCTTTGTGTCTCTGAATTTGCCTATTATGGATATCCTACATAAGAAGAATCATTTAATATTTTCCTTTTATTTCTGCCTAGTTTAACTGTTTATTTGACTCTCAGTTCTGTACTCTCTGCTATAAGCACTGGTATTTTCTATATTCTAGTGATTTAAATGATCAGGAAATATTTTGTTAATGTGTTATTTAAAAATAGCAAATGAAAACATAACTTGTCGATCTAATGTAGTAACCAATGATTCTGTCAAAAAATTATGAATATATTCATCGCCATGTTATTAATTATAACAACATGATAACCTAAATGTATAATAATAGGTAAATAATTAGGGAATTACACATAGAGACTGTCTGATGATTGCTGAATAGAATAGCAGGTGAATTTTGTTTCCAATTTTTTATTACACATTTGTTACATTAAACATAAATTATTTAAATTAGTTTCCTAAAAGAAATATCTGCAAACAAGAATAAACTTACATTAGTATTGATCTATTGGTATATATAAATATATACATATATTATTTATATAACCAATATTCATGCTAAGAAGTTCAAACTGCTACTCAGAGTATCATTAGTCTATAAGATACATGTGAGTTGAAACACAAATCTGCAAATTCTTATTATGAGGTGAACCAAAAATGAAGAAAGAAAAATACAAATCCAAAGCTGTGGATTGCAGTCTTGAACATTAGATTTTTTTTAAAGCAGATATTAAAAATTAAGTGTATATTGTTAACTCAAATATTGAGTTGAACAACTTTTATTCAAGGATTTGTTGTACAATGATGGATAAAGGAATATTTAAGATATGTTTTATTATTTTGAAACTGACAGAAATAAATGTGTTGGATGAAAAAGATTACATGTGTATTTGCTTCTAGAGAGAAAATCCATTTAGAAGTTATTTTTATTTGTAATTTGTTTACCTTGAAACAAAGAGGGGAAAAAAAAGAGATTAATCAGTTGTCAAGTAGCTTCTGAAAAACCTGGATACATCAGAAACATCATGCTGAGATTTGGCATACTTTTAGGGGTTTTTTGTTTTAATTTTTGAGGTCTTATTTTCTTTTGTTGGCTAATCAGTTTATGGACCGCTTGATATATGAACTCACCAAGATTCAATAGCTCTCAAAACATAACAGCCATAAATTTATCTCATTAGATTCAAGAATAACTTTAAACAGAAAACACACAAACACACACACACACACACACACACACACACACAAAATAAAGGAAATAAATATAAAGAATTCCGGAGTGGGGGGTTATGCAATGTGTTTATGTTTTTGCACTATTCGCTTCATCCATTGCTTAACCACATGCCATGAACTTATTTCCTCATCTACCATGTGGGATCCTACTCCCCCTTTGGACTGTGAAGAGGTGGAAACAGTAGTAAGTGTTACAATTGATGATCCAAATAAGTGAAACAAATAATTCATATTTGATATCTGAGGGATAAGAAACAAATGCAGTCATGAAACGTTGTATCCATTCCTATACAGGAATGTCTTGCTTAAAAAATAAATTCCCTTGGGCCAGTCAGTGACATGGTGGTTTAGGTGAATAGATCTCATATAATTAACCGTGGAGTTGAAGTCTCAGACCCATGGCTTAGAAAGCACCCTGGGGGCCCAGCAAGTGGTGTGGTGGTTAAGGTTTTGGACCCTCTCACGTGGCAGACCACTGTTCAAGTCCTGGACTTGAGGGCTTGCTTTCTCACTTTCCTTCTCTCTCTCTCTCTCTCTCTGTGTCTTTCTCTGGTCAAATTAAAATATATGAATGAATAAATAAAATTAAAATTAAAAAGAAAAAAGTAAAGCACCCTGGGTGTGTGTGCACACACATGTACCCAAAATCCTGAAAGGAAAAATGAAGGAGAGATTGTTGCCTGGCTATCTCTCATGGGGGTTGCTTTTTCAGTTTCCTTCTCTCTCTCCCTGTCTCTCTCTAGAGAGTGCACACTAGCAAATTATTTTTTAAAAGAAAAAGAAAATCAATTTGAAAAACTGGTAAATTAAATTTTAATCACCCTGTAAAATAATCTTCACTTTATGAAATAATGTCCATGTGACAGCTAAATTGTTGGCTGCCATACTGCTAGTAACACATGCACACACATATCTCTGTGCTTCTATGTACCTGATAAATATTCATGACATATTGATTTAAAATTAGTTTACTTGTGAGCATCATGGTAGTTCAAAATGGTTAGAATGGTCACTTTTTATTTTTGTCAAATATTGTCTTAGAACGTATCTGAAACCAAGTAGCACTTACTTTTTGCTTTGTTTCCATTCTGATCATAAGCAACCATCTCGTGTAAACAGTACATCACCAAGCAGAATTTTTTCTGGATAGCCGAAAAGGGAATTTGGACCTGGGCGTTTCTGTATTGATATCCTGAGAGTTACATATCCCCTGAGACCAATTACAAAGGTTCACAAGGTTGTTTTTATTTTGCTTTATCTTGATGCCTTTTTAATGAGGCCTCCCAGTCCACAGCAAGTATGGTGCTTTCCTCTTGGAGACCTGTCTGCCGCCTTCAACCATTTATTACTGATACATCTGGGAAATGATTTATAAATTAAATATTAGGGAATGTACTTTAGGAAAAAAAAAGTAGTAAGAAGTACAATTTATAATTCTCATTTAGGGGAAACTCATGCCAGCAATTTGCTAATGGAAGGACACCAAGAATCAGTCAGGGAAACACAGTAGTGGTTTATGTAGTAAATAAGGATGTAGGTGAAGGGAATCTTCAGTGTATATATTGGGCATGTGCTTTATTTTAATTTATTTCAAAGACGGATGTTCCCAGTTGCTCTCTCAAAGTGACTGCTTGGAACATTGGAAAATAATAAAGAAGAGAAGTGATCTATCAATATGAGTTATAACTCCACGTGACAGAAATCCTATGTTTGTCAATACTAAGTGAAAATAGCTTCATCGTGGGATAAAATATGATATTAGATATCAGTGTCAACATGAGTTTGGACTAGAAGGGGTTTTGGAGCTCTTTTAGAACAATATTCTTGTTGTACAGATGGCAAAACTGAGGCCATGAGATGATGACTTACCTAACATCTCATAACTTAAAATAGTAAGGTTGGAGGTTATTTGCCAAGTTAACTTTCACATTTATTTTTGCACTTATAAGGCAGATTTTGTTTCGTAGAAATTTGCTCTTCTCCTAATCAATCAGATTAGATATTCATGTTACAAGAATATCTTTTGCATTTTTATTATTAGAGAAAGATGAACAATAGCTGTGTTTAGACACCTTGAAGTTAAGAGGAGCAAAATTATAGCTTTGGAATCATCTTCTAAAATGTTTTGAATTCCAGGGAACTAAAAGCACTCTTGTAGGTTTTACTTAATAAAAACATTTGTCCCATTTTTATAGTTCTGAATAATTTCTGACATCTTTTAGTATTTCCATTATAGTGGCATATAATGTCAAAGATATAAGACATACAGTCATAACTGTGAAATAATAACTTTGTGGTCAACGTTTATTTTCAGACCTCATTTCAGTATGTCCTATTTTATTTTTGTAGAATAGTTATGCTGTATTTCAATATGAATCCCAGAACCGCAAGCACAATCATAATAGTGATTGTATTTGAGACAAGACATGCATATATTATGTATATATATATTATATATACAGCTGTGTTTAGGTTTATATGAAATTGTACATAATTTTATAAATTACATATATATAATATAGATAAATAGACACTGACCTGATAGTTGCTATTTTCTGGTAAAATAATTCACTAGTATGGCATTAGTTATATCTGTCTATCACCACATCATAAAAGAATTCCATGATGTCATTGATAAAAATTTCAATATTTGCAAAGATTAGTGGAAATAAGCAATCTTAATACAGTCATCATATAGACTGATGTAACAACCATAATCCCATGCTGGTTTATGAGAAGAGACATCAAAAATCAGTGATGCACATTAAATCATTTTTCTTTAGCTAATTTAAATAGTGTTGTTTTTGGGGAAAAAATGCTCTCTTGGGAAATGTAAGAAGACCAAAGTCCCTCAAATGAAAATCTGTGTTGACAGCATGTCTCTAATTCATCTTTTTGACATCATTTACAGTTGGAAGAGAATAGAGTTTTCTGTAAGAGCCATAGTTTTTAGATAAAGATTGTAACGGAGGCATAATAATTCCAAAAGATCTCCATCTTCTACTAATCTGTTGAAATTAATGAGTAAAGACAATGGCCTTCTATTCATCCAACTTTACACCAGGCAGTGGAAATAGAAAATGATATAAAATTAATCCCTTCTCTTGACAGTTGTAAAATAGTAATCTTCCATTTTTATCCTCTCGGAGGATATTTGAAGATATCGTTTTTATTCTATTTTCATATTCTGTCTCAGACCCTTATATATTGGACAGCCCTTTTCATTGCTGGTGGTCAAAATAAGATTGCCACAAAGCTACAGCTAGGTTACTGGGGTGCTGAAGAACGTATCAACACTGAAAACCAATTTCAGATATATTTTCAATGTTATTGCTTTAGAAGACGTGTCCTTTACTGAGATATCAAAAATCAAAGACTAGATCAGCTCATTCATGTGAATAAGCTTAGGGATAAATTACTTCTTTCTACTTTCATATTAAAAAAGAAGTAGAATAGTCAGCCTGACTGTGGGATCTTGGTCAAGCCAAGGTAAATGTTGTTTTTGCTAAGTTTTGATATTAATGAAGTGTTAGGACAATTCCTTAGGCTCATTATTCATTTTTCTGTTGGTGTTATAACCCTACTTGTTCAGAATGAGTACCAGTCAACAAATCCAAAGGTCCTTCAAAAAGCCCATGGAAAAGAGGAATTAAATTAGTTTAGTTTGGTGAGGAAAAAAAATTGAAATCCATGCATACTTTTTCATAATACACATTTTTACAATCTTTTTGAAGACTCTTGTATAGGCAAATACAATGTCTAATCTCAACTACACTTTACACATAAAATGGTTATATTAATTCAGTCCCTTCTGTGGTTACTTAGTCAACTTACAAAGTGACATGTATGATGCATATTTATTTGTTTAGAACTACTGAACTGTTTATTGAATACAATTTGTAAATTGTAATTAAGTGCATTCGTTGGAGAGAAGGAGACTATTGACATAAAAGATCTGGAGGTTGCAGCCTTAGACATTTAGCTTTTTGGAATGACTTTTCAAAGAAAGTTTGATTTTTCAAAATGGGAATTCTAAACTTTCCTTTTCTTTCAATCAGTGAACTAATTACTTTCTTTTTGTTCTTTTTCTGCCCCCTCTTTTCCTCCTTCTTCCCTTCTTTCCTTTCATCCTTCATCCTTCCCTTTTTCCCCTACCTTTTTTTCCCTTCTCTCATAATGGAAAAAAATAAGTATAGGAAAAGGTATTAAATCTGTTCATTCTGTGTATACCTTACTACATACATTTTATTGTATTGTGGCTCTTTCCATTGATTTTGTGGTAGTTGTTGCTGTTGTTTTAAGGTTACTTCCAGAGAGAGGAAAAAAAAGAGGGGCTCTTGACAAAGTTTTCATTCCATGATCCTGCCCCTAGGCCTGCAGCCAGCCAGGATCACAGAGCTACAGGAATGCCCATTGTTTTGAGATACACCCAGGACATGAACCCAGAGCCTTTCCACATGGCTCCAACATCCTGCAACAGCACTCCTACTGCCTGTGCCATCGTAGCCGGGTCAAGTGGTAGTTTAATTTTGAAGCACATTTTTTCCCCCTTTTTGATTGAGATATGATTTATGTAGCACATAGAAACCTTAAATTGAAGTTTACCATATAGCTTTATGTAGGTACTGATGTAAATGTCTGGATTTAGAAAAGGAATATTTTGTTAGCTTGGAAACTTCTTGTTTCTTCATTCCCAGTCAACATCTCTCCTAGCCTGAGATAATTGCTCTTCTAACTTCTGTCACCATAAATTAGTTTTGCCTCTTCTTGAACTTTATGCAAGTAGACTCTAAAAGTATGTTTCTTTTTAAATGTCTAGCTTAGTTTTGTCAGCGTAGTATTTTTTTGAGATACTTCCATGTTGTTACATGTGTCAGGAATGTGTTCTTTTCATTGCTGTATATTATTCCATCATATGAGTATGCCACAATCTTTTTTTATAAGAATTATTTTATGTAGCTTTATTTATTTGTTTATTTTATTTTGACCAGAGAAGGACAGATAGAGAGAGAGAGAGAGAGAGAGAGAGAGAGAGAGAGAGAGAGAGAGAGAATGTGAGAAAGCAAGCCGCCAGGTCCGGGACTCAAACCACGGTAGGCCATGTGGGAGTCCAGCGCCCTTAACCACCATGCCACCTGTCAGCCCCGAGCATGTCACAATCTTTTTATCCCTCTCCTGGTAGTGGATATTACTGAAGTCTGTTTTAAACACTTCTTTTTTTCCATGCATAATAGAGTATGTGCATGCACAAGGAAGAGAGAAAGCAGCACCCTCCACGGGGTTTGGGCATGCCATGATCTCCTTTCTCTAGTCCTCCAGCCCACCGGGATCCTGGGCATCTGTGTACATAAGCACACTCCCAATGTTTTCAGGCCGGGTCTGCTGGGAATTCAAACTGTGGTCAGTACATGGCTTCCAGCTCCACAGTCAGGTATACTAATGACTGCGCCACAGGAGTAGCCCTACACATGCGTTTTTATTTGTCATCAATTCTTTTGTTAGGTGGATATGGGGTGGTGGTTTGCTTTCTCATTTTGATCCTATGGCAGTTACTTTTTTAAAAAAATTTATGTTTTAATGTTCTTGAAATCTTAGTGATTATCTAGCAAGCATAGGTTGAGGCAAATAGTTCCCTAACCTGTTTCTCTTACATGACATAGTTGTTACTATCAGCCAGTATTTCCATTTCTATGCAATGAACCCAGATTGAATGCCATATTCCTCTTTGGTATTCACTGATGTTTCTTCCTTCTTTATGTATGTATTTTTTAATATCCCACCCTGCCCATCCCCAAACTGAAAGCCCTCTGAGTGAATTTCTTCTCTGATTTCTGAGAACTGTGTGTATCCATGCATGTAATAGGTACTCAACAGAGTTGCATGAATTAATAAGATTTAACTTAAATGTTTTGGATACCTTGAAAAGACATGTTGCAATAGCTGACACTGAGATGATTAAGTCTTTTAGTGTATTAATACTAATATTTTGCTTTTTAACATTATTATCAAGGGAAAAAAGTTAAATATGAAAAATCTTTAAGTGTCAAATCTATTTTACATTATATAAAAAATTCTAAGATGAACCAGAGATAAATATACGTGTGTGATATATATATATATATATATATATATATAAAATCTTCCCAGTGAGTCTATGAGCCTATGACCAACTTTATACTTAAGTTGGAAATGTTGATTTGTGTTTTTCTGTTTTGTTTTTTAGAGAGAGACTTTTGTTATAGCATATGTATGCTTGCTAGAGAGACAGAGAGAGACAAAAAGTGAGAAATCACCCCCAGGGGAGATAGCCAGGCCACAGTCGCTTGTCCTCCAGTCTCTTCTTAGGACTTTGGGCATGCACGCACACATACCCAGCATGAGTTTGTATCCACTAGATTTAGATTCAAACTGTGGTTGACTACACGGGAGACCAGTGCCTCAACCACTCTACCACCTGCTGGTCCCGTGTTGTGTTGTTTTAATTTTTTTTTTTTGAGAGGTTTTCGCTATAGAGCGCATGCGCTCGCCAGACAGACAGAGAGAGACAGAGAGACAGAAAATGAGAAATCACCCCCCAGGGGGGATGGCCACGCCACAATCCCTTCTCCTCTGTTCTCCTCTCGGGATCTTGTGCACGCATGCACACACGCCCAGCATGAGTTTTAATCTACCAGGTCCGGGACGCGAACCGCGGTCAACTACGCGGGAGTCCAGTGACATAGCCATTATGCTAACTGCTAGTCCCTGTTGTTTTAATTTTTATACTTCATTTACTCTTATCTTCTCAGGCTTCTATCATATCTTTAATTTAAGCCTTTACTCTCTACTGCCAAAGCCTCCTGATGTTCTGCTTCTGGTTCTGTTTCATCAAACCTGTCACCATGTCAGTATTGGTACAAAAATTTAACTCTGTAGGCTGTAAAAAAATCAACTCTGTGGACTTCAGGTCACAGACGTGTAAAACTTGTATAGGAGGCTATCCTTTGTGAATTGTGGAGTTGTGTGTATCTGTGTGTGTGTGTGGTGGGGATACTTCTGTGGTTCTTCATTTTAATTTGAGCTTGGGAAAACCAACCTGATCAAACACAGACTAATCACCTATTCAGGTATGGATGCCTTCTTGCAAATTTCTGTGTACTAAAGCTTAGAAAGGGCATGAGCATTAACTGGATACTCATACAATGGAGTTCATCAGAGACTTTAATAGAGCTTTGATAACATTCATTTTATTCTTTTGGAAATTTCCCCTCATTTCTCCATCCTGATGTTTTCTTATGCTTTAAGTTTATTTTTTCACAGATAAAGGAAAAAATAAAAACAAACAAACAAAAAAGTACCTCCAAAAGCATCTTCATGCCACCATCCATCCCCTACCACAGCCAGCCTCAGATCAAAGACAAGTATGTGCTTGGTGTACTCAGAGAGGTGTCCAGACTTTAGCCTAGAACCTTCCATGTGGGATTGCCTTACAGAGTGTTATGTTTTGCTGCTGCACCACCATCTGCTTACCTGCACCTTTTTTTGTTGTTAAAAGTTTTTTTAAGTTTATCTATTTCTTCCATGAGAGATTGGGGATCTAGGTGTGATGTTTTTATCACAAGTACATGTTCAGTTTTAACGCTAGAGCCTTCAGTACTTAATCTTCGTCTCCTCTTTTTATTTAATGCATTTACCCTTATTTTGAAAGTTATATATGATTATTTGCTCTCTGAGTAATTTTAGTGGCATTTATCTTATTTCATTTTTGTTATTTTTCATGTAGTAAAATGTATCCATTCTTTGAATAACTCCTATTTTTTGCCCCTTAAAAATCATGTTTTAAATATTGGATTACTTGCTTTTTACTATAAATTACTAATTTTCTTCTCTCTGTTTTCCCCTCACCCCCCTTCCTTTCTGTCTCTTCCCTTTATGAAGGAAAAAATTGCCTAATAGTTAAGATAGAAAGCTCTCAAAATCAGAGTACCTGATTTTGAATCATAGATATTCTACTTACTATTGTGTGACTTAAGGCAATTTACTTAAATTCACTGTATCTGATTAATTCATTTATGAAAAGGATGAAATTAGAGTCTACCTCATAGTGTCATTATCGGGATTAGGTTAAACTATATATTCAGAGTAGATACTTAGCATTTAACAAATTTTAGCTGTTACTGCTATTGTTCCAAATATGTAAGTCATTTTTATTAAAACCATGTATGTGACTCCATGTGATTCTACATACATATATGTAGTAAGTAAAAACATACTATGTGAATTAGTTTAATTCACTGACAATTTCTGTAACTAAAATTGCCAAAAGCCTAAATTCTTTCACTTGTTTTGGCTCTTATATCACTACTTTAGCTGAGCCAAACTGAATGATAACAGCTGTAGAGAGATTACTTCTTGACTACAAATAATGAGATACTTCAGTTTAAGTTATTTCAACAGTGTCCTTGATTGAGTCTTTCTCAACTACTTATTTTTAGAATCCAGATATTAATGCTAAGAATAACAAAAGAAAACTCAAATCTTTTTTTTTGGAAGCACTAGAGCTTTTGATATCAGGAGAATGTGTTATATATGAAATAGAGATAACCATTTGATTTGTTAGATGAATAGATGCGTCATCCTTAATTCTTCAGCTTTGAAAAGCAAAAATTTTTAGCATTCTGAAAATATTGCTTTACAAAGATCTGATTTTAAAAATAACAAATTTAGGAGCCAATGGGTGGTGTAATGGTTAAGGCACTGGATCCCATGTGGGCAGCACCATGGTTTGAGTCCTGAACCCAACAGCTTGAAAAAAACATGGTGGGGGGAACCAGCAGTTAGCGTAATGGCTATGTCGCTGGACTCCCACGTGGTCGACCGCGGTTCGCGTCCCGGACCCGGTGGCTTGAAACTCACGCCGGGCGCGTGTGCGTGCGTGCCCAAGATCCCGGGAGGAGAATGGAGGAGAAGGGATTGTGGCGTGATCATCCCCCCTGGGGGGTGATTTCTTGCTTTCTGTCTCTACGTCTCTCTGTCTGCCTGGCGAGCGCACGCGCCCTATAGCAAAAACCTCTCAAAAAAAAAAAAAAAAATGGTGGGTACATGTGTGTGCGTGCCCAGAATCCTGAGGGTAGATGAATGAGAAGGGATTGTAATGTGATCATACTCCTAGGAGGTGATTTCTTACTTTCCTTCTTCTTCCTCTGGCAAATCCATGTACCTTATGACAAAAATCTAAACAAACAAACAAATGATTTTATGGGTACTATTAGTGGCTGGCTGCAGTTGTGGATTTTCTCAGTTACACATTTCATATATTTGGTGTTAACAACTCATAATTTAGCCTAATCCCTATGTTAGCATCCAGAGAATCTATATGGGTACCAGTTGTTAAATATCAAAGATGGCAAAGACTTACATCTTCCTCTCAACATGAACACTAGAGATGGAGTCTTCAGTATATGAATGATAGGCAGTGTGGAAATATGAGTGGGAATTGGTGAGTGTGAGACTTTCCTGACCTTTTAGGTTTCGGGTTTTATTAACAATGTACGTTGGCTGGTAGGTGCCAAAGGTCCATGCCTTTTATATGGGACAGATGTTACTAATTCATTTAGGTAGGTGTTTTATTCCACCTATTTGACTGCAGTCTCTCTGGGGGCACATTTTAGGAATTAATTTGTTTGTTCCTCCTTCACCACTTAACACAGTGACATGTGATTTATTAATAGGTCCCATACAAATATTTCTCAATATGGAAAATGAGCATACAAGTAGCCTGTAAAAGTACAGTGAAATAAAAAGGCTATTTTAAAAGAATATGACAACATGGGTCAGCGGGTGGTGTGGTGATTGAGGCGCAGGATTCCCACATGGTCAGCTATGGTTCGAGTCACAGACCTGGCAGCTTGAAGATTACAACAAATAAATAAATAGATAGATAAATAAATAAATGTATGTTTAAAAATATATTTAAAAAAAGAATATCACAATGATAAGAGCATGTGTGAATAAAGAATGAATAAAATAATTCTCATTAAAATGTTAATGAATGGTTACCTGTGACTAGAAATTCAAATGATTAAAATTTTTCTTCTTATAATTGTGCCATTTTATAATGATCGTGTATTATTTATATAATCAGAAATAAAATAATATGTTCATAGTAGAGTAAAAGGAAAACTTAAGCACACTGTTTATCAACTGTAGAAGAAATCAATAAAGTTTTCAAAAACCTCTTTCCTCAAAGTATTCCACTTATATATTATGAATAGATTTGTGGTGAGGGGAATTTAAGTTTTTCTAGAATATGGAGCGAGCAGGAGATGATTAAAAGTATTTTTATAAAGCCACCATTACATTGATATAGAATCATCCAAAGCAGCACAAAGATAGCCTTTTAGACCAATTACACGGGTGAATGTAGGTTTAAGAATTCTAACTTGAATAATCAACAAGTTTATTTCTGGATTAAAAGAAAAGAATGTAAAGAAAAAAATAATAAACATTGAACGAACTTTGTGGGAAGACTTTTTCAATATTCCAAAACTGGGGAGAAGCTTTCTCATCTCTTAAATCATTATTTCCACTATGACTATAATGAGAGTGGAGGTTTAATCACTTTCTACTTTGATAATTCATTTAAAGCACCACTATTTTTATCTTGTGGATAAGGTGTCCTGACTTCATTGACTAAAAGAGTGCCAGGTAGTCAGACATTGTAGTGTTAAATGTACTTTCTGTCTTGCATTCATGCTAAGAGCGCCAACTGTCTGTGGCATAGCCTCTAAGCCTTCTCAGCATGAATGGCCATTGCAGGAGCAGCTGTATTTTGTAAAGGTATTGATTGTGTTGGTTTGTGAAGGCCCCATAATGTTTTACCCACCTCAAACTGGTTCTCTCTGTGTTAGAGAACCCTAATCGCTAAAGCCTTCTAGTAATCTATATGAATTTTATAGAATTGCAGTTTATGGATCAGCTTTATGACAGTGTAGAGTTTCACTGGGCTTAACCAGGTGTGAGAAATTGTCAGTGTCTTTATAAAGTCATAACATTTTCAAGGACAAAAAAATGTGATGGGTCATTTTATGAGGAAGAAGAAAATGGATTGAACATACCACATTATGTTTAGTTGGAAGTTAAAGAGGGGAAGTACTTTTGCTGTATATACATTCCAAACAAATTTCTGTGTAATCCAGAGCTTGGTTTGATAATTTGCTAATTTCTTATACCTTTTAAAAATATTTTATCCTTATATTAATAACATAATTTCTGTAGGTTTTATAGACTTCCTAATCATGAAAATACTCCATTTAAATGTTCTTTCAATTTCTCTCGGCTTTATTTATTTTTTCTCTCTTCTCTAGAATTTGTTTTTTTAAGTGTATGGTTGACAGTGTCTGTCTGTCTGTCTTTCTCTTTTTAATTTGCCAGAGATTAGATGTGCTTGCCTAAAAGAAATCACTAAAGTACCTTCCATATAGTATGGTTACACTGCAGTCAATTCTCTACCTCTCCCTTTTTTCGAGATTTTGGGCACGCAGTTGTGTTCAGTGTGATTTTTAGGCTGTTGAGTCTAAGCTCAAACCACACAGTAGGACATGTGTTTTCCAGCCACCTTAACCACCAGGCCATACATAGGTTGGTTGGGATGGTCTCTTCACCAGACATTCCACCACATTCTTCTCTGTTGGTACCAACTCTGGAATCTTAATAACCAAAGTTAGAACCTATCCTTCACAGCCATTTAATAAGCACTGGGTTACATACTTTGAAGTTTTTAAGAGATATTTACTGGTTTGTCCTGTCCTTACAGAGTAAACAATCTAGTGGAAAGAGAAATAGAAAATATATTAAACA
Source organism: Tupaia tana (assembly GCA_026018925.1). Classification (NCBI taxonomy): domain Eukaryota; kingdom Metazoa; phylum Chordata; class Mammalia; order Scandentia; family Tupaiidae; genus Tupaia; species Tupaia tana. The sequence goes on along the minus strand of JAKSZU010000022.1, from coordinate 13,958,180 downwards.
AGGACTAATTGTCATCTAATAAAATTAGACTTTTGATTAGTCACAATCCGATTCCCTGATGATGATGGTTATATCCCGGGCCACCTATATCCTCTAAAAATTGTTGGATCATTGAAGTTGAGGCTTTATATATTATGCTGTTTCATATTCTAACCCTAACTAACTTTTTTTCTTCTAACTTTGTGACCTTGGGAAATCACTTAATTTATCTATGACATCAGATATTAAACTTTAAATTGGCATTAATAAGATTATCTGCCTTATAGGACATGTGTAAAATTGAATTTAAACGTACAGAAATGACAGTTGGTAGGTAACCCAATTATCTTGCGTTACAAATGATGAAAATTGACATATCAAAGTAAGAGGCTTTCTCCAATTCCACTGTTGTGCTTCCTTACTGGACTTTACATTTGATGACTCTTCATGCTTGCTCATTTGAGTTCCCAGTCCTCATTCGGTGGGACTTGCAACATAAAGAAAAATCAAGGAGCTGTCCAATGTCCTGACTTTTTAACTGCATCAGGCAGGCTTGTTTTACTAGCAACTTCATAGTTAGATAAGTAACCTTCGCCATTGAGGCTGGCAGTTAAGTTATGAATAAAACCAAGCTCACTTACTATATGCCATGCTGTGCATCCCCTTCAGGCATTTATCAGTCCTGGACCAGACAGAGACACATGTGCTTTTCATTAACCATACTCTCCATTACTTTTCTTCCTATCTCTTTTAAGTATTAAAGCTTAAAATAATGTGAGGTGGGGGCAGGGACCAGCAATTGGTGCTGTAGTTAAGGCACTGGACTCTTATATGGTTGACGGTGTGTGCCCTAAAGCAAAATTTCTTAAAAAAAAAAAAAAAAAAAAAAAAAAAAAGGCAGTTGGTGACAAATTCAGGACCAGAATCTAGTTTCTTTCATTTTTTTTTTTTTAGAGGTTTTTGCTATAGGGCACATGTGCTCACCAGACAGACATAGACAGAGCCAGAAAGTGAGAAATCACCCCTTAGGGGGGATGGCCACACCGCAATCCCTTCTCCTCCATTCTCCTCTTGGGATCTTGGGCATGCACGCGCATGCACCCAGTGTGAGTTTAAGCCACTGGGTATGGGATGTGAACCGCGTCTGACTACATGGGAGTCCAGCAACATAGCCATTACGCTAACTGCTGGTCCCTAGTTTCTTTAATTTTGTATATTTTGTACTAAATTGCAATTTAACCAAGAACTTTAACAGTGATGTTTTGAGCTGACTTCAGTAATCATAATCCCACAATCTCAATCAAACTTTGCATTCAGAAATACTGAGTTTGTACTGACCTCTTTCATTTTTCACTCTGGGATCTTAAGCAAAGCCTTGAATTTCTGTTCCCCTCCCATCCCGTATAAATAATCTGTCAACACACCCCTAGAGGAGTAATTATAAAACAAAACAAAACAAAGCAAAACAAAAAAAAAAAACTTAGTAATAAAATGAGATTAGAGTTTATAAAACTAAACATCCTCTTACTATACAACCCAGCATTAGGGCTCCTTGGTATTTACCTAAAGGAGTTGAAAAGATGTTCACACAAAAACCTGCACATGACTGTTTATGGTAGTTTTGTTCATAATGGCTAAGACTTGGAAACAACCAAACTGTTCTCCAGTAAGTAAATAGATAACGAGCTGTGGCATCAAGACACTGGAATATTATTTGGCACTAAAAGGAAATGCGATATTGAGCTGTGAAAGGACCTAAAGGAAACTTAAGTGCAAATTATTAAGTGAAGAAGCCAATTGGGGGGGGAGGGGGACATATTCTGTAAGATTTCAACTGTATGATGTCCTGGAAAAGAGAAGCTATGGAGACAGTAAAAAGATCAGTGGTTACCAGGGGTTGAGCATTGAAGGAGGGATGAATAGATAAGGTACTGAGGATTATTAATGTGAAAATACTCTGTATGATACTATAATGGTAGGATAATATTATTCTAATGTAATTTCATATAATATAATATGATTATGGGTCAGCAAGTAGCATGGTGATTAAAGCACTGGATCCCGCAGGGCCAACTCCAAGGTTAAGTCCCAGACCCAATGGTCTGAAAAACATTCTTGAGCATGTGTGTGTGCATGCCCAAAAATCCTGAGAGGAGAATGAAGGAGAAATATTGCAGCATAACCATCCCTCCTGAGTTGTGGGGAGGGAGATGATTTCTCACTTTCCCTCTCTCTCCCTGTCTCCCTCTCAATGGCACTATACACACCCTATGACAAAACATCAAAATCTAAATCTATATCTATCTATATGTATTATATTATATTTTATTCCAGGACTAGGACACTGAGGATCCAAAAGATAAAAATACTCCCTTAAGATCTTATAATGTTTTTCCTAAATTCATAGAATATGCACTACCAAAAGTGAATATTAATGTAAACTATGGGCTCTGGGTATAAAGATGTGTTGTGTAGGTTTAGTGAGTATAGCAAATGTACCACTGGTAGGGTGTGTTGACAATGGGGAAAACTGTACATTAGAGGGTCTATGGGAAATCACTATTCCCTCCACTCAATTATGCTGAGTGCCTAAAACTTGAAGATTTTCTAAAAATTGAAGTCTATTTTTTTTAAAAAGATACATAAAAAAAGATTATAGCAACCTCTTTAAAATTATGTATAGAGAGTACTTACAAATGCACAAATATGAGCTTTACAACACAAAACTGCTTACAATTCAGATACTAAAATTACTACTATATCATTAGCTACAAGAGAATTTGCACCAGTGACAAATGTTTACTCCTGTCCTGTTATTTACTACTTAATGTGGTCCAGTGTCAGCATCAAGCTATAATTTGGCAATTGTATTTGTGTATTTAATAACTGCTGATAAAGCTGACCTGAAGAATTAGTACACAGATTCCACTTTTGTAAAGCGCATTCAGGGCTTATGCCAAAGGAAGTCATTCAGCATTTCTGATATATAAAGACAGGAGAGCCTATATTAAGAAGAAACAACACATAACGTGATGTTCAGGACATTGGAATGACAAAGGTAATCAATAACATTTTTAATCAGTATTGGCTTGCATTGTGAAGGAGAAATAATTTTAACTTCCTGATGTGTGCATCAGTGTTCAGAGAATCCCAGAAGTTCAAAAAAGCCTTACACCCATAGGATTTTTTTTTTTTGAGAGGTTTTTTGCTATAGGGCGCGTGCGCTCGCCAGACAGAGACAGAGAGAGAGAGAAAGTGAGATGTCTCTCTCTGTCTGTCTGGGGGGGATGGCCACGCCGCAATCCCTTTTCCTCCATTCTCCTCTCGGGGTCTTGGGCATGCAGGCACATGCGCCTGGCGTGAGTTTTAAGCCACCAGGTCGGGGATGCGAACCTCGGTCAACTACGTGGGAGTCCAGCGACATAGCCATTACACTAACTGCTGGTCCTACACCCATACGATTTTAAAAGTCTTATATTTTATTCCAGGACTAGGACACTGAGGATCCAAAAGATAAAAATATTCCCTTAAGATCTTATGGTTAAAGTAGATTTGTTTCAAGTTTGCTCTAGGGTTCAGGAATAGGATTAATAGGTAGACGTTAAATGGCTGAACAATTGAAATTTTAAACGGAATTTCTAGAAGTTGGATACTCTAGTGATGGAAAATATAAGCTGCTTTGAGTAATAGTGAATCTTTTATTATTGCAAGTAATCAATCAGATAATAGATAATCTCTTGACATGAATTATATGCCAAAAATTCTATTGGGTAGAAAGTCTGAATAGATACCATCAACATTTTACTCTAATATAGCTTTCTGTATCTTAAAACGTTCAGCTTCATTAAGATTTTATAGTTTGGGGGAATAAATAGAGTTAATAAAGAACTTGGAATGTCCTACAAGGAAATAAAACTGCGAGTGGGGGTGGGGAGATCTACCTCTGGAGATCCTCATGTATTCAGGATATATCCAACATGTATTTGTTCCTAGGCAAGGGACGGAATAAACTGATCTCCTTAAGTCCCTTCCAGCTCAATGATTCAAAAACTGCTGGCATTTTAGTGAAATGTAATATGGATGACATAATATAACGTGGCAAATAGAGAAGCCTGCAACTAAAAGATAAAGCACTTATATGTCAAATAGCATTGTATGAATAAATCTAAAATGTAATTTTGAAGCAATTTATTAAATTTCCACAAACATACATAACAGGAAATCAGGCAGAGGAGGAGGAGGAGGATGCAAAGGGTAGGTTAAGGAAACCTGTAGATAACCAAATGCCATCTCATATTAAATGAATTCACCAAATCTTTAAAGGAGTAATCATGTGTATCTGAACATGAATAGAGTTTCCAAGAACTAGCTATCTATTTTTCTCTTTATCCCCCCTCCATCCACAAATATTTGTACACACATCAGCTCAAACAGTTATCACCCTGTGGTTTTAGGTTATTGAATGTTTATAATCACAATTGATATTTACAATTTTTAATTACAGGTTGAATAGTTCCAAGGTGTAGATTCTACCGAAAGTCAAGGTTACTGACAACGTGGTATCTAGAAGACAGATGGACATGTCGAGTCAGGGAATTTGCTAGGGTTTGCTTCTCATGCACTGAAACAGAACTGTGCAAATGGGAATTATGACCCCTATAGCAGGTGCTGTCAGTAACCTGCTTATAAGCCTCAGAAATTTTATTGTATTCCTGAAAACTACTTCTATCAATAACCCCTAGTATCTGCAGCTGTGTTTCTCAGGAGTCTTTCCTTGAACGATGGGAAATTCTCTGCTTCTATGCACAGCTGAGCTTTAGATGAGAATGTTATCATCCAGGAGGAGTCCTCTGTCAGTGACCTCGAGAGGTACTCTAAAATATCCCAGGTCCATTCCCTTTAGGTGGGATAACTTGGAGATATGTGTTTTATACCACTTTACAGTTTCTCTGCAGGATCACCTGCTATATTCTCTGCTTGAGTAGAATATTCTTTATTGGATGCCTTTACTGCCCTTAATCATGGCTTTACTGATTTTCTTGCATTGTCTGCACCTCCTAAAGAAACTACTTATGCTTAATACTTGTCTCAGTGTCTGCTTCTATGACTTAGGGTTTCTTAGTGAAATAGGAATAACAGTGTTACTTTCAAAGATGGCTATGACAGGTCCAGCAGGTGGTATAGTGGTTAAGGTGCTGGACTTCCACATGCCCGACTGCAGTTTGAGTCCTGGACCTGGTGAAATTCATATCAGGCACATGTGAAGGCATGCCCAATATCCTAAGAGGAGAATGAAGAAGAAACTGTGGTGTAGCCATATCCCCAGGGATTGATTTCCCACTTTCTCTCTGTCTCTCTCTGCATCTCTGTTGAACACACATGCCTTATAACAAAAATCTCATTAAAAAAAAAAAAAGATGATCATGAGTATTATGTTCAAGAAAGATAATAATGTACTTAGCTATTTGTCTAACTAACAAAGTAGACCTTTAATACTCAGCAATTACATTATATATGAGCTTGGTGTTCATCACAAACCATGACACACCTCACCTAGCTAGCAATAGTTCACAGAATCAGCTCTTGCTTCTGGGTATTATTTCACATTCTAGTCTGGGGTCAGGTCTCACTCATCACTGTAATAACCAGCATGATGTAATGAGTGATGCCTTGCTGTGAGCATCAGAGGTGGCAGGCATTGAGCTTGAGGGTATCCCTAAGGCAGTTTCATGTTTCTTCTTGTGCAGTGCTGCATCAGGTACTGATACTTGAAGTTCCTCCCCACATTTTCATTGGGCAATTTGTTGAATGACATACATGTCCTCCTCAAATTCTAATATCTGAATATGAAGATAGGTGAATACCAAGAGCATTTGTAATGTAACTGCTGAGTATAGAACATTTGCTTTGTTGGGCAAAATGCTAGATTCTTTATAATGGTTCTCTGATACAATATTTATAAAAAAGGAAATTAATATTGAAATGAAATTGCTTTAGGGTTTTTTAAAGAATTATTTATTTTATTTATTTATTTATGTTAATATGGCCAGAGAAAGACACACACACACACACACACACACAGAGAGAGAGAGAGAGAGAGAGAGAGAGAGAGAGAGAAAGCCATCCACCAGGTCTGGGACTCGAACCATGGTTGACCACATGTCCAGTGCCTTAACCACCACACCACCTGCTGGTCCTGCTTTAGAGTTATTTTAAATCCCACTGCCTACCATCTCAATGGCTCAGAACAGGCATCGCTTATTGCTAGGTTGGTTATTAGACTGATGATTGAGGGTCATGTTGCTTTTTTTTTTTTTTTTTTAGAATTCTCCCATAGGTCACATGCACTCAGCAGAGAGAGACAGTGAGAGGGAAAGTGAAAAATCACCCCCTGGGGGGAATGGCCATATCGTAAAACCTTCTCCTTTTGGGATTTTAGGCACCCATGCACATGTGCCTGGTGTGATTTTCAAGCTTCCAGTTCTGGGTCTAGAACTGTGGTCCACCATGTGAAAGTCCAATGCCTTAACCACCCTGCCACCTGCTGACCACCTGGAACCATGTCTCATGCCTTCTGTCACCATGTCACCTGCTGAACATCTTAATTTTTTTTTTTTTTTTTTTTGGAGAGAAAGATTTTTGCTGTAGGACATGTGAGCTCACCAGAGACACAGAGACAGAAAGCGAGGTTCCCCCCAATCTGGGAGAGGTGGCCGTGTAACAATTCCTTCTCCTCCTCTCTTCTCTCAGGATCTTGGGCATGCATGCACATGCACCCAGCATGAGTTTTAAGCCACCGGGTCCGGGACTCAAACCGTGGTTAACCATGTAGGAGTCCAGCACCTTAACCACTACACCACCTGCTGGGCCCAAAGGGCCATCTTTTAAGACAACATTGTTAATCCTATTTTACTGATGAGAAACTTAAGCCAGAGAGAGGATAAATAATTTGTTTCACAATATGCTAGCAAGTCAGAACCTGGGAGAGGGTTTGGATTTTTATCTTCCTTTTAAATGTCCTCTATAAAGCATGTGAGTTAACACTGGTTTACTTGATTTTATGCACCTAGCCACTATCTATTCCTGCCTCTATAACTAGCTTTTATGGACAACTTAACTTTATCTTTCTTTATTGTGAAAATGAAAAAGCACAAGATGTCCCTAGGTGGCTCTCACTACAGATAGTTATACAGAATTAGGGTGGGATTTTTACCACAGAGAGAGCACTGCCCCAGAGGAAGCATGCAGACCAATTTATACATGTATGCTGCACACACACACACACACACACAGAGAGATGTGTGTGTGTGTGTGTATGTATGTGTGTATAAATATATATATATATTTATTTATTTATTTATTTATTTATATAAAACTTTTTCTTTTTTCTTAAGAGGAAGTTTTGCTATAGGGCATATGTACTTGTCAGAGAGACAGAGAGAGACTGAGACACAGAAAGTGAGAAATTACCTCCCAGGGGGATGACCATGCTGCAAATCCTTCTCCTCCATTCTTTCAGGATTTTGGGCATGCACACACATGTGCCTGTCATGAGTTTTAAGCCACTGGGTCTGGGACTCAAACCATGGTTGACTACATGGGAGTCCAGTGACGTAATCATTATGCCATGTGCTGGTTCCAATATATAACTTTTAATTGACACATAGCATGTGTATTTCTGGGATACAGTGAGATTTTTTAAAAAGAATTAATTAATTTATTTATTTATTATTTAGTTTGCTATAGTGCACCTGTGCTTACCAGAGAGAGACAGAGAGGGAAAGTGAGAGAGCAAGCTGACAGGTCTGGGACACAAACCATAGTGCCTTGAACACAGCATGTAAGGATCCACTTTTGAAGTTAACTTGTGCTGTCCTCTGCCTCTTGGCCTGGGTTCTGATAACAGTTCCATCGGAGAAACTCGTTTCCCCCTTCCCTCCTTTGCAAACATCTCCAAGGTAGAAAAGTGGTACTCCAGGGTTCAGAAGACCTCGGCTTTAGTTTCTGTTCTAACTTCCATGGGAATTTATAAAACTGGAAGTCCAAATTTGATAGTGCTGGAAGTGCCTTGAAGACCAAAACTATTGTCATTTTTACTGCTTCTGAAAAACAAAGGCACTTTTTAAATTACAAATTATAAGTGATTTGTAATGGTGAGTTCTTGGATTCCTGACATTCAGTATCAGGAAAATAAGCAGAGATTTGGATCAAGTACCCATATCCAAAGCGCTTGCTTGACAAACTGGTCTTCACTTCAGACCCTTCTTCCCTATAGATTGCTGGTATTTCTGGTCTGGATGGAATGCAAGACTTAATTTTAGCCTTTTCCTAAACCTCTATATGTCCTTGGAATCATTCAAAATTTTAGAGGAATAGACTTAGCTCTTCATCACAAAGTGTGGAGATCTTTTGACATAAAGGGAGATCTGTTAATATCCTGCTTTTCTTACTTTCTAAAAATGACTTGGTTTCAAAGGAATACTTTCTCATATGTAGGGATGGAGGGACCATAATGTGATATAACATTTTCTGAAAATTAGTTAGTGCTAAGTTATCTAGGAACTAAATTCCTTTTATCCCTCTTTGCCACCTGTCCTGGCTTCTCCTGCTTAATCTGAATTTCCATGCCAAACCCAAGAAGCAGCATTAACTTTCGTTGCCCTCTGTTTCCCATCAACTTTGGGTTTTAGTATAGAAGGTGCTGCCCTTGTCTTAAGTGAAGTGAACTTCGAATGAACTCCAACAGCAACGAACTGATAACCAATAAAATAAATAATTGATTCATCCCAGAACAATCTGACTCCTAGAAGTGCCGTTTCTGAGAAGCTTGTCTGGAAAGCCTCACAAGTTTTTGCCTTACTTTATTTTTGTTTTTCCAAATGGACGATTTTTGACAAACAGACTCCTAAAGAGCAGTCAAGTGTCAAATACAAAGTTATGGCTGGTGCAGCTGCCTTTGGGATCACACGCTCCATTTATTCATTATAGAAAGCTCAGATGCACAAACATGTGGTACCATTTTGTGTACCTGTCAGTTTAGAGCATTTAATGAACATTGATCATGCTCATTCTGAGATGCTTCTTGATGCTGCAAACAAGAAGCCAGTGGTTTCTGAAAGATGTGGCGGAAACTTTCTTTCTTATTTTCTTTCTTCCTTTTTTTTTTTTTTTTTTTTTTTTTGGAAATTATCCTGCCGTGGAATCCTTTCCTTTTCATGAAAAGACATAAATTAATAAACATGACTAAAATGTACTGTACAATTCACTACAGAAGAAAAATATATTAATTAAAATGTTATTCTGGTTTTGCGGATATAAATGCAATGTTAAAGTGGAGGTTTTAATAACTTATTGGGTCATTTTCAAATGGTCATTTTCAAATGCATCATGACTTTTCTGATGACCCAATAGATAATCGTTGGATTGCTACATGGATAGTTGAAGTTTTGTAGTTTTTATTCTATTCTGAAATGTATTTTTTGCTCTTTTTCAGTACCCTTTTAATTATAAGACCTGCTAATGGATAATTTCACCATTCATAATTTTTATCAGGTGCATTGATCAACAAGTGCCAGATTCAATATTCTGCATAGAATAATCCTTCTTATTTTCTTATACTTCTGATTTTTTTGCATCCTGTTACAATTCTTGTTAAAGAAATAAGCGATTTTCTTAAAATTAGAGGATATCATTTTTTAAAGAATTATTTAAGTTTAAATGTATTTAGTATTACTATTTTTTAAAATTAGCTCACCAGAGAGAGAGAGGAAGGGAGAAAGCCAGCTGCCAGGTCTGAGACTTGAACCATGGTCAGCCATGTGGGAGTCCATTGCCCCAACCACCACATCATCAGCTGGCCTCAATATCATTTTTTTATAAATGAATTTTTGCTTGTTATGTCAGTTATTAATGGGAGTAAGTTAACAGTTGAAAAAACTAATTTGTTCAGTTAGTTTGCCCCAGCTAGTGATGCATAATGTTTAATAATGATTTATCTATAATCGTGTGGGGAAAATGTCCTACTCAGTTTTTGGCAAAGGCTAAGTATTTACATTATTCTATGGTGTTGTTATTTCAGCATTTATATTTCTTTTAATTGAGGTTTTGTTCCATCACTCTGGGACACAAGATAGCTGAAGACAGATGTGCTCAAATCATACTACAAATTGATCTAAATAACTTGTGGGTTTTCCAAGTTCTTGATGAAAATTAGAGTAGAATTATTATGCCAGGTGTCTCATATATCCAAACTTTGGGCCTAATAATCTGATAAAATAAATTGAATATTGCATCCAGAATGTGGTACCCCTTCATTGTTTCTCAGCCTTTTGGCTAAGATTAAGTGCAGAATGTGGTACGCCTTTAAAAAGAAATATTTGCCCAGCATTCATTTATTTATTTATTTTCTTTCTTTCTTTCTTTCTTTTTGGGGGGTCTAAGATCTTACCATTCAAAGACATTAAATACTTATATATTGAGATAAATTTCAGGGTACTCATTGTTTGTCATAGAACATTGTGACTAAGTGTATATCAATAGTGACATGATTCTGAATATTATTGTCCAAACCTATAGTGAAATACTACAAATCCATTAAGGATGATAAAGAGTCAGCCCTGTTGCCTAACATTTAAGGGAGGCTGATCCGAAATGATCAACTATATAGTTTGAATCCCGACACTTGTTGCTTTAAAAGCATGCTAGATGTGAGCACATGCATGTCCCAAACCCCAGTGGGGTGCAGAAATGGAGAAGGGATTGTAGCATGACCACACCGCATTTGGGTGTGCTTTGAAAGAAAAAGAAAAAGAAAGAAAAGCAAAAAACTGAAAAACCATTTTGGTACAAACATCTCTGCTTTTCAATATTTTATGGAAATATTGCATTAAGCTGAATTTTCTATAATGGTGTATAATTGTCTTTTTGTTTAAAGAAGAAAGTTTTTGAAACAGATAAGAGGGACCATAATCAATCCAATCAACTGATATTTATTGAACAGCTACTACGTATATGAGTGCTATTGAGGATATGGTGGTACAGCAATCCCTCTCCTCCAACTCTCCCTCCTTTTGGCATTTTTGGTGTGCATGTACACATGCCCAATATGGTTTTCAAGCTCCTGGATCTGCAACTCAAACCATTCAGTCGGCTACATGGGATCAAGCTGCCTCAACCACCAAGCCACAGGCTGCCCTGTTCCATTCCTTTTTCATTTTACTTTTAATTGATAGATAATCATTGTATATATTTTTGGGTACAATGTAGTGTTATGATGTATGTTTATATTTTGGAATTATTAAATCAAACTAATAACAATTAAATCTATCACCTCCCTTCTTTGGTTGAAAACATAAAAATCTACTCTTTTTGCAGCTTTGAAATATACAACTCATTATTATTTACTATAGTCACCATTCTATAATAATGTTTATCCCTGTAGCCTAACTGAAGTTTTATACCCATTGATCAAAATCTTTCCTTTTCCTACCTACTCCCCTTCCCAGCTGCTGGTAACTACCATTCTGCTCTCTACTTAGATGAATTCAGCTTTTTTAGATTCCATATATAAGGGAGATAGTACATTTGTTTTTCTGTGCCTGGCTCATTTCACTTAGTATAATGTTCTGGAAGAAAAAAGATTGCAGCATGACCAGGTGCCAATGAGGAGTGCTTTTTCTCTCTTTCTTATTTTTTGCTCTCTTTTTCTCTTTTGCATATACAATGCATCTCTGGCATAATTTAATTTTAAAAATATGTTATTAAATTGAGAATTTTCTTTAGTATTGTGTTTTTCTTCTATCTAGAATTGGCAAATAAATTTTCCATTTTAAATATAACTGGACCTGGAGTGCACAGGTCCTAATATTACATTTTATTCTCTTGGAACCGCCAGGTGGCAGGGTGGTTAAGGGCACTAGACTCACACATGGCCAACTGTGGTTTGAGTCCTGGACTTGGTGGCTTGCCTTCTCTCTCTCTCTCTCTCTCTCTCTCTCTCTCTCTCTCTCTCTCACACACACACACACACACACACTGTCACTCTCTGGAAAAAATTTTAAAAAAAGTTAAATAAAGTAATTATATTTTTAAAAAAAATTCTATTCTCATCTGGTAGTAGAGATCAAGATGTGGCCAAGATGACTTTTTGCCTAGGAAGGTGCTCTATGTGAGTAGTTAAATTGGTTTACATAAAATGTTTATTTCCTATAGAGATTTTTCAAGACAGAGTGTGCTAAAAGTTTCTTCATCCTCAGCTTGTTCTCTACGTTCTTCTTGTTTTCAAACCACAGGAGCCTGTTTATTTCCAAAGTGTTCAGACCCATTTAAGAATTGTGGATTCCTCACTCTCAATTCTAGTGTAGAAGAGGAAGACTTTGAAGACTGAAAAGTAAATCTGTTTACTTTCCCTCTCTCTGTCTTTCTCCTGTGGGCACTTGTGCCCTCTGGAAAATTTTTTAAAAATTAAAAAAAAGAATTGAACAAATAAAATATATAAATTTATGTGTTTTGATTTTTTTTTTTTAAATAAGGAGCCAGGCATGACAAGATGAATGAGCATGTGAAAAAGTCTTGAGCTAGGAAAGACCTCAAAGCATTCAGTGACTGAAACAAGCGGGTATGAACGTAGGAGCACAGCTTCAATTGACAAGTGTTCTAGCCCCAGTCAGTGCCGCACCTGGGAGGAAACTGAAGGCACAACTCTGAGACAATGAAAGATCCGAATTTGTTTTTGATTATCTAGGACCGGCACTCTTCCCCTCACAATCTTTGAATCATAGGTGTGAAAACCTCCAGCAATTATCTAATTACATCATGTCTTCTATCACTTGCACTTAGTGGTGGAGGTCTGAACAACTGAAGTTCTCCATTACAACACCGTCACCACCCCACCTCTGAGCCAGTTATGTGGTTGACCCAAAGACCTATCGATCATTAATTTCCTCTACAAAGATGATCTTGATCACGCCTGAGCCTGTTTTTTTTTTTTTTTTTTTTTTTTTTTTTTTTTTTTTTTTCCCTATCTGGTTATTAGTTCGTGCCTCTAGTATCCTAAAAGAGAGCCCTCTTTACATGCAAGCCGTCTTATGATAGGAAACATTTAAAGCAGTTGTTATTTTATGTGGAGCTCTCTTCGACCTGGAGACAGAAGAGAATCACTCTCAATCTCAGAAAGTGGATGCCTTTGAACAGTTCCTCCTGAATTCTGTTCTTGTGTGGAGAGTTGAGCCCATTCTCTAAATAGTTCAGATCTAAGACCGTAACAGTAAAGTGAATCTCTGGAATTACCCCATAGTGGTATAAACTATGAAGCATCATGAATTCCATCAGTTAATTATTATTCAATGAATATACATACATATACTGTTATATACAATCTACAGTAAAAACACTAGCAGCCTATTCTCAAAGGGAGTTCCTCTTGTGAACCAGAGAACACAGAAAATTATTTGAATGGCTATTTTCAAAACCAGCAAGACCAGCAGGTAGTGTATTGGTTAAGGTAGTGGACTCCCACATGGCCAATCTCAGTTTGAGTCCTAGACCTAGCAGCTTTCTTTCTCACTTTCTCTCTCTCCCTCTTTCATGAGTATGCATGCCCTGTGGAAAATTCAATAATAATAACAATAATGATAAATAAAATTCAATAAATAATTGTTTTTTTAAAAAAGGAAAGAATGGCTATTTTCTCAGTTCTTTCAAGGAATACTAATTTATTCTGTTACTATGCTAGGTGCATAAGAGAAAAGGGTAGTTCATTACATACAGTGATATTTCTCTTTTGAGAACATCTACTTTAAAAAGGTTAGCAGGTTAATCTTAAAAAAAAACTATACATAAATATATGTCTATGTCCAATCTCTATGAAATTGTGAAGAAAACATTTTCTATTTACTCTTATTTTCTTTCTACAAAACCTGGAGCACTAATATGATTTCTACCCCCTTGTAATTAATTTCTGGTTGTTGACCTAAGCTATGCTTTTATTGGCAAAGTAAAGTGTTAAAGCAATTGAAGAGACAATGCAGGTCAAAAGAAACCATTTATATCTCTATTACAGGCAAAAGCTAGACCCTTAGTAAATTTCTGTTGAATGAAGTTGAATTGAATTAGTTTGAATTGAACTGAATTGCTTCTAGAGAGCTAGAGCTGGAGTCAATTATTACTTCATCCTTTGGCCAACATTTTTAGCCGAATATTTTAACAGCCGTTCATTCTACCAACATTTTATTCAGTGCACACCTAAGATGAGCCAAGCAGAAATTCACTTCAGGACTGTGGATTTTAAAATGAAAGAAACACGGTCCCTAGTCCATAACTGCTCATCGTATATTAGAAAAAGATAATGTGTAAAGTGCCACCTGTAGATAGAAGTAGAAAGTTATTGAATTATCTCAAAGTGATAAGTAAATGAGATGTGAAAGGTAGTAAGTGAGGTAGGAGAAGGATCCTGGAGGAGGTGGCTTCTAATTAGAGTCCTAAGATCTGACCTTCCTGTCAGCTGAGGCAGGGAATATCATTTCTATTTTGGGGACAAGATGTCATCAATATTTTCTCTTAGGCATTTTCTAAGCATTTTGCTATTTTATTGAAAATTTTTAGAATTGTCTTCTATTGCCTTCTGGTGTTGGGGAATTTGGACATGGGATGTGGAAAGGAATCCTCATGATCTCAAATCTTGATGGGATAACTGAAATATAGTGCCTTCAGCTTGGCAGCTATTATATGTGTGTGTGTGTGTGTGTGTGTGTGTGTGTGTGTGTGTATGTATATATACTATATACATACAATACTTGGCAGCTATTATATATGTGTGTGTGTATATATATGTATATATACTACATACATACAATACTTGGCAGCTATTATGTATGTGTGTGTGTATATGTATATATACTATATATATTATACCTGACAGCTAATATATATATATGTGCATATATATATATGTATATATACTATATACATGCTATATTATATACAATATTAAATATATAAATAAAATTAATATAATATTAAAATATATAAATATATAATAAATAAATAAATAAATAAATAAATGTGTTTGTGTGCGTGTGTTAAACTAAGAATATTCACTCTCAGTATAGTTTTTTTTTTTAACATCTCTGGGCTTAATGAGTCATATCTTTAAGTGACCATAGATTTTTCCCTTTTTTTTTATGTTTTTGCCATAGGGTATATGTGCTCACCAGAGAGAGAGACAGAGAGTGGTGAAATGATAAATCACCCCCAGGGGATGGCCACACTTCAATCTCTTCTGTTCTCTCAGGATTTGGGGCACCCGCACAAATGCATCTGGCATGATTTTCAGCTGCCAGGTCCAAGACTCAAACCATGGTTGGCCATGTGAGAATCCAGAGCCTTAACTGCTGTGCCACTTGTTGGCACCAATTTTTCCCATTTTATAAGGAGATATAGTCTTATAGTAGCTTGCAAATGTCTGCTTCTGCTGCCCCATATGGCATAATGGTTAAGCACTATGTGGAGGAAGCTAGAGCCCTCATTGCCAACCAGGGTTCTTGTCCCTGCCCTGGAAGTTTATATCTTAGGCATGCACACATATGCCCAAGATCCTGACGGGATGGAGAACTGAAGGAAAAATCATTGCAGCATAATAAGGTACCAATGGAGGGTGCTTTTTCTCTCTTTCTCACTCTTCTCTTTACCTTTTTTGCACATACATGCACTTATGGCATAATTAAAAGAAAAAAATGTGTATGTTAAACTGAGAACATTCCTTAGAACTATATTTTTCTTCTATTTGGAGTTAGTAGACAAGTATAGTTGGTAGACATGGAAGTCACAGATCCTAATGATAAGTTTCACTTTCATCTTGTATGGAACAAGACGTGGCCATGATGACTTTTTCCATACTTTATACCGTAGAAGGAGGAAAGTGATCTATGTGAACATTTAAATTGATTTACATAAAATGTTTACTTCCAATATAGAGATTGCTTGAGACAGAGTGTTAGAAGTTTCTTCATCCTCAACTTGTTCTCTGCTTTCTTTCTGTTTTTATTCCAAGGGAACCTGTTTATTTCCAAAGTGCTCAGACACATTTAGGAATTGTGGATTCCTCACTTTTAATTCTAGTATAGAAAGAGAAGACTCTGAAAAGTAAATCTGTTTAATTGACAGTTTCATAGGTTTTTCCTCTTCTGGAAATCACTTCAGCATTAGAAAAATGACATGCATATCAATAACTGCTATATGTTTTAAGAGAAAATTTTCCATAAAGAAACCTACTCCATTAATGTTCCTTAAAATAAGATATGCTATAATAAAATGATGTCTAGTCCAAGACCCTGTTATTTTAATTCTTTTTACACAGTGTGATGAATGAAAGCTTTTTACCATCATAAATGTGCATTTTATGTGATGTTCTTCTTTTTTTTTCATTGCCAAAGTATGTGTGCACTTGCCAAAGAGAGAGCTTAGGGCACTGGATTTTCATATGGCTGACTGTGGCTTGAGTCCCAGACCCGGGGATTTGAAAATAATGCCACGTGCATGTGTAAGGGTGCCCAGAATCTCAGCAGGAGAATGGAGGTGAAGGGACAGCAACATGGCCATCCTCCTGTGGGGTGATTTTTCATGTTTTCTCTCACTGTCTCTCTCTGTCTCTCTGGCAAGCACACATACCTATGGCAAAAAAGCCTTAAAAAAAAGGTACTCCAATGGGGTATAGTCATGCCACAATTCGTTTTTATTCATTTCTCTATCCTGTCAGGATTTGGGGCATGCACAACTATATTTACTCCATTTTTGTTTGTTTGTTTTTTAAGCAAGCCACCATGACCAGGATCTAAACTATAGTCTTGTGGGATCCAGTTCCTTATGCACAGTCCTTAACTGCAGTGCTCTAGAACTGGCCCTATATAAAGGTCTTTATATTGTGACATCTAAAGCATAACATTGCAAATAGTCAAACTCCAAATTTCTGTATCCCTGTGTTTTTATTCTAGAGAGCTAGCCACTTAAAATCAATATAAAAAGAAAAAAAGAAATTTCAACAGGAGTTCTTAAAAAATGTAGTATGTGTATACATCATCTCTATATTGATTAAAATATAGATATCAGGCCCACTCCCAACCATGCTGATTGAAAAACCCTGGCCTAGGGCCAGCAGATGGCATAATGATTACTTTGCTCTATTCCCACATGGCCAACCACAGTTTGAGTTCCAGACTTGGTGGCCTGAAAAATCATGCCGGGCATGTATGCCTGCTTGCCCAAAGTCCCAGGAGGAGAATAGAGGAGAAGGAATTGCAACATGGCCATCCTCCCCTATTTTCCCTCTCACTGTCTCTGTCTCTCTCCCTCCAGCCATCACATGTGCCCTAAGGCAAAACCCTTTAAAAAAAAAAAGGAAGAAAATCTTTGGCCTGCTGTTGGCAAGTTTTTTCTAAAAATGAAAATTCTGAATCATTATGATCCAGGTGGCTTCTAGGACACTCCATGCAGAACTTGAAACATGAAGCTCACTCAGTCTGTATCTTTGAAGATTTGTGCATTTATACTGGCAAAGGCCAAGGGACACACGTGAATGAGGGTAGGGTTAGTGTAGATGCCGGGAGGTAATGGTATGGTTAATTTGCTGGTAGGGACATGAGTCTTGGAAACAAATCAGCACACTGGGATTGTTGCAGTCTGTAGTCTCTTGGTATTACAGATCCATTCCCAGAATCAGAACTGGTACTTGCATTATGTTTAAGCCTATAATGGGATGACATGCTCCAAAGTTTGTTTTGACTACCTCACATTCATTTGTTAGTTCTCCTTCTTTGCAATGAAGTTTATATTGACTTTCACAAGGTTAGACTTCCCACCCTTTCTTTTAATTCATCTATTTATTTAAGTTTTTAAGTTTTTACCATAGAGCACACGTGCTCTCAAGAGAGACAGACATAGTAAGAGGGAAAGTGAGAAATCAACCCCCAGGAGAGTGGCCACGCCACAATCCCTTCTTTGTTCTCCTCTCGGGATTTTGGACATTCATGTTCACATGCCTGGCATGAATTTCAAGCTACTGGGTCTGGGGCTCAAATCATGGTCAGCCAGGTGGTAGTCCAGCACCTTAACCATTATGTCATTTGCTGGCCCCATGACCTGCAATTTTAACATCTCACATAATTCTAGGGATGGGGTCTTAGAACAGGGTGATCATTGTCACAGTCTTTCCTGATTTATACCTGCTGTCTCAGTATCCTTTCTGGTTCGTGGCTCCTTCCTGTCTTAAAAACTGAGATAGAAGACACCATATATGGGCCAGCATGTAGTTTAAGGTGGCCAGATCCCACATGACTGACTGAGCAGTTCAGATCCTGGGTCAGTGGCTTGAAAAACACAAGGCACTGTCCAGGCATAGTGCATGCGTGCCCCAAATCCCAAGAGGAGAATGGAGGATAAGGGATTTCAGCATGGCCACCCCTGGGGAGTGATTTCTCACTTTTTCTCTCTCTCTCACCATTTCTATCAAGTGCACTCATCCTGTAGCAAACTATTAAAAAAAGAAGATACAGTATGTTTATCCTCTCTGTGAACCATATTTTGAAAGGCTCATAAAATTAATAAATCAGAAATGTCTTCATACCCTATTTAAAACACTCTACCCACCTGAGAACCAAGGCTGCAACCCTTGGTCTACCCTCCTTAGCCTGTTACTGCACCTGCACACCTGCTGGTGGCCTACCACTGACCTTGAGCTGAGTGTCTTCTGAGATACCCGTTATTTACTTCACTGAGACATCACTTCCTTTCTGCCTTTTATTTCTCATTTTGGTAGATAGACAACTTTGAACAGGAAGTGTGAATAAAAGGCGTTGTTTGGACCTGTCACAAAGAAAATACACACACAAAAGAATAAATAAATGCAATTTAAAAATAACTAATAGGCTATTTTGAAAACTGTACTGATCTGGGCACTTTTTAAAAACTGCTGAAAAGTAATATAGGGTGAAGATGAGCAAGCAGTTAAGAAAGGGTGGAGGGACAAACAGGTGGCACGGTGATTAGAGCTCTGGACTCTCACGTGGCCAACCACATTTTGAGCCCCAGACTCGATGTCTTGAAACTCACAACAGGCCCCTGTGCAGTCATGCCCATAATGGCAAAAAGAGAATGGAGAAGGGATTGCAATGTGGCCACCCCCTCGGGGGCTGATTTATCACTTTCCCTCTCTGTCTCTCTGTCTCTCTCTGACAAGCACTTGCACCCTATGGCAAATTAAAAGAAAATAATGCAGATTATTAAGGCTTACTTAAAATGTTCTGGAAATAGGTGGGAATCTGCAGTGCATCATGTCCTTGAGAATCTAAACAAACAAACAAACAATAAAAATAGAACCCCATTTTTAGAGCACTGGGACACTAGAGTTCCCAAAGTGTGGGCCCCAGGCCAGTGACAGCTGTATCAGCTGACAACTTGTTAGAAAGGCAGATCTCTGGCCTTTCCCTATCCCCATTGATTTATAAGGTGGAGAGAAGACCAAGAAATCTGTTGTAACAGAATGTTCTGATTATTATTCTGATGCATACTGAAGTTTGAGAACTATTGCTCTATCGGATCTGCCAAACATAATGCTATTTATGAATATTTAGTATTGTTGGGACCAGCAGTTGGCGTAATGGCTATGTTGCTGGAGTTCCATGTAGTTGACCGCGGTTTGAGTCCCGGAACCGGTGGCTTAAACTCACGTTTAATCTTGGGCCGAGCATGTGTGCATGCATGCCCAGTGCGGTCCCAAGATCCCGAGAGGAGAAAGAGGAGAAGGGCTTACAGCATGGCCATCCCCACTGGGGAGTGATTTCTCGCTTTCTGTCTCTCTGCCTCTTTGTCTTTCTGGCAAGCACACATGCCCTATAGCAAAAACCTCTCCAAAAACAAAAAATTTAGTTTTGTTGTTACTTAGTATTATAATAATGTGTTTTTTAAAAATCTGGAGGGTCATCCCCATTTGCATTTCCATTGAATGATCATAGAGTTTTGATAATCATAGAAAAAATTGTAGAGCAATGTGAATGTCCTGCTTTAACTTGTACTCATCTAATTTTTCTTTTTTATAAGAAATTTCTCTTGCTCTCTTTCTTCTCTCTCTCTCCCCTTCCCTTTCTAAAAGTGTGTGTGTGTATGTGAGTATGGATGTGTACAATTCTAAAATGGGAAAAGAAAAGTCTGGTGACTTGAATAGCAAATGAAAGGGACTGGATGTGACTGAGCAGAGAAGAGCAGAGACATGTACTGAGGCAGTTGTCCTCTTTAGAGGTCCTGGTTACAATCCTCCATTTCCAATGCCCCAGGCACTCAGCTCCACAGGAAGCAGTTAAGACAAGTTAATTTGTTCTTTAGTACAACAATCTGACTGCCTTAAAAGCAGTGCCTTTAAAAAGAATTTTTTTTGGAAGTAAATTTTTTAGTTTTACAAATGTCAAAACTAGTGCCCAGCAAAAGCCTCTAGCAAAAAGTAAATGAGATTAACAAAGCCAGGAGGAATGCAGTGGAGTTTTACAAACCAGTTTCTTTTCTATCGATAAATACTGTATTTACAGAGATACACTTGACATTCCATCATATTTGTTCACTGTCCAGATCACTGTGAGTTTTATATTCTAATATTTCCACTATTTATTTTCCTTTTTTAAAAAGAATTATTTATTTAATTTTATTTGTTATTATCTTTATTTTTCAATTTGTTATAGAGCACTCATTCTTTATAGAGAGACAGAGACAGGGAGAGACAGAGAAAGTAAGACAGCAAGCTGTGAGGTCTGGGACTTGAACCATGGTCAGCCATGTAGGAGTACAACACCTTTAACTACCATGCCACCTGCTGGTCCCTACTCTTTAATTTTCTAAAGGGGCTTGTTAAAAGATAACATTACACAGACCTCAGATCTATTAACTAACTGTTAGTACTTGAAAATCACATGTATTGAAATTCCAATATGTGAGTTTTTGTGTTGTTTTGTACCATCCTATGTCTTTGTTTAATTACAAAAAACAACTTCAGTAAGTATTGTGAGCAGATAACTTGTGAATTACTCTGAATTCTCAGGACTTCCAAATTTCCAGTTCACTTTTAGTATGTCTAAGTCAGAGCAGGTTGTGATAGAGGTCCCCACTGATGTATGTGGTAGATGGGTATATTTGAGAACAGAGACGTGTGTTTGTCTTCGAATAATAGGATGTCTTGCATTATAAAACCAAACAATCTGAAATTTTCTTTTTCTTCCATCCATTCACAGATATGAAAAGAAGTTTAGTGACAAGTCTGTGGCACTATGCTTGATTAATAGTCAATTTGGGATTGGAATTGGTACCTTAATATGCAATGTAAGGACCAGCAGATGGCATAATGGTTACATCTCTGGACTCCCAGGGAATCAACTCAATTTTTGGGATCTGGTGGCTTAAACTCATGCCAGGTGTGTGTGTGTGTGTGTGTGTGTGTGTGTGTGTGTCCAGAATCCCTAGAGGAGAATGGAGGAGACAGAACTGTGGTGTGGCCATCCTCTCTGGGGGAATGATTTCTCACTTTCTGTCTCTCTGTCTCTACTTCTTTGGTGAACACATGCACCCCATAGCAAAAAATCTCTCTAAAAGAAAAAATAATAAAAGATGCAATATATTAGGCCAGCAGGTGCTGTAGTGGTGAAGGCATTTGACTGCCACATGGCCTACTGCCACATTGTCTACCGCAGTTTGAGTCCTGGACCTGGTGGCTTGCTTTTTCACTTTCCCTCTCTCTCTCGTTTTTTTCACTATCTCTCTCTCTCTCTCTCTGTCTCTCTCTGGTGAGTACACATGACCTATAGTAAATTAAAAAATAATAATATTAATAAATAAAAATAATTCTTTTTTTTGTTTGTTTTAGAGAGGATTTTGCTACAGGGTGCATGCGCTTACCAGAAAGACAGAGAGAGACAGAGAGACAGAAAGCAAGAAATCACCCCCCAGGGGGGATGGTCACACCACAATCCCTTCTTCTCCATTCTCCTCTCAGGATCTTGGGCATGCACGCACACACGCCCGGCGTGAGTTTAAGCCACTGGGTCTGGGACTTGAACTATGGTCGACTACATGGGAGTCCAGTGACATAGCCATTATGCTAACTGTTGGTCCCAATAAATAATTCTTTAAACAGATGTATTTACTGTATATTTCAGCCACCATTCACTTGTATGACTTCAGTTCATTTATAAAATATTTTTATTGAAGACAAAATGGCTTGCTACATCTTACATCCAGTAATTATTAAGTAAAAGGAGTGAGAATTTTTGAATAAATTCAGGAGCACTCTCAAGAAGCCCACTATTGAGGTGAGTGGAATATGGTGTGGATTAATAAGCACATGTATTAATATGTGATTCAAAATTAGCATGTTCAAGGGAAGTAAAGGTATCTTCTTTAAACCTCCCAACTCTGTATGATCTGATCAAATCAGCATTGCTTATGATAGGGCCCAAGAGAAATAAAACTATATTTCCCAACATTATCTCTCCCCAAAAGTGACTCTTCTTCATAGGGAAATAGTCTGACAAACTGATGATAAAGTATAACCTTGGGGGCCTCTTCTTCCACATACTCTATTCTGGAGGGTAGCAGGTAATAAATAAGGTATTAGGCTAGATTTTTCAGTTCAAATTTAATTTTGATTCCTGCAGTAGATTCAGCTGTGGCACTCAAACATATTTTTGCTGGTGCAGAAAGAGAGAGAGGCAGAGACAGTGTTATTTAGCCTAGCAGTGATTAATTGCTGGGAATTGTCTATGGCAAGGGGGTCAAGAAAGCCCGTGTCCAGATCCTCTCCATCGTATTTCATTCAGGGTCCTTGGCAACTTGAGGAGGCTACAGGAAATAATGTAGCCATGGAGCAATTCTCAGCAAGTGTACAATATAAAAAACAGGTAGAAACCCTTTTAAAGAAAGGCTTTTAAAAGAAAAACCTAACGAGGATCAGCAGATGGCGTAATGGTTACATCTCTGGACACCCACGTAGTCAACTGTGGTTTGACTCCTGGACCCAGCAGCTTAAAACTTATCATTTAGGGTGTGTGTGTGTGTGTGTGTGTGTCCAAAATCTTGAGAGGAAAATGGAGTAGAAAGGATTATGGCATGGCCAACCCCCCAAGGGTGATTTCTTGCTTTCTGTCTCTGTCTCTCTGGTGAGTGCATGCACTCTAAAGCAAAAATCTATAAAAAAAAAAAAAAGGGAAAAATAAAAGCCTTGCATACAGTTACTTTTTCCACATATTCACTTATTGAATGTGTTAATGTTACAGAGTTAAGAGTTAATATTTATATAAATAGAAAACTCTTCACAAAACATAATCTTTCAAAAAAAAAAAAAAAATGACAGGGGCAAGAAAATGGTGTGGTGGTTAAGGCACTGGACTCCCACATGGGTTCGGGTCCCAGACCCTGCAGCTTGAAAAATCACTTCATGCGCTTGTGTGTGTGCCCAAAATTCCAGAAGGGATTGTGGCATGACTATCTTCCATAGGGAATGTTTTCTCATTCTCTTTCTCTCTGTTTCTTACTGTCTCTGTCCAATGAGCACACATGCCATATGGCAAAAACCTAAAAACCAAACAAATAAAACTACATTGTCCCAGCCATGGTGACATAGGCAGTAGGGCAGTAGTGTGCAAAGCTGGAGCTTGTGTGGCAGGCTTGGGGTGGCACAAATAATGAGTAATTCATAAATTATCTGCTCGCAATGTTTATTTAATTTGTACCTAATTAAACAAAGACATGCAATGGCATACAATGATGTGAAATCTCACACACTGGAATTTAAAGATATGTGAGTGAGTGTCAAGTAAGATCAGTGGATGGAGCTGAGGTCTGTGTGCTGTGATCTTTCCACAAGCACCATTGCCAGTAGGAAACTCTCAAAAAAGAAATAAACAAAAACAAGGACAAAGTGCTAGATTTGCATTCTGATAAGCCTTAATTTGGAATGGCTCTTTCCAACAAAAGAGGGTACTTCAAAGCTTATAGAAAATGAAATTGAAGCATGAGCTTATTTAGGTGCAAAAAATTTTTGAAATCTGTACATAGTTTCTTTAATAATATGCTTTTCTGTGAATGTTTTAAAGGCTTCTTGTATATTTCTCTCATCTCATCTGCTTTTTTTTGAGTCATAGTAACTAGTGTTTTATAACTAATATGTAATAATATGCTGTTAAAGAGATAACAGAGGAATTACATAGGTATGAAGCAAAATTTATTCATAATAAAAACATGTAAATTTTGTAAAATAGGAATTTAGGTATTCTTAAGTCAAATGTTTCTGTAACCTTGTGAAAATGCACAGTTCCTATGTTATTTTTGGACTCTTTTTGTTTGTTTGTTTGCTTCCCATCTCCATTATACCTTTGTTAAATCTAGCCCATAATCAAGGATGGAATTCATCAGATAATTGGCTTTTAATGATTATTTGGAACTGCAAAAACTAACAAAAAAAATACACTTTATTTTGGAGACTATGACAATTTAAGCAAATATAACCCAAGAGATACAACAAATAGTTTTTAAGTATGAGATGGAAAATATCCAGGTCTTAACTAATACTGAAGATTATTTTGCTATATAGAAAGCATGTGGTCATGAGAGTGACAGAGACAGAAAGTGAGAAATCACCCTTCAGGAGGAATGGCCATTCTATAATTCCTTCTCCTCCGTTCTCCTCATGGATTTTGGGCATGCATTCATACACACCTAGCATGAGTTTCAAGCCACTGGGTCTGGGGCTCGAACGACATTGGCCACGTGGAAATCCAGCAATGTAACCACTATGCCATCTGCCATCTGCTGGTCTCAAGACCCTTTTTTTAAAAACCTACCAGAGAGGAGAGAGAGAGAAAGAGAGTACTCTTCATAGGGACACTCATTCTTCAATCACTTCTCCTAGAGGGGAAAAATAAAATCTATTGAGCCTTTTCAACAATTAAAAGTAAATGCATACACATAGTAGTTCATTATGAAAAATAATCTGCTAAAACAACCTCTATGGAAGGGGGTGGGGGGTTGGTCTTAAAGGAAGACCTGTGGAAGTATTGCAAGAAAAATGTCCTTTGGCAAACTTTTGCCTTCAATATAATTGATGAGTTGGTTCCATTTGGGCTCCTGGTGACCCATCCAGCACTGAGTAGGAAATGAAGCAGGAAATGGATGTTGGAGTCTCATTTGTCAGGAAGGGCCACTGGTTTCTTGTAGGACACCTGAGTGTGCTTCCATTCTTTTGTCACATTTACCTGCCCCATCCTTTTCTCTTTCTATGAATTTCTCTCCCATTTAACCACCAGATGACTTCCCTGTTAGCAGCATCTTAGCATTAGTTCTGAGGGGTCAGCAGCTTTTTTAAAAGTACATATTGGGAGTGAGTTCATGGGGTGGTGGTTAAAGTGGCTGGATCCTATATGGCTTACTTCACAGTTCGAATCCCAGACACAGTGGCTTGAAAAACATGCTGCGCACATGTGTATGCATGTCCAAAGTCCAAAAAGTAGGGAGAAATAGAGAATAAGGGATTGCCACATGGCCTGGGCAGATGCTTTCTTTTTCCCTCACTCTTTGTTCTCTCTCTGGCATATGCATGTATCCTCTGGCAAATTATAAATAAATAAATAACTTTGTACTGGCTTCTAGAGCAAAAAATACAAACCATCCAAAACCATAGCAGTGCAGTAAGAAAGAATATGTCTATCAGTATCAATTTATTCCAGAAGACTTTCAGTTATATATGACTGAGCTCAATTTCTTTTTATTGCCAGAGGCCACATGTATTCACCAGAGAGAGACAAAAAGAGAGAAAGAGAACACCTACCCCTAGTTGACCACAATAATCTCACCTCCAGTTCTCTATCCTGTCAGAATTTTGGGTAGACACAAACATGTGCCTGGAGTGTGGTTCAAGCTACTATGAAGGAGTTGAACCGCAGTCGGCCAAGTGGGTCCAACACCCTTAATCACTAGACCAGGGGCCAGCCTAAAGTTTAGTACTTTATTTTTTCCATGAGTGAGATAAAAAATAGACAAAGAGAAAATGGCACCCACAACAGGGTCCACCCTAGGATCCAGTGGCAGTATCAGTCAGCCAGGATCATGGGCACACATGCATGGCACAGGTGCAGAGACGCGAGCCTAGGGCCTTTCCCACCTGGGTCCAGTTGCATTACATCTGTACCACCACCTGGCCCTCTATTTTAAATATGTACTTCAGTGCTTGCTTAACCAACTTACTGAGGTTGGGTCTCTGTTCTGCTGACAAACTATAGTCTGCCTATAGACAAGCATCCCAGGCCAGTTCATCCATGAAAGAAATAAAAAGCAATGACTACCCATCCTGGTGAAGTGGCAAACAGGGTTCCATTTTGTTTTTTTCATTCCATTTAGTTAAGCAGTCAGTTTTCATTTCATTAACCAGATTAATTTGTGTCTAAGGTGATTTGCTTGTAGTTTTTTTTTTTTTTTTTTTCCTTCTATGCTATAGGCTGTGAAGGACCAAATTGATTTATATGGTTTGTCTGATAAACAGATAGGTATATTTGACTATTATTAATATTTCCACAGGAAACTTTTTCTGACCTCTTTTAGGATAGCTCTAACCACCTTATTTTATATTTCCATGGGACCGTTTATCTTTATTGCACAGCACTATAATTTTGTATATTTGCATGCTCTTTTCAGATTGTTTTTATCAGATTTTTATTTTTCCAGGTTTTTGCCACAGGGTGCATGCACTCTCTAGAGAGAGCCAGAAACAGGGAAAGTGAGAAACCACTCCCCGGGGGATGGCCTCATTGCAATTCTCTCCTCCATTCTCCTCTTTGGACTCTGGGCATGCGCACACATGCGCCCAGCGAGAGTCTCAAGCCCCTGAGTCCAGGCCATGTGGCAGTCCAGTGCCTTAACCACCACACCACCTATTCCTTATCTAGTATTTTTTAAACAATTACTTTGTCCTAGGCACTGTTATCTGTATAAATATACTCTGAACAAAATGGACTCAACCTCTTGCCTCATGAAATCGATATTGTAGTAAAAGAGGCAAAATGTTAACAAAATGGCTTGTAATGTCAGGTAATGAAAAGTACTACAATAAAGTAATACAATAAAGCAGGGTAAAAATAGAGCATGACCTAGGAGACGAGGCAGTGGCAGTGGTACAGGTGCTGGTTTAGGAAAGGTCTCTCTGAGAAGGGACTGTAGAACCAAAAATCAAATGACAGACCTGTCTGTCCTGTGATGACCAACAGGAAGAAGTGTCCAGATATAGAAGAGGCAAGTCAGCCTTGAGGATGACTCGGCAGTGGTACCGAAGGAAGACGGACAGCTACTGTAGCCAGGAGGAGTGAATAAGGGAAATGGGTCACAGTGGAGACTGTGGAGGGTGACGCAGATCAGGTCACAGAGAACCTTGTTGGCTAACATCAGAAATTAAGATTGTTGGGTCCAGCAGATGGTGTAATGGTTACGTCGCTGAACTACTATGTAGTCACATGTAGTTCAAGTCCCGGACCATGCGGCTTAAAACTCATGTTGGGCGCATGTACCTGGGTGTCCAAAATCCCAGGAGAAGAATGGAGGAGAAGGGGTTCCGGCAAGGCCATGAGTGATTTCTCACTTTGTCTCTGTCTCTGTCTTCCCAGTGAGTGAACACGCCCTATAACAAAAATCTCTCTCACAAACAACAAAAAAAGAAAAAGTAAATTAAGATTGTTTTGTAAATTTAATGGGAAATTATAGTAGGATTTTAATTAATATCGATCCTAATCAATTATGTTTGCCTTATAAGGACAAGAACGCTGGTTACTATTGCATCCTAGCACTTAATAAATGTTGGGTGGATGGAGGTGTGGATGGATGGATGGGCAATCAGGCAAATGATGCAATGTCCCTTCAGCCTTGTTGCTTTTTTTACTTAGTGATTCTATTTAAAAAAAAAAAAAAAAGCTTTTCTTCGTTTTACTTTGATTTTTTAATATTGAAGTTACATATATTGCTATTTGATATTACATTTGTATTCCTTGACAAAAGTAAGCTTATAATTTATTCTAGCTAGATCATTTGAATCTCCTGTAGTTGGTGCCTGGAATGCCATGTCTTTTTCCCTCATCTAGCTTGGTAAAGGGAAAAAAAAAAGCCTGATTGGCTTGACAGCTTGAACATGATTGAGTGTCCACTTAAGCTTACTTGAATTTCCATCTGATTACTAATCCTGGAGGATAATGTTAAGCCAGATTCCCCAGCACAGAGGTCAGAGGATCAGACATCAACTCTCCTAAACTGATGGGTTGAGATAGAGAGAATGATAACGTGGTTAATCTCTCTTTAGGAAGACCCTAGATTCAGGATATGTGTTTTGTGGACTTGGTAACAGCCTCTCTGCTGGTCAGAGGAGTAGCTCGATCTCCTTAAGACACTGTTTTAATAAGGGATTCTGACCCCTAACACATCCGGTTGCTACCACCTGGGAGTAGAAAGATGACAGCTATTTGCAATTTTTGATAAATCTGGAAAACAGGTGAAACCAAGGACGTTGTGGTCCTTGATAACATGAACATTAACATAGCCCTCTTTGGAAAATAATATTAAAATTCACAAACATTTTGGTTGCAAAAAATCAATGTTTTGCTGCCTAATTTTTTTTCTTTTATATAAGAAAGTAGGAGGGTTTCTTTTAATGGTTTTTACAAATCTTTTTACTTTGCTAGAACTATCACTAAAAATTAAGCATAGATTTTCCACTATAAACTCAAAGAAAATTTGGAAGTTGTTGCTAGATTCTTCATGAGTAATATTGATGACAATAATAATAATTGACTAATTTTAATTTTCATTTATTTTTAATGACTCTAATATTTGATTCCTGAGCCTTATTCCTGTCTTTCCTAAAACTTGCTCCTTTTTCAAACTGTATATTTGTCAGGCAGATTATTTAGCATATTTGACTAGAGCTTCCAAAATCCATCCCTTTCCACCACTTTCTCCTTTACTGATACTTGAGATGTCCCTAATGTCAGTTTAAAGCTTTGTACAGAACCTGAGAGGGGCCACATAGTTTGCATGGCTCTCCCTCTTCTGGGTTGTCACTTAAGAACAGTGACTTTATCTTGGTGTTTTGCAATGACTACATCTTGCTGTTTTTTCTATCTTTTGTAGCACCCTGTCAGAAGTTGTACTTAGCTGTTTCATGACTGGATGGGTAGATGAATGAATGAACATTTTGTTTCCTGTTTCAATTCCGTTTGTGTTCTTAAGTCCATAATTCCCTAATCTGCTAGTGCTTAGAGATATGAATCTCAAAATGCCCTGTGACCTTGAAGAGGCCATAGGGAAGGGTGATGTTAGCTGGGGCAGAGGGAGACGTTTTTCAGTAGAAGGTCTTTTTTTCCTATGTGCTTCCCTCTTAGAGAAAGAAAGAGAGAGCAGACCCTTTATGCCGACTGTGTAAAGTCCTGTTTTTATTAGCGTACCCAGCTCGGCTGCAGTACATATGTTACAGTGAGCTGTGTCACGCTGGTGCAAAGATAAACAAATGTGATGTTAATGTGACTTGAATGCAGAATCTGTTTTTCTCTTCCATTGCCTCCAGACTTTTAGAGAATTTTGTCACTGTCCCATTTAACTGGTATCTTTCTGGTAGGGCTGGTTTTATTCATACCAATTATTTTCTCATTCTCTCCCTGATTCCTTTCACTCGAATTCAGTAAACTCTCATCTTCTAGTACATTATCCTGAGGCTCATTCATACCTTCACCCTTGCTCCTTCAATTGAATTCAGAATCTGATTTGGAGTGTGTCTCTCTAAGTATAAAACACCTTATACTATAAATAAACACGCCGAGTTTACTTAGGTTTGATATTGTTGAATATGTGAGTCACATCAGCATATGTTTTACTTCATGCTATCAGCATCTTGTGGGTTGAGCTCTCATCATTTTTTGCTCTAAAAATGACAGTGCTAAATATGTCTCCAGGGGCTAAAGCAGGTTGAGGAAGCTCTTCTCTAAAATTGTTGGAGAGAACCAAGTTAAATTTGTCTTAGTAGCCTAACTAAAAAAAAAAAAAAAAAAAAAAAAAAAAAAAAAAAAAGTACTCTTTTCTATTTTTTTAAAATAATTCCTTTTATTCGGGACCAGCAGTTGGTGTAATGGCTATGTCTCTCTGGACTCCCACGTAGTCGACTGAGGTTCGAGTCCTGGACCTGGTGGCTTAAACTCATGGCGGGTGCATGTGCGTGCGTGCCCAAGATCCCGAGAGAAGAATGAAAGAGAAGGGATTATGGCATGGCCATCCCCCCAGGGGGGTGATTTCTCACTTTCTGTCTCTCTGTCTCTCTCTGTTTTTCTGGTGAGCACACAAGCCCTATAGCAAAAATCCTCTCAAAAAAACAATAATTTCTTTTACTCATGTGTACCATATATTAGTAAACTGGGGTAGAGTCAATAAGGAATAATTAAGGTAAGAACACCACCAGTGACAAAACAGTTTCATACTAGTTTATGGATGAATTTCTGGGGCTCAGGGAAGTGAATGATTTGTCCCTTGTCTCAAATACAACAAAGCAAGAAGCAATAAGGTCAGGATTTGAATTCAGGCTTTCAGATTCTGATTTGAGTTTCAGTTCACTGTGAGTTTCCGTCACTTGATTTAAGATGAGATAAGCTCTCCCTTTACCCCGGGTGTAAGAAGGGATGGAAATATAAATGCACAATGAACTGACAGCTCTCCATGAGGAGATTCTCATAAAAGTCATCCTCAACAATATTTGTTAATAGTGCCAGAACCTGCTTTGGACTTCCCCATCTACATGTTCTTGAATAATATTATACCTGAATTAGGAAGAGAGATTTCTTTCTACTGTCTTCGATTTGGGGGCCACTTTCAAAACTCCAGATTGGAAAGAGTCTTGTATTAATTTTGTTCACACTGACAGGTATTTGAGTGCTTTCTGTGTGCTGTTTGCAGCTTTACGTGTCTTCATCTCTATTAATTCATTCAATCATCATCAGCACCATTACCACAATCCTGTAAATGAGGAAACTTGGAGAAGATAAAGAACTGCCCCAAGTTTTGGGACTAGCGGATGATGTAATTGTCACATCGCTGGACTCCTACATAGTTGATTGCGGTTCAAGTCTCCAACTAAGCAACTTAAAACTCATATTGGGTACATGTGCATGTGTCCCTAAGATCCTGAAAGGAGGATGGAGGACAAGGGATTGCGGCATGGCCCTTCCTCCTGGGGGGTGATTTCTTGCTTTCTGTCTCTATCTCTCTCTGTCTCTCTGACGAGTGCACATGTCCTATAGAGAAGAACTCTCAAAAAACAAAAACAAAAACAAAAAAACAAAAAACACCTGCCTTAAGTTTAAAGAGGTAGTGCATAAAGAATAACTGGAAGCCTGATTTCAGAGCTTCTGCCATTAAATGCTACAGTATACTATGCTTCCTAGGTTCAGAGAATTTGAGTAGCTAGCCCAAAGCCATATGTCCACTAGGAAGTAGACTTGATATTTAGACCAGTTTCACATGATTCCTGAACACATTCTCTTTACCATTACCAAATAAATGAGGTGAATAATTCTCTTCCTGTGTCTTATGTCATTGCTTATTACTATATTGCTCTTTATTAGACGCATTTTCCCTCATGTCTTTTCCCTTCTAGGCTGTATGTCCCTGGAAGGCAGAGGTTTTGTCTTCTCAAAGGTCACACTGCTAGCCCTTGCTTAAATAACACCAATGATTGTTAATGCTGTGTTATTTAGCCTTCCTCAAAGAACCTAGAGAAAACAGACCATCAAACCTAGAATTTTGGCATGATTCTTCCTCATACAAAACAACCAGTTATCTTATCACCTTTCAGAACAAAGAATTATTTAATACTTAAAAAGTAACAAACTCTTTTAAGAGATCTATATATATACACATTATAGTTATAAAACATCATTATTACATGATATATAATTGCTATAGGTATATTACATACACTTGGATCTCCTTTGAAATAAAGAACATTTGGGCAAAGAATTTAAATATTGAGCCCTAGGTTGCCTGGCTCAATAGAGAATAGAATCAGGATTCAAATTCAGGTGGTCTGGCTTCACAGGATGCTTTTTACCACTAACTCAACTAGAACCTGTAGTACTTTCCACTGCATGGACCCTTACACATAATTCCAATTTGGGCAAGGCACTACTGGTATTGCATTTATGAGGATTAGCAGACGTCATGAAAAATAATGGCAGGTGCAATGAAATAATGGCATGTTTAATGATTTTTTTTTTTTATCTTGAGGAGAGCCATGGCTGACTTCTATTGTATCAGCAATGTTATTTTACCTAAAGGACCAGTAACATTTAAAGAACACTATATGGCTTTATTGAACACAAGAAACAAGGATCTGGCACCACACAGAGTGTCGAGTCATTGAAAGAATATTCCTATCTCTCTTTGACCACACTACTTGTCATGTAATAACAGCCAACAAAAGGAGAATATATGTACTGCTGTAAAAACCATGTACTTTCTATGATAAGGCAATAATATTCACAAAACAGTGGTGATTATAACCTATATGTTCTGTATTTTTATTTATGTATGTGTGTATTTTATCTGTGTACCTTCTGATGCAGGTGTGTGGTTTTATATCCACGTGTATATAAGGATGTTATGTATTTTTGCCTCCACAAATAATAGCTTTATGCTATTCTGTATTTCAGGTTGTTATGATGATGCATTTTTTAAAAGTAAAGCCATTTTATGTTGTTCACTTACCAACATCCTGAAAACTCCTTAAGCTTTAAGGAAAACTGCAAAAATACTATCTCTTCGATGTATTTTTCTGTCTGAAATTCAGACACTGTGATTTTATCTCCTGATCTTTTGCGTTCCCCTCCTAATTATTGTCTCTGTCAATGCATCACTCTTAGAGTTGATTTCCCATATCAGGGCCTTTCTGTAACATGGACTACAGATTGTAGAGGTATTTCATTGGGTGCACAATGAAAACCAATTTCTTATTTTGCTGATAAGAAACAACACGTGGAGTCACATATCTTTCAGCTTAAGAAAAAAAAATTATCAAGGTTTCATATGCATAACATTATTCTCTTTTAGTTTACTAACTGCCATTCATAATAATTATTATTACTTCCTTTTGATTCCCAGTCAACATATTACATTTCTTATTATTGTCTTATTTCTTATTATTCTCTATTTCTTATTAATTGTTCATAGGTATACCTTGCCCCATCATCCTACCTCCCACATCTAAGAGGCCTAGACATACTGTCTTGAATATAATAGATTTTAAGTCTATTCCTAGTGTGTTGAAATGCTGCTCACTAATAATAAATTTTAGCTCATTCTAATTATCTAGTGTCTCTAAGAGTTAGTGTTGTAATAAAGATATAATAATTATTTTTCTATTAATCATTAAGTTCTTGTCATTGAAGTAGGAGTAGTAATTCCTCAAATAGCCTAAAAAATCAGTGTTTATGATTAATTACTAATATTTAAGTATATGTTTGTATTTTATAATCTTTTATGTGTTTATTGTCTGTCCCCACTGTTACAATGTCTACAAAAGCAAATTCTTCTTTCTGTTTGTATAACAAGGTCTAGGAGAATACAAGAGAGACATACTCATTATATTATTTTTATCGCCAGAGGGCACTTGTGCTCATCAGAGAAAGAGAGAGAGAAAAAGAGAAAGCACCTGCCAATGGAGTGTGTTCACACCACAGTTCTTTTCCCTGCACTGCTTCATCCTATCAGGATTTTGTACATGTACACACACTTGCCTGGTATATTTTCGAAGCTGCTGGGGCTGAGATTGAAACCGTGGTTAGTCACGCATGATCCAGCTCCCTGTTTTACAGGATTTAACTACTGTACTACAACGCAAATAAAATGTATTTATGTCTACGTGTGTGTCTTTAAATGAATTTATTTAAAAATGTACATACTCAATGAATTCATGTATTTTATATGAATATTCAGTATGTATATATGTATATATTGGATTGTCAGAAAAGTCATGATGTATTTTTTGTTTTTCTATGCAATATTCAGTCAATATTTTGAATTATTATTGTGTGTTGGACTGTCATAAGTACTTCAAATGCTTTCTCTCTTTCAATCTCGTGGATCCAGTTAAGTGTAAACACTATTATTATCCTAAATTTTGAGAATAAAGGAATATAGGTCTGGCCTATGTAAATGGCCTATGTAAGGTACTCAGATCCGTATAATGTGGAATTAAGGCTTAGATCCAGGCCTGACACAAAAGTAACTTCCCTTAACCATTGCGATATACTTCCCCTATAACAATTACCAGAAAGGAAATTCCGTGTGAAAATCTATAAAGAATGTTGCCTGATGGGATCATAGACACTAACAGAGGAGGATCATCAAATGGTTCTTTGGTCCCTAGGATGAGAATAGCCAAGCCCAGAGCAAGCTGCAAACCTGGTGGAGAGTTAGGAGCTCTAGGGCATGAGAGAGGAATATGTCACAAGTCTGAGGCAGATAATGTAGTAGTCAATAGAAAGGGTCATGAATCAGAGTGTTCAGTTAAAGTAAATATATTCATCTCTCAGAAAGGAGAAAACAAATGAGTATACAGGTGAAAGGGAAGCTAACCCAGGTCACTGTGACGCGATTCTCTGCTGTTGGAATGATAGATGTGTGCAGTGATAGGACTTCTCAGTCGCAAGTTTTAGAAACCTAACTCAAATGAAATTGAACTCGAGAATTACTTTCTTCCCAGATCAACATTAAATACTAGAAAAGATCACTGAAATTTGACCACGGTATGAAGTACTAGTAGTCTGAGTAATGTGTCAAGTCTTCCTAATTGACAATCCTTTCTCCTCCAAAGTCACATAGGTCTGGGGGAAATGGTTCACTGAATTATGGGTCAAATAACACACATAGTTTTGTATTTACCATAGTTGTCACAGCTGTATCACAGTTATTCATTTAGTAAATATAACTGAGTACCAACTATGACAAGATAGAGAATATATAACCTTCTCTGTAAAGTCTGCTCTGGTTGTCCAACAGCCCAGATGTCCTCATCTGTTAGCTGAGAGTGATCAAGTCTAATTTGTATTTGTTATGCAGATTAAGTGAGAATGTATAGGAAAGCACCATATGAATGATGAAGTACCATATAAACATGAGGTGCTATTTTATCATCAATGCTAAGCCATGAAAGACTTGCTCTTTTTATAGCAAAAACCTCTCCAAAAAAAAAAAAAAAGAAAGACTTGCTCTTTTTTAAAGTTTCTTTTCTTTCTTTGTTTCATGAGCTAGAGAAAGACAGTTGGAGAAAGACAAGGACCCTCAAAAAGGCCTCATGCCATTATCCTCCCCCAGCCTTCCCAGCTAATCAGGATCCTGGGCACGTGCTGTGTGCCCAGCATGGAGAGGTTGACCAGGGAACCAAACCCAATCCTCCATATGGCTTCCAGCATTCCAGAATGCTGTGTTTCCACTGTGGCTCCTCAGTTGGGTATACACAGGGCTACCTTTCCATATCCAGGTACATTTACTTTAAATTCCCAACCCAGCCCATATTGTAGGTGTGTGTGTGTGTGTGTGTGTGTGTGTGTGTGTGTGTGTTTGGACTATTGCTCTAATTTTTATTTCCGAACGAAGGATCGCAGTTTTGAGAGAGCATATATTACCTATATAGCTCTCTGATTGAAGGATGATTCTGGGACTAGCTAGTGACAATTGTATCCCACATGGCCAGATATGCAGTTCAAGTCCCAGACTGGGAGATTTGAGAAACATGCCAGGCACAGGTGCATGCATACCAAACATCTCGACAGGAGAAATGGAGGAAGAGGGATTATGGTGTGGCCATCTTCCACTGGGATGCTTTCTTACTTCCCTTTTTTTCTCTCTCTCACTCTGTCTCTCTCTAGTGAGTGCATGTATCCTCTATCAAAAATTAAAAAGAGAGAGAGAAGGAAGGAAGGGAATAAAAAAGGGGGGGTGGGACAGAAGAACAATTCTGGAAGATCAGGAAAATCTAGAACCTTTTCACATTTTCCCAAGCTAGGATGATGTTAGGGACATGTCAGATTTCAAAGAGAGAAAAATTTTAAAAGCATTGTAATTTTTAAGAGCATTATATGAAAGATAGTTTCATGAACCAAGAAAGAACTGATAGATCATCTATCGATGACATTTAGTTGTTTCCATATTTTGGCTATTGTGAAGAATATTGCTATAAACATAAAAATATAGATGTGCTGTTGATATCCTAATATCAGTTCTTTGAGACATTTACCTAGACACTAGATTGTTGGATCATATGGCAGCTGTAATTTTAATTCTGTGGTATATTCATACAGTAGAATATCATTCAGCCTCAAAGAAGAAGGAGATCCTGCAATTCGTGACATCCTATATAAACCTGCAGGACATTATGCTAAATGAAATAAGTCCAACGAAAAGATAAATACTCTGTGATTCCATTTACAATGAGGCATCCAAAATACTCAAACTCATAGAAGCAGAGAATGGAATGGTAGTTGACAGGGCCTTGGGTGTGGGGAAAATGAGGAATTGTTTGGTGTGCACAGAATTTCATTTATATTAGATGAAAAAGTTCTAGAGATCATATATATATATATATATATATATATATATATATATATATATATATATATATATATCAGTGCATGTACCTGGCAATCCTGTATTCTGTATATTTATCTATTTAATTTTATTTATCATTATTATTATTATTTTTAATTTACTCTAGGACATGCACAAGAGAGGGAGAGAGACAGAAAGTGAGAAAGCAAGTCACCAGGTCTGGGATTTAAACCATGGTCAGCCATCTGGGAGTCCAGGGCCTTAACCACCTCACCATCTGCTGGCCCTTATTGTGTATTTTTAAATAATTTTATAAAAGGAGATAATTCATGGTGAGCAATTTTATAAGACAAGTCAAAAAGCCAAGGGGCACAAGAAAGCTTTTGGACGTAATTGATGTGTCTGTCACCTTGTTTCTGGTGATGCTTTCAGGTGTGTATGCATCTGTCCCAACTCAGCGGCCTGTACACATTTACAATGTGTGGTATTGTGCATATCATTATTCTTCACAAAGCTGAGAAGATATGAGGAGATGAACCTATGGGGAGGAGTGAGTAGGGAATGAGCCCACAGGGATTGGGCAGAATAACAGATGGAGAAAAGCAGGAGCTAAGATTCAAGATAACTATTCTAATCCAAGAGCAGACTGTGCTGTGTGGTAGGACAGAGGGCAAACAAATCCAAACTCTTAGAGAGTGAGTTAGAAAAAAAGACCTGGCCCGTAAAAGTCAGACATTGCCCTCTTTGTTCACTATGGGGAGGCTCGAACCAGCTAATTGAGCCCACCATTCTCAAGAGAAGAGAGGGCGAGACAGAGATTACAAAATCCTTCTTTTTCTATGAGAAGTAAAGATAGAGAAGAACAGAGGGGGGTGTTACCTCTGCCTCCAAAAGTGGGGAAACCGCTCTGTCCCTCTTCCAGAGCCTAAAAAAAGAATGGGGAGAGAGAAGGTATTTGATCTTTCTCTTCATGATTAATTAGTTTTTACTTACGCAAATAGAGAAGAAACATCCTTAAGTAAGGAAATAAGAATGACCTTGAAACCAGGTACATTATTATCCAGATACGGATACAGTCTGAATTTAATTTTTATTAATGTAGATAATAGCTTACATGGGCCTTATGGCAACATTACTAGCACTCTAAAATTTAATTAGATTTTTAGAGCTTCAGTTAATGTCTTTTGTAGGATTATGCAATCTGGGGTATCACCAGCAAGCTTCATGCATTTTATTTTCATTGTGATTGGAAATAAGCAGGAATAAGGCATTTTGCATATTAAGACAGTTTTGATTTGGGGATCTTTTTAAAAATATTAAAGTAAAAAGGTTAATATCATATTTGTGTGTGTGTGTGTGTGTGTGTGTATGCCTAACTGCTTATATGTATTTCTGTATCTTTCTTACATATATTTATTAACAAATATAAAAAATTGGCTTTTTAAACTTTTATTGATGTTCACTTCTTTCATAATTATTGATAGACTGTAAACATATAGATGTATTAATCCCCACTTGGTTTTAAAATAATTTTTTTGGGGGGGACCAGCAGTTAGTGTAATGGCTATGTCACTGAACTCCCATGTAGTCAACCGTGGTTCGAGTCCAACCTGGTGGGTCCAACCACCCACACGGGGCGTGTGTGTGGGTGTGCCCAAGATACCGAGAGGAGAATGGAGGAGAAGGGATTGCAGCGTGGCCATCCCCCCTGGAGGGTGATTTCTTGCTTTCTGTCTCTCTCTCTTTCTGGAGAGTGTACATGCCCAATGGCAAAAACCTGTCCAAAAAAATTTTTTTTATTTTTAGAAAAAAGAAATCCCCCCCCCCCCCCCAGGAGGGATGACCTCTTGGGATCTTCGGCACGCACATACATGCACCCAGTGTGAGTTTACGTCACCAGGTTTGGGACTCGAACTGCGGTCAACTACATGGGAGTCTAGTGACACAGCCATTACGCTAACTGCTGGTCCCGGTTTTAAAATAATTGTGATGCAACATGTTTTCCATAGTGTGCATATTTTTCTGAGTTTTTTTTTATTGTGATGAAGTATTCCATTTTAGTTATTCCTTAATTATTCATCCTGATTATATGTGTAATATGCCTTTGCAGGTCCATTTAATTATTTAAATTAATGGAAAAATTTGTTCAACTTCTTAAGAGTCACCACAGCAATGTGCTGGGTACATTTGTAAATGTTAACCCATTTATCTCTTTCCCTCACAAGCCAAAAACCAAAAACAGCAAGCCCAAAATGGAAATTCAAGACAATAGTTAAATCCTTATTTTGCATAAAGCATGCTTATAATAGAAGAGAGACACTATTGATTTATAGAGGCATTGTCTCCATTTTTATTATTCAGACTCTTAATTTAGGGGTCATCTGTAAATCAGGTAGTTAAGTGACATCACAGAGACTGGGAAAGAAGAACCCTATTCAGCATTGATGTAAGGAGTCAGTGATGTATAGAAAACAGGCAAAATGGGAATAGAAATCAGAAATTTATGTGTGGATTCTGCTCTTTATTGCTCTCTGATCTAGAAAAATAATATTCCTTGCCTTGGCCCTCACCTGAGTTTTCTTCTTGTAAAAATAGGGTGTGGGAAGGCTGATTGGTTCTAGGATCATGTTTTGAGCTCCAGCAATATGCAAAGTTATTCATTGCA
Organism: Tupaia tana; assembly: GCA_026018925.1. Classification (NCBI taxonomy): domain Eukaryota; kingdom Metazoa; phylum Chordata; class Mammalia; order Scandentia; family Tupaiidae; genus Tupaia; species Tupaia tana. The sequence continues at coordinate 13,918,888 of JAKSZU010000022.1, read as the reverse complement.
GGAGCACACGTATTATTTACTCGCATGGTGCATGCGTCATGTGAATCCACCCAGCTTTGTGTAGCCATCTTCTGCTGTAATTATTCTGTCCTTAAATGCCTTCTGGCGGTTTTAGAGAGAGATTCTGTTTGGGAAAAGACTTAATCTGGAATGATTAGAGCCTAGTAATTACAAAAGTGCTATTGGTCTTTGTCTGTAATTACAGTACAAGCCTGTTATTCATTTCCCCCTAGTCTATAACATTGAAGGGGGAGGGGAAGATGGACAGAGATTCCTAAAACTTAAATGCAGCCATACTTTTGACTACATTTTTCACAGAATTGGAATTTAATGATAGTTAGGCTTCTACTCATTAAAAATCAATCACCTCTGTTTACATACTTGATGGAGTTGGAAAGGGAGAGGGACTCTAGAGCATATAGGAATATGTAAGAAACAATCTGTAATCAAACAGCTTGTTTTCTCATACCAATATGAAGATAAAATAACAACAAATATGGAACAGTGCCAGGAAAAGGTAGTATGTAATCCAGCTTGTAAAAGAAACATGATTCCAAATAAGCCTATTTCCTTCATCTTTAAGAACTCTCAGAAAATGATCATTTTGTTGTTGTTATTATTATTATACTGGCCTCAATCACTGGAATATTCATGGTTATACTTTATAATGAATTTTTAATTTTGTCCCTGATTAAGTCTTTGAAGTTATTCATAATGTCCACCTGAGTGAAATAAAATGCTATATATTGAGGTGACTCTTAACAGATCATAAGATTTGATATGTTTTGAAAAGAAATAGTAATGGTAACTAACAGTGACCTAATGTGTGAAGCAGTCTTATTGCATGGAATAATCTACTAATATCTACTTATTTGATTAACTCAACAAGAAGAGGCAGAAGACCAGTCAATTCAAACTATCAAGTTGTAGAATCAAAGAATGTCTAGATCTTTTCAATATAATTTGTTACCTGTAGTGAACTTTCATGTGAATGCCAGATATAAATTCTATTTAAAAATATTTTTTAGATGATAGGTGTTCATTTATATTTGACACTAAAATTCAAAAGATCGGGTCAAGAAGATGGTGTAGCAGTTATATCACTGGACTCCCACATAGCCAAGCAAGTTTTGAATCCCAGATTCAGTGACTTGAAAATTACGCTGGGCATATGTGCATGCATGCCCAAAATCCTGGGAGGAGAATGCAGGAGAAGGAATTATGGCTTGGCCATCCCTTCTGTGGGGTGATGTCTCACTTTCCCTCTCACCATCTCTGTCTCTACTTACCCTCTCACCATCTCTGTGCTCTGCAAGCACACACAACCTAAGGCACACACACCCTAAAAATCTCTAAAAAAAAAATCAAAAGATAATTGAGAAAAAATAGCAAATATCTCAGAAAGAATTAATGAGGGCCACCTCATGGTGTGGTGGTTAAGGTACATGTATCCCACATGGCTGGTTGTGTAGTTTGAGACAGGACAAGTGGCTTGAGAAACATGCTGGGTACATGTGCATGTATCCCCGAAACCCCCAAAGGAAGAAATGGAAGAGAAGGGGTTATGGTGTAACTATTCCCCATGAGAGCTGCTTCCTCATGTTCTCTCTCTCTGTCTTCTTTTGGTGAGTGTACATGCCTTCTTCCAAATTATAAAAAAATGAGAAGGAGTAACTATAATTGTTTTAGAGTTTATAAAACACACATACATAAAATGTCATCTCAAAAGAAATGAAAGAGGGTGTGAGAGAAAACATAATAGAGTTCATTTTAAAGATGGAGAAATTGAGGCTCACTGGGATTCAATGTCATGTTCACGATCATGGAGCTTTCAGAAGCAGAACTATAGAATTTGTTGCAAACTTCATGTTCTTTCAACTATAATATTACTGTAGTTTGCCACCTCATCTGCGGTTTAGTTTTAGTTTCTTGTGTCAGTTATCAAGTTTTAAATACCCTCCATCAACAGTGGTCCAGAAAGTTGTTATGACTTGTCATGGCTCCACGATCCAGAATTAACCAAAGCAGATGACCTTCTTACTGACTTGTTGTCCAAAGGTCAATAGTTGCCTCATACTACATCACAATGCCCACATCGCTCACCTCACTTCATCTCATCATGTATATTTATCATCTTATGTTAGTTCAGTTGATATGTAAAGTCATTAGGATGCTTTTATTCACAATGAACAAATTATATGAAAATGTTTCTTTAAACTTCTAATTGAAATGTAGAAGTAATTTGGAAAAGAAAATCAAAAATTTATGGAGTGGATATGAAAAATATTGATGTGAAATATAGGCATGTATGTATCCTCAGAATCCTATGATAGTCTGAGAAGGGAGACATTATCAGATCCATTTTATAAGCAAGGAATTTGAATTTCAAAGAAATTAACTTCTCAGTTGCAACATAACAAGAAAATGGCCAGAATTCAAGTGGAAGCCTTTCCAGTTCCAAAATCACTGTACTTGTTCTCCTCTGCTTTAATAATCTTACCTACACTCCATGTTATCTTTCACACTAATTTGATACTCCGTAAATATTTTATAATGGAGTGGCTGAATGTGTGAAACTTTTCAAAAACTTGGCCCATGTTTCTTCTAGAGTGAGATTAAAATTCAGCTGTGATATTCAGAAGTGTGAGTAATGGACACATAATTAAGAGATACCATAAACCTTTTGGAAGAAGAAAGGAAAAGAACACGTCCTTTGATTATCTAACTAAAATCAGTGGCTAACTCAGCCACATTTTATCTGTCAGTGGCCTTAGAGACAAAAATAAAACCAGTAAATACGGTGTGGAAGCAACTAATCAACTTGATTTCACAGGATAGGATATATACAAGACCCACATAAAAGAGGTCGACCTAAGAGTTCTTCCAGGAAAGGGCTGCAGCTAAATGAAGCCAGAGCAATGGTAGACAAATATTCAAGAAACAAACAATAGGCAAATGAACACCAGTAAGGAAGGATCATCAACCTGTGTTTGGCTTTATAATAAACATTACTCTTCATTTGGGGTTATCGATTGTTGTAAAGGCTAGGACAACAAGTGTAATGAACTGTTACAGTCACTCTGCGTGCATGTCAGCCCTCCCCCTCCAAATGATCATTATCCAGAGAGGACACTGCAGACAGTCCAAGTGTTGAAAATAAGCACAAAGAAGTGAGGGAGGAAAGGGAGTCTTTCCTCAGTCTTTCTGCTTCTGTACTTGACTTTCCACAATGGTCAAACTGTTCAATAGTCTGTTTCAACTGCTCTGGGAGTGGGGTGAGATGAAGAAGAACATTTTTAATGCTTAAGTTTTACTATTTTGTCAGTGATGGAGGAAGGGCACCTCCAACAAGTATGGAAAATTAAATTCAGTGTTTCAATAAATTGTATGTTCAGCCAGGTGTGTCTATATTTCTTCCCTCAAGTAGTCATTCTTGAAGGAGGTCCTTTGTCCTTTGGGCCAGTGTTTACATTATTTTGTGGCCTCTGAGGGAGAACTAGAACCAAGAGGGAGGGCCTTTAGGGCTCAGTTCAGCCAATTTCACTATTGAATTAATAGTGACAAAACCTAGCCACTAGAAAATGTTCAAAACTTCCCCGTTCTCCTCTCTGCCACTCCTCCCAGCATCACGGTCAGCTCTCCCATCTATTAAGTTCACATCATATATGTTCCTGCTAAGTGGGACATTCAGCTAGGCACAGCACAGATTATTTAATTCACAGTGTAGACTGGTCAGGTAGGCATTTGTTATCACTCTTTAGATGAAGAGAGATAAATTCACTTGCCAATTCCGCATAGTTCAGAGAAGATAGAACCTAGATGTGGACATAAGTCTTCCTGCACCTGAACCCCGTGATCTGTTCCTACACCAAACCTACTGGGACATGGAATGGATGGTCTTATAAGGGAGTGCGTTCCCCAGCCCTGAGGTAGGAGCAGAAGTTGCAGCAGTAGTAATAGTCCTCTTTTCCTCCTCTTCTTGCCACTACTGCTAATATACCAATAGTTACCTCTTTATGATTAGGTGTATTATCTGAAATACATGTTTATGTGTATTTATTGAGGCATGATTCATATACCATTAGCTATCTTAAAACAAACCCTCTAGTGGCATTTATTCCATTCACAATGTAATCCAACCACCACCTCAATCTGGTTCTATAATATTTTCATTACTTTAAATTAAAAACTCAAACATATGAAGCAATTATTCAATATTCCTCCTTTATGTCCCATCCCTTGCCTCAATATTCACTAATCTGCTTTCTGTCTCTTCGGATTTATCTGTTCTCTATGTTCCGTATAAATGGAATTATGCAATATGTAACCTTTGTGTATGGCTTCTTTCACTTAACATGATATTTTAGAATTTCATCCACATTGTAACATGTTTCAGTACATTATTCCTTTTCAAGGATGAATAATATTATATAACATATATGTACCACATTTGGTTATGCATTTATCTTTTTTTTTTTTTTGGAGAGGTTTTCGCTATAGGGCGCGTGTGCTCGCCAGACAGACAGACAGAGACAGAGAGACAGAAAGCAGGAAATCACCCCCCAGGAGGGATGGTCACACTGCAATCCCTTCTCCTCCATTCTCCTCTCGGGATCTTGGGCATGCACGCACACGCGCCCGGTGTGAGTTTTAAGCCACTGGGTCCGGGACGCGAACCGCGGTCAACTATGTGGGAGTCCAGTGACATAGCCATTACGCTAACTGCTGGTCCCCTGCATTTATCTTTCTATTAACATTTGGTTGGTTTCTTATTTTTGATTATTTGAACATCATGTTGCAGTGAATGATGACCTACAGGGTTCTGTGTGTGTGTGTGTGTGTGTGTGTGTGTGTGTGTATTAGTAACTATTCTCAATTTCTTGACAGCTAGGTTTTTTTTTTTTTTTTTTTTGAGAGATTTTTCCTACAGGGTGCAGATGATCACCAGAGAGACAGAGAGAGAGAGATAGAGAAACAGAAAGCAAGACGTCACTCCCCCCTCCTCCCCCCAGGGGAACAGCCATGGAGCAAGCCCTTCACTTCCATTCACCTCTAGGGATTTGGGGCATACATGCACACGCATCTGGTATGAGTTTTAAGCCATCAGGTCTAGTACTCAAATTGTGGTTGACTATGTGTGAATCCAGTGCCTTAACCACTATGCCACCTGCTGGTCCTGAGAGCTGCTTCTTTTTGAGCATTTTGTCAAAGAATTAAGTATTTTATATGTAGAAACTCTTTAAACTATCAGAATACATGAATATTATTGTCCCTTATTATTATCCTTTTGTTTTTGTTTTTCTTTACAAACAGGAAACAAATTCATAGAGACTTTTAGGTTTCTTGTACTGGATCACACACCAGTAGTGCTAGAATTCAGACCCAAACAGCCAAGTTGCACACACTATACATGTTAGTCTTTCTGCCCTGTGCTTTATCAATTTCAGACTTAATGTTTCCAAATTGAACTAGGTATAGACAATGAATCTGTTGCTCACTGCTAGAAAGTCTAATCTCTGTACCACAGAAATTGTCAAAGAGGAAGGCCATTTATTTAAATGGTATCAACCAAGAGACAGCTGGGTTTGCTCAAAAGATGACTCCCCAGATGTGTTTGAGGAGGGACCTTTATAGAGGAATAATTCAGACTCAAGTCTTCAACCAGATCTGTGTGTGCAAATACAGGATTGAAACCTGTGCAATTCTAGCAGCAGACCCCTTGGTCCATTATGGAAACCGGTACTTTTAAGACTACTTGCTCTGGGCCAGCAGGGGGCATGGCAGACAAGGTGCTGGACTCCCACATGGCATACCGTGGTTTGAGTGCTGAAACAGATGGCTTGATACTCATGCCAGGTGCATGTGCATGCATGCCCAAAATTCCAAGAGGAGAATGAAAGAGAAGAGATTGCAGCATGGCCGTCCCCTCCTGGGTGTGACGTTTTTCACTTTCCCTCTTATTGTCTCTGTCTCTCCAGTGAGCTCGCACAACCTATAGCCAAAAAAAAAAAAAAAAAAAAAAAAAAAAAAAGCTCACTCTATTGAAGCTAGCATTTTCACTCATTCTCAGCAGTAGAGGTCAACTTTAGGTCACTCAGGTTTCTCAGTGCATGCATCCTTCAAGAAAATTTACAAAACAGCAGTTAGCACTAGGTTTTCCTTATTTAGGATACTTTGGACCAGTGACATTAACACCTACAGCTGCCTCAGCCAGCCCTTTACTAATACCATCCTTGCCTGTATTCCTTGTCACATTCTGACTTGTAATGTTTCCTCGTAAAGTTCAGAATCCCTTGATACTTCGTTCCAGAAGTAAGTTTTAAAACTGTCATTATTATCATTGCCATTATTGATTATTTGAGTACATTTGAGGGTTCTTTATTTATTTTCAGATTTTTGCCATAAGGCATATGTGCTTCCCAGAGAGAGAGAGAGAGAGAGAGAGAGAGAGAGAGAGAAGGAAAGTGAGAAATCACCCCCCACCTGGGGAGTGGGGGGATGGCCACACCACACCACAATTCCTTCCTCATTGTCCTCTCAAGATTTTGGGCATGCCTTTGAGTCTGGGACTTGAACCACAGAGTCAGCCATAACCACTATGCCACCTGCTAACCCTCTGAATAGTTCTTGGGTGTTAGTTTTTTAAAAATAATACTTAATAGTGTTGTTCCCTAATAAGGAAAATTACATAGTAACAAACAAACAAATGAAAACAAGTCTGAAGCTTCATAGCCCAGAGTACCTGTTACGATTAAAAAAAAAGAAAAAGAAATTATGAACACTCCTAAATATATGATCCAGATGTATCCTGATGCTAGTTCTATACAGATTGCCATTTATTTTCTCAAGGCTCTATTTTTAGCTTGTTCTGCAGGTGTATGGTAAACCAGAGGTTGCCACTGAGTTTGTGGTGAACTAAAACTCCCAAGTCCACTTTTTCATGATTTGCTCAAGTCTTAGCTCCACCTTGCTATGCTGAGTTTATGCAGTTGCTTTTCTTTTCTAGTGTAGAACTTTCTATGTCCCTGTGTGATTCACTGGGCATGTCTTAGCTCAGTGCCTATCTCTCAGGATACGTTTACCCTCCATGTTTGCCATCCAGTCTGTTAGTTATCTTTCTCAGCTGGTAAAGCACAAAGATCTCTCCCACTTGCCCATACTGAGGATTTACATTTTGTATTATTAGTTGGGAGAAGAATTTTACCATGTTAAGCTTCACTTGGAAACAAATCCAAAAGACCACTTTAAACTCTCCATCACCTACCTGCTATTTTCAGAGCGACAAGGTTCCAGTTGTGGATGTGATAGGGAGAGTTGGAGAGACATTATTCAATTTAACGGTAGCACTTGAAACTATGGATGGTCTGCACAATGCTCAGTTTGAGTGTTGACTTGAGAAATCTCTTGTTCAGTATAAATTATTATCTGAGAGATGTAACTATGTTAATAGTATTGGAACCACATTTTAATCTCACTATCCTGCTATGAATTAAATCAAATGGTGAGGTTATAATGTGTGAGTGCTTTTTTATACCAATATAAATTAATATAAATCCATAAAATGAAATGTGTTTTAAAAAATGAGATGTGTGGTTACCTAACCCTCAAGCACGTGACTTTCTTGTGTCTTCCCCTGTAGTGTAAGTCACAAACTAAATTTTTCCTTTTCTCTTTTTCGATAAGCTATTTGTGTCAGAATGAAAATCCCTAATTATCAGGTGTATACAGTTCAGTTTTGATGTCTTCATTAAGTTTAAAGATAGTAATTAGATATTATCTATTTATTCCCTCTATGAGAGGTTGATAGTGACCCTTTGGGGGTGGACATACTTGTTAAAACTGTGCAATTTACTAGTGAGCTTTCTTTTCTTTTTTAAGAGATATTTTTACCTTAGAGTACATGCATTTGCCAGAGAGAGGGAGGGAGGGAGGGAGAGAGAGAGAGAGAGAGAGATACAATGAGAGGAAAAGTAAGAAATCACCCCCCAGAGGAGATGGTCACACTGCAACCCCTTCTCCTCCATTCTCTTCCTATGATCCTGGGCATGCACACATACATGCCTGGCGTGATTTTCTAGCCATGATGTCTGGGACTTCAACTGCACTCAGCCATGTGAGAGTCCAGTGACATAACCATCTGCTGACCCCATGAATGAGCTTTTCAAAACTGGATTTTTACCACCAACTTAGTGGCCATGAATGTTTGTGATTTATTGGCTCGTCAAGAAAGTCATGATGCATTTTTGCATAGGAAAGCATACAAAAATACATCATGACTTTCCCAACAACCTAATATTTTCCTAGGGATAAAGGCAAACCAAATGATTGTCTTGCTTTTATTAAAATTATATTTATGGGGGACCAGCAGGTGGCATGGTGGTTAAGGTGCTGGATACTCCCACATGACTGACCATGGTTCAAGTCCTGGACCTGGTAGCCTGCTTTCTCACTTTCTCTCTCTGTGTGTTTCTCTCTGGTCAAATTAAATTAAGTGAATGAATAAATAAAATAATTCTTTTAAAGATAATAAAATAAAATTATATTTATGTAAGCAGAGATTCTCTTTGACTTTTTTTTAAGAGAGATTTTTGCTATAGGGCATGTGCACTTGCCACAAAGAGAGAGATAGATGCAAAGTGAGAAATCACCCACCACCCCCACCCCTGGGGGGTGGGGGGATGGCCATGCCACAGTTCTTTCTCCTCCATTCTCCTCTCAGGATTTTGGGCATGCACACATGAGTTTCAAGCTGCTGGATCCAGAACTCAAACCTCTGTCAACTATGTGAGAGTCTAGCTACATAAACATGCCATCTGCTAGTCCCTGGCTTCCTTTTTAAATGGATTCTATGATAGGAAGAAAATGTAAATGAACTAAGGATGGTGTCCATACATTTCTGGACTGGTGACTATCAGACAGGGTATTGGCTTTGCTATCAACTCTCCCCAAACCGTTTTCTGTGTGATAGTGACTCATGCAGTATTGGCTCTTTCATCTGCACATGAGACTATCTAATTCTTTCTTTCTGCCTAATGTGCTTTCCAGTCTACCCTTCATGTATGTATGTGTGAGTTCTTACATGCTTTCAGCTGAAGCAGTCTTTCATAACTGAAGCCATGAAGTGCCAGCCTCAGCTCTTCCCCTACACATTTTGAATCTGATAAATAAATACCCTGTGGTTATGAAAATTACACATACTTAATACCTAAGGTAAGGGGCTTGCAGTCTCAGCAAACTCCCAAATGATGATCTGCCCCTTCTTGATGTGAAAGTGAGCTTAACACTTTCCTAGATGGAATTGTTCCTTTGGAGATTTGAATTTATCATTGTACTATCTCATCCTTTCTTCTTCCCAGTTATGAATTACATCCATCATTTTTTTAGAGATTTTTGCTACAGGGCACATGTGCTTGCCAGAGAGATCGAGAGATACAGAGAGACAGAAAGCAAGAAATCACCCTGAAATCCTTTCTCCTCCATTCTCCTCTCAAGATTCTGGGCACGCATGCATACGTGCCCAGTGTGAGTTTTAAGCCACCAAATCCAGGACTTGAACTGCAGTTGACTACGTCAGAGTCCAGTGACATAACTGGTATGCCATCCACTGGTCCTGAATTTCATCCGTCTATACATGTCTATGTGTAGAATTTAGATAATTTGAAAGATCTTTAAAACTCAAAACATTTACAGGCCATATAGGACTCACTCACAGATGTCCTACCTTTCACATTATATTTGCAGTCCTATTGTTAGTCCATCGGCAATACATCTCCAAAGCAAAATACATTCCAAAAACTTATCTGTGACATTTCAGGTTAAACGATAAAATGTGCAAGGTGCACAACTTCTCTTATGATATGGCCAATCAGGATTTTCATCTTGATCATTCCATTTAGAATTACTTTGTGATGCTATTAGCCAGGAGGCCAGCATGGGGGTCGGGGGGAAGGAGATGCTTTGGAGAGTTAGCTCTAAGACAGCTCAAAGCTCTGAAAAGTGTTTAAGCCCTTTGTTAGACTTCCTGTCCTTTCTGACTGTATAACCCCAGCAAGGGGGTGCATAGGGCAACCAGAATTGGTAAGGAAATAAACTAATTTTTATGGGTTTACTTACATTTCTGGGACAACCATAGCAAATATACAGTTTAACTGTCACCACTCTTCGTCTGTATTTATGGAAGTTCATTAATTTGTTGTTGTAGCCTTTCCTATTAAACCCAGATATTGTTTCATAATTTTTTTCAATACAACATTTGCAAGAGCTGCTGTATCTAGGTAATTTTCACATGAGAGACACTGACCTTGCCATCCATCTCTGGATTGCCTTATATTCATATTTCTCTCTAATGAGTCTCTGGTATGGTGAGGGTAGAGTTAAAGATCTGCTACTCCTGGTAAGTCATTCTGGCAATAGAAGTATTCTGAATTCTTTGTGCTATGCATAATTTATCCCTATAGTTACTCAGAATGGTTTTTCCTGGTATTCCTAGCTCAAGGCTAACTCTGGTCATCATTGTTTCTCAAATTTCCAATCACCTAATAACAGACGCTGTTCTGAAAGTCATTCCCTGAGCCATTCTGACTATTTCCAACTTGAAAATATTCTGCCAGGTCACTCGAGAGGAGCATGTGTATTCTGGAACTACTAGACATTAATCTCGTAATTAATTCATGGTTCTATGAATGCTCGATATCACCAGCCGTACAGCGAAGTCTGGAACTTGGCTATGACTGATGCCTTTTTATAGCTTAAATATTAAAAAGGTAGGGACAGATGGTAGGCTTTCAATTAATATTTTTCCTCATTATATGTGATCACTGTATTATCTCTACTTTGCTGATGTTCCCAAGAGTTGCCATAGATGAGATGATGATTTTACTTATCATCCATGAAAAAAATCCATGGTAAGTAAAATCATTTTCATCTATGGCAACTCAGGGAAAACTAGCCTCTAAGGATTACAGTTGAAGACTGCTCCCCTGCCCCATAAAGTCTTAAGGTAGACCATCTCATATAGATCATACTGTCAAACATGCTTAGAATTTCTACCAGAGAGTCTGATGGGGGTTGGAGCCTTGATTAGGAAATTATTAGTTAATATTTTTTTAATTTCTTTTATTTGTTTGTTTGTTTGTTTGTTTGTTTATTTATTTATTTTTAATTTACTGTAGGTCATGTGTGCTCTCCAGAGACAGACAGAGAGAGGGAAAGTGAGACAGCAAGCTGCCAGACTTGAACTGTGGTCGGCCATGTGGGAGTCCAGTGCCTTAACCACTACACCACCTGCTGGCCTTAGATAGTAAATATTTTTGGAATAACTACTGTATGCCTGGCACTATGCTAGTTACTGAAAGTACCACAGTAGATGAAAGGAGAGAGCTCTTTATGGAGCTTCTAGTTTTGGAGTACATTGAGCTGAGACCCCAGCTTCCTGATGGTGCTGGCCAGGGATTATACTTTCTGACCTAGTGAGCCTCAGTCCCTCTGGGTGATGGGTAGAATTCATCCCTGAAGTGGATATGATTGTCTGTCATAAAAGGCTAGCAGCCCACCTTGGCCATATTCTGAGGAGCCTGGAGGCCCATATTCAAGAGATGATTATGGGGAACCAGCAGTTAGCGTAATGGCTATGTTGCTGGACTCCCACGTAGTCGACCCGCGGTTCGCGTCCCGGACCCGGTGGCTTAAAAACTCACGCCGGGCGCGTGTGCGTACGTGCCCAAGATCCCAAGAGGAGAATGGAGGAGAAGGGATTGTGGCGTGACCATCCCCCCTGGGGGTTGATTTCTCGCTTTCTGTCTCTCTGTCTCTCTCTGTCTATCTGGCGAGCGCACGCGCCCTATAGTGAAAAAAAAACTCTCAAAAAAAAAAAAAAAGAGATGATTATGCGTAACCAAAGCTGTATGAATACAAATGAATTGGTCATGTCTCTCTTCTATGTTCATCACTCTGGAGTGGCTTTAGTTCCTTTTATTTTTAAAGATTTTTAAAAATCATTTTTATTATTTTTTTATTTCTAGAGGGCTTGTGTGCTCCCTAGATAAACAAAGACAGAAAGCAAGGGAAAGTAAGAAGGCACCTCCCCAGAGGGGATGATCACGCCACAAGCCCTTCTCCTCCATTTCTCCCTCCTTTCACGATTTTGAGCATGAATGCACACATGCCTGCATGTTTTTCAGGACTTGAATTGCACAGTCAGCCATGTGAGATCCAGCTGCTTTCACCATCACACCACCAGTTGGCCTGATATATGTATTTTAAAAGCTAGAAAGGTTAATAGAAAAAGCAAAAGCTACCATATGTTGAGTATTTTTACTATCATCCAGTACTCTGCCAAGAAATGATCAACATCACCTTAATTAATTCTCACAATAGCTGGATGGGGTTTGGGGTTTATTATGCAGGTTTTATGGATTCAGAAAACAAAATATGGGCAAATTGATTAATCTCCAAGGTTGAACCTCTAGAAGTGTTAAATCCAGAACTTCCACTCAGATGCTCTAATTCCGGAACCTGAACTCTTTTTTTTTTTTTTTTAATCTGCCGGAAGGTCCATGTGCTCCTCAAGGTGGGGGGTGGAAGGAGAGGGAACGGTAGAGAGAAAGTGAGAAAGCACCCCCCCCCCATGGGGAATGGTCATGTTGCAATCTCTTCTCCTCTCTCTCTCCCTCCTTTTCAGATTTTGGACATGCACACACATGTGCCTGGCATGTTTCTTAAACTGCTAGATCCAAGATGAAGCCGAGTGGTTGGCCATGTGGGATCCAGTATTTTAACCACCAGGCTATGGGCTGGATCTAGAACCTGAACTGTTAACTACTCTTTCTCGTTTGTTCTATTGTTAATAACAGAAAATACCTAAGAGTAAGTAATTTATAAAAATAGATGTCTGTTCAGCTCATGGTTTGAAGATCCAGAGACTGGATCTGATTAGGGTGTTCTTGTTGGCGAGTAGCATCAAGCAGAGCAGGGGCTTGAGCAAGGCAAAGTGGAGCGTGTCTGTGTTTGTGTGTCTCTGTCTCATTTCCTCCCATAAGTCCACCAAGAATCAATCATGGCAGCCTCACCCTGAAGCCTAGTCCCTTCCCAAAGGTTCCACCTTTCATCACCACCCTTGGATTGTTCCCTTTTAATACTTCTGTCATACGGCCACACTTGAACCTTTGGGGGACACGTTCAAATCATAGCACTGCTGTACTGAGCCGCATCCCTAGTAGACATTTGGTCTAACTTCTACTTTATTATGGAGAAAACTGAAACCCAGGCTGTTCAGTGACTTGCCAAGTTAACATACTATTTAGCTACAAACTTGAGATTAAATCTGTCTTCATTTTAAAATAATATAAATAAGAATAATAACACCAGCTAAATCTTTTATAGGGCTTACTACATGCCAGCCACTTTCCTAGTGCTTTCTTAATATTGGTTTGGTGTTTTTGATGATCACAACTACCTTCAAGAATTCTATTTTTAATCCCTGTTTTTATTTATTAGTAAACTGATGCATTCTAAGTTGTGTATGGGCACATCACTGCCAAGTGGAGTATTTAGGATTTGAGTTTGTTTTCTAATTCATTTGGGGGTTCTCAAGGAGGAGAGGCTTTCCCCTCCACTTCCAGGAGCATTTTGCAATTGCATTTTTGGTTGTTAAAATTTTGGGGGAAGGAACTTATGGAATCTAGCTGGCAGAGTCTGCAATGCCCCTGTAACAAAGAATTACTCCGAATGTCAATAGACTTATAACCACTGTTTTAGCTACTAAATTACCTGTCTGTGCCACCAACAAGATCTAGTAAAAGGCATAGAGTATAATATGCTTTTACAGATTGGGAAAGCAGAGAGTAGCTCCAGTAGCTCCAATGCTTGTTTAAGTTTCTTTTATTATGACTACAGTTCCAGGTAGGAGTAATGCAGTTTAGTAGGTACCTTGTAAGGATCAAAACTAGCATTGTGCCCAGCGAGAACCTATAAGGGCTCATCAGTTATTACAATGTAAGCACAAACTGGTGTGTTTAGATTTAGGATGAAAGAATGGCAACCCAGTTGGAGATGTTATAAGTAGCACTTTGATGACTAGTGTTGTTTTTGACATCAGTTAAAAAAAAAAGCACCCATGTCGTTATGCAAAAAATCATGTTATTTTGGAAAGGAAAGAAGGTGCTGTTCCAGGCCTTTTCTTTCTCATTGAAACAGACCTATTTTACAGATTCAGTATGGCTTTTATCCCTAGGACAGCTCAATTACAGTTTGGGTAGCAAGTTTGGACAGAAATAAAAGGAGGAATAAAAATATATTTATACCTACTTTGTATAAAGAGTTTCCAAGTATAATTATCCGTGAATTTCATCCAAAAAATCTTCAACTGTGTGAATCTTGCATTTGGTTACTGGCTAATCAGGATTGGGCCTAAATCCAGTGTACACATAACATAAAGAGTTAGTGACGCACATTTCAAGCAAGAGGAGATTTCCATATTACTCTTATCAAGGTTTTATGTAGTTTATTATTATCCAGGTAATCAAATACAAGACTGCCTGCCTACTGGGACTTTCCTCTTCCCTGTGTGTGTGTGTGTGTGTGTGTGTGTGTGTGTGTTTTAATAAATATTTTGGTCTACTATGCATTACCTTTTGTGAATACCACAAAAGAGATGAATTCCATTCTCTGTCTTCAGAAAACCGATTAAGTCAGACAAAATTAATATTATCTCATCAAATAAAAGTCTGTGAACCCAGGACCAGCAGATGGCATAATGGTTACGCTGCTGGACTCCCATGTAGTTGACTGTGGTTCAAGTCCTGGACTCGGCAGCTTAAAACTCATTCCAGGTGTGTGTGTGTGTGTGTGTGTGTGTGTGTGTGTGTGTTTGTGCGCGCGCGCGCACCCAAGAGAAGGGATTGCCTCCCTTCCAGGAGGTGATTTCTTGCTTTCTGTCTCTCTGAGCATACATTCCCTATAGCAAAAATCTCTCTAAAACAAACAAAAAAAAAATCTGTGAACCCTTCAGTTGGTGGTATAAATTACAGATGTTTAAAAGAATGGCATATTCAGGTGAACTAGAGCTGTGTATCTCAAAAGCTAAAGTGGATATGGGTTGGTGAACAGGGATAAGAGATTGATTGGGAAGTAGATAGAATAGTATGAGGAACACAGAGGCAGTAAAAGATGAAATACCTGAAATAGGCTTATTGACTAGGATTGTTTTTTTTAAAGGTTTTTGCCATAGAATATGTGTGCTTGCCATAGAGAGACAGAGAAAGAGGGAAATTGAGAAATCATTCTCCAATGGGAATGACCATGCCTCAATCCCTTCTCCATTCTCCTCCTGGGATTTTGGGTTCTTATGTTTGGTGTGATTTTCATTCAATGTGCTGGGTCTGGGACTCAAACTGTGGTCGACCATGTAGAAGCCCAGCACCTCAACCACTATGCCACCTCCTGGTCCCAAGGTTTTTTTTTTTTAAATAGGTAAAATTTCACGTTCTAAAGTCAGACAGAACTGCATTTGAATTCTAGTTCTACCATATAGAAGCCATGTGATTTGGGGAATTATTATTTCCCTTTACATTTTTCTCATTTGTAAATGAGCATTATAGAATAGTCCTGATGATTAATAGTAGAAAATAAGAGAATTCATGTAAAGCATTTAGCACATTCATGTGTTAGCTATTATTATTGCTATTGTCTCCCTCACACTGTTAACTCTATTGAGTATCCTTTTACCTTTACTCACGTAAACCTATATATTTATGACTAGGATATCATGAAATATATGTTTGGTCTTCCTCCCTATTTTCTAGTGGACAACCCCCAGATCCCTGGAATCTTAAGTGTCTTTTTATATGTTATTGAGCTTTGACTGATGTGTAAAAGCCCCTGGGTAACCTCAGGGATGGGGGCTGGGCATATGAAAGACCAAGGGATGGTTTCAGCCCCAACTCTCAACCTCTAGGGAAAGGATAGGGATGATCAATGTAACTTAAAGGTTATGTTGATCAGGGATGGCCAATGATTTCATCAATCATTTCTAATGTGTGATGAGACCTTCATAAACACTTAAAGGATTGGGCTGGAAGAGCTTTCATATTGCTGAACTGAAGTACTTCCTGGAGGGTGATATGCTCAAAGAGGGCATGAAAGTGCCACACCCCCCCCCTCCACATGCCTTGCCCTCCTTATCTTATCATCTGCATCCTTTGTAATGTTCTTTATACTAAACTGGTAAACATAAATGTTTTCCTCAGACCTGTGAGGCACTCTGTCAAATTAACTGAACCTGAGGAACAGAGGGGATCCTGAAAACTTTGATTTATAGCCTTTCCTTCAAAGCACAGGTCAAACAACATGGGCTCACAATAGTACCTGAAGTGTGGGTCTGAGGTCAGAGTAGCCTTGAGGACTTTTGCTGTCAGACCTGAGGTTATCTCCAGATAGATAGGATTAGAATTGAATCGAGTTAAGGGAACAGCAGTTGGCTTAATGGCTATGTTGCTGGATTCCCACATAGTTGACCATGGTTTGAGTCCTGGACCTGGTGGCTCAAACTCACACCAGGCACGTGTGAGTGCATGCCCAAGATCCTGAGAGGAGAATGGCAGAAAAGGGATTGCGGCATGACCATCCCCCCCTGGGGGTGATTTCTTTCTTTCTGTCTCTCTCTGTCTTTCTGGCCAGCGCATACGCCCTATAGCAAAAACCTCTCATTAAAAAAAAAAAAAAAAAAAAAAAAAAAAAAATAGAAACACAAACTAAAAATAAATCGAGTTAAAGGACATTCAGCTGGTGAATGGATTGCTGTTGGAGAGAAAGACACACACTTCCTGGGGACCAGAGGTCACAGAAGTCTTCCTTATGACTACTACGTACATAGCCCCAACCAGTGTTCTCTCACGTATCTACTTCACCCTGTATCACTGTCTAATAGAACTATTATATTGTTGGGAAAGTCATGATCTTTTTTTGTCAAGCATTATTTTATTTAACTTTATTTACCAACTTGTGTTTTACTTTGACCAAAGAGGGACAGAGAAAGAAAGAGAGCGAGAAGTGAGAAAGCAAGCCGCCAGGTCCAGGACTCGAACTGTGGTTGACCATGTGGGAGTCTGGCGCCCTTAACCACCACACCACCTACTGGCCCCCATAATTTATTTTTCTATGCAAAAATGTGTTGTGACTTTCCTGACAACCCAGTATAATGTCTGGGCTGGCTCTGTGCACAGAGTAAGGTATTGCTTAAGAAAAGCCAGATCCCACTTATAAATTGTAATTCCTGAAATACTGCTGCTTTAAAAAGTCTCACGGTCAGGTTATATGATCTAATAATTGAATATTGTAGACACATTTGTCTTTCCTCTCAATAAAAGTTACTTTTTTATTTAAAAAAAAAAAAAAAAGAAAAGAAAAAAGAAAAGCCAGATCCCACTTGGCAACTGAGGTTCAAATGTCCTGCCCAGTCAGCCTGAAACAGGCAGGGCATGCTCTTGAGTGCCCAAGATCCTAAGGGCTGGAGGACTGGAGGAAGAGGACTGGGACCTGACCAGATCTGTGAAAGGTGCTGCTCTCTCTCCCTTTCTCTCTCCCTTTCTCTTTCTCTTTCTCTTTCTCTTTCTCTTTCTCTTTCTCTTTCTCTTGTGCACACACATGCACTCAATCATGAATAAGAAGAGAAAAAAGAAATACAGTGCCCGCTGCATGTGCAATTTAAAATTTTTTAGTAGCCACATTAGAAAAACAAGCAAGAAAAATTATTACATCATCGAAAAAAGCCATGACACAATTTTTCATAGAAAAACATAGAAAAATTTATCAGGACTTTCCCAATGACCCAACCCAATAACTTTAATAAATCTATTTTGTGTAACCCTCTAAATTTAAGATAGTATTTTTTTTATCATGGAATTAATATAAAAATATTGAGATATTTTGTGTGTCTGTGTTTGTGTGTGTTTTCCATACAAAGCCTTTGAAATCTCTGGTGTGTATTTTACACTTACGGCACAGCTCAGTTTGGAAAATCACATCAGTGTCTTTGAAACTCACTGTATTTGAGAACCATTCCCTTACTCTATGCCTCTAAGGGGTAAAAATTGTTGGCCTCGCATGTCTTTTTAACTTTATTTGTAGTCATAGATGATGACAACTAAAAGTGTCTTGCCTGAATACAAATGTCAGAAGACAGAAGACAAGGATATAACTGGAGAAATGAAAGACTTATCCATTAAAATAGGATTTTTTTTCCCTTAAACATTTGACTTTAATGCTACTGATAAAAGTTTAAAGTGGGAATATGCTTTTAAAATTAAAAACACATCACATACAATAAAACAAAAATGTAGCTCTTCTGTGCCTCAGGCCGAAATAAAGCTCATGTGAAGACCTATCGATTTATATTACCCACGTTAAATGAATACAGGTCATCCTTGGTGTATAGGACAAAATTATAGCATGAGGAACACTTTCTAGAAGAAAGGTACTGTTGGATTTACGTGAAAGATGTTTTCAAAATAGGAATTAATTGCTTTTTGTTTAACTCTGAGTCAGTGTGATATTCATATGTCTTAGTAGAAGAAGACGCTGCCTTTATGTTTGAACCAGATTCTGGTGACCTAGAAACAGGACATAACGTGTTAGGTTTCATTTTCTGACCCTAATAATGGAATACTTAACCAATGTTTTACAATCTTTTTTGTAAAACTGTTTCCACTCTAAGTCCAAGCAGCAATTTTGTGTTCTCAGACCATTGCACCAAGTTCAATTTCTATGTGAAGTTACCTCAGCTACTTCCATGGAACCGCTAATGACAACTTCATTTGTACTCTACTCATCCTAGGTAGTAGTCCAACACCCTGGTATATCCATTTCATTTTCATTTGTAAGCTTAGCATTGTGATTAACTGCCTTCACTTTGTTACTGTGTTTAAAGATATAACCCATTATGGGGCTGGCAGGTGGTGTGGTGGTTAAGGGCACTGGATTCCCACATGGCCGACTCTGGTTCAAGTCCCAGACCTGGTGGCTTGCTTCCTCACTTTCCCTCTCTCTCTTTCTCTCAATCTGGTTAAATTAAAATAAATAAATAAATAAATCTTTAAAGAAAAAAAAAAAAAAACAGAAATAACCCATCATGTTTTTAGTATTAAAAATTAAATATAGTGACTAAGCCCCTACTTATATACATTCATTGTAGATTTCCAAATGGTAAACTGCATTTGGGGATTAGATAGCCTATATTCTGTAACTATAAAAGACACACGTACTCTTTTCATTTAATAAACAGAGGGTTCTACTGAACAGTCATTAATGAAATGGATGTCATTATTATTTTTTTTAAATCTTGCCTACCCAAAAGGTTAGCCATCCAAGAAATAATACATTCATGTTATAACCTTCCACAGATGACCACATAAACTACTTCATCGCTCCTGAAAGGGGAGTTTTTAATTATTCCTGAAATAGCTTCTATAATTAAGGAACTTGTCTAATGTGAAAAGGAAAATGAAAGATCTACAGGGAAGGTCAAAACTAAAGAGATGCTCTGTGTTAGATGTTTTGTTTAGTTTTATTAACTTCAAACATTTTTTACTCGCTACAGGCATTTTTTAATTGGAACTTTTATCTGATATATATTTTAAAAGATTTAATTTACGCATTACTGTTATCCATTCTTCTTCTTCCTTAAGTTGATAGCATTAACACTAGCCCTCTTTGAAGAATAGCCTTAAACTTTAAATGATGTCAACTTAGAACTAAAGCTATCAAAACTAAAAGTAAAATATATCATCCATTTTTATTAAACATTAAAACACGAAGTACTTGAGTAAGCAATGTATCTTTTGCAGTTGGGGAAATAAAGAAAGTTAGAATTAAGCATAACTGCTAACAGTTGGGACTTGGTACCTGTGTTTTAATTGTGATTTCTGCCTCATTTTGTCTTGTGACTTAGTTGAGAAGAGTGAGGTTTGAGTTACAGGCCTAAGTACCATTTAAAGACAAGATGACACTTATTTTTCTGTGTTCTTGTCCTAGATCTTAGGGTTTCCCTTCTTCCATCATCAAGTGTACCCAGAGCTACAAAAAAAAAAAAAAAAAGAAAGAAACACTGGGTTTTTGGAAATGTCATATTTTTTTCTGTTATATGTTTTTCAGTGTAAAAATGTGTCATGACTTTTCTGACACCCCAATAGATAGCACGTGGGCTTCTAATAGCTCAGTCTAATAAGGAAGATTAAGCATGTTACGAGGTCTTTCAAAATATGTTATGAATCACAGAAAAAAAAGATAATGATTATGCATATATATAGCATTGATATGTTATTTAGATATTCTGGACAAAAAAAATTCCTTCTGAATATACTAAGGTGTTCAACCCACAAATCGTTGAAAAGATGGCATAGTCATAAAGTTCTATGCTCCAGTACTTTTCAAATTTATGTTGTGAGATATTTAGGAATTCCAAAATATTCACTTTGTGTACCTGAAGCAGTTCATTATATGGGAATTATGCCACATATAATTTACCACTGGGGAAAATTATCTAATATACATGCCTTATTCTATTTTGGTCATCTTGACAAGCAAGAAAATTCATGGTTAGTTCTTCCTTTAACCAGTTATTGCTAAATGTTACTGTGGGAAAATGGTGAAGTGGGACTAGTTCTTTTCCATTTGTTGTGAGACTGAAACTTTGATTACTCCCTTTATTTGAGCCATTGCTTTTCTTATCAGTATGGGTGACTTAATTGGCTTAAAGGAATGTTTAGAAAATAAAAAAGAAAAGGCATAAAGATACTGTGTAAATAAAGACCATATGAGGTGGGGAGAGGAAGGATTAAAGACAGCACTACAGGTAGTCAAGCAGTGTCTATCAAACCTTGGTGTGGATTACAGTCGCCTAGGGACCAATTAAAACAATATATTCTTGCAATTCTACACCTTTTCCAAATAGGCTTTGATATACTGGGTCTTAGGTTAGAATGAGGAAACTACATTTTATAAAGGATCCCAGGACTGTAGCCCACGCTTGAGAAACTCTGCCCTAGTAGAAAATGAGGTATCCTAGATTTACTTTCTGGTTCAAGGCAGAAGATAATCCCAGGACCAACGTTGTTTTGTGGCAACATTTATTAACTCGTCCCCTGTCATGTAACCCAACTGGAAATGACTTCCCTGTTGAGGCTTTGATAACCTTATAGGATCCATAATTTGGATTCTGGAGAAAAAGGTTTTTTTTATTTGTATTTCTAAAAATATGTAACAAGTTTCTATTTGAGACTCATGAAAATGTTCTGAAGATGAATGGTTACATAACAATGTAAATGTACTTAATCCCACTGAATTATACACTTAAAAAGGTAAATATTATGTATATTTTACCACCATTGTATATTGTAGTTATATATCTAATTACATATATTATGTTTTCTGTATTATATATTATGTTATGATCTGTATGTATGTGTGTCTCTGTGTGTGTTACTAACAACAATTTTGTTTATTCATTGCTACTTTTGAAATGATTTCCATGATTCTTAGTAGAGACTTCAGTGAGGCAATCATAAAAATGAACTGTTCATCAATTCAGAAAAAATAACTTATTGCAGTTTCTTTCTTTCCTTCTTAATTTTAGTAAATGACTAAAATATTTGAGTGATATTTTCTTTGGTCTCTTAAAAAATAAAAACTAATATGTTGGCAATGTAGGCATTAAACTTGAAACATCTTTTTTATTTCTTGAAGCTTGAAACATCTCATTTTCTGGGATTCAGATACCCAGAAACTGAGAAGTTTCTTTCCCTTCCTTTCCCCTCCCTTCACCTTCCCCACCCCTCCACCCATTGTCCCCCATCTCTGTCTCTCTTTTCTCCTTGACAGAATCTCACTGTGAGGTAATCCCCCTACCTCAGCCAGGGCTACAGGCATGTGCCATCCTGCCCAGTCCTTTCAGACAGGTCTCACCACACTGCCCAGGCTCGCCTTGAGTTTGTGAGCCTCTTGCTTCAGCCTCCCCAGCAGCTGAAACTAAACACTACAGGCACACACTTGTCATGCCTGTCCTTTATAGAACGAGCTGAGAGTTGAACCCAAGCCTCCCATGTGTGCTCAACCTCCTTCAGCATAGCAGCATTTTTTTTTTTTTAGAGGTTTTTTGCTATAGGGCACGTGTGCTCGCCAGACAGACAGAGAGAGACAGAGATAGAAAGCGAGAAGTCACCTCCCAGGGGGCATGGCCACACCGCAATCCCTTCTCCTCCATTCTCCTCGCAGGATCTTGGGCACACACGCACACACGCCCAATGTGAGTTTAAGCCACCGGGTCCGGAACTCGAACCACGGTCGACTACGTGGGAGTCCAGCAACATAGCCATTACGCTAATTGCTGGTCCCACATAGCAGCATCTTATCAGCCCAAGCCACCGTGGTGGGGCCTCTAACCTTTTATGACATGAAATTCTATAGGTCTGCCATTTACTGAAATAATGTATGTAACGTTTTGATGTGGAATCTTTCACCTCACACGGCATATGCAATACATAAGTGGGAACTTTTGGGGGGAGAGTTTCAATGTCATTTGAAAGTGACTTAGTGTATTCATTCAGATGCATTATAGGCAAAGTCAAAAGCATCAAGTGTGTGAGTACTTTGTAACTGGCTGGCTATGGACACCGAGGAATTCAATCAATCACGTGCACTTCAGTGCGCTAAACCAACCCTCCAGGAAGCCATCAGAACATTGGATGGCCTCACTAATCTCACTGTGGTAATTACTGCAGATGTATGCTGGCCATTTAAAGTGGATGTTCACGTTAGGATGCATTATTCTGTTGAAGTACTAAGGCCATTAGGGAGAATTACAATGTAAGAGAATTTCGTTTTGATACAAAAGACGAAATCCTTGTCAAACATGAATCCTACACATTCTGAACACCTAACACTGGTTCCTTGGAGGAAAAGAATGAGTATGTGGAGCAACACGTAAGGGTTTGTTGCTGCTTTCAACTTTTATTTGTATCTTTTACCTAGATCCGTAAGGAGTTAGGTACGCTGACAAAATTAGAACCCCACAAAGCACTAAATAACCAAAGTGGGAATTCAAAGTGAGAGTAAGTTTTATGAGACAGAGTAAATGGCAGTAATTTTTGAAAGTACATTTTTAAAAGAACTGAAATGATTTCTTCTTCTTCTTTTCAATATGTCTTTGCCATAGAGCACATGCACTCATCAGAAAGGAGACACAGAAAGGGGAAGGTGAGAAATCACCGCCACCCCCCCACCCCCCCCACCCGCCCCCGAGGGGAATGGGCATACCACAACACTTTCTCCTCCGTTCTCCTCCTTGGATTTTGGACACAAAAAAACCTGGCCAAGCCTTGGCTACCAAAAATACCAAGTGTATGAATATTAATAAGACTCTCAAATTGGCACAGTTTTGATATAGCATTTACTTCCTGAATTCTAAATTTAGTTTTCGACTAGCATCCTAGTTAGTCTTTTCTGTAGTTTGGCCTCTAGGTGCAAAGACTGAGAAACTGGATGTTAATTATATTTGCCCTTGGACTGTTACAACTCCACTTGCCAACCATATCCCTCATACTTTTTAGGTAGCTTATAGCAAAATTGAATTAGATGTGTGTAATGCATTTTAACAAAATAGCAAGAGAATAGTTTCCATTGCAGAATAGACTTCAATCCATACTTCAACCATTTTACCTATTTGTGATTTTTTTTAATTTTTTTTTTTTTACTATCTCCAACTCACTGATTTCTCAGATGTGGATAGTCATACTGCCTTATGATGATAATATATAATATGTCCAAAGTTCTGCTTATAATGCCTGGTAAATGATAGTTATACAGTCATGGATAATTGCTGATATAATTAGCAATTTCTTAATAAATAAAGGAATTTCATAAATATAGGTGAGATGAAGGCAGGACAGAATTATCCTTTTCTAAAATCTAAAAATGTTTAAATTTAATTGGTGCAATAATTATACATATTTATGAGGTACAATGTGATTTTTCACCACAAGTATACAATGCATTATGATCATATTGAGGTAATTATTATGTCCTTCACCTCAAATATTTAACAATTTTTTGTGTTGGAAACATTCACAGTCTTCTCTTCTAGTTTGTTGTTGTTTGCTTTAGTGTGTGTGTGTGTGTGTGTGTGCTCACCAAAAACAGGACAGAGAGAGGGGGGGGAAGTGAGAAACCACCTCCCAAAGGGGAGATGGCCACACCACAATCATTTCTCCTCTCTTTTCTTCTTGGGATTTTGGGCACCCACACACATGTGTCTGGCATGATTTTCAAACTCCTGGGTCTGGGAGTCGAACCACGAAGTCAACCATGTGGGATTCAACACCCTTAACTTTCATGCCACTTGCTGGCCCCTCTTCTAACTGTTTTGAAATACAAGGTACTGTTAACTATAGTTTACAGTATTATTGAATATTGGTCATGCCGCAATCCCTTCTCCTCCATTCTCCTCTCGGGATCTTGGGCACGCATGCACACACTCCCTGCGTGAGTTTTAAGCCACCAGGTCCGGGACATGAACCACGGTCGACTATGTGGAAGTCCAGCGACATAGCTGTTACGCTAACTGCTGGTTCCCTGTAACTGGGATCTTCATAAAGAACTGTACCAGTTGACAATGTGTTAGGTGGCAGCATAACTGTCTTATAATACATTTTCTCTCTTAATTTGAAGACTATGAGTTAGTGAATTCCAAGGTTAGCTCACAGATTCATTGAATTCACCAGAGACCGAGGCTCATTCTTGCTTTTCTCTCTGCCCTTCTCAGTATCTTTGCCTTTGGTTCTCACTCATCTCCATGTATATCCTTAAGGTGACTGCCATTACTCCAGGAATCATACATATCATGGCTGAAAGTAGGAAAAAGTGGGAGAGGGGCTCTCTCTTATTTCTGTCATTAAAAAAATATTTATTTATTTATTTCTTCCATGAGCAAAAGAGACAAAGAAACAGAGAGACAGATCCCTTCAATAGTGTCTTGATGATGAGATCCACCTCAGGACTTAGCCAGACCCAAACTAAGGGTCTTCCTACTTACTCAGGAAGGTCTCTGGACACAAACTCAGAACATTTCCATATGGGTCATCCTCACAGAGTATCATGTTTTACCTGTGTTCCACCATCTGGTCTTACCCTGTCATTTTTATAAATGCCAAAAAAAAATAAAAATAAAAACAAATTCAGTTATAGATCTAGTTGGCTTTTATTTGTGATTCTTGAATGGGAAAACCTTCATTCTACAATACAGAATGAGAGCTCCCACTGCACAGTAGCAGAATAGCAAGTTTTGTAAAATGAGAACAAAAATAACAACAATAGGAAAAAAAATTGGTTTCTATCAGGTGACTTTTCCATAAAGGTTAAAGCAATGGGGACTTCCTTATTACACTGGCTTAGGTAGACTAGAATCTCTTGTTTTCAGGAAAAACTGGTCTGTTTTGGGACCTACGTACTTCCTTGAAGTTTCAGTGTGATGATGTGGCATTTAGCATTAGTAACTCCAGTTTTTAATACATCTCATCTTTTGGGGCTTAATGCATGAGCTCAGTCCAAAACAATAAGCAGTCATAATCTTGTTTAACATAAAGAAAGAAAAGTTTTTTTAAAAACACCCTCTTTTGGAAGACTTTCCTTATAACTCATTACCCAAAACTGACTTTCAGGGCTATTCCTAGCTTTAAAAGAGTTAAGGTACATAAATATCTGGCAAAGAGAAATAAGATTGCCATAATTGACCTGCCCAATTCTCATTCATCACTACGACTGAATTCATTGCTTCCCTGAAGAGAAATGTAGTTGTCACAGAAAATGGGGAGACTGGCAGTTAATAGCCCACCACCCATGCCTCTCTTTCCTGCAATAATTTTCTTCAAATCCTGATAAGTCGAGTAAGTTTTACTTTTTTACTAACTTGAGAAATCTTGTCATTCCTGAAATATCCCAAGGTGTTAAGTAAGAACCATTTACTTAGCTCTTTGTCTCTTTAATATGGCAATTATTTCTAATATTCTACTTTTAAAGTTAGAGCTGTTCAGATGAAGAAAATGGTGATTCCGTTTTCTGAAGCAAGTGACAAAGTCAGGGAAAATCTTCAAATGATCATTTTGGTTTTATGACAGATGCTCTTTCTACTCTGTCCATTCTAACAGTGGTCAGAGCCGAACCTGATGTCTTATTTCCTAATCTATATCCAGTTTTATGGACTTATAATCCCTTATATTTGTAAAACTTCTAGAATAACTTTTAATACAAAATAAGCATCAGGTAATTCTCAGTACCTCTTTACTTTTCTCATGTGGATCTGGCATATAGCAATCAGGAAATATTCTAAGGTTGGATCAATTTAAATCCTCATGTTGAGATTAATCAAAAAATGCAATATGCTGTTTGGAGATAATAGCTATTTTCAACCAGTTTTTCGTGTTTATATAAGCTAGAGGTACATCTGTGTCAAGACATAAACAGACCTTCCATTCTCTTGATCCATCACTTCTTATCTGTGGATAATGAACTCAGAAAAATCTAATGTTTGAATTTCTGATATTTGTTAGAATCTACTCCCTAAAGTTTTAGTTAAAAAAATTAGATAACTTTTCACTAACTGAATTGACTCACGTACAGTCTACTTATCAACCTAACAGAAAGAGGCACAAATGAAGCTAGGTTAGTGTTTATATGTGGGATGAAATTGTTGATTAAAAATCTTTGAAAGAAATATTCGTACATATATTTACTAGTATAAGTATATACTATGGGAGTGGCATTTCTTTTCAAAGTACTGTAAAATTGCTATTATGATAGTGTATATATTACTTATTTTTATAAAACATAGTTGCTGGTTAGTTTTTCTTTTTCTCCCGCAATGTACTTCTCTGTTGAAAAAATTGTATAGCTTATTCTTTTTTTGTTTCCTTTTTTATCTCCCTGCATATTCTGAAGCTGGATGGTAAATTGTCCTCCTAACTGATAGTCTAATTTCTTTCTTTCTTTTTTTTTCAAAGTTCAGCAGCCTTTTATTTTAGTTTTGTTTTTATTATTATCTTTTACATCTCTGTTCTTTTGCTTTGTTAATCACTTATTCTGGCTTGAAACTCTATTTTCAAATTCTCATGAGATTATTTTACTTGGTTCGTTTTAAATTTTAAAAAAATGAATATATTTCCTTTATGAGTGAGAGAGAGGGAGAGATTGAAAGTGATAGAACATGCCCCTGGTGCATTCAGGTAGACCCTGGACGCGAACCTGGAGCCTTCCAATATGGCCTCCAAGATTATATACCAGCAACCCTACAGCCTGCACCACTGCAGCTAGTCTTATTTCTGTTCCTGTCTTAATATTGTAGCTTTTTTCCAACAGTCACATTGTGCTACCATGAGATGCCAACAGACATTGGTTCCCCATAACTTATTTCTCCTTCTCAGGCAGTTTTGAAGTTTTACCCATTAGAATGAAAGCTACATCTTACCCAATTGAGTTTTGATAAAATCAGACCTGGCCTAACTCTTTTTAAGAATGTGACACAGGCCCAGCCTTTGTGGTGCATGTGGTAACTGCAGGGCTGCTTGAGTTGGAAACCCCATGTCAATCGTGATTCAAGTCTCAGGTCCAGTTGGCCTAAAAACAGGTCTTTTATGTGTTCCCAGGATCCTGATAGGCAGCAAGACTAGAGGAAGGGAATCACAGTGTGACTAAGCCTCGTGGAGGATAATATTCTCTCGCTCTCTCTCTCATGCACACTTGTGCTTTATCATAAATTTAAAAAGTAAAAAGCAAAAAAACAAAAAACAAAACAAAACAAAACTCGTGCACAGAAGCACTTTATCATGAATTTAAAAGAAGAAGAAGAAGAAAAAAAACAAACAAACATAGCACATTTAGAGCCATGCCTCTTTTCACATCATTGTAAGTAGAGTGAAGGAAAGCTTTTTTTTTTTTTTTCCTTGTCATGTCTTTACTGGAAAAAATGCGAAGACATCAACACTGTGGCACATCAAATGTACAGGAGAATGGCTACCTGAAAATGAATGTCCACATCAAAGGTTTCAGAAAATGTGCAGCAGCTAGAAGACTCATGCATTGCCGTGGAAATCCACAGTGGTACAGCCGCTCCGGGAAGCCATCTCCTTCTTGCTTGATAGGAAACACACACATCCCAACTAACCCCACTGTCCATACGAGATCTACAGAGGTCTAGAATAAAAACTTTGCTGACAAAAACACTGATGGCAAAGGACATCAGCAGCAGCTCCATTTATAATTTGTCACGTGTGGCGCAGACCCAATATCCTTTGGCAAGTCATAGATGCAGACATGTGACACAACCAGAGATGCAACTCAGCAACATGTAGGGCTGGAGTTGAATTTGTTTCTTTTTATTTTCTTTCTTTCTTTCTTTCTTTCTTTCTTTCTTTCTTTCTTTCTTTCTTTTTTACATTTTTAATACATTCCGTCACATTATTTAGCTTACAAGGTGATCATTTCAGTATATGAACATTTCTCCACGGTCGAGTTGATCAAAATATAACAACACTACCTCCCTGTCTCAACAATGCTGTCTTTGTATCCCTCCTCCAAAGAACATTTGGAGTGAAGGAAAGTTTAATAAATTCATTGGTGAATCAATGGGCAGGTATTTGTGAGGCACCTGGGTTTGAAACTAGATGCTCTGAGACATGCAAAGAAGACAAAATATAGTCTTTTCCCACAAGTCACTGCCACTTTTGCAGGGAAAGGGGTGAAAAGTTAATCTTTTGTGTAAGACTCTTTATATTATTGGTTGAATTAATTTTTGTTGAATAGATGTAGCAGCAAGAACAAGAGCTGTAAGAATCCGCAGGATGAACAGATCACTGTGAGCCGAAGAAACGAAAAGGTCACAGCACATTTGATTTGGAAGAGGTTATCTAACAGGTTGTCGGGGAAAGTCATGGCATGTTTTTCTGTGCAAAATTGTTCCATGACTTTTCCAACAACCTGGTATTTCCCCCATCAACAGATGAGCAAATGGAAGTCTCAACTAAGTTTCTGAGAGTGCTAGGGATTTTCAGAGAACTACACACTATTATTGATAGAACCAGGGTTTGTTTGTAAAAATTGGTAGACTAGATTTACTCAGAAAAGAACGGAGAAAAAGCGTTAGTAGGAAAGTAGGAGAGTATGAATATGTTAATTTAGCAGATGTAGCTGGAGAAAAATAAACGTAAATCTATCCTGAGGAAAGATTTGGGGAAGATGGAAGGAAGCTAGCTTTCTGTTTCTTGCCCTCACACCTTATTTTCTACACCCTAGAGCTAGAGGAGTGATCTTTTTTTTTTTTTTTTTTTGCCCCCTCCCTCGGAAGTGAGTGGTATCTGTGTTTTTCTTTTTTTCTCCCTCTGTGAGAGAGAGGAATAGAGAGAGAGTAGAAGAGAGAAAAAGACAGAGGAGTAGATAGGTATCTTTGACGGCTCCCACTGTGTGACCATCCTCCCGCTCTGGCTTACTAGATAGTTAAGATTTCAGACACGTGCAACCCCTGCATGTTCATACTGTCCTGGGACCTGAACCCAGGCCTCCTATGCAGCTTCCAGCCTCCCAAGTGGAGCTGATATCTCTGCCACTGCAGCTGGCCCTCTTTTAAGTAAGGAAAACTTATCATTTCCTTTCTGAAATAGTTAATTCTAAAAATAAGGCACCTTTTATCTTGTGATTGCCTTCTAAAACTGTTACACTTGTAAATCATCTGGCTTTGTTGAATTGGAGGCCATCATCTGTCCTGCCAGAGGTACACTGGTTCGTTTTCCAAAATGAAGTGATTATGGCATTTGCCAGCATGGGAAATTAAGAAATCTCTCATCTAACTGTTTTAAGCATTAGCAGGTCATGGTGTCAAAATCATTTGCCAATGAACTTTTCATTAACCTTGCCTGCATCTTGTATTAGAGTCTTGGGTTTTACCTTTGAGAACATTCATAAATGCCTTATTCTAGGCAAGTCTGTATGCAATACACATTTCGAAATCTAGTTATAATGGTCATATGTGAGACAAAATGTGCTTTGGGTAATTTTGATACCAAGAATCTTACAGATATGAAGTATTTCTTTAGCTTCATAGAATTTAAGAGGAAACTTAAGTTTAAAAGTTTCTCCCTAGCTTTCCAGTAGATAAATTAAGGGAAAGTTTTGCTTAAATGGAGAGTAAAAATTAGTTTGGAAATGGTAGAGTTCAATAAAGATGGTTGTGTGATTAAACTAGATGACCCTTTTTAAAAAACGTTGAAAAAGAAGGCAGAGACATTGCAGGGCTTTTACAATGGAAGCAATAAATAAGACAGAAATGAATAAACAGGCTCCATTGTGGAAGAAATGCAAGTGTATCCCTGAATTTGACCTTAGAATCCTCTAATCCCATCCTAGTATAAGTAAGAAGGTATAGAAAGACCTATGACATGTTAGGCCTAAAGTAAGCAAATGATTTTCTATACATACATACATTTTTTTAAAGAGGTTTTTGCTATAGGGCACGTGTGCTTGCCAGAAGACAGAGAGACAGAAAGCGAGAAATCACCCCACAGGGTGGATGGCCATGCCGCAATCCCTTCTCCTCCATTCTCCTCTTGAGATCCTGGGCACGCACGCACACACACCCGGCGTGAGTTTAAGCCATCGGGTCCAGGACTTGAACCGCGGTCGACTACATGGGAGTTCAGCGACATAGCTATTATGCTAACTGATGGTCCCACGATTTTCTATATTGATCCTTCTACTCTTCTTCTAATTTTCTTATAATGTAATTACTTTGTTAAAAGTATTTACATTCGAGACCAGCAGATAGCGTAGTGGCTATGTCACTGGACTCCCACGCAGTCGACCGCGGTTCAAGTCCCAGACCCAGTGGCTTAAACTTGTGGCACCGGGTGCATGTGCATGCGTGCCCAAGACCCTGAGAGGAGAATGGAGGAGAAGGGATTACAGAGAGGCCTTCCCTCCTGGGGGGGTGATTTCTCGCTTTCTGTCTCTCTGTCTCTGTCTTTCTGGCGAACTCACACCCTATAGGAAAAACCTCTCCAAAAAAATTAAAAAATAAAAAGTACTTGCATTCTTCAGGCAACTAAACATTTAGTATGGGACAAGGAATTCAGGGAGTTCTTGATAAGTGATAAAACTGAAGTGAACAAATTATATAGTCACTTTCTGGGGAGGAGAAAATCTTCTAATAACTTGACAGATAATAAGAAGTAATTTTATTGATAGAGAGTGCATGCACTCTTCAGAGTGAGATAGAGAGAAAATACTCCCCATGGATTATGGTCATAGCACAATCCCTTCTCCCCCATTTCTCCATCCTGTTGGGATTTGAAGCATGCACGCACATGCCCCAGCATGATTTTCAATCTGCCAGGGCCAAGATTCCAACTGCAGTTGAGATCTGTCTGCTTATGCACCGCACTGAGCTATTCTGCTATAGGGCTGGCCCACTAGGTAACTTGTTTGGACATGTGTTAAATGCTATTTAATCAATTTATTCAGAAAATGTTTATTGAACACTTTTTAAAGCCTCATGGACTAGATCAGTGAATAAGGAAAATGAGTATTACTGACTTCCAGGAAATGTAAGAGGGTGTGGTGTAAATGTTGAGTAGGAAAGGGGAGCCAGGTCATCTCATGCCAGAAAGCAGGGAAGCTATCATGGGTGAATAGGATTCTGGCAAAGGGACAGAGAGGCAACTTGAAGGATTCCCAACTGACCTAAAACGGGACCATTTGAGCATCATCAAGAGTAATGTCTATATTTCCTTGAAGAATATTAAATGTGTAATAAAAATTATTAGGTTGTAAGTCATATTATAAATACATTGACTGTTCATAATACACTTATAGAGTCTGCTTATTTCTATTTACTAGTAAGGAGGATGAAACTTTAAAAGGCTAAAGAAGTTGTCCAAGGTTCACTATAAATAAGAGTAGAGCTAGAAATTCAGACCTAGAAAACTTGCATTCACTGTCAGACCTTTTAACTGCCATATTCTATAGCCCCCTTCTTAATCAGTCATCTGGCTTGATGTCCTGATTGTGGTAGGAAAAACTAAATAAAAAAGCATGGACTCCCTTACTGTGACCTCATCTGTTTCTGGAAGGTTCATTCTGAATTTCTCTTCAGTGAAGCATTTCAGGGATTTTGAGGTTAAACTAGTAAAGTTTCTGAGAAGTAACATTCACCCCACAGTCATTCTTATCTATTCTGCCCAAAGGGCAGACCCTCCCATCCTTGCGTGTGTGCATACGTGTGTGTGCTTCCCACATTTCTGACTTTTGTTCTTTGAAGATGAGTGATGAAGGATGCGGCTCAGATTGAATGTAAAGTAGTGATCCTCTGACTACCTTGGACTCACAAATATCTGTGTGAAAACTGATTTGGGGCAATTCTCTTTGTTTGAAATGTATTTTAATCAAAGAGGACACTATTATTTCTACTTGAGAGAACCCAAGAAAGAATAGATGCAGGATTCGTACAAAAACATTACTGCCTAGGTAAGACTTTGACAGTGAGATATGCTTTGTGATTTCTTGTTCCTGTCATGTCTACGGTTCACTACAGAACACAATGCTATGTATGACCACAATTAAGAATGTACTCCAGGGGGCTAGCAGGTGGTGTAGTGGTTATAGCACTGCACCTCCCACATAGTCTACCTTGGTTCACATCCTATATCCAGTGGCTTGAAACTCATGCCAGGCACACGTGTGTGCATGGCCAAAATTTCAAGAGGAGAATGGAGGAGAAGGGATTACAACATGGCCATCCCCTCTGAGGGTGATTTCTCACTTTCTCTCACTCTGTCTCTCTGTGTCTCTGGTGAGCACACATACCCACAGCAAAAATTTTTCTATAAAAGAAAAAAAAATGTACTCCAGGACTTGTGAGTGTGTGTGTCTATGTGTGTGTCTGTGTTGTGTAGTTTAGTTATATAATTCAGCATATCAAATTGCCAAAAAAATTAAATCATATAGTCCCATTCATAGCCAAAACTGAGACTGAGTGAAGAAACATGAGGCATAATATTAGTTTTCAGTAATAAATATTTTTGAAGAATAAGTCATATATTATACAGGTACTTTGCCATAAAAATAAATGTCCTTGGAAATGTACTTTAACTTCTGAAATCAGTTGTAACAGGCTTTTCCAATCACCTCCTCTAACTTCTTGTTGGAGTGATATGGCATGGGGCCCTAAAAAATGAAGTAACTTGACCAAAGTCACTCCCTTAATAAATGACAGAATCAGGATCCAATGAGGGTAGAATTATCTCTTCCCTAAATCTGCAGTATTTCCTAAGGTCTTCATCTCCATTAATGGCACCTCCATCCACTCTGGCCACACCAGAACAAGGGTATCACCCTGGAGCACTCCATCTACCTCTCCATCCATATTCTATCAGTCTCCAAGTCCTATCCAATACATCTAGGAAATTCCTGACTGTATCTGCTTGGTTCATCTCATAGATCACCACCTTGTTCAAACCTCCAGTGGTCCTGCAGATGGTGTGATAGTTAAAGCATTGGATTCTCACATGGCTGACCATGGTTCAAGTCCCAGACCTGGTGGCTTGCTTTCTCATTTTCCCTTTCTTGCGCTCTCTGTTGCTCTGATCAAATTAAAAATAATAATGAATAATTAATTAATTTTAAAAAACTTCCAGTATTTCTTCCCTGCTTTACTGATAGCACTCTAAAGTCTCCCTGCCTTCTGAAATTCCATTTTCAATAGAAAGCTCTCTATAATGTATACTTAATTATGAAATTACTGCATTGCTATTAGATAGAGATCAGAATTTTGGAGCACAATACACATAGCACCACATGGTCTGGACTCTACCACTTTGCTTCTTACCATTTCCCTCCCTCTCTGGTATCACACACCCTTTGCTTTAGTCACAGTGGACTTATTTTAGCTACCCCAAAGGGACACTCTTAAAAATGTAGCTTCTAACCACCTATGACTGTGTAAATGTAAACTAAATAAAATATGACCTAGGCTTAGCGGCACTGTTGGTGGCATATTGATCTATAGTGCTGGAAGCCATAAAACTGATTTCAAGTTCAGATCCCAGGTCGACCTGAAATACACCAGGCACATGCACCCAAGATCCCGAGTAGCTGGTGGGCCAGGGAAAGGGGATTATGTTGTGATCAGACTCTATTGGGGGTGCTTCTCTCTCTCTCTCTCTCTCTCTTTCTCTCTCCCTCCCTCCCTCCCTCTCTCTCCCTCCCTCCCTACCCTTTTCTCTCTCTCATAATGCACATACATACATGTACTCTCTCTGTCATGAAAGGAATACACTTTAAAAATAAATTTAAATAAACTAAAATGAAATAGCATTAAAATCACAATGCCTATCATACTTCCTATATTTCAGATTCTCAGTAGACACTTGACTGATGTCTACCATCTTGTATAGCACGGACTTTAGAGCATGCCCATGACTGTAGAAAGTTCAGTTGGGCAGTGATGATATAAAGATTAGTGCTGTTCCGTGCCTTTGATCTTTTTCACAAACCAGAAAGTTACTGAGATAATGGAGTGTTCCCTTTGTCAAGCCTGTACTGGTTATCATAGCTGAGGTTCTTTTCTCTGGGGTGCTCTGCTTAGGTATCTCCTCTTCCTTCCTGAGTCATGAGCATGTCTTAACCTTGGTTGGGTGTTCGTTCTTTCTTTCTCTCTCTCTTTCTCTCTCTCTCTCTCTTGTTTGTTCTTTCTTTCTTTCTTTCTTTCTTTCTTTCTTTCTTTCTCTCTTTCTTTTATTTATTTATTTTTTATTGTCACTAGAGTGCACTTGCTGGAGACAGAGAGTCAGGAAGCATTCACCTCCCCCAATGGGGATGGTCATATGACAACCCCTTCTCCAATTCTCCATTAGGGATTCTGGGCATGCATACACATGTGCCTTGCTTGTTTTATCAAGCCCCAGTGTCTAGACTTGAACTGCACTGTTGGCCATGTGGGATCCAGCTGCCTTAACTACCATGCCACCAGCTGGCCCAGTTAAGTTCCCTTTCTGTGCTGTCCTTTATTCACAGAGCTTCCCTTAGCATTGCATTCCTCACACACATTGTAGTTATGTGTTCACTTGTGTGTGTCCCCCACCACACTCTAACCTGGTGTTTCCTACACATCTTTGTGTTTCGGGCATGCAACTTAGGTCCTGGCACTTTTCCAGCACTCAGTAAACTTTTGATTAATTGATGAATTAATTAAATGTTTATTTTGTTTGAATAAACAGGTACATCTAATAAAATTAGTGCATTTGTATTTTTTTGTGAATTTAAGCCTTTTAAAAAAATTCGACTTTGTACAACTCGAACTTAATATCCTCAGATATTTACACATTAAGGAAAGTATTCTTGGGCCAGCCTTTGGTGTGGTGGTTTGGGAGTCTGGATCCCACATAGCTGACTCCATGGTTCTAGTCCCATACCCTGTGGCTTGAAAAACACATTGGGCACTGCTGTCAGCGTCATTCTCCCAAGAAGAAAATGGAGGAGAAGGAATTGCAGCATGGCCATCCCCGATAGGGGGTGCTTTCTCACTTTCTTTTTCTTTCTCTCTCTGACTCTCTCTGGTGAGCATATGTGCCCTATGACAAATTGAAAGAAAGAAAAAATGCTCTTAACAATATTTAACTTGAAACCATACAGTGATGCTGAAGAAGACGGTAGTAACAATAATAATAATAATATTTAGGACCAGCAGGTGGCATAATGGTTATGTCACTGGACTCCCTTGTAGTAAACTACAGT
The DNA here is from genome assembly GCA_026018925.1 of Tupaia tana. NCBI lineage: Eukaryota > Metazoa > Chordata > Mammalia > Scandentia > Tupaiidae > Tupaia > Tupaia tana. The sequence goes on along the minus strand of JAKSZU010000022.1, from coordinate 13,883,071 downwards.
TCGAGTCCCAGACCCAGAAGCTTAAAACTCACTTTAGGCATGTGTGTGTACATGCCCAAAATCCCAAGAGGAGAATAGAGGAGAAGGGATTGCAGCATGGCCATCCCCCCCGCGCCCCCCCCCCCCAAAGGGTTATTTCTTGCTTTCTGTCTCTCTGGCAAGTACACACACCCTACAGTAAAAATTCTCTCTCTAAAATAATAATAATAGGAAACCTAAAGGGAAAAAAATAAGAGAGTCTCACACCTAATTAATAACAAAACTACGTTTAGCACAAGCCTGCTTTTTACCAAGTCACATGTGAAGACCATTATTCAATATAATTAGAACAAATCAACTGTTTTCATTTTTCTATGTTGTCCTCTAACCCTTGAATACATGAATATATAATTTTAAGTTGTCTGCATAGCTCAGATCATTTCTATTTTTAGTTTTAGCATTAATATTTCATCATAGGTATCTAATGTGGACAGTATAATTATTTTTAATGGCTGTACAATCTTCCATCCAGTTATAACAGTGTAATTTACTTAGAAATTCCACTACTTCTTTTTGGACTGTTAGATCATCCTCAGTGTTTCATACTTTAATAGCAGTGCATTGACTATTTTCAGGTAAACAGTTTTCCTTACTGACAGAGAGATATTTTTACCTTAGGCTAAATTACTTAAGATAAAAATTACTCACAGATAAAAATCTGTGAGTTTTTGGCATTTGAAAGATTTTGCTAAATATTTTTCCATATTATTCTAGGTATTGTTATCATTATTTTTTTGTTAATTTAAGATACACAATGGACAGGAAGGATTTTTAAAGTTATTTAATTTTATTTATTGTTATTATTTAATTTGCTATAGGGCACATGTGCTCACCACATGAGAGAGACAGAGATAGAGAGGAAAAGTGGGAAAGCAAACTGCCAGGTCAAGGACTTGAACTGCCATCAGCCATGTGAGAGTCCAGTGCTTTAACCACCATGCCACCTGCTAGCCTCAAACAGGAAGGATTTAAAGTTGAATATGTGAATGGGAATTTTATTTTTTCTCAAAACACTTTAGGTTACCACAGCCTTGTCGAGAAAGAAACATGTTCAAAGAAGAAAAAGATGCCATTTGTTTTACTCAGTTCCTTAAACTATATCACTCACTAAAGCTGTCACACACCAAACTTAATGCCTCCTTTATAAACTCTGAGTTCTTAGGTGTTCCCACTTGAGAGGGTAAGGGTGTGACATTACTGTCACATCACTCTGTGTGGAATAGGTCCTGGCTAGCTGAAGAACACAAATGAAGCATGTATTCACAACTCAGCTTTGATGGAAGCAATAGATTTTCTTTTGCTTATTTTCTTTTACCGATTTTCTTTTGCTCGAGAGATGTTTTCCATTATATTTTATTTTAGAACATGATGCATGATAGTGCAAAAATGTTTAAATTCTCTAACATACATTCCCATCCACCAGTCTCCCATATCAATATTTTGTTTATATCAATTTTTGTTTGATCATTTAACTTGCTGTGATTAAAGTTATAGGTGGTTCAGGATATACTTATCTGTCCCGTTGTAAGAATAATAATGCAAATATAGAAATATTAATAACAACAATAATAATACCTAATTGACTTTTATGTTCTAGATACTACTCTAAATGTTTTGCAGGTGTTAATACATGTACTCCTTGCAACTATATGATGCAGGTTTTATTTTTATCCCCCTTTCAAAGATGAGAGAACTAAGTCACAGAGAGGTAAGGTAGTTTGTCCAAAACTACCCTACTGTTCAAATTGAGGCAGTCTAGTTGTCTGAGTTTCTCATTCTTAGTGTATATTCAGGCAAAATGGATCAAGGGATTTTTTAGTTTGTATGTGTGTTTGTGTGTGTGTGTTTTAATATTTTAGTAGTCACCAGTATATTATGAAATACTGACTACAAAATATGTTAAAGGTGTTCTTGAAGCTTAATTTGTAATTGCAGTTTTAGAGTACTTGTCAAATCCCCACAAAATCTGAGTTTGGAAAGCACAGGTATTAAATGGCCTAAGAGCCAGTCTAAACTTACTCCATATAGTCATATAAAGTCATATAGTCATAGCCATATAACTCAGAAAAAAATGAACCTGCCTTCCTGTCTGTGACTGGTAGACCAGATGGCCCTTGAGGACAGGACAGCTGGTACTCAGTAAGATATGGCATAGCAGCTCTTATGGCATCCTTGTGTGAAACACGGGTAACCATGAGAAGTTCAGCTGATGTAGGGGGTCTGTGCTATCTCAAATGCTTGATGAATCCCCTGAACCTGGAGGAAAGGCAGGTGAACTACATTAGAGTGAAGTCATCTAATCTCAGTTCAGTTTTTGACTTTCCCACTGAAGGTTCTAGAATATTTTTTTTAGTTTCTCCATGCTTAGATTCTTTGTCTCTTCTTTAGGGATGTTGATGTGTGGCATCCACTTCCTAAGATAGCTGTAAACGTTAAGATGGGTTAGTTATGTATGTATAATGCTCACATAGTGCATCCATGCAGTAATATACTGTTCAGCAATAAAAAGGAACAAACTACGGATATGTCCTACAGCACAGATGAACCTCAGAAATATTATACTAAGTGAAAGAACCCAGAAGCATTGTATGATTTCATTTATATTACATGTCTGGAAAAGGCTGATGTATAGAGACAGAAAATAGATTAGTGGTTGCCTGGGGCTGGAGATAGGCATGGGGCTTGACTGCAAATGGGCACTAGGGATCTCTTTGGGGTGATGGAAATGTTCTAAAATTGGATTGTAGTGTTGACTGTACAATTCTGTACATATACTAAAAATCATTGGATTATATACTTAAAATAGGTGAATTTTATACTATGTGAATTACGCCTCAATAAGCTGTTAAAAGAAACATAAAAGTGATGTTAAGAATAGTCAATGATTGCATCTTTTTAATATTATATTTTTTCCAGTCTTCATTATTCATGTTACATTGTCTTTATTAGCCCTGTCTTCTATTGTGAGAGACTCTGAAGATGTGCTATAAGACCCTGTTCTTGACTGGGCTTCATCAACATTTTATCAACTCTTGATGATGATATGCTTTTACATTTGAGAATGGCATACATGAAGGAATAAGTAATAGAATAGACCCTAAACCAAGATTTTAAATTTTTTGACATCCTGAAAAGCTGAGCTGAAACCAATAAGATGAAATTTAACAAAAATAAATGTAAAATCTGACACAGGTTGGCCTCCTCAGGCAGGCAAAAGATGGATAAGCAGCTGACTTCTAAAGGGCTTTTGCCCATATAAAAAAAAACGTGTTTGCTTCTTAGAAAGGGAGTCCCTGAAAGAGATTCAGGTCAAAATTGGAGGCTGTAAATATAAGGAATACCTTAGATTTTTGATATTTTTTTTTCTTTTGGAGAGGTTTTTGCTATAGGGCGTGTGCGCTCGCCAGACAGACAGAGAGATACAGAGAGACAGAAAGCGAGAAATCACCCCCCAGGAGGGATGGCCACACCACAATCCCTTCTCCTTCATTCTCCTCTTGGGATCTTGGGCACGCACACACACACGCCCGGCATGAGTTCAAGCCACCGGGTCCGGGATTCGAACCACGGTCGACTATGTGGGAGTCCAGCGACATAGACATTACGCTAACTGCTGGTCCCCCTTAGATTTTTGGTTAAAGGTGGAGAAGTACTGATCTGGATACCCATGCTTTATGTTCATATCATATATGCTTATAATTTTAAAATTCAGCACTTACAATGCCATAAGCTCTGTGATTGGTGGTTTATATACATTATCTCATTTAATACCTATAACACCTCTACATTAAAAGATTATGTTTTATCCCTTTTACACACATAAAACTGAGTCTTAGTGAGCAAGTCTTACTCAAGTAACTATTGAGTGGTAGACCCAGTATGAAGCAGTCAGAATTCAGAACATATATTTTCAACACTTAATCTTTATGAACTGTCTCTAGAATTGTTTATACATGGAATGTAATTCTTGAACTGTAGTAAAGTGAAAATGCAAAAGCAAAGAGATATATAGCCTATGCATTTTGGGGGGGAGGAGCGACACACTGATGATTTGACCAATACCAAAATTGGTGTATTTTAGCTCTAATCCTCAGGGAGGGACTAATTTCCATCTCTGTATTCTAAACCGTGCTACATCTAATGAACTGTGTGAAAATGCTGAGGTATCACGGGCTGGCTATTCGAGCAAGAAGGCAGTAAACTCAGTAGGAACAGCTGCTTAATAAAAGGCTATTAGTAGACCAGAAAACAAACAGGAGATTTTGCTGAAACATATAATCTATTTTTAAATTACTTTGAAATAATCGCTTGGGCATTGATATGGAAGAGAATTATCAGCAGTCAGATGTTTTATAGGAAATGCTCTACCTTGAAATATACTTATGGTTATTTCCTATGTGTTAATCTCAACAAAAGGAAAGGGCAGTCACCATGTATTTATGGAAAGTATAATAGATGATGCATTGACTTGAAACCTTTTCATTTTGAAAAAGGAAAATGTATTGTACAAGGTCAAAAAAGTACATAATTTGTATTTTCTTGCTTGAGAGAGCCATACATGCAAATCTAAGTTAGTCTGAGATCTGAGGATCAAGAAGTTAGAAGTCTACTTTGAACTTTTTTATACTGTGTACGTATGTCACAGTAAATAGTTTTTATGGGGCCAGCAGGTGGTATGAAGATTAAAACATTGGACTACCACATGGAGGACCATGATCACAGTTCCAGACTTGGCAGCTTGAAAATCAAACTTGGTGCACATGTGCCCAAATTCTGAGAGGATAATGGAGGACAAAGAATTGCAGTGTGGCCATCTTCGGGGGGAGAGTAGAGGTGGTGATTTCTCACTTCCCCTCTCTGTCTCTTTGTGACCACACATTCCCTATGGCAAAAACTTAAAAAAAAAAAAAAAAAAAAAAAAAAAAAAAGAAAAAGAAAGAAAGAAAGAAAAAGAAGACTCCTTATTTTTAAATGTAAATGCCTGAGAAAGTTAAGTTTTTTGATAAGTAGGTACCTTTTCTCATTTATCTCTTAATTTTTTCTTTAGTCTTTCATTTTTACTGTATAAAATTATGATTACTGCTATAGCAAGAGACTTTTTTTTCCTTTCCACATCTATAATGGAAGCTTACCATTTTAAAAATTTATTTATTTCTTCCACGAGAGAGAGACAGAAAAAGACAGACAGACACCGCCAACTAGGTCTTGACACCTCGATCCATCCCCACTTTCAGCCTGCCCTGGGTCATGGGCATACTCTTGACACGTTCAGGGAGATCTCTGGATGTGAACCTGGAATCTTTCCGTATAAGTCATCCTCACAGAGTACTGATGTGCTACCAGCTGGTCCCAATGAATATGACCAGCATGTTCGTTCCTTCAGGTTTTTCCATTTCCAGTAGGACTTTTATCCCTGCTCATTCTTTCCATTTTCCTATTACTTTGGCCACACTTGATGACTAGAAAGTTCTATGTCCATAATATTTATTTTTCATTTCTCTTTTTTTAAAAAAAGAATTATTTTACTTAACTTTATTTATTTACTTATTTTAATTTGACCAGAGAGAGACAGTGTGTGGTGTGTGTGAGTGAGTGTGTGTGTGTGTGTGTGTGTGTGTATGAGAGAGAGAGAAAGTGAGAAAGCAAGCTGCCAAGTCTGGGACTGGAACTGAGGTCGGCCTTGTGGGAGTCTAGCGTCCTTAATCACCATGCCACCTGCCAGCCCCATTATTTTCCATTTCTCTTTAAATATTTGAAAAGCAATATAGATTTTTTTTTCTTTTTACAAAAGACAGAAGTAATATTCTAATATTTTTCGCTACTGTTGCCATTTCCTCAGCTTTTTTATCTCTTTGACCCTAGGAAACAAGTTACTTTCAAATGTTTTCCATTCAATTAAACAAATTAGCATTTTAGAAATTTCAATTTGTGGGAACAGCAGCTGGTGTAATGGCTATGTGGCTGGACTCCCATGTAGTTGACCATGGTTCAGGTCCTGGACCTAAGGGTTTAATCCCCACGCTGCTGCATGTGCATGCGTGCCCAAGAACCTAAGAAGAAAATGGAGGAGAAGGGATTGTGGCATGGCCATCCCCCTTGGGGGGTGATTTCTAGCTTTCTTTCTGGTGAATGGATGTGCCCTATGGCAAAAAAATCTCTCTTTAAAAAAAAGAAAGAAAAAAATCAAATCTGTCTAATACTACAACTAGACAAACATATTACAAGAAAAGAAAATCACAAATTGATATCTATTGTAAATATAGATGCAAACATCGTCAATAAAATCTTAGTAAATTGAATCCTAATGTAACCAAGTGAGATTTAATCCAGGTGTACAAAGCTGGCTCAGTATTCAAAAACAAGTTAATATAATTCATTTCATCAATAGATTAAAGAAAAAAAATTACATTATTATATTTATAAGTGCAGAAAAATATTTGACAAAATCCAACACCCATTCATGATAAAGACTTTTAGTAAACTGAGAATAATAAGACAAAAAATGTCTACAAAAACCCTATAGTTGACATCCTAACTAGTGGTGAGAAAATTGGAACTTTTCCGCTAAGATCTAGAACAAAGCAAGGATGTTCCTTTTTACTACAACTTTTCAACATTATACTGAAAATCTTACCTAAGTCAACAAGAGAAGAAAAGGAAATAAAAGGTGTATAGGTTGGGGGCAACAATTTAGTGCAGCAGTTAAGTGCATAAGGAACCCAATTCCACATGGCCATCTGTGGTTTGAATACCAGCCTTGGTGGCTTGAGAAACGCAATAGGTACATGTACATATTTGCCCCAAACCCTAATGAGATAGAGAAATGGAGGAAGAAGGATTGCAGCATGGCCATGCCCCATTGGGCAGAGTGCCCGCTCTCTCTCTCTGTCTCTCTCAAGCATACATCCTCTGGCAAATTAAAACAAAACAAAACAAAAAAAAAAAAAAAGAATTAAAAAGGATACAGCTTGCAAAGGAAGAAGTTAAACTTTTTTCTCATATGACATGATCATTAAAAAAACTATTATAAACTCATAGAAGAGGGACCAGCAGTTAGCGTAATGGCTATGTCGCTGGATTCCCATGTAGTCGACCGCGGTTCAAGTCCCGGACCCAGCAGCTTAAACTCACGCCGGGCACATGTGCGTGTGTGCCCAAGATCCTGAGAGGAAAATGGAGGAGAAAGGATTGTGGCGTGGCCATCCCCACTGAGGGGTGATTTCTCGCTTTCTATCTCTCTGTCTCTCTCTGTCTTTCTAGCGAGCGCACACGCCGTATAGTGAAAATCTCTCAAAAAAAATAAAATAAATAAATTTAAAAACCTCATAGAAGACATCAGAGAACTATTGTAAATATATAGATGTTTTATGTTCATGGATAGAAACACTATTGTCAAGATGTCCATTCTTACCTACTTAATCCATAAATTCAATGTAATCTCAATCAAAATTCTAGAAAGTTGTTTATGGTTATTGACAACCTGAGTTTAAAGTTTATGTGACAGAAAATAACTAACTCAAAACTGAAGGAGAACAAAGTCAGAAGACTGATACTAATTAACTTCAAGACATACTGTAAAGCTACAGGAATCAAGACAGTATGGTATGATGAAGAAACAGACACATAGTTCAACAGAGTCTAGAAATAGATCCACAAAAATATAGTTCATTGTTCTTTGAAGAAGGAATAAAAGGAATGCAATGGAGAAGGGATAGTCTTTTCAACATATGGCACTGGAACAAATAGATATCCGCATGCAAAAAAAAGTGAATTTAGATTCAGAACTTATATCCTTCATAAAACACTTAACTCAAAAAAAGACCTGGTTCCATGGTACAGTGGTAATATGCTGCTCAAAAGAAGCCATATCCCACGTGACAACCACAGTTTGAATATCCAGCCTAGTCAACCTGAAACATTCTGGGACAAGTGTGAGTGTCCAAGCCTCAAAGGGCTTAGAAGACTGGAGGAAGGGGATTGCAGCACGGCCAGACCCTATGTAGTTGCCTCTCTCTCTCTCTCATTCTCTCTCACTCTCACATGTACACCCATGCTCTATCATGAATCAAGAAAAAATATGTTGAAAACACTGAAAATGGATAACAGATCTAAATGTAAAATGAAAAACTGTCATCCTTCTAGAATATAACAGGAAAAAAAAATCTAGATTACTTTGGTTTTGGTTTTAGATATGATACCAAAGACAAGATCCATAAAAGGAAGAATTTTTAAGCTGTAAAATTAAATTTTTCTTTCTCTGTCAAAGACACTATCAAGGGCATGAAAAGATAAGCCCAAATTGGAAAAGAAGTGTGCAAAAGACAAAACAAATAAACAAATAAGATTCATCCTCAATGGGGGTAGGCAACATCCAGTTAAATGAGGGTCCTGTGGCCTGGAGAGAATTAATACAGAATCGGGACTGATTTTCTTCTCTTGCTTTGGCCTTCAGCACTCACAGCTTGTTTGTCTTTAGACTCCAGGACTTAACGCCAGCAGCCCCTCAGGTTCTCAGACTTTCAGTCTAGAATTGAGAGTTACATCATCATCTCCTCTGCCTCTGAGGCATTTTGACTTAAACTGGCCATATTATCAGTATTCTAGGCTCTCTTGCTTGCAGATGTAGAACTTCTCAGCCACCATGATTGCATGAGTCAATTTCCCCAGTAAATTCCCTCTTATATAGCTGGAGATATCCTATTGGCTTTGTTTCCCTAGAAAACCCACACTAATGAAAGGCTGCTGGGAGCTATTCCTGTAGAATTGTTCTAAGAGGCATTGGCTCTGTAGGAAATGAGGCTCTTAAGCCTGCGTGATTCCAGCACTTGTCCAATGTGATTGTCTCCTTACACCTGAACTGTCACCCAGAGAGCAGATGGCTCCTAGAAGTTGCATGAACTGCTACAAGGACATCCACAGAAAGGAACTGTCAAGGTCCTGCTGGATTGTTTTACTCCTAAACTGTGCTCTTCTGTGTGTCCTGATGTCAGATGTGGCCTACAATGGTCTTATGAGTCTAATGTATTAAACATCTCATTCAAACATTATGATCAAACTAGTGAAATGTTTGGAATTTTGAGTGACTAAATAGAATAATCAAAAGCAATTGTGCACCTCCACTCATCATAATTCTTATGTAATGAGCAGAGAATCTAATTCAATTCTGAACAGATAAACAGCATTGCTTAGGTCTACAGTCTTACCCTCAAAAATCAAAGCCTGATATATCTTTTTTTTATTTATAAAGCACCAGAAATCCTAGTTTAAAATGGAAAATATATGAGAAGTGTTGGTTTGATGTGAATACCAGTATAACTGTTTTCGTTATTTCCATAAATGGTATGTGTGTTTGTTTTCGTTTTTCCCCAAATGAAACTTCCATTTGGGTTCAACTGTAAAGGAATGGATTAGTCTCAATGTTTAATAACGAGAATATTTGACAGGTTGACCATTTTATCAAGTGGGTGGAACTTGACCATCTGGAAGATGACTGAATTTAAAGTTATAGTTCCGCTTAACTGTCTTGTATGAACTCTCAAAGATTACTCTCAAAAACTTAACATTTTGAGGGTTTTTTTTTGTGTGTGTGGTATTAATTTGTAGTCTCATTTCTTCATATAAATCAGATAACAAATTTACATCTTTGGGGCCAGCAGATGGTGGTAGGGGTGCTGGACTCCCACAGGCCAACTGCAGTTGGAGTCCTGGATCTGGTGGCTTGCTTTCTCACTTTTGCTCTCTCTCTCTGATAAAATTTATAAATAACAATATAAATAAACTTAGATAAAATAATTCTTTTTAAAAAATTGTCTCCTCATTGATGTGATGGACTAACAAATGCCTGCTTCCCAGTTTTTTTCCTCCTCCAGTAGCTCTTGAAGTATCCATAGGAATCTGCAGAGTACAGTTCATAAAAACACTTTTGCATACAATTATTGCAATTCTGCCTAATGTGTTTTACCAGTGTTAGTGACTTTGTTGGTGAAATTGCTAATGTAAAATAGTTTTGAGGGACCAGCAGGTGGTGAAGTGGTTAAGGCACTGGATTCTCACATGGCTGATTGCAGTTTGAATCCAGGACCTGGTGATTTGAGAATCATACCGAGTATGTGTGTGCCTTCCCAAAATCCTGAGAGGAGATTAGAGAAGGGATTTCAACAGGGCTATCCTCCCCTACCCTCCACCACCAGAAGGGGGTGATTTATCACTTTCCCTCTTATTATCTTTCACAGTCTCTCTTTGAGGAGGGCACATGCCCTACTGCAAAAATCTTTTTAAAAATTGGGGCCAGGGGCTGCCAGGTGGTATGGTGGTTAAAGGTGCTAGACTCCCACATGGGCGAATGTGGTTTGAGTCCCAAAACCTGGTGGCTTACTTTCTAACTTTCCCTCTTTCTCTGTGTCTCTCTGATCTAACTGGAAAATAATAATAATAAATAAAGTCAAATAAAATAATCCTTAAAAAAAATCCCAAGACCAGCAGATAACATAATGGTTGCATCACAGGACTCCCACGTACCGATTCAAGTGACCCAGTGGCTTAAATCTCACGTTGAGTGTGTGTGGATACATGTAAAATCCCAAGAGGAGAATGTTGTAGAAGGGATTGCACCGTGGCCATCTTCCCTGGTGTGTGATGCCTCACTTTTTGTCTCTCTCAGTTTCTTTGGTGAGTACAAGTGCCCTATAGCAAAAATCTCTCTTAAGAAAAGAAAAAAAAAAAATTCATTTTGGCAGACAAGCTAGATGTGTGGTGGTTAAGGTGACTGTATTCCACACAGCCAACAGGTTTAATCCCAGATCAGCAGCTTGAAAAACATGCCTGGAGTATGCATGTGAGTGCCTAAAATCCTGAGAGAATGAAGGAAAAGGATTATGATATGGTCAGCCCCCTGAGGGTACTTTCCCACTTTCTCTTTCTGTGTGTCTCTGTCTCTCTCTGGAAAGCACGTAACAAATTTAAAATATAAGAATTAATAGAAAACATGATTTTTATTTGTCTAAACATATCATATCTGAGCTGTTTCTCTGCTTATTTCTATATATGCTTATCTTAACTGTAATACTAGTCTTTTACAAGTACTGCCTCTTTTAAAGTTTATTTCATTCACGATAGTACATGTGCATGCATGTGCATGTATGTGTCTGTGTGTGAGAGAGAGGAAGAAAGAAAAGCTCCCAGCAGAGTCTTGTCATGCTGCAATCCCCTTTCCCTAGCCCTTTAGCACCTCAAGATCCCGGGCACACTAAATGTGCCCAGCATGTTTTCAAGCCCACCTGAAGATTTGAACCCATTTTTGGCCACGCGACTTCCAGCACTGCAGTTTGGTTTGCTACAACTATGTCACCAGACTGGGCTAGGTTGCCGGTTCTTGGCAGAAGGTTTCCTGTTCAAATTTAACCTAAGACAGTAACAAGAAGGAATGCTGCAATTTGTACAGCAGCCAAACTTCTTCCCTCACTTCCTGTCCTCCAACTTACTCACCAACCATTCACCCATCCAGCTACCCTATAACCGTTATTTGTTGCCAGGGATTTGACAGATAAAAATACATAATTCTTGTCTCTGAGAAGCTCATAGTCACTCTTCTTGTCCTAGGATATTACCAGCACTTTCGGATACTCTTTATTACAGATTTTTTTTTTCAAACTAAAATAAAATATATGCGCGTCTGTGTATATTTATAGTGCAAATACCGGTAACCATTTAAAATTTCGTTAGCATTTGATGAAAGTTTCCCTGTGTTATTTAATATAAGAGATTCTGCAAATTCAGGAAAGTTTAAAGCCTTTGGCTAGATGTTGCATTGATATTGATCTCTTTCTACCTCCGCCTTTGTAATTTTAGGACTATATGAGAAACTGTCTTTTATACTTTCATTTTCCAATTTACTATGGTATTTGCCTCATACAGAGTAGGAAAGAGACACTATCAGCACTTGATAGCAAATTAATTTTTGCAAAAACAAATGACATGTACCAATAAGTTATGTTTATTCATATAAATAAATTCAGTGAATTAAATTATGACTCAGTGAATTTTAAGACTGAAAATAGAGTAGGCTTAGCAAACCTGTCTTTTAAACCAGATTAAAAGACACTTCTAGTTTCTGCCTATTTCCCTTTTTCTGTGTACCTTGCCAATTAACACCCTCAAAACAATTAATCTGTCTATAATTATCCCTAATAAAGATTTACTCCTTGGGCATTAGCCAAACTGCACATTTTATAATCACTTACCCTTCAAGTACAGCTATTGGTAATTATCTAAGACGTTAGATGCAGGGGCTTAACAATTAGCAATCTAAGTTCATATTTGCTAGGAAAATGTACAAAACAAGCCTGAACTTTTTAGAGTTCATGAAGCAGCATTCAATGGCAATGCATAGGCTTCTCTATGCATTAGTACATTAACATTCCCATCAAATGAAATGAATGCTTGCAAGTGAGAAAAGCAACTCACATAATGTTATTTAAATTGAGTGTAGGCTCCATTTTTAATAATAGATAGTCTGGGATCATAGATAAAAAGGAATGATAAATAATAGAATAGAATCCAAATCATTCATCTTGGCCTCGCTCTACAGAGACATGTTGATTTTCATCAGATATTTTCCTGGCCACAAGCCTTGCTTTGTTTTTGCAATTATTTTTTTTTCTGTGAGTTTTCATGTTGAAATATTTTTCATATTCATATATAATAATTGATTTTACTTTTTGTTGAAATATTGAAATAGCTCAGTTTAATTATTTAAGAGTTTATCCAGTCTTAAGAGGATAAAAAACTTGTTGAAAATTATTTTGGGGGCCAGCAGGTGGCATGGTGGTTAAGGCATTGGACTACCACATGGGTTGACTATGAAAATCATGGCTGGGCCCACCTTAGCAGTAGTCCTGTGACTCAAAGCCTACTGACTTCTACAAGAACCATCACACCCATCCTCCTATTTAAAAAAAAAAAATTACATAGAGACCAACAGTTAGCGTAATGGCTATGTTGCTGGACTCCCACGTAGTCAACTGTGGTTCGAGTCCCGGACCCGGTGGCTTAAACTCATGCCAGGCACGTGTGCGTGCGTGCCCAAGATCCCGAGAGGAGAACGGAGGAGAAGGGATTGCGGGTTGGCCATCCCCCCTGGGGGGTGATTTCCTGCTTTCTGTCTCTCTGTCTCTCTCTGTCTGTCTGGCGCACGCACGTGCCCTATAGCAAAAACCTCTCAAAAAAAAAAATTACATATTTATTATTAATTCTACTTGTTATTATTATTATTGTTGTTGTTGTTGTTATTGTTATTCAATTTGACCAGAGAGAGACAGAGAGAGAGAAAGGGAAAATGAGAAAGCACATCACCAGGTCCAGGACCCAAACTGCAGTCTGACATTTGGGAAACCAGTGCCTTAACCACCAAGCCATCTGCCAGACTCACTACCCTCCTATTTTTATAACTTTTTGTACCATCTGGGTATCTCGAACCATGCTCAGTTGCCTGCCTAGATTATTTGAGATATGTTCATAGAGAGATACCAATAATCGTCTTTGTTAATGTATGGCTATAAAATTGCATAGTTTTTTTGGTAATCTACCCCAAATTTGTTTTTTCCATAAGCCATATTTTTAGTGTATAATTTTACAAAGAGTAAGGTCTTTCAAAAATGCCATATATATCCTGGTATGGTAGAAATACTTGTTTTTTCTTCCTTTCCACTAATACAGAACTTCTTTACAATTTTTTATCTATGTACTAGGCAACAATTGTTTTTTATGAAAAATAGCTTGAACCCTGGAATATATATTGCATTATGCATTATTTTATCTATTTTGTGTGTTTCATTAAATATATTTTATAAGACAAATCTCACACTAACACATGGCCATGAATTAAGGAGACAATCAACTTTCAAATCACTGATCAAGAGACTAAGATTACCTTCCTTAACATGAAAATTTCCAAAGAAAGGAAAAATGGGAAAAAATTCAAGCATTCTAGGGTAGGCTCTTCTACATGACAACAAGAAATATGCTTCTTTAGGGCCTTAGTCAATCTGGAGCATAAATAAAAGAGGCATTTAAGGGAGATATTGTATCTAATGTATCTTTTACCTTCCATGCTACCCACCACATGGTATGTGCTCAGAAAAGGTCTGCAGAAAGCAACTTATTTTTGTACCAGTACGTCTACCCTGTATGCACCAATTTATCATTACCAGTAAAGATCACAGCAGTTCTAAAAGTTGAAGAGCAGATTTAGAAAAGGGTAACAGATTTCAAAAAATAAATTTTTATTAATTTGTTAGAGACCATATACACTCACTAGAGTGAGACAGAGAGAGGAAAAGATTGAGGGGAAGTGAGCAAGCACCTCCATGGGACATGGTCATGCTGCAATCCCCTCTCCTCCATCTCTTCCTCCTTTCAAGATTTTGGGCATGCGTGTGTGCATGTGCCTGGTATATTTTTCAAGGTGTGGGATCCAGGATTTGAACCATGCTGTTGGCCTTGTGAAATCCAGCCACTTTAACCACCAGGCCATGGTCTGGCTGGCTCCCCAAATTCCTTACTCCGCAATGAGTCAATAAATGACATGAAAAATTTTAAAATGTGTATATACTTATAATATGTTAAAATATTAACTACTATTGAGTCTAAATGCCAGTAATATTGGTGATTAGTATACTATCTTTTAAATTTTTTGAGTGTGTAAACATTTTTCATAATAATATACTGAGGGAAAACAGGTACTGTTGCTTATGTCTAATAAAAGAGAGATTTTTTTAGAATTTTATAGACACTCTTGAGCTACAAAAATCATTTGCAAACTTTGTATCATTTAATTCAAACAACCCCACCCAACTCGTCTTTTCACGTATGGTTAAAATCTCTTTAATTGTAATTTTAAGATTTATGGCTTCTGGTATGCAGTATGGTAAAAATGCTTCTAGAGACATCTATAGTCCCATAATTCAAATCCTTTGGATATGACTGAAATTTCCTGAAGTGTAAGAAGGTAAATCTTGCATCATGAAGCAGACTGCCTGCTATGCTTTATCGCACTCCGGTGCTTTACGCTGGCACCTTCTCTGTGATTATTTGTGAGTCATTTCTTAAGTTTTTATCTTGTCTCACAAATCTAGACTACAAACTTTACAGACAAGGATTGTCTTAAGTCTTTGATACCTACCTGTGAATCAAAAAATGTGCCACTGTAAGCTGTATCATGTTGTTTCCATACTGATCTATTTTCAAAAAGAAAAAAAAAACTGCATTCTTCTAAGTTTATTTATATAAACTGGATTTAAATCTCTCAGAAAGCGGAAGTGTTGTCTTCTGTGTTCCTAGCACTGGGCCTTCCATTCAATAGGTGGTTAATAAATACTGTTTGAATTTGATGAGAGAGGCAGCTCAAGTGCTTGGTAGCTATTTTGCGGTCTTTTGTGATAGTGCCTATTTTATGGAAGCCATCTGCAGACATTGGAACTGAGATATGACTCTCAGTTGTGACCTGGGGCTCCTGCTCAGAGACCCAGGTTGACTGAATGAGAGAGCAGTTTCTGTTTGCAAGTGCCTTATTTTGGAGATACCAGACCTAAGAGCAGTCATTCCTTTTCCTTCCCCATATTTTACAGAAACAGAACATGTTTCCTTCACAGATACTTTTTCCTCTTCGGTAAAAAAATTTATAAAAGAAGTCTTAGTCATTTGGCTCATTATCAAATTTTCTATTTAATCCCTTTTAATGACACTTGGGTCTTTCTATTTAAAAAACTACAATAGATATGGACCAACAGGTGACCTGGACTAAGGCTACTGGATCCCAAATGGCTGACTGCATGGTTTGAGTCCCAGACCCAGCAGCTTGAAAAACATGCCAGGCACATATGAGTGCATGCCCAAATGCAAGAAGAGACTGGAGGAAAAGGGATTATGGCATGGCCATCACCTCTTAGGGATAAACTCTCATTTTCCCTCTCTCTCTCTCTCTCTCACTGTCTGTCTTTCTTGGCTAGTTCACCCATCCTATGACAAAAAGACAAAAAAATATAGGAGAAAGAAAGAGAGAGAAAGGAAGGGTAAGAGATAGAGAAGAGAGAGAGAGAAAGAAGGAAGGAAGGAAGGAAGGAAGGAAGGAAGGAAGGAAGGAAGGAAGGAAGAAAAAGAAGCTGTAATAAATCAAAGAGAGGAATAAAGCAGATAAGCTTGGATAAGCTGTCTACCTTAACAATATTTATTTAGAAAGAACCACGGCCAGGTAGTGAAGCAGTGTGATGCAACTGGACCCTCATGGGAAGCATTTTGTGCTGGCGTTCCACGACCCCTGAGCATGCCAGGTGTGCATGTGTGCCTGCAACCTGGCTACAGATCTGACTGAGGCTAGAGATGGATCACAGCATGAAGACCCTGACAGAGGTGCCTGTTTCTCTGTCTCTCTCGTGGAAGAAATAAAGAAACCTATAAAAAAAAAAAGAGTGAATCATATGCCAGTAGTCTAATGAACTAATACAAAGTGTGGGTGGCAGTTCATTGTTCGAACTATAGCCTATTCAGTCTATCAGATTTTATAGGAAGATATACAAAGACTCGGTGGCTGTATAGTTACACACATTTAATTCTAAGAACATTAAAAAATTGATTATCCTCAGGGGCATTAAAAACTGTTTTTATTGATTGAATGTCTTCCTTGCATAAATGGCAGTTCTTATAAACAGCTGCACATTTTACTGTATCTTAAAGTTCTTAAATTGTAGGCATAAATATTTCACTTTAATTGTGAAATTTCTATCCCTCACCCCATGTATCAAGAAGATGATATACAGCACAACTAACTTCCTTTCTATGGGCACCAAGGTAATAAAGTTTCCATCCCCACTCAACTCCCAAAAGAACTTCTTTCCTGTTCTCTCCCCTTTCTTTTTTTCTCTTATAAAATGAATAGCTGCTCTAAAGTAATTAAATTGATAGGGCTACTCTTATATCCTTTAAAAGTCTAAAGTAGATTATTTCAGATATTGGGTTAGTTTACATGTCAGAAAATGATATTCTTCCAGATATTGCAGCTTCTTTAAGAAAGCTCTCCATGGGAACCAGCAGTTAGCATAATGGCTATGTCGCTGGACTCCCACGTAGTCGACCGCGGTTCGCGTCTCGGACCCGGTGGCTTACAACTCACGCCGGGCGCGTGTGCGTGCGTGCCCAAGATCCCGAGAGGAGAATGGAGGAGAAGGGATTGCGGCGTGACCATCCCCCCTGGGGGGGTGATTTCTCGCTTTCTGTCTCTCTGTCTCTGTCTGTCTGGCGAGCGCACGCGCCCTATAGCAAAAAACCTCTCCAAAAAAAAAAAAGAAAAAAAAAAAAGAAAAAAAAAAAAAAAAAAAGAAAGCTCTCCTGGGGCATGGTGGTGCCTGCCTTATGGCAAAAACCTATGGAGGCTTGAGGATTCTGGCATTGATTACATTTCTCTCTCTCTGTCTCTCTCAACATGCACGATTTTTGGGGACCAGCAGGTGGCATGGTGGTTAAGGTGCTGGACACACCCACATGGCTGACTACGGTTCAAGTGCTAGACCTGGGGCTTCGCTTTCTCACTTTCTTTCTCTCTCTCTCTCTCTCTCTCTCTCTCTCTCTGTGCGTGTGTGTGTGTGCATCTATCTCCAATCAAATCAAAATAAATGAACTAATCAATAAAATTAAATAAAATGATTCTTAAAAAAAATAAAAAGAAAGAAAGTGCTCCCGAATCCAGAGAGCAGAAAGATACAGGCATTCTAGTCTCTAGCCTCCTTCATTCTTTTTTTTTTTCTTTTTTTGGGAGAGGTTTTTGCTATAGGGCGCGTGCGCTCGCCAGACAGAGAGAGACAGAGAGATAGAAAGCAGGAAATCACCCCCCAGGGGGGATGGCCACGCCGCAATCCCTTCTCCTCCATTCTCCTCTCGGGATCTTGAGCACGCACGCACACGCGCCCGGCGTGAGTTTAAGCCACCGGGTCCAGGACTCGAACCGCGGTCGACTACGTGGGAGTCCAGCGACGTAGCCATTACGCTAACTGCTGGTCCCGCCT
The DNA here is from genome assembly GCA_026018925.1 of Tupaia tana. NCBI lineage: Eukaryota > Metazoa > Chordata > Mammalia > Scandentia > Tupaiidae > Tupaia > Tupaia tana. Next base: position 13,864,979 of record JAKSZU010000022.1, on the reverse strand, counting down.
CCTTCATTCTTCAGGTCAGGAAACCTAAACCACCCACAGGTCTCTAGGACAACTAGACACAGTTGTCCCCTTATCAACTGGCAATTCCGTCTTTAGAATTCTCATTGTGTGATTTCTGCCACTATGGTTTTATTGTTCATTTTGATGTTTAGTGTTTATTGATTTTGGAAGGAACTGCTAATTGTCAACCAATATCCCTTTTTTCTTTGTTGTTTAATACAAGAACACCATTGTGCCCAGATATCTGAATGCAATGCTAGTGCATTAACACCTAGTATGTTCATATGATTAAGTTTTTTAGTGAGATATAACCAGAAATATTTTGGAGGACTTCTGAGAAGTCTCATTAAATGGAGATGAAAAATCTACAAATTGTGCTATCTTGTCCTCCCATTTACCTTATTGTTTTGCTGCCTGTAATGTGGTCTTGATGGCTGGAGCTCTAGTAGCTTTCTGGGACCAGGAGGTGTCTAGAAGATGAAAAGAATAAGCTAGATTAGTGCAGGAAAATTATAGAAGCCTAGTTCCTTAATTGATGGCTATGGAACTGCTATTCTAGTGCTAGAATATTTTTAAGTATTTTTTTCCCCTGCAAGTAAAAAGTGAACTATTATGTTTGAACTATTATTTTTTACTTTCTTCTTGTGTGTAGTGGAAATATTTTTGATCAGGTGAAGTTGTATATGAATTATGCTTTAAGAAGTAGAGTTCCAGCAGATTAGGGAGGTCTTCAAATGAACATTGGGCATAATCCCAGTAACTTTCAGAAACTTATACTATTGGAAGAGTGATTTAATTTCTCTGTGCTTCCCTTCTCTTATTAAAAAAAAGACAATAATAATAGCATTAACTACTTCTTACATGGGATCATGTAGAAGTTTTTTAAAAAGTATAAAACACTATATGAATTTATTTTTCATTAATAATATTCTCTTTCTCTAAAGCAAAGTTTCTTTACACAAAGTCTATGAATTCCTTGAGTTTTCTTTTTTAAAAATTATACTTATAAATACAATTGTATTCCTATGGAGAAAGTCCATTAAATCTTCAACAGAGTCAAGATGTCAGAGACTATATTCAAAATGAGAAGATAATATGTATCTTAAAGAAGTTTTTTTTTTTCTATTGCACAACAACTAAAGTAGAAAATTGTTTGAAATGTCCCCATCAACAGTCATAATCAACATCTAATGACCATCTCTGAATGTCTAAAATTGACGGATTCTTCAAGGTCTCCTTTCAAAAACAATTTATTCCCCAAAATGTTTTAAAAAGTGCTAATACTGGGACCAGCAGTTAGCGTAGTGGCTATGTCGCTGGACTCCCACGTAGTCGACCGCGGTTCGAGTCCCGGACCCGGCGGCTTAAACTCACGCCGGGCGCGTGTGCGTGCGTGCCCAAGATCCTGAGAGGAGAATGGAGGAGAAGGGATTGCGGCGTGGCCATCCCCCCTGGGGGGTGATTTCCTGCTTTCTATCTCTCTGTCTGTCTGGCGAGCGCACGCGCCCTATAGCAAAAACCTCTCCAAAAAAAAAAAAAAAAAAAAAAAAAAAAAAAAAAAAAAAAAAAAAAGTGCTAATACTTTCCCTTTTCTCAATTCCCATGGGACACTAGTACTGTCATAAAATACTTTTCCATATTTTTTAAACTTCTCTATTGAGCCTCTAGTTCTTTGAAAGCAAGAATCACAAATAGACCTATACCAGATCCCCAGTAGTTTACATATGTAACTAGTTCAGTAAGTGATTGTTGGATAAATAAATTCCTCAAAACAGTCGCTTATGTTAGTGGTTTATACACTACATCATCTATAGCTCATTTGGGCTAAAAAACAGCAAACTTCAGCCTCTAAAGTAATTTAATAGGGAGGGCTCGATTCTAGATTCAGATCAGCCCCCAGAACATGGCACAGAGAAGGAGCGGATGGTGATCTACAGTGCGTGAAATGAAGATCTTGTTACCTGTCTCTGTCCCTAACCAACCAAATAACAATGAAAGTTGGATATGTGCATGGACTTGCTCAAAAGAGCTAGACTTAAAAAGATAAAAATTATTTTCTACCTGGGAGGTATCAGTTGTTAGCATACTATTTTTTTCTTTTCTTGTCTCTTTTCTTTTCTTCTCTTCTCTTCTCTTCTCTTCTCTTCTCTTCTCTTCTCTTCCCTCCCCTCCCCTCCCCTCCCCTCCCTCCCCTCCCCTCCCCTCCCATACCCTCCCATACCCTCTCTCCCCCTCTTCCTCCCCCTCCCTCCTTCCTGCCTACCTTTCTTCCTTCCTTCCTTCCTTTCTTCCTCCCTCTCTCCCTCCCTCTCTCTCTCCCTCCCTCTCTCTCTCTCTCTCTCTCTCTCTCTCTCTCTCTCTTTCTCTCTCTCTCTCTCTCTCTCTCTCTCTCTCTCTCTCTTCTTTCTTTCTTTTGAAGATTTTTGCTATAGGATGCATGCCCTCACAGAGAGACAGAAAGATATGGACATATGTACAGAGAGAAAGTGAAAAATCACCCTCACCCTCTGAGGGTATGGACATGCCTCAATCCCCTCTCCTCATTCTCCTCTTAGATTTTGGGCACACATGCATACATACCCTGTGTGAGTTTCAAGCTGCCAGTTCCAGGAATCAGACCACTGTTGGCCATGTGAGAGCCCAGTGCCTTAGCTATTATGCTACCTGCTGACCCCCAGCATACTATAGTTTTTTGTGCAATAGTTATAAAACAAAGGAAATTTAATCAAATGTTTCCTTTGTATACAAACTCAAATTTATCATGCCATTCAGAAATAAATTTTCACCACAGAATTCTACCAGTAAAAAAAGTCATGTGAATCTTTTTTCTTGAAGTGTATTTATTTCGTAAGTGAGAGAGACAGTGACAAGGACAGAGATGCAGCACCCCTGACAGTGTCAGGACACCATCTTCCCCTCCTAGCTCCAGCCAGCCTGGATCTCAGGCACGCGCATGCCCTGAGGACTCAGGGACATCTCCAGGTGCAAACTGACACCTTCCCATGTGGATCCATCTTGCAGAGCCTTGCATTTTACTGAGCCACCGTCTGGTCCTAGTCATACATTCTTGATGACATTGATGTGCTTGTAGTTCCTATTGGTTTAGTTTGACTTGACTATTTTTTATCATTCATTTCATTTTTACTGGGGGTATTGATCATTCCTAGGTATTCCAAGAAAAATCCGTTTTGGAATTTCAGGGGCTTTCCTCACAATGTTCAGAAACAACGGGGAGACCTGCGAACAAACCGATACAAATAAAATATAACACTTACTACTGAGAAAGCAAAAAAATACAGCAAATACTTGTAAACAGAGTGTTAGTAATTCCAAATTAAACAGATTCGCCGGATACTTGTACAACCTGTGCTTCATTCTCCTGTACCCCTCCACAAAGGGACAGACTTTGTCATCTGTGGTTAGAGAGAAAAACAGAAGGCACCCTTTTGGAAAGAAGGGATATCAGAAAAAAAAAAAAAAAAATAGAAGACGTTCAGACACTTACACTCTGAGCCTTCTTCCAAATTCACTAAGGGAAGTTTGGGAGTATTATTCTACTGTTGTTTCTCCACATGGAAACATGTGGCAGGGATGCTTCTTCAAAGGGTTCTAAATCAGGTTCATGCTCTCAGCACACAGACACAAAACTTAGTGAATAAGGAATTTACTCAGTGAGGCCAATACCTGAGAGAGAATGGACTGGGGTCCCTAACATTCAAAAAAAATTTTTTTTAAATGAATACACTTTATTGTGCAAATCCTACAAAGGCAAGAAGCCCCAACCCACTTGGGGACTTGGGCTGCTCTTTGGTTCCGCCCTGACCAGACAGCCAGGGTCTCTGGCGGAGCGTGCAAGTGTCTAGATCCATGCTGTGTATGGGCACTTGGTCACTGTGGTAGCCTGAGAGAGAAGACAGGGGGCAGAGAAAGGGCTCCACTGCCCAGCTCAGGGGCCACACAGGTCCACACAGGCCTTCCCACTGTGGAACGCATGGTCATTCTGGTGGGAGGGAACATGGCCACAGCACCGAGCAGGGAGCCCACATGGATGATCATGCCAGCCACCAGCAACACCCGCCAGCCCCTACTGTGCAGCAAAGAGCTGACTGGCATCCTCACATACGAAAACACACCCAAACACAGCACCTACGACAGCATCAGAAGGCAAAAATGACAAGATGATGGGGTGCCTGGTAATTGTCTCTGTCAGGATCACAAGGACATGAGATGGCTCAGGGGGCAGTCACGGCTTTGCAGGGAGAGCATGTATATAGCAGTTTTTCTTCCAGATGTGCAGGGCAGGGTGGAATAAGTGTTTTCCTTCTCTGTGAGGAGCTTAAAAATAAGCAATCATTAATAAGGCAGCACAAGCAGATAGAGTCAGTGAAGGCAACTCTTGGATCATGGTTTAGAAGCTAGGTGTGGCTTTCTAATGCTTGACTAAAAAAATATTTTTCTGGTCATACAGGAGAGCATTGGTGGCATCTTCCCCTTCCCTATCTCCATAGCCAGACATCTTTAAGTACTCAGCAAGGAGGTCATTAACTTTCATTAGTTAAGCATTAGGCTCCTCTTTTATGAGAGAGGCAAAAAGGCTAGGTTCTGTAACTCACAGTGTGAGGGAAGTGAAAGAAGTTAAAGCGCAGTTGTCCCAAGGTCAAATCTGTTAAGATGAACTCCATGACTAAGTACAACATAGAGGCACTGGTTCTCTTACGACTCAGTTAGAGCATGGGTCATGAGTGTTCCCTTATATTAGTCAGAGTTCTCTAGGGAAGCAGAACCACTGGAGCAAGTGTAGACATATAAGAGGGAATTTATTACGGGGATTAGCTCCTGCATTTATGAAAGCCAATGGCCAGAACAGGATAGCTGCTGCTGAAAGTCCTAGGCTTCAAAGACCTGAGAACCTTGAGTTCTAATGTCCAAAGGCAGGGAGAAGATGGATGTCCCAACTCCAGATGACAGAGAGCAAATTTGTCTTTCCTCATCCTTCTTGTTCTATCTGGATGCTCAAGAGATGGGATGATGCCCACCCATATCGGTGAGGGCAGGTTATCTTTATTCTGTTTACTTATTCAAATGCTAACTTTCTCAGGGCTAGCAGTTGGTGTAATGGCTATGTTGCTGGACTCCCATATAATCAACCACGGTTCGAGTCCTGTACCTAGTGGCTTGAACTCATGCTGGGTGCGTGTGCGTGCATGCCCAAGATCCTGAGAGGAGAATGGAAGAGAAGGGATTGCACTGTGGCCATTCCCCCGAGGGGTGATTTCTCACTTTCTGTCTCTCTGTCTCTATCTTTCTAGCAAGCACACAATGCCCTGTAGTAAAAACCTCTCAAAAAACAGAAACAAAAACAAATGCTAACCTTCTCTGGAAACACTATCAGAAACACACCCAGAAATGATATTTTAACAGCTCTCTGAATATGCCTTTAACTTACTAGGATTGACATATAAAATTAACCATGATGTTCCTCTTCTTATGTAAGTATTCTGTTGTGTTCCTATAATACTGTTTGAAATTTTAAGTGGTGTTATTATTTTCACCTTTATTTACTTTAAGGGAGAGTTTTGCTATAGGGCGAGTGAGCTTGTTGGAGACACAGAGATGGAGAGAAAGTAAGAAACCACTCCATTATGGCCACGCCACAATCGCTTCTCCTCTAGAGATTTCCGGCATGCATACATATGCACCCTCTGTGAGTTTCAAGCTGCTGGGTCCAGGACTCAAACTGTGGTTGATCATGTGGGAGTCCAGGGCCTTAATCACTACACCAGCTGCTGGCCCCTTCATTTTACCTTTAATGGACACACTTATTGTATTGAAACATATATAACATTATTAAATTGAACTGGCTTCAGAATATCTGGAATCTGTACTCCATAGTTTTTATTCTCATCGCATTTTCACCTTCAAGTGACTTAACTCATTATTTTGTCTTTGGAAAATCCAGAATATGGTACATTTTCATATCCCCTGTTAGTTCTCTCACCGACACGTGTAGTGATTGTACCTTCTTTAAAGTCTTTCTTCTGTTCTTGCATAGCCTGTTGAATACTCAAAAGCTAAAGTTGTATCCTTTTTCTTATGGGTTTTTTTGTTTCTCCTAGAATACTTACCGTACTTCATCATCATTGACTATTGTTACTTATTACTTATCTGTTGTCTTTCTCCCTCTGTAGGGTATGAGTATCATTTCCTCCTTGGTCTAGTTCTCTAACACAGAAATTGGCATCAAATAGATTATAAATATGAGTCGAATGACTCCCTTATTCATCTGCTCACATCTGTGATTCTTTTTCTACCCCGCGACTCTATCTGTAATCAATTCTTCTTTGAATTAGAAACAGATGAAATAATTTCAAATGCCCCACAGAAATATAGTAAAACAATGTTATTTTAAAATCTATGGCTATCATGAGATACTAATACATGGACACTTAATTGGCTATTTCTGTTTTATTTCTATGTTTTGTGTATTAGTGCAACATTATATGAATACTTCACAGAATTTGATAGATCCTTTATAACTAGTGATTGCATTTGTGGAATGTACTTGTTAATAACTGAAGCCAAAGGCCCAGCTGATAATCATAACTACTGAGTTGTATGGTAATTACATTTAATTCTTTAGAAATTTCCAAAATGGGGGCCAACTGGTGGCATGGTGGTTAAAGCACTCGACTCCCACGTGGCTGACCACAGTTCAAGTCCTGGACTTGGTGACTTGCTTTTTCACTTTCCCTTTCTCTCTATGTCTCTCTGGTCATGTTAAAAAATAAGTGATAATAACAAATAAGATTAAATAAATAAATACTTCTTTAAAAGAAAAAAAGAAAGAAATTGTCAAAATGTTTTCCAGAGTGACCATATTATTTTACGTACTAACCAGCAGTGTATGAGTAATCTATTGATATTTTTCCACATCATTCTTACCATGTAATGTAATTTTTAAAATTTTATCTATTCTGATAGGTATGTATTATATCTCATTGATTTTAACTTGCACTTCTCTAATAGCTCATGATGTTGAATATTCTTGTTCTTATCTAATTTCTTCAGTGAAATATCTGTATGTTTTGCCCATTTTCAAATTTTTTTAAGTTGTTGAGTGTTAGAACTCTTTACATGTTGTGGATACTAGTTTTTTGATGAATACATCATTTGCAAATATTTTTTTCTCAGGGTACTCTTTCTTTTTCCTCATCTTAACAGGTATTTCTCTGAAAAAAATATTTAAGCCAAAATTTGTGAATTTCTTCAGGTGTTTTTTTTCATTTGTTTTTTCAAATTATACTTGTAAATAAAATTATTTCCCTAAGGGAAAAGTTCATTAAGTTTATGAAGTAATTTATCAGTGTTCCCTGTTACTTACCATGCTTTTGGCATCAAGTTTAAGAATTCCTGGGTCTGGCAGGTGGTGTGGTAATTAGGGGGCTGGACTCCCACGTGGCTGACTGCAATCTGAGTCCCAGACCTGGTGGCTTTCTCTCTCTCTCTCTCTCTCTCTCTCACTCTGTCCCTCTCTTGTCAAACTAAAATAAAGTTAAATAAAATAATTCTTAAAAAAAAAAGAATTATTTGCCTATTGCTATCTTAAATGTTTTCTCTTAATATTTCTTCCAAAATATATATTTTAATATCTAAAAAAATATATGTACTATATATTTACATGTATTTTATTCTAAGACTATATATGTGTATTTATATATATAGTAGTTTGTATAAAACTATAGTATTTTTGTTTGTTTAGTTTGCTACAAGGCAAGTGTGTTTGACCACAGAGAGAAATAGAGAGGACAAATGAGAAATCACCACCAGGGGAATGGCCACACCACAGTCCCTTCCCCATTCTTCTCTTGGGATTTTGGACACACATAGAGGTGTGTTTTTAAGCTGCCAGGTCCAGAACTCAAACCATGCAGGACCCAGCTGCCCTAACCTCGACACCACCTACTGGTTCCTAGTTACAAACAAATACACACACACACACACACACACACACACACACACACACACATACATTTTATTATTTATTTCATGTTTTTATTACCTTAGTTCAGTATTAACATTCTGTGTGATTTTTTCAGATCTGACTTTTAATTCACAATTTACCCTGCAATGGAAACTAATTTATATTTAATCTTCCACTGAATTTTTAATGTTTTTTCTATTGAGGTATAGTTTAATATACTGAAATACACAGAAATGAAATACATAGGATATACTTTTTTGTTTGTTTTTGGTTTTAGTTTATTTCCTTGAGAAAGAAAGAAGGAAAGGCACCCTCGATAGGGATTTTGGGCTGCAATTCTGCCTCTAGCCTTGCAGAAGCCCAATCACAGGTGTCCCCAGGAGTCTACCTGGCATGTAGAAAGAGACCTGGGATTCTGATGCAGAGCCTTCCATTGTCTGCAGCACCATTCCGCAGTGCTGCCTCGCTCCTGCCACCTAGTGGGGCCTACCTATACAATCAGATAAGTTTCTGCAGATACATATTTACCTGTGTGTGAATCATACCTTTCATGATATTGAGCATCTCTATACCTGAAAAAAGTTTCTTCGTGCCCCACTTTTTCAAATCTACTTTTTCCCACTCATAACTTAAAAAAATTATACTCTCTACTCTTTTATTTCTATAATGAATTTAAGAGCTCATTTCATATCTTTAAGATGATGCTATTATTTTTAGTTCTTGATATGCCAGTTAATAATTGCAGTATCTCTTTGCCCCCTGTGATTTTTTTTGTGTGTATGTGTGGTATATTCTTAGCAGGTTATGTCTTAACTATGAGAGACCCAGTGTTCAGGATAGTAGACAGATGCTGATATAGAAAATCTGAATTCATTTTTAAGTCCCAAATGGATTTGTAGGATTTTTTTTCTAGTTTTTGTAGTAACATTTCCCCATGGAAATACTGGACTACCACCAGAAGTATAAATTTGGATTTTCTATCTGTCCAAATAAAAGTTAAATTTGTTAAAAAGTTTTACCATCTGTATTAGTTTCTGATTAATGCTGTAACAAATCCTACAGATTTTGTGGCTTAAAACAACACAAAAGGGGACCAGCAGATGGCATAATGGTGACATCACTGGACTTTCACATGGCAGACTGCAGTTTGAGTCCCAGACCTGGTGACTTGAAACTCATGCCAGGCACGTGTGCACATGTGCCCAAAATCTCAAAGGAGAATAGAGAAGAGGCCATCCTCCCAGGGGGGTGATTTCTTGCTTTCTGTCTCTCTGTCCCTCTGGTAAATGCATGCACTTTATAGCAAAAATCTCTAAAAACAACAAGATAAAAGGGGCCAGGAGGTTGGGGTGGTGGTTAAGGCACTGGACTCCAACATGGCAAACCATGGTTTGAGTCCTGGACCTAGTAGCTTGTTTCTCTTCTTCCCTTTCTTTCTCTCTCTGGTCAAATTAATAATAATAGCAAATGGAAATAAATAAATAAATAAGATTTCATATGTGACTTAGGCCACCATGGTGCTGGAACTTCACCTTTCTTTTACAGGTAAAGAGAGTGCTTCTAAGATGATTGAACTGACTTACCTGAGAACACTTGGCTAATAAATGACCAAACCAAGGTTACAACTTTGTGGTCCTGACTCTGACACAAAAAGCTCTTACAAAATATTTACAAAGATCTTTTTTTTTCTTTGTTTATTTATTTTTATTTTTTGGAGAGGTTTTTGCTATAGGGCACGTGCACTCACCAGAATGACAGAAAGAGACAAAGAGACAGAAAGTGGGAAATTACACCCCAGGTGGATGGCCATGTTGCAATCCCCTCTCCTCCCTTCTCCTCCATTCTCCTCTTGGGATTTTGGGCAGGCATGCACACACACCTGACATGAGTTTAAGACACCAGATCCGGGACTCGAACAGCGGTCGACTACATGGGAGTCCAGCAACATAACCATTACGCTATCTGCTGGTCTCTCTTTTGTAAATCTTAATTCCCATTCTTTATTATTATTATCATCCCTGTCATCAGTTGTACTCATTACTGAGGTGTCAAATTACACAAGAACCTGATGAAAACTGTATTGTTTGGGGGCCAGCCTGTGGCATGGTGGGTAAAGCAGCTGAATCTTCCATACCAACAACCTGGTTCAAGTCCTGGATGTGGTGACTTGGGAAGCACACTGGCTATGTAGATGTGTGTGCCCAGGGCCTGAGAAGGGTATGGAGAAAAGTGATTATAGTGTGAGCAACCCCCTTTGAGAGATGCTTTCTCCCCCTCCCTCCATCCCCCACCCTGCCCCCACTCCCATCTCTTTCTGATAAGTACTCATACCCTACAGCAAATTAAAAAAAAAAAAATTGCTTGAAAACTCAGGATTTGGAAAAATGAAGAAAAAAATATTGTATTGTTTCATAGCTTTATAATTGCAGTACCTATACAAAAAACGTTTATTAATTTTTTCTTGGAGAGGTTTTTGCTATAGGGCACATGTGCTCACCAGACAGACAGAGAGAGACAGAGAGACAGAAAGCGAGAAATCACCCCGCAGAGGGGATGGCCACGCCGCAATCCCTTCTCCTCCATTCTCCTCTCAGGATCTTGAGCATGCACGCACACACGCCCAGCATGAATTTAAGCCACCGGGTCCGGGATGCGAACCGTGGTTGACTACATGGGAGTCCAGCGACATAGCCATTATGCTAACTGCTGGTCACCGTTTATTAATTTTTAAACATTTATTGAGCTGTACCCCTGAGCTAGATCCTAGATATTCAAAACTGAATGAAACTTAATTCTGCCTTTGTGAAGTCGTGACCTAGTAGAATTCATAGGTGCACAATCAGATCGTTACAATGCAACGTGCTTGAGGTTCTTATGGACTTCAAGGAGACTTAATTAAGCTGTCCTGGAGAATGGGACTGATTAATGCAGGAGGAGAGAGAGTGTCAGGAATGCTTCATCTTACAATCATCAGTATTGAATTGATGGATGGAAAGGCTGGAGGGATGCATGGGTGGGTCATTGTGTGACAAAGTAGACATAGTAAAATGCTAATTGTAGAATTTAGGTGAAGAGGTACATGGTTACTCACTGTATACATCTTTCAACTTTTCTATATATTTGAAAAATTTTATAAGGAAAGGTTGGGAAAAAATAATTTTTACTTTTAGTATAGCTCTCATTCATGGAGCGCTTAGTGTGCCAAGTATTTTTAAGAGCTATACTTGATTTAACCCATATAATTCCCCTATTATCTGTGCACAATAGACACTGTACTATCACCAGTGCCCCTTCCCATGCAGGACACTCAGGAGCCCATGGCCGTGGCTGCGGAGGCTGCGGGACTAGAATTTCACCCCCACAGAGAGCAGTAGCCTGGGCACCTGAGCTAAGAAGGAACTTAATCTAGAAACTGGGAACTGTACAGAGACTACAAACACACATTTTTTTTTTATTTTTGATAAACACGTGAAAGTAGCAACAAAGAGAGCCCTCTTTCTCAGCCAAAAATGTGAGCCAAAACACACTACCACTTTCCTACCCCATTAACAAACCAACAGACAAAACAAAGACAAAAAAAGTCAACATATAGAAGTTATTTATTCACGCTAACACAGTTAAGTGTGTACAGAATCTATGGTACCAGGCTGTCTAACTCAATAATTTTCACTCTTTACTTTGACCATTCTAAATACATCTGAAATATTGGAAAGATTTTCTTGATAAAGGAGTTAGATATGAAGAAGCATTTCAGGAAAAAGAAAGATTATATATACATAAAGGTGAGGGGAATATGAGTTATTCAAGGAAGAGGAGAAAATCTGATTGATGAATGGAATGTTATACACAAAGTGAGCAAGGGAGGTTATTAGAGAGGGGAAATTTCTATAAATTTGTAGTGTTTAGCTTTCCCAGTTGTGGATAGGGATCTAAAATTTTAAAAGGAAAGATGATGTGTTTAGGTTTCTATTTTGAAACGGGCACTCAGACACCCGTGTGGAGAATGGATTTCAACTAGGGCTTTTCATTTTTTATTTATTTCTAGGTGAAAAATCCTACAACAAAATAGAGCAGTTTAGAGATCAATAAATGGAACAAGCTAAAATGTCTGGATGGAACTCTTTGGCTCCTTAGTTTAGAGTGCATTCTGCAAAAGTTGAAAATGGCCCTCATCTGAGAAGTGTGGTATTTTTAGCATTAGTGTATATGAAGAGGAATGTCTCATTACTAGATTTAAGACATTAATAGAAGATTGATTTCTAGGTATATCCTGACAATTTCCTTCTTTCTTTCAAAAAGAAGCAAAGTTCATATTTCCCCCCATCTTAATGTTTTTCTGGGTCTTATACTTTTCATAAATAGCTGGATTAGTTATCACTGTCTTCTGTTTCTGAGAAAATTTCAGAAAATATTTTCTGAGTGGCATCCATTCCTGCCACTTCCATGTTGTATGTGGGGGACAGGGGTTGAGTGAGTAGGTTGGGAACCTTTAAGAAAAGAAATTTAGAGATGAATGAATTATACAGATTATTGAGTTTTAGAAATATCTAGGTATTGGGAACCAGCAGGTGGTGTGGTGATTAAGGCACTGGACACTCCCACATGGCTGACCGTGGTTCGAGTCCTGGACTTGGTGGCTTGCTTTCTCACTTTCCCTCTCTCTCTCTCTATGTTTCTCTTTAGTCAAATTAAAAAAAAGAATAAACAAAATTAAATAAATAATTTTAAAAAAGAAATATCCAGGTATTTTATAGCTATTATTCTAAAAATTGATTCACTCATGGTTCATCAGTGGATGATGAAGCTACTACATGAAAGGCTATTGGGGAAAATTATATTTATAGAATCTCAAAGTACCCACCAAATATTACTGCCTAGTTATGAAAGTAAAATGATACCATTACAGTTATAACAGAGAAATCTGGTGATCAAACTTAGCATCACCAACAATAAGAAAAACTGATAATAACCTGTCTCCTTGTATTATTGACAAAAATCTTGAATTAATCACAAAGAAGCAATCTTAAAGATTCAAACTCAGTGACATTTTGTAAAATAACTGGCCTAGGTAGGAAATTTGTTTTTCTTAAAAGGAAGGTATAGCTAGCAGAATGGTGGTTAAGGTGCTGGACTCCCACATGGCTGACCACAGTTTGAGTCTCAGATCTAGTGGCTTGAAAAACACCCTGGGGATGTGTGCATGCATGCCCAGAATCCTGAGAGGAGAATGAACTATGACATGGCCATCCCCCTTGGGGGGGTACTTTTTCACTTTCCCTCTCTTTTTCTCCGTCTCCTGCTGATAAGCGCACTTATCAGTAAAAAACAAAATAAAGCAAAAACCTCATTTCCTTCTGAAAGCACATTAATCTATTTATGGGGGCAGTGCCCTCATGATTCAAACACTACCCACTAGGCTTCCCCTTCTGAAAGTCTCACCACCTCTGATAGTCATTACAGTGGAGACCAAGGTTTCCAGCACATCAGCCTATGGAGGACAAACCATATTCAAACCGCAACAGTTATGTAGATGTATGCTGTTATTTTGGAGAACCGTTACACAGTATATTCCTAGAAGTATTTATAGATAAAGTGTCATGTAATCCGCTACTTGATCTCAAATGATTTTGGGGAAAAAATGAATATAATGGAGAAAGAAAAAGGAAAGAGGAAGGGAAAGAGTAAATTAAAAAAAAAGCAAGTGTCAACATGTTTACATTGATTCTAGATCAAAAGCCTATGGGTATTCATTACATCAGTCAAATTTTCCTCTAAATCTGACATTTAAAATAAAAACTGGAGGGAAAATGATCAAATGAAATGGAATGATCTGTAGTCTTATTCAGAGTTATTGCATTTTATATGTTATTTTAGATCAATCCTGCCCAACAATACCAAATTTAATATTCACTATATTTTATACCAGCCTGCTTTAAATTTTCATGCTGCTTTAAAATTGTGAAGATATGGCCAGCCCCGTAGTGTAGCAAATAAGCACTGTGCAGAGGAAGCTAGATACCACGTGACGGACCAGAGTTCAAATCCAAGTCCCTGTGTCTTAAAAAACATTCTAGTTACAAACACCACACACATGCCAGTATCCTGATGGGATAGAGAATGGGGGGGGGATTGCAGTGTGACCAGACTCCATTGAGGGGTGCTATCTCTTTCTCTCTCTCTCACATGCACACACCCTCTGACATAAATAATAATAGTAAAATTGCAAAGACCTAGCTAAATGTAGCACTTAGAATAGGGTGGATATACACTTTAAAGTTGAACATGATTACATAGCTATGTCATGTCAATTACATGAATTTCAGATACATGGAATTAAAGGTTGATTTCCCTGACATTTGCTTGCAATGTTACTATATCACATAGATAAAAAAGAGGGTAGAGAGTATGAATTTAGGCAGAAATTTCCTAGAAAAGAGCTTTTATATTTTTTATTTAAAGAGAAACTCACTTTCTCCCTAAATCTCTGATTTATACATATTCCAAAATTAAACCTTTCCCTCTGTGTCTGGGAATCAACTGGGAAAAAAGCAATTTCTCAAAGTGTGACAAAAGTGAAGCAAGTAACTTATTCCTCTTTTTCACTCCATAAAATATATGTACTGACAGGTTTTGCCTGTTCTAATCAGCTTTTTTTTTTTTTTAATTTTCCTTAATACAACACTGTGGAGCTCTTAACAAATATGGAACTTTTTAGATTCAACCAGTTTCTGCTGCTCTTACTCATTAGGGCACCTTCTTCTCATCATACTCTATCTGCAGCAGATCTAAGGGGAGACCATTTCCCTTTCAGAAACTAAAGGAAGTTAGTTGTGACTCCCCTCATGTAAAAGCCTGAACAAGGCTTTTTGTAGTAGATGAAGAGATGCCAAAGAATAAAATGAAAAGCCCCTGCCATCTACCTAGCGCCTACACTCCCTGGAGCCGACAATAGAGCTCAGCACCAGAGCCGAAGAGTCCACATTAGTGAAAAAGCTGATTATAAATAATAATGACCTTAGTGGATGATGAGAAATGCAGTAAACTTTTTCTGTGCCAGACAGGATGATGAAGGGGATATAATATAAATGCATGAAGTCTGTAAGGGAGCAGATGCTGAGAGACTCAATTTCTTTTCCCAATAATTTAAATTGACAATGAATTTAGTAGATACTCAATAAATATTTGTGGATTGAGTAAGTAAACAAATGCAGTCTAACAACAGATTTCCTAAGGAAAGTCCACGAGCTGAAGCCCATGTTTTATTAAATTTCAATTCTGTTAAAACTGTATCTTCGGGACCAGTAGTTGGCGTAATGGCTGTTGCTGGACTCCCAACGTAGTCAACCACAGTTCGAGTCATGGACCTGGTGGCTTAAACTCATGCTGAGCACGTGTGTGTGCATGCACAAGATCCCAAGAGGAGAATGGAGGAGAAGGGATTGTGACATGGCCATCCCGCCTGGGGGGGTGATTTCTCGCTTTCTGTCTCTCTGTCTCTCTCTGTCTCTCTGGCTAGCACATGTGCCGTATAGCAAAAAAACCTCTCCAAAAAGAAAAAAAAAATCACAAAAAAAAAAACAAAAAACTGTATCTTCTTTCAGGAGTAAGGTCAGAACCCTGATTGGGGAACATGCAACATGCTTCCCAGCTATTTAGGCCCAATTACAGAAAAACACATGAATGTAATTACATGGAGCTCAATTTGACTACGACATGTGTTCATTGCAATGGTGAGAGGCAGGAGGAAGGCAAGAGAGACTGAATGGAGATGAATTTTTTCTTAGTTCCATTTGGTTAATTTAGGATCAGTCTTCTAGTGCAGACAGGACCTTATTTGATACCTATTTTGACATGACATTTTACTTAGCGATCACAATGGTAGTCATTTGTTCTAAGGCCCAGCTTTGTTTGCATGGATAGACTTGGAATTGCAGTACATTCTTGGCTTTTGCACTAGCTTGTTGTGATAACATGTTGAGTATGTTTCATGAAAACATACTGAAAAGTCTGAAGTAACTTCCAAGGTCAAACCATTTAGTATAGCTACAGCAGCTATATCTGGAGCAGTACCATTTTAATTTCACTGTTTCTTAATATCAGTTCTCAAGTCTTAGGAATTCTAACTGTAAGACCCCCATCACATGTCTCTTATGTCGGGGTCTCTTAAGCATGGCACAACTGACATATCAGGACAGATCATTTTTTTGCATTTTCCTCCCAGTTGTAACAAACACAAATCAATCTTTCAAAACTTGCTGGGTTTTTTGGAAAGGAAATCAGAATCTTGGGGGCTGACAGGTAGTGTAGTGGTTAAGGGTGCTGGACTCCCACATGGCTGACTACAGTTTGAGTCCCAAGACCTGGTGGCTTGCTTTCTTGCTTCCCCTCTCTCTTGCTCTCACTCTTGCTCTGTCCTTCTCTGGTCAAATTAAAATAAGTAATAAATAAAGTTATATAAAATAATTATTAAAAAAAAGAAAATCAGAATCTTCAGAGGAAAGAGGACTTTTATTATCTTCTTGGATAAGAAATTTGACTTGTGTTCTTTAGTCATTTTAATAAGGATAAAAAAAATAAAATAAGGATAAGTTAGTTCTACTCCAAAAACTAAATGAGAAATATCACTCAAAATGATTTATTCGCTCTCTCTTTTTGTGCGTGCCTACAGACACACACACACACACACACACATACACACACACACACTTCAAATTAATAGACATATTTTGTTAATAGTGACTTTAGGAACCAGCAGATGTTATAATGATTACATTGCTGGATTCCCACATAGTCAACCACAGTTTGAGTCCCAGACCCAGTGGCTTAAAACTCATGCCAGGTGTGTATGCGTGTGTGCCCAAAATCCTGAGAGGAGAACGAAGGAGAAGGGATTGCGGCATAGCCATCCCCCCTGCCCATCACTTTCTGTCTCTCTGGTGAGTGTTTGTGCCCTATAGCAAAAATCTCTCTCTTAAAAAAACAAAACAAAACAAAAACAGTGACTTAAAATTTCTAAGCAGCTAGTGCTAGATAAATATTGAGACATATTGCACTCTAGTTTATAGGTCAATTTGATGTCACCATGACATAATTTTTTAAGTGGGCTGGTTTTTCAAGAGTGTTTTAATTTTGTGATCCTGATCCTTGTGGGTTATCATTATTGGAATCTGATTAATTCCTAGAAAATGGGATCCACACTTTCCCATGTGGATCCAGACTTTGGACTTCCTTATTTATTATTGGCTCCATTGCTATCGGTTGCAAAATGAACTCCAATTACTGCTTCATAGATTGTTCTTCTGGTGATCGCCATGGGCTGCAATTTTCAATCCATTCCGTTCTTTGGGAGTCTTGTTCCCAGCTGGAGAGATGTCACAGTTGTCTCAGTTTAGACTTTGACTTTTAGTAAGAGATGCAATGAATGGGAAAATATGAACACTAGCTAGAAGAAATATCAATAATAAGCAATTGCATGCACATCTGGTTACTTATTGCTTAAGATACCAAAGCATTTAAAAATATTGATTAACCCTCAACCTGTTGAGAAATTGTTACCATACTTTTATTTTGCTCTTAGATTTTCAGAAGCTCCAAGCTATATTTTACTTTCTGAATCTTGTGTTCAGCAAGTACAAGATTCCTAAAGTCTCTTGCCAGAAAGAGACTTCAGGAATCTTATTCCCCAGATTCTTATTAGCCTTGACAGGAGGGTTGTTAAAATTTGCAGGTTCCTCATGTTCCCAAAGAGAAGCATATTCTTGCAATTTCACCATAAAGTCTAAAGAATTTCTGTATATGTTTTAGCTTCTGAAAATATCTTCTGGGGTAAGGTATCAGTTTCTACTGTCTTCTGAAAGAGCCTTTCTTTTGTTCACAGTAGCTAATCATGTTGGTCTTTCCCTGTTTCTCTTTGCTATATTTATTTTGACATAAATGTTGACTTAGATTTTAAATGGAAAAACTAAATAAATTTTTCAAGTTTAGGCTTTTATTATAAACCACTTCATATTTTAAATGTCTCAGGGGACATGTATGGAGAATTGATGGAAGTTAGAAATTTTTAGTTGTAATTATCACCTACCATTAGAAACAAGTGCAAATCACATGATGTCAAGGTGAATCTGTCACCTAACATAATCAAAGATGAATCAAGGTAATTACCAGGCAAACAGGGTTTGAATAGAACTTAAAACCAATTAAACTATTTATTTTGACTGTACCACTAAATAAACACTTTAGTATTTTAATTTGCTCCTCTTTTCATTTGCTTCAGCAATATGTTTGCTAATATGACTGTGATGCACAATTGCTATTTAATTAACCTATTTTTGTCAGCACCTCACATGAGCTGCGTGAAGTAAATGTGCGCAAGTCTCAATAATAATGAGCCATATAAAAATAACAAACTCAAAGTTTACGCCAATCATTCTACAAGATACTCCAAATTGCAACAATATCCTCCACCCAAAAAAAATTGCCTTGCAGAAATTAGATTTAAAATACTTGCAAAATCATATTGAACCAAAACAAAACAACTTGAAAGTTCAGTAAAACTTTTTAAAAAGTTTAATGGCACTGTTTCTCTGTTTCTGCCTTTATGTATTATTACTATTAACTACAGATAACAAATCTCCTTGAGGATATGTATTCAGTTTGGAAATAATTCAGTTGATAAAGGGCACAAATACTGGCACACATATTGGGTCGTCACCAAAGTTAGGATGTATTTTTCCCTACGTTTTTCTATGCAAAAATGGGTCATGAATTTTCTGACAACCCAATATTTTACCAAATCACATGTCCTTTGGGAGTGCTACCTTTCTAGTTACTGACCAAGGGATTGCAAAAGTGTAGATTCATCTTCCTTTTATTCTCTAGACTATTATCAAAATCGTAAGACAGTTTGGTTTGTCTTGACCTTGATGATACTCCCCCCCACACACACAAAAGATGACATAACTGACTCTATGAAGAGAAATTCCACCTTTTTTCTGCCTTTGGAGAGTTTAGTGTAAGAACGTAAAGTGGAGACAGCCGCAGTGGCCCAGCAGGAACTCTGCTCTGTGATGCTGAGACCATATGGGAAGGTCTCTGGTTCACATCCTGAGGTCTTCCTGCTTGCTGAGTTCCTGCTTGCTGAGGCTGGGAGTGGCTTGCAGCATGAATAACTATTAGGGGCACCTCTCTTTCTTCTCCCTTTCCTGACAAAAATAAACAAACCTTTTTCTTTTTTTTCCCTTTATGACTACAATCTAGAGCAATCGAAGTTAAATATGACATAAATATGTCATGATTTTTCCAACAACCCAATAAGAAGACTGTTTCCAAAAGATACAATGATCTTGTGATAGGCATCACAACTATAAAACACGGATTGGACTTTGATTCTTCATCAAGATATTTTACTCTCAGGTAGCCATGAGTCGCATGCCATTAGATTTTTTGGCTCAACATGATAATTTTTTCTTCTTCTTCAAATATTTATGATTTAGTTACACTCACTGAGCACAAGCTTTGAGTATTCTCAATTAGCTGCTTAGTAACTGGTTAATCATGGGCTCTACAGAGGTTGTAGGGACACACACAGGCCCCACCCCGTGCCCACATTTGGGCCACTTAAAAGAAGCCTACCTTTATTTCATCCCCATTACTCTAGTTGCTTTGATGAAATATAAGCACCTTACTCTTGGAAGCCCACTTTCAGCTCTTAGGAAAATAATAGAACATCATGTTAAAAAAGGCCTCAGAAACCTGGACCATGATGCTGTTGTACAGATGGAAAAATCAGGGGCTGTCCTCGTAGACTCGTGGTTAAGTTTTCTGGATTCTACATGACTAACTGTGGTTCATATCCTGGTCCCAGCGGCTTGAAAAACATGCCAAGTGAATATTTGTGCATATGTGTGCATGCCCCAAACCCTGAAGGGATGGAAGAATGGAAGAGAAGGGATTTTAGTGTGTCTACATGCATTGTGGGGTGCTTTCTCCTTCTCTCCCCCCCTCTCTGTTATTTCTGCTTCTATCTGGCATGGACATGCACCCTCTAGAAATTAAAAAAAAAAATGAAATGTTGTATAGTAGATCCCCTGTTTTTTGTTGTTGCTGTTGTTACTGTTTTTAACAATATGAGGATTAGACCTCAGATTTCTTTCCATAAATGTGCTGCTCCCTTCATCACAGACTCAAAGAACTAGCTGCTAAGCGTGTGGTGGGACTTTCAGTAACTCCATGGTGCCTTAATATAGCCTCGTAATGAGAACATGGGCACCGAGTCTCCCTTTTTCTAAAATGGAATGTTTTCTATTCCTATCCTAGACTTGCTTAACTAAGGTCAAATGTACATTAACATATGTCTTCAGAGGCCGGCCGGCAGGTAGTACATCTGCGCAAAAGCAAGAATGGCACTATTTTGGTGAAGTGCAGAACACATGTTCTGTTTGAAAATGTTCACATTCAGATTCTAATGTTGCTCTCATGCCAAACCAAGCATGTCCACAGGCTACCAGTGTGCAACCCCTGACTGCATCATCATGCAGACAGAGTAAAGAATCATGTCCTTCCAGTTATGCAAACAGAATCCACATCGCCAGTTCCTTTTAGAATACTAGGTGTCCTGAGGACTGTGCCAAACCATCTGCTTTGAATTCTCTGGACTTGTGGTACTCAATGAAGAAGCACATCTTTGGGAATGTTAAAATGCCCTCCTAGAGACCAGTTTTAGTCCAGCAATTTCCCCAAAGACTAAACCTGAAAGGAATATATACTTGCACATGGTATAAAAATCCACAGAGGAAATGGTACTGCAGCCTGTAACCTTCCTGGAAGCTGCCGAGTAACCCTAACAGACAAGCCAAATCAGAGGGCAAACCCACCATATGTACCGAACAACCAGTGTAATTATATTCTGTAGTTGAAGAATTACATAAATTGCCCATTGGGAAGGAAGCCTTAATCTCCATCCCTCCCCTGAAATCTATAAACAGCTGTGCGCGTCTCAGTGTATTTTTGAAAGGTTGAACACATTTGATCGGAGAACCAACTTGATTTCCTCATCAGGATCCATGTGAAGAGAGCCAGTTAGGGATGTATGCGATTCTCCCAGTGTGCATCTTTGATTCATGCGCTAATTATGTCGATCCTTTGGGGAACACAGCTACGAAGCTGGGTCCTCCTTGATTAATGCTGGCGGAGAGCCATGCAGCGCGCAGCGGAGAGCAGTTCAGAATCTCTAGTCCCAGCTGAGAATATGGTCCCATTATCTCGCAGCTGCCTAAGCAATCCATAAGGGCCTGTTCTGCGTGGATGATCAGTGTAGTGGAAGCAGGGACTTGCTGAGAGCTGAAATCTCTGTTTGATTTGCTGTAACATGTAAAGCGAAACTGGGACATTTTACTTTACAGTCTGTAAGTACCAGGTTTCACCCCCCCTCTCTCCCTACAGCTCCCTGTGAATGTGACTTTGCAAGCTGCATTTGATTTTCTGTTCCATTGCTCTTTGTTGAATCAAGCTGGTGAGACAGAGTGTAATCTGTTTAGAGCTTGCTGTTTCTGTCAGATCTCTTATATAATTGATTCACACAAGGAAAGAAGGGTCCTTTCAGAGTGTTTTTATGGAAGTTAAAAATCATTGGCTTTGTTTTTAATTTGGGAGCATGGTTGTGTTATCTGTGGTGCCCGGGATGGTTAGAGCGTATGTTTATCTTCTTCTGTATCTCGGGCCATTGCAAGAAAAATGTAAGTAAAACAACTGTTTATGCAAAGAGATCATCTTCCATGCACATCTATTTAAAAGAAGCATGTGAGAGTATTTCCAGAATTTAAGATAGTTTATTTTGCTGCTCTCTGCTGCCACTAAGAAATACAGAAACACGAAAGTTTCTCTGGTGTTTCAGTTGCATGCTGTTTAGAAAGTTTTCAGGGGGTGGGGAGGTGACTGTGAAGAACAATTGCAAATATAAACCATGTATTTTCTTTTGTATTCTAAGAGACAGTATTTAAAAATGAAAGTGTCTGTTTAGCCTGTTATTGCTTCTGAATAGAACCATTTTTAAGAGGTGTTTTGAATTTAAAAAGCAAAAAGAAATCACTTCAAATCTAGTTCAATTTGTTTTTTATATGCATCCCCCAATGCAATCTATCAAATTAATATTTGTTATTCATGCAAGATGAGGTAATCATAAGAATGCTATTAGAATATAATATTGTTAATAGCGTTTGCATGGGTCTTTTAAATGATCGCTGCTTTAGTAAAATTAAAGATTGCTGTCACTGTGAAAAGAGAGTTGTGGATTTTTGGGGTTTCCCTAACCTAAATATAAATCGTACTTTTCCCCGTGGATTGAAAGTAGAGCAAGTGAGCTGTTGTAAAAATAGAATTTGAATAAAAGTGACTTGAACCACTAAAACCAACAGCCAGAGCAACCGCGGACCAAAGTGAACTTGAAATCATTCATACCTGACAAGGGGGGAATCGAAGTGCTCACACAGGGCTTGAGACCAAGGAGCCAGAGGGTCTCATAATTTCCAGAGTGGAAATACAATTTCCCTGAATAGGCAGGAGGTCTCAGGGCAGAGGAAAACCACGGACTGTGAAGTATGAAAGCGTCTCACTGGTGAGGACAGAGTATGTTCTCATTAGATTTGGGTGAGAGAAATGATGCAAGAGAGAGAAGACAAAAAATAGATGGCCCTCTACACGAGCAAAGGCATTTTCGGAGCTTGGGGTTTGGCAGGCAAGAGATAACAAGCCAATAAAGAATACTTAACATCTGGCGAGATGGAGCGAAAGGAGAGAGGCTGTGGTACCGCTGGGTAGCCAACAGTCCCAGGGCTGTCCTTGCTGAGAAGTCTGGTCTCTGGAAAAAGTAAGCGTGTTTAAGGGTCTGATACCAAAGTCAGAAATCAAAGCAAGTGGTTTTGATGCTTCTGTCTTCCCTAAACAGAAGAATGGCCTCATGCCTTCTTCCAAAATGAGCTGACTTTCATGAGTGATGGTTCCCGAGGAACCCTTAGCTGTGTGTTAAAACAATCATCGGTGGTTTTCTGACTAGCCCAAGTATATGATCGTGCACAAGATGTGATCTTGTTTTAAGAGGATAAAAATAATTGAAATATAGTTAGTTAAGTTTCAATGATGTTGTTTTTACAAATGTTTCCTTTGGGTCTACTTAATTTAATAAATAGTGTGTTCTTTTGAATCCTGTTTTTGTCAGCCTGCTGCATCCCGTTTTTTAAATCTTAGCAAAAAGTTTTGCCTTCCGTAAAGAAGTACTTTCCTGAGGTAGATAAATTTGGTTTTTATTTTCTATTCAAACATTTAGACATTTCAACTCATATGTTATAATGTTAAATGTTTTTGTGGCTGGCCATCACAGTGCTCAGTGAGGTATCTGCTAAATTTAATGTGCTCCTATTACGTTAGAAATGTTTTGATTACTTTCTAACAATTAGGGCACTATCTTCCCAGTTGTGCCTAATTTGTCAAAAAGGGCATTGACTGTCCCCAAGAGTTAGTTTAGGGTCTAGTTGCTTGACAGATGGAAAAGCCAGATGGGTGTTATATATATCTTGTAAGAGGTACTTTTCAAACCATAGCAGTTTGATTGGTCTTCCATATAAATGTAAAGTGCAATAAAAGAGAATAAAGGGGGTGAGTCATAGTAATGCGGTGATAACACGAAGCTCTGCCATACTGAGACCATATAGGAAGGTCCCAGGTTCAGGTCCTGAGGTCTCCCTGTACATTCTAGTGCTCCTGCATGCATGCCCTTGACCTGGCCTGGCCAAGGCTACGAATAGGATTGCAACATGATGATCCTGTTAGGGGTGCCTCTCTCTCATCCTCTCTTTCCCTCTCTCTTTCATGGAAAAAAAATAAACAAATAGACTTTTAAAAATGAGAAAATAAGAAAAAGTCCTGCATATTACATGTAAAGAGAGTGTGTCTCTGTGTAGGGTTGCATGCATGCAAATCCATTTACCAGCCTTGTAGATAATTTCTCTGCTACCCCAAGTACATTACCCTTTCAGGTCCTAGGAGGTACGGAGATTGAACAAAGTAGGAAGAATGCCATGAGTAGGGTCACATCAGCAGAAAGTACAGCCCTGGCTTTCTGTGCTTTGCACCCTGGGCAAACTGTCTGTCCCCAGAGTGGCTGAGCTAAGCACAAAGTGGACTTCATAAATCCACAGCAGCATTTGAAAGCAGGTCCTCCTCTTTGGACACAAATTGCACCCCAGCCCTTCTTCACAGGTCAGGCTGGTCAATATGAGGTGAAGAATGAGCTCTGCAAACTGTCTCCCCTATATATTAAAAAGTGAATATGGCTGGGTGAAAAATAATGAATTTAGTCATCTTAACAATTTTGGATGATTGTAAATGATAGTAAGCCTTGACTGTGCACTCTGAAACTGTACACACCCTTGGTTATCTCTGATCACAGTGGGAACCTAGGTTAAACTCCTTTACATTGTTGGTATCCTCTGATAAGCCACTTCTTCACCTCTCTGAACCTCAGTATCCCCTTGTGAAAGGAGACATGTTTCTAACATCCCTTCTAGGTTAGCAAAGTCTGTGATACCATGACACATCATTCTAGTCTCTCATTCTCTCCTGGCACCCTGCACACTGCATAGGGACTGGGTGAAGGTTGATATATTAAGAGTTGAAGGGACCAGCAGATGGCGTAGTAGTTACATTGCTGGACTCCCACATGGCCAGCCATGGTGCGAGTCCTGGACCCTATGGCTTCAAACTCAAGCCAGGTGCGTGTGCGTGTGTGCACAAGATCCCAGGAGAAGAACAGAGAAGGGATTGCGTCGTGGCCATTCCCCCTGGGTAGGGGTGGGGGAGTGATTTTTATTTTCTGTCTCCCTGGCAAGCGTACACATCCTATAGCAAAAATCTCTCAAAAGACAAAAACAAAAACAAAAGTTGTTATCCTAAACACAGCATCGT
Organism: Tupaia tana; assembly: GCA_026018925.1. Lineage (NCBI taxonomy): Eukaryota > Metazoa > Chordata > Mammalia > Scandentia > Tupaiidae > Tupaia > Tupaia tana. The sequence goes on along the minus strand of JAKSZU010000022.1, from coordinate 13,840,042 downwards.
GGTTATTTTCTTATTCTATTTTTTTTTCTTTTCTCCTTCCACATTCCCTCTTTTCCTCCCTTCCTGTACTTCTTTCTTTTTTTTCTTTCCTTCCTTTCACTTTTTCTTCCTACTCTCCCCCTCTATCCTATTCCACCCCTGTCTCTATCTGCCTCCCTGTCTCTCTTTTACATCAGTGAGTTTGTTTAAAGTTGTGGTTGATGGAAGACACAAGGTTGGGATTATCTGCTCTTTTCCATATCTGTATGTTTGCCAACTTCGTTCATGAGATTCTGTTGAGGTATAAATAATATACTAATACGCTGCTCTGTTACATGTTACATTTACTTTGTCCTTGGTATGCATGTGTAGAATGGACCTAGAAAGTTATAGATCTGTTTTTATGTGTATATCAATTGCCCATGTTAATTTTTAAAGTAAAAAAATTATTTATCTTGTAGTCTAAATTGAAGGTATTAAGCAGGATTAATCCCAATATATTAAGTTAACACTATGTAATTTAAAAATAAAACAAAATGACAAATAAGAGTTTATTTCAATACAAGATATTAGAGTTTTATTTAAAAATTTAAAAAAAAAACAGAAAAAAGGTATCAAAAGATTTTTTTTAACCCTCCAAAAAATTATTATATTGAACATTATGGAACATGAAAGTCACAAATTATTTTTTATCTCACAACATGATTAAATAGGCAACTTTTTGTATTTACATGTGATAAGAATATTTCATGGAAAATATTCATTATGATTTCTTGTAATCTCAGAAATATTTACAGCTAGATAAGCCTCTTAGTTAAAAACAACAGATGAAGTTACTAAAACCACCACTAATGTTTCTGGAGTTCCTTAATATACTCAAACCCAATTGTGAATGAATTTTATCAAAGCATCTTCACTGCAGATATTAAAAGAAGCTAGTTTTTTTTTTTTCAAAATTTATATTTGTAGTATAAGGATTACTGTGCTTTTTGTTTCTTTAACTATTAAATGAAATAAAAATACATTGTCTTAGACAGAATGGCATGAAATAAGTATAGGCTAATGTACTGAGCAGTTGGCAATATATATACACACACATATAAGTATTTTTAACATCAAATGTACTCTAAGATATACGGTAAGTGGGCTTTTGATGACAGTAATAGCTTGGATGGCTCATCATATTCCAAAACAGGGTAATGCTATGACAGCTTTTCAATGTTAGGTGGAATATTCGTTTTCCTTTCAATTTTTACCATTAGAAAATCTCTGTATATGTGGCTTACTTTTCTGGAATTTGAATATTAATCTTATTCCTTATTGAACTTGTAGACTGTATTGGATGCGATCCATGCAAAGCATAAAATTAATTCCTCAAATCTCATAAAACTATGTTGATATCTTGGCTTTTTAGGCAGTTCACCTGTAGTAAGTAGAATTGTTAATGTGAAATAATTCCTCTGTTTTATAGTCATGTATTCTTCCAGGACCAAAATAATTTTGCACTTATGGACTATTTCAGTGCAAAAATATAATAGTGACAGGTAACATTTGATCATTTGTGACTCTCAAGCCCTTGACTTAGTTACCAGGCAACTCAGGAGCACTGCTTTTGGTTTCAAAACAATACAGATGATGACTTGAGATGTTCAATTTGATGTCACTTAGTTATTAGCTCCAATGGTTTATCAGATGTTCCATTGTATAGTTAAAAAGGTAAAGTTGTAAATCGGACTTAGACACGCCTTTAGATTTTTATGCCTGGTTTCACACACCTTTGCCTATATCCCTAAGTAAGAATGCTAGATCTTCTGTATTTTAGCATACAATGTCTCTGTTGTTTCACAGGAGAAATGGGATGATTTAATATTGAGAGAAGCACATCAGGAGATGTGAAGGAATAAAGTGTGTCTTATGGTTAGGTATAAAATGCAGACGTATACCTTGTAGATGACAAAATTTAGAGAAGCTGACTATGTCAGGTGTTTGGCAAAGGGGACGAAAGAAAACAGAGTTAATACTTGACAGAAGAAAGCCCTATTTCATTGGATAGAAATTTGAGTGTCCTGCAAGCAAAAAACAAACAAACAAACACGAAAAGAAAAGAAGGAAGTAGAACAGTGAGTATATTGTGATTGAGAAAGGTATAACTCCATGCTGCAAAGGAAAATTAAGGTGAATGAGTGAAAAATATTGTATGTACGGGCACTGGGACCAATTGCAAGATAGTCAACATAGGTATTGCTAAGTTCCTACAAAATGATTAAGGAATTTGGATCAATGAAGGGGTCCAGAGGAAAAGGAATGTTTTGGCCTTTGACTATACTGGCTGGCAAACTTTAAAAATGTAATTATCTTGGGACCAGCAGTTAGCGTAATGGCTATGTCGCTGGACTCCCACGTAGTCGACCACGGTTCGAGTCTCGGACCTGGTGGCTTAAAACTCACGCCGGGCGCGTGTGCGTGCGTGCCCAAGATCCCGAGAGGAGAATGGAGGAGAAGGGATTGCGGCGTGGCCATCCCCCCTGGGGGGTGATTTCTCGCTTTCTAGCTCTCTGTCTCTCTCTGTCTGGCGAGCGCAAGCGCCCTATAGCAAAAACCTCTCAAAAAAAAAAAAAAAAAAAGTAATTATCTTAAATGAAGTGGGTATTATGGCACTGGAGTTAGATTATCTTATTTTAATGAGGATTTCTAGAGTAGTGCATGGGAGATATTTTGTCTAATTCAGCAAATGTTGATAAACAAGTATGCATGGAAATTGTGTAGCTATTTATGCAAGCTGCTAGTGAATTATCTCACTCCATTTCTAAGTTTTTCTGTTTCTTATCCATGGACCCACTCTGTATTTATTTGTATTATCCCAAATAGTCCTAGGAGACAGGGTAAAAAGACTGAGTCCCAGAAGGTTGATTTTATTCAATCACTTTGACTGCCCAAGAAGTAAATTCAAGATTGTTACCATAGGGTATTATGTGCCATGATATCAAATGACTACTTGAAATCATTTCCATCATCCCAATTCACTTTTCCTCTACCAAGCACTATGTCCAGAGTAATACGTTTCGCTCTCTCAAGCAGTTAGATAAATAACCTTGTCTACCAGACATAAACTTCCAAGTGAGTCATGTCACTAATTAAGCACAGTCATTTGCAAGAACTTTGCCTCCACGCTGGTTAGACTTCAATGCTTATTTGTGTGCCTTTCTGATTGATAAAACTGCTCACACCCAGGCATAATGCTTGACATCAGGGGTGAAAACAACCACCAGCTCCCAGAAGAAAATAAATCCTGTGCTCCAACATGGTCTCTGGCATCTTTATGATGTGTGTGTTAAGTGTGAATCTGGTAATTTAAGGTGTGTGACTTCTACTCCCATCCAGCTGTCTGGCTGTGTGCTTAGAGAGAAGAATAGCAAGAGATTTAGGCTGACACAATCCTTCCCTTGAGGGCCCCCCCCACCTCCCCTACCCCTGTCTCTCCCTGTAGGAATCCACAAGGGTATTCAGTTGATTGCTGTGGTTAACCTCTCTTGTAGTATTATATTTCTTGTTGAAAGTACCTTTTGTGGCATGTGAGTACATTTAAGAGATGTGAAAGCTTTAAAAATGGCTTTACTTTCAAACTTTCCTACCTTTCTTACTTAAATTACTAGGAGAAAAACAATTTATTAGGCCAACGTATGTGTGTGTGTGTATGTGTACATCTAGACAAAGATCTTTGTAAATTTTCAGTGTTCATCAAAGGCTTTGAGTGAATGATACATTGGTTACAATGAGATTTTTTTCCCAAAACATTTTTCATTATACGTGAATACTATTCAAGATGTTCACATAAAGTGATAGACTGAAATATTTCACTTGAAGAACATTCTTGGTTTTGTACATGGCAGTCTTCAATTTCAAAGTAATCTTGAAGATTGAATTAGGAGCATGTTTGAAAGTCCGGTTGAGGCTATGACAGTTCTTCTAAAGTATATATTTTGGTAAATTTAGGCTTCATACATTTTTCCTAAAGTAATGTCTCTGTTGGAATGGTTGTTAACTTTAGTGAGCAGCAGATAGACTTTTCTTTATAAGGTTTTTGCCATAGGGGACATGCTCACCAGAGAGAGAAAGAGAGACAGTGATAGGGAAAGTGAGAAATCGCCCTACCCTCACCCCCCCCCAGGATTGGCAATGACTCAATCCCTTCTCCTCCATTCTCATCCTTTGGTCACACACACACACACACACACACACACACCACACACACAGTGTGTGATTTTCAAGCCACTGGGTCCAGAGCTCGAACCGAGGCTGGACATGTGGGAGTCCACCATGTTAACCCCTATGTCACCTTCTGGCCCTGAATAGACATTTTTAATAGACTAGTTAAAGGGTGAAATAAATAAATAGTAAAATAAAATAAATTACTCAGGATAGACCACACTGATAAAGTTTTTTTTAAGTTTTTAAGTTTTTAAAAATGACGAGCAATTTTAGAATTCTTGAATGTAATAGAACTTATGATTGTGGCATGCAGTTGTAGAAGTGGTAAAACTTCACCTCCGACTTCTCAGAGTCTGTCACTGAGTCTGAGAATTAAATTGCATAAAGCAGATTAGCAAGAGAAAAACATTTGTCACATTTCTTTGTCCTCATCAGTGCACTTTGCCTAAAAGAAAGGACTGACAGGTGTACAAAATGTTTATACTCTTTTGTGAAATGGTAGTTTATCATTAGTTTGTATCTGTAAATTATTGTTATAAATATTACCTGTATTTTTGGTATAGACAGCTTTATACTTTGAAGCTTGTGTTTGTGAATTTGCAGCTGAGATTTATTTTGCTAATGTTTTCTGAATGAACTGAGTAAAGCTGTTGTGAGGAGTAGGGGAAAAAAAGAGAAAAGCGCACAAAATTTTTTTTTTTTTTTTTTTTTTTTTTTTGGAGAGGTTTTGGCTATAGGGCGCGTGCGCTCGCCAGCCAGACAGAGAGAGACAGAGAGACAGAACGTGAGAAATCACCCCCCAGGGGGGATGGTCACGCCACAGTCCCTTCTCCTCCATTCTCCTCTCGGGATCTTGGGCACGAACGCTCACGCGCCTGGCGTGAGTTTTAAGTCACCGGGTCCGGGACGTAAACCGCGGTCGACTATGTGGGAATCCAGCGACATAGCCATTATGCTAACTGCTGGTTCCCAGCACACAAAATTTTTTACATGTACAAGGGAGCTCTGCTCTCCTGAGACAATGCAGACCCAGAGGAGTGGCAAAACCTACGTGCTTATAGATTAGATTGAACAGATTGAGGTAATTGTAGGAAAGAAACTAAAATAAATGAGAGTAAATAAAGACAATAGTTATTTTAACAAGTTCAGTTTGTACAGAAGTCCCTTCACCTTGGCTTCTGTCTCTAATGACACACTGTTTCTCTTCTGCTGGCTTAGGGAGGGCTTCTTTCACATGGCAGTTTTATCTCGTGCTTTTAAAAAGAAATGGGATCCCAGTCTCTATGGCACAGTCAGTAATATACTGAACTGCAGTGCCGAAAGTCACACAGCTGGCCACAGGTTTGGATTCCTAAGCAAGTCAACCTGAAACACACTGTGTACACATGTACTTGCCCAAGATTCTAACAAGCTGGTTTGCTGGAAGGAGGTGATTGCAATATGACAAGATCGGATTGAGGGTGATTCTCTCTCTTTCTCGCTTTCATATATATGGACAGATTCTCTCGATCATAAATACAAATAAATACAACTTTTTTAGAAGTAGTGGGGAGGAGTCAGGGGGCCAGCCATAGGCAGAATGGTAATGCAGTGCTCTGTGATGTTGGGCCCACATGGGAAGGTCCCAGGTTCGTATCCTGAGGCATCCTTGTGCATACCAGACAAGCACACACAGGCTCATGATCCAGGCTGGCTAAGGCCAGGGTGGGCTGTGACATGAAGATGCTGTTGGGAGTTGGGAGTGCTTCTCTGTCTCTGTCTCTCTATGCCTTCTGCAAGAAATAAAGAAACCTTAAAAAAGAAAGACAGGTTTAAAAAATAGGGGGAGGGGATCTAGGCTTGGCACATTCACGGTATTGGGAGACTGAAGCAGAAGGATCTCTGGGTGTATGTCAGTCAGTCTGGACAACATAAAACCCTATCTTAAAAAAAAAAAAAAAAAGAGATCAGAGTACCCTTCTTGCACTTGCACCTGCTGTTTCTCAGGTACCATTAGCTCAGAATAATTCTTAGGATAAAGTGGCATGTTTTGAGATGTCATGTTCTGCCACCCTTTAACAAGTGATCTTGCCATAGGTTACTTTCTCTCTGTCCAAGGATGGCATCCTGGGTATTAGAAAATGGTGACATAAAATCATAGGATTTTAGGTCGATAAGTGATCTGTAGAGTGTCTTAACATCCCCTCTTCTAATATGTCCTGATATTTAGTCAAGATAGAATGGTTATCCTACTGTATGTCTAGAAATGGAACTTAGGATTTTTCAGAGGCCCAGATGGTGCTCTAGAAACCAGACTGAAACTGGGACCAGCAGTTGGCATAATAGCTATGTCACTGGACTCCTATGTAGTTGACCATCGTTCAAGTCCCGGACCCGGTGGTTTAAACTCATGTCGGGCGCGTGTGCATGTGTGCCCAAGATCCTGAGAGGAGAATGGAGGAGAAGGGATTGCAGCGTGGCCACCCCCCAGGGAGGGTGATTTCTTGCTTTCTGTCTCTTTCTGTCTGTCTGGCAAGCGCATGCACCCTATAGCAAAATCCTCTCCCCCCCACAAAAAAAAAAAAAAAAGGAAAGGGACCAGCAGTTAGCGTAATGGCTATGTTGCTGGACTCCCACGTAGTCAACTGCAGTTCGTGTCCCGGACCCGGTGGCTTAAATTCACGCCGGGCGCGTGTGCGTGCGTGCCCAAGATCCCAAGAGGAGAATGGAGGAGAAGGGATTGCGGCGTGGCCATCCCCCCTGGGGGGTGATTTCTCGCTTTCTATCTCTCTGTCTCTCTCTGCCTGTCTGGCGAGCGCACGCGCCCTATAGCAAAAACCTCTCCAGAAAAAAGAAAAAAAAAAAAAAAAAAAGGAAAGAAGAAAAAGAAACCAGACTGAAACCATGAATGAAACCATTGGCTATCAGTCAATATGGGGTGCACAGAGTGTACTTGAGCCTATCTTCCTGGATATGTTTGTCAAGTAGAGTTGTGGGCACAGTGTTGCTACAACTCACACATTTTAAATATTGTTATTTACTTTTAAAATGTTTGAAAGCTAAACACATTTATCAAATCCATACATATCCAGCTTTCAACCTCTATTGGAAGTTAAGGAGTCTCTCATTGATGGGAAAGAAAGCAGGAGGAGGGACCAGCAGTTGGCATAATGGCTATGTTGCTGAACTCCCATGTAGCTGGCCACGGTTCATGTCCCAGACCCAGTGACTTAAACTCGTGCTGGGCGAGTGTGCGTGCGTGCCCAAGATCCCAAGAGGAGAATGGAGAAAAAGGAATTGCAGCATGGCCATTCCCCCTGGGGGGTGATTTGTTGCTTTCTATCTCTCTGTCTCTCTGTCTTTCTGGTGAGCGCATGTGACCTATAGCAAAAACCTCTCCGAAAAAAAAAAAAAAAAAAAAAAAGAAAGAAAGAAAGAAAGAAAGAAAGAAAGCAGGAGGAGTCACAATATGAAGTGACATGTGACATGTTCTGTACATAAAATGAAACATGTGTTAGTCTATTTTATGTGCATTTAGAGAGAGATCTAAGGGGATAATGAAACAAAACCTATTAGGATTCCTATAAGACTTTTTTATAGACCCTACTGTCTCATTAGTTATTTATAGGGCTCATATTTAATAACTCCTATTGTATAGATATAAATATGAAGGTGATGATAGACTATAATAAATAAATAAATATAATTTGCTATACCTGGTAATTCAGTATCATAGACTTAATTATAGTTGTCATTTTTGCTAACATATTTAATATATTGATTTAGAATTAGGCCCTAAAGTTGCCAATTATGGTTTCCACTACCAATGAAAGGAGTAGGTTTGTTTTATTTCCTGTCTTATTTTTTTCTTTCCTTCTTTATTTTTCTCTACTTTCTTTAGATACTGCTTAATTGGACAAGTAAAAGAAATGTGCAGATGATTTTATCACATCGAAGGGATAGAAAAGATGGTCTAATTTACACTTTTTTTTGGACCACTAGACACAGCCTGATTCCTGTTTAGTTTTACCCTTGGCATCTCTGCAGCTGTATCTGATAAGAGAACAGGAACACCATGTTCTGGTGTTTAATTCTTTTTTTTTTCTTACGTACCTGGCCAGTTGATCAAATCACCAGATGGGCCCATCTTTAGAATTGCTGGCCTATGTTTGTTCATTCACTTAAAATGTTTGTGTGAAGTCCTTGCTATTTACCGCACCCTGTTCTAGGGTGCAGGGATGCAAAACAAACACAGTAAGCAAATAAACAGAACAAAACATCGTTCCCCTTATGAAAGTATGTGCGCTCTATCTGGGTAATACACTGTGAGGAAAAGGGATGGACGTGTTCCCCTGGCCACCCTTGGGATCCATGTGATTTTATTATTTCACTACCTCCTTGGTTCTTTTGGCTTTTCCCTCTAGCTGGTCGTAGTACTGCAGTGGTTTAGGCTGATCCCATATAGTCCATGAGAAGTGGGGGAGCAAAATAGTTTTTCAAATTTTTTGTACATCCACGATGATTTGGTCCCAACGGAGCTAAGTAATTGAGGCAAACATGTTGTTTTTGAAGTAGTTTTTTGGCAATTAAATCACCAAGCTGCTAAGGTGCTCTGCCTCTTTTTGCATGGACCTCTACATACTTAAGAAGTTACTTGTTCCTTAGTGTTTCCACCTGCTTTTATGATGGTGTTGACCAAATGGACAATTTTGAAACCTCTAGACATGGGTACAGCCATCCCACCCTAGGATATAGTAGTAAGTAGAGTTGAATTAATATGTGGGGAAACATTTTGAGCCTTTTAAAACAAGATGTTTTATAAATTCAGAGTGCTATTACTATTAAAGGTAACATTTATTTAGAAGTAAATATTATAGCAATGAAGTACAAAGGAGTTCTTAGTGCACTGTTTCCATTTTAATGTATAAAAAGAAAAATGGTACTAAATATATAGTTTTGGTCTGCCTCGTAATTTCTTTCTCCCAAATCGGTCAACTTTTCTTTCCCTTCCAACTTCCCTTTGGTGACTCAGGAGCTTATCTAACTTTTGAACAAGCCAGTTAGAAGGATTTACTGAGTAGATGACAGCTTTAGCTTTTTTATTTATTTTTTTCTTCCTAATACCCAAGGGCTGAGCACTGTGGAGTGATTAATTGTATGGGTATCTGATGTCATTTTTTTTAGACACACAAGAGTAGTAGTGCTTATCATTAAAGAGAGTTGGCTCTGAGCTTTGGCAAAGGATCTGGAATCCATGTGGACCCCTAGGAAATAATGAGACGGATGATCTTTCCTGTTTAGAGCCTGCATTTTCAATGACCTTCCAACCCTGCTCCTTTAATTAAACACAAAGTGTGTGTGTGTAGATGTATTTTTTAAGTTTCTTTCTTCCATGAATGAGAGAGCAACAAAGAGAAAAAGAAAGAGAGAGGCAGGTACCCCCAACAGAGTCTTTAAACTGAAATCTATCCCTGGCCTTAGCCAGCTTACGTCATAGACAAATACATACCCTGCATGTTCAGCAAGGTCCCCAGATACCAACCCAGGACCTTTCCAAGTGGGTCAGCCTCGCAAAACATTGTGTTTCACTGCCCTACCATCTGGCATCTGATTAAGTAGACAGATAGACTGACTGATCTGCTAGAGAGTGTATTTATTGGACCAAGAAAGACAGAGAGAGAGAGAGAGAGAGAGAGAGAGAGAGAGAAGAGAAAGCAACCCCCAAGGGGAATGGTTATATCATAGTCTCTTTTCCTCCCTCTCCCTCCTTTCAGGATTTTGGGCAAGTATGCATATGTGCCTGGCATGTTTCTCAAACCACATTTTTCACTATATGGCATCCAGGTGCCTTAACCACAAGGCCATGGAACTGAGTCTGTGTTTTTTGTTTTGTTTTGTTTTTATTATTATTTTTTAATTTCATTTTCTTTTGTATATTCAATCACGTTATTTAGCTTACAAAGTTAATATTTCAACATGTGAACATTTTTCCCTAGTCCAGTTGATAAAACTACAAAATTACCTTCAACACATAATACGACATTTCTTTGTCCCATTAATGCTTTGCCTCTCTATTTTTCTTCTCAATGTCCTTCCTCTGAATTGTCTCACTAATATGAGGTACATTACATTATCTACTGGCAAAATATAAGCTCTTTACTTTCCGTAGTCTAGAGCCTCCTCTTTCTTATGCAAAGTCACAGAATACTTAAAAATCCTGTAAATTTTTCTTATTTTTTTTAGAGGTTCTTGCCATAGGGTGCATGCTCTCCTCAGAGAGAGAGAGAGAGAAAAAAAAAGAGACAGTGAGAGGGAATGTAAGAAATCGCTCCCCAAGGGGATGGCCAAGCTACAATCCCTTTTCCTCCATTCTTTCTCTGGGATCTTGGGCATGCATGATCACATGCCCAGGGTGATTTTCAAAGCCCCAGGTCCAAGACTCAAGCTGCAGTCGGCCTGTGGGAGTCCAGTGTCGTAACCACTATACTCTCTGCTGGCCCAACATTCATGTAAATTTTAAATCTTTAAGTTAAAAGATCTATTCTCAGTATTAACAAAGAGTGCCTCTTCCACAGAGACTCGAAGAGATGATGTAGTTTTAAATATCAATTGATTCAGAATATCTCTTTACCTGACATCAATATTAAGGCTTTACCAAGGCTCTCACGTGAGAAATCTGATGTTTCACTTTGGATTACAATTAATTTAACAATGCAGTATTGTCTAGTATTGCATTTCTACATTTATTCCCTCATGTTAGTTTGACTTAATGGCTATTAATAATTAGAAATGTATTATTTCAGTGGCCCAAGAGTCCAGACATTATGTAGTAACGCTAGTGAAAAACAAGTGTCGGCACTGCTTCTTAGACATTAGTATGCAAAAAATGCAGGTTCTGATGCAGTAGGATGGGTGAGGGCTTGAGGTTCTGAATTTGTAATTAGCTCTTATTTGATGTCAGTCTTGCTGCCCTGCAGAACACACGTGAGTAATGAAGGTAAAGTCCAGCTGGAATTTCTTATTCTGCCCAGATTGGACTTCATCACCAAGAAATTCTTTCTTGGGCACTTTTATTTTATTTTTTGCATCTTTGTCTAACTATCATTATTTGAAATCAGAAAAAGGAAATGTACTAGATTGACAATTCTGTCAGCCTATTGAGTGAAAGGTTTGTCTCATTTTGTATCACACTGCTTGATGGACTAAATCTTTGCTGTCTTTCCTAAATTGATCTGGTCCATCTTGGCCTGACAATAAGGCTTGTGGTTAGTTATTTAAAGACATGCGAAGTAAAAGATTTTGAATGGTTTAGCGAGGAAAGATGCTTTCTTCAGAATTACAGGAATTGAGGTGTGTACTGAAGACAAAACATATATTCAATACAGAATTTTCCGCAGTATTATGAAAAATACTGCATGTTTTTCTTTTATCTTCTTGTTTATGAAAGCGAGACATGGGCTTTTCTAATTTATGGAATCTCCAGTTTCCCAAACATTGTTGATCTTCCCTTAGCAACATTGCATATTATGTTGCTGGTGCTGGTGACAACCCTCAGGAAAGCAAATGGCCCTTTTTTTTTTTTTTTTTTTAACTTTTCTCCTTTTGTGACATGATGACAGCTGTTATGGGAATGGGGAAAGATAGAGCAATTTTTCAGAGTCCGTCAAATGAAGGTACATCCAATGTGTAACTTAATGAAAGTTGCTTCATTGTGACATGTGTCAGAGTCTTTGGTGATGCAAGTGTGGAAGGATATTTTCTGAAAGATTTATGCCTCAAGTCTGGATTTGAGCTGAAGGGACATGACCTTGGCTATGAACTTACAAAAGGTTGCCCTGTGTAATAAAATCTAGAGTCAGTATGAAGAGGTTTTCAGCAGCAAGGTACCAGAAAGTAAACAACAGTGGAGAGTTTCTCCCTGAGTGGTGTAAATATCATGACTCACACAGGTAGCCTTCACTTTATTTTACTCAGAATCCTTGGATAACAGGTGAATATTTAGGTATTCATCTGTGACCTTAGCAATAAAAATAAATAACTGACTTTTACAATTTTCATCAAAATAACTATTGTTTTATAAACAGACACATAGAATATCTTTTTTATTATTTTTTAGGCTTTTGCCCTAGGGCATGTGCTCTCACTGGAGAGAGACTGAGACAGGGAAAGTGAGAAGTTACCCTCCTGGGGGGTTAGCCACACCACAATCCCTTCTCCTCCACTCACCTCTTGGGATTTGGGGCACACACATACAAGTGCCTAGTATGATTTTCAAGCCACCAGGTCCAGGACTCAAACCATGGTTGACCATGTGGCAATTTAGCACCTTAATATCCATGCCACCTGCTGACTCCATTTATTTGCCAGAGGTATTGGACATTTGCCAGAGATAGAGACAAACTGAGAGAGAAAGCAATCGCCCCCACCCCAAATCAGGTGTAGTCATGCCACACTCCCTTCTCCTCCATTTCTCCATACCATCAGGATTTAGTACACACACACATATGTGCCTGGCATGTCTTTCAAGCCACTGTGGCCAGGACTCAAGTCCCAGTTGGCCATGTGTGATCCAACTCTTTTAAGCTCCAGACTTCAGCGCCAGCTGCATCTCTCCTTTTTTGAAATTTCTATTATAAAACCCACTCTGAATATATACATAGTTGAAGACATTGGTGAAAATTAAGAAAAAAAATTCTCAGTTAAATCATTTTCTGAACAACTTTATTGAGTCATAATTCTTTTTAAAAAAAAAAACATTCCATTAACACCTTTCAGTTGTGCAGTTCAGTGTTTTTAGTATATTCACAGAGTTGTGCAACCATCACCACCATCTATTTTGTAATATACTTGTCATCTCCAAAAAGAAAACTTATACCTATTGCCAGTCACTCCTCACTTCTCCTCAACCTGTTCTCAGACATAGACAAATGTTAATCTACTTTCCTTACCTATGGATTCCCTATCCAGGATAGTTCATATAAATGGAATAATATAATAAACGAAACCATATAATATGTGGTCTTTTGTGACTGCTTCTTTCACTCAGCATTCTGTGTTCACGGTTCCTCTATATTATGTGCATCATTCACATTTCTTTTGATGGCCAAATAATATTTCTTTATGTTGACTATACCAGTCTTTATTTACCTATTTTTCAGTTGATGGACATTTGGGTTGTTAAAATGTTTTTATCCATTATGAATAATGCTTTCATGAATATTATGGTATGTTTTTTATGTAGACAATTAGGAGTGGAGTTGCTGGGTCTGAAAGAAATGTTTTTAACCAATACAATGAAATTTCCTCAACCCTGAAATATAGTGAATTTTACAGAAGAGAATATGTAAAATACTATAAAAGAAAATCCTTGTCAATAGTTTTACTCATCTAAGCAAAGACAGTCTCTTATCTTTGTGTGTGTGTGTGTGTGTGTGTGTGTGTGTGTGTGTATGTATGTGTTTTATTGTTGTTTTAGACTAGGTCTCTTCTTGTCACAATCTTCCTCCCTTGGCCTCCTGAATAACAAGATACAGGTGCATGCCACTGCATCAAGATCTTTCGGACAGAGTCTCACCATGTTGTCCATTTGGCCATGAACTTACAATCCTTCTGCCTCAGTCTTCCAAGTAGTTGGGTCTACAGGCACCTGCCACCATACCTGGCTTTTTTTTAAGGTTGAGCTGTAAGTTGAACCTAGCTCTGATGTGCCCCTGAGACTGTCGAGCAGCAAACTTGCACGTCCTATTGCAGTTGGGCTTTTTTTTTTTCCTTAGATTTTATAAAATAAATGTTTCCTAACTCTTAACTCCCTCTGTTGTTACTTCTGTAGTGTCACACCATCCAAGGATTAAGGATCTGAATACTAGGCGGAACATAAAAATTGCTTGTTCTATAAAATGTGTAACCAATAATGTGTCCTATTTGCTTTTCTTTTAAGGTTTTTTTTTTTTTCCTTCCATAGGTGTGCTTGCTAGACAGACACAAAGAGGGAGAGTAGTGAGACAGCAAGTAACAAATCATCTCCTGGGGGTCTGGTGACCCTGCAATCCCTCCTCCTCCTGGGATTTTGGGCATGCGCACACATATGTCCAGTGTGATTTTTAACCCACAAGGTCCAGTACTTAAACTGCAATTGGCCATATGAGAGTCCAGTGCTTTAAAACCATGCCACCTGTTGGCCCCCTCCTATTAGATTAAGAGCAAGACACATGCAACTTGAATAAGGAATATTTACAAACCAGTTTCATTTAGCACAACAATAACAAAAAAATCTAGTTGAATCCCAGCTCAGTCTCTGGAGGCTTAAAATAAGTCCTTGACAAGATAAGAAATTGTGGGTAAGCTTTGTCAGTTTTTCTGTAGAATCCAAAGATTGCACATGCAAAAGGTATTAAGCTTGTATTTTCTCCATCCTGTCAAAGTGCCAATTGACATAATACATTTTGGAGCATAACTATATTGAAATTAGATCTTTACTGTGTATCATTGAATGTGATGACCAGCATCAGAACACCTCCTTAAGAAGAAGCTGAATCAATGCGCTGGGGATAGTGATGTTATTCATGCACTGTGCACCTTGGAAGGCTGTTTGGATTGCATTTGATTACCACTCCTGTGTATTTGATGTTTTGCAAGCATTCTATGGGGACTGCCTTTTCTTTCTCCAATTGAAAACAAGTTAGTGAAAGGATATAAACATGTTAGTTCTCTAAAAAGAAAAAAATAAATATATTAATGTGTTTCTATAAAAACCATACTCTTCGAACAAAATTGTAAAAAGGTAGTAGAAAAATACAGACTGAATAGTGTTCACATTGTCAGTAAAATTAGTCAGTAGAACACATTTTTTATTTTCTCTATATCTGTCAAAGGCATGGATATCATAAGGTTCAAAATCAAGCAAGTATTTTACACAAAACTCAAATTATTGACATACCTTTATTGCACATCATATGTTAGTTAATGTTGGACACCAAGTACAAAGATACAGTAGTTTACATTGTCTTGTGACTTTACTTGTCATGACTGTTTTCTTTGTTTCATTTTGCAGGGTCAAGGTTTTCCCTGTATGTTTTTTTTAATGTTATGACATACACAAAGCACAAAGATGCAGTAGCTTACATTTTCTTGTGACTTTTGTATATGGAGAGGTGAATATGGCAGATAAAATGAATAATGAAGGGAATAGTTAAGCAAATATAATTAGATTCCATCTTTAGAAAACATGCATACATCATGTTACTTGCATATAGATTACCACATGAAAATAGAAACAAACTATGCTCTCTAGCCCATTGCTAGCTCAAATATATTAGGTCATCAGGAAGTTGTGACATGTTTTTTTTATGCAAAAATGTGTCGAGACTTTCCTAACAACCCAATAGATGTAAACATGATAAGTTTCTTTTTTTTTTTTTTTTTTTTTTTTTTAACCATAGGGTGTGTGTATTTGCTGGAGAGAGACAGAGAGAGACAGAGAAAGTGAAAGTAAGAAATCACCCCGCAAGGGGGATGACCACACCACAATCCCTTCTTCTCCTTTCTCCTGTTGGGATTTTGGCTGTAAACGCACATGTGGGAGTCCAATGCCTTAGCCACTATGCCACCTGCTGGCCCCAACCAGAGAGGTTTCTTACCACATACTCTGCAATAACATCAGTTAAGAGTGGAGTCAGGACCAGCCCAAGACAAAACTGTGCAATACCTACGGTATGTTTTATTATATTTTTACATTTATAATTTCACCTGTCCCTTTAGCAAATTTTACCCATGCCTAGAGCAATAGTTCTGTCCCTTAGCCAGCTCTTACACACTTCTCCACTACGTCCTCCTTTCTCTCCACCTCTTCAGTTTTCTCTCTGAAGTTATTTCTAGTGACAACAAAGAATACTGTTTCACTAGTTCTTAAAGAGAAGTAAAGGAAGCTTATGGTTCCACAGTGTATCGCATAGCTTCACTTGGGCGTCATGGCAATTTTAAAAGACAAGTTCATTCCTGTGGCTAAAACATTCTTGCTAGAAAATAAGTATCAAGACAATAGCCACTTGTGGCATCTGCTAAAAATTAAATCTGTCAAAGTAGATCTTGACCTTAAAAGGCTTGTTGGTCTCTGAGACCTGAAAGTTAACAAATTCCTTGCATCTGGGAGGCTGCTCCCAGTGGCTCTGCAGCCGTCACAATGCCACAAAATGAATATATTGAATTATATCATGAATGCTACGGATACCGTTTGAATTACCATGAGAAAAAGAGAAAGAAGGAAAGTCAGGAGGCTCATGAACGTTCAAAGAAGGCAAAAAAGATAATTGGTGTGAAGGCTAAGCTCTATCATAAACAGTGCCAGGCTGAGAAAATACAAATGAAAAAGATGATCAAGATGCATGAAAAGAGGAACACCAAACAGAAGAATGATGAAAAGACTCCACAAGGAGCAGTACCTGCCTATCTGTTGGACAGAAAAGGACAGTCCCAAGCTAAAGTACTTTCCAATATGATTAATCAAAAATGGAAAGAGAAGGTGGGAAAATGGGAAGTCCCTGTATCCAAAGTTCAGGGAGAAACAGAAGTATTAAAAGTTATTTGAACAGGAAAGAGAAAGAAGACAGTATGGAAGAGGATGGTTACAAAAATCTGCTTTGTTGGAGATGACTTTACCAGAAAACCACCTACATATGAAAGATTCATTAGGCCAATGGGCTTACGTTTCAAGAAGGCCCACATAACACATCTTGAACTGAAAGTCACCTTTTGCTTGCCAATATTTGGTGTAAAGAAGAATCCCTCATCCCCACTATATACAACTTTGGGTGTTATCACCAAAGGTACTGTCATTGAGGTGAACATGAATGAGTTGGGCCTTGTGACACAAGGAGGCAAGGTTATTTGGGGGAAATATGACCAAGTTACCAACAATCCTGAAAATGATGGATGCATAAATGCTGTCTTCCTGGTTTGATAGCAGTTGCATACAAATAACTCCTTGTAATTTTTTTTTTTTTTTTTGAGAGGTTTTCGCTTTAAGGGCTCGTGTGCCCGCCAGCCAGACAGAGAGAGACATAAAGACAGAAAGCGAAAAATCACCCCCCAGGGGGGATGGTCACGCCGCAATCCCTTCTCCTCCATTCTCCTCTCGGGATCCTGGGCACACACGCACATGTGCCTGGCGTGAGTTTTAAGCCACCGGGTCCGGGACGCGAACCGCGGTTGACTACGTGGGAGTCCAGCGACATAGACATTACGCTAACTGCTGGTTCCCACTCCTTGTAATTTTTGAAGATGATTCACCAATCTGGAAAACCATTGTGACTGATGTTTCTGAATATAGCCAGTCTTACATGTCTGTAGTCATCAAAAGATTATTTATTATTAAATTGTACAAAAACATTAAAGTAGCCTGGTTTTACAAAAACAAAGGATATATAGTTTTATAAATAAAACAAATTTTAAGTCTTGCTCTTTACATAGGTAACGAGGAGAAAAAGAATCTAGAATAAATATTCTCCGCTCTCACAATAGGTGATTTATCAGAACACATATGGAATTCAGAGTAATTATTACTTGTACAACAGCAGTTTTTACTCTCTTGGAAAAGTAACTATGTGTTTCATACTCTTTCTCTATTACATTCATAAAATTTCTATTTTGACCGAGGAAGTGCCTATTCTCCTTAAATATGTTTTCATTAAAGTTTGCATAAACATGTAGAACTGTAACTCATGAAGTTTTTGGAAAACGTTATTTTTTTCTGGACAAAAAAAAAAAAAAAAAGGTTGGACCCATGGTCTTAAAACTGTACTAATGATACTACCAGAACAGTGATGTAAAAGAAGCATTATCCTTGATAATTGGTTTGTGGGATGATTGCATAAACCTCTATGGTTGAAATCCTGCTTTCAGTGTTGACTTTCTTTGTGAACTCAGTATGTGACAGGAAGTTCTCTGAACTTTAGCTCCTTTCTGAGAAGAGAAAGATTGGTTCCTCTTAAGACTTGGTCCACTTCTGGCATTCCTCAAGAATGAGACTACTCTCCAGCTGCAGTGTGGGTGCAGAAGGGGTTAGTGATTTTCCTAATAAACTGTTGAATAGAGATCTCAGCCATGCCTTGTGGATGTGAACTTGAGGTCCTCTGATCCTTTCAAGTCCCTGGATGAAGTTTTACAGCTTGAAGGCCATGACCTAAGAGCTTTTGCCTTGTTCCATCTTTTTATCTAAATGTCCTGCAAAGTTTTAATTGGTTGCACTGTCTTCTTTTGCTCCTTGTCTTGTCATCTAAGAAGTGTTTCTTACAAGCTGCCATTTTGCTCTTGAGCGTTGGGACTAAATGAGAAACGTTTTGTTTTTGTTATTGTCTCCTTTTAGAAACACACTTAGAGGCTGATGGGGGTGGAATTAGGTGGCTGTGTCAAAAATATCTTTAAATAGTTCCCTATCTGAAATCAGGAATGGTGTTGGGCAAATGGAATTTTCTTACCACTTATTCTGTCATTGCCAGTAATGTAAACTCTCTGAACCTTGCCTCATCTGTAAAATACCTTATTTATATAACTACAAGAATTGGGTCGGGGTATTGTTCATGTGCCTTCCCACTCTTTTCTTGAGGATTACTTTTAAGAGGAATCCCTGCCCATCTTTTGAAGATAATTTTGTCAGCATGTCTTCTGAGAGCTACTTACCCGATAGATGTCTTTCCATCTTGAGCTTCAACAAAAATAGAGCAAATTCATTGGTAATCTGATGACACCTCCTCCCCTCCACCCTCCGTTGGACACTTTATCTTCCCCTTCTCAACCTGCCCTCAGTTCTTTGTAAAGCTGTTTTAATTCCTTTTCCAAATAGGTGTCTCTTCCTTATGTCCGTCATTTCTAGGTTTCAGATTTGAATTCTTTTTCACTGGATCATAAGCTTTTTTTTTTTTTGCCTTTTTTTCCCCTAAAACAGTTCATAAACTTCCAAGGTTTTGTTGTTTTGTTTTTGTTGTTGTTCAACTATTATTTCAGCTAGGTAACAGTTCAGACTTTCATATCTGCCAAGACCCTCGTTCCTCTCTGTGGAGAGTAGCTTGCTCCTTATTTACAGTACTTAGTAGTTCTGTCACATTCCAGCTCATATATTGATTCACTATAGAGACTTGTATGTTCTGTTCTACTCCTAAATTTTGTAAAGAGAATCCTTGCTTTATTTTAGAAGTCAAAAAGGGAACCTTTGAGATTTTATTATTTTACATTTTGAAGTCACTACTTCTCTTTTACAGGAATTAGATTTTGGTTGTCATTGACTATGTTAGAAAATAGGAATATCAGCCATGTTATGCTACACTAGTGACCACTTAATCCATTGGCCTATAAAAGAATGTATTATATAGCTCAGAACAAATCATTCCCATTAAAATGAGTAGACATTAAACCACAATATTAATAAAACTATGCTGTGACCTGACTAAAATCCATTCAGAATGAAACCAAAATGGATTGGTCTGAAATTGTCATACCTTAGTGACCTATTTCTCCAAACATAATTTTCCCCAAACACTTTTTATTTTATTTATTTATTTTGTCATAAGGCATATGTCATATGTACTCACTGGAGAGACTGAGAAAGAGAGACAGAGAGAGAGAGAAAATGAGAATTCATTCCGTGGGAGCTGGGGAGGATGACCACCCTGCAATCCCTTCTCCTCCATTCTCTAGGGATTTGGGGCATGCACACACACATGTCCCGATGTATCTTTCAGGCCCCTTGATCTGGGACTCGAACCTCAGAATTAGCCATGTGGGATCCAGCACCTTAACCACCACGCCACCTGCTGGCTTCCAAAACACTTTTACAAGGAAGACAACAGGATGGGTTACTGAGAGGACTAGGTGATAGTTAAGGCTCTGTAAATGTATTACTTGGGCAAGACCTGTCACTTTTTGGGTAAATTTTGAACCAAGATTTCTTTCAATATTAACCTTAAAAAAACTCTAATACTCTAGTTAACTTCTATCATAAATGGTTCCTATGTTACATATCATAAATTATTTTTTGACTTTGATATTTGCAGAGTAGAAAATGTATAATGTTAGGGTCAGCAGATGACATGATGGTTAAGGTGCTAGATTCCACATGACTGACTCCATGGTTCGAGTCCAGTACTTGGAGACTTGCAAAACACAGTGGGCACATGTGCAGGTGTGCCCAAAATCACAAAAGGAGAACGGAGAGGGTGGGATTGGAGAGAGGCCATGCCTGCTGGGGAGTGATTTCTCACTTTCCTTCTCTCTCCAGCAAGCACAGGTGCCCTGTGGGGAGGAAGAGAAGGGTATAATATCTGAGTAGACTTCAGAAATCTAAGAAAAAATGGAATTAAAGTGCAAATTTTTGGGGTGCAACAAAAATTGAAAAATCTATGCCTGTTTTTTCATAATACACATTTCCTAAGACATAGTTTTAAAAATTATTTCTTTCTTTCATGAGTGTGTGTGTGTGTGAGAGAGAGAGAGAGAGGGAACACTAGGTCCTTCAACAGGGTCTTAATGCCACAATCCACCCCCTGCCTCAGCCAGCCACAGATCACAGGCAAGTATGTGCCTTGTATACTTTGGGAGGTCCCTGAATGTGGAGTCAGGATGTTCCCATGTGTGTGAGTCTCAAAGAGCATCAGGTTTCACTGCTACAGCCACAGCTGACTCTCCATACAGTTTTCGAAGAGCTCTTACATATATTTTTATTGTAATATATATATATATATATATTGTCTGCTAAATACAAACAACTAATCTAATAAAATGACATAACCCATCTGTGAAGAAATCAGGATGAGAGAAAACATGTTGGTTTTAAGGACAGGCTTTCTTCTTTTTTGTCTTGAAGTTTTTGCCTTGAGGCACATGCACTTGTGGGATGGGGGAGAGAGACAGAGACAGTGAAAAAAGTGAGAAATCACTTTCCAGGGGAATGGCCACGCCACAATCCCTTTTTCTCCAATCTCCTCCTAGGACCTTGGGCATGCATGCACATGTGCTCAGTGTGATTTTCAAGCCACCAGGTCTAGGCTCGAACTGTGGTCAACCATGTGGGAGTCCAGCGATGTCACCCCCATGCCATCTGCTGGACCTGGATCAGGCCTTCTTGAATAGATAGGCTGATTGCTGCATAGGTTAAATTATTCACATATATACTTGGCTGGCTCAGCTGTCTGGACTTCTGTTTGAGTAACTTGGTGTTGGTGCCTACCATGTGATGATGATGATGATGATGATATTGACCTCAAAGTTGGCACCACTGAGAACAGACATTGCTAGAATATCTTGAAATTCTGGTCCTGTAACAGCTCCTGATTTGATTCCCTTTTGGCTGCTCCTTTCTTGGCCTCAATGCAGTAGATGGACTCCATGCAGTTGATATATTTTCTCAGCAACTAGTGAGAAGTGAAGACGCTGTGCTTTTTAGATTTCCCTCATGTGGTTCCTGAGCTATATCATCGCACTTCTTCCCTGGAAGTAGATTCCTTACCTTCTGCTGTTACCCATGTAGATTCCTAGGAATCTTATACTAAATCCACTGATTTTGAGAATAGCAGGAGCTTCTCTTGCCTAGTTTGTTGCTGCCTCTGGTATGTTTCCATCACGGCGTACATTGGCTTATCGTGCACCCAAAATAAGTAAATAAAATCCTGCTCCATCCCTGCCTGCCAAATGTAATACATTGTCAGCATACTTCTTTATCTCATGCGCATACTCTATTTCCTTCTTAAAACGGCCTTGCTTGGGCTGGCAGGTGGCCTGGTGGTTAAGTTGCTGGACTCCCACATATGGCTGACTGTGCTTTGAGTCCCAGACCCAACGACTTGATTTCTCACTTTCTCTCTCTCTCTCTATGGTCAAATTAAACATAATAATAATGGTAATATATAAAATAAATCTTTAAAAAGCCCCACCTTGATTGCCCTCAAATTTTTCTATGGTTTAGTTTTCAAACATTAACATTATCCTACAGATGCTATTTTCCTTTTCTAAAAACATTTATGTAACATTTATTTAAAGAGACCTTTTTTCCTTGAGAAAGTATTGTGTGATACAGGAAATATGGTTTAGCCTAGAAGTTACTCTGAGCTTTACCATCGGAAATAATTTGGATATATCCCTCTTTAAAATTTGGAAATAAGAAAAAACAAACCATGGTTATGTTTTCAGCGGTTTAAAACCATGTGTTAAAAAGCTTTCCAATCTCTTAAATTCTGTTAATATAGAAATTTTTTAAATTGTGCTAGCTTCATAGATGACTCATACGGAAGTGGATTATCTTTACTGACATAAGTAATTACAGATGTACAAAAATGACAGCTGAGTGTTGCAGAAGAATCTCCTAAAGGGAGTAAACATATTCGATAACATTAAACTGTTCTGTCATCTGGTAGTGTTTTCACTTGTAAATTAGAAAACAATAAAACATTCTGCGATTCTGCTTCTTCCTTTCTCGTCCTGTGAATGAAAAAAGTTTGCCTTCATGGTGTTTTCCCTTCACAATGGATGACAAAGGACCAGAGAGAGGAAAAAGAGGAACTCAGGTGGGTAGAGCTGAGTAGAGGGAGGCACATTTTACCCAGTGATAGTCAGGAATCCATACTTCTCAGCCTAGTAAAGGATAAGTTTGGGGCAACACGTGGGAACATTCTGCATCACCATCATTCTCCATCCCCCCAACCTGGGATGCATTTAGTTCTTAGGGTTCCAAGCTGTTACCCATAGTTTGTTTTTGTGTCATTGCTACACTACCTAATGTAATGTAATGTAATGTACTCTGCACTATTCTTGACTGCAAATGTGAGGGTAGTATAACAACTCGCTATTGGATGTCCATTTACTCTTTAAGCCATTGACTTATTCCATTAAACCGCAAACAGTGACTCTTACTTGACTCCTCTACTGAGGTTTCTGATATTTTTTTTTTATCTCCTTTGTGTTGTTCTTAAAAGTAAAGAATCGTTATGAGGAATGGGCTTTATTTCCTCCATATTCTTGGTTATGAATGCGTTAGAGAGGCTTATGCATGCAATTTAACAAGACTCAAGTAAAAATCTGTCTTGATAGTCACAATAAGAATGTTGTTCCTGACATCCAGCAGAAACAATTGTGGCAGTGTTGATTCTAACACTTGATCTCGTGAGAGACATTTAGCCTTATAAAAATTGAAGAATTAAAATGGAGTCAACAGTACAGGGCTAGGAAATGATAGGTTTTCATGTCGCTCTGTTTCAAAGACTGCCAGAAGCCATATTTGGAGAATAATTGACTCAGTAACTCACTCTGGACATTTTTTACATCTTTTTTTCTACAACTTATATTATTTTTGGCTAATTAGTTACAGACAACTTTTAAATCTCCTGCTTTTTAGAAGATCATAGGGTTAATAAAAATGAAAGAGGCTGGTATGTCTCCATTTTGTCAGGCAATTTCCCCTAGGTCCTCAGTCAAGTTAATGGGACAGTTCTTTCTTTTGGACAAAATGTTCATACTCGGGGAAAAAAATCAAAATAGCCACCATTGGAATCAGAATCTTTAAAAAGCAAAGCTGTCCAATTAGGCGTTGACCAATGAAGAAAATATAATATTACATGTGTGACAAATTTTAAAACTTCTAGGAGAAAAAGAATCCAGAATAAATATGTTCTACTCTCTAAAAACTTAATTTGCCAGGTCTAAGTCATGGCAAATCATTATGACAATACAGTAGTTATTTACTTTCTCAGAAAACACTGTAACAGTGTTCATACTTTATCATATTCATAAAATGTACATTTATATTTTGATAGAGAAAATACATATCATCAGGTGTCTTTTCTTTAAAGTTTACATAAACATGTATCTGTCTGTAATTGGATGGGGTCCTGGTGATCTTAGAAGTCTACAGAAATACTGACAAAGCAGAGGATATGAAATGAGGACTGGAATTACTAATTGGTTTGATGGTTTATTGCATAAGCCTCTAAAATTAGAACCCTGCCTTTAGTGTTGACTTCCCTTGTGGGATCAGATATGTGACATGAATCTCTGGGTTTTTACTACATTGTCAGTAAAAGTAGAAGACAGATTGGTTCCTCTTAAGATCTGGTCCAGTTCTGGCATTCCTCAAGAATGACTACAGGCAACTGCAGTGTGTGTGCACTAGGGGTTAGTGCTTTTCCTAATCAACTGTTGAACAGAGATCTTAGCTATGCCTTGTGGATGTGAACTTGGATGCCTTTGGTCATCTCAAGTCCCTAGATACAGTTTTGTAGCTGAGGGCTGGTGACCTAAGAGCTTTTGCCTTGTTCCATCTTTTTATCTAAATGTTCTGCAAAGTTTTAATGGGTTACGCTGTCCTCTTTTGCTCCCTTTCTTGTCATCTAAGAAGTTCCTTAAAAGCTGCCATTTTACTTTTGAGCACTGGGACTAAATGAGAAAACAACAGTTTGTTGTCTCCTTCTAAAAACATACTTAGAAGTAGACGGGGATGGAATCAGCTGACGGTATGGAAATGTCTTAAATGTTTCGAAATCAGAAATGGTGTTGGGGAAATGGGCTTTTCCTACCACTTTGCAAGTAATGCAAACTCTCCAAGCCTTGCTTCATCTGTAAAATAGCTTATCTATGTAACTACAAGAATTGGGTCGGGATATTGTTCATGTCCCTTCCCACTCTTTTCTTAAAGAGGAATCCCTGCCCATCTTTTGAAGATAATTTTGTCAGTGTGTCTTCTGAGAGCTACTTGCCCAATAGATGTCTTTCAATCTTGAGCTTCAACAAAAATAGGACACATTTATTTGTATTCCTGATGACAACTCCTCCCCCAACCCTCAGCTGGACATTTTATCCTCCCTTTCTCAATCTGCTCTCAGTTCTTTGTAGAGCTATCTCTTCTTGGTGCAAAAATTACTGTTTGTTTGTTTGTTTGTTTTTCTGTTTCCGAATAGGTCTCTTCATGATGTCTCCCCTCATGTCTAGGTTTTAGTTTTGAATTACTTTTCATTGGCTAGTAAGCTTTACCTGTTTTGTTTTTTTTTTTTTTTTTTTTTTTTTTTCTAAAACAATCTGTGTACTTTCCTTCTTTTTTCCTCTCAACTCTTTTTCGAGCTAGGTATCTGTTCCGACTTTATTGAAGTCACTCCCCTTGTCTCTCCAGAGAGTGGTGTGCTTTTTGTTAATGGTACTTAGTAATTCTGTCACATCCCAGTTCATATGTTGGTTGGACTGTCCCTTTCCACTACAGCAATTCCTGTGTTCTAAACCACTAACTGTTGTCATTAGGAAGAGCCTTTTTTATGTGAGACCTCAGAAAGAAATCCTGTAAGATTTAAATGTTTTATACTTTGCTATTATTCCTTTTATTAGGTTTCTGTACATTTGAGTGTGAAGTGAAAGTCTTTGTTCAAAGCATATTCAACAGACCCTCTCAAAGTAGATTTGAGTCAATTACATTCCTTTTATTAGCACACCTTCACAAATTTTGAGGCTAAGAATGGGTGATCTGGAACTCATTGAAAGTATGATAGGTACCCTGAAGACACCCTCTACTCTTCCTAAGCAGTGTTTTTGAAGACACTTCTTCAAGTGTAAGCCCACTCTTTCACTATTAGTGCTGAACAAAAACGAGTACATTTTTTGTGTCACAAGGACCCTACCACCACCATCTCACACTTGAAACCTCATTTTCTTTAGTGAACTGTCCAGAGTACTCTCAGGTAGTGGAGGATTTAAGGGTGAAGCAGTTCAGATTCACATCTATCGCCATATACTCAAAGGCGACATTTATATATCAGGGAACCTTTTAAAAACCATCTAGATCTATGGGTAAATTTCAAATCTACAAAGCTCAACAGGATGAAAAGTTTACTCAAATGCATTTTTTCTTCCCTGTGTTAAGCCTAATCCTATTGCTTTTAGGCTGACTCAGATTTATAGAGCTAAAATCATTATTGTACTTCCCCAATGACTGGTGGTGATATTTGATTTCATAAACTGAGACCAATTTTTATTTAATTCACTGTTTTTAAAGAGCTTGACCTGAAAGGCAATGTCCTTTACTGAAAATATTAAATTAGTGTTCTCAAATACATACCTTAAAAACTGTTAACCTTACTGAGGTGAGGTCATATCAAAGTAGTGCACTGAGTTAGAGCTTTGAAAAAAAAAATTAAATGAATACATTTTAAAGATATCAAAGCCTAGCAATTTTTCTAGGTCAGCAAAAATAGCTCCTTTCTTTCTCTATCTCAGAAGTACACTATTTGATATCAAGTAGAGATTGTAGAACTTAATGTCAAAGAGCCTAGGCTCTTGGATACTACTATATAGTTTATATCCTTGCTTTAATACTTGATCAATGTGACCTTGAGGACATTTTCTCAAGATTTCTTCCATCTAAGATGAATTTCATCATCTATAAAATGAAGTTAAGGCAATATCTAGAGAACAGCAGTTAGCGTAATGGCTATGTTGCTGGACTCCCATGTAGTTGACTGCGGTTCGCGTCCCGAACCCGGTGGCTTAAAACTCACGCCGGGCGCGTGTGCGTGCGTGCCCAAGATCCCGAGAGGAGAATGGAGAAGAAGGGATTGCAGCGTGGCCATCCCCCCTGGGGGGTGATTTCTCGCTTTCTGTTTCTATGTCTGTCTGTCTGGCGAGCACACGCACCCTATAGCAAAAACCTCTCTCAAAAAAAAAAGAATTAAGTCTTAACACACAGAAGACTGTACTGGGTGCTGCTGTAGTGTATGAAAAGATGTTATGGATTTCTTATTTAGAGAGGAGGAATGTATTTATGCACATTATGACTAGAGGGAAATATCAGGATATAAATCACAAGGTTTAAGGCTCCAGAATCCTCATAGTCCTTGTACTTTTGAGAGGACTATGTTTATAATATCTCCATTGGTTACCAGGATACTTTATGCTGATGTTCACATTGCAGTTCTTTAGATCTGCTTGTTCATTTGCACCTTGTCTCGTATTTCTGGATATAAAAATCATGCTTATGTGGGAATGGCAGGTGGCGTGGTGGTTAAGATCACTGGACTCCCACATGGCTGACTGCAATTCTAGTCCCAGACCTTGAGGCTTCTTTCTTACTTTCTCTTTCTCCCTCTCTCTCTGTCCCTCTCTGGTCAAATTAAAGTAAGTAAATAAATAAAGTTAATTAAAATAATATATAAAAGTCATGCTTATATGTTATGAAAAGTGTTTATTCTCCAAGTTATTTGGCACTGATGTTGGCTTAAAGCAGGCTAGGGTACTTTTAGGTGAATTTGACATTTCTTGAACCAGAATATCGGATCCATCCTTACCATTAGCCCTGAAATTTGGGGAAAGTCTTGGTCTCAGGGAGTCAGATCATGAGAATATTCAGAAAAATAAATTATACATAATTGCCATCCTTCCTTTTATCCACCAGACTTCTACCCATCATAAACACTTAGTTAAATTATTTCTCTTATGGCAAAAGTGATGAAACTGAGGAGAAAGGAATTGGGGATATATCTCCAAGAGCACTCCTCTTGGGAGTGGAATGAAAGTCCCTTCCTTCTCCTCATTCTGTTAACATAAGGAACTGTTCTAGGTTGAACTGTGCCTCTCCCCACCCCAAATTCATATGTTGAAGGCCTTACTCTCTATCCATTAGATTATGACCTTATTTGGAAATAGGGTCATTGTAAATGCAATGAGTTAAGATAATATCATAATGGACCTGCAGGTGGCATGGTGGTTAAGGTGCTGTATTCCCACTTGGCTGACTGCAGTTCAAGTCCAAGACCTGGCAACTTGCTTGTTCTCTTTCCCTCTTTGTCTCTCTCTGAGTGCACATGCCATATAGCAAATAAAAAATAATAATAACAATAAATAAAATTAAGTAATTCTTAAAAAAAAAAAGAGATAATGTCATAAAGGCCTAGTGTGCCCTTAATCCAGTATGACTGATGTTCTTATAAGAAGGGGAAATTTGGACACAGAAACATAGGGAGAATGCCATGCATAGATGGCAGTTATTCCACCACAAACTGAGGGAACTACCAAAAGCTAGGTAGAAACAGAGCCTTCCCTAGAGCCTTCAGAGGAAACTTGACCCTACTGACACCTTGATCACAGACTTCTAGCCTTCAGAACTTTTAACAGAATACATTTCTCTTGTTAATCCCTCAGTTTGTGTTGTTGTGATATGGCACCCCTAGCAAACTGATGCATTAAACTATGGTATTAACATCTTTACCCAAAATTGTATAAACTATTCTCTGTCTTAGCAGCACAATGTCAATACGTATGTTTCTACGTTATTTCTATTAGTTTCAGTATATGGTCATATCCCAATTTTTTAAAAATGTTTATCTGTTTTCACAGAAATACATGTTAATGTACTAACGTGTCTCTAGTTTACGTTAATAGTTTAACATTCAGCAGATTACTGTTATAATCGGTTTTAGATTTTAAGCTATTTGTTGTACTTGTTACTTTTCATAAAGCAGCTTTGTATACCTATAGTTTATGTTATAGGTAAGTTATGAAACTGGCTAATTTCTAAAAACGGTAATAAAAAACAACAAAATCAAAAGCACTCACTAATGGCAGTTATTCTCCTTTTTGTGTATCTATACCTAGTTTTTGCTTATATACGTGTATTTTATATATTTCCAATTTTGTTATACATACATATGTGTATATACACAATGCTATATAGTTTGATGTATTACTTAATTTATTATAAACATATTCTTTTCCTCACACTGATTTTATGGAATATTTTGAATTATCATACAATATCCCATAAAATTTACATAGCTGAAATGTTATTGATATAAGTACCTCTCATTATCGAATATTTAGTTTCTTGATTAATTTATTGTCATTTTTTCAGTACTATCTATGACTATTTTAACCACATGAAGGATAGTTCAAATACTATGAAATGTTTTAAAAATTATTTATTTGTTTAATTCCATTTGTTATTTTTTTAAAATTTGATGAGAGAGAGAGAGAGAGAGAGAGAGAGGAGAGAGAGAGAGAGGGGAAAGAGAGAAAGCAAGCCACCAGGTCCAGGACTCAATCCACGGTCGGCCATGTGGGAATCTAGAGCCTTTAACCACCACACCACCGCTCGTCCCCAATACTATGAAATTTTGTTGAGTTCTGGTAATTATTTTGATAAGGATTACCCATAGGCAAGATAATTGTGAAATTGACTAATGTAGGGTGTCAGTTTCTTCTTGAATGCAGTACAAACCAGCAGTATAAAAAATAGCAATCTAGGGATAAGACTGAATTCTAGTGTTAAATTTTAGTAATCAGAATTCTAATTTTTAAAACATATCATGTATTTTAGGAAGGTAATGCTTTAGCTGTTTATGTGAACTGCAGCTTACCCTATACCTGCAATATAACATTTTATTTTTAGAACCTTTGTCCATTGGCACTAACTTCTTTTCAGACATGTGTCATGAGAAAACGTAGACTTTTCTTAGTTCACCAACTTCATTACTTCCTCCTTAATCTTTGCCTAAAATAACAATCTAAAGCACAAAAGTATTTGCAATGCCCTAGGTATAAATCCCCAAAGAGAGTCAATATAAGAAGTACATGTTATTTACACTTAGAAAACAAATTTGACTTTTTGTCCTTCATCACATAGACTTGATGCAAAAATCAATGAGATGCTTCAGTTTCATGAAGTTGATTTCTTTTTATCTTTTTCACAATAAAGGAAAACATACGAAATTAATGTTATAAAGTCAACAGATTCCAAAGCTTTGTTCCCTGATGCCTAACATCTACATACTTCAAAGACTACATATAATCATTGAGATAAAGTAGTATTTTTTTTCCTCCTGATAATTGATATTCAAGC
This sequence comes from Tupaia tana, assembly GCA_026018925.1. Taxonomy (NCBI): domain Eukaryota; kingdom Metazoa; phylum Chordata; class Mammalia; order Scandentia; family Tupaiidae; genus Tupaia; species Tupaia tana. The sequence continues at coordinate 13,810,023 of JAKSZU010000022.1, read as the reverse complement.
TTAGGAAGCAGTGTGCATCAAGAGATACTATTTTGCATGCTGTAAATTGCCAGTGATCACTCAACTTGTAGGTTTAGAACTAGGAGGGAGCTAAGAGTGATTCTCATTGTTTTCCCCCGGCAGATTTAATAACTATATTGAAAGACTGTCTTTAAACAAATGCAGATCATCTATTGAAGATGAAAGTGGCAGAGATGATATGCCGTAATCTACATCACTGGTGTGTGTAGCCACAAGTATATTTTTTTTTTTTTTTTTTTTGAGAGGTTTTTGCTATAGGGCGCGTGCGCTCGCCAGACAGACAGAGAGAGACAGAGAGATAGAAAGCAGGAAATCACCCCCCAGGGGGGATGGCCACGCCGCAATCCCTTCTCCTCCATTCTCCTCTCGGGATCCTGGGCACGCACGCACACGCGCCCGGCGTGAGTTTAAGCCGCCGGGTCCGGGACTCGAACCGCGGTCGACTACGTGGGAGTCCAGCGACATAGCCATTACGCTAACTGCTGGTCCCAGTATATTTTAAGCAAACTAAGATGATTACAAAAATTGAGAGCTAAAAGTGCCATTCAAAGAAGCCAAAATAGATTTCTAGCCATACAGTTTCTTTGGTTCCTTGTTGGAGATTTATTTCCTTTTCTGATGAGTAATGAACTTGAGGATAAGTGTGGAGTTCATTTTTAAATGCACCCAATCGTAGCTCGATTACATAGAGTTGCATCATATCGCTTGGCACCTCTCAGGTGAGTCTACCAAACAGCTAGTTTGGAGCCACCTGTCTCATGGGCACTGAGTATTAATGCACCTGGCAGCAAGCAAAACAGAAAGCACTCATCTGAGAGTGGAGGTGTGTGGTTGTAAGCAGAGAGGAGAAGAAAGAGTGGGGGATAAAATTTTATTTGTTCTGTTTTTACTCCAGATATTAGATGCAATAGATGTTGTTTACTGCTATCAAAGAGTCTTTAAAAAATGGTAAATGTTTTAGTGTGGTTCATCCATTCTCTGTACACAATCTTGATGTGAATAATTTTCAGACATAATACAGTAATAAAGTTAATAAATAGTTGATTTGATAAATTTAGTCAAATAACTAATGGTAGGCTAAAAAATATTCAGGGCCAATTACAAGGAAAGTACATTTTTTTCTAACATTATGTTATGTGTTTCCTATGTCTTGACCCAGGGTTTATTAAATAATTTGTACTCTGTGCTTACTTGACTTTTCTGCTTATTTGCCCATTAATAGAGGGGAAATAGATCAAAAGAATAAAGTAGGAAGAAAGGAAAGAGCCCATATTTTTAATTAATGATTGTACCTATAATGATTTATTGAAGAGTGCAGAAATAGTGAAATAATAAATTAAGATTACAAAGCATGTATTTTGTAGATAAGGAAAATTATGTTCAGGAGTTTTTTTTTTTTTTTTTTTCTTTCTCTCTCTCTCTCTCTCTCTCTCTCTGTTTTGTTTGTTTGTTTGTTTGTTTGTTTGTTTTTGCCATTAGGGTGTGTGCACTCTCCAAAGAGAGACAGAGAGAAATAGTGAGATGGAAAATGAGTAATCATCCCCCCAGGGATGGCCACACCACACTCCCTTCTACTCCATTTTCCTTCTAGGACACATGCCCAGCATGATTAAGCTACCAGGTCCAGGGTTTGAACTGTGGTCAGCTTTGTGAGAGTCCAGCACCTTAAACACCACATACCTGCCTGCCCCATCTTTTTCTTCTTTTTATAAGTCTGTTTATTTTTTCCATGAGAATGAAAGACAAGCACCCCTAAAAGAGTCTTCGTGCTGGTGCCCTTAGAGAGTACAATTTTTTGAAAATCAACAAACTCGGGACCAGTAGTTACCATAATGGCTATGTTGCTGAACTCACATGTAATCGACCGCGGTTCGAGTCCTGGATCTGGTGGTTAAAACTCACGCCAGGCGCGTGTGCATGCATGCCCAAGATCCCAGGAGGAGAATGGAGGAGAAGGGATTGCGGTGTGGCCATCCCCCCAGGGGGTGATTTCTTGCTTTTAGTCTCTCTGTCTCTGTCTTTCTGGCAAGCGCACACACCCTATAGCAAAAATCTCTTAAAAAAAAAAAAAAAAAAAAAAACAAAAAAAAAACTCTTTGGAATAGTTCAATCTGACAGTAAGCCTGAAACATTTTTGCTCTTAAGATATTTAAAGTCAGAGCCAGCAAGTGGTATGGTGGCTGGGGTGTTGGACTCCCACATGGCCCATCATGTTCAAGTCCCAGATCTGGGACTTACTGTTCTTGATAAAATCAGCAAGAATGCTAGAAGTGGGAATGGGTGTGAAAGTCATGCCAGACAAGTGTGTGTATATGTCCAAGATCCCAGGAGGAAAATGGAGAAGAAGGGATTACAACGTGGCCATCCCCCTGGGATGGGGAGTGATTTCTCACTTTCCCCTTCACTGTCTCTCTCCAGCAAGTACACACGCTCGATGGCAAGAAAACTAAAAACAAACAAATAAATAAAGGTATGCAGTTTCCTAACTTTCTACAGCTATCATCTGGACTCAGTACCAATAGGTTCAGGGTTTTTTAAGAATTGTTTACTCACCTACATTTGTTTAAATTATGAAAAATGTCAAGTACAGCACCCTTATTTCACCATTATATTAGCTGTGGCACTTTCATGTGACAGCGTTGGTGAATGGCTATTGGCGATACTGATTTGGGGTGTTCCAGGGGACTGTTCTTAGTTTTTATCTTTTCTGGAGTGAGACGAGGATATAATAAATAAATGGTATTACATTATACATTCATTTACGTGCTCATGTGCTAACAGAGCTTCTCTGTGCACTATTATTCACATTATTGTGCAAGTAAGTCAAAAGAGAAACACTTGTTTTCCATGTGAAAGACTTGAACAGGAAAAGTAGAGTTGATATAGAATTCCCAAAGTAGTCAGTACCGCTTCTCTCCCCCCAAAATCGGTACAAGAGGAGGTAAACCTTGGAATTTTAAGACTGTTCGCCATTCATGACACTATTTATGCTACATTTGTCACTTACAATGTTCTTGGGATGCTTGATATAACCTCTCCAAGACATTTGGTTTAAAATTAATTGGCAGTTCATGGCAGAGGGAAGAGTCACTTAAACGTGCTAAAGCAAGCACTGTGCTATCTACGAGTACATGTCAGATTGTTCTCAGACTGCCAAGGGCAAAACTATGTACAGAGGGGGCTGTACTGGTGCTCTGTGTTGGGAGTCTCCTTAATTAGCTTGCAGTGAGTGGAGACTCCATCTTGACTGGCTGTCCAGGATACCATTAGGTAGGGCTGCTGACCTTGGCAACTCTAATATGTGTCTCTCTAGAACAGAATTGTGAATGCAAAAGGCACTGCACAATTGTTTCCAAGTATTTTAAATCAACAATATAACAATATGAACACTGCCTGAAGGGGTTTGTTTTGTTGTTGTTGTTGTTTTTAGAAGTTTTTTTTCTATAGGGTACGTGTACTCACCGGAAAGAAAGCGAGAAATCACCCCTCAGGGGGGATGGTCACGCCGCAATCCCTTCTCCTCTATTCTCCTATTGGAATCTTGGGCATGCACGCACACGTGCCCAGTGTGAGTTTAAGCCACCGGGTCCAGGACTCAAACCGCGGTCAACTACATGGGAGTCCAGCGACATAGCCATTATACCAACTGCTGGTCCCCACCAGAAGGTTCTTAAAACTAACTCTCAGGGGCCAGCAGGTGGTGCAGTGGTTAACACACTGGACTCCCATGTAGTCAACCATAGTTTGAACCCTCGACCTGGCGGCTTGCTTTCTCATTTTCCCACTCTCTCTCTCTCTCTTTCTCTCTTTCTCTTTCTCTCTCTCTCTCTCTCTCTCTCTCTGCTTGTGTGTGTGTGTCTCTCTGGTGAGTACATGTGCCCTGTAGCAAATTTAAAATAATAATAATAAATGGAATTAAATAAATAATTCCTATAATTCCTTTAAAAAAAAAAAACTCTCAGGTCACTCTCTGCAGGTATCACCTGCCTTTGGATCAGTAATACAGTGCCTCTTGCTGTCTAACGCTGCTTCCACAACATCATTTTTATTTTTAGCCTGAATGCACAGCAGGTTAAATTATGTGGGGAGTCTTTCTTGATAAGATCAGCAAGAATGCTAAAAGTAGGAATGGGTATGAAATAGCTGCAGCCCACTGGCCTCTCCCCCTTCAAACTTATCTGCTGGATAAATAAGAAGCTTGCAATTACATTTTGAGAATCTCTAATAGTCAGATAAGCAAAAAAGGCCTTCAGTGGACCTCAGTTAAAAGGTTTGATTGTGAGATGTGATTTAAGGCCCAAGGAAGAAAAGCAGGAAAGATGGGATAGCAAAGGATGGGAGACAGAATCTCAGTAATGGACTAGCACCAGAAAATCTTCTGCAGAGGAAGAATATAAGCAAGAAATAATCTCCCAAACACAGGACTTAAGCTTCTGCATTTTCTTTTTATTCCTAACGGTGCACCTAGCAACTGCGGATATAGTACAAATTTTGCTGAATGTCAGATTGAGAGCTCCAGAAGGTTTATTTCTGCGGGAGATTAAGGTACAAATATTTCCAGATTAGTTTCAGGGTGGCAAGATCATCTCACAGCATGAGGTTTCTGTCATCACAGAGATGCTTCGTGGCACTTTTTCTTCTCTCATAAATGAAGTGGCAAAATTGCCTCTTGAGTCAAATGGAAGAAGTCAAATGTTGCCATGTTTGGTGTCCTGGGACGTGAGTGGTCTGCTTCCTGGGTAGATGGCAGGTCAAGATTCATGAAGGGACCCAATGTACTTTGTGGAACTGGAGGGTCGGAAAACACCTGGTCATGCCTCTGCTATTTCAGTGAGGCATTCTGTGATCACTACAGTGAACGTGCGTAAAGAGAACTAAAATAGGGAACCAGCAGTTAGCGTAATGGCTATGTCGCTGGACTCCCACGTAGTCGACCGTGGTTCGCGTCTCGGACCTGGTGGCTTACAACTCACGCCGGGCGCGTGTGCGTGCGTGCCCAAGATCCTGAGAGGAGAATGGAGGAGAAGGGATTGCGGCGTGACCATCCCCCCTGGGGGGTGATTTCTCGCTTTCTGTCTCTCTCTCTCTCTCTGTCTGTCTGGCGAGCGCACGCGCCCTATAGCGAAAAACCTCTCAAAAAAAAAAACAAACAAACAAACAAACAAGAGAACTAAAATAGAAATCATACGCGTTCAGGCAGGTTAATTTTATGAAAGGTCACAGCCAGATTGTGTGCCTAGACAAGCCACGGACGTACCACGATAAATCCTGACAATTTATTTAAGTCTCCAATTAATTGCTCTGGGAAACCTATCTTTTGTCAGTTATGGAAAATATACGGCTCACTGGCTACTATTAGTTTGAAAAATAAGAGAAGATATATTCTGGCCTGAAAGGCGTTGAACGCTAATGCGATTGCAGTTGTAACAAAGAGCTAAGCACCTAACCTTATGTTGGAAAAAACACCAGGCACAGGCAGAGCTGTTCACTCAAATTCAGAAGCAACTTTTTAAAATAAAACCCAGAGGAAAACCATTTCACAAACAAATAATAAGGTATGCCAGAGAGGCAGTTTTGGAAGTCCAAGTGTGATGAAGTGTTTCTGTCTTAGTGCTGTGTTCCATTCAGCGGGAGCCCTCGGTCAGCAGGGAATTGAGTCTTGAGAGGGGCTAAGGATGAATAAGGGTTTAGCTCTGGACTTTGTTCTGTGTCACTTTGTAGGTATCACAGGCCGATTGGAGCTCATCAGCTTTACAGCTGTATTGGTTTTAGCTTCTGAAGGGATAATTGGGAGCCCAAACAAGACCATGCCATGTCTCCAATAACCACTACCCCATTCCTCTTTCCTCGGTATGAGTTTAGGTATTGTAGAGCATCACAGGGCAGGACAAATAAGAAATCCCTCTGCCAAATACACAAATGGCCCAAGACTGCTTCATGAGTCAGGCAGGGACCCAGTGGTAGGGCCTAATGAGCTGCATGGGATGCACTGTAATTTGGCTTCTGGTTCAACTTGAACATACCAGATTGTGGTGGTGTGAGACCCTGTTAGGACTACCTGTCTATCTGTCTTTCTCTCATGAAGTAATTTTTTTTTTCCTAAGAGGGAACGGTGTTCTATTAGTTAATACATCCTTTACTTGTATACATAGCTAAAAATTGATTTTTTTTTTTTTGAGAGAGAAGGAGTTTTGCTATAGGGCACATGCACTCACCAGACAGACAGAAAAAGACAGACAAAGAGACAGAAAGCAGAAAATACCACCTCCCTCCCCACGCCCCACAGGGGGAAATGGCCATGTTGCAATCCCTTCTTCTCCATTTTTCTCTCAGGATTTTGGGAATGCACACATACACACCCAACGTGAGTTTTAAACTGCCAGGTCCAGGACTTGAATCACAGTTGACTACATGGAAATCCAGCAACATGACCATTACATCATCTGCTAATCCCCAATAATTGATTTTTCAACCTGTAGTTGACCCCAACTCTATTATAGCTCATAGAATACATAGTTTTAAGCAATTGTTTTGCCTTAAATGTTGCTTTACCTACATACATTAACAAATAAATATTATCTCATTTGTTTTTGCACAGAGGACTTCTGTTTTTCATTTAAAACAAGAGTTAACTTGATATGGAGAAAAGAAAAGGGTAAATCTCTCTCTGCCTTGACATTTAACCTTGTGTGTTTTGGCTATATCTGCCACATTTCTCTCTGAGAATACACGAGAGTAACTCTTTATTAATTTGTTAACTCTAAAATCTTTCTTTTTTTTTTTTTCAGAGGTTTTTGCTATAGGGTGCGTGTGCTCACCAGACAGAGAGAGACAGAGAGATAGAAAGCAAGAAATCACCCCCCAGGGGGGATAGCCACACTGCAATCCCTTCTCCTACATTCTCCTCTAGGGATCTTGGGCACGCACACACACGCGCCCGGCATGAGTTTAAGCCACCAGGTCCGGGACACGAACCGTGGTTGACTACGTGGGAGTCCAGCGACATAGCCATTACACTAACTGCTGGTCCCAACCTTTCTTGTTTTAAAGAATTATTTTATTTAACTTTATTTATTTATTTATTTATTTTTTAATTTGACCAGAAAGGGACAGAGTGAGAGAGAGAAAGGGAAAGTGAGAAAGTAAACTGTCAGGTCCAGGACTCGAACCACGGTTGGTCATGTGGGAGTCCAATATCCTTAATCATCATACCACCTGTCTGGCACCCCCCCCTTTTTTAAAAGAATTATTTTATTTAACTTTATTTTATTTATTTATAATTTGACCAGAGAGGAACAGAGTGAGAAAGAGGGGGAAGTGAGAAAGCAAGCATACACACATATAGTTAACACACACACACACACACACACATATATATATGTATGTGTGTATAGAACTACTATATATGTAACTGGTTATTTATAGTAGTTATATATTGTATATATTGATATTTATGTATATAATATAAAACTACTAGTGTATATATATATATATATATATATATATATACTGTATATAACTACTATTATATGTGTGTGTGTATATATATATATATATATACACACACACACACACACATTTTACACATTTCTATTTACAAATAGAGAACCTGATACTATTTCCTGATAAGTCAAATCAAATTTTACTTGGATCTCACTTGCCAATATTTACAATCATATTATAACAACCATTGGTATTCCTATTTTAAAAATAAAACATAAAAATTTTGTCTTTTATTTTCTGGAAATAGTTCACTCTAGTGTGTATTTTTTAAAGAATTATTTATTTTATTTTATTTATAGTTAATTTTTATTTTGACCAGAGAGAGAGAGAGAAAGGTAAAGTGAGAAAGCAAACTGCCAAGTATAGCACTCGAACTATGGTCAGCCATGTGGGAGTCCAGCACCTCAGCCACCATGATACTGCCAGCCCCGGGTGTCCCTATTTTTTACAATTATTCATGGACTGGGCTTAATGAATCATTTTGGTAAATGATGGTGATGAATTCCTCAATGCCTTGGTTCTCCTTGGAGAAGATAGGAAAGAGATCTCTACACAATTATAAGCATACTATGGCCATTCAAGCACCCAAGTATATTTTTGTACAATCTCAATCCCAACAAAACCTGTTGAAAAGAATATTGCCAGTCATTAAGAATTCAACAAAAGGGGGACCAGCAATAGGCATAATGGCTATGTCACTGGATTCCCATGTAGTCGACCATGGTTCAAGTCTCAGAGCCGGTGGCTTAAACTCACGCCAGGCATGTGTGCCTGTGTGCCCAAGATCCCAAGAGGAGAATGGAGGAGAAGGGATTACAGCATGGCCATCCACCCCAGGGGGTGATTTCTCACTCTCTGTCTCTCTGTCTTTCTGGTGAGTGCACACACCCAATAGCAAAAGCCTCTCAAAAAAAAAAAAAAAAAAAAAAAAAAAAAAAAAAAGAATTCAACAAAAGGTGTGAAGTACCTTAAAAATTTACTGTGCTTGTGTTATGGTGGAATACTAAAAATATGAGCATATAGGTTATTCCCTGTCCTCAAGAAACTCATAGTAAGATTGGAAAAAGAAAACAAAGCATAAACAAAGTACCAAAATAAAAGACAAACACCAGTTCAATTAAATACACATACTTGATTTAATGAGTAGCAGAAATAATAAATGATCCAGGAGAGCAGAAGGAGAAATGACCCTGGGCTATTCTGACCTTCAAGGTAACTGGTAGACGGTGGATTTGAGCAGGATCCTAAAGGATTGGTAAGATTTACACATTTAGTCCAGAGTGGGAAGAATGCCCTAGCATGCACAAAAGCAGAAACAGGAAAATAAAGAAGCATTAGTTATGACGATGCTAGTAGTTAACTTTTATTGAATACTTAATAGGTTCCATGTAGTATTGATTAATCTTCACCATAACATCTAAGATAAATTTAAGACATGTCAATGGAAGAACGTATTCACAGATAGGATGTAGGTGATCGAAGTGCAGGGAATGAGGAAGATAAACAATGGGAGAAATCAATGATAACCCTAGGTCTTCAAGCCTGGCTGACTAGAAGGACAAGATATAGATTTAACTGAAATATGGGTGTCTTTTGACAGAGCTGCTTTATAGAGAAGATAGCAAGTTGTTTATCTGATGGTTTTTAATAAATTGAATGGGAAGATTCAAGAGGAAATGTTCAGTAAACATTCAGAAATGTGGAGCCTGGAATTCCAGGGTGAGGCACAGCTACAGAAATGGGATGAAAAGCCAGATGCTAAGGGAGGTAGCTGAACTCACCACAGTGTAGTGGGAGCTGTAGACCGTGGACATCTTTGAAGATGTGTTGCCTCTAGAAAACAGTGAAACAAATAACCATTCATTTCTCTCATATGCTAGGAGGATTTATTAGCAACCAGGTTCCTCATAATACTGTCCAAACTTCTCCATATCCCCAACAACTATTCTTTTCATAGAGACATGTGAATTAAAACAAGTTAAAGAACACCCCCTTCCCCCAAAAAAAGACTTTAATGAGAAAGTGTTAAATGTAGAGCAAGAAGAATCTATTTCTCCTTTTATTCCAAAGGTCTGTGAAGTGTATTGTATAGTTTGTAATCATCTCTTAAGAACCAGATAAATGTACCACTTAATGGAGAGGCTTATCAATAGAGAAAGAGAGAAATGTGATTTTTCAGAGGTCTGGTGCAATATTTCAAGTTGAGAGGATGTTAGCTAGAAAATCCAGAAAGTTATTTGGATGGCAGTAGAAGGAAAGTTACTATAGGTGTGTGTACATAATATGTCTGTATAAGCATTATGTGTGTTTGAGAGTGTATAGACATCTACATATGTATTCAAACATACACACCTTTGCTCCTTATTATCCCTTCATGGTGACCACAGATCAGGATGGTTTGTAATGGCCAAAGATATACCAATTTAAACTCAATTTGGACAGGTGTAAGAGAAAAGTCTCATCACCTATATTACTTTGAAGAAGTAATAGTGTTTGCAGGAACACTTTTGAAAAACAGAAAAAGAACTGTTTAATAGTAATACCAGGGGAATGATATGTATTATGTTAGGCATGTGAAGTTTTGAGTAATGTAGAAAAGGAAAAAAAAATACATTGTCCTTAAAGGGGATTTATAGATACATGTTTATCATCAGGCGTTTTATAACTTCTCCCATCTCAGTTTCGTTTCGTTTCGTTTCGTTTCTTTTCTTTTCTTTTCTTTTCTTTTCTTTTCTTTTCTTTTCTTTTCTTTTCTTTTCTTTTCTTCTTTTCTTTTTGTTGGAGAGGTTTTTGGTATAGGGCGCTGGCCAGAAAGACAGAGAGAGACAGAGAGACAGAAAGCGAGAAATCACCCCCCAGGGGGGATGGACACATCACAATCCCTTCTCCTCTACTCGCCTTGGGATCTTGGACATGCACACACATGTGCCTGGTGTAAATTTAAGCCACCAGGTCTGGGACGTGAATTGCGGTCGACTACATGGGAGTCCAGTGACATAGCCATTACCACAACTGCTGGTCCCACCATCTCAATTTCTTTCAGAGGGTTATGTACAATGTATTGTGGATATACAACTAGAGCTCAAATTAATAGATCATAATAACTTTTTTGAGGTTTCTAAGTTTCTTTAGTAATTAACAGAATCTCTCATTTGCAACCTAATATTGCTGTCCTCAGAGAAACAGTTAAGCATGTGATAAAACCTGAAAATGGGATAAATTGAATACTCAGACTGTCTTGCTACCTGATGCAGTTCTTAAAACAAGATATACTTCCTTTCTGATCAGGAAGACCAAACCATTTTTCTTCACTAGCTCCTTGATCAAGGAGATGATTTTCTAAATATATAAAGTAGGGCATAAAACAGACTGAATCCTAAGAGAAGTGAGGCCAGAATGAAGGGCACCAAATGTCACCTAAATATATCTAGTCCCCAATGGGTTTAAACTCATGAGGCATTTACAATCATAACAAAATGAAAAGCAAGAATATGCAGGCTGTTATAGAAACTAACTGAATAGTGTTTTAAGGATGTTGGAGATCAGGGAAAATCCCAAATATACTTCTTTTTTAAAAAAATATTTATTTATTTAATTCCATTTGCTATTATTATTATCATTATTCAATTTGACCAGAGAGAGAGAGAGAGAAAGGGAAAGTGAGAAAGCAATACACCAGGTCCAAGACTCGAACTGTGGTCTGCCATGTGGGAATCCAGCACTTTTAACCACCATGCCACTTGCTGGCCCCAGTTCAGATATACTTCTCACTTGGAAAATGATGGCATCCAATTTGAGGCCATCGTATTATTTCACAGTGCTTGTACCCTGCAAGTTGTTCTTTCAGGTTGGGATAGATTACTAAATTATTGATTGAAGAGCAGATGAAGTAGTTGACTTGAGTTTGGAAACCAAATGTTATTAAAAACTCCTCTTGTGTCTTTAAAGAGAAGAATCAAACTCAGTCTAGGGAGTTGCTTGTGTGAGCGATATCTGAGACCCAGAATCTCCTATGACAATAATAGATTCAATTTGTATATTCCAACTAAAGCTCATTCTGGAGTATCTGCTATTTATAATGTTATATCTCTATGTTATGCTTCAGCTCATTTGTTTTTCTTCTTTTTCATAGCATCTGAACTTGAGTTCATTTAAGTTAATATGCATCATGCATTTTGGCCATTCATCCCAAGATGAACCAGAACATGGAAACCAAAGTTATTTTGAAAATATAGTCAAAGGACTGTCTTAAAATAACTGTCAAAACCCCAATTATCTTGGACTTCTAAAAGGAGCATAAAGACATTTAACAGTTTCCTCCCACAGGATCAGATGTCAAATAAGATGATTCCTAGCACACAGAGAGAAAGGGACCACAGCCAAGGAGGAGTAGTAATATTTGTCAAATATTTGGGGGAGAAGGAATCTGGAAAGAAGAAAATAAAGCATATGAAAAACTGGATTTCAAACTAATTCTGATGAATTATATAAATGCAGCCCTTTTTCTCCTGCATATACACATCATCAGAAGTTACTGTTAATTGAGGTATTCCTTTGCCTTTCACTGCTTTCTGTTAGACTAGTGACTAATACCTTGCTAAATTGATACTGGCAATTTAGAAAATCCTGTTGAATGTGTCCTTAGTCAAACCAATAGTACGGTAGGGTTAATGTGATTGTCTAAATTAACAGTGGAAAAAAACAAAAAAAAGCTCATTTCCTCTAAGAATTAGAGCTATATGTTTCCTTTAACTGCCAAACTGGAATAAAAAATTGGATCATCTGAATATTCTAGGTACCGTACATGACTTCATATCTCATTTAGGTCAATTTATAGCACAACCCCTATTCACTTCTATTCTAGTGTGAGAAAAATTCATCTTTATAATGAAGTACTTTTTGTACTTCAGAACGCCACTATGATTTTTTTTTCAGATAAACTGAAATGTCCAACATGTTTAGTGTTTTAATGCATTATCCATCCACAAGATATTTTGAGATATTAGTATCAGGCTTCTTTGCAGTTAATTTTTACCCTTGCCAGTGTAAAAATATGTATTAATTGGTTTGGGTTAAGGATTAAAGCTGAGAACTTCAGATTATGCTTAGTTCACATTTTAGTTTGAAAAATATCACTGGCCAGCTCAGAGTTTAGGAAAATTGTGATGCTTTTTCTAGTTTCATGGATCATTTCATCCTGAATTTGTACAACAATTTTGTATAGCATGGTAGCAGTGGGGCCAGCTGATTTTAGGTAGGCCCTTATCATAGTCAGAGGAGACTTTTAAAGTAAAGCTTGAGAAAAGAAGAAAATGCTACTATAAACTGGGGTTCAGCAAACTTATTCTGTAAATGGTTAGATTGTCAATGATTTTGTTTGTTTGTTTTGTTTGTTTTTTAATCTTACAGGTTGTATGATCCTTGTCACACCATTTGCCTCTACTATTGCATCACAAAAGCAGACACAGATAAACAATACCTAAAAGAGCAGGCATGGCTGTGTCCAACATTATTTACCAACACAGGTGTTGAGCTTTGACCATTAGGTTTTGGTATTTGGCTTTTAGGCCTTAGTTTGTAAGGGATTTGGCCAAATTCCATAGTAAGACTTTTGGCCCTGAGGCCATAGATTGCCAATCCTTGTTATAGATGACAGACATGTCCCAAAACAAATACTGAGAAATTTTGTCCCATGGAATGTTCATGGATAAAAAATGTAAATCTGGAAAACACGCCATAGACTATGACTCCACTTATGCATTTCAATTCCATGTTATCTTACTAAAGACTATGAGAAGTCTTGCAATGAAATGATCTCTGTTGGTTAACTAACTCAGTTTCCATAAATAGATGTGACCTTGAGATTATTTTTATTATTTTAATTTTTGGACACATTTAAGTATCTGTGACTTAGAATCACATATCCAAGCTGATAATTTGGATATCTATATATTTTTTCTTCTGTATATCTTTGTTTGTTGGCTTGTTTGTTTATAGATAAGGTCTTGCTATGTCACTATCCTCCTACCTCAGCCTCCTGCGTAATAGCTGAGACTATAGGTGTCCATGACCACACCCAGTTTTAGGGTGGGCTGGGAATAAAACCCTGGCCTCCCATGTGGCCTCAACCTGGTTAGCAACAACACCTACTAGCACATTACTACTGTGACTGAACATATATACATATTTTTATAGAAATCTTTTTATATCTCTCAGTCAAATAAAAAACCTTATGTCTGTAAAGGTAGCCAAGGAAAATACTGCACTTCTTTTTTTTTTTTTTTTTTTTTTTTTTGAGAGATTTTCGCTATAGGGCACGTGCGCCCACCAGACAAAGAGAGACATTAGAGACAGAAAGCGAGAAATCACCCCCCAGGGGGGATGGTCACACCGCAATCCCTTCTCCTCCATTCTTCTCTCGGGATCTTGCGCATGCACGCACATGCGCCTGGCGTGAGTTTTAAGCCACCGGGTCCGGGACGTGAACTGTGGTCGACTACGTGGGAGTCCAGCGACATAGCCATTACCCTAACTGCTGGTTTCCATTGCTGTACTTCTTATATGGTCCTGAGTAATTTCTGATTAGTTCTTCCTTAGATTCTGTTTTAGCTCTTGCTCACACTTTGAGCTGCTGAGCTAACTCTGCATTTTCCTCAATAATTAAATGAATTGTAGTTTAAATTGGTTCATGTATTTAGTATGTACATACTTTCCAAACACACTGATGTATGGCACAGACTTTGTCTCTCCCTTCAGAGGATTCAGAGTAACAAAAGGGAATAAAGAAAGAAGTCACAATGCTGTGTGATCACTGCTCTAATAAACAAAATTCTAGATGCTGTCAAAGCACACAGGGGAAGCATTACATCATTATTAGGATGTCAGAGGAAGCTTCTGCCAGTTCATGAACGCTACAGATCTGAAACTGGCCACAGAAGAGAAGAAACAGGGGAGTGGCAGAGACAAGGGAAAGGAGACAAGATTGCCAGATATATCCAGCATGAAGAATAACAGGGATCTGAGCTTATGCTGCAGAGATGGGCAGGAAATGGATTAAGCAGGTCTTCCCTGGCTTTGCAAAATATTACAGTAAAGCGGGTGGAAAATTGGACAGTGTCTCTATCAGATGTGTGCTATGTGTAGTACATAGAGGATGGATTGTGGGGCCCCAGATGCTTAAATACAGGAGCCTGGTAAGATGTTTTAAAGCATTCCCCAGGAATCAACTATGGGTGATACACTGCTCTGGGCTACTCCTTGAAACAGGTAACATGCCATCAAACCTCCTAGGTCATGAGAAGACACCAAGACCAGGTAATATTTTTCCTTAAAGCCACCTGTTTGCAATTGTAAGCCTTAAGTTGTCTTTTCATTTGGAGGTGTTAGAAAAATTGGAAAGAGTGGATAATATTGTGTTGTTGGAAAACTCATGACGTATTTTTCTATGCAAAAAATGTGTCATGACTTGTCTGACAACCTAGTAAAAATATTTTTTTAATGACATTCAGAAGAGGCAGTATAAAGTGCTTTTACTTAGACAAAGTGTGGCCCCAGGAGATTAGCCTGACTGTTCCACTGGGAGGAAATGATTGACCATCCAGGCATACCTGGCAGCAGCAGTTACCCTAGAAGAGTCTTGCCTTAGGGCTGTTTTAAGACAACAGACCTGGTGGGCACATAAATACACACACGCATAATTACACACTCTGCCTGTCCTTGTGCACCTGTACTGTTTACTTACAAATGCGGGAGATATTTCTGGAAGTTACCCTCAATTAGAATGCAGCATAATGCTGTGTTCAGTAAATAACAATGTATGAAATATGTCCACCTTCTGCAGTCTAGCATGCCATAGCACTTAAAAAGAAGGGAAGCTTTAGTTTTTAAAATATTTTTCTTCTACAGAACAAATTATATTTTTTAAATGTTTTTCTTCTACAGATTATACTCTGTTAACAACTGGACCATTGGAAATTTTACACACACACACACACACACACACACACACACACACACAATCATATTTTATAAACAAGGGTATTTCAAAAGATTTGTGGAATAATAGAATTGAGGGCTGGCTCTGTCATCTAGTAGTTAAGTGGCTGGATCCCATATAACTGTGTAGGTTTTTTTCTGGCTCCCATAGCTTATAAAACATGTCAGGTGCATGTGCAGTTGTGCCCCAAATACTAACATGATGGAGAAATGGAAAAGAAGGAATTACCATGTAACCATGCCCTATGGGGATGCTTTCTCACTCCCTCTCTTTCTCTCTTTCTCTTTCTCTGGCAAGCACATGAGCCCTCTAGAAAATTAATGAAAAAAAAAAGGAAATGTAATTGAAGTACAAGTTTATTCTGGTGCAAAATTTGAAATCCATGCATAATTTTTTAATAATATATATTTTCTATGAACTTTTTGAAGACCTCTTATGTGTAATGTAATTTTATATATGTATATGTATAACTCTGTTATATTTATATATATGTGTGTGTGTGTGTGTGTGTGTGTGTGTGTGTATCTGTAGCATTGAGAAATGTGATTTCTGTATTTTTCCTCCATTATTTTGGCTATCTGAAGAATGCCTATTCAATGACTTAGAGATGCAACTTCTAAGGTCCAAATATAAGGGTGTGTGGAATTTTTAATTAGTGGCTATGAGAGTTGTGGTAGAAGATCAGATGTTAAAAAAAAAAAAATGAAAGGCCAGGGCCCACATGCAGAAGTACATGCTGTTAAGATGTGGTGCTCTCGTGGCTGGCAGGTGGCATGGTGGGTAAGGCTCTGGACTCCCACATGGCCAACCACAGTTCCAGTCCTAGACCTGGAGGCTTGTTTACTCACTTTCTGTCTCTTCTCTCTGTCTGTCTCTGTCTCTCTCTCCCTCTTTCTAGTCAAATTAAAAAAAATAATAATAATAAATTAATTTTAAAAAAAAGATGCTGCGCTCTATAGACTGGGACCACATTGGAGGCCCAGGTTCAATTCCTTGGCCAACCTAAAGTTCAAGGCAGTGGGGTATGCCTGCAGTTGCTGTGATGTGAAAGGCTGAGGCAGGAGGATCACAAGTTCAAGACTGACCTGTGCAACATAGGGTTACTGTGTCTAAAAATGAGCCTGTGGTCCTCATCTGTGGTCCCAGCCTGGAGGCAGAGACAAGAGGACTGTGATAGTGAGACCTTTTCTTTTTTATTTATTTATTTATTTTTATTTATTTCTTTTTGTATATACATTCATTTAGCGTACAATGTGAGCATTTCAATATGTGAACATTTCTCCCCAGTCCCGTTGATCAAAATATCTTCAACCAGTAACACCACACCTCCCCATCCTGTCAATGTTCTACCTCTGTATCCCTTCTCCAAATGTCCTTCATTAGGCCCCACTGCTCCACATACACCTCATCTCTTAAGAAAGAAAACAAGAGAACAAAAAAGTAAGAAAGAAAGTTAAACAGGACAAAGCCCTGAGTATGTTTGGCGTGTTGGATCAAACAGGTGCTTCCTTAGAGTCTATGTTAACATTACTAAAAGAGAAGTACAATTTTTCCTCTAATCTTTCCCTGAGTTCTCTGAGCATGTCCACCATGGCTATCTGGCTTGTTCTTCAGTTGTGTGACTCCTGGAGCAAATAGTCTCTTGGAGGATTTCATGCTCGAGTTTAGAAGTGACGCAAGTCTATCATCACTGTGTGACCCATTCCTTCACTGTTGCCCCCAAGCCTACAGTAGGGAGGGCTTACTATGGGCCAGGAACGCATTGAAGAGAAGCATAAAAACATTTATTTCTAAGTAGTACAAGTTCGTCTTCCTTGTACTTGACAGGACACTTGGAATACGATTTTATTGTATGGATGCCAGTTATTCTTTTCCATCGGGTTACTGTTTCCCAGGGGGTTTCTTGGTTTCCTTCTATCAGGGGTTCCATGTGGTAAGCTGAGAAACAGTGTGAAGCTGAAATGTGAAACTAGGAAGTCAGGTAAGAGTCTTGGCAAAGTTACATTTATATAACATGGGCACCAAAAATACATACTTGATGAAGTTTTTTCTACATGTGAAAATACTGTCTAAAACTTGTAGCTGAGAGATAGTGAATGGTTGGTAGGCAAAAAATAAAACTCAAACTGTGTGTAGGAAGGTACCTTTCGTAGACATCATGACATTGATTTCCCTGAATGATTTCCACTCTTTAGGCTTTTTTTTTTTTTTTAATGTTCTTTGACATCTCTGAATCGCTTCAGTGTCAAGATTTCTGTTATCACTAATTACAATTCTATTCTCAAAAATGCTTTTGTAGATAATTCAACTATTTCTTAGTTTACATAGTTAACTAAAATTACTATGTCTTCTTCTTCCAATGACATTCCCAGACTGCTAATTTACAGAGGAAATCTGAAGCCAGGGAAGAAATTATAGTATTACAGCTATTACAATTTTTATATTTTTATCCTTCTTTACATAAACTCACATTGCATGACAAAGAGCTCACATTGGTAGTAAATGAGAAATTTAGAGGAAACCTGTGTGCTGATTTTTAGCATGAAAGTACAGAAATCTGGCTTTTTCTTTTTCTTAAGGCAAGTTGGGTGGGTACCCTTGGATCTTTTCATACGGGTTACTGTTCTTTTCATACCTTTATTTGATTATTCAGCAGTCTAATTTTAATTAAATTACAATAAAGTAACAGCATCAACAATATTGATTGCATCTTGGAGACCTAGACATTTTTTTAATGTAATTATTTTTCTTAGTACCTTGTTTTCTGTGAGCAAATTTTGGGATTCTTGAAGCTTTTTTAGAAGTGATTCCACCAAACCATAACATCTATAGTTATAGGATGTATGCACATTTCTTAGCTCCACCTTCATAAAAACAACCACCACAGAAAGATAAAAGAGTCTGATTCTCGGGCCTGGAAATTATCTATGTAGCATTAGCTCTATTTTGAAATAATTACAGACCTGCAGGAAAGTTGCAAAACATAGAAGAGTTCCCATTTGCCCTTCACCCAGATTCTCCTGTTGCTAATTTATATATAAGTATAAAATAATAGTCAAAATCCAGGACATTGACATTGATGCTGTTATCTAAACAAAAGACCCTATTTGATGTTTATCAGTTTTCCTGCTAATGTCCTGTTTCCATTTTAAGGTCCAACCCAGAACCTCACATTGTTTGCACTGTTCTTTTCTCTTTACTTCTGTTCAGTCTCTGAGAGATCCTTGATCTTTCCTTATCTCCTGTGATCCTGGCACTTTTGAAAATTAGTGGTCAATTGTATTGTAGAGTATAATTCAGCTGGTGTTTTCTCATGATTATATGGAGGCAAGACACCAGAGGAGTATCATGTCCCCGAGTGCTACGGAGCAAAGGCTACACAAAGCCAATATGTTTCGTCATTGGTGGTGTTAACCTTATTAAGATGTTAAGATGTGGGTCAGCCAATAGCATGGTGGTTAAGGCAGTTGGATCCCACAAGGACAACTGAATGAGTCAAGTCCTAGTCCTGGCAGCTTGAGAAACACACTGGGCACGTGTGCATCCATGCCCAAAATCCCATGAGGAATAGAGGAGAGGAGATTGTGTTGTGGTCATCTTCCACAGAAGTGGCTTCCTCTCTATCTGTCTGTCTCTCACTCTGTCTGTCTCTGGTGAGCACACATGTCCTATGGCAAAAATATAAATAAATTAAATAAAAAATAAAATAAGACAAAGATAGTAAGTTACATTTGCCTGACTTTCCTCACTATAAAATTAGTATTTTCACCCAGCACTAGCTTTGAACAAGCACACATGTATTTCTCCTTAATTTGCTAAGTAATAGGTATTCACTACACTCATTTTTGCCTCAGTTTACTTGCCTAAAAAATAATACTAGTGCCCCAGCCACTGTGATGTGTGTTGCTAAGACAGTGTTCTCCAGGGTGGGACTGCATGGGAGCTCACGTTCAATTCCCTTTTCAACCCAAGAGTCTGACATGGGGGTGTGCACTTGTAATCCCCACAGGAAGATTGTGGTACAATAAGACCCTGTATTAAAATTATTATGGTAGCCCTTAACCCTCATCTCAACCAGTATAATAAGAATACACACACTTCAACACAGTACCCTTTGGAGATCCTTGGGTATGGTCACTTTATAACTGAAAATGATCACTTTATCACATTTTGAATAAGAACACAAATAGAATAGTTAAAAGTAGATTGGCAGCATGTGCTCATTTCACACCCAGAACTAGAGGGACATCTGTTAAATATGTGGCAGCCCAGGCCTCAAATCTGGTTCTCTCACAACCAGCTAGGGTTTGCCCAGTTTGGTCTAACTTGGCCTAATTGAACAAAGAACACATTTACTGCTTGCTATCTATTTTGGCTATTAAACTTTCTAGATGGATATCCACCCATAAGGTACAATGGATAGCTTAAAAAAAATAACGGTTACATTCATAATTGCTGCTGGTCATTTAAGAACAATGTCCCTAGACATGGTAATGACTTTGGATCCATATGATAATTTATTCTCTGTGTGTAATGGCAGAATACCCCACCAATGCAGAAAAAGGCAACTTTTGCAAACAGATTGATTAACTTTCTACTCTATTTTTATTTCTGACTTTGAATGTCAGTGCTACCTGCCATGACAAAGTAAAAGTGAGAGGGAATTGGCCACTTACAGATCTAGAAGTAGGACAAGATAAACAGAAGAAATAAGTCGACACTTATTTCTTTACACACCACCAAGCCCTGCTTTCCTCTTTGACAAATAAGAATAAGCATTTATCTACCTCCTTACGTGATAGTGAGATTTGGTGCTTGGTGTTAAATATTCAGATAGTAACTGAAGGAAAATACAAAGAAAAAAAAGGAAAAAAAGAAAAAATGACTTGCCATTTTTATCACTTGGCCATCTTTCATGTTTGAGATTCAGAGTTGAGTGCAAAAGACAAGAAAAAGGAGTCAAGGCCTTTCCTAAATCTGTCAAATTTGCAGGAAGCTTCTGGAAAGCTGTTTAATACCAAGTGAGAATTCAGTAGAATTTGTCAAATGGTGTGGAAATATCCCACTATCTGCATGTAGTCATGGGCTAAAGGATAATGATACAGAGGTGTGCTTCACAGGAAATTAGCCTGTTCTTCAAGAAAATGAATTCTTTGGCAAAGAAGTCTATAAAATGCACTAGAATACAAGCTCCATGATGACAGGCCTTCATCAGCTTCAGTGTGATACCCAGTGCCTAACACAGGGACTTAGAAATTACAGATGTTCAACACATTTTTAAGAAGTGTAACATTATATTTAACTCTATAAATAATAGCACAGGATCTGGAATACACAGTTTGTAATGTTGTGTGGGATGGAAGGCTGTACATACAGATTCCATGTTATGACTTAGTCTAAGAATAGGGGGACTTCATGTCCCCAACCTGTACTTAATGTAAGAGAGTGATTCTGTGGCTAGCAAGTGATATAGTAGTTGTGGTGTTGGACTCCCACATGACTGAGCATTGTTTGAGTCTTAGAAGTGGGGACTTGAAACTCACACTGGGTGCATGTGTGCGCATGCCCAAAATCCTGAGAGAAGATTGGAAGAAAAGGGATTACAACACAGTTATTCCCCCAGGGGGTAATGTCTCACTTTTTCTCTCTGTCTCTCTGTCTCTAGCGAGCGCACGTGCCCTATAGCAAAGTTAAGTAAACTTTAGCTCTCCCTTCTAATAAAATGAATAAGAGAGTCAGAATGTGACTTCTGAGTCTGTTCTAGGTCAGGCAAAACAGATAGAAGTGTGTGTTGCTCTCACATTAGTGTGGTAACCATTTCACATGTATTATCTCACATACTTCTTTCTAAATTTCTAGAGTCTGTGGTAATGTTTCCCTTTTATAGATGAAGAACTAGAGAGCCAGAAATAACTTATCTAAAACGATACATATCAGTAAATATAAAAATTAGGATTTCTGGGCCTGGCAGGTGGCTGGTAGTTAAGAGTGCTGGACTCCCACAGGCCGACTGCAGTTCAAGTCCTGGACCTGGTAGCTTGCTTTCCAACTCTCTCTCTCTCTCTGTCCATCTCTGGTCAAATTAAAGTAAATAAATAAAGTTAAATAAAATAATTCTTTAAAAAATAAGTTAGAATTTCTGGGCTGACCCCATAGCACAATGGTTAGGTGCTATGCACAGCAAACTGAATCCCACATGGTCAACTGAGGTTTGAATCCCAGTCTGATTGGCTTCATGCTGGGCACATTGACATGTGCCCAGAGTCCTGACAGGAAGGATAATTGGAAGAAAAAGGATTGTGGCATGGCCAGACCCACTGAGGTATACTTTCTCTCTTCCTCTCTCTCATGTATGCACAGACTCTCTGGCATAAAAAAATAAATAAGTAAAATTAAAATCAAGATTTCTGGGCCAGACAGTGGTGTACCAGTGGAATGTAATGCTTGTGAGATGATTCAACATGGGACAATACCCAGTTTGGAAGCAGAGACCTCTTTGGGTCTACCAGGTACATGCTTGCGTGTGATTCAGGGCTAGCGGAAGGCTGAAGGTAGATCACGGCATCAGAACCCTACTGGGTTCTCCTCTTCTCTTTCCCACATAGAAGAAACACATGAATAAACTAAAAAATTAATATCAGTTTTCAAAACATCAAGATTTGAACTTTGTACTTGTCTCCAAAGACCGAATATATTCTTTTTTTTTTCTTTTTTTTGGAGAGGTTTTTGCTATAGGGCATGTGCGCTCGCCAGACAGACAGAGACAGAGAGACAGAAAGCGAGAAATCACCCCCCAGGGGAGATGGCCACGCCGCAATCCCTTCTCCATTCTCCTCTCAGGATCATGGGCATGCACGCACATGCGCCCGGCGTGAATTTTAAGCCACCGGGTCCGGGACGTGAACCGCAGTCGACTACATGGGAGTCCAGCGACATAACCATTATGCTAACTGCTGATCCCGTGGACCGAATATATTCTTGACTCATACTGATCCATTTGTCTCTGTCCCAGCCTTAGAGATCTGTATTATTTGCCCTCACCCCCGGTAGAATACAATCATCTCGGTGAGGGAAGACCCTGTCTTACTCATTGCTATGTCAGTTACTAGAATTCCATTAATAATTTGTGAGTAAAAAGTGAAGTGTGATAGGAGATTTTATTTAGCTTCTTTATTTGTATAGCCTATGATTGTTTCTGTTTCTGTGTTTGGAATCTTTTTTCTGCTTCTGATTAAGTAGACACAGACGCTCTTCCAGGCTAGCAGGTACCTGATTTGGCTGTCCAAGCAATGGTCAAACTGTGCATAATGATGAATATACTAGTAAGCTTTACTTCCCCACTAAGCGCATGCAAGTGAAAGCCCTGAAAGTCACACGGTTCTTGCCACTTTAAATCTGACACGTAATGTATTAGGTATCAGAGTGTTTTGTGCTTACCTTTAGCTCTTCTTTAGTTTAGGTGATTAAAAAATGCCTGTTGCTGTCTGTATGTGCAACATGCTTCATTAACAGTGATTTATTTGGGAGTTTAGCAGAATTGGCACTCTGCAGCACATCAGTGGGCAGAAGGAAAACAAACGTGAGACGATTGCTAAGAAATCTTTCTTTCCCATGGTGGTTGGAGCTTTAAGGGAGTTTGCAAAGTTTACTTCCCAGTACTTACAAAGCACAGCTAAGAGTGGAGTCTCTAGGCAGTATCTTTTCTCTCAAGTCTCCTCCAGTCACCCTCCTCTAGGGGCTTAAGATAGGTCATGGATTTCATACTTTGGAACAATCTACATTTCTTGTCTCCCAGAACTAGATGCTTCCATTGTTTGTCCGTCTTGTTTTCCCATTGAGTTTGCGTACTCAAAACCAGGCTCAACTTTTTCTAGTGGAATTCAATTATATAGATTTTCTCTCATACTCCTTTCAACAAACCTGTGTCTTCACTGTCACTTTAGCAAAGAGGAGAGTGAAGCTAAAAGAGGTTAAATGACTTGTCCAAGGTCAACAGCTAAATAGTAGAGCTGGGATTTAAACCAAGATGGCTTGTATGATTCTAAAACCAATAATCTCAACCACCATGGGGAGGCAAAGGAATTTTTATTTTACTTGCAATCTGTATTGATTTTGTCGTGTCTACTTGAAATGTTATGTTGAAAAGATTCTGGGGCTGCCTTGGGCTAGGGAGGCAGGAGTGTTATAATCAATTAGCATCATTTTCCATGGGAGTAGGAAGGAGGCGTGGAGATACCATGATAGTTTCCTATCTTGAACTATGATCGACCTTGGTTCTTGATTTTATTGTAATGAGGGGGTAATAAAATGAGAATGGCATTATAAAGGGAGAATGAAGTATCTGAGAAACAGTCTAAATGCAAGAGGAAAACACAGTTTATTTTGTATATACTGAACTTTCCTGTATAATAATGAAGTCTACAAATGACTATTCGGAAGAATTTCAACAGAGTAGTTAAACATGCATGTTCTGAAATCAAATTTTAGAGTTCATTTTGGGAGTGATGGAAATACACCTTGGTAGTGGTGGTGGTGGTGGTGGTTATATGAGTGTTTACATTTTTGAAATCTCATCAAACTATTATAAAAAGGGTGCATATCAGTTTGTAAAATATACCTCAATAAACTTTTTGAGTTAAAGACCTGTCTCCATTCCCTTTCAACTCTAACTAAGGGCAATTCACTTAACTCATAAACTGTAAATAATATTGTTGTCTACCTTAAAGGATTGTTTTAAAGATTATTTTAGGGAATACATAATACAGACACTACTACGTAAGTGCTCTGTAAATATCTTATTAGTTGTCATTTCTCCAGTTGTATTTAGATTGTATTTTACCATTACATTGCCTCATTATTTAATAGTTTAATCACTTGTTCTTCCAAGTTGCTTATTTATACCTACATTGTATTGGACCCCCTCCATAGACCTGAGCTTCATTTACATGGTTAATTATGAAAAAAAAAAAAAAAACCAGCCTTAAATACATGACTTTTCTGTTTTGAACTAAACGATGTTAGAAGACTTGAACTTGTTTCTCAATTGAATTCTTAAAGTATTCAATATATATGTCCCAAATAAGTAATACTTATTAAAACTGATGGACTAGGAGGAACATTTGAACATATTGAAACTAAGCATTAGATAAGGTGGAGTGTCTATGATAAATTTGCAATATACGCTTAAGAAAACTAAGCAAATAACAAATTACAAACTCTAAAAACAAAACAAGGATTACAATAAAGGAATTACAAACAGGATACTCTTGATTTTGGATGAAAAATAATTTAAAAATCACATGATATGACTAAATCCAGAGACGGCAAAGCAAAATATGTGTGTGTTTGTATATGTGTGTCTGGCCTTGGGAGTGATTATGTATGACAGCTGAATTATCATATCCATAAAAATAACAAATAATACATAAAGCCAGCAAATTCAAGATATGATAGAATAGGTAAGTTTTCTTCTTTAATTGTCAAGACTAAGATAGAAAAAAAAAAAAAGCATGTTGGCCCCACTTCCATCTTAGTATTAGGAGTAAATATTTATGCTATGTTCACATCTCACTTTAATGCAAGTACAAGTTGAATAAAACTTTAAAAAGCAGTACAGTATCCATGACTTCATGGAGACTGTAAACAGTGAGTATATATTTGTACCTGGGGATTAAATTTCCAGTAATATCCTCATACATGTAATTTTAAAGCAATGTATCTCAAACAACTTTGATGGATGGGAAGATGATGTAATCTGAGAAGTTATTGGCTCTGGTGATAACAAAAGCATGATGACTACCCTTCATTTAAGTAATGAAATTTTTTTTTTTTTTTTTTGGAGAGGTTTTTCTTATTGGGCATGTGTGCTCACCAGAAAGACAGAGAGAGACAGAGAGATAGAAATCGAGAAATCACCCCCCAGGGGAGATGGCCACGCTACAATCCCTTCTCCTCCATTCTCCTCTAGGGATCTTGAGCAGGCACGCACACGCACCTGGTGTGAGTTTAAGCCACCGGGTCTGGGACTCGAACTGCAGTCGACTACATGGGAGTCCAGCGACATAGCCATTATGCTAACTGCTGGTCCCAGTAATGAAATATTTTTTGAGTGGACAACCTTTCTCTGATAGGATGATGTAATTCAGATTTTCAAGAATTCTTCTAAGTAATCTGACCCATCTCCCTCTTTTATTGGAGAAGAAGCAGGACTGAACCTGGAACCCAGTTATTCTGAACCTTAATCCATTGATCTTTGAGAAACTGCACTGTGACTATTGGGATTACTTCCACTTTTTGAAGGTGGGTTCCTCTGTAACAAACTGTAGAGCTTCAACATTAAAGTAGAATAGAGTTTCATGAGGAGCAAATGCATTAAGAAATTGATAGTGGATATGTACTTTAAGAAATTTCAAGGGACCAGCAGTTGGTGTAATGGCTATGTCGCTGGACTCCCATGTAGTCGACTGCAGTTTGAGACCTAGGCCTGGTGACTTAAATTCATGCCAGGTGTGTGTGCGTGCGTGCCCAAGATCCTGAGAGGAGAATGGAGAAGAAGGGATTGCAGCGTGGCCATCCCCCTTCGGGGGGTGATTTCTAGCTTTCTGTCTCTCTGTGTCTCTCTGACTTTCTGACTAGCACACATGCCCTATAGTGAAAACCTCTCCAAAAAAAAAAAGAAAGAAATTTCAATAAAATATTTTTCAGAATTAGCTGTATATTTTTGTTGGTTCTCATACTTCATAAAGAGATCTTTTAAAATATACTCACTAGTTGACTTTTATTCCAGAACATTTCTTCCTAGTGTAATCATTTTATTTCTAGTTAGAAGTGGCAGACACTATATTGCCTAGAAAGCCATTAAAAATAGGAGATTGTGCACCTTAGTCAATGCTCCATCTTTCCTTCAGGTCCTCTCTAATGGAGCCTTTGAAAATTGAGTTCAGATCAGCCATTGGGCAGATGAGTGGTATCTAAATAAGAGATTCCATCTTATGCATTCCTACCTTTTGGCTAAAAGGTACAGTTTCCCAAATATATTACCCAGACCCATTGTTTAATTTTATTATAACTTTTATGATTTTTTTTCTTTTCCTCTTTCACTCTTTCATGAGTGAGAGAAAGAGAGAGACAGCCCCTCCAACACGGTCTTGACACCACAATTCACTCCCAACCTCGACCAGCTCTGGATCATGAATACATGCATGGCACACTCAGGGAGGTCTCTGGATATGAACCCAGAACCGTCACATGTGGTTCTGGCCCCTGCATCAGCCCTTTATAACATCTCTTCTTTTGCATACTGTTCTCTTCATACTTTCAGAGGTTTGGGATGAGCAATCCATGAGAGAAACCAAACAACACACATTTCCTCATCATAGTAGATTACTTACTGCAATCTCCACTGAAGTGGGGAACACATCACATATAGGAATGAAATCTTGTCTTTTTGAGTAGATACAGTAAAAAAGCTGGTACAAAGAGAACATCTGGTAAGTTCATTTGATTGACTGAAGTGATACGAATTTTCATTATCCAGGAAGAACCTGTAGGCCAGCCACCATCACTAACAGGAGTAGAGATCTTCTGTACTACTCACGTGGGATATAAACATGTATAGTCAGATATCTTTTCTATCCCACCGAATTTGGTGGTGTTGTGGGCAGAGACCTTGACCCGTAATGCTTTGTATTCTGCTTATTACCATTTGAATAATGGTCACTCAATAAATATCTGTTGGCTGACTGAACATTAATATTTGACTGTATGTTATTTTTGTTGAGCTGATTGGCACACTGCTCTCTGAGGAAGCCTATTTTCTTTTGCGTTCAGTTCTGCTCACTGCTTCCCCACCATTGTGATTGACTGCACCCCTCATTAGCTAATTGCAGAGTTTAGAAAAAGCTCAATGACTGTGGATGACCCTTTTTAAAATTCCTGCTTTAAGAATGGTGCACTCTAAATAATAATTAGCAATACAACAAGTGTTCTTCTTGTTCTTATACTTTGGGGAAGAGGAACTTTTTCATGGTCATGCTGTCACAAGAAGACTTCCAAATGAACACCAGTTAAATGTAGCCTTCTGGAAAAGTCCCAGCTCTGAAACCCATGCTATACTTTGCATTAGGACTGTTACACAGATTCTGCCCTTATCTTCTAGCATCTGGCTTCATTTCTGCCAAAAGAGACTGTGAAAAGCAGAGTTAGATAAGAGTTACCATCAGAACTCCACAAGGCGTCTTCAAGAACTTCGCAGAGAATACACATTAGGAGAAAACTATATATAGATTTTAAATCGTTTTTTTCTAATTTCATTTTCCATGAATTTTTTGAAGTCTCCACCTTACCCCAAATGTCACACTTTAAAATGACACATTGTATTTATTGTACAGAAGAGTTCATGATTTTTTAGGGGAAAAGCTTAGTATCTGAAATATGAAGACATAGATTTTCATCCTGGCTCTATTGATTTCTAGATGTTTGACTATGAACAAGTTCCATTGCTTCTCATATTCTTATTTCTAAGGCCATAATTTTATAGAAGAGGATGATGCCTGCTCCAGGCTTGATCCCAAATCCAGTGTGTTCCCACTTTGTCTTGCTGCCATGAGGGATTCAACGTTAAATGAAAAGGGTATATAAAAACAGTATATACACAAAAGGTGTTAGTTACATTTATTCTTTCATTTATATACCCACTGTTTTTTTTTTTTTATTTCTTCCATAAATGAAAGAGACAGAGAAGCAGAGAGAGAGTACCCCCCAGCCTCAACAACCAAGGGAATTATACTTTTGCATACTCAAGAATGTCTCTAGACACGAACTTGGAACCTTCCATGTGGGTCAGCCTCTCCAAGCATCACGTGTTACTGTATGCCACAGTTTGGCCTCTGTACCAGCTATTTATTGACTGCCTGCTTTGACCTTTCACTATTCTAGGTGTCTCTTAAATATCAGTGAAGAAAATAAATATCCCTATTTTCATAGAGTAAAAATTTGATTATGGGGGGGCAGAGGGTGGGTTGAATTTGAATCCAAGTCTAAACAACGATAATAATTAATATTTACTTATGAAACATGTCAGTTAACTTTGTGAGGATAATAAGACTTATGGCATGATCCCAACTTAAAGCCAAGCAAACCTGTTTACAGAGATTGCCTTCCCTAAGGTCACTAAGTTTGTGGCAAAACCAGGAAAAAAAAAAAAAAGAATTCAGTGTGCTTGATCCCAAATCCAGTGTGTTCCCACTTTGTCTTGCTGCCATGGGAGATTTAAAAATGTGTTCTGCTGTATCGGAAGCATACTTTATAACCAGATCTGTAGTTAATTTGTTGACCAGAGGAGAAAAGCAAAGAGAGAAAATAGATTTTCTGTGCTTGTGAGAACTGCATTTGAAGCAGATCTTCGTATTAGGAAATCAGATTAGTTCAGGTCCTTCCTGTGTTTAAAGTGATTCCCACCCTCCTCTTAGCCTTCAGAATTAAGTCCAAAATCTTCAGAATACAGTCACGGCTGATTGGGAGCCAGCCCCTGGCTTACCCTCCAGCTTCTGTTGCTCCTCTGCACCAACTCTCAACCTCAGGCTGAACTGAGCTGTCTTTAGCACGAATAGCTGCTTGGTGCTAATTCTGTGCTGTAACCTGTGCTCAGTGCCTTCCATATGACTCTTAGCATCAGAATTGTTTGAAGCCCTGATTGAACTTGTTGCTCCGCAAAGTTGTAAAATCGTCTTGTAGAATTCCTGGTTATTCATCTCTTTCTGGCTGACTCCTTCTGGCTCGGTTTGAGAAAGCAACCAAGTCCTGTTTGATTGTGTGGCTTCCTCCCCCAAATTTATGAGTCTCATTTGTGGGCTGGAGCTCAGAATTAGTGTTGAGTACACTCTGGTTTGTACCATTGCTATAGCCACCTTCAGAAAAACCAGAGCAAGCACGAAGCTGGAAGGGAGATCGATCGCCACTATAATTCTTGCCTCATCCTGCAGCTTTCTTTCTGTCTATGGCAGAGAAACAGAAATTATGAAACTTGGTATCCTGCACCCAGTCCCACATGAGATTCATGAATCTTCCATTGCCTTCAGAAAACCTAGTGCTTTGGTTACTGCTGCCCACTAGACAGATGACTTCCAATGACCCCATTATTTTTGATTAGTGAGGGCAAGCCTTATTTACCTGAATGTAAATACATGCTGATACGGTTCTTGAATTTCTCCATTTTTAAAAAATCTACAGCTCTTAACAGAACATGCATTGTAAATAGTATCCTAGTATGAATTAAATCTTTATCATGTAATTGGATACATTTCCTAAGCTTCAAGAAACTGCTTAACATTGTAGATCAATCCTGAGGTCTGAGATGACATTTCCCTCACAAAATTAATTATTAATAACCTGATCATTTGCTTAAGACATTAATAGTTTTCATTGATCAGCACATCCTGTTTATCTAAAATGGCCTAATCACTATGCATGTCAGAAGAGTAGCCGAACATTTCCAATTAGAAGAGCTGCCCATTTTCAGTCACATCAGCAGATCAGAAGTTAAGGGTCTCTTTTGTCTTCATGATGTATTAAGTCTAGCTTTATCAGAAACAGAGCTATTTAAGGGTGCAAAAGAAAGGCAAGTTCTTTAATGATGGTTCTTCTCTTTCTATTAGCTTCCTGGTAAACATAAAGGCTTTTCAGTGACCATGTGGTATGAATTAACTCTGAGAGCTCCTGATTAACTAACTTGTGTTGGGACATGTTTTATCTGAGCCTGTGTTCACTCAGTGATTTTCTTATTAGTTTCAAGTGAGATTAGAAGCCCCAGGTTATTATCAACTTGAAAATATGGGAGCACTCAAAATTTACACATATATCAAAACACCATGTTATGCACTATAAATATATATTATTTTTATTTGTCAGTTTAAAAAATAATATAAATTAGAAATACATATTGGGTTGTCAGAAAAGTCATGACGCATTTTTGCATAGAAAAGCATAGAAGAAATATGTCATGACTTTTCTGACAATCCAATATTTTAAAAAGCTAAAAAATATTAAGAGCCGGCTCTATGGCACAGCTGTGCTGCTCAGGAGAAGCTGGATCTCATATGGCAACTACTGTTCAAATCTCCAGTCTGGTCAGCCTGAAAAGCAAGTGGGTATATGCGGAAGTACCCAGGGTCCTAGAGGCTGAAAGGTTGGAGTAACGAGATCACTGACTGACCAGACCCTGTGGAGGATACATGATTCTCTTTTTCTCTCTCTTTCTCATTCTTACATATTCATGCTTTCTTATAAATAAAGAAGAAATTATAAAAAAATATTGCAACCACAGTAATAATATCTGGCAATGAATGGTGTTGTGTAGTTTTCAAAAAGCTTTCAGTTATGTAACTGGGAGATTTGCCTTGAAACAACCTTCAGACACACAAAACTATTGAGTCATTGGAAAAGTCATGATATATCTTTCTATGCAAAACTGCCTCATGATGTATCTTTCTATGCAAAAATGCATCACGATTTTTTCTGACAACCCAGTAATTACTGCCAAGGTTGTAAACAGAATGACAGTCTCCCCAGTCCCTGGATTCCACACTTATTTGATTAATTGATGAATAGATAGTATCTTCTTCATCACTGAATTCCCAGGGGAAGCTCATCTCCTTTATGAAGTCACCCAGATCAGAAAGTTTCCTCCTTCATGGTTAAGGATTATTGTATCGCAGACACATTATAGGTAACCGCTCCCACTGGAGTATGAGATCCTAAAAGACAGAAATGATATCTTACCCATTTTGGTAGGTACAAGCAGAAGGTCCTTCATATATGCAACCATACAAGGCTGGATGGAAGGAGAGTTGGGACAAGGGATAAGTGGACAAAAGGAAGTATAGTTGAAGTTCTGTTCCACTGAGGTCATGATACAAACCTCCCACACCACAGGGCCATTTAAATTTGAGTGACTGGTGTTGAAAAAATATTTTTAGGGGACCGTTAGATGGCATAATGGTTACTTCCCTGGACTCCCACATGGCTGACCATGGTTTGAGTCCTGGACCCAGGTCTTCAAACTCACACCGGGCTCATGTGTGTGAGTGCCCCAAATCCCAAGATGGGAATGTAGGAGAAGGGATTGCAGCATGGCCATCTCCCCTCGGGATGTGTGTGTGTGTGTGTGTGTGTGTGTGTGATTTCTTGCTTTCTGTGTCTCTATCTCTGTCTCTGTCTCTGGCAAGCACACACCCTATAGCTATATATATGTGTGTGTGTGTGTATATATATATATATATATATATATATATATATATATATGTATATATATATATATATTAGGGGTCAGCAGGTGGGATGGTGGTTAAGGTTTTGAACTCCCAGATGACTGACTATGATTCATATCCCAGACCTAGCAGCTTGCTTTCTCACTTTCCATCTTTCTCTATGGCCAAATTAAAAATAATAATAATTTTAAAAATAAATTAAATAATAATTTTTTTGAGAGATTTTTCACTATAGGGCGCGTGCGCTCGCCAGACAGACAGAGAGAGACAGAGAGACAGAAAGCGAGAAATCACCCCTCAGGGGGGATGGTCACGCCGCAATCCCTTCTCCTCCATTCTCCTCTCGGGATCTTGGGCACGCATGCACACGCGCCCGGCATGAGTTTTAAGCCACCGGGTCCGGGACGCGAACCGCGGTCGACTACGTGGGAGTCCAGCGACATAGCCATTACGCTAACTGCTGGTTCCCAATAATAATTTTTAAAAAGTATTTTAAACGGTATTTCCAATACTTGTAACTTAGGAGATTTCCAAAATACAATCATACTCTCAACCTTTCTTGGAGAAATTGTGATTGCTTCTGCAACCCTGGGCCTGTACTCCATGCCTGAGCCATCTGCTGTGGCTGGGAAGTGCCTGCCTCCTTCAGACAGGCTTGCCTGTGCTCTCCAAGATGCTAGTGTCTGCAAACCTGCTTCACTCCTTCATATTCCTGCTTTAAGCTTTTGGTACACACACTAAGTATCCTGTCTACCACAGAATTCTCCCGTTTCAAGTTTCCTGGCTAAGAATTACTGCTGTAAATGATGCTCTGGATTCATCCAGATAAACCTGGTATAGTTGTAGCTGGTAGGATTTCTCTCAATAGCCACTAGTGCTGCATATGTCTATTGCATTTTAGAAATGAAACACAGAGCATTGGGAAAAACGTTTGAATCGATGAACTGGTCACAATCTCTCTCCACCCGCCCCCACACACACACATAACTCCATTCTAAAACTTGGGAAATTAATCTATTTAAGATTCACCAATGCTAAGCCTTTATATTTTGCTCTGTGACAGTTCTGTATTTGCATTTTGGTATATATTATTATTTGAAAAATAAATAACAATAGGGACTGGGCACTAAGAACCTGAAGGGACCTTGTCAAGCTGCTTTCAGCTCTGCTGTGCTGGGCTTCTCTCAGTAGTCACAAGGACACACCCACACCAATCCCTGCCCAAGGATTATTTGAAAGAAAAGACTAGGAGGCTTATTTGTTTTGTATTCATAATTTAACATGCTTCTCTTTTCTCCTTCAGTAGTACTTTTCCATGAGCAACTTTTTATTTATATTCAAGTAACGAAAAATTTGCAGAGACCACATGGAGAAGTATTCCCAAACCTCATTGTAATGTCTCTTCTTTCCCACAGATTAAAGGTTGTACAAAACTTAAAAGAAGCAGTGATTCTATTCACTTGTTATTGGACTCAAAACTCCTTTGACCTTGGAAACTGAAGATGAGGTTGCCATGGGGACTGCTGGTACTGCAATCATTCATGTTGTGCCTTGCAGGTAGAGTGTCATTTTAAAACTTTTTGATTTAAAAAATCCACTGTATTTCACACTAATTCAAAAGTGGGTCTTTGCTGTAGATGGCAACGATAAAATCATAAGAGTGCACACTACTATGACAAGCATTGCTGACATTGTTGAATGCACCTTCCTGAAGGTCTTTTAGTGGCTCTTTTCATGGTGATGTGTCCAGAGATAGACACTGATGTTCCACCTGTCTAACTGGTCCTTTTAGAGTCATCTGAGTGTTATTTAGTTTGAAAGTTGTTATTTTCGTGCATCCTAGTGCTCAATTGCAGAGAGATATTGGGCAATAAAACCAATAATGTAGTCTGGAGTATTGCCTACTTCAGTATCAGTGCATGGAAGCTTGTCTGGGTAGCTCTTTCAGTGTCTTGGTTAATATCACTCCATCGTTAGATACTGACTCTCTTTCTCATTTCTATGAACCTATAGTTTAGAAGGGGGTAGGAAGCAAAGACAGGAGGATTTTCTTTTTACCATATACTCAGGGCTAACTATTAGAAAAGGACTTGTAAAAGTTCAAATAAGCTATTTATTATTTCCTTAGTTTTCTGGAGTTTGTGAGCCCAGTGGATGACATGCATAATTGTAATACTAACACACTGTAAATCCAGCATGCACTGGGAATTGGTCTCCAGGTTGGAATGATTGCATTTTTCCAGATTTTTTTCAAATTGAGTCTAGTTGAACTGTTTTGTTATTCAGAGTGTCAGGTCCAAGAGGGACATCTGAATATATTTGCATTTTTACAGCCGGAAACAAAATGACTTTTGGATCCCCATGACTTTGATTCATGCATTCATTCAAGTAACATTGCTGAGTACCTTGTGATGAGCTGGGCCTGTAACTGGGATCTGGGAATGTCATCTTGAGCAAGACAGCACAGTTCCTGTTCTCTTAGAGCTCTATTACTGAATTCTTTAGCTACCGACAGCTTGTGACAGCAGGTTCTCTGCAATTGTTATAAAAATCAAACGTAGTAATGGTAGTACTAACATTTATGGATCACTTATATCATGATGCTAAGCTCTTGGTATACCTTATTGTGTTTCAATTTTGTATTACCCCTTCAAGGTGGGTATTTACTCTTTATTTTTATTCTAATCATTATTGCTACTAATAGTAATATTGTTACTATTCATCATAGCATTCATAGTACTATGAATTACTAGTATTAATGATATTATTGAAGCATCAAGGAGTTAAGTAACTCATCCAAGGTCAGAAAGCCAGGAAGTGGTGGAGCTAAGATTCAAGCTCAAGCAGACTATAGTCTTGAGCATCATACAATAGTCTTTTAGCTATCTTGTTGAGCTGGCCATTTCAAGGTTTAATTTTTTTCCCAAATTTTGATATAGGGATATGTGCTTGCTGGAGAGAGAGAGAGAAAGAGAGTGAGAGAGAGAGAACCCCCTGGGGGTGGCCATGCTACAATTGCTTATCCGTTCCCCTCTCGGGATTTTGGGCATGCACACATATGTGCCTGATGCCTGCCATGTTTTTCTTGTTTGTTTGTTTTTAAGAGATTTTTGCAATAGGACACGTGTGCTCACTGGAGAGACAGAGAGAGGCACAGAGACAGAAAGTGAGAAATCATTTCTAGGAGGGAGGGCAGCCACATCATAACCCCTTCTCCCCCTTTCTTCTCTCAGAATTTGGGGCACACATGCACATGCACCTGGCATGAGCTTAAGCTGATGGGTCTGGGACTCCAACCACAGGTGACTATGTGGGAGTCCAGTGAAGTAACCATTGCACCATCTGCTGGTCCCCTAACATGTTTTTCAAGCTGCCTGATCTAGAGCTTGAACACATAGTCGTCCATATGCAATCCAGCCACTTAAACCACCATGCCACTGGGTGGACCTGCAAATTTATTTTTGAAATTTTGGTTTTCATTCTTCCTATGTTTATTATTTTTAATATAAATCCTCATTCATTTTTAAGCCTTTTAATATTCTGCCTTCAAATCCAGAGCTCTTTGCCTTAGTTGAGTATCTTTCTTACTGTTTCATGATTGTGAACACTTTGGTATTTGTTTAGAGATATTGTTTATCTCTCTCATTTGGTCAGAACTTAAGTCTTGCCCCCCAGCCATTAGGCTCTAATGCCTCAGTTCTTGTCTCTGGCACTGTGACCTTCCTAAAACACTTGAAAGACTCTCTTGCTTTAATTTCTCATGGTAACCTTGATGTACACATATCTTTAAGATTTAATGCAGTAAATCTATTTCTCAGTATTTGGCTACAGTAATGTGTTTATTTAATCCAATGTACTAAGTTGATATCAAGATATTTAAGGGTTGAAAATCTAGGAAACCATTAATAATCTCTTCAATTGTGTTTTTAAAACTTGGACTTCTCACCTAAGGTATGTACCTATATCTCTTCACTCACTTAGTTTTTTGTAGGGAATCAGAATATTGATTGTTTTCATGAAGCTTTTTTGTGAATGATTTTACATAGCATTAACATTCTTACCATATGCCTCCTCTGGTGTAGGTAAAGTCAAGCTTTAATTAATGTTTTTGTTTTCTTGCTATTTGTCCTGATTTCATTAATTTATACAGAACTCAACACTCTGAATTTTGAACAGATTTCTTTAATGGCTCTAACCGCTCATTCTTTTACTTCTGTAAAAGTATCACCTTTAACTTTTATATTACCCGTAATTTTTACATATTTCTTCAGTCTTAGATTTCTCCATGAGTTTTTGACAAAGAGAATATTTATGCTTATTATGTTCATCATAATTAGTGAATTTCTAACATGCCTTTTCTTGATCTTTCCCCCAAATAAGATAGCAGATCTTAATATATAGGAAGACTACTCCTGTCAGCAATACATTTTATAAGGTCTGATAATTATTTGAGAGCATTGACTAGTAATATATGGTATAGTAGGAATGCCATCTTTTGCCAAATACTAAATTCAGTCTCTGGCAATAATTTTTTAAAAAGTTAAAAAACAAGAAACTAAGACTATCAATATCAGTAATCTAAAATTTCAATTGCTTCGGTGCTGGCAGGTGACATGGCTGTTGAGGCAGCTGGACTTCCACATGACTGATTGTAGTCTGAGTCCCGAACCTGGCAGCTTGCTTTCTCACTTTCCTTCTTGCTCTCTGTCTTTCTCTGATTAACGTCCATAAAATAAAAAGTAAAATAATGACAATGAATAAAATTAAACAAAATACTTCTTTAAAAATTCACTTGCTTCAAAAATCATTTTTTAATACTTCTTAATCAATTTAAACTATGGATTAAAAAAAATCCCTGCTACCTGAAAGAGCAAGGAGGCTAGAAAACAAGTAAAACCTTCTTTAAAAAGTAAAAGCCTCGGCATAATGGCTATGCCACTGGACTCGCATGTAGTCAACCACAGTTTGAGTCCCGGACCCCGTAGCTTAAACTCATGCCGGGCGCGTGTGCATGAGTGCCCAAGATCCTGAGAGGAGAATGGAGGAGAAGGGATTGCAGTGTGGCCATCCCCCCTGGGGGATGACTTCTCGCTTCTGTCTCTCTCTCTCTCTCTGTCTTTCTGGCAAATATATGTGCCCTATAGCAAAAACTTCTCCAAAAAGAAAAAAAAAAGAGGAAAAGCCTGTGACACAATAGGAAATGCTATGACTGGGAAAACATGTCCCACTAAGATTCTAGCCATGGCCAACTCTAATCCTGTATGCCAGGTCTCCCAGTTTTCAAGATTTATATAATCTGTTAATTCTTTAACATCAATGTAATATTAGTAAATACAATTCAGATCATTTTTCAAAAAAAAAATAAAAAGCCTGTGTAAAGCAAACAAAACTGATCGTTCTGGTTAAATATAGGGCTGAGTCCACCATTTTTCACAGTTTATCTCATATTTTTTCTTTGATATTAAACATGATACCAAGTACACTTAGACCTTAGAGCTTCTTGCTAACTTCCTGTTGGTGAGAATGCTCTTGCCTAACATGTCCCCATGACCCATTCTCTAATCTTCTCAAGATCTGTGCACTAATGTCACCTACTTGATGAGGCTTTTCCTGACCACAGTAAATAAATTAAAATATCAGTATTCCTTTCACCAACAGTTTCTATCCTAATTCTTATTGCTTAATTTTTTTAAGAATTTTTCATCAATATCTATCTATATAAACTTATATAATGTTTACTTTTATTCATGATAAAGAGGGCCACATACACATCAGAGAGAAAGAGAGAAAGAGACATGACACCCTAAATAAGGTCTTGCCCTTACCCCTTACCCCCAGCCCTCTATCTCCTCAGGATCTTGATCATCCATTGTATTCCAGGTCAATGGGGATTCAAACCCACCACTGGCCAACAAGCTTCCAGCACTGCGATCAGCACATCACTTTCTGTGGCACCAAGAATGGACCTTAGTAATGATATACTTTGCTTGCTTATTACATAAAATCTCTTTCTACCCTAGACTCTCACCCTTACTAGGGCATACATTTTGTTTTTAGAGTTCACTTCTGTATCTCCAGCATCTGAAAAATGCCTGACACATCATGCCATTCAATAAATACATGGCAAACAAATGAATGTTTCATACTGGCCAATCATTGAAAGAGAGAGCAGATCTCCAATTTCAAGATGAACAATAGATCTAGGGTACTCTGTAGTCACATTCACACTAACTCAGGGTGACAGCCACCTCTGAGGCTAACTTATCGGGGTTTTGTTTCAGTTTTGTTTTATTTTTAATTTAGATTTAAATATCTAAAGTGTTGAAATTCCTTTGTGTGTCAGGCCAGCAGATGGCATGGAGATTAAGACAGCTGGATTCCACATGGCTGGGTGTGAGGTTCCAGTCCAGACCCTGTGTCTAGAAAAACATGCTGGTACATGTGTGAACATGTTCAAAATTCCAAAAGGAGAATGGAGGAAAAGGGATGGAAATGGGATTGTGCCATCGCCATCCTCCCTGGATAGTGCTTTCTCACTTTCTCTCTCTCTATATATAGAAAGATATAGATATGTAAATATCTCAGCCAATGAGCATGAGAATCTGTAAATAAATGCTCTGTTCCTGTCCTTTGGGAAGCCAATTCTTATGCATGTTCTACATAGTTTTTTAGTGAACCCCAACAAGATTAATTACCAGTTGCCCACAACAGCTCCTTCTACCTTTTCATTCTTCACTCCTACTTCCTGTGATCAACTCCAAAAAAACTAACTGCTCCAAAATCCTCTCAAGCTCTACTTTTGGAGGATCCAATCCAAGAACATTCACACACCAATTAATACCAGAGAGGTACTCTAGAATTGGTCATGTGAGTAATTAGGAAGAAGTCAGACAGGAAACAGATCTTAGAGATTTTTAAAGAGCTGACTGTGTATGTAGAAGACCCAGGTATGTATGTGTATGCATGTACTTACAGAAATACATGTGCACATACCAATATATCATTATGTTTCTAAATATTATCTAGGTCCTGCAAATAGGTAGTTTTACTCTTTTTACTATTTGCTGATTTTATTATTAAGCAGATGTTGGACAAGTCATTTTTCCTCTCTGGGATTCGGTTTATACCTCAGTGCAATGAGGAGGTTGAACAGATGGTCTCTAAAGTCCCTTTCTACTCTAAAAATTTACAATTCTATCTATGCACATGGTATGAGAGGCAGATATATGTGCTGGTAGGGTTAGAGCTAAGCCTAGAATTTTATTCCACTAATATGAAATTTCACATAGGTCATATGCCTTACCACGTGTTATTGATTCTGTTCACATTGGCAGCATTAGGGGAAAAAAAAAGAATAAAATGGCTGGCCCATATGTTCATATGCAGAAGAGGCATGAAGACATTTTTAAAAGCCCTGTGAATGAGTGCAAAAATGTATGCTCAGTGCATTCTCAGTTGGTCTTGGTTTCAGGGCAGCTAAATTTATTCCCATCTCTATGGTGTAGTTTACCAAATTCAGCAATTATCTCTTTCTGAGAAAGTACATCCTCTCCAAATGCAAGCATTTTGTTGATTTGCTCTCAAAATCTATGCCATTGTTACAGCTGCATCTGGGGTAAGCAACAGAGAAAAGGTTCTGTATAATTCATGGGAGACATTTTTCTGAGATCAGTGCGTGTTCACAAAAAGTAGAGCAAGGAGGAGCCTGGGCCAAATTGCCAATCACAGGGATGTAGCTTGAATCTAGAATGGAAACAAATGCAAACCAAAGGCCAATACCTGCCATCAGAATGCATGGGAAAAATGCCCTGTAGTCTTCAGAACGTGGTTTAGGGTGAGGAATCTCTAATTGCTAAGGCTAAAAGTAGGCTGCCTGTGATTATACTTTATTCCAAAATCTAAGAGAAGAAATCCACAACAGGAGTTTCCAGTGTTTGTTGATGTTGATGACAAAACCTGATGAGCACCATGTTTTCACTTAATCAAAACATTCCAGCAAAGCTCAGGACCCCTCTCTTTTTTATAATGTCCATATGTCCCCATCAGGGCATACACACACACAAGTTAATTTGAAGGCTTGATCTCATGGCACAACCAGACATAATATTTCACTCCCCTATGTTAAACAGAAAATATGGAAACATTTAAATTACTTACAATTCTAGACAGATATTAAATCTAGTACTGCCTTTGTTCTTATAAAAGTAACAAATACTCAATTAAGACCAAAAGAGAATTGGGAAATGTCAGTTTTCATTTAGTTACTGCAAAGTATAGTCCTTATGTGACCTCTTATTTTATTGTTTCTCTTTCTAAGAAACTGGCTTGCCAATGCATTTACAATCATGCTGACAAAAGCCAAAGCATGGATTTCCTATTTCCTCTGTGCACTCTCATAATCATGGCCATGAAATGAAGCCCAAGTAGTCGAAAGATTTAGCCAAGAAGAGAGCTAATAACTAGATTAAGAAGCAGTGACTCCGCTGATGAAAATTTAGGAAAAGAATGAAGTATGCCTAGAAAATTTTAAATAGCAAATGGAAAACTTCTTTTCAATATCAATTTAGCTACTTAAATCCATTTCATGGTAGGAAAATATTAATCAGTAATGAAGATTTTGAGGTAAATAGAGAAACTGGCAGTGATTTTGTATCCCCATAGGCACAGACGTACAGTAGAAAACATATAAACCCAAAGTTATTAGAAATATTCAATTTAAGACCTCTCCTGAAGCGAAATCATTAATAGCTTCATTAGTTATGCTCAGCCAAGCTGGATGTCTTAACTATAAATAACTTAACAATATTGTATCTAGGAAAAAGGAATAATTGAACTTCACTGAATGAAACAAATTAAGAGGAGGGGAGAAAAACAGACAAGTGAAAACCCAAATATTTTATGCTCTGAATTGTAGGTTCCGTGATAATTCTCTGTTCAAATGTCACTGATGCTGCATCAAAGCTTAAGGATGGCCGATACAGGAATAACTTGTGACATCTTGCATCATATCACAAATCACCACATGGAGATACAGCCAAGCTGGTACTTAAGAGCATGGGCTTAGGACCAGCAGGAGGCGTAATGGCTATGTCGCTGGACTCCTATGTAGTCGACTGTGGTTCCTGGATCCGGTGGATTAAACTCACGCCGGGCGTGTGTGCGTGTGTGCCCAAGATCCTGAGAGGAGAATGGAGAAGGGATTGTGACGTGGCCATCCCTCCTGGGGAGTGACTTCTCACTTTCTGTCTCTCTGTCTCTCTCTGTCTTTCTGGTGAGCTCACACACCCTATAGAAAAAACCTCTCAAAAAAACAAAACAAAAACAAAAACATCCAAACAAACAAAAAAGAGCATAGATAGATTGGTCACACATTAGTTGTGTAATCAAGATATGACACACACCTAAACTGTGTTTTTACTTTGTGTTATTTTTTTCATCTGTAAAATGGGCAAAATAACTATATCTACTTTATTTGGGGGTCACTGAGAACTGAGATGATGTATATGGTTTTTTGTGCCTGATACTTAGCAAACACTGGTTAGTGTGAGTCACTTAGCATGAATTTAAGAACCTGCCTGTGGGACCAGCAGTTAGCATAATGGCTATGTCACTGGATTCCCATGTAGTCGACTATGGTTCGTGACCCGGACCCGGTGGCTTAAAACTCATGCCGGGCGCGTGTGCGTGTGTGCCCAAGATCCCAAGAGGAGAATGGAGGACAAGGGATTGCGGTGTGGCCATGCCCCCTGGGGGGTGATTTCTCACTTTCTGTCTCTCTGTCTCTGTCTGTCTGGCGAGCGCACACGCCCTATAGCAAAAACCTCTCAAAAAAAAAAAAAAAAAAAAAAAAAAAAAAAAAAAAAAAAAAAGAACCTGCCTGTGCTAATCTCTAGGAGTGTAGTTTTGTTTTTGTTTTCTTTTTTTATTATTATTTTATTTTATTTTACTTTATTTTATTTTTAATTATACCAGAGATAGAGAGAAAGGGGAAGTGAGAAAGCAAGCCACCAGGCAGGTCTGGGACTCAAACTGTAGTTATCATGTGGGAGTCTAGCACCTTAACTGCCACGCCACCTGTAGGTCCCTGTAGTTTAGGTTTAAAGTAAACATAGTTCCTGGCATAGTGATAGTGATGATGATGATGATAACAGTTTATTAGACTACTAGTTTCTGGGCCTTCTTCAGTGGGTAAAGTTTGTATAGCAGATCCTACAGCACATCTGTTACCCTTTTCCCACCACTTTTCATTATGATCTCATGTATACAATGTGGATTTGCATAATAAATAACTACATTGGTTAAGTGTATAAGTGTGTAGGGGTTTGAGTGTGTGTGTGTGTGTGTGTGTGTGTGTGTATGTGCTGCTTGTGTGCACCTGTGGAGCACTGTGTCTGTCTTGCTATGGACAAAGTATCCTTTGATGTTCATATCATCATTGTCACCAGCAGTAGCAACAGCAGCAGCAAACCAGTGGGCGTCATGCCTTTTCATGTAGGAGACAGCCACAGCATTTAGAATCAGCCTCCTGGCAGCAAAGGCACCTAGGACAGGTGCCAGCTGGAGACATTCATCTGGGGATTGGGTGCTGGGAAAGAGTTGGGGAGGTTTCCATGATGGGGATCCCAGAAATTCATTAGGTTGCAAGAAAATAGGGCTTCCAATGAGAGAGGAATCCAGTGGTTCCAAATCCAGTCGTTTAAAATGTATTTTACAGGGGCTAGCTTGGGAGGGTGGTTAAGGCACTGGGCTCCTACTTGACTGACTACAGTTGAAGTCCTGGACATGGTAGTTTGCTTTCTTACTTTCCCCCTCTCTCTCTCTGGTGAGTGCATGTGCCCTATGGCAAATTTAAAAATATAATAGTTTTTTTTTTTTTTTTTTTTACCAAAACCATCATCTTCCAGTAATTCACCAGAATGATGAACACAAAGGGAAAGAGGAGAGGCACCTGACATATGTGCTCTAGGCCTTTTAGAAAACATGGAGTGGTTCCTTTGGCAACATACATGCAAATCTACGAGAAAGGTTATGTTGTAGAAATCAAGGGAAGGGGCACTGTTCAAAAAGGAATGCCCTGCAAATGCTGCCATGGCAAAACTGGAAGCGTCTACAGTGTTACCCAGCATGCATTGTTGTAAACAAACAAGTTAACATCAAGAATCTTGCCAAGGGAATTAATGTGCATATTGGGCATATTAAGCATTCTAAGAGCAGAGATAGCTTCCTAAACCGTGTAAAGAAAAATGACCGAGGAAAAAAAAGGAAGCCAAAGAGAAAGGTACCTGGGTTCAGCTGAAGCACCAGCCTGCTCCACCCAGAGAATCACACTTTGTAGGAACCAATGGAAAGGAGCCTGAGCTTCTGGAACCTATTCCTATGGAGTCATGGCATGATGGCTGTTAAAAATAAACAACTAATGGGGACCAGTAATTAGAGTAATGGCCATGTCACTGGACTCCCATGTAGTTGACCGTGGTTTGAGTCCCGGACCTGGTGACTTAAACTCACGCCGGATGCATGTGCATGAATGCCGAAGATCCCAAGAGGAGAATGGAGGAGAAGGGATTGCGGTGTGGCCATCCCCCCTGGGGGGTGATTTCTCACTTTCTGTCTCTCTGTCTTTCTCTGTCTTTCTGGCGAGTGCATGCACCCAATAGCAAAAACCTCTCAAAAATAATAATAAAAAAAGAACAATTAAACTACGGTCTATAATAATAATAACAACAACAACAATAATAAATTAAATTAAATAATCAAAATAAAAAACTTCATGTGTTTTTATTTTGTGTTATTTTTTTCATCTGTAAAATGGGCAAATAACTATATTTACTTTATTTGGGGGGTCTATGAGAACTGAGATGATGTATATGGTTTTTTGCATATTTTACTAACAAAAAAACAACTAACATAAAAAAAGAAGCACATTGGGGCTGGCAGATGGCATGGTGGTTAAGGGTGCTGGACTCCCACACGGCCGACTGCAGGTCGAGTCTTAGACATGCGGCTTGCTTTCTCACTTTCCCTCTCTCTCTCTCTCTCTT
The DNA here is from genome assembly GCA_026018925.1 of Tupaia tana. Lineage (NCBI taxonomy): Eukaryota > Metazoa > Chordata > Mammalia > Scandentia > Tupaiidae > Tupaia > Tupaia tana. The sequence goes on along the minus strand of JAKSZU010000022.1, from coordinate 13,766,197 downwards.
TCTCTTTCCCTCTCTGATCAAAGTATAATCAATAAATAAATCAATAAAGTTAAATTAAAAAATTCTTAAAAAGAAAAAAGACAGAAAGGAGCACATAGAGACCCCTAATGTTCCTGTGATAGAATAGCTAGAGCACAGATTCTGTTGTACCACGTCCTTTTGTTCTTCTCCACTCCTACACTGTCCTCAGTGATTGTACCTGGTATTTCACCTGTATGAAGAGCTTTGTTGAATGAGGGTATAGCCTTACTTTAGTAGTGCCCTTAAATTGTTTAGCACTTGTCAGTCTGTAAACCACTGGGTCATTAGAAAAGGCATGATGTTGGGACCAACAGTTAGCATAATGGCTATGTTGCTGGACTCCCATGTAGTCGACCGCGGTTCGAGTCCTGGACCCAGTGGCTTAAACTCACCCCAGGCACGTGTGCATGCGTGCCCAAGATCCCAAGAGGAGAATGGAGAAGAAGGGATTGCGGCGTGGCCATCCCCCCCAGGGGGTGATTTCTCGCTTTCTGTCTCTATGTCTCTCTCTGTCTTTCTGGTGAGTGCACGCGCCCTATAACAAAAAAAACCTCTCAAAAAAAAAAAAAAAGAAAAAAAAAGAAAAAGGAAAGGCATGATGCATTTTTTGCATAGAAAAAAAATGCAATATTGGGACCAGCAGTTAGCACAATGGCTATTTTGCTGGACTCCCATGTAGTCAACCATGGTTCAAGTCCCAGACCCGGTGGCTTAAACTCACATGAGGCATGTGTGCGTGCATGCCCAAGATCCCAAGAGGAGAATGGAGGAGAAGGGATGGTAGTGTGGCCACCACCCCTCTGGTGGTGGTGATTTCTCACTTTCTGTCTCTGTCTTTCTGGCAAGCGCACGCGCCCTATAACGAAAACCTCTCCCAAAAAAAAAGAGAGAGGAAAAAATGTTATATTTGCTGAACTGTCAGTTTAACATGTCCGTTAGGGTTTAGTGGCAGCTTCAATGGTAAGAGTAAAATTTTATTAAGCATTTAAGTGCAGATACAGTGTCACGTTCTTGAATGTACTATTTAATCTCACAACCCTCTGAGAGAAGTACTACCCATCCATAGAAAAGGGCTTACAAGACTTGCCTAAGAAACCGTAGTATGGACAACTCTAAGGCAGCATTTGAACTTGTGTCTCCAAAGTTGACATTTCAAGTGCTCATAAGCCACATGTGTCCAGTTCCAAAGCCTGGATTTTTAGCTGTTGTCTGTGGAAATACAGTAGCTGTCTTCATAGAGCTTACCATCTTGTAAAATACTCCAAACCACTGGTTCTCCAAGTGGAGTCTATGGATCAGCAGCATCACTGTCACCTCATAATTTATTGCAGCTGAAGACCCAGACCTAGGGAATTAGAATTTCTGCAGTTGTGGTCATCTATGTTTTTTTTTCAAGCTCTTGAGGAGATTCTGATGCTCAGGAATGGTTGAGTACCACAGACATGCTCTTGAAAGACAAGTAAAGCAGAAACTGTCATTATCCCAATTTTACATATGAGAGTTGGGGGATAAGTAACCTCTTCAAGGTTACATGGCAGGCATAAATGGTAAAGCTAAGTCTAGGCTTTCTTTAGTCTAAGGTTTTGCATTTCCCCCTGATATATAAGCTAGCTTTTTCACCCAAGTCAGCCTGGATTTTATAGCATGTTACTGAATACCTGATGACATAAAAAGGATTATTTATTTTATGTTGAAGGGATGGCCTGAGTATTGAGATAATTTTTCTGAGAAGCCATGTTTTACTGCCTGTGAGTCACCAGCAGGTATGACATTGACCTGTGCCCTATTTCCATTTTATGATGTAGTGAATGAGGAAAAGATGGTATCTCTTTAGTCTAAAGAGAAATAAGATTCTGTTGCAGAATCTTTAGATAGTAGGAAATAAAAACATCCACTGACCCTGCAAATAAAGTACGACTCATCACTTTAGTAAACAATAATATATGTTATTAAGTGTAAGTTCTACGCTTAGAGAGGTTTTTTATTTTTTTTTATTTTTTTATTTAAAAAAAAAAAAAGGTTTTTGTATTTTGCAAAACCCCTAATGGATTGCTGGGTTGCTTTGTGTCTTGTCAGAGTAATCAAGAATACTTCCCCTTAAGGAAGATAACATTATTTTGTTTCGGAAAGAATTGATTCCAAAGAAGAGGGCTTACCTCTTCAGATTTGAATTAAGACTTATTTCCAAGGTTTTCATTTCTAAAGCAAGGTCTGGTATGTGGCCACCAAAAAAAGGCTGTCTAAATATTTTCGAATTGTGTTAAAACTGGACACATGTGGCTAATGAGCACTTGAAATATGACTTGTCCAAAGTGAGTTACCAAAACATCAGGTAGTTTTCCAGGGCTGCCATACTATTTATCATTTGTTGGGGGGCTTACATAGATTATCTCACAGTTCTTGAGGCTAGATGTCTGAAATTAAGGTGTTGACAAGGTCGTGCTACTCTGAGACTCTGTATTGAATCCTGCATTTTTTCTCCAGACTTCTGGTTGTGACAGAGTAATCCTGTATGGTTTTTGGTTTGTAGATGCATCAGTCCAGATTCCCTCGTTTTCTAGACTTTGTAGAAGTGGGAACCCAAACTGGTAGCCCCGATCTTCATTGGGTAGTTAATTATAGGATAGCTGTGTTTTGGGGGGGAGGAATATCCAGTTATGCATCACATGCAGGACAAGCATTAAATTCACCTATTTTTAAGTTTGTCCCAGACTGGCATTCCTATGGAGCAGGGCATCTTTCCATTTGCCACTTGTATGTACCAGACCCCCTTAGTGGCTGAAATTAAAAGTGCATGTCAAGTCTGTGATTAACTTTCCCCGTACCTGAGTGCTATGTCCCAGATGAATGCTTTAAGAATACTTCTGATACAAAAAATAAATAATAACACACACATACACACACCAAAAAAACCTGGTAGTTTCATGAGGAAAAAAAATCTGAAGAAAGCACGATGTCAAGTAGTTTAAAAGGTGTGAATGCAGCAATTCTTATGGTGCTTAAAGTTCTTTAAGTGAAATGAAACAAAGCTCTCTAAAAAAGAACTCCCTGGTTTTAAGTACATTGCTTTAACATATATGACATCTGTACCAGAAACAACATAACATGACATGCATTCCTCTTGTTGGTGTGGAGGAAAATGTCACAATGAGCAACTCAAGATAAACTTGGGTTACAGAAGAAAGTTTTTCTCTGCGTGCCTAAGGACCCTTTGAAGACCTGGCCAGTGGCCATAAGAACCCACACTGCAGCAAACAATGTTCCTTCAATGACCAGAGAGTCACAGATTGTCAGGACCATACTCTCTTCCGGGCCAGTCCTCTCTTTGGGAAGATGAGTAAACTGAATGGGGCAGAACAATTAATTCATTTGCCCAAGTTTACATGACTGTTTTCAAAGTAAGGGTCAAATATTGGGAAAATGTGGCTTACTTTTATCAGAGATGTAATAATTTTTTCTTGATTTGCACTTGATGATTGTTTTTTGTCACATTATAACATGTCTGAAATCTCATATAACTGGACAATAATTTTATTATTAAGGATATTTTAGTCAAAAGGTCTTTTTTTGTTTGTTTGTTTCTGTTTGTTTGCTTTTGACATTTTTTTTTTTTTTTTTGGAGAGGTTTTCGCTATAGGGCGCGTGCACTCGCCAGACAGACAGAGAGAGACATAGAGACAGAAAGCAAGAAATCACCCCCCAGGGGGGATGGTCACGCCGCAATCCCTTCTCCTCCATTCTCCTCTTGGGATCTTGGGCAAGCACGCACACGTGCCCGGCGTGAGTTTTAAGCCACCGGGTCAGGGATGCGAACCACGGTCGACTACGTGGGAGTCCAGCGACATAGCCATTACGCTAACTGCTGGTTTCCTGTTTGCTTTTAACATTTGTCAGCTGTTTTCAGAAAATGGATTTAGGGGGACCAGCAGGTGGTGTAATGATTAAGGCACTGGACTCCCACATGGCCAACCGCAGTTTGAGTTCTGGACTCCATGGTTTGAAGGTCATGTCAGATGCATGTGTGTGCATGCCCAAAAATCCCAAGAGGAGAATGGAGGGGAGAGGATTGCAGTGTGGTTATCTCCCCCAGGAGATGATTTCTCACTTTCCCTCTCCTTGTCTCTGTCTCTCTGTTTCTCTCTGGACAAGCACATACACCCTATGTCAAAAAATATTTAAAAAAAAAAAGAAAAGTAAAGAAAATGAATTTAGGAAACTTAGCTCATAATGCCTCATGGTCTTTCCTTTTCTTTTCCTTTGAAAAGTTCATATTATTTCTTTGATGAGAACAAAATAAACAGGGACCCTCAAGTGGGTCTCATCAGTTCGTGATCCCCCGCCAGCCTTTTAGTCAGCCAGCATCACTTGTGTGCTCGTGCATACACCCGCTGTTTCAGGTGAACCGTGATCATCCACATGGCTGTAGCATTTCAGAACAATGACCCACAGCCTGTGACTGTGATGGCAGTTCCGTGCCCTGGACAGGAACTATTTAGAGAAAAGGTTACTTTCCTGAATTTAGAAGTTTCACTTCCTTTCTTTGTTTATTCATTTATTCAATTAAAAAATTACTAAGCAGCTACTATATTTTGGGTACTGGCTGATGTTGAGAAAAATCAAAATGTTTGTGATTTAGCTCATGCATTTAAGGAGATTATAATTTTGTGAACTAAAACAATTTGTTACAAACTCATGTTGGTTTTTTTGGTAGATTTAAGTGAGAAATTGAGGCAAAATACACCATTCCTGCCAATGAACAATAGCGTTTTGCTAGCCAAAGCTACTGCTGTAAAATCATAAAATCATAATTATGAGCTGAGACAAAAATGGGTCAAACCTACCATTTACTGGCCACATATATTAACTTGAGAAAGCTGGTTAATTTTTTGAGAAAGGGCTTGTAAAATATTTAGCACAGTGACTAGCCTACAATCAGGGTTTCTTAATAATGTTGGTTGTCATAATTTATTAATAATGAAAGGGCATGATCTTTCAACCCTCTTTATCACTGAGTCCAAAGACAAGCAAAACACTACTATCAGCTTTACCTTCAGTGGATCCTGAATTACATTACCTGAATAAAGAAAACAGTGGGAATGAGAGGGAAAGAGAGAATATCATTATCAGGCAGGCTTCCTGGTCTTTTTTTAATTATTTTGAAGATTTTTTTAATTTACATGTAATAATTGTGCCTATCTGTGGAGTACGTTGTGATTTTTCAGTCCAAGGATATAGTGTATTGATAAAATCAGGGCAATTAGTATAGTATACCCATCATCTCAGCCACTTATTATGACTTTATGTTGAAAACATTCAAAATCCTCTTTAGTTTTTCTGAGATACAGAGTAACTTGATATTAACTATATTCACTCAACTGTGTTTTATAACACCAGACATTATTCTTTTATATTTACCGTAACCTGCATGCCTTGTGTCACCAGTCCCCATCTTTCCTAGCCTGCAGTAGTGACTCTTCAACTCTGCTGCTAGGAGGTCATTTCTCTACTTTCTCTATATGAATGCAAATTAAAACCACAAGAGGTATCTGACACCAATAAGAATGACTATTACCAGAAGGACAAAAATAACATACACTTCAAAGAATGCCAGAACAAGAGGGATTCTTTTATTCTATCAGCAGGAATGTAAATTAGTAGAGCCATTATGGAAAACAGTATGGTGGTTCCTGAAATACAACTGCCCTGCGATCCGAGAACCCCACTGCTGGGCATCTACTGGACTTATAGCTAAAGGGAAGAAAAAAAAATTGTTGGAAAGATATCTGCATTCCAGAGTTTATTGTAGGATTGTTCACAGTGGCCAAGCTGTGGGATCAAACCAGATAGGAAGGTCGAAAGTGATGGCGTATAGTCTTGCTGTAAAGTTGACTAAGAAGGGAGCAAGGTACAGCTTCCTTCACTCTCAAATAAGGGATTATGATCAAAGGGAAGGAGGATGAAAGCAAATTTCTCTTATCTAGTTACATTATCCTCAAGATAAATCTGTACCTTGAACTTTCTATAACTATATAACCATAAATGCATACATACACATACATCTATATAAAACCATACAAATGCATACATACACATACATCTATATAAAACCATACATATAAATATATATACAACTATATGGTTCTAGAGAATACATATGTATGATATATATATATAAATACAAATGTATTTAAGCATTTTTTTTCCCTGTATTTTCACCTCATCTCTTGGGTGGTTTGTTAATATTTGAATTAGAGAAGTTTAGAAATGGAGGAGAATAATGTCACCCTCTTAGTATTTTGTCATTAATGATGAATAATTATTATTTACTCAGTTTTTTTGTATTTTTTTATTATAAAAACATGACTTTGCATTCTCAGGAATGTTTTTGTCACTTAGGATGATAATTGTAATAGTACTAACAATAATTACTATCCTTTTTCCTCTCTGCTAAGTGCGCTAAATATATCATTTATACTGGGCTCACAGCAGCCCAAATATGGCTAATTTTGTTACCTTTGTTTTACAGATACAGCAAATAAATTGAGTTAAGTAAGTGACTGACAGTCATGCAAATCTGGCTTCACTGATAGCAGGCATCTTCCACCTAGTTTACTGTCATCAACATCCTCAGACCTTACCATGGTTCCTTCTAGAGCAACAATCTTTAGTTTTTAATACTCTCCTTTGAATAAAGTCAAGCCTCTCTGTCTCTTCCCAAGTGCCTGCTCAGTTTAGCTTCCTCAGCTTCCTTTCTGGTTATTGAATTGCTACATCATTGTGGAGATCACTAGACTGACCTGCGTAGATGTTACCTCTCTAAGTTGCTTTAGTTCTTGTATGTAACCATAGTATGGCCATTTCAGCTTTCTTTCCAAGGACATTTGTTCCCCCCCATTACCAACCTTTTGCCTCCCTTTGAATTACTACTTTGTTTTTTCTCCACTTCTTGTGGTAATAACATTCATTATCCCTCCCTCTGACCTGCTCTGGGTATGTTATTTCTCCCTCCTTCCCTCCCTCTTTTACTTTCTCAGTCTAATTATGTCTTAACTTAGAATACAGATTTAAAGCTAATGAAATTGTATTTAAACATGCCTTCAGACTCCAACTGTTCGCCTCCCTCTGAGTTTAAATGAATTAAGTTTTAACATATTTGTTTAAAATATCTAGGCTAATATATTCATACATGGTGTGTACTTTGTATGTGCTACCTTCTGTACTTCTTTGAAGCGGAGTGTGAAATTCTCTGACAAAGTCTTGCTTGGAAAAAGTCTTGTGCCCCACCCCCACCATGTCCAACTTCAGGAATTATGATAACTCGGAGAACAGAGCGAAACCCAAATAAATTCACTTCTTCTCTGAGCAAAAGAGTAAATAATAAAAATGCAGCAGCATTTGTCAGGGTCAACATTTTTTGCCAGAACCGGATGTGATATTCTCTGTAGAATTTTACTGAGAAGTTATGAACTTCTGATAAGACAGGCGAGTATGATGTGCACACAGGTGAACTTTGCAGAATAAAAATTGCCAAGTGAAAGTGAACTCTCTTCTCTCCTCTTTCTTTTTTTTCTTTAGAAGAATTCTTGGATACCCTCTTTGAGAATGTTCTTTTCCCCAGAGTAGTGATATTTGTCCAAAAACTTTGGTCTTACTACAATATTTATTTAACTAGATATAGGCACATTTGAAGCTGGGGCTCTAATTTTCTCGTATTTTCCTTATGACCCCAGCTATGTGCTCTAATGTGTTGCATTTAAGATGACAGAAGGGAAAAGACAGCATCAATTACATTGCATAATTGCTTATGGATTTCATCTCACTTAAATTTGATCTCCAACTCAGGAAATAAACTTCAAAATCAATAAGTAAATAATAAGTAGATGTTCTGGTCAGTGATTAGAAATCACTTTTATTATTTATTTATTTATTTATTTATTTATTTATTATTTAGGGTTCAGCCATAGGGCGCAGGCACTTGCTAGAGGGAGACAGTGAGTGTTGAGTGACAGAGAGAAAGTAACACATCTCCCCCTGGGGGTCTGGCCATGCCACCATTCCTTCTCCTCTTGAGATTTTGGACATGCATACACATGTACCTAGAGTGATTTTCAAGTTGTCAATTCCAGGACTTACACTGCAGTTGGCCATGTGGGATCCAGTGCCACACCATTCTACCTGTGGGCCCCCAAAATCACTTTTGAAATTTTGTTTTTACCTTTTTTAAATATAATTGTTACAGAAACCTGAGAAATTTAGAATCATATTTGCCACTTTCTAGTTTAGGACTTTGAACAAATTACCTTACCACTCAAGATTTTAGATTCAGCATAGGTAAAATAATGGGGTGAAGCTCAAATGAGGTTTCTTAGCCAGTGTTTCCTCAAATTGATCATTTTTTGTCTAAATTTTACCTTCCTTGTACTGTTGTTCACTTCAACTTCTTATTAACCTCATTTTACTTTACACTCAGAAACTTTATCTCAGCAATATCACTTGTTATAAATAAAAATAGCTATAAAATACTTTTATGGAAACAAATATATTAAAGCCTGACTTATCCTCAAAAGCCTGAGCTTGGACCCTTATAATTCTCCACAAACATAAGATTGTCATTGTTAGGCTTTAAAGGCATGCTGGCACCATCTGAGAGTTTCTTTTTAGCTTAACCAGAAAAAAATCCAAGAGAATTAATTAAAAGAGAAATACCCAAGTAAATGAATATTATTTAATGCCTTGTCTCTGTGCAATCAGAAAATTCTCTCAGCAGTGTTAAACATCCTACATTTTGAGAAATGCTAGTGTAGAGAGGAGACATCTTCCAGGCTTAAAAATGAAAATGATGTTGTCATATCCCTACATGTTATATTAAAGACAGCCTTATAAATAATGACAGATGACTCATGTTTTTATGTGTGATTTTTTTCCTATATGATTATATATTATTTTATTTTTCATATATGTAAATGTTAGTTTTTTTATAACTCACGTAATATATAAAAGTTGGTATAAATCAGTTCAGGGCTAAGACATGCAACAGTACTGCAGCTTTAATGATTCATTTGTACAACATTCAAAAGCTTTTTAAGTAGTAAGACTACAGCCCTACACGTTGCTAACCTTCCTTATCCAGAATATCACGCGAGTGACAAAAAGGAGTCAGACAACCATCTGAAGTGGAGCCCTGGAACAGGGGCAGCCAGGAATATCACGTTATTATGACTAGAACCCCTTTAAGCACATAATGTTTTGACAGAGTGCTGAGTAGTTCTGGCCTTAGTCATGTGAGACTTACACAGAAACTGTTCTTAAAGTCTTAGGAAGCCCAGTTGGCTCTTTAAAACCTGACTAGTGAGTTTCCTTGGTTTCAGTTATTCATAATGTTATTTTTAACATTCTTTAGAAATCATTTTGTTCACTGATCTGTTAAAGTACATTCTTGGTTCTGATTTTAGCTGTCCATTGCTATTATCATAATAAGTCCAGTGTCAAATGTGTGTCTTAGAGTACAATTCCTCCTTAGGCAAGGCTACTCAAGCCACTCTCCCTCTTTTGATAGAACACCCAAATTGTGGAGGCATTAGAAGAATGACAAGGTCTTTTTTCAACATTTTGTTTCCTCTATAAAATTGCAAAAAACATTTGGTATCTTATGCAAGTTTTTCTTTGTTTGTTTGTTTTTATTTTGTTTTTTAATTCAGAATATTGAGAGCAACCTAGTTAGATAATTCTGAAGCAGAGTCTTCCTCAGTAAATTGCAGTCAGGTGTCACATGGGGCTGCACTTACTGACCGTTTGCTGGGGCTGGAACATTCTTTTTCTAGTTGGTTCCATCACATGGCAAATATTGGGTTGTTGGAAAAGTCATAACACATTTTTGCATAGAAAAATTCCAACAACTCAATACACAGTGACTATTGATGGGAATCCTCTGTTCATTACTCCAGGGAGTGTTCACATGGCTGCAAAAGTACTCTCATGACATGGCCTCTGATTTTTCCCCAGAGCAAATGGTCTAGGGAGAAAGCGAGAAGCAGCTACTGTGCCTTGGAAATGACACAGTTGCTATTTCCACATTTTTTTTTTTTTTTTTTTGGGGGGGAGAGGTTTTTTCGCTATAGGGCGCGTGCGCTTGCCAGACAGACAGAGAGAGACATAGAGACAGAAAGCGAGAAATCACCCCCCAGGGGGGATGGTCACGCCGCAATCCCTTCTCCTCCATTCTCCTCTCGGGATCTTGGGCACGCACGCACACGCGCCCGGCGTGAGTTGTAAGCCACCGGGTCCGAGACGTGAACCGCGGTCGACTACGTGGGAGTCCAGCGACATAGCCATTACGCTAACTGCTGGTTCCCTATTTCCACATTTTTAAAAAATCATTTTTAAAAATTTATTCTATGGCACATGTGGTTATGAGAGAGAGAGAGAGAGGAGAGAGAGAGAAAGAAAACATGAGAAAGCACCCCCAGGGGCATGATCACACTGTAACCCTTTCTCCTCCACTCTCTTGGGTTTGGGGGCTTGTGCATGTTTTTCAAGCCATCAGTTTGGGGACTCAAACCACACACTGATCATTTGAGATCCAGGCTGCTTTTGCCACCAAGCCGCCGTGTTACCCAATTTCCATAACATTCTGTTTGTTATAAGTAAGTTGCTCTGTTCTGCCACACTGGAGGGAAGGGAATTAGTGCCGTATTTTAGAAGAGAGAGTGTCAAAGAGTTTTGGACCTCATTTAAAACCACTATGACCTACTTCTCTTCCTCTCCTTTGTTTCCATACTGGGAAAATGATTCCCGGTTTTTGCCTGGATGACCTGAAACAGTTCTGACTAGTCTCCTCATCCTCTTCCTCCCACTCCTTTCCATTTCTGTTCTCCAAGTAGCCACCAAAAAAATCATTTAAAACCATAAATCTATCACATCACTTTTCTTCTTAGCTTTGAGTGACTTATTGTTTACTATACATGAAATAAAACTTAGGGACCCTTTCAGAGCTTGTAATGTCCTGTATGATACAGACCCTGCCTTCTTCTCTAGCCTCATCTCATGCAACTCAGTAGAAACACCAATCTTCTTTCCATTACTCTAGAACACATGAATTGCTTCTTGACTCAGGACCTTTGCAACTGCTATTCACCACATTTTCAAGGGTCTTCCTAATTACTTTTCCCCCCTAGGGGGTGCATGTGCATACTGGATAGAGAAACAGAGTGAGAGCGAGAGCAAGAGAGAGGATGAGAGAGAGGAGAAAGCACCCCCATAAGAATGGTCATGCTGCGGGACCAGCAGTTAGTGTAATGGCTATGTCGCTGGACTCCCATGTAGTCGACCGTGGTTTGAGTCCCAGACCCGGTGGCTTAAACTCACACCGGGCGCGTGTGCGTGTGTGCCCAAGATCCTGAGAGGAGAATGGAGGAGAAGGGATTGCAGCGTGGCCATCCCCCCTGGGGGGTGATTTCTCGCTTTCTGTCTCTCTGTCTCTCTCTGTCTGTTTGGTGAGCGCATGTGCCCTATAGTATAAACCTCTCCCTCCCCCCCCCAAAAAAAGGAAAAAAAAGAATGGTCATGCTGCAATCCCTTCTCCTCCATCTCTTCCTCTTGGGAATTTGGGTATGCACCCCAAGTGTCTGGTGTGTTTTCCAAACTGCCAAGTTTAGGACTCAAACTGCACTGTTAGCCATGAAGTATCCAGCTGCCTTAACCACCAGGCCACAGAGCTGCTCCTGTACCTGCTACCCCACTTTTCTATCACTGACTTTATCCTTTAGATTTAGTTTAAATACCTCCCCATCAGAAAGTTTTTTCCTGATAAAACTAAGATAGCCCACTTCTGCTGTCTTCTTTTTTCTTTTTTTTAAAAAAAAGGCTCATTTAAGTATACCCAACATACAAATGAAAGGGTACAAATTAAATGTACTCTTTGACAAACTTAGACATACGTATGCCATTGTGAATTATCACCAAAATCAAAATAATGACCGTAAGACTCTCAAAAATTCTTTGTGGCCCTTTAAAAAGAACATACTACATCATTTTCTACATTCGTGACATTGCAGGGCCAGCTGGTGGCATGGCAGTTAAGGTGGCTAGATCCCACAAGGCCAACCGAACAATTTCAATCTCAGACCCAGAGGCTTGAAAAACACAGTGGATGCTTTTGTGTATAGGCCCAAAATCTTGAAAGGAAGGAGAAGTGGAGAAGAAGGTAAGGAGGCTTGATCATCCCCCATAGGAGTTGTTTTCTCATTTTCTCTCTCTCAGTCTCTCTCAGCAAATGCACACACCTTCTGGCAAATTAAAGAAAAACAACACTGCTTAGACCATCTACTATTTTGTATAATTAATAATTGCTGATTGCTCTTATCTCAGCCTGTAGTAACTCGTTGGTGTGTTTTGCTATTGAGGCTATAAATGTGTCTGCAGAGTTCATTGCTGTATATCCATGATCACATTGCCTGGGACTTTGTAGTTGTTCAATACATTTTTGAATAAATAAACAGTGAACCGTGTTATCAGCTGACAAAGGGCCCCTATGGTAGAGGTCAAGTACTCTGGTACTTTCAAAATAATTAGGAGTGTCAGAGAGATTCATGTGAGTTTGGTGCCATGGTATCTGCCCTCTGAAGAACAAGTAGATTTGTTACTTTTAAAAAAGCAGCCCTTGAGACTGAGCAAAGACAGTGAGGTGTCTATTTCTAAGGCATAAACACAGAAAGGCAAGATGCTGTTTTGACTATCATGTAATGAACAGAAACAAGAATAAGTCTTGAAGTGAAATTGTATTAGTCTGGTCCTTATGTCAGTAGAAACTGAAGGTGTCTAACTTAGCACTGACTTTTTATTGTCATGATTTCACCTCAGGACAATTAGTATGACAAGGACAGATAAGAAAACATGGGACTGTCTTATGAACTTTGACTTTACCTATCTTTGCATGACTTATATTTCTAATTAAGAAGCCAAGTTTAAAAATAAAAATGTAACTCAAAATATGTGTTTTTAAAATTCCTTGGCATAGTCCATTCATAGATTGGTAATAAATAAACTGCTTGCTTGTTTATTTATTTAGTTTACAATTTTTGCCAAAGGGTACATTGCACTTGCCAGAGAGAGAGGGAGAAATCACCCCTCCTTGGAGGACAGTCACACCACAATCTTTCCTCAATAGCTCCCTCCTTTCCAGATTGTGAGAACACACACAAACATGCACCTGGAGTGTTTTTCAAGCCACCGAGTCTAGAACTGGAACAACATAATGGGTCATGTGGGATCCAGCCACCTTAACCCCACTCTACCAGCTAGTCCAAACTATTTATTTTGAAGGTTTTCATAGCCTTAGAAATGTCTGCAAAGATGTTAAAAAACATATTTCATATGCAAAAAAATAGATGCTTTGTACACGTTTATTGTGTTTATTATGTTTGCTAAACTTTTGTAATTAGGCAACTGTATATTGAGGAGTAAAGCAGTGTCAGAATGGGAAGTCTGAATTTGAATTGGATACCTTTAAGCAAATTTCTCTCCTTTCTGAGCCCTAATTTGAGCATACCTAGAACCCATTCAACATCCTTGAACTTGTATGGTGGATTTTCCAATATAATTTTAATACACACCATTAAAAAGGAGAACCGATATTTGGTCTGTACATTTTCTGAATGTATGGAAATACCTATTTTACCTATCAGGCACAGTATAATTGCCTGATTATGTTATACTACTTTTATGTTTTGGTGGTTGTTGACTGACTAATAGCAAGGAAAATGATGGCTAACAAGTAAATGGCATAACCACGGAATGTCACATGTATTCAAATATTCAATTCCTGGGGACCAGCAGATTGTGTAATGGCTACATCAGGGGACCACCACATAGTTGATCACAGTTCCAGTCCCAGATCTGGTGACTTAAACTTATGCTAGGTGCCTGTGCGTGCATACTCAAGATCCCAAGAGGAGAATGGAGGAGAAGGGATTGTGGCATGGCCATCCCCATTTGGGGGTGATTTCTCAGTTTCTATCTTTCTGTGTCTCTAGCGAGTGCATGCACCCTATTGGAAAAATTTCTCTCTAAAATAAACAATTTAAAAAATTTTTAAACTCCAATAATAGTTACTATTTGCTCATTTGGCACTTACTATGTGACAAAGCCTCTGCTTAATGAGTTTACATCATTAATCTTCACAAATTATCCTGAGAGGTAGATACACTGAGATCACCCCTATTTAACAACGGAAAAAACTGAGGCTTACGAATAATTCATCCAGGGTAGCACCACTTACAAGTAGCACAGCTGTGATGGTAGGTTGGCCTTGGGGCCAGCAGATGGCATAGCGGTTACATCACTGAACTCCCACATGGTGGACCATAGTTCAAGTCCCTGTGACTTGAAACTCATGCTGGGTGGGTATGTATGTATATCCAAGATCCTGGGAGGAGAATGGAGAAGGGATTGCAGTGAGGCCATCCCCCTTGGGGAGGTAATTTCTCACTTTCCCTCTCATTCTCTCCTCCCCACCCCTGTCTGGTGAGCACAAAAACCTCTTAAAGAAAAAAAAAAAAAAAAAAAAGCGCAAAAAAAAAAAAGAAACTTGTGTTTGTGCTCTCTGAAATGGCCAGGCAGTGATTATTGATTTTTTTTAAGTCCATATAATTACACATTTTGTTCAAACTTAGACTCTGGACTGGGTGTTTTTGATAGAAATGAACAGGTCATATTTCAAATGGGCAGGTGAAAGTCCCATGAGAATGTTACTGCCACAGCCCAGACCTAGGTAGGGCAGGTTGAAAATATTTTAGGAAAGAACATGTGTGTTGATGGAGTTGTCTCATCTGCTTCTGGACTGAATGATTAAACCTGATGTTGCCTTATGACTTAAATGATCTGATTAAAAAAAAAAAAAAAAAGACTAGTCATTTGTTATGAGGAAGAGAAGCAGAGGCTATGTCAGGACTACCATCCCCATCTGAAGTTGTCATATATATTGTATTCCCCGCAATGTCCCTCCCAGTCAGTTCCAAATGGTCATACTTGTATTTATATGAAGTCATATATTTCAATAAATATTGCAGCCTTGTAAGAATTGCATTATTTTTACATAAATAGGTGTTTTTCAGACAGCCTCATTATTTGTGTATTTCAGAAATATAGTACCTTGAAGACCTTGACTTATTTGGGAACAGCATGCAAATTGGACTGCTAGAAAATCTATTGGCATATATTCAAGATAAATTTTACAAGCAGGAGATTATTTTGGGAGCATAATGCATCACTTTGCTAACATAGTTTTTGGCTCCTACTCTGGCACTTTGTTGGAGAGCTATATTTTCTTGGAGTAACGTTGAACATAGTTCTCAAGAAACTGTTTTCTTTTGACAATTTGAAACATTACTGATTAAGATCTCTTATAACCAGTTCTATACACAAGGTATATATTTATCCATTGATTTTTATAAAAACACACAATTTCTTTGCTTTTCATAAATAAATAATCTTATGGTACCATTTGCCTTGGAATATCTGGTGGACCAGGATATCATAAGATGAATCTTGGAGAGTCCTTTTAAATCAAATTCTTGCTAAGTAAGATTTAGCATAGAGGGCAACCCCAAGGCACAGAGGTTAGGCACCATTGGGAGCCAGATCCTACAGGCTCAACCACAGTTCAAATCCAAGCCCTGGCAGCTGGAGGGAAACACCAGGTGTATGTGCATGTGTACCCAAGGTCCTGAGCTGAAGGAGAAATGGAGGACTTGACTGTGCCCAATGGGTGTGGGGAGGGTGGGAGGGTGCTCTTTCTCTCTCTCTCTCTCTCTCTCTCTCTCTCTCTCTCTCTAAAGAGCACATGCACTCTCTGGCTATATATATATATATATATATATATATAAAATATGTATTTTATATATATTTATAATATATAATATTTTATATATTTTATAATTTATAAAATATATATAGTATATTTTATATATATTATAATGTATGTATGTATATATATATACACATGTGTGTATATACATATGTGTGTGTATGTGTATATATATATATATATATATATATATATATATATATATATATATAAAGTTTTCAAAATGTTACAAAAGGAGCCAGATAGTGGAGTCGTTTATGATAATTCAGGTAAGACCCTTCACAAAGCTGACCCCCATGGGGGGGATTCCAGGTTCACACTGAGAGAGCTCCCTAAGTATGCCTGGTATACATGTGCCCATGATCTGGAGCTGACTGAATCTGGGGGAAGAGTGTGACATCAAGATCTTGTGAGGTACTATCTATTGTATCTGTTTCTTTCTCTCTCCCTCTCAGAAGAAATAAACTTTAAAAAACATTTTTAACAAACAGAAGAGAATCCAAAGGACCTATAATTCTCCACGTCCTGCTTAAGGGTATGACAATGTCTGGCTGCAATGTGGGGTCTGCGTTCCTGTCAAGGGCCCTTTCTCTCCATAGCCTGTATTTTCAGAGAAGGATAAATGGCTATTTGGCTAGGCTGGCTGATATCAGGAGTTCTAGAATATTGGCTTCCAGCACCTGGAGACCTTCAGACCTTACAGGATATTACAATATCTCCTGCATGGAGGAGGAAGTCTCCAACTGCATGAAAAGCTGAGCCTAGGTACAGCCCCTCCTACTGAGAGAAAATGATGGCTACACATCATCTTCTCCTAGTTGTTATGCTGTCTACACCATACCACATAAGCTCCCTGGGTCATTTTCAGATAGTCCTGCTCCTTTAAACTCTAACTGTAGATTTACATGATCCACAAGCACGCAGGGGACAAATTTCACATTTTCTCAAAGCTGATCATTGTTAGACACAGTCAGTGCAAGACTCATTGTAATCACCATGAGAATTACTTATCATCATCTATTGCATGTGGGTGGCTTTGCATTAATACTGGATAAAACAAATGAAGTTGTCATGGTTTTCTTCTTCTAGGAGTTTATGAAAAGGCATCATTGTCAAAGTCTAAACTTCGTGAATAAAAAAATAGCACTATGGTATGTGCTTTTACATGAAGACAGAATTAAAAATAATACATGAACATATTTGCCCTTACGTTAAACTTAGCGATAATGTTAAGACTCTAAGTTGGATGACATGTTAAAAATAGACTTTATAGGCCAGCTGTGGTCAGACAGTAGTAAAGCAGTGATCTTCTGGAAGCCATATAGAAGATCAGGGTTTGGTTCCTGGTCAACCCATATATGTTGAGCACATGTTTGTAATTGTCTGAAGAAGGCTACTAGAAGGGAGATTGTGGCCTGAAACTCTGTTGAAGGTGCTTATCTTGCTCTTTTTTTTTTTTTCTCTCTCTCATGAAAGAAAGAAAGAAACTTTAAAAAAAATAGGCCTTATATGCATCTTGATTTGCATATATCCTTGGACAGAAGCAGATGAGAGAAGCATATTAAATTAAACCCAATTCTTACAAACATCAATTTACATATAAATTAATTCACTAAACAAATTACAGTTTATACATTGAGCATACTTATTTAATCTTAACAGACTACTAAAATGGACATTGGTTGTCCTCCAAATTTTTTCTGTTTTTGTTTAGATAAAGATGAGAATATTAACAATAATAATCTGAAGCTTAGAAACAGCAAGTGCAATCATTTGCAGAATGTTTACTCTGATAGCAGTAAAGAAACAAATCATATGTATTTACATATCTATATCTATATTGACCTATCCACACACACGTTTTATATATGTTTGTTTAATTGCATACCATCCTGGGAGGTAGGTTCATTTTTATTTCTGTTTTTCAGATAAACTGAGAATTAGGGAAGTTCAACCATCTGTCCCTGATAACTCTGCTAGTCAAAACAGAATTTGAATCTTAGTAATTTGATTCAGAAGTGTGCATTTTTTTATTTCCAGAGGGCATTGTGCTCACCAGATAGAGACAGAAAGGTGTGGGGGAGGCCTCACCAATGAAGCATGGTCATGCTGCAATCTCTTCTCTTCTCTTATTCCACCTTGTCAAGATTTGGGGCACACATATGCCCATCATGTTTTGCAAGATGCTGGGACCAGAAGTCGAACCATGATTGACCATGTAGGATTTGGCTCCTTTAAATACTAAACTATGAGGCTGGCTCTTGTAGATGAAATTTTAATAAAATAAAAACTATGTCCTGATTGTTTAGAAATGATTGAATTTTGGGGACCAGCAGTTGGCGTAATGGCTATGTCGCTGGACTCCCATGTAGTCGACCACAATTCAAGTCCTGGAACTGGTGGCTTAAACTCACACCGGGCGTGTGTGGCATGTGTGTGCATGCTCAAGATCCCGAGAGGAAAATGGAAGAGAAGGGATTGTGGTGTGGCCATCCCCCCCGGGCTTGATTTCTTGATTTCTGTCTCTGTCTCTGTCTCTCTGGCAAGTGCACGCACCGTATAACAAAAAACTCTCAAAAAAAAAAAAAAGATTGAATTTTGAATCTGCTGTAAATTAGTTACTCATTTAATTACTAGCCATACCTTTTTAGGTCCTATGTTCAGGACATGGGTAAATGTTAAGCAAAAACATCCTGATGATATTTTCTTCTTAAAGTTTTTCAGGTTTTCACATATAGCCCATATAACCTCAGAAACTAATTAGGGATTTCACTGCACAAAAAATCCTGAACTCTAGTGGGCAGGGGATAAAAGATCAGGTCACCCAAATTTAGTTTGCAAATGTTTTTGCAGCTATTCTTGGAAGTTCCCATCCTCTCCATAGCATTTAGAGGCAGTGTACTTTCTTTTGTAGCTACTGATACTCTACAATACATCTTCCTTACCAGTTCCATAGCCAGCCAGTATTTCAGGGACTGTCGTAGGAATTACAGTGGGGTCAATACTTTGATAGAAATTTAAGAAGAGCCACAAGATTGGTTTGCAAAGGAAGGGAAGTACCTCTTCTGAATTGCTAATATACTGTCTATCAATAGATTCAGCAACACATTCAGTAATACTTCATATGAAGTTTTAGGAAATTTAAAAGGTGTTTGACAGGGAGCATCTTATTCCTCTCTCAGTGAGAGAACCATAAAGAATGTTAATAAAAGTAGCTCCGAAGCGGGGAACAGGAGGCGTGATGGTTTACATCTCGATCGGACAAGTATCGGACAGCTGGAGTCAGTCCCCATGGAAGTTATCTTTGATAACAGATTTTTTCTGAGGAATAGCCGAGTTCGAAGTTTTGTTTTTCAAAACTCTGCTTCAGCAAGATGTGAAAAAGAGAAGAGGCTATGGAAACTCATCTGATTCCAGATATGATGATGGAAGAGGGCCACCCGGAAACCCTCCCCAAAGAATGGGTTGAATCAATCATTTGCGTGGCCCTAGTCCTCCTCCAACGGCTGGTGGATGAGGAAGGTAAATGTCTGCTCTAAGAAGCAGGCAACTGGTCATGCACATCCATAAGCAGGAGTGAGCCATCAGGAAGGAGAGGTCTGACCACGCCAGACAAGTTAGATGAGTGTGCCCATCCGAACCAGGATTGCTCTGTGTCCTCACAGATGAGTGAGATCATGCTGGGAATTCCGTCTACAGGGATCTGGCCTGATTGATGTGCAGTTCTATAAATGCACATGTTTGTCTCATTATCTTTTTTGTATACTTGATTAATGTATTGGTATAGTTTTAATAAGTAAATATTTTTAGGTTGCAGAACTGACTCATCTTTATATAGTTAAATCACAAAATGCAGGCCAAGTGGTTGCATGGTGGTTAAAATGTCTGGATCCCAAGTGACTGACTACACAGTTTGAGTTCTAGACCTGGTACATTGAGAAATACACTGGGCATATGTGCATGCATTCCCAAAATCCTGTGAGGAGAATGAAAGAGAAGGAATTGTACGGTGGCCTTCCCCTGGGGAGTGCACTTGCTGTGCTCGCTCTGTCTCTCCAGCCAGTGTGCACACCCTGTAGGAAAATTATAAAACAGCAACAAAACCCCACAAAAACTGAATCTGAAGAAAATAAAACGTTGTGTATTCAGTACTGTGTCACTTTTTTCAACCTTTGAGATACTTTAAATTGTTCATTTGTTTTCATTATAAATAAATCATATCTATTTCAGTAATGTGCAAAAAAAAAGAATGTTAATAAAAATATATAAATGCCAAGGTATTTCTGTCCTGACACAGGACTCATGAGTCATCATTTTGATAAACTTCAGCCTCAAGCTCTAGCAACAGACTGTCTCTGGTGACAGCACCCCAGCTGTTCCTCAGGAAAGTTGCAAAAGGGAGAATCAACAGCCTAAAGGCGTAAAGGACTGCATTAGAGAAGCATTGCTGTGTACCTATGAAAGAATCAACTGCTAAGGGTACAGGCTAAACCTGAACCATCCTCCAGTGTAGAGGCATTTGTATCAAAGGACCATGAGTGAGCAAACTGGACATTCTCAAGCCAGAGGTGTGAGAGAATGACTTGACAGTGTTCACAGTCGTCCCTGAAAGCAGGCTGTGTTTGTTCCCATCTAACCCTGTAACTTGAATGTATAAGAGAAACACTTCTGAAAGTACACCCTCTCCAACAACCTCCATGTGGGAGGAGAAACGTGTTACAATTGCCAGTTTTTCTTCTCCTCTTCCCCTCCCTAGTGAACTTTTTTGCATCCATCCGTTTCTAACCAGGCAGCTACTGAAATTTTCATTCCTGCTTTGGTTGCCTCAAGAATTGATTTTTTGTAATTCTCTTTTACGGCCATTCCTTACTGGGCTATTTTGAGGTTGGAACATACTCTGAATTCAGCAGGTGCTTCAAGCCTGGCAGCATCTTATTGCCTCTCTTCCGGCTTCCTTTAGTGATTCTCAGTATCAAACATGATTGCTCCTCCGATTTTAATTTTTACTCGCTGTGTCACTGAACAACCTTGTTAGTCCTATCACTGAGCCCAGTTGGCAATGTCAGGAGGTCTGAGTAGTTCCACACTCTGTAAACTGCAGTGGTATTAGCAAGTACAATTCACGTTCTGAATCACCTTACCCTTATCACACGGGAAGGTTCTGGCATATTTTAAAAGAGAAAAGCTTTAGAGACGGAAGAGGGAAAAAAAAAATCAGAGCCAACTCTGCTTGCCTGTCAATATTCTAATCACCAAGGATTGAAGTTTTTGGAAACCAATTTCAATTGGATGCTTCTGGTTTGAATTGAATTTAGGGTACATGTGATCACATATGTGTGTGTGTATGCACATGCATGTGCATGTAAATATAAAGTCATATATATGTGTGTATATATATGTGTATATATATATATATATATGTATATATATATATATATAAAATGTTTGAACTGCAGTGAAGTTAGCACTCTTTCCTGACTTTATGTGTGCACTATTTTTACTCTGTAATTCAAAAATGTAAGGAAACCTATGTATCTTTAATAGAAATTCAGTGACGTTAGGAACCAAAGGCAAATTGGGACCAGGAGTTGGCATAATGGCTATGTCACTGGACTCCCATGTAGTCGACTGCGGTTTGAGTCCTGGACCTAGTGGCTTAAACCCAGGCTGGGCACGTTTGCATGTGTGCCCAAGATCCCAAGAGGAGAATGGAGGAACAGGGATTGCAGTGTGGCCATCCCCCCGGGGGGTGATCTCTTGCTTTCTGTCTCTCTGCCTTTCTCTTTCTGGCAAGTGCACGTGCCTTATAGCAAAAACCTCTCAAAAAAAAAAAAAAAAAAAAATGAACCAAAGGCAAATAAATCAAAATAGCTGCCAGCAACTAAAGCCTTATAAATCAGTTCAATTAGCTGATGTATTTATTTATGCATGTAGAGCTGTGACATTTGTATAAATGTTGTCCCAACATACACACATGAATGGAAGGATAAAGACCTACTCTTGGTTTTGTAGCTAAACAAATTTCCTCAAGCTGTTACTAACAGTAACATCTTGGCCTACTTAAAGGGTATTTTCAAATAGGACAAAATGACTTGTATTTTTAAAAAATAATTTCTGGTGTAAGAAAAATTTACTTACCTCTCTATAACAGAACACAATATTAATAGCAACTTACTGAGTATTTCCTATGTACTCAGTATCGTGCAAAGTTCTTTGTGTGCCACGTCCCATTTTAATTTTCAAAATGGGTCAGTTAGTGTTGGCTCCAGAAATTCTATGTACAAAGGACTGGGTGATAAGAATCTGGTTTAAAGTGGACTTAGGGGATGACAGTATAGTTTTGGGATTTTTTTTTTTGTGGCGGGGGTTTGCTATAGAATGTGTGCACTCTCCAGAGAGACAGAGACAGAAGGGGAAAGTGAGAAATCATCTTCCCAGGGAGATGTCCATGTCACAGTCCCATCTCCTTCGTTTTTCTCTCAGGGTTTTGGGCATACACGCCCACATGCATGGTGTGATTTTTCAAGCCACCAGGTCCAGGACTCAAACCATAGTCAGCCATATGCAACCTAGCACCTTACCACCACTCCACCTGCTGACTCAATGGCCATATAGTTGACTATCCATTTTAAGAACACTGTTTTTATGTGGTATGTATGTTGTTGATTAATAAAAATAACATTTCCAGGACCAGCAGTTAGCATAATGGCTATGTCGCTGGACTCCCATGTAGTCGACTGTGGTTCAAGTCCTGGACCCGGTGGCTTTAACTCATGCTGGGCGTGTGTGCATGTGTGCGTGTGTGTGTGTGTGTGCCTAGGATTTCGAGGGGTGAATGGAGAAGAATAGTTTGTGGTGTGGCCATCCCCCCCTGGGGGGTGATTTCTCACTTTCTGTCTCTCTGTCTTCCTGTCAAGTGCATGTGCCCTATAGTAAAAACCTCTCAAAAGAAAAAAAAATTCTAACAGTATGTTCAGACATGCTGTACAAAAGACTGGGAAATATCAATTGTCCATGTCAGAAATGAGGGGATGTTGATAGGTAGGGACCTTGGAGCGTATAGTGGGAAGGGTGGCTACAGCCCTCCTCTGTCTCTCATTAGTAGTGTTGCTAGTTGTAGGTTTCATTCTGTTACAATTTTCAGTGTGATGAAACTGAGGATTATAGAGTTTAAATGACCTCTCAAGAGCATACAAATGGTAAATGGTGGAGAAAACATTTAAAGTGAGTATATCTGAATGCATTATCTGGGCTGCTGATCCCCACACAACGTTGCCATCTCTAATACTTGGGGACTTATTTGTCCAAAGGCCACAATTTATAGAACTTTTATTCCAATGCTTTTCATTATCCTTTTTGTTTGTTTAAACAAAACTGTCTTTGGAACTATAGACAATGATAACTAGTCCCATGCAGTGTGCTTTCTGGGGGTCAGAAGCCATCCAGACGGCCCAGTGAACCACTCACTGGTTTGCTTACATCACTATATGACCATGGCTTTTTTCTGTAGAATGACTGCGGCATTCATTGGACTTTCCTTGGTTAAAAGTTTGCCATGCCAGAAAATTTCCAGCTAAACAGTTAGTCAAAGGAAATCATTCCTTAGAGAAAATTACATCAGCATTATTCATTATTGCATTGGACAGTGTATTTTGTCTGTTCTCTGCAGAGATCAAGATCCTGAGGGAATTACATAGAGAAAGAAACATTGGATAGGAATTAGAGGAGGTTCTACATTGCCTGAAGCTTGAGTTGGTTATTAGGAAGTGTCTGAATCTCTTCTTTATTAAAGTTTGGCACTATCTGCGCCTTAAGTGATAAAAATTTGGAAACTTGGTTTCGGGATCCTACTCCAACTTTATTTTAGTTTAAGGACTGCTTAGAAAGCATACATAAGGACCAGAAGATGGTGTAACAGCTACGTCACTGGACTCCCATGTTGCCAATCACGGTTCAAGTCCCAGACACGATGGCTTGAAACTCGCTCCCAGCCTGTGTGCATGCATGCCAGAAGTCCTGAGAGGATAATGGGGGAGAAGGGATTGCAGTGTGATCATCCACCCTGGGGAGTGATTTCTCACTTTCTGTTTCTCTGTCTTTCCAGTGAACATATGCACCCTACAGTAAAAATCTCTCAGAAAGGAAGGAAGGAAGGAAGGAAGGAAGGAAGGAAGGAAGGAAGGGAGGGATGGATACATAAGCCAGGCATTATGAGTGTTAGATGGTAATAATACGTGAAGCAACAGAGAAAACTAAAAGACTAGTTTTCTAGCAAATACATTTGTCTACTGAATGTGATAAAAGGTGCTTTCCTAAGTCTTCACTTAGAGAAAGAGCAAAGCTTAAGTAAATGGGGTTTTAGCACATACATATCAGAATATTTTCTACCATAATAAGGCAGTTGAATGAACTGTTTGAAAGTTTAATTTTCAGAATGGCTTAGGTAGCTCAATATATACAACTGTAGGAGGACATTTTTCTTCTCTTCCTGGACTGTATTTGTTATTAGAATATATTCTGGAATTTGGGGGATTTTCTCATTTTTCTGTGCCTTTCAATTCTCTGCTTAAATAAAAAGTAGTTTTGTTTCGTTTTTTTTCATTCATGATGAAACAATGTTGTTGTTACTCTATGTGATTAGGGAAAGATATTTTGGTCTAATTAAATAGTAACTGATTTGTTTCATGTGCCAAACATAGAAGACTAATGAAATTTGAAATGTACTATATTTCTTTGCATTGAAAATATACAAGATGAAATTCTATCTTTGATTCAGAAGGTCCTTTAGGGTCTCCTAATATGGGAAAATCATTAGAAATTGTCAGTCACTTGTAACATTATGTAAGTGTGGTTTATAGAGATTTTTCTGTGGTGAGAGAAGCAGATAATCAAATCTTTACAGAAACAAGATCCTACAGAAAATTATTTTGGTGCTCTGCTGATTTAAGTGTCTGAATAAAATAGATTAGGTAAATAAAAAGACTGAGTATGTAAGTAGAAGAGGTAGTAGTTTCCAAATATCAAACTCAGAAACTTTTGATTAATAAGTTACATTTCATGTCCTACAGCTTAAAGATTTTTTCCCCTTATTTATTCTCATTGAAACCAAAATGAAGTGCATATGAGAGCTCCAGTGGAATAAAAGCTGCCATTATAGGCTTGTATATTCCTTAAGCAGGGTTCTGTCTTCTGTCATAGGGCAGCTTAGGAAGGAAATGTAGATATGTAACCCTGGTCTTTTTCAAATAGCTGTATATATTGATCAGTCTACACAACATGGCCTAGTTTTGCTACACTAAAAATCCACTCTAGGACTTCAGCAGCATAACACTGCACGGGTGTGTATTTCACTCACTCTATGTCGTCCAAGTGGATTTGGCCAAGGACCTTCTCTTATGCTTCATTTGGAGTCCTGGGTGGATGGGAGCTTCCCTTAACACCTGCTTCAAACACCATCAAGAGTGAAAAGGAAACTGTGGCAAATCATACAGACTCTTTACATTTCTACCTGCAAGTGCCATATAATTTCTATCACGTTTCATCTGCCCGATCAAGTCACCTGTTCAAAGCAAGACATCACTAATGACTGCTGCCCTCTGTGATTCCGTGTAAATCTCTTAGTACATCTGAGCTTTGTTATTCTAATTTAGACCCAAAAAAATTGTAGAGGATTTCACGGACTTCATGCCTTTTTCTGTGCCCCCCTGGATACCAAAGTAAAGTTGTGGTTTATTTTTTTTTTCCATTTGTTCAAAAAAATGTTTTTAGCGTCTTCTGTGCACCAGGCACTAGCTAGGCTTTGGAAACACTACAGATAGCAAAGATTGACAAAAGCTTTGATCTCATGCATCTTATATTCTAATGCGGTTGACAATAAGCAAACAGACATATAACTATGTAATATTTTAGGTGATGAAACATGCTAAGGAGAAGAATAAAGAGGGATAAGTATTTTCAGGGAAAGCTCTGATAAGAGTAAATATGCCACCACCTGAAGGGAAGGGGGGAGCCAAATACATGAATAGCAGTAGGTGACAGCTTCTAGCTGAAAGAGCAAACACAGAGCTCTAGACAGGATTCTGCTTGACAGTTTTTAACCACTTGATTGAGGTATAGCTGACATACAGGAAGCAGTACGTGTTTGGAGTGTACAACATTATGCGTTTGGAGATAAGTATACCCATGGAATCATCATCATAATCAATGCCGTACATTTACCCATCATCTCCAAAAGATTTCTCCTGTCCTCCCCCACCCTTCCTTACTGTTTTCCATTTTGGCTTGGTTTGGTTTTCCCTTGTTAAACACTTAAGATCTGCCCTGTTAGTAACATTTTCAGTAAACAATGCAAGATCATTACTCATATACCCTGTGTTGTGGAGTGGATCTCTGGAACTTCTTTATCTTTTTCTTTGTAATTGCCAGTGGACACATGTGTTCCTCAGAGAGAGAGAGAGAAAGAGATGGAGAAAGCACCCACCTCCCAATGGTGTGTGGTCAAGTCCAATCTCTTCTCCATCCCTTCACCCTGCCTGGATTTTGGGCATTCACACACACATGCCCAGTGTGTTATTTCAAGCCACTGGGGCCAAGATTCAAATCTCTGTCAGCCATGGTTCCCTTAACCATTAGGCTAAGGGGCTGGCCTCAGAATTTATTTATCTTACTTACCTATCTGTTCTGCTAGGC
Source organism: Tupaia tana (assembly GCA_026018925.1). NCBI lineage: Eukaryota > Metazoa > Chordata > Mammalia > Scandentia > Tupaiidae > Tupaia > Tupaia tana. The sequence goes on along the minus strand of JAKSZU010000022.1, from coordinate 13,739,625 downwards.
ATTTGGGGGAACAGAGAAAGTCCAGCATATCTGGAGTTCAGTTTTTTAAGACAGTGGTAAGAGAGGGAAGTTTTGATTAGAAAAATACAAGGCAGAAGATCCTGCAGGGCCTGTAGGCATGGTAAGGAATTCTGAGTGAGGTGGAAAGCACTGTAGGATTTTAAACAAAGGGTCATGATATTTAAATTCTCTGTGGCTTCTTAGGGAGAGTCATCTGTGGGGCAGCAATGTTGGAAGCAGAAAGCAAGCTGGCAGCTGTTGCAGTAATACATGTAAAATAATGATGTTTTAGCCCAGAAGTAGAGGTTGGGAGAGTGTGGGGGTTCTGGATACATGTCGAAGGTGAAGCTATCTGATTGGCTAATGGATTGAATGGGAGATGTGAGCCTGCCATGGTAATTATTGTTACATAGGCATCATTTATTTAATTAACCGATCCCTTGTCTCGAACATGCTCTTGCTGTTCTAGAACTGGAATTATAGTGGTTGGATTTTCATGGGGCTTAATTCTAGTTAAATGAAACAAATGATAAATATTTTTAAAATAAATAAAAATAAGAAAATAGACCATGGTTGGTACTAGAAAGACAATTTCAACATAGGGATGTGAGTAATATAAGGGGCAACATTGAACAAGGTAGTTGGGCCAGCTATGGTCTGAACAAAGAGGACCCAGACATGAAGAGATCCATGAGTTGGACGGGGAGCACCCCAGGCAGACGTACAGGTGATGCGAAGGTCTTAAGGTTCAGCCGATAGGCACCATTATGTTGTAGTTTGAACAAAGAATAAGAAGAAAAAGTGGTCTATATTATACAGAGGTCGATAAGGGCCAGATCATACTGGGCTTTGCAGGCCAGGGAAGGATTTTAGATTACCATGATTGGTTGGCAGTAGGATGCCATTTGTAAGGTTTTAAACAGAGAATATAACCTGATTTATCTTTTTTTTTTTTTTTTTAATAAAAGCTTACTCTGCTGTAGAGAACGGATTTTTAGGGAGTTTTGACAGAGAAACCATTTAGGAGGCTCCTGGGTTAGAACTAATCTCACATTCTTATCTGTACACAACAAACTGATATTCATTTTGTTTTTAAGTGAAATAAATATGTGTCTCTATATGTTCCCACTGCTGACTATTCATCAGCCATTCTCAGGAAATGAAATGATCCACAGAAGACTTCCCGGATAGCTACTTTTTCCTTTAAGTCTGTGTCTGTGGTCCTTTTTTCTATTTCTTTCTTTCTTTTTTTTTTTTAATAGTTTTTGTTTTGTTTTGTTTTGTTGTTGTTGTTGTCGTTTCCCTCCACAGAAAGACAGAAAGAGAGGGAGAAAAAGAAAGAAAAGGTGAGAAATCACCCCCCGGGGGGGATGGCCATGCCATAATTCCTTCTCCTCCATTCTCCTCCTGGGATTTCAGGCATGCACACACACATACACACTTGGCATGATTTTCAAGCTGCAGGTCCAGACTTGACTCATGGTTGACCATACAGGAATCCAGTGCCTTTACCACCATGCCACCTACTGGCTCCCGTGGTCCTTTTAAATAACAGTTTTCTGCAGATTTAATACATTCTTGCCGTTTGAGTAGAGAATAATAAGTAAAGCCCCCTCTTTCCCTTTGCCTCATCCCAGTTACTATCTCTGTGTAGAAGCAATAACCTTAGAAACTCTTCAGAGCTTCAGATTTAGGACTCCTGTTTTGTAGGTGTTGCCTCTTCTTATTCCTTTGGCTTCTGTGATGTCTTCGTGCCTTGATTCACAATCTCAGAACACTTTTAAACGTCTTTCCCAGGACCAGCAGTTGGTGTGGTGGTTAAGGCGCTGGACATTCCCACATGGCCAACCACAGTTTGAATCCTGTACCTGGTGGCTTGCTTTCTCACTTTCCCTTGCTCTCTGTCTCTCTCTGGTCAAATTAAAATATATGGATGAATAAATAAAATTAAATAAATAGTTTTTTAAAAAATGTCTTTCCCTTTCCACTGCCCCATCTCTTATTAAGTAAATTGTATAAACTTTGTGACTGTCAGGTCTTCCAAGGCCTTTTTCTTTTGGCATCTGGTTCCAACTACATCTGTTTCAGCTGGAAACTGTCCGTTGAGTAAGGAATAGAATACAAATTGCCATAGTCACATGACAGAGCAATGTGAACATTCTCCTGAAGTTGAATTCAGTAATAATTCTAGATATATGCACTAGAAAAGTGTGCATGTGCACAAGACATGTACTAGGATGTTTGCCAAAGTACTGTTTGTAATAGGAAAGTGGTAGAAGCAGCCTAATTATTCATTAGCATGTGGATGAATTAATAATCTATTCATTCATATAATGGAAACTGCATAATAAAGTAACTGAAGTAGAGTTTCATGTATCAGGAGAATAACTGCAAAAAATGTAACAGTGAGTGAAAATATAAAATTTCAAAAAGGTATAGAAATGTAAGGCCCTTTAGATATGTGTTAGAAATGCCAAAATAATATGTAAGCATATATATTGTCAGGAAAGTCATGATGTATTTTCGCATAAAAAAATATATGTATACACACACACAATACAAGTATGTGTGTGAACACACACAGAAACACATACATACTAATACATGGCTAATAAATGTATTAAAATGGTGATATTTATAAAGCTAAATTTCAGAAAATTTTTGTGAATAAAAGCAAGTAGGAGGAATAGAGATCTTAGTTGAATTTTTCTTTTTAAATACTAGGTTAAAGAAGAAATATATCTTAAGCTAAAACATTATCACCTGTTAAATGTGGTTTTAGACAACATGGAGCATCACAATAATTTATGAAGTTTTCTGTGTGTTAGAAGTATTTAATAATTAAAAACATTAAATAAGATATGGCTTTTTACAGTTTTTTTCCCCCCAAAGCTGTATCTTTATCACTTCTGTGGTTTTCGTGTTTCATAACATCTAAACACATAATAGAATCTATTTTTCCATGACAGAATTATTTTTAGATGTTTAAATATGATGCTCATTTTTAAATGTTGTTTCTTCCCTAAAATCACAGGCTTTTATTGAAAGATATAACCAAAGAATTGAAATAACCTTAGTGGAATTTGATGCATTGCTTCAGTCACCTTAAGGACTACATGTAGTTTTTCCATCAATATCAGATGAATATTTGTGCTCTGAATGAGTTAGAGGAATTCAAGGTGGAAGAAAAGCAACTCTCCAGGTTGTCCTGGCCCACTCACATGAACCACTTGAACTGAACACTGTTACTAGTGGGCTCTTTCAGAGAGACCCATTTACTTGAGTGTTGTGAGTAGGAAAGGAGGTTGTGGCATGGTCCTCTATCCCCCCATTAGATTCCATATGCCAGGTATTTTCTCTAGAGAGGAACATGCCTGGTGATGCTTACAATCAGTGATTAGCCTGGCCTTGTTCCTTTTACCATCTCCTGAGGTAGGATAAGCAACAACAGAATTTAATCCCCATTGTAGAAGTATTTAGAGGTGAGGCCTCTTTGAAAGTGATTAAGTCATGAGAGTGAAGCACTCAGAGATGGAATAGTGCCTTATAAAAGGATTAGAGGAAACCAGTTTATGCCCTTTTGCCCTCTGCCTCCTGCTATGTGAGGACACAGTGATCCAGGCATCGTCTTGGAAGCAGAGACCGGGCCCTCAGCAGACACCAAACAGTGCTAATGCCTCGATCTTGGACTTCTCAGCCTCCATAACTGTGAGAAATACACCAAGGTTATTTATAAAACACCCCCGGTCTCAGGTATTTTGTTGTAACAGCAGGAATGAACTAAGACAAATATAATACAAACATCCAAGCAATGAAAAAGTTATTTGTACTTCCAAAATAGAGGCAGTTTTCAAAAGCACTATGTTCAGTTAGAAAGCGCTCTACCTTATCTCTACATTAGTTAATTACAGATTACAGGGGCCAGCAGGTGGCATGGTTATTAAGGTGCTAGACTCATACATGGCTGATCATGGTTCAAGTCCTAAACCTGGAGGCTTGAACTTCATTTGAAGTACACGTACACGCATGCCCAAAGTCCTGAGAGGAGAATGGAAGAGAAGAGATTGCAATGTGGTCATACCCCCTGGGGGGGTGACATGCCTTATGACAAAAAAGAAATTATCTCTCTCTTTCTCTCTATATATATGTATTGCAATATATATAGCAATATATATATATATATATATATATATATATATATTTATATATATATCAAAATATATGTACTATATATATATATATTACAAATGAGTTTTAATTTATTCTCTATATATGTATTGGGGGTGAGAACAAGAGAGATTTGAAAAATTAAGTGTTATAAAACATATTTCTAGAGTAGTTTACGTGGCACCTAAGTCATCCTATAACTAAAAGTATATATTTCCCTTTTAAAATTGTCTATATTATAATTTTCAAATAAATTACCTTCCTCACTATCAATGCAGCAATACTTTCAGATTTCTGTAACTTTACCAATGAACCATTTTGTTTCATTAAACAGATATCATCTTTTATTTTATACACACAAACCTGTATTTTATTTTCTAACTTACTTTCAAATTTGTTTACCCAGACAGTGTATCTGTTATCTATCATTTCTGTCCCTTTGAGGTTCAAGACAACCCTGTTGGTTTTTCTACCACTAGGCTTAGCACATTGCCTGGAACAGGGCAGGTACTTAAGTCTCCGTTGTCTGATTAAAGAACATATCCGTATTACGGTATAAAATATCAAATTTTCTCTCCTTCTCTCTCTCTCCTCCTCTCAATTCCTATCTCCTCCCTGGAGTGCCGACTTAGTAGTATTGCGTTGTCAGAAAAGTCACGACACATTTTTGCATAGAAAAACATATCATGACTTTTCCAATTAAGTTTATATTATATTCCAAATCCTATGCATTTGCATCTTTGTTTGTTGTCTGTCTCCTTCCATAAAACATTTACTCCAAGAAGACAGGGATATTATTGTCTATACCGCTTTTTCAATATAGAACATCGCATGTCACATAAGTATAATTCTTTTTTAAACTTTTTGTCAGAGGACATGCATGCTTGTCAGAGAGAGGGCGGAGAGAGAGAGAAAGTGAAAAAGCACTCCCCATAGGCATGGTCACACCACAATCACTCCATATCTCCCCAGCTCTCCAGATTTTGAGCACATGTATGTACCTGGCACCCACTAAGCTGCTGGGTCCAGGACTTGAACAGCATGGCTGAGTATATGGGATTCAGCCACCTCAATCACCAAGCCAAAGCCTGGCCCAGTATATTATAATCTCTAAATCAATGAACAAACACTGGCTTGCAGGTACATAAAGCTTACTGTTAAAGAGAAGGCAAAAAAGAGGACTCCTTTAATTTTCTTCTCCCAGGATTTTAACATGGTATCGTGCATTTTGAGTATTTCCTATGAGAGTATTCTGGATTCATTTCCTCTCTTCCTGTCAGGGAATCTGTTTCCAGATGGAGAAATGATCATTTTAATTCTACTAGACTTTCAGAAATCCACTTCTTTTTGCATATTGGTCTATGGTCTAGAAGTTTTTCTTTTATTCTTGAAATTGTAACATTCTTTTACAAAAGGAAAAAAAAAAAAAAACTTTAAGAGCAATCTCTGATAGGTTAGTTCTTGTTTGGATAATGAGATCATTTTATTCCTGTGGTTGCCATCCTAGAAACGCTCTTTCTGTCTCTAGAAACTTAACGGCTATTTTTAAATTGCTGTTGTTATACATGCTAAACTTTAGGTGTGTGGCCTTTGAGGATGATTCAGTTAATCAGTTCTAACATCTGTTTTTGGTGGCACTGCTTTTTATATGTGTGTGTTTGCTATCCTCACCTTTTCTGTAACTGTTTCCACTGAGTCATGTTTCAGCCCTTGTGGAAACTCATGACAACTTGTCATCTAGTAAAACCTTATACTTTGTATATTTTCCCACTATGGGGGAGGAGTAATATGATATAAATGTACAAATCTTTGTTGTAACAGCAAGTCCTGGATAGAGAAAAGACTATGAAAATGTTTTATTTTTGTTAGTTTGATTTTCTGAGAAACTTAGTTTGTATCTTGAATGACTAATATCAGAATGTTTAGAGATTATAAAGCTGCAGCAAAGCTGGAGAGCAGCCATTCTGAATGTTGGCAGAGTGCATTGTCTGAGAATATAGTGGTGTCTCCCATTGCTTAAAAAAAAAAAAAAGTAGACATTGGGGCTAGCAGATGGCATGTTGGTTAAGGTCCTGGACTCCCACATGGCTGATCATGGTTCAAATCTCAACCTAGTGACTTGCTTTCTCACTTTCTCACTCTTTCTCTTTCTTTCTCTCTTTCTCTCTGGTAAGCACACATGTCCTAGAGCTAATTAATATTGATAATAATAATAACAATAAATTAAATAAGTAATTCTTTTTTAAAAATTGGCATAGCATGCCACTAATAACTTGGAGGAAATACTTTATCAAGTATGTGAATGCTAGAATTGATCTGACCTGAAATCAGTGTTTAAATTTGTACTGAGTGTGCAAAGATAACTACTGAAGAATTTTGTTTTCTCACCACAGTTATTTTCATGTACATCTTACAATAATGCTTTCATTGTAATGTGTTTTGTATGAATATCTTACCTGAATGAGGATGAGGATTTTCAGTAGATGCTGCTATCCCCATTTTATAGATGTTGTAAGCAAAGTTTAAACACACAGACATCGTGCATTGATTGAAAGTGACAGAGTACAAACTTTCAACCTTTATTTTGCTGCAACGTTCACTAAATAATTATATAGCATCTGCTGCATGTGTACCCTTTCAACTCATGAAGAGAAGATTACAGGGGGCAAAAGTTCTCATAACACCTGGGACAAAAAATAAAAAACCTATTAAAAATTTCACCATGGGGCCAGCAAGTGACATTTTAAGGCACTAGACTCCCACATGGTGGACCACGCTCAAGTCCCAGACCTAGCAGCTTGAGAATCACACTGGGCACATGTGCATGCATGCCCCAAATCCTGAGAGGAGAACGGAAGAGAAGAAAGTATAGCATGGCCATATGCCCTGGGGAGTGATTTCTTTTTTTTGAGGGGGTGGGGGGAGTGATTTCTCACTTTCTCTTTCTCTGGTGACCACAAACCCTATGGAACACACCTTTCTCTAGAGAAAGATCTATCACCATCCAAGACTTAGTTCCTCTAAGGGCAGATAAAGGTGATCAGCCAATGAGGTGTCTGCCCCAGCCTGATCTCCAGGAGTACAGGGATGATCCAAGTAGATCGTGAACCTTGGTCACTGGCCTCTGTAAAAGTGGGTGCTACTTTGGAAGGCGAAGATGGTCCTGATCCTGCCCAGTTCTAGCAGTGACAAGATCCTACAACCACACAGAAAGCCCAGATTTGGAAAGAATCAAGTTATAGTCTATTTTTTTGCTGTGCTCCTAAGGTTCAGAACAATTGTTTGGTAATATTGATTTGCATGCAATGAAATGAATGCAAACTTGGCTGTGAATGATAACTATTAGGTTGTCAGGAAAGTCATGACGCATTATTGCATAGAAAAACATAAAAAAATATTTGTCATGACTTTCTCGGTTACCTAATAATTGTATGGTCTTGGGGAAATTAATTTACTTCTCTGCGTCTAGGTTTCCTATCCTCTAGAATGATGATAGCACCTGCTTGAGACAGCTGTTGCCCAAATTCACTCTGTGAACTCCAAGTAGAAAGGTGACTCACTCACATTCTTCCTCTCTTTTCCTTCTTTCCTGGGTTACCTGCTGTTAATACCCAATGACTGATTGGGATCCAAAATGAGAAGGAGCCTGGAAAGGTTAATTGATTTATATTTATAGCAGTTCCTCCTTACCCATGGAGGGTGTGTTCCAAGAACCCCAGTGGATTCCTGAAAACACAAATAGCACTAAACCGCATACATACTGCATTTTTATTTGTTTTAGACAAGGTCATGCTTGTCACAATCTTCCTGCCATAGCCTTCCAAGTAGCTGGGGCGACAGGCACACGCCACTTTGCCCTCCTTTTTAGAGTAACAGGAAAGCAAAGCAGGGCCTCCCGTGTGGCTGGGTGTCAGCATCTACCAGCATGTGCTTCTAGAACGGGGCCTGTGTCTTTTTCCTACACATACATACCTGTGGTAAATTTTAATGTATAAATTAGGCACAGTAAAAGATGAACAATAACTGATAATAAAATAGAACTGTTATAACAATATTTTGTCAAACTTCTTTTTTTTTTTTTTGAGAGGTTTTTCTATAGGGTGCGTGCGCTTGCCAGAGAGACAGAGAAACAAAGAGGCAGAAAGCAAGAAATCACCCCCCAGGAGGGATGGCCACACCGCAATCCCTTCTCCTCTATTCTCCTCTTGGGATCTTGGGCACGCACGCACTCATGCCCGGTGTGAGTTTAAGCCACCGAGTTCGGGACTTGAACCGCAGTCAACTACATGGGAATCCAGCGACATAGCCATTACGCTAACTGCTGGTCCCTCTGTCAAACTTTAAGTGAACGTGGTTTCTCTCTCAAAGTATCTTGAAAGAATACTGTTGGCATGTATTTTTGGGTCATAGCTGACAGCAAGTAATTGAAATTGCAAAAAGCAAAAGTGCAAGTTTCACATCTGTGAAAAGGTAGGAAATTACTCCAGAAAGAATGAATCTAGAGGCAGAAAGGAAGGGTGGATGGGGTTAGGGGCAGAGAACAGGGGGAGTAGAACAACGTATTTTTAAGAATTTGTCTTAAACATTTGGAGACTAGATATTGGTGAGACTAGCAAAGGTATTTTGTTTCTCTGTCATGTAATGGACAACCCCATGGCATCTCTTAAACAGCTGCAAAAAATGTAATTGTATATTTAAATGTCAGATGAGTATTTCTTTTGAGTGTAACAAGCTGATGTGGAGAGGAACTACTAGGTAACCCAGTTTTATTCAGGCTACATAGGGGATAGGCTATGATAAAGCTGCATCCATAAAGATTCTTATTAAATATTCCCAGATAGTAACTTTTTTTAAAAGACTTGTTTAATTTTATTCATTCATTCATTCATTTTAGTTTGACCAGAGAGAGACAGAGAGAGAGAAAGCAAGAGAGCAAGTCACCAGGTCTAGAACTCAGACCATGGTCAGCCATGTGGGAGTCTCCAGCTCCTTTACCACATCACCTGCTGGCCCCTGGTGGTAACATTTTTTAAGTATATTCATTTATTTATTCCATGAGAGAGATAGAAAATAGAAACACAAAGATACAAAGAGACAAGCAGTCCTAGCAGAGTCTTCACATCATGTTCTCCCCTCAGTCTCAGCCAACCAGATCATGGGCATGCCAAGTGCGCATGCCGCAAGTACTTGGGGGAGGTCCTGGGATGTGAACACAGGACCTTTCCCATGTGGGTCCACGTATGTTACTACTACATCGCCATCTGATCCACCAGATGGTAACTTTGTTGTTGTTGTTGTTTTGTGGTAGGACAAGAGAGAGACAGAGAGAGAGGAAAAGTGAGATAGCACCTGCCTGGGTGAACGGCCATGCTGCAGTTCTTGTCCATTCTCCCCTTGGGATTTTGGGCACACATACACACATACACGTACCCAGCATGTTTTTTCAGTCCCTGGATCTGAGACCTGAACTATGCAGTCAGCTATGTGTAATCTATTATAGCTGTCTTCACCACCAAGCCACTGGCTGTCCAGTGGCAACATTTTAATCACTACAAACACTGACATGAGGACCAGCAGATGGTATAATGGTTATGTCGCTGGACTCCCACATAGTCAACCATGGTTTGAGACCCCGGACTCCGTGGCTTAAAATTCATACCAGGCCCAGAATCCTGAGGGAAGAATGGAGAAGGGATTGCAGTGTGGCCATCCCCCTTGGGAGATGATTTCTTGTTTTCTGTCTATTTCTCCAGCAAGCATGTGTGCTCTATAACAAAAATCTCTCTCAAAAAAAAAAAAAAAGCAATAAAAAATTGAAACACTAACATGTTTTTTCAATGAAAAGCTACTATTCAACTTAATGTAACCAACTATATATATATCAACTGGCATACACAACTGTTTCTTTTGTAGTAGTTTCATAGTCCAAATACAACATATAATAATAGCAATTTCATAAGGTAGGGAACATTGTTATTACTCAGGGAATTCAGTAAGGAAGATACAGCCAGGGAGAGTGATGTAGATAAAGATATTGCGATTATTTGAATTAGGGATTTCATTTGATAAGCTCTATTGCCACATTTTTTATTTTTTATTCTTTGTCGAAATCAACATGTTCTTTATGATATCTTTATTACAGATGAAAATAGAGTAATATGTCAACATATAGGAATGTAATTTAGTCAAATTCAGCTATGCAAATGAAAGGAAGAAGGGAGATACAACAATTGAAATAGTGTGAGCAATTTCTCATGCTGTTTAACCCAATGAATGCTGGCGTGAACTTGAGACTGGAGATGGGAACCAGCTGGCCAGTTAGTAGATCTCATTTTATTTCATGCATGACCAAAGGGAGCATTTTGGAAGGTGCACATGAGCATATATTTAAAGACACAATATTGTAAAAGTATATTTTACAAACTGTAGTGGAGGCTTTGACTTTGAAGGTCAGTGATGCAATGACATCATTAATGACCTAAGATTTTCCTTTTTATCATTAATTTGCTGTTATTCTGAGAGTGAAAACTTAATTTCCTTTAAGATAGCTACCATAGTTATTAGCTTACACAGAGACCTCAAGTTCAGTGGGAGACGTTTATGTCTTTTCATATATTTCATTACTTTTGCTACCTTTTCCAAAAAGCTCTCCACTATTTCTCCATAATTCTTTTTGTAAAGAACTGTATCACGTCACCCAAACAATCCCTGGTAAAGAAAATGGAACGTGATAATTTGCTTAGAGCCATCATGATTCAACCACGGGCTGGTGGATGGGCCCACCCTCTCAGATGGGCAGCCACCATAAAATTTTGTATTTGCTTTGAAAAGAGGAGAGGGTATAAATAGGGGTTAGCTAGGTTTTCGCAATGTATTTATTTATTAATATAGTGTAAAGTACTACTTTTTTTCCACATTTATTCATATTACTTTATAAGATGATGCACATACAACTATGGGTATGGTTCAAGGGCAGTGTAGGGCTTTGAGTGGGGCTAATTTTGACTCCTGGTTTTGTGCTATAATCCACAAATAAGGTGAGATTCAACTCCATTATCAGTATTTGCCTTGGGTTACCATTTACCATTACTGGATTTCTCATAGCAAGTTTTTAAGATCGTTTGTTTGTTTCCTTCATAAGAAAGAGAAAAGGTGTGGTTATGCCACAGTCCTCCCCTAGCCTTCCATTAAGCCAGGATCGCAGGCACACTCATCACATTCAGGTCAACCTGGGATCCTCACCCCAGACCTTCCCATGGCTCCCACCTTACACAGAAGTACCCCTCTGACTGTACTCCCATGGTTGGGTTACAAGCATTGTTTTCAAGGGTAACTAGAGAGACCAGTTTGGTATTATAAAATTTTGATCCTCAACTTAAATGTTTATTTACTTTTTAAGATAAACTGGTATAGGGTTTCTTTCTACTTTATATTGCAGCAAATACTGAGTACCTTCCATGGGCTCTCCACTGTTCTAACCATTGTGGATAGAACAACGAAAGAGACAGAAAAGATACCTGTTCTCACAGAACTTGCATTCTCTTATAGAAAGAAAGAAAAGAAGCAGCTAAGTCCACCACAAAAAAAAAAAAAAACAATAAAAAGTGAGATAATGAGGGGCCAGCTCCACAGCCTGGTGGGTGGGAGAGCCAGATCACACATGGCCAACTATACAGTTCAGGCCCCAGTCCCAGAGGCTTGAAAAACACAGCAGGCACGTGTGTATGTGCCCTGAATCCTACAGGATGAAAAATGGAGCAGAAGTGACTGAGGAGGGGTGCTTCCCTCCTCTCCCTCTTTTTCTCTCTCTCTGTCTTTGGGGAGGGCATGTGCCCTCTGACAGATTTTTAAATTGTAAAAAATAAAAACAAGAGATAGTGAGAAGTACATGATAGCAAGCCAATGGGGAACTACTTTAAGGAGTCAAGGAAGTTCTTTCTAAGGAAGTGGAATTTAAGCCGAAATATAAAAAAAATAAAACAACGACAACAAAGAACTAGCCTAAAACTTCAGGAAGTGAACTTGAAACTGGGGCATAGTCTCTCAGCGGGGAATTAGCTAGAAAAGTAACCAGCCAATGGGAGAGAGAAAGGTAAAGGCTGATTATGTGGGATTTTGTAATCCAATGTAAAAGGATCGATATTGGTTCCACACATAGTAAGAAGCCATTGGCAAGTTCCACATCAATAAGTGACAAGGGATAGGGACACTGGATGAGGTGTAGGGACAGTGTTGTAGGGAAACATTCCAAGAACAGTTATGCTGTTGTACAGGTGAGAAGTGATAGTGGATAAGACCAAAGTGTTAGTAGTGAAACATACAAAAATGTATAGATTCAGGGTCTTTTGGAGATAGGATGTGGGGAGAGAGGAAGTGAGAAACAGAAGATAGCATAAAACTTTGGCTTGAGCCAGGGTAGATGGAGGCATTGTTTTCTGAGGTGAATAGGAAGCAGGTTTGTTGGGGAGAAATGGCCGACAGAATTAAGAGTTCTGTTTTGTCCTATGTAGGTAGAGACCCAATAGATACCCTTGTAGAAACAGCGAGTTAGCAGTTGAATAAGTTAGCCTGGAGCTCCAGGAAAAGGTTGGGTCTGGAGATAAAGATTTGAGAGTCAACTACATATAAAAAAGCAGAGAGGCACCCATATGATTATTTTAATTAATTCCACAGAGCATGGTAAAGTATAATTTGGATAACTGAAAATTGAGGGGTACTTACTTATGGAAACATTTGTCCTAAACGTTTGTTGACAACACTATTGCTGAGAAATGAATTGACTGCTCATGACAAGCAATGTTGGCTCATTTCATCAAAGTTTCCCTAAAAGACAAAGAAAGTTTTGTATAATCAGCTTTGGTTTGATTTGAAAAGTTGTTTTTGCACAACCCTGTTTTGGGTTAGCAATAAAATTCCCTGCTTTTACTTCATAAATCAAACAAGGACACAATTGTTAAATAGTCTATATCATATTAATTAAGCTCTGAAACAAGGCAAGCATTACAGCCATTTATAACAGGGTATTGCATAAGTTGCTAATCAATGAGAAAAGCAACTAATTAACAAGCCACTAGTCAGCGTTTTGAGCAGAAGTTGGTGACTTTCAGCTTAATTAAACTGTGCAGGTGTCAGTGATGATATGAAAGAATCTTTAATCTGTTTGTGTCTAAATTCCCCCAGATCATTTTCACATCTGTACATGTTTAAAGCCCCTATCTATTTTGAGGTAGGTAAAGGGATTTCAGTGTCTTAAGATAATTTGCATTTTAAAAAGCCCTCTTCTTAACTAAATCATCGAGATTTCTCTTGGATTAAGACAATGAAATGAAGTTCATGAACTACTTCACCCCCAACAATAATAAATTGGAGGGCTAACTAAACACTTTTACTGAAATATAATTTATATACCATAAAATTCACTTCTTTTACATGTGACATTTAAGGATTTTAAGTAAACATATTGAGTTGTGCAATTTTTACCATTATATCACAAAATAAAGGAAAATTTAAAGCTTAATCAAATTTATCCATGATGATATCAAAATTACCTTACTAGGAAAGCTGGGATGTACCCAGTCTTTCAGAATGACCTATAAAAGGATGGGTATGCCTTTTCTTCTAGTCCTTAAATGTCTTCATGCATCTGGTAAAGCTACCATCAAAAACAGGATTCTGGGCAGGATAAACCATGGATTAAGAGTAATCTATTCCTTAAATAACATTTAAATGCCACAATTTTGTCTGTAATTACATTATCTGGCAAAAATTAAGAATCTTAGTCTCTTGGGCTACGCTTACTTCTTTTAGGGAGAGTGCTTTCATAGCTAATTCAAGGGATACAAAGGTTCTGTGGTAACGATTGTGTCCCTGTTTCTCCCAGTTATATGGTCCGTGCAAGATGATATCATTTTCAAAAAGTTGCTTAGGAGATGGGCAGATGGGTCTATTTGAGAGTTAGATAAGCAGGCATATTAAAAATATTTGTCACAAGACATTCGTATTAAAAATATTGACCACAAGACATTTTGAGAAATTTTCAAGAGCCGGATAGTGGTTTGCTAAAATGAAAGTAGCAAATATGAAGCAAAATAGCAGTCATCACTTTCTAAGTGACAGGAACTGTTCTGAGTTTCTGCACACACACGAACACACGATATAAATGTATCACTAAGCTACTCATATGCCCTATACACCCAGAGGGTACATGTGTGCATACAGTGCTTAAAAGAGTGTGTATATAGTGTTTAGAACACATATATATGTGTGTATATATGTGTATACATACACAAACTCATTTAGTTTTTACAACAAGCTTATGGAGAAGGTATTTTTACTGAAGGTTCATGTGGTGCTTCTTTTAACAGCGATATATAGTGATGCAAAGGCACTGAAGCAACACAGAAATCGCATTGGGAGTAAACATTTTCAAACCAACAGCTTAAGGGATAGATTCAGAGCATTCTACCATTTATCTACGAGGAAAACATTGGGAGCATCCATAACTACCCTGATTTTCTGTTTCCATTATCTCATCAAGATGTTCAAAATTGTTTATCAGAGACAACGTGTGGCTGTTGGGTCACCGTTGCACAATGATTAACATCAGAACAGTTCAGCGAAGTAATGAAAGAAGAGACAAGTCCTATTGAATCTAGGTCTAAGGTAACCAGCAGCATCGTTCAGAATTCTTTTTTAATATCCTTAGGGAGAAAGCTTTTTATTTGTGTGATAAAGAACGTGTAGGAACAAGCACTTTTTCCTTAAAATGTTTTTTGTATTGATCAGACACACTAATAACGCAACACAGGCAGACTACCAGTGTACAACCTACATGCGTCTTCTCTGGCCACAAAACCTTGTGGTGCTTCTGTTGTGCCTTCATTTTTCTCAGCAGTCCTCAGAACCGATGGCTCTAGCCCTTTCAATTTTCGAATATCTATTCCTAAGGTAGAAGCTATGCTCTTTTTCTATACCTGGTGCTTATCTCCCACCCCAGTATAAAGAAGGGCATTTCTTCAAATTGGATCCAAACACTGACCCAGGCCCTGGGGAACTGTGAAAATTGGAGACAAGCCAGTCATTCATTCATTTGTTTATATTAAGGTCAAATAATTGAAAGCAGGGTAATGCCAAATTACATGAAATCATATTTTACTTCTTACTTAACATAATGTTAGCTGAGCTACTCTGGTGATATAAAAAGTGGTTTTGAATTTAAGATAGTCATTTATGTATTAAATGTCCAGGGAAATTTAAGTGTTAAGAACATGGATGGAATACAATATCCACTCCATACCTTTATTCTACTCATAAAAGATTTAGCCATATAAATATTGCTACAGGTTGAATTTAATCCTTTATAATTGCTTGGCTTTTAAGTGAAGAACCTATTTACACAAGAATGTCCTTGTACACAGAATAAATAGGAGTTTAGAAAATCTGAAAACCTCATTTACATAGAAATATGCACATCACTAGTCCCCATAATAGCCCCTCACTCTTATATTCTGACCCCTCCTTTAAAACAAGGTGCTCCACTTCCAGAATGCCTCTTAACAGTCAAGGTTGGCTAGATAAGACCTTTCCACTTGAAAGTTGAACTAAAGGATAATATATGTTTTAGGAGACATAAACCTAAACATGAAGAAAGACTTGAGGGCCACTCCTGTGTCCTACTGGTGAAAAACAAATAAACAACCAAACCAACCAAATCCCTTGTGGCCCACTACAGCTTAAATCCTAGATCCAGGGGTTTGAATAGCTTGCTGAGTGCATGTGTGCGCCTGTCAAAAATCCCAATAGGATGGAGAAATGATAAAGGAATTGCAGCATGTCCACTTCCCTTCAAGGGTTACTTTTCTCTCTCTGTCTCTCCATGTCTCTAAATATCTCTGGCAAGCACATGTGCCCTTTGGCAATTAAAGAAAAAATTATTTTAAAAAGTACTTGAAATTTGGCTCTAAAATGTACATATTTGAGCTTGGGTGGGTTATTGCAAATCACCAAATCTTACATTAATCCTTTGTACAATGAAATAATAAAAATAGTACCTGCCTTATGCCATTGTTCAAAAAACTAAATGAGAATACTTCAAAAATCTTGGCATGTTGTTGAACACAGACAGTTTCAATTAATGTCAGCAACCCCTGTTCTCATCCTTTTCTTCTTAACTTGGTCATTACTAATACTTATAAAAGTGTAACAAGCAATAAGGCAACAAGACTGAATCTGCCTAAGCACATTCTGGGAGAGAACATTCCTCTTCATTAAAATTTTTATTCTGATTGTCAGACGTGTTCCTCTCCATCTCAGTTACTATCCAGACAATACCTGGAGAGATTTTCACTTGTATGTTATAAAAACGCCAGAATCCTAAGTGGAGAATAACTTAATGAACCCCAAAGAATGGGAATCAATTATAATTGATATGCATTTAAATTGTGCAGTTATAAACAATATTTTTCAGTGGATTGTGATAGTAATTCCCCTTTCACAAAATAACCTGTGAAAGCCATAAGCAGGCAGAGCCAAAAGAATGATACCAATTCTGATTCAATTCCGATTTAACTTCTCTGGCCTTGTTTACGTGTCCTGCCTGGTCCTTACATCAGACTATTATGTGTTGTCATGTTACTTCTTGATATCCAGACTTGGTTTGCACTGCAGAACTGTAGTCTTGCTACATGTTTAAATGCAGTATGTTCACATATCAGGATCCTTTGCTAGATTGCTGAGGCAGTTTCCTTCATCTACACTCTAATTTTTAGAAAGCGTCCTCTTTATAATCCACCCTTGCTCTGCATGTCTGTCTTTTGCTTTGCCATTTCAAGATTCTACTTTTTTTTTTTTTTTTTGAGAGGTATTTGCTATAGGGCGTGTGCGCTCACCAGAAAGACAGAGAGAAACACAGAGACAGAAAGCGAGAAATCACCCCCTAGGGTGGATAGCCATGCTACAATCCCTTCTCCTTTGTTCTCCTCTCAAGATGTTGAGCATGCATGCGCACACTCTCAGCGTGAATTTAAGCCACCGGGTCCAGGACTTGAACCATGGTTGACTACATGGGAGTTCAGCAACATAGCCATTACACCAACTACTGGTTCCCAAGATTCTACTTTTTAATGTCTGTTCTATACTAACTGTGGCAACAGGAAGAGGCTATATATATATTCCCTTCTGGTGGAAAGAAGAACTTCCATAGAGGAGTCCAGCTGAAATTGTAGTCCCCATGAGAAAATGAGATAAAGACTTTGCTCTGCCAGCTGAGGTAGCATTATTAGATATTTGGCAGCCATAAATGTGATGCTGTTCTCTTAACAATATCAGAAAATACCATAAAGCTACAAAACTAAGAGTGAATAAGTAGTTGCTCAATAAAGATCTGTTGAGATTAGCTCTTAATCTCAACAGATGGGTTGGCCATGCCACAGTCCCTTCTCTTCCACTCTTCTTTCAGGATTTTTGGTCACGTACACACATACCCAGTGTGTTTTTCAAGCTGTGGGGTCCAGGACTCAAACCAGGCAATCATGCATAAGAGATCCAGCCACCTTCACCATGCCACCTGGCTGAGCCCCATAACTAATAGTGCTCATATAGAAATTGAATTATCTGTCATGGTGTAGAAAGATGATACATTTGAAAAAAATCAAGTTAGTATAGTTTTACGTTGAGAGATCTATTTATTCCTTCTACCTGAAAGAAGTATTCCGAGAATTTAGAAGTGGTATAGAAATGAGACAAGTAAGTTTCAAAGCAGAGGACATAGATAAAACATCTGGAATATGTGAGCAGTTATGGAGAAATAGTAATCATTACTATTTATTGTCGATGTCAGACTCTTTCAGTCTTTCCTATACATGATAGGAGCCTCTACTAAAGCAGCTATATAGGATGGGTGTTAATATATACATTTACAGATGAAATAACAGAAGCTCAGAACAGTTGGAATTTTACCCAAAAACTCACAGCCAAAGTGGAAAAACTGGGATTTGCAGTCAGTGCACACCCACTCAGAAGTCAGGATTAGGTCTCTTTAGATACAAATGATGGGGCATTTCTCTTCTACCCAATGCCAATTCTGCTTGTGCACCTATAGTAAAGTAATTTTTGTGTAGCTCTGAAGGACTTACCTGCAAAAAGATGATTGATATTAGAGACCCATGCTGCATTTTGCAGGGCATTTTGCAGATTAATTTACACCTTGATAAACAGTGCAAAGCATGACAGAAAACTACTTCGCTGCTCATCCAAATACAGCAGAATCCCTTCATCTTTGCCTTATTCAAGGGTGATTTTTTGGTGGGCCTGCAAATACTAAGCAGCAGGTTCTTGAAGGATTCTTTATTGAGACCAATTCTCTTTTATTTCTATTTTAATTCTCATGTTTGCTTTCCTGATTTCTACCTCCTTGTTTTGCCTGTTCATGGTTCATATATTTTTGTCATTTTAACTCCTCGTCCTGAAGCTCAGCAATCATTTCTGTGTTTTATGGATCACTGCACAGATATTCTGGCGGTGTGCTATTAATCCTTCTCCGACCACACGGCAGTTTTACCAAGGCTTTGGGATGATATTTAGCTGTTACTGTGGAGCTTCTTTCTGGAATCTAGACAGAAGGGGGGTGGGGGAGGTCAGAGGATAGGTAAACATAAATCAGGTTTGTGCAAACAAGCATGATGAATGCTAGTTCCCAAAGTGCTCTGCCTTTTGTCAAACTTATATATTAGGAGAGAGGCCTGTGTGGCATGAATGATGAATCATAAAACTGCTCCCTGGTGAAAGAGCAAGCATTGAAACTACTGCAGTAACACGGTAGCCTGGATACATCACAGGGCTTGGGAATACAGAGCAAAAAACAATAGTATCTGTATCAGCCTGAATGGAGCGGTACAGATAGCAGAGCGGTGTCCCCTGGCTGGGAAAACCAGATCAGTCTCAGAGAGGTGATCTTGGAGAAGCAAAATAAGATACAATCCATCAGAGGCTTTCAAGCAGGGCTCACAGATACAAAAAGAAAACAGAACTATGTTCATTAACTATTGGCTAAAATGTGGCAGTTCCTCCAATAATAGCCATTCATTATGAATGAACTGATAATCACAGAATTATGATCAGTTACAATTGCTTTATCACTGGTAGAAGTCATTGATTTACTCACAATAACTAATATAGTTATTACAAATATCTCAAAATATTGTTTATGATATTCTCTACTTTGAAATTCCAGTAGTTATTATACCCACCCACCACAAGAAATATACATTGTTTCATCAAAAAATGTTTAAATATTTTTTAAATTTTACTTCAGTATACAGTTTTCTTTGTAGTTTATAGTATTTTATACATTTTATATATATATATATACTTATATATATACTCTATATAAATATTCTATACATAAAATATATAGAATATAGATTAAATGAAATACATAAATTTTATATATAGAGAGAGAATGAATAGAATATATATACACACACTAAAAAAGCATCCAAAGGTTTCAGCAGCACCAGAGGGGTCCAAGGAACAAAGAAAGGTATGAACTCTTGCAGTAAGTGTTATTTTTAAGGTTATGTAAGACTCAGTTTTTTGTTTTTTTAAATTGCCAGAGGGTATATGCACTCGCTAAAGAGAGACACAGAGAAAGAAAGAGAGAGAGAGAGAAAAAAAGCATCGCCTAATGGAGCATGGTCACTCTGCAATTCCTTCTTTGCCTTTTCTCCATCCTGTCAGGAGTTTGGAAATGCACATGCATAAGCTAGGCATGTTTTGAAAGTGTGGTTAGCAATGTCGGATCTGGTTCCCTGAACCACTAGACTATGGGGGCTGGCTTGACCCAATTTTTGAGAATTTAATATTTTAACATTGCTTGGGGCTGGCAAGTGGCATGGCGGCTATAGGCACTGAACTCCCACATGGCCAACTGCAATTCGAATCCCAGACCTGGCAGCTTGCTTTCCACCTTTTTCTCTCTCTCCCTGTCCCTCTCTGGTCAAATTAAAAATAAATAAATAAATAAATAAATAAATAAATAAATAAATAAAGTCAAATAAAATAATTTTTAAAAAAATGTTCTAGCATTGCTTGAGGAAGAAAAATTCTACCTTGTTACATTCGGTACAGTACATGTTGCCACAAATCAGCATCTTCACGAATAGTAATTTATTTGGGGAGAAACGCCATATCTTCTGCTTAAACCTAGCAACCTGTTTGCCACCGTGGGACCATGGCATGGCTTTTAGATGAACCAGTGCTAATTAGCTCCCTTTTTCGTTTATGTTTCTTATGGATTGAGTTTACTTAGGGATTAAAAAGCCTGGCTCTGAAATTCTGAGTTTCAATTTTAGCTGTACGACTTAATTAACTGTATGATGCTGGGCATATTATTTTACTTTTCTAAGCTACAGTCTCCTCATCTATAAAAGTGGGAATATAGGGGCTGGCAGGTGGCATGGTGGTTAAGGCACTGGACTCCCATATGGCCAACCACAGTTTGAGTCCTGGACCTGGTGGTGCACTCTCTCTCTCTCTCTCTCTCTCTCTCTCTCTCTCTCTCTCTCTCATCTATCTCTCTGATCAAATTTTAAAATAACAATAACAAATGGAATTAAATAAATAATTCCTTTTTTAAAAGTGGGAATAATAATAGTACTTACCCGATAGGGTCATGACGTGTTAAATGAAATAAAGTACTTAGGAGCACTTTAAAAAGTATAGATATGGAGTCAGCAGGTGGCGTACTGGTTGAGATGCTATGAGACTCATCCACATAGGAAGGTCCCTTGTTCACATCCAGAGATCTACCTGAATACACGGGGAGCAAGCATACCGATGACCTCAGACTGGCCAAGGAAGGGGGTGGATTGTGGCTTCAAGACCTAGCTGGGGATGCTATCTCTCTACCTTGTTCTCTCAAACTCTTACTCTAAAAAATAAATGAGTAAGCTAAAAATACATATTATAATTATGTAATAAAAAGGGCCCACCGTCTTTATCTTTCAAACATTTAGCAGGTCTCTAAAACCCATGCACCTCTCCCAGAAAAGCGGACCTCTGTGATCCTGAGCATCCTGGTACCTACCCCACATGATAGCTTATATAATCGCCCCATACTCTTTATCTTTTAAGTATTTTCATTAAATATTAGGTCTATATAAAGAATACTTATGAAGTATGTGTAAGGTGTAAAGAACAACCATGTAATAGACACTTAAGACAGTGTAGTCATTACCCTTGACTTTGAAATTTCCACAGAGTTCCTCTGTGATCCCAGTCTCTTCTGTCTCCTCAAGTGTAACCACGATCCTGAATTTTGTGTTTAATACACAATCACCAGTGTTGTCTTCAATACTTACTATAACTGGTGTCACAGTGATAAAGCGAGATGCTTTATGAGACTCACCCACATAGGAAGGTCCCTTGTGGAAGGTTCCAAAAATTGTTTTACAGAGGGAACAATCTGTTTGGGCTTCTGTGTTTGGATAGCATTTCTCTTTTTTGCTATATCACTGGGATACATTTAAAGGATGATGCAAAGAAGTATATCTGCCTGTCCTTTTATAATCTTAATATTTATTAGTCCATGCTCATTCTACACCTGAAACCCACTCCCCACTTTGCTTATCAAGTTATATAATTTGGTTTATGCTCTTCTTCCTACCAGTGCCATTGTGGTAGGATATCCAACCATTCTGGTTTGGCTGAGGTTGGGTACTTTCTGGAATTTAAGGCTTTTAGTACTAAAACTGAGCCAGAGATAGCTGAGACAAGTTGGCCACCCTTCTGTGAGGGCAAGGACTATGTAGAGTGTATTTTTGTATGGGATGCAACTCTTTCCATGAAGTTTGCACATAGGCGGGAGTTTAAAATGCATTTTAGGTACAGTTATGACTTAGGTCTGCCTAAGTCTTTCTTGCAAGTTATGTTTATTTTCTAGCATTTCATTTCACTGAGCTGTCATTTCTCTTAGAAATGTTTCATTTTTATTTCTTTCATCCTCTGACCTTATAAGTAACCATAGACTTTGTTTACTAACAGGATTCTGTCTTTTGTATGAGTGATGTTACGATGATCTGTCATATATTTTTTTCCATTTTCATAAATGCATAACAGTTTGCTAATTAAAACAAATGTATTATGAATCTTCAGGTTAATTAACACGTTAATTAACATGTTGCAAATTTTATTTGAAGATACTGCTTTCATTTTTGTTCTGTCAAGCATCTTCCTTTAACATCAAAAATGGTATAGTTGCCAAGTTTTCCCAAGTTTTCTTTTTCTTATTGGGGGGGGGGAGGTTTTTGCTACAGGGCACATGCGCTCGCCCGACAGAGAGAGACAGAGAGACAGAAAGCGAGAAATCACCCCCCCAGGGGGGATGGCCATGCCGCAATCCCTTCTCCTCCATTCTCCTCTCGGGATCTTGGGCACGCACGCACGAGTGCCTGGTGTGTTTTAAGCCACCGGGTCCGGGACTCAAACCGCAGTCAACTACATGGGAGTCCAGTGACATAGCCATTACGCTAACTGCTGGTCCCAGTTGCCAAGTTTTCTGCCAGTAATGAACTATCCTGGAGGTGACATTTTTGTGTATAAATGGATAGGGATTTGCTGTAGAATCTACAAGGTAGCTGACATAGATTGTGTAGCTCCAAGTATTTTTTTGGCCTAAGGAGTGTCTGAAACTCCTTCCATTATGACGTTTTCTATCGGCTAAGCCATTTCTCCCTCTATCACTGTCTACTATAAAACATAAAACATAAATGCTGTGAGGAGGCTCAGCATATTAAAATGGTTTTGATCATTACCCCTCTTTACAGAAATTATTTTATCTCTATTTTCCTAAGTAAATGCTTAGATGAGAGAGAACTGGGCTTTGGGGAAGGAACTGGAGACAGCCAAGTAGGAAGTGGTCATTATGGGATCAAAAGGCGTCTGCACATGGGAAAGTTGAGTGGGGCACTTTAAGAGAATTGGCTCCAGAGACCAACTTTGCTATTCTATAATGTTCTGATGTTAGGTTAAAAAAAAAAAAAGTCTTTAACAGGATTGATTTATGAGAGTATTTTCCGCTCTAGATGGACTGCAATGGATATCTGATGTAGTTTTGTGCCAGTCTAAGTGACAATTGAAAGAGGATTTCCAAATTTCTCTGATTGTCATCAGTAGGCAGTGATGAAGTGGGAATTTTCTTTTCCCTAGTTGCCTTTATCAGTGTCAGTAAAATGAGAACAAAGCTCTCTCTTCTCCCGAATTGGAAAGAAATCAGGTCTCAATCTTCAAAAATCAGTTGCACATCCTTCAACCTGTAGTTCCATGTCAGACTTGGAGACAGTGGTAACTTCCTCATTGAAAAATCTGTTTTGAGATAGCTCAGAACTGGACATCATCAAAAAAGTTTCTTCTTCTTTTCTAGTCACAAAATTATTTCTTTCTGAGTTGTGATCATTTAAAATTGCACATAACCAAAAGCTTTTTTTTTTTTAACTTACAAGATAATATTCCTGAGGGAAACGTCCCCAAATGTGTGGCAGAAAGATTAGAGTGCCAGTTAGAGTAAGTATCCAACAACTATTTTGCTACTTCTATTTCAGAATAGTTAGGTCAATCATTAGTGGCTCTAGTGAAATTGTGTCTAAGAAAATGTATCTGAAATGGACATCGGTTATGGCCTGAATTGTGCCTTCCTAAAATTGAAGGCTTAACCCCTAATGTGACTGTATTTGGAGATAGGCTCTTAAGGAAATAATTAAGGTTAAATGAGGTCACTCGGGTGTAACCCCGATTCAAAAGGACTGGTGTCCATATAATAAGTGGTGGAGACACCAGGAAGGCACACACAGAAAAAAGGCCATGGGAGGACACAGGCAGGAGGCAACAGTCTGTAAGCCAAGGAGAGAGCCCTCACCAGGAAGCAGCACTGCTGGCACCACAATCTTAGACTTCCAGCCTTCTGAACTGTGAGAAAACAAATGTGTGTTGTTTAAGCTACCCAGTCTGCAGTATTGTGTTAGGGCAGAGCAAGCAAACTGATTCAACATCTACTTTTAAAATAAACATTTTTCAAAAATACCCCATTTTCCCAGGTCAGATAATTACTGCTTGATTTATAGATTATATTTTCTTATGTTCTAATGAAGAATTCTGACCCTGGTTATTTCCGTCTTGGGTTTATAGACTGACTTCTGATCCTTTTGGTTGGGGGGGGGGCATTAATCTTGGAGGCTGGTGACATGACTTTGTAAATTTGATGAGAAAAAAAAAAAGAAGTAGAGTCAGCAGGTGGTATAATGATCACATTGCTGGACTCCCACGCAGTCAACTATGGTTCAAGTCCCAGACCCGGAGGCTTAAAACTCACGGTGGGCACATGTATATTCGTGCCCAAAATCCCAAGAGGAGAATCGAAGAGAAGGGACTGCAGCATGGCCATCCCCCCTGGGAGTGATTTCTCACTTTCTATTTCTCTGTCTCTCTCTGTCTCCCCAGCAAGCACATGCACCCTATAGCAAAAATCTCTCTTTAAAAAAAAAAAAAAAAAAAAAAAAAAAAAAGCCTAGGTCATAGTACCAGTTCCTGTGCTCTGACTTTTAATATATGATGGTTGACTTTGTAATGTATGATGTCTGCTTGAGCTATTGCTTTGTTTTTTTTTTTTTTTTGTTTGATTTTTAGAGAGAGATCTTTTTGCTATAGGGTGCGTGCACTCACCAGAAAAACAGAGTAAAACTGAAAAAATCACCCCCCCAAGAGTGGATGGCCACATCAGAATCCCTTCTCCTCCATTCACCACTTGGGATTTTAGATACACATACACACATACCCAACGTGAGTTTCAAGCTGCTGGGGCTCTGGAACTCAAACCACGGTTGGCCGTGTTAGTGTCCAGCACTTCAGCCACTGTGCCATCTGCTGGCCCCCATTGCTATGTTTTTTCTTATTTGGGAGAACATGTGACTTATTTGAGAGGCCATCATACTCTGAGATCAATGATGACACAAACTATTATTAATCCAGAGGCATTTCTCCCATACTCCAGCCCAGAAGTTCTGAAAGTTTTCTCTATGTTTCTCTTTAAGATAACTTTCATCTTGGGAACCAGCAGTTAGCGTAATGGCTATGTCGCTGGATTCTCACGTAGTCGACTGCGGTTCGCATCCTGGACCCGGTGGCTTAAAACTCACGCTGGGCGCGTGTGCGTGCGTGCCCAAGATCCCGAGAGGAGAATGGAGGAGAAGGGATTGTGGTGTGGCCATCCCCCCTGGGGGGTGATTTCTCACTTTCTGTCTCTATGTCTCTCTCTGTCTGTCTGGCGAGCGCACGCGCCCTATAGCGAAAACCTCTCCAAAAAAAAAAAAAAAGATAACTTTAATCTTTTGATGAGTTATCTTTTCTCTTAACCTTGGTCCAGCAAACTAAGATCTTAGGTCAAAGCTGGTCATGCACTTGTTTCTGTAAATAAAGTTTTAATAGAATACAACCATACTCATTGGTTTATATGCTATCTGCCACTACTATCATGCTCTAATGACAGAATAGAGAAGGTGCAAAAGAGCAAACAGGACCGTTTGAGCCTAAACTGTTTACTATTTATATATCTATAGTACTGAATACTTATAATCCATAACAAAATTTTTACTTTAAGGAAACATATTGCTCACCTCTGCTGTACATTAACCTATTTACTTAATTGTCCAACATAATTCTATCCATTATTAATATTTAAATAAATAGTGCTGAGACATTATAAGTTAATATTGTTAAATCTTTTCTTCTCAAATTATAATAAGACAAATTACTGTCTTCCTATACTCAAATTATAGTGAGACAAGTTACTATGGTGTATTTATCTACCTGTGCTTGTGAACATGTATGTGGATGAATATGCTACATGTTTAACAAAATGCTAGAAACACTAGGATTTATTGAATAGCTTTCTTCTTATTAAAAAAAGTATAAAATTTTAAATTATATAAATATTCAAAGATTTACTTGGCTGGAGACAGTCACTCTTTGTACTTGATCAAACTAATTTTCAAGTCTTCTCAAATATTAAATATTTTACTTCCATCCTATCAACCTTCAACTTACTTATCATTAGTTGGCCATGTTAAAGAATTTTTCTTTGCCTTCCCATCAGATTTCTTTCATATTGGTATAAGACAACGTTTCTGATTCCTTCTTCAGAAATTAAGTCTTGACAATTTTTTTCTCAAGGCAATGACTCTGATGCAGTGCTGACTGCTTTATTTCCAATTTGTTATTTCTGACCACGAGGAAGCCCAGGTTACTAGGTCAGGAAATTAGCTTGGAATACAGGGGAAGGCAAGCAGTTACTCTAAGGTTAAAAATCTATATAGTGTGATGGGTTATTGTGATGAATACTTCGTTTTGAAAGACTTCATTTATTATGTAACAGTAATGTGCAGTTAGCAGAAAGCTTCTGTTAGTGAACCTCACAAATGTTTTAATGTTTTAGTAACCCCCAGAGATTAGCTGGATGTTCATATGCACCATGAGAAGGAAGACATTTGACATTAAAAACAACACAGAATCCAGTGAAAACAAAATACCCCCTAAGAGTTACCATGTAAGAAGACTCATGGATCATCCTCAGAGCCATTCAGAACCTGAGACTGGTTCAATTTTCTCCCCCCGTGTACTTCTATACTGGTTTCATATCTTAATTATTACAGTTTTGATCACATATCAGGCACTGTACAAAAGAATTAATATATAAATCATTTATTTTAAAAAATATTTTATCTGAATAAATGGAAGTCAGGTTAGTAAGATGCCTAAGATAAAGTCATATTTAGGGCCAGACCCGTAGTCTCGTGGTTAAGGGAGTCAGATCCCACATGGACCACACCACATTAGAATGTGATTTCTCCCACTCTTTCTCTGGCTCTGTTTCTCTCTGCCAAACACATGTACCCTCTGACAATTAACAGAGAAAAAAAAGAAAATTAAAACTAAGTCTATGAAAATCTAAAGTTTGTGCTGTATTCAAAATACTTTATTCTTTTTCAAACTGCGTTATGCTTCCTTCTTTCCTTATCCGTAATCCCATTTAAAAACAGAGACGATATTTTATTAATTATTTAATCTCCCTAGTGTTTGTCAGATAATCTCCTAGATGGTGCAGTCGTGTCTTATTTAGAGTTTCATTTCAAAAAATAGTTCAGAGACAAAACTACTTTTCAAAACCTTTTAGGTAAAGGGCATTTTAGAAACTGACACATTACTTTTCAGTCAGTACAACACTTGTGAATCTCCCTGAAACACTGGAACAAATTGCTGTTTTTCAGTCGAGCATTAGATAAAGTACTTTTCTTATCCTCAAGGGCCATGTCACATGTAAAAAATGCCCCTTCTTCGTATGCCAGGATCACGCTCAACATCGCCTTGAGAGGCATGAAGAGATCAAGGCGTACGCAAAGAGCTTCAGAGGTATGCCTCTCTTCCCTATGGAGCATAGCCTCATTAAGAGAATTCGGGGCACGTTCATCCATGAGCCCTTTGGGTGTCATTTAATTCAAGTTAAATTCACCAATGATGCCAAAACATTGTGCCATGTAAAATCTCACATTTCATTGGCACTTACTAGATACAGCCATATTACATGAACCTTGCACTTAATAATTCTCATGATAGTGTACAATACATATATTATCCCTGTCTTGTTTTAGGGTGACAAAGTTGAAGGGCAGATAAGCTGAGAAAATTGCCCAAGGACATCCTGCCAATGAATGCTAAAACCAGGATTTAAATACCACAGCCACTCTTACCCACAAAGCTGCACTGTCTTAAGTACTCAATGAGTACGTGTTGGTATTGACTGGAACACTACAAATCATAACAAATATGTTTAAGACTGTATAGTATTTGGCTTTTGCATTGTTGCTCTTTTTTTTAATTTACATTTATTGTTTCCATATCCAAAGAATGATTTAAGGTAGCGAAATCATCAGCAATTCTTACAGAGGAATCCAGTCATGTTACGTTAGCTGTAGGCTACCAAAGCCTTCCACGATGCCTGGATCTGAGGGCATTGTTCACCTAAAATATGATGTAAATGGTGCCTACTCTCCAGAGTGCAGAGTGAAGAAAAATCTGTACCTTTGCTTGCTTGACATTGAAGTCGTGCGAAGATTTGTTAAATGAGTACTCTCTTGAAACACTTAATTACACTTCACTAGTTACAATCAGCGCTGTGCCTTCCAATCCAGCTCATCTATTTAACACACATATGTCAACATGTTGTCCAAATTTGTTGTGAGGATTTCAGCTTGGTAGAATTTGAGCCCCCAAATTCCTTGACTTATCATGAGTACACAGAAAACCAAGTTTGATTTCAGGTTTAAACAAATTCTTTTTTTTTTTTTTTTAAGAGATATTTTTGCTAGAGAGCACGTGTGCTCATGGGAGAGACAGAGAGAGACAAAAAGGGAGAGATCACCCCCTCCACCCCCCCCGCCAGGAGGATGGCCACACCACAACCCCTTCCCTCCATTGTCCTTTGAGGATCTTGGGCATACGCACCTGGCGTGAGTTTTAAGCTGCTGGGTCTGGGACTTGAACCACAGTCAACATGTGGGAGTCCGGTGACATAACCATTACACCATCTGCTGACTCCCTCGATTTCAGGTTTAAATTCATTGTGCAAATGCAATACTAGCTATCATTTGATTAGGTGGGGATTTTTCTAGAGGCATCTTTCATGTCTCTTTTATTAGTGATGATAATGTAATCATAAAAACAGTTAGATCCAAAGTATCCTCTAAGTAATCACAGCAGGTTGTGTGGCCTATAAAAGTTAATAATAAAAAAAAAAATGTGTGTGAGAGAGAGAACACCATGTTTATAACCTTGCTGGCATGAGGTTAATTCAGAAAGTCACTTGGTCTTTACTCTTGACTTCAGAATCTGCCTCCCCATTAGGAAGGATAAGAGGGGAAAAAACACATTTGCTCTGTCACTTGTCAGGAAATGAAAGAAAGAAGTG
Organism: Tupaia tana; assembly: GCA_026018925.1. Classification (NCBI taxonomy): domain Eukaryota; kingdom Metazoa; phylum Chordata; class Mammalia; order Scandentia; family Tupaiidae; genus Tupaia; species Tupaia tana. Next base: position 13,710,449 of record JAKSZU010000022.1, on the reverse strand, counting down.
GGACACTCAGAGTGAACTAATACAGTGAAAACATGCATTTTCTACTTTCAGTCCTTTTACCTTTCATCATTGTTGGTATTGTGGATAAAGAAATGCTTGCCTACTTTCTACAAATGATATCCTATTCCTTATAATCATTGTTTTTCATGAGCAGACGAACATAGTGGTTGGAAAATGGTTTAAATTGTTTCTGAGTTCTTTGGACGATCTCATGTAAATTCATTAGTAACTCTGGAACCATCTACTATGCATTTAAGTAATGAAAAATGTATTAGTTTCACTACACAAATGTATTAGCTTCCACTCTGTAGTTAAATGAAAAATGTATTAGTCTCTATGTATAAATACATTAACATTCACTCTGTGGCATTTTCTCTTAGCCATCACTCCACTTAAACTAGTCTGTAATGCAAACATTGCTTGCAGTTTCAATGTTGGAGAATTATACTTTTTAAAAAATTCTCTTAAGTAGCAAAAAAAAAATATTTATGTCTATGGTGGTATTTGTTGTAGCAAATAAATATTCCCTCTCAAGAAAATGCTGTTTCGAACATATTCAGTGCTAGTTTTATGTAGGATGCTAGAGAAGGATTTTTTGTAATCTATAATCATTTGAATTTTTTTTAAAACTCCAGAATTGGGATGAAGATTTTATTTCAGTGTAAAGACATAGCATGAGCCCCCTCAGTTATTGAAGGGATTCACTTTATGTAGTAGCTAAATATAGAGCAGCAGACATCTCCCTCTGAATCAACCAGAGGAATTTTTAAGTTTTTTTGGAACAATGCAGTTGTGCTACATTAAACTGAAACCAACTCACTTTCTCCCTACCTATTCAATACCACCACTCTGGATAAGTGCTAAATTTTTTGCCCTCTCCCTTTCCTTGAAAAATAGCCTGTGGCATTTAATGAGTCAATCTGACAATCCCCCAGAAAAGATAAAAGTCAGAATAAAAGGATAGTGTTAAATACCAAATAGTAACTGGAAATCAAAATGTTTTCTCTTAATATCTTTAGTTCTCACACACTGTTTTTCTCAATTTAACAGTTTCAGTCATGGCTTATCTTCTGTTAAACTATAACTTGAAAATAAAGAATTTGTGGGCAGCAAAAGGTGTGTTGTCTGTGTTTATCTATTAATATATATACACTCATGCATCCATATAATTTATATCATACACATGTCCCGGCTCCTTCACCATGGAATTCTTAGATCTTAATTTTATCCCTCTTTATTCTCCATTTATTTTCAAAAATTCCCACAAGAAGAGGTATCTTGAATGTGCACACAGAAGTCCTTGCTAGTTAAAGACACCACCCGGCATCTGCTTTGCTCTTTTCCTACCCCGGCTTCTTATACTTATGTTCAGAGCTTGCAAGACTCTTTGATCTTGATGGGAGCTGCCAGAACTTATCAGAATAGAACAAGAAAGATAATTTCACACACTCTCAGGACTTCCCATCACCAGGCATCAGGACATATTTGATCCCCTCTTCTCTCTGTCCCTTCTGTTCTTGCTGAACCAACCCTAAATATTTCTATTTAAATTATATATAGAAGGCAGACATTCATAGCCTTTAGCGGTCATGCAAACATTTTACGAAAGTATGAGATATTCAACCTGATAGAAACCTGACCACTTAGAAGAAAAAAACAGGAATCGTTTATTTCTACTCCTTAAATGATTTGAGTTAGTCTGGAAATTAAGTAGTTTAGGAAATAAATAAAGGTCCTTCTTGGGGCCAGGCAGTAGCACAGTGGTGATACAACTGGACACATATGAAAAAGATTTTTTGGATCACATTCCTGTACCTCTCTAAGCATGCCAGACATGCAGGCTGAGATCAGGAGAGAATCTCAATTGTTGGGAGTACTTATCCCCCACTCCTATTAATAATGAAATCCAAACAAGTGTTTAAAATCCTAGTCAAATCACAAGCACCAGTTTTTATAAAGCGCCACATTTTTTTTTGGGGGGGAGAGGTTTTTGCTATAGGGTGTGTGTACTCGCCAGAAATACGGAGAGAGACAGACAGAAAGTGAGAAATCACCCCCCAGCGAGGATGATCACGCCGCAATCCCTTCTCCATTCTCCTCTCAGGATCTTGGGCACACACGCACACGCGCCTGGCATGAGTTTAAGCCAACAAGTCCGGGACTCAAACTGTGGTCGGCTACAAGGGAGTCTAGTGACATAGCCATTATACCAACTGCTGGTCCCTAAAGCACCAAATTTTATGAAGACTGTTAAATGCATGTACTGGTAAAGGACAAAATAATATTAACTATTTCAGAGGCAGTTGCTTTAGAATTGATAGTATTTCCTTGTAGTTCTCTGTTAGCTTTTACCTGTTTGTAATTTCAGCATGTAATTTTCATGTTCTTTATATACATAGGTTTTAAAAAAAATTTTTAATAAGCTAGTGTTATCCATTGTTGTCTTTGGAAAACAAACAGGCTACACACATTTTGGATGTTGCTGTTCTTCAGATTGTACAATGCAAGGACCTGAGTGTGTCACCCTAAGATTCGTTCCTGCTTCAACATGAAACATCTTTGAGCTTAGAAGCTACCTGTGATTTCAAAGTCTCTAAGAATTTGCATCCATCCTTCCTTCCTTCCTTCCTTCCTATTGCCACCCTCTTATTCAACTCCTTTAAATTCCTGATTTGTGACCATTTATTTCTATTCTTGACTATGTTTGTTCCCAGGCATATGACAGTGGACTATTGGCCTCACCTCAGATGTCACTTTAGACCTGTCATTTAATATCCACCCTAGCCTTACTAAATCCATCCTCTAAAATTTTTTTGGAGGGGAGAGATTTTTGCTATAGGGCACATGTGCTAGCCAGAAAGACAGAGACAGAGAGACGGAAAGTGAGAAATCACTCTCCTAGGGGGAATGGCCACGCCACAATCTCTTCTCATTCATTCTTCTCTCAGGATCTTGGGCATGCACGCACACGTGCCCAGCGTGAGTTTAAGCCACCAGGTCCAGGGCTTAAACCACGGTCAGCTACGTGGGAGTCCAGTGACATAGCCATTACACCAACTACTGGTCCCTCATTCTCTAAATTTTGTGTTTTTTGTTTTGTTTTGTTTTGTTTGGTTTTTTATTTTGGAGAGGTTTTTTCGCTATAGGGCGCATGCGCTCGCCAGACAGAGAGAGACAGAGAGACAGAAAGCAAGAAATCACCCCCCAGGGGGGATGGCCACGCTGCAATCCCTTCTCCTCCATTCTCCTCTCGGGATCTTAGGCAGGCACACACACACACACACACACACACGCCCGGTGTGAGTTTTAAGCCACCGGGTCCGGGACACGAACCACGGTCGACTACGTGGGAGTCCAGCGACTTAGCCATTACGCTAACTGCTGGTCCCATCATTCTCTAAATTTTGAATCCCCAATTACAGAAGCTACCCTAATTGGTTCTTCATCTAATGTTTAATCTGACTTTACTCACATATTGGAATGGAATAAAACAGAATTTGGAAGTCACACCTGGAATCAAAACCATGCAAATTTTAACCTACAAGACTTGGAATAAATTGCTAATCCTTTCAGACATAAACTCTACCTCTACAATCGAGGTAGAAAAATGATGAGTTTTTGAGTTACATGTTTAAACTGACAAGCATGTGGCATTTATAGAAAATTAACAAATGGTAGCTGTTGTTTTCTTTTTATTCAAAGTTAACTTCCACCATTTTGGAAAAATTCCCCCATGAGTTTCAGCCTGAGGACCCACTCTTATTTACTTAAGATTCACAACTCCATGAAAATTCTTGAAACTTTTAAGGATTCTTTAGGTGCCTTGATCATAGACACTGTCTACTCCTAGCCTTACTTTGAGACTTCTGTTTTCATGTGAACCTGTGGTCTCTTTCCTCTCCCAACATAGCTAAGGTTTTAATTTCAGCAAAATCTGTATATCCCTCAAATGTGTTTAAGCTCTTCAAATATAGGATATAATTTTATTTGTATCAAAGAAGAGTGAGGTATACAAATGGAAGATGTCTGGCGTGAGTAAATATTGGTTCCTATTTTTTCTCTTTTTGACTATACATTCATACATGTCATTATAGTTTAAAAACTGCAATAAACAGTAAACTTTGCTATGTATTTATTTTTGAAAATAAATTTCATACTGTATATTTAAAGTATACAGCATAATATTATGGATACGTACAGACAGTAAAAAGATTACTATCATGAAGCAAAATAACATATTTCATCATCTCACATTTGTTTGTTTTCATGGCAAAAGTAGCTAAAATCTGCTCATAAAGTGTGCATCCTACATACAGTACAATTCTATTATCTATAGTTTTCATGTTATATATTAGATCTCTACACTTAATCATCAGACATATCCTCTCCTTTGTCTATCCTGACCTGTATCCCCCCATTTTCTTCCCAATAATCCGCTGCCACACCTGGCAACCACTGTTTTGTTCTCTCTCTCTATGTGTATTTGATTTTATTTTTAGATCCTACATACAAGTGAGATTATGCAATATTTGGATGTATGTATATGGCTTATTTCACATAGCATAATGACCTCCAGATTCATCTACATTGTGGCAAATGGCAAGACCCCATTCTTTTTTAGAGCTGAGTAATATTCCTTTGTGCATAGATACCACAGTTTGTTTATTCATTCATTTGTTTTTTAATTTTTTTGGAGAGGTTTTTGCTATAGGGCGCATGTGCTCACCAGAAGGACAGAGAGAGAGAGAGAGAGAGAGAGAGAGAGAGAGAGAGAGAGAGAAAGTGAGAAATCATCCTCCAGGGAAGATGGCCACACTGGAATCCCTTCTCCTCCATTCTCCTCTCGGGATCTTGGGCACACGCGCACATGTGCCCAGCGTGAGTTTAAGCCACCATGTCCAGGACTGGAACCATGGTCGGCTACATGAGAGTTCAGTGACATAGCCATTACGCTAACTGCTGTTCCCTATTCATTCATTTGTTAATGGACACTTAAATTGTTTCCATATCTTGGATATTGTATAATAAGTGATGCTGCAGTTAATTTAGGAGTGAAGATAGAGGTATGATTTCATTTCCTTTGGGTTTATGCCTCAAAGAGGGATTACTGGATGATATGATACATCTAATACTTGTGTATTATTTTAACTCTGCTTACAACTCCAAAGCCATAGGAAAGTACATTTCTATATTAAAAACAGATAGAGTTGATGAAAACATTTGGCTAGATAATACACACTATGATGTCTAATATGCATTGCCAACTCAGCCTATGGATATGACCTCCTCATTTTCTCCTCCAGATCTGTTTCATCTGAATGGTTCTCCAATCCAGATGATTCTTTCCATTGCTCAGACCAAATCCTTACATTTCTCCTGAATTCATTGCATTTCCTTATGTCCCTCAGCCAACCTATTACTTTCCCTTTAAAATATATTCTGAATCCAACTAGTTCTTACCACCTTCTGTACCACCATCCTGGTCTGAAACATCAGCAACCATTCCTCATAGAATATTAAAATATCCTCTTAATTGGTCTTCCTTTTGCTCCTTATAATCTATACTACAATCTGGTCTTTCTTTTTCTTTTTTTTTTTTTCTCTCTTTACGCCTTACAGTCTATTCTCAACACAATTATCCAAGTCACTCTTTTAAAAAGTAAACCGTAATGTGTCATTCCGCTATTTAAAAACTTTCTCTGACTCTCCATTTCACTCAGAGTGCTTCTCACAGCTTCCATGTGTGACCTACTTTCTATCATCTTCCCCAATTATCTAACTCTTCTCCTAATTTTAGTCTATTTTGTTTTATTCCTGTTTCACTAGTGGCCCTGCCTCACTTGTGACAACCCAAGTTGGTACCTGTCGTTAGGACATTGATCTACTCTACTGTCCGCCATGATCTTGTCTTCCCTCAGATAAATGCTTGGGTAACTCCATCTTCTCCTCCGGTTTTACTCAGATCACACCTTCCTTATGAGACCTGTCCTAAACACTGCACCTCACCTCCTACCACAATATGATCCCCCTTATCCTATTCCACTTTTTCTTATTTCTGTAACATTTATAAACATCTGGCATACTACAATATACACCTTATTTATTATATTTGTTTATATCTTTTACAAAGGCAGATTCTCTTCACTGAGAATAATGCTTAGTACAGAGCAGACAATCAAGAGTTATTTTATTTTTTTAAATAATGAATGTGATTTAGTTTAAGTATGAGATTCAGTGACTGGCCTGGAGAAAGACAAAAGCATTACTCAGAATGCTCAGATACAGTACTTCCTTTTATTTGGTTTTGCAAGGGACAGTTGTCAATCATCATAAGGAGACTTTTACATTGGTCTGATCCAAAAAGGTGGGAAATCTGTCACTGGGGGCGTGTAGTTTGTTTGAAATTTTTAGGTTAGTGATTGAATAGGAAGGAACATGTCTCTGTTCCAGAAAGAAAATTGGCAAAAGAATGTCTGTGTTTTACTTGAACAGATAACAGAGATCAGTAGGTATCTCTTTTTTTAGTTTATTAATTTTATTTTATTTTTTTTCATGAGAGAGAGACCCCAACAGAGTCTAGGCACTGAGATTCACCCCAGCCTTAGGCATTCCCAGATCATGGGCATGTGGATATCTGGCATGTCTGGGGAGGTCTCTGGAAATGAACCCCAAACCTTCACATGTAGGTCACTCACACAGAATATTGCATTACAGCTGCACCGCTGTCCAAATCCTCAACAGTTATCTATTGAATGACTAAATGAATGAATATATTTTACTTTATCTGAAATAATTTAATTTGGAAAAAATGTAATATATTCATGTTTTCTTGGGGGAGCGGTAGTGTTACTATGTCTATGCAATGTTGAAATACAAAAAAAAAAAAAAAAAGAAGAAGGAGAAGAAGAGAAAGAAAATCTCACCAGTTATCTGGCATTGTGCAAATAAAACCAAATGATCAAATGCTTGACTGAATTGACGGGTTGTTTGGACATATTTTTTGTAATAGCTTAAGGAAAATCTTAGCTGACTTCCACCCCCTCTCCTCTCACTGGAGTTAGAATTGTCAAAAAAGCACATAATACTCACTTGGTTTTTAAAGAATTTAGTTAATTGAATTCAATGAACCAAAAATACATTGAAAATCATCAACATTTATATGTAAAACAAAATCTGTTTTTGTCTGGCTTAAAGGGGAGTTAGCTGGGGGCTAAAGGATTACAAATGAGTACGAGAATAATCTGACATTGCTTTGCTTTTCATGCAAGCTTTCTAAACTCTGAAATGGCACTGTTGGGAAATTCATTATGTGATATAAAGGGTGACAAGTTGAGTTTAAATTGAGTAGCAAACACTAACATATCCTTCATGAGAACTGATGTCGAAACAGCAGATCAGAAGCTGTACTCTTAACAGTGTAGTGCGTTTTAGGACACAGCAGTGTCTGTTTTCAGGATTCTGTAAGGCTATTTATGGGTCTACATGGAAAAAATAAGACTTCCCACCCAAAGAGGATACAGTTTTGGTACCAAAATGTCTCTGGGGAGAATATATGATCAGGAAATAGTGAGTTAATGGAAAGAATAGGAGTAAAAAAATTTAAAAAGTAGTGAAGAATTGGAGGTTACCTGGTGCAATTTTTTAGGAAAAGAAAGAGTGGGTAATGGTAAATGTCTTGGGAACACTTACAAAGCTGAACAATTACTGCAATATAAATAGCTAGACACAAGAATAGCTCTTTAATGTCCAGGAATGGTTGATATGTGAGTATATAGGGGCAAATATAAAAACATACATATGCACATTACATACCTATCACATACACACGTATTCACATATGTGCACACACACACTTTGTATTTGTAAGTGGTGAACACTAGGCAGACCCTTGAACAAAAATATTAACATCATTATTCAGACCTTTTAAAAAACGTTTTCTTATTTCTTCCATGAGCAAGAGAGACAGGACGAGGAAGGACAAAGGACAGAGAAAGAGAGAGAGATGTGCCCTAAACAGGGCTCCCTGGCCATGATCTGCCCCCACCATCAGCCAGTGCTGTATCACGGGGGGATACACATCCCATCTAGCCAGGCCTGGGGGATAACTAGATACAAGTTTGAACACCCCCCCACACACACATCAGTCAGCTTCCCAAAGTGTTGCATTACCACTGCACCACCATCTGGTCCCACTATCCAGTCCTTCATCTCAAATTTCCACTCTCGATTGATACATTCTTTATTACTGATTAACTTTGGAAACAGAAAAATCTTCCTAACAATGCAGATATCCCTAAGATAATGTTTCCATCAAGACCTGTTTACAAGTGCATCACATTCGTCAGGTCTTTTTTTTCTCAGAAGTGGGAGGCAACACTAGAGTGTGGAATGGGGATAAGAGAGGAAGAAAATATATATATTTTTATTAATAGGAACAGAGAAATATCAGAGGACAATCAAGAAGACTTTCCTTGATTTCTTACTTCTGCCTTGGCTTGGGAACTAAGAAGAATCCTGACAGATTGCTCATTAAAACTCAGTGTATTTATTAATACCCTCAAAATTCATGTGACATGCAACTTCAAGTATATGTTTTTTAAAAATGCACCAAATGCATCAACTTTTAACGATGGATGAAATTAAATGCTGTCACATGCTTGTCCGTTGCCAAATTGTTCCATTAATTATGATAGGTAGTTCCACTGTGGCGTGCATTAAAAACCCTATTGAATTTATCTATAAATAGAGTTAAAATGATTTGTGTACCTTCAATAAAGCTTCCCAGGGAGTACATATTATTCACATTTTTCACAGAGACATCAAAGAAGGAAACACTTAAAATTTCCAGAAATCAACCTCTGCATTAAAACTTCTAGGTTATGTTATTTCACAAAACTGCAGAAAATACCTTATTACGTCCAGTAAATCCAAATAAATCCTCTAATGGAGAATGGCACATCATCAGCTTTAGTCTCTGCCACCCCTGATATTTTCAGTCTTACTCTTAAGATGGGTCTAACAGGGACCGTCAGGTGGCATGGTGGTTAGGGATGTTTGACTCCCACATGGTCGACAGCAGTTCAAGTCCCAGACCTGGTGACTTGCTTTCTCACTTTCTTTCTCTCTCCCTCCATCCCTCTCTGGTCAAATTATAAATAAATATATAAATAAATAAATAAAGTTAAATAAAAATAGTTATGAAAAAAAGATGGGTCTACATTTCCTTTTCAATTGATACGTTTGCACACCATCTTCAGGAGGCTCTCAGTCTACATTCCTGGTTATTTATTATTTTTCTAAATAGCGCCCCCTCCCCGGATTGTGCCAGAGCTTTGCAGTACAATGGATTATAGTGTAATTTTGTATCCTGAAGGTGAATTTTAAAATTTTTGTTCTTTGCTGGTTTGACAGAGCTTATTTAATGCCAGCAAGGAAAACTGCTTAGCAGCTAGGAGTCTATCATAGCCCGTAGTGACAGATGGAACTTTTAAAACCAGTCAGACTGTAAGCCATATTTGTATTATGTGGAATAATATATTTAATTACATCTGTACTTTCTTCACACCTTAACTTTGGTGGATCTCAAAATATTTCATGAAAAGTTGAGGAAAAAGGCTCTCCTGTTACTTAAGTAAATCATATAAACTATTTAAAGTATATTGGATCTTTTCAGTACTCATGCCTTCCAGCTTACTCGTATTTTTGAACATGTGTGTACACTTAGAAACAGCTATGTGTATACATTTTCCGTGCATATTCATATGATGGCCAAATGTAATCTGTCTTTCATAAATTTTCTTCCCAACTTCTCTCCTTGTGCCCAGTAATCATGCATGTATTTATTTCTACAGTTAAAAGATGGAAATTGGTAACTGACTCCGTAGCCTAGTGGTTGAGGCAGCTGGATCTCACAGGGCCAATAATGCAGTTCAAATCACAGCCCCTAACGACTGAGGGGGGGCATGCTGGGCTCCTGTGTATGCATGCCAAGGTCTCAACAGGGTGGAGAGATGGAGAAGAGGGGATTACAGGGGAAACACACCCTGTTGAGGGAGTGTTTTCTCCTTTTATCTCTCTATCTGTCTTTCTCTCATCCTGGTGAGCACACATACCCTCTGGAAAGTTGAAACAGAAAATTCAGAAATGTGTATTTTTATGTCCTCCTGCCTTGGTTCCGGCTACCCCTTCCTTACTTATCTCTATTCGTTGAAACTGCCTGTACTTCAATTCCCAAGAAGCGTACTGTGTCCTGATTGCTGGAGTCCCACTTGAACATCACCCACAGAGATAGGCTGTCTGATTTGGTACAAGTGACTTAACCATGTTACTTAAACCTCAGTGTACTCTTTAGGACAATAGTGGTGGTAATAGAATAGGTATATTCTATGAGCCAGGAAGATGTGATTTTGTATTGAAAAAAAAATCTTTTTCGTAAGTTTCTTTTCCATGTGAGAAAGTAAGAAAGAGACAGACGGGAACCCTTGACAGAATTTTCTCACGTTGTGATCCTCCCCACAGACTTCCTGTCACCCAGAATCATGAGCATACCCAGTGTGTTCCAGTTAACCCAGAATCCAAACTCTGGACCTTCCCTGATGGCTTCAGGTTGGAGCAGCAGAGCCCCACCACCTGCACCACCACGCAGGGCCTGAAATAATCCCTTTCAAGCATCACACATGGTACCCGTCCTATAGGAAGGTCTAAACAATGCAAGCTGCTCTCTGTACTTGACATGGGCCCTTTTTATCTCTATACATTAATCTCTCCCCCTTAAGTAACTTCAGAGTGCTTTACTCTTAGAAAGGTCCTACTAGAGCCAGTAGATGGTGTAGCAGTGACGTCACTGTACTCCCACATGACTGACTGTGGTTTTAGTCCCAGACCTGCTGGCTTGAAACTCGCTGGGTGTGTGTGCGGGTGTATCCAAGATCCCAGGAGGAGAGTGGAAGAGAAGGAAGTGCTTCATTGCCATCCCCTCTTGAGAGTGATTTCTCACTTCCCTCTCACTGTCTCAGTCTCTCTCTCTCTCCAGTGAGTGCATGTGCCCTAAGGCAAAAACCTCTTTAAAAAAAAAATGCTCTTGCCAAACTATGTTCTTGTAACTACGTGCAGACCCATCTTGAGTGTTACTGAGCACTTACAGAGCTCCTATAGCGGCAAATCCTGAGTGAGATGCTAAGGACATTATGGTAAACATACAAGCTAGTGATTTCTGCTCAACTTTTCAGCTGGAGAAAACAGATGGTAAACAAGTAGGTGGAGAAACAGCATAACTTCTGATAAGAGCTCTATAGGAAATAAAAGAGGTGATGTGATAGCCTCTATTTGGGTTTATATATTAAAAGCTATATTATAGAGCACAGAGTAAGAACACAGCCCTGTCTCGGTTTCTCTTCCAAAGGCTCTCTGGTTGCCTAGGTCTGAGTTCACAGGTACTTTATGTAAAGCTACCACGGCTAGACATTTTAATTTGGGGAATTTCTCTGGGAGTTGCTTCTTTCCTTTTATTCAAATTCATTTGCTCTCCTATCATTTAAATCCATTTTCTTTTTGTATTTGGTCATCCCATCATATCTTCCATTTTACTCAGATAAAGGCTACAGTCTTTTCGATGTTGACTTCAAGTTCATCCCAAGAAACTATCACTAACTTTGGTTCCCCTTAGAATTTAATTTACTATAACCCAGGAGCAGATGCACAGAGCCGGGGCATCTGTTCCAGTATCCTACTCTTCAGTTTGTGTTATTTCTTGCCAGGGAGGGAAGAGCAGATAAGGAATCCCCTAAAGGTAAGTTCTAATTATCTCCCCAAAGGAAAAAACTTAGTCGAAGATGCTCTCATAACAATACCAGCTGTCATTGCTGATTTTTATTTTAGGTCTTAAAAAGAGGTCTAGTAACAATTGTTCTTATGATAAAGTAAAAGAAAAGTTTCCTTAGATAAATCGTTCTACAGCAATTACCACTAGCTTCTTTACCACAAGCTATATAGATCTACTGGGTTTCTAATAGGTTTGTAATATTTTCTTCATCCTATATGTTCCTTTTAGAGTCTCTCTGAAGTCTTAGAGCCAAAAATGAATGCTGAGGGGAAAAGGAGATTAAACCTTCTCACCCTGTTTATCCATCTGTCTATCAATTCAAATACACACTTTATCTATCCTTTGTTCTGAAAAATACCTCTGTCAATATCTGAGAGGACAAGATTATGATAGAATTGGGTTTGCTAAATAAACACATGGATGTGACTCACCCTGCTCTCTTTGAGCTGTCCATAGGAGATTCAAAGACAGTAGGACATTTGGGCTCTCTGACCTAAAGTCATTTACCATGGTCTCAGTTTTAGTATGGGTAACTCTCAGTATGCTGGATTGGTATTTACATTTGGACTGTGTCTAGAGGCAAATACAGTGACTGTTGTCAAGGAAAGCAACCTTATCTTGTGTTTTGCAAACATCTAGTATTACTCAGCTTGTTCCCAAGACTCAGGTGTCATGAATTAGTGCCTCCTTTCTCCATTAAGAATTCAAAACTCACTTGCCTAAACTAAGTGGCAAAGAAAATTTTAAAGATGGATGGTGGTGGAGGGGGGGTTGCTTGATTGTCTTAAAAGCATTTGATTAAATAGATTTGAGAACCATAGTCACCTTAACAAAGACTGACACGCTTTACCCATTTTTCTTTCTTATTTTTCAGATACAAAATTTGTTCAGACTTTTAAGTCTAGTCTGTGTAAAAAGCATTAAGTGTTCAGAAATCAACATGTCTTACCGATCTATTGTGCTCTGGGGGAGGGGAGAAAGCCACTTGTGACATTATTTCTTTATGTTCTAGAAACCTGATAATACCTTATTGTACATTAGGAGTGTAAGCAAATTTCACTCTAAAGAGGTCCTTGTGCCAAGATCTATGAAGAACATTATGTTATTAATGTAGACGTCTGCACTTACAATATAGCTTTTCCAAGACAATTTTCGTTGGGCTACAGGTGGTTATTTAAGACAATCAATTTACATAGAACAATTTATTCTTTTTTCATGCTGTTAAAGCAAATTGGTATGTAATTAGATTTATATACTGAATAATCTCATTTGCATATCCAATTAATTCTTCCTGTTTTAATTTGCTAGGGTTGAATTCACATTAGTAGTAAAAATAACACTTAAATTATCAAGGCCTCGAATTTTCCTTTGCTGTAATTTGTTCAAGATGTTCCATTTAAAAATTGGTCCCCAGAATTCTTTTCAAAATCTGTTGGGAATATGTGAAAAGAGACGTTCCTTAAAAATACCCTTAGCCAAAAATCGCAAAGTTGAGGTTTATACTTTGTTCATGACGAGCACAGTAATGGATAGTGTAAAGTCACTTGGTTAATTATACAGTATTATTCAAAACAAGGACAAGCCAGATTCCAACATAATTTATACTCATTCAATTGTATCCCTTCCTCTGTTATGGCTTATCAAAGTAAAAATGTATGTAACAGAAATATGTATGATATTGAGATTCAGTTACAACGGGGCTTAACTGTTTACTACTTTCTCCAACTCTGATATTACCTCTCTGCAAGTCGGCATCTTCATCTGTGAAAAACAGGGAAGAATATTATGTACCTTCTAAAATGACTATGGGTTCACATGGCATAGCATATGAAAGTGTCTTCTAGTATAGAACCGGCAATAGAAGATGCCTATCATCAATCGTATCTGGTCTGTACTGAAGATACATGAATATATCAAAAATATATCAAAATGAAGGCTTGGTTTCTAGAACTCCATGTTTGTTTTTTATTCATGATAGAACTCATGCACACACATATGGAAATGAAGAGAGAAGAGGAGATGAGCACCCTCTACAGGGTCTGGTCATACCACAATCCCATTCTGCAGTTCTCCAGACAGTCATATCTTGGACATTCACATGCATTCCAAGCTTGTTTCAGGCTGACCAGGCAAAGAGTTGAACTGTGATCTTCACGTAGAATCTAGTCTCATTTTCTCTCTCTCTTTCTCCCTCTTTCTCTTCTCTCTCTCTCTCTCTCTCTCTCTCTAACCAGAGAGAGACAAGGAGGAAGAAAGAGGGAAAACAAGAAGGCAAGCCACCAGATCCAAGACTCAAACTGGTGGCTAGCATCTGGGAGTCCAGTGCCTTAACCACCATGCCACCTGCAGACCTAGATCTAGAGTCTCTAGAACAGTGCTTTAATGCTGCACCTTGGTGCCAGCCCATCCATAATATTTTTGTTAAATTCAGTGGAAATGTATTAAAGACCGTTTTCATTGCCAGACCCTGGATTCAAATAGTAGCTGAGCATTTTGTACAAGTTACTTAGTCTCTCTATGCCCCAATTTTTAAATCTGTAAATTAGAAATAATAACGAGGACCTACCTCATAGAATTGTTGTCAGAATTAAAGGGGTTAGCAAATATTAAATCCTTAGAATATTTCCTGTTACATAGTGAGTGCCCCATGGCTATTGTTATTATCATCTTGAAAGAATATATGCACAAATCAGTTTCTTTATAAATTTCTATTATCAAGCACAAATTGGTTTCTTTATAAATTTTTATTATCAAGCATATTCATTTTCTAGGGCTATCAGAACACAGTACAGCACCTGGGTCAGCAGGTGGCATAGAGATTAAGGTACTAGATCCCTCATGGTTGACCACAGTTTGAGTCCTGGACCTGGCAGCTTGAAAATCACACCAGACCATGCATGCCCAAAATCCCAAGAGGAGAATGGAGGTGAAGGAATTGCAGTGTAACCATCCCCTCAGGAGTGATTTCTCATTTTCCTTCTCACTGTCTGTCTTTCTCTGTCTGTCTCCCTCTGGCAAAGCATACACACCCGCTAGGAAAAAAAAAAAAAGGAAAAATAAATGTGGAACAGACTATGTGGCTTACACAAGAGAAATGTATTTTCTAACAGTTCTGGAAATCTGGAAGTCCAAGATCAAGGTGTTGGCAGTTTGGGTTTCTCCTGAGGCCTCTCTCCTTGGCTTCCAGATGGCCACCTTCTCACCTTTTCACTGTGTCCTCACAAAGCCTTTCCTTTCCTGAATGTGTCCAATTTCCTCTACTTATAAAGATACAAGTCAGATTGGATTAAGACCTACTCACTCAAAGACCCTCCTTTTAATTTAATTGCTATTTTATTTTATTTATTTAAGGTTTTTGGCCATAGGGCACCAGTGCTCGCTGGAAAGAAACAGAGACAGTGACTGAAAGGGAGAAGTAACCCACCAGCGGCCTGGCCATGCCACAATCCCTTCTCCTCAATTTTCCTCCTGGGATTTTGGGCATTCGTGCACTTGCGTCTGGCATGATTTTCAAGCCACCGGGTCAAGGACTAGAAATAAAGTCAGCTCTATGGGAATCCTACACCATAATCACTACACCACCTAGTAGCCCCTTTAAAAACCTCCAAATAGGGTCCAGCAGGTGCATGATGATTGAGGTGTTAGACTCCTACGTGGTTGACCACAGTTCGAGTCCCCAATTTGGTAACTTGATTTCTCTCTTTCCTTCTCTCTCTTTCTGTCTCTCTCTGGTAAGCACATATGTCCTATAACAAATTTTTAAAATAATAATAATAAATAAAATCAAATGAAAATATTTTTAAAAGAAACCCTCCAAATATAGTCACATTGTAAGGTTACAGGAGTTAGGGTTTCAAGATATGAATGCTGGGGGAACACAGTTCAGCCCATTACACAAACACTAAACTTTCCTCATATATGGCTGACATAGTGAAGCCCTCCTTTCAGAACTGATACCAGAATGTAAGCATACTTATTTGTTTAAGGTACTTTACAAAGCATAAGTAAGGGGCTAGCAGGTAGTGTAGTGGTTAAGGTGTTGGACTCCCACATGGCTGACAATGATTCTCGAGTCTTGGACCTAATGGCTTGAAAATCACACTGGGCGTATGTGTGTGAAAGCCCAAAATCCGGAGAGAAGAGTGGAGAAGGGATTGTGGCATGACCATGCCCCCTAGGGGGTGACTTCTCACTTTCTGTTTCTCTGTCTCTCCATAGAGTGCACGTGCCCTATGGCAAATCCCCCCCCCCCAAAAAAAAAGTATATGTAACATACTCCTGGTCTCAAAATCTCTGCCCATTTTCAATGGCTATTGCCATGCTTTCAAAAACATACGTTTTATTCTCTCCCCTCAGATTTTCAGCCTCTGTATCAGGCTGATATAATAGAAATATCATAACATTTATGGCCCAGAGACCTAGGTTAACACCTCAGATTTGCTACTTATTATACAAATATGCACTTAGAAATTATATAAACTCAGAAAAGTCATTTCACCTCTGTGAGATTTCCTTTTACTTATCTGTGCAAGGGGACATAATATACTCACAAATGGACACAAACGAAGACAGGATAGAGGAAAAAATTGCAAATTCTTGATTGTTATGCAGATACCAGCTGTCTCTTCTTACTGAAAAGGCAATGTTAATTCCATTTTCTTTTTTTATTATCATTGTTAGTTTACAGTTATTAATATTAAATGGCTTCAGTGGTCACTTTATAGAAAACATTTACTTTGTTGCTAAAGTAATACATTTATGATTAGATGCACATTTCTTTTCTACATTTTAAGAAAACTGTAATTTTCAGTTGACACTTAAGCAAATTGCTGTTCTGCTGCATACCCACTTAAAAATACAAGTCCTCTAGTCATCAGAGTGTATGCAGTAACTACAAAGCAACTGTTCTGAAGATTTTTTTTTTTTTATCAAAATGCCACTTTGCCTTTGGAACCACCATCTAAACATTATGTTAATGTCATTTGCTTTATTTGGAAGGCTTGCATCCTATGTGTAACTTTCAGACAGCCTAAAGATATTTGAAAAACTTTACCAGCTTCTTCATTATTTCACTTTTGAAAGGGCAGTCTATTATGTTGGGTCATTGGAAAAGTCATGACGAATTTTTGCATAGAAAAACATCCAAAAATACATCATGACTTTTCCAATGACCTGTTAGAAAAGACTATCAAGGTATAGAATTTGATAGGCTGGAGCAATCGTAAAGAATAGATAGTGTATTTATAATCTTGTTATAAAGGGTTACAAATAATCCTTTATTTTGAAAAAGAAGGATACTAGCATCTTTTATTAACTGCAAAGTTTACAAGTGAAGATTGCTCCAGTTTTTTCTCTTTTGTCGTGTCTTCTGAGACATAGATTATCTACTAGGACAAAGATTCAAGAGTGGCCACTGTGATCAACAACCAGCTCCACCCTCTCACCCACCTCCTTTTGATCCCATCTCTTTGAGCCTCTTCTCTTGCAATGAGAGTATGAGTTGAGCTGAAAGAAATCTTCTCTTAGGACTCTCTCCAATTCCTTTGTCTAGCCTATGATCTTTTGTATCTTCATTCTGTGGGTCTCTTTCATGCTTTTATTCTGCCTTCTTCCCTGAAATACTCCTTCTTCACCAAAGCCACTTATGTAGGTTGTCAGTCATTGAATTCTATCAAATTCGTGTAGAACCTACAGGACTAGCTCACTTTTCACTTTTCTAAGAATGACCACTCTTCGCAGTGTATACATTGGGTGTTATATTGAATGAAATTCAGTCTCTTTTTAAATTTTTTTTCAGGCTTTTGTCTTAGAGCATGTGCACTTGCTAGAGAAAAGTAGCGAGAGGGAAAGTGAGAAATAACTCCCAGGCAATCCCTTATCCTCTGCTCTTCTCTTGGAATTTTGGGTACGCCCACATGTGCTCCTGGCATGATTTTCAAGTTGCCAGATCTGAAACACAAACCACAGTGGGCCATATGGGAGTCCAGTGCCTTAACTGCCACCCTACCCACTGGTTCAAAAGTCAGTCTCTTTTTGAGATTAAGTAGCATTATCAAAAATCACTGAGAAGGTTGAGAACAGAAGAGGGGAAAATTTAATCTTATTATACACTCATTTACAAAACAAATTTACAAAACAAAATATTTAGGAAGTGATTTTACTGGTTACTCAGAATGTGATCTAATAAGACACAGTGCCTGCTCTGGTAGATCTGCTAACCTAAATAGACACCCCTCCTCTAAGAGGCAGTATTTGCTGGACAGGTAGTGAACATGGACTGCCGCCCAGCATCAGTGGAGCGTGGCATCCAACCTGAATCCAAAGCAGCCTGGGAGAGAGAGAGAAGAGAAAAGACTTCCTGGAGAATATGCTACTGTTTCTAGACACAAAGGAGTTAATAAAGAAAGCTCAGCAGGGCCCCAAAGAGCAGAGGCACTTGTACAGTGAAATGAAGCAAGGAAGTAGTAGTCCAGGTCTCACTGGAATCCATGGCTTAGTATGGTCATTCTTTATAATGCAAACTGGATATCTCGTGTGCACATATACTCCATCAGAGCAGTATGCTTCCCAAAGCGCACGTACAATCACAGTTTGGCTATTGTTTAAAACATTTATAAATCTCCGCCTTTGGAATTTTCTTTACGGCTTGTGTTTGATTCCTCTGAATATTTTAAGTGCTAGTAAATCCTTGTCCTTTGAAGTTGGATTTTATTTTTGGCAAAAGCTAAGCTTTCTTTTTTTAGAAACTTGTTCAGAGCCAAGTCACAGTAAACATTGGTGCTCACACTGGGTAATACTGTTTTTTGTTTTTTGGGGGTTTTTTTGGTGGAAAATGAATTATGACTATAAATTAATGAAGATAATTTTCTTATGTGGCTCATACATCAGCTCTCTCTAGAGTGTTCAAAGAGGAGTTTTAAAACTTACGCAAGATGATACATGTGAAAACTTTCAAAAATCACATGTCACTCTGCAGAACGATGTTTCTTTTTATTATTTATTATATTTCAATGTACTGCTTTTATCTCCTTTTTTTCATTACTTCAAAGTTTATTTATCTGTTTCTTCCATGAGCAGTAGAGGCACAGAAAAGGAGATAGAGACAAGCACTCCCAACAGGGTCCCTACATTGCAATGCTCTCCAGCCTCAGCCTGTCCATATCATGGGCACCCACATTTCAGTATGCAGAGGGAGATGTGGGGCCATGAACCCTAGACTTCCCTCCACCCGTGTGGGGCTGCCCCATAAAGCATCGTGCACCACCACCCTCAACACATTGCTTTAAAACTTAATGAATGTGTTTTAAGTTATCTTCTTAACTGCTCAATTAGTTTCTTAAGTAATGGTTTGAAAAAATAATAATCATTCATTCAGTGGTATCTACCAGTTTTAGTCTGTATATTGAGCTCTTTTTTTTATATGCAGATCTTGGGTATAATGGAAAATATCTTAACGAGATGTCAAATGAGGACACTCAGGCTCAGAAAAGAGAAATAAGTAACTTATCTAGGGTCACATGGATTGTCAATGGTGTACTAAAGGAGACAGTTCAAATTTTCTAACCCTACGTTCACTATTCTTTGCTCCTAACACTCACGCAAGTCTAGTGATTTTAGCTTGAAATACTCTTCATTCTTCTATATTCTCTCTAAAACTTCTGTCTTCAACTTCCATCAGATACTCATTTCTCCTCTCTATTACCTCTGTTTTAGGCTATGAATAACAAAAATGACAGTCTTTTTAGGGCCAGCTAGACTTCCACACAGCCAACTGTACTTTGAGTCTCAGTCCCAGCTCCTTGAAAATCATGCTGGGCACATGTGCGTGCCCAGAATCCCAGGAAAAGAGTATAGGAAAAAGGATTGTGGTGCGGCCATCCCCTTGGGAGGGAGGGGGTGATTTCGCACTTTCCCTCTCACTGTCTCTTTCTGTCTCTCTGGGAGAGCACACACACCATGGCAAAAACATGAAAGAAAGGAATAAAGGAAGAAAGAAAGAAAGGTCTTCTTGCCTTTTTATTTCCTTCATTAACCTTCAGTGAATAGTTAAAAATGACGCACAGTATGGACACTAAGATGGATGAATACTGTTTGACATT
This sequence comes from Tupaia tana, assembly GCA_026018925.1. Classification (NCBI taxonomy): domain Eukaryota; kingdom Metazoa; phylum Chordata; class Mammalia; order Scandentia; family Tupaiidae; genus Tupaia; species Tupaia tana. The sequence continues at coordinate 13,690,529 of JAKSZU010000022.1, read as the reverse complement.
TCTCTCTTCCACAAGGAGCAAGAGATCAGTTCCTCTGTACCAAATCCAGGATGTGATTATGATTTATGCATATTGTGTTTTTGAGTTATAAGTGGTTTTCTAGGCCAACTAGCAGTTGGAAAACAGTAAGTTTTGGAATAAAGGCACTTACAAGGAAGTGGAGGAGTTGGGTTGTTGTTTAGTTGTGGTTGGTTTTGGTTTTGTTTTGTTACCCTTGGTAGATAAAACTAACCTGATGATAAAGCCTTGGTTTGCTAATTTATTTGATGCCCTATTTTCATTTTTGAAAGTAATTGCTATGTTGTTCTTCAGGGATTGAGCTTTGCCTGCTCTCCATTACTCCAAAGCTAAGCTATAGAAATTCAAACGGGACCTGGAAAGACCACTGAAAACAGAGTTCTTTACCACCTTGTTCTGGCCAAGTCATGCTTGCCATCGCCAAACTCTGTTGTTTCTTGAGGTTTTGTCTAAGAAAACTACCAGAGCATGTAGTCTAGTGGTTAAGGGAGCCAGAGCCCATATGGCTGACCACATTGTTTTTTCTTTTTTTGGAGAGATTTTTGCTATAGGGCGCGTGCGCTCACCAGACAGACAGAGACAGAGAGACAGAAAGTGAGAAATCACCCCCCAGGGGGGATGACCACGCCGCAATCCCCTCTCCTCCATTCTCCTCTCGGGATCTTGGGCACGCATGCACACGTGCCCAGCGTGAGTTTTAAGCCACCAGGTCCGGGATGCGAACCGCGTGACTGACCACATTTTGAATCCCAGTCACAGTGGCTTAAAAAACAGGCCGGGTATGTGTGTTTGTGTGCCCCAAATCCTGACAAGCTGGAGAAATGGAGAAGGGATTGCAGCATGCCCATACCCTACTGGGAGGTGATTTCTCTCTCTCTCTCTCTCTCTCTCTCTCTCTGTTTCTCTCTGGTGAGTGCATGTGCTTTCTGTAACTGAAACAAACAACCCCTAAAATTGGATGTCTCTTAAACTATACAGATTACAAGTCCTTAGAAATAAATATTTAGCATTTTAATTATTGTTCTACCTTCAAAATTATATTGTATATAATCATGGGCATTGAGATAACCTAAAAATTTGTATTTAATTATGTACTTTAGAATCACAAGATGAATGTTCTCCTCATGCTTTCTTAAAACGAGTCCATCCCTTTTCTGAAAGACTTAATGAGGTCAGCCCAAGGGTATTAATTCTAAGAATAAGCAAAAATGATGTTACTCTTTCTCAAAGCTCAGTTAGTCACAAGCATTCAGCTCTACCTTGTAAGCATATTTTTGAAGAATGTACGAAAGAAGAGAAATGTTTAGAAAGTGTAGGGGTTAACTTCATACACTGCTTCCTTTGTTTTTTTGTTTTTGTTTTGTTTTGTTTTGCTTGAGACAATATCTTGCCATTGCAATTCTCTTGCCATGGCCTCCCTAAGTCGCTGGGATGCCAGAGACACACTGCTATGCCCATCCTTTAGATTGGGCCAGAAATTGAACCTGGGCATCCCATGTGGTCTCAGCCTGTGGAGCAGGGTCTAAGCAGCACACATATGCCTCTATGGCCGGACATTTTTCACGTCTTTTTAACCCTGTCAACTATGGGCAGAAAACCTGGCTTTAACTTTGTGAAGAACAAACATAAATCTACAGACCAGAAATCTGGGTCATTAAGATGTCTTTGTCTTATTATCTAAGTGGATATTTGCCCCAGATAATGCAGGAAAATAATCTGACCCACTGACATCTGACGTGGAGCTAGATATTATAGAACATTGTGAATCAAGGTAGAATCTCATTCTGCAAATCAGATGAGTTTTTTAAAAATTTACTTTCTAGATCATTGTTTTTCAAGAAATTTGTAGTGTTCCCAAGGCGCAAAATCACATGATCACTTTCTCTCTGAAAAGTAACACTTTATGAATGCTATAAATCCTGATATTACAAGGAATGCAGAAAATCTTCTTCTTTTTTTTTTTTTTTTTGTTTTATTCCTCCCCTCCTCCCACGGTGTGCTGCAGAATCTTAAGAAGCTTACATCGCCTTTTGAATCATTAACTCTGAAGAGAGTTCAGGGATATTATACTTGGGAGGTTCATAGCTGTTACTGCAAAGAGAACTCTCATCTATTAAAGAATTGGTGTGCACGATTGTATCACCCAGTGTGTGCGCCAGGCTTTCTATTTTTAACATTCTTAATGACAAGCTGTCTCCTAGGTTCTCTATGCCCTTCACCTTTGTCAGAATGAGATTGATAGTGAAAGTTTCTCTACTGTTCTCATAAAAGTTGAATCAAGGGTCTTGATTTTGGTTTAATGGACTGCAGCATTATCTCACAGTCATCTAGTGGCTTTCCCTCTGATTCTGCTTCCTGCTTCCTCTTTATTCTAGCACATAGGTCAGTTCTCAGGGATTGGCCATGCCAAACAGTTCCCAGAGTAAGTCATTGATTCTGCCACAAAGTACGCAATACTGAGATATCTGACTTTTTATAATACAACAAAGGAGTCTAATGAACATAAACGAAGGACTGTAGCCTGCCAGAAGCATTTGAAATGTGGAACGTGAGTATTTTGACATCTAGTAGTTCGGTACTTCTTTGCCAGAAGATGCTAAAGAAACAGATATGCAAATTGCTGTAGTATTACTAAGGTTCTTTTGACTCTTGCTTTCAGGGTAATCCCATTTGAGTTGTTAACTCTCAAATATTTGAAGGCATTTCACATGGAGAAGGAAGATAGCTTGGTTGCAGTAGTCTCTGAACTTGGAAAACAGTGAAAATTGAAGGCACAGTCTACTTCAGATTTAGGATTTGTTTTTATATAATTAAAGATAATTTTAAAATAGAATGGATGTTCTGTAATGGAGACAGTCAATGTGGGTTTTTTGTTTGTTTGTTTGTTTGTTTGTTTGTTTTGCTATAGGGAGTGTGTGCTCACCAGAAAGACAGAGACAGAAAGACAGAAAGCAAGAAATCACCCCCCAGGGGGGATGGCCACACTGCAGTCCTTTCCCCTCCATCCTCCTCTCGGGATCTTGGGCATGCATGCACACGCGCCTGGCATGAGTTTAAGCCATCGGGTCCAGGACTTGAACCTCAGTCGATTACATGGGAGTCTAGTGACATAGCCATTACACCAACTGCTGGTCCCAAGTCAATGTGTTTTATTGTCATGTAGACAGAATTATGACCATCTATGACAAATATGCCAAAGAGTAAGACCATGCATCTTTTGGAATTTTAAAAGCAATTAAAATAGAATAATTACAGTTAAACTAAGGAAGGACAGTTGTAATCTCATTTCACACATGCTAGCAGGTGAGAATATACATAATATCTCAAGAAGAAAATCTATTTAATGTCCTAGAAATTCAGGATAAATTAAAATATGTAAAATGATAACCTAAGGATCATAAATATCATATAAGCAGTTTGGCCTAATCTCAGATTAAATCCCAGATTAAATTGCCCAGAAGCATCATCAGACTTATTGTGTGGCTCTATCTTTAGAGCACGTTTCACTTGGTGTCATCAAAGTCTTGGTGGCATGGTGGTTAGGGTTCTAGACTCTCACATGGTCAACTATGGTTTGAGTCCTGGACCTGGAAACTTTCTTTCTCACACTCTCTCTCTCTCTCTCCATCTGGTCAAAGTAGGGGAAAAAATAATAACAATAAATAAATTTAGATAAATAATTCTTTTTAAAATAAGTTTGTATTCATGACTGATAAATGTGTATTTTCTCCCAATGCACTGTGAATTTTGTGAAGACAGCAACTATGCCTGTCTGATTTCCATTTGAATCTCAAAATCTAGTACAGTACCTGGAACATAATATAGACTAACTTAACATTTGTTAAATTAATAAATGAACAGATACATTTTGGCAATTTTAATGTGACAATAAATTATTGGGAGGTCAAGTCACAAAAAAAAAGATCTAGGTTAATTAATGTTTTTGAATTAGTATATAATAACAACTTAATTTATTTTATTCTGTTAAAGAGTCATTTATTTCTTTAATTCTATTTGTTATTCTTTAATTTAACCAGATAGAGACAGAGAGGGAGAAAAAGAAAATAAGAAACTAAGACTCCAGGTTCAGGACTTGAACCGGTTGGCCATGTGAAAATCTAATGCCTTTAACCACCACACCCCCTACTGGCCCCAATAACAACTTAATTTATAAAAATCTTTCTTTAAATATCCATAGATGAATAGCAACCTAAATTCAGTGGCGATACGTAGACACAAGTGTCTGTATTCATTTAAGCGATTCTACTCCTACTTTATCAGCTTTCTTCCTTTTCCTGGGATGAAAGGGCTGCCAGTTTCATCTATGTGGTTTTCCTTGGAGTTCAGCAGAATTGCACACTGGGAGTTCTGGTCAGATACTTCACATTCAATGAGAAAGCTTTCTGAAAAAAAAAAAAAAAAACTATACATAATGCAAAATAGTTTAAGATTATAATGGTGGTTTGATGTGCTCTGGAACAGTTCACCCACTCCTACATGGAAATAAAAATAAATTACATAATGAGAAAGCCAACTGTTACAGCTTGGAAAACTGTTAAAGACTGGAAATAAATATATAGGCTAATGCTATGAAGTACATGAATGGATGAGCATATTTTTCCAATTCTAGGGGCAGAAACTGTCTGTAAACATTCCTGCATGTCAGAAACTAAGTGAAAATGACCTCTAGCTTTGAGGCACTTATTGAAAACCTATTTTAAATTGAATACACAAGCCAAGATAATACAGACTGTTTGATAAGAAACATTAGAGAAATCTATAACATGAAGCTTTTTATTATAGGTTTATTACATCAATCTCTCCAGTGGGTAATGGGACTTGTAAATATACTCTTATGTAGGAGTCTCCTTGCGGGCTTTTTATTCATGCTGAAGTAAGCACAGCACACTTATTTGCTGTCAGGGTACATTGAATTTAAGATTAGTATTTATTTTGGTTCTAAGGAGGTTTTGCTTTTGTGAATTGAAAGTTGGATCAGCTGCATGAAAACAAGATAGGACTACAGGGAGAACAGGAAGCAAATTAGTTTTTCTAAATATGCATTCTGAAAACCTACATATTTAGTTAGCATGGGACGCATATGTGCAGTTTCTCAGATGGGTGACTTATGCATCAGATGTGTATGTTTATGGCTCTGTGATTTGTTCAAAATGGCACGTCATAGTCACTGGTTTCTAATGCAGAGAGTTCTAGAGCAAAAAAAAAGAAAAAAAGACATTTTTAGAGATTCCTTAACCTCATTTTGACCAGCAACTTTATTTATTTCAGGTGAGCATGTGAAATAAAATTCTCAATGGTCATCCAACCACACTGCATATTCTATAAAACTGACAAATCACATTAACAAATTATTCCAGCTTCTTCTGACACTTGAATAGAGTGTACTAGGTATAACCAATGCCATTAGAATAACTTGCCCACAGAAAGGATGATAGCTGTCCAGGGTGTACTAGACTACAGTACTAGAGACCATATAGAGACCATATGGCCAATGAGAGTTTGGATCCCCAAGCTGGCCTGAATACCTGCTACACTTGTGGGTATAGCATGGGCACCCAGGATCCTAAGAAGCTGGGGAGGCGGGGTGTTGGAGGGATTAGGGCATGTCAGGACCTTGTCAGGGATATCTCTCATGTGTGAGTATGTATGCACACGTGTGCTCTATTGTAAAGGAAAGAAAGGAGGAAGGAAAGAACAAATGAAGGAATGAAGGAAAAGAAGGAAGAAGTCATAATAGTAATAACAGGAAATATCTATAATCTATTAATAATATGCCAGATACTGACTACGTGATCTATATGCATTATCTCATCTAATTACATGATTAAATTATTGGGTTGTCAGAAAAGTCATGACGGATTTTTTTCTGTTTTTCTATGCAAGAATGCATCATGACTTTTCTGATGACTCAATGTAGGCTTGTGAAGTCAGATACTATTGATACTCACATTTAACAGAAGAAAAAATGTAAATTTCAGTAAAATAATTTACTGAAGTTCATACAAGTAAATTCAAAGTCTATTCCATTATCTGTTTTATATTCTTATTTTATCATCTTATTTCATATTTCTAAGGAACCTTACGTCCCATTTTCTTAAATCCTGAAACCATAGACATTTGAGCTGTCCTTCATTTCTTACAGACATTTCAAGGAAAATATCTATTTTGTTTAACCTTAACTCATAGTCTGGGAGGCAGATAGTATTGTTCATATTTTATCTAAAGGAACAGAGACTTGGCAAGGTGAAATGACATGCGCAGGGTTTGTTTACTTGTTAGCTTCAAGCTGTTTTATAAGGAAGTCAGCACTCTCTCCAGTAAAGCATGTTCAAGGATCTAGGATTGGAATCCAGAAGAGGACAGGTGCAAGTCATGAGTCCATGAGAACAGATACCTGCTTGACAAAATTTGTTTTGTTGTTGTACAGACACACACAGATCTGGTATTTCAAGTCTCATTAATTTATTTGGCTTTAGTAGAGGATGACAGCAGTTTATCACATCATACTTTGGGGACCCGCCTGATGGTGGCACAGCAGTAAAACATGATGCTTTACAAGGGTGACCAACATGAGAAGGTTCTGGGTTCACATCCAGAGACCTACCTAAATTTGGCAGGCATGTGTATGCCCATGATCCAGGACTAGCTAAAGGCTGGGGATGGATCACAGCATAGGACCCAGTCAAAAGTAACCCTTGCTTGGAACCAGCAGTTAGCGTAATGGCTATGTCGCTGGACTCCCATGTAGTTGACCGCGGTTCATGTCCCAGACCCGGTGGCTTAAAACTCACGCCAGGCGCATGTGCATGCGTGCCCAAGATCCTGAGAGGAGAATGGAGAAGAAGGGATTGCGGCGTGGTCATCCCCCCGGGGGGGTGATTTCTGGTTTTCTGTCTCTCTATCTCTCTCTGTCTGTCCGGCGAGCACACACGCCCTATAGTAAAAAACCTCTCCAAAAATAAATAAATAAATAACCCTTGCTTCATGGAAAAAAGGAAGGAAGGAAGGGAAGAAGGAAGGAAGGAAGGAAATGACTTTATGTCATTAGAGACAAAGTTGGCACTCTTTTTTTAAAGAATATAACTCTAGGGGCCAGTAGGTGACATAGCAGTTAAAGTGCTTGACTCCCATGTGGTGACCACAGTTCAAGTCCCAGACCCGGCAGCTTGAAACTCACCCCAGACGTTGTGTGCGCGTGTACCCAAAATCCTAAGAGGAGAATGGAGAAGAGATTGTGTTGTGGCCATCCCACTGGGAGTGATTTTGTACTTTCTGTCTCTGTCTCTCCAGCAAGCACATGCACCCCTATAGTAAAAATCTCTAAAAAAAAAAAAGAATAGAATATTATTAGAACTTTCTTAGAAATAGAAGCAGAGGCCAAATCTGTAGTATCTTACAGGCTTCACCTTAGTCTGCAGTGAGGTTTCTGTTTCTCTTACCTCTCATAAAGATTAGTGAATTATAGCACATTTTTATATTAATGTTCAAGCTGTTCCTTAATTATTAGTATTTACCTTTTCACCCGGCTCCTTAAATTTAAAAATGGTCAGCCGGGAAACTAGGGGCTAATCTTTTGCTTTTTTAATCCTTCACAATTTCCCATGTTATCGGGTACATATTGGGTCCTGGGAAAAGCCATGACACATTTTTACCTAGAAAAACCTGAAAAAATACATCATGACTTTTCCAACGACCCAATATATTACATGCACAAGTATTTGTTTGGTTGTTCTCCTTTTTTATGGTGATGTTTGAAAGTTATCCCTCAAGGCACATAAGAGATATTTTCAAAAGATATTGTATTAAACATGGCAACATTTCAATTTCTCAAAATATTGCTCTAGTTCAGACACACAGAACCAGGAACCTAGTAAAGGATTGTCTTGAGCAGCTTCATTTTCTCAGCTATACCTTGTACATGAAATTCTACTTCTGTTTTCCTTTTATTGATTCTAAAATAGCATGACAATTTGATGCAAAGACACCAGACTTTGCAAATCTCTGTTTCCTTACAGCCAGAGAAATTTACATTTCTTCCCCAAGCAACTCAGACTGTGAACAATCTATCTGAGGACTGACCTCAGTGCATTTGAAAGCATCCAACATCCTGAAAACTGTGAAGCCTCAGCACTCTGTTGATTTTCCGAGGTCTAAGAGATAGTTTATAAATGATAACAAAGCTATAGGAATGTACTCAAAACATTTTTAAAAAAGAAACAGAGTTACAAGTCTACAAGGACTTATTTAAGAAAGATGTACTAATATTGGAGGCGGTGGATTCAGTCACACTGTTACATCAAACAAGTATTTCATGTGTGAGGAGATAAAGCAGCAAACTATACAAAATAAACAGCGTGTGTTCACCTTAGATAGCCAGGATATTTTACTTTGAATAAATTTGCTCTGCTTTTTAAAAACCCAGGGCAATATTATCTGTTAGACAAGTTCTGTATTTGGTCTGCTTCAGGCCTGTCTTAACCTCGCCGTTAATTGGCGTATATCCAAGCAATTTAAAAACTATAGTACAGGTATCTAGCAAATTAACAAGGTGAATTTAAAAACCCCAAAGTCATTTGACAATTCCAAGGTCAAATTAAAGTGACATGAATTTTCTTCTTTTGAGGGATTATTCCTGGCCTCTGTCTCCACCAATGGTGATCATCTATACTTTGGCTACCTCCTCTTTGCCTTTTCAAAAGGAGAAAACACAGGAACACAATTTGCCCTGGGCCAGAAGTAGAAAGGAGACTGAAGTTAAACAAGACCAAAGATGAGTGTGTCAGAGCAGAGCTGGGAAGGGGCGGAAGAGTTAATCTCACTGTATGCTTTTGATTTTTGTTTGTTTCACTGATTGAGAGATTTTTGCTACAGGGTACGTGCACTCATCTGAGAGACAGGAAGACAAAAAGAGAGAAATCATATCCCCCCCCCACCAAAGGAGATGCCTGCGCCACGATCCCTTCTCCTCCTATTCTCCTCTCAGGATTTTGGACATGCTTGCACACATGCCCAGCATGAGTTCACGTCAGCAGGTCTAGGACTCGAACTGCAGTCAACCACGTGGGAGTCCAGCGCCTTAACCACTATGCCACCTGCTGGCCCCCACTCTATACTTTTGAAAGACAAGGAAGCTCAAACCCATATAAGACGACTTACTTTAGCTCATCATAACTAGGCTTCCCTCTGTGTTCTTCCTACTAACAATTACAGTAGGAAACTTTGTTGAACACTCACACGTTGTTTTCAGGTGTTGACATGTTTTGATTTTTTATAGTTGAGGAGACCAAGGGGCAGAGCCAGCAAAAATGTTTCTGTGCTATCATATACTGACTACTGAACTATCAATATTTTGTTTTAGCTGAGCTAAATGCTACAGGCTCTCCTGCTCATTCTTAGCCAGCCTAGATGATAAATGAAATACTCTAAGCATGTTTTTAACTCTCCTCACATTCCCAGTACTTGTTCTGAATGTGTACTCATAGGAGAGAAAAATCCCAAAGCTAAACAGCCCACAGGAAGAGAAAAATCAGTGTGAATATTCCAGAAATGCATTGACCCCTAAGTTCTTGACCTATGTGATTCATGGATCTTGGGCAAACACGAAGCATTTCAGAGTTTTTTAGGCAAGATTTTTGCTACATCTGTATTAGTCAAGGTCAACTTTTTCCAAAATATGCCATGTGGGTCACTCTATCTCAGGATCCTCTTTTGGGGGGGCAGGGA